>JAJTWQ010000059.1:0-2400000 GCA_029007595.1 Solanum commersonii
AAAATTACACATCCGTTATGCAAATTGCTTGAGAAGGAGTGTAAGTTCTATTTTGATGATGACTATCTTAGAGCATTTGAAGAGTTGAAGAAAAAGTTAGTTATAGCACCAATCATTATTTCACCGGATTGGGGACAACCATTCGAGTGTGCGTGCGAGTGGGTGCGCTTGGTGTAGTATTGGGACGGAGAAAGAAAATTCTTCGCTCTATTTACTATGGTGTAAAGCTCTAAATATGGCTCGAAAGAACTATTTTGTGACTAAAGAAAATTCTTCAGTGGTTTTTGCATTAGAAATTTTGATCATACTTGCTTAGTACTAAGGTCATAGTGCATCTTGGCCATTACGCATTGCGGTATTTGATGGCGAAAAGGATATACCGAGATTGATTAGATAGGTATTCTTGCTATAAAGAGTTTGATTTTATAGTAAAAAAGAGAAAAGGGACCGAAAATCAAGTCATCGAACATTGAGAGATTAGAGGAAAAGAGGCTATGCTAAAGCTTGGAGATAGGGTGAAATCAATGATGCTTTTCCGAGATGAAAAGGTATTGGCTATTCTCATCATTTGATTCCTTTGTTCGGCGACTTTCTTAATTATTTGGCAAGTGACATTGTGCCCCCCGATTTGTCTTTTCACCAAAGAAGAAAATTTATGCATGATGTGAAAAGATTCTTTTGGGCTGAGGTTGAGGTGTTGAGTGTACTTGAAGCATGCCATTCATCACCTGTTGGTGGGAATCATAGTGGTATTCGGACTGCACATAAGATTTTGCAATGTGGGCAACTATTGGCCCACCATCCACCAAGATGCTCATGACTCCGCCAAATCTTGTGATCGTTGCCAAAGAGAAGGAGGGATTTCAAAGAGGCAAGAGCTCCCAATGAATCGTATATTGGTGATAGAGTTATTTGATGTATGGGGCATTGATTTTATAGGTCCATTTATGAGTTCATATGGGATGAAGTATATTCTTGTTGCGGTTGATTATATATCGAAATGGGTAGAAAGCGGTTGCACTCTCAACAATGAAGGTAAAGTGTCACCGCATTCTTGAAAAAGAATGTTTTCTCCAAATTTGGTACAGGGGCCATAATTAGCGATTGAGGTTCTCTTACGTAATAGGTTATTCAAGGCACTACTTGAGAAATATGGTGTTCGCCACAATGTAGCCACTCCTTACCATCCACAGACTAGTGGTCAAGTTGAAGTATCCAACGAGAGAGATCAAACGAGATATTGGCAAAGGCGCGGAATGCTAATAGAACCGATTGGTCAAGGAAGCTTGACGATGCTCACATGGGCATATCGCCTTTGCATACAAGACCCCATGGTATGTCTCCTTACCAACTTATATATGGGAAGTCTTGTCATCTACCAGTAGAGCTAGAACATAAGGCCATGTGGGCAATAAAGAAGTTAAATTTGGATTGGAGCGCTGCATCTAACCAAAGGATGAATGACTTGAATATGCTCGATGAGTTTCGCCTACAAGCTTATGAAAGTTCAGCCTTGTACAAAGAAAAGATGAAGAGGTATCATGACCAAAGAATTGAAAAGCGAGAATTTGTGGTTGGCGATTTTGTGTTGTTGTTCAACTCTAGGCTGCGCTTGTTTCCAGGCAAACTCAAGTCCAAGTGGACAGGGCCATTTTTGCTCACAAAAGTGTTCTCACACGGAGCGGTTGAGCTTGAGAAAAAAGATGGAACAAGGTTCGTGGTGAACGGGCAAAGGATTAAGATCTATCTGGGAAATGTTGAAACTGTACAAGAAGTGATTGAGGCCTACAATCTTGATAAAGTTTGAGTAATCAAGACACTGCGGCGTGCCGCGACGTTAAATCAAGCACTGCTTGGGAGGCAACCCAAGATGTACAATCTAGCCAATGATAGGGTTACATTTTCCAATTAGTAGTTTAGTTTTCTCTGATTACTTGCATTTTTGTATTAATTTAGTTCTTAGTGTTGGCTAGAATTAGTATAGGAGCCGTGTCTAAAAAGTGTCAAGAAAATGTAAAAATATAATAGCTTAATGGTTGCTACATGTGCAGGTACACCACATAATGAATCTGCAGAAATTGGCCTGGTGCGGAGGTCTACGAATCCCATCGACGGTCCGTCGATTGATCCACGGACCGTCAATGGTGTCCGTAGTTCCAAGGTAAGTCCCTAAAGTTTTCCAACTGTAGAAGTGATCTACGGTCCTCATCTACTTTGACCGTAGATCGACTCACGGATCGTAGACGTGGTCTCGTGAGTCCAAACCCTAAGGCTGTCATCGACCGACCCGGACCCCCTATTTAAATAACCCCTTGCTTTAAAATCATTCTCATTCCCTCCATTTACTCCCATAATCGTTTCCCCCACCTTTTCAACTCCTTAATTCACTCTACAACTACCATACATCACACTCCCTTCCATATATTACCAAAATCCCTTCAATCTAGTTTACTCCCCATTCCATATTTCACTCTTTAAGGTCCGGTGTTGGATTAGTAGCAATAGTGGTGTTTCAATTGTCGTGCTAAGAAGTGTCGTCACACAATCCCCCCACTCGTTGCTTGCAAGGTGATGAACTTTCCCCTCACTTTGAATTTCGATTCATAGCTTTGAATATAGGAAGTCGAGAATTGGGTCTTAACCTAGGGTTATTGTTTGATGTAATTACATGATAAATCTACAATTTACAATACTCTTGGAATGATAGATAGTGATTGTGTAGTTTGATTGTATGTGATTGTAAGCCTTTATGTAAGTTTCGACTTAGGGTTCCAGAACTTATCTAAATTAAATGTTAAAATAACTAATTGGAATCATAAGAATGAAGAACTAGCATAATTGAGTGTTGAAATGCATGATGAGGCTTGTTAATGTTGAAATTTAGGACCATATATGTCTAATTCGTAAGATAGGATTAAAAACTGGGCACAAATGGCATCCACGATATCCCGTCTACGGACCGTAGATCCATCTACGGATCATAGATGAGGTTCGTCACTGGATGCACACGTACAAAATTATCCCAAGTGTAGAACCACAAACGTGGTCTACGATCCATAGATCAATCTACGGACCGTTTTGCACATCCGTGGTTTCCATCTGCAACCACTATTTTTGGTCACCTGATCCACGAAAGAGTTCCACGGATCGTAGCTCAGTCTACGGACCGTAGGTACCCTCCGTGTATGATCACTGTAGCAAGAAAAAAAAAAAAAAAAAAAATTGGACTTTGTGATTGTTCGTTTATAGTTTTTACTTTTTCTTAGTATAGTTTTGGTTAGTTGTGGGCACTAATATCGTTCCCGCAGGTACAATGGCGCCCAAGAAGATGGTCACCTACTCAAAAAGGGGTAAGTCCAAATCTGTTGCCCCTAGTTTCCGGTTGATTGATGAGGACACAGACACCGACACTGATCGAGCATACGTACCCCTCAACACTAGGACTTCTCGCGCCAGAGGCACACCCCGGAAAGTGCTTCCTGACGTAGTCACTGTCTCCCAGTCTGATGAGGAGCACACACTGATCGGGTCACCAACCGAGGCTGCTTCCAGTTCATAGAAGTCTGCATCAAGATCTGGATCTGACCATGCTTCAAGCACCCAGTCTGCCCATTCTTCACGATCCGAGTCTGCCCAGGCTACAGGGTCCAATGCCAAATCTTCCATCGGGTCGGAAGAACATGACCAAGCAGCCTCATCTGACGAGGCCACTAGTTCGGAGTCCATACCCGCACCCTCAAATGATGTTCCCACTCCTGTAGCCAGCGAGCTAAATAGGTGGTGTGTCGAGGGCTAATGGCAAATTTATCGAGATGCAAAGATAGTCAATGAAAAACAGAAAGATGGCCCGACTAATCACAGAGAAGCGGAGAGTTCTCACGGGGAGCTTGCACACTGTTCTAGACATTCACCAGCTGTTCAACCTTCACAAGTGTGACTGATGGCTCGAGACCCAGGGACGTACAGGAAGGAAATTGTGCGGGAGTTCTATGTTTCCTATGCTGCCACTCTCCGGGGCTCCATTTCTAAGCGATCGAAGCCCTTAGCTCAGGATCCGTTGACTTCCACATTGGTTCGAGGGTGCCCAGTGAACATATCACCTGCCACGATCAGACGATTTCTCTATGGTCCCACTGCGGGTCACTCTTGGTCTCTCAATACAGCGGAGTTTGACTACAGATGGGACATTGTGTGGAGTGATGCCTTCCAGAGGAATTCTGAGCAGCGAGAGGCTGTGATACTTTGGTTGGCCAAATACATTGCTGCTGATGGCGAGCGTGAGAAATGGGTCACCGCTCCACGTTTGGGCATCCGAAAGGCGACATTAACTTTTGTTGCCAAGTTCTTCTGGTTAGTGGTGCGTAATAGGGTGTCGCCGACAAAAGCCGATAATCAAGTCACGTGGGACAGAGCAGTCATGGTAGCGGCATTGGTAGCAGGAGTAAAGATCAACTTTTCCTGCATGTTGCTGGCAGAGATACACGAGAGGGCATTCAGGACCTCCACTACTTACCCTTTTCCATGCCTTATTTTTCAGTTGTGCAGGGACTCTAGAGTGCCGATCTCGGGCATTATGACAGCTAGTCCACCCTACGGGGCGCATTGGACATCGGTCTCATTCGAGATGAGGCGAATGTAGCCGCACCTCGAGAGCCTCGGAGGTTGAGGTACCTCCCTTTGGGTACCGACCTTGCGGTTTCTGATGGGGCAGGCACGAGCGATGACCTCGGCGCCCCGATCACACCGACACTGTCCCGGGCTCCTCTTCTCAGGCAACTAGCATGGGCCCTAGCTCTTCCCGATCCACACCGCAGTTGGGCGCTGCTATCATTCCCTTGGCCAGAGTTCAGAAGTTAGATGCTCAGATGGCCACACTACTACACCACATCCAGCCCTGGATGCAAAAGTCGATCGCCGAGTCCGAGGCTAGAGTGGAGCGCAGGATGGAGGATATGATGGACCGAAAGGTCCAGGCTGTCAATAATCGCCTAGATGCCTTCGAACTGAGAGTACTCGAGCGACCAGCCCCGGCCATAGACCTATCTGCTTTGCAGGCCGACATAGCTAGCCTCCGATCTGACGTTGAGGCCATTCTTGCTGCACCTTCAGTTGAGCCTCAGGTTGCCCCCACTACAATGGCTGATGATACAGTGCTAGATGTCCTATTTAGTGAGACCGCCAAGGAGGGATTTGCACTTACACAGGCCAAAGACAAACAGCATCGCTCTCACCGCACTGAGGAGGAGAAAGCCCTCAAGAGACAGCATAGGCAAGAGAAGGAGGCTAGGAGGGCGTCGATAGTAGACGAAGAGTTGCGCCAGTAGAGGGAGCGTGAGAGAGTAGCAGGGGCATCGAGCTCTGCCCCAGTTGTAGCGGCCCAACCTGTTTTGGGAGACACAAAGAGATTGCTAGAAAGCACTACTAAGGGTGCTGATGTGGGCACTACTGAGGGTGCACCCACTGGAGTTCCAGCGGGTTCCGGGAAACCGAACCCCCCTGTTTGTTGATGATTCGCCGGCGCTTTTGCGCCACAGTTTGCTTTACCCAATCTATTTTATTTTACTTTTTCTATATGCGTTGGGGACAACTGCATCTATTCTTGTTGGGGGTGGAGCAAATGGATTGTGAGTGATAGGGTTAAATCTGAATAACCCAACTCATGAATCCTCCCTTGGGGTTTTCTTGCCTGTGTTCTTTTTCCCCAAAGGACTGTTTAATTTCTGTTGAACCGGCATGTCTTAGGATTATATGCGTAGAAGCATGATACAGAATGAAACATGATGGCTTATTAAAAATGATACCCGTCAAATTTTGGGATGTATGCTAGATGTTGAAGGCTACGATTAGTTGATTGTGTTGATTCCGAGTATGACATAATAAATCAACTTGATGGCATGACTTGAGCTGAAACTTGAACTAGGTAATCTAATAATCCGATAATGACACTATGTACCAAGAGTGGGTGAGAATCGTTGAGTGTTCAAACAGTTCTGTGCAAAACTAGAACTTGCCTGGTTAGTCCTGCTAAGACTATTCAATCTAGAGGCTAGGAAGTGATCATAGCCCATTGTTCTGAAAAGTCAGCAAATTGCCTAGAAGGATTCAACCAAATGAAATAATTGTTCCCTTTGATCCAGCTTTGAGCCTAAAATAAACCATTTCTTTCTAAAACTCCAAACTCACCTTCCTATAATCTAATACGTTGGCCCTGGTCCCTCCTTGGACATGTGCACTTCGACTAAGGCCAAAAGCCTAAGTTGAGGGTGGCTAATGCAAAAATAACTTCAAATCTTGGCCCTGACCCGACATCGGTATTATGCACCTCAACTAATGAAAAATCTATAAGTTGAGGGTGGCTATGATAGAAGATACTGAGAGAAAAATGGATATGAAAAGTGTGATGAGAAGAAGAGAGAAAATGTGTGGAAAGGATGTGATTGGTTGAAAGTTTAAAAAAAAAAAAGATGAATGTGAGAAATAAAGAGTTACAAATTCTGAAGTCACATCCTTGGTTGAAGAAAAACAAGCGAAAGAAGGTAAACTGTACGATGTCAGAAATAGGGCAAAAAGAGGTTAAAAGCCAAAGTGTAATGTCAAGAAGGGCAGAAAGTCACTAATCAGTACCCAAATGTACCACACCTGACCCTGAACCTACGTTACAAGCCAATAAAGTCCTATAGTGATCCTAGAATCTAGTTTGAAGAGTCTAAGCAGTGAAAATAAGGGCAAACTTATGGCATAAAGCACTAACTGTATTTGAAATTACTTCTGAGCGTGAGTGTTGAATAAATCCTTACACCATAAATGACATTCCATTTTTGTGAAAAAAAGGATTTCGTTTGAAGTAAGGGCACTAGTTACATTGTCGGAAAGTTGGTATCTTGGTGATAGTGATAAGGTGCAGGTTGTGTGTTAGTTGGTCGATCTGTGTCATAGTTTGATCCCGCATTAATTAGCTTGTCGAGTCTAAAATAACGAAGTTGCATCTAAAAAGTAAGGGGGGTAGAGAGCCATGTGATTGCTTGGGTTTGAAATGCTTGCTTCTATACAAGAGTCGTTTAGAGTTGTATTGCGTCGCTTGAGGACAAACAACGAATTTAAGTTGAGGGTGTTGATATACCGTGAGTTTACGGTATTTCTAATACATTTAACTTACAAGTTGTGTGTGTCTAGGGCCTTATCGTATTGGTTTTTATGTATTTTATTGTATTTTTCAGGAAAGACGTTCGGGCGTAGAAGTATGGAGACAAGTGATCAAAATGCGAAAAAGAGCTTTCACGGAGACTATCTACGGACCGTAGGTCCATTGACGGTCCGTAGGTTATGGCCGTAGATCGCCAGCCAAGGGACGGATAATAAATCGTGAAAATCGACCAAGTGTGGAACCACGGTGGTAATTGACGGTCCGTAGATTGATCTACGGACCATACTGATCAAACCGTAGAAGGAGACTGCGAGGGTTCCAGTACCTGATTTTTGAAGATTCTAAGTATGGAGCTACGGAGGCGATTGACGGATCGTAGATCGATCTACGGTCCGTACTGCAAGTTCGTCGTTTGCTTCAAAGAGGCTGAGTTTTGGATGCTAAAATATTTTCTAAGTCCTGGCTGATAGAAGGGACTTACGGACCGTAGATCCATCGACGGTCCATAAGTCAGTCTCGTGAATTGAAGACGCGTACCTGAACAGACTTTTCTTAAATTGTTTCCTTTTTAAATTAGAATTTGTTTTTCTATAAATAGGGCATGTAAACCTCGTTTTTGGGAGTTAGACATTATTATTCTAGTTCTACTTTGTGACTTTGGAGATTGAAGTACAATTTTAGCAATTATTAATTTTACAAGTTCGTTTTGAAGATTTTGGGCTTTGCAACTCAAGTTGAATTTTTGGGTTTATTATTCTTTTTACGTAAATTCATAATTTCTTTATCTAAAATTATGAATTGTGTTCTTGCTAATATGAGTAACTAAATCCACAACTAGGGTTGTGGGAACCATGAGCAATTAACAAAATATAAATAGTAAATAAGCAATTCGTGACTAGTGTTTTGTATGCATTGACAATTCTTTCGTTTAGAAGTCTTTTTAACGGTGGCCAACGTTAGAACTCGCCTTGTTGCTAATTGCCGGATCAAGGATGTAATCAACAAGAAAAGAATTATCAACATAGATTTAGTGTGATACTATCTAATAGACTAGTGTCGATTGGTGCGAAGTAATAACTAAGTCAAACATCGATTATGATGTCTAATATGAGGTAAAGGTAAGAGTTAGTAAATTATACACACGTAGCCGGATCAAGGTATGGGGTGAAATTCTCTAGATGTCGGATCAAGGATTTAGAGATACCTAACTTATCACTTTGCATGTAATACACTAGGAAAGGATTGTTGTTACTAGGATTATTGCGTTATTAGCTTGTGGGGAACACGTACGCCCTAGTTATTTCTCTCATCTCGATAACAACCAAAAATTGAGTTTTGTTTGATCACTGATTACTTACTGAATTCTTATTATTTGTTTCATACAAACAAACCCCCCCTTTAATTATTTGTTTCTGGAAGTTCTTTGACTAATTGAATATAATTGTCGGTTAAAGTAAAGTCTAAACCATTTTTTCCTCGTGGGATCGACCCCAACCTACAAGTTGGGTTCTCTACTTGATAACGATCGCTTATACTTCTGTAGGAAAGTGTAATTTGAGCGTATCACAAACGAGTATATATGAACAATTACATGACATGAAACCAATACTTGATTGTATGACTATGAGTATTGTCCATTATGGGTGTGATTGTAATTGTGGTTGTGCTGACTAGATCGAGTGTCACGTTCCAACACATATATTGGATCGGGTGTCACGTTCCGACACATATATTGGATCGGGTGTCACGTTTTGACACATGTATATTGGATCGGGTGTCACGTTTCGACACACTAACAGTTTGGGTGTGGGTTCCATAAGAGGACCACTGTGATTATTACATTCATGTCTACTTGTCATTAATATTGGGAATTATCTGTTACTCCTGAAATAATAATTGATCTATGTATTCTGTATATGTGTGTTTTAGTGTTGTAATTGCTTGTCTATGTTTCGCTTACTAGGGTGGCCGCATGATCCTACCATGTGGTTGTATACTGATATTGCATTTGCTCGTTCTTTGTGGAATAGAGAGCATCTTCAGGCGGCTACTGATAGACCTTAGCTAGGGGATCATTGATCGAAGACCAGATTCAAGGGTGAAATCCTTCCTTGTTTAGTCCACTCTTTTCAGACTCAGGCAGTTTAGTTAGACTTTGCTTATGTTAGTTTAGGAGTTGCACCCCTTTTCCTTAGATTTGTTGTTTTTCAGAGTTTTGGTACAATGACTTTCAGGATCTAGGGGTTGAATTTCCAAAATAGTTATGTTAGTTGATTTGTTAAACTTTCGGAGTTTATGGTAACTCCATATTTCAGTAGTCATTTAAACAAGCTTCTGTATCTTTAAATGTTATAGTTTTTGTTAAGTTGCTTTGTTGGGATGTAGTAATGGTTCTCCCACTGGAGGGTTAGTATGGGTATCAATCACGACAGTCTGGGTCAAATACTCTATGTCCCTAATTACTTGTTCACTTTTGAATTGACACACCTATTAAGAAAACAATAATTGACATAGTGAGTTTACCATTTTACCCTTATTAATTATGAATTGGATGAATTAAAAACTTAAGATCATCAAAAAGTTCTATTTTTTTCAAAGTAATTAATTGAGGGTATAATAGGTTAAAAAAATTGTCCTTCTTGATTTGACAAAATAGACAAGTAATTAGGAACAACTAAAAAAGAAAAAGTGGACAAGTAATTAGAGACAAAGGGAGTATTATTTAGTACTCCCTCTGTCCCTAATTACTTGTCCATTTTTTCTTTTTTAGTTGTCCTTAATTATTTGTCGATTTTGGCAAATCAAGAAAGAACAAATTTTTTTAACCTATTATAACCTCAATTTATTATTTTGAAAAAGGGAAAATGCATAAGTACCCCCCCCCCCCAACCTATGCCCGAAATATCAGAGACACAACTAATATTTACTAAGGTCCTATTACCTCCCCCCCCCCCCGAACTTATTTTATATATAATTTGTTACCCCTTTTCGGCTGCCTACGTGGCACTATCTTGTGGGCCCAGCACTTGTTGACAATTTTTTCAAGAATAGTGCCACGTAGGCCGAAAAGGGGTAGAAAATTATATATAAAATAAGTTCGGGGAGGAGGGGGGGTAATAGGGTCTTAGTAAAGGTTAGGTGTGTCTAAGGGATTTCGGGCATAGGCTGGGGGGTATTTATGCATTTTCCCTTTTGAAAAAAGGTAGAACTTCTTGAAAATCTTAAATTTTTAATTCATCCACTTCATAATTAATAGGGGTAAAATGATAAACTCGCTATGTCAATAATTATTTTCTTAATAGATGTATCAAATCAAAAGTCGACAAACAACTAGGGACAGAAGGAGTATCATCTAACACATTTTTTAAAGCATTAACTTTATTAAAGTCAAAGGACAATATAGTAATATTACCCCTATTATTTGTAGTTTCTTAAAGGGTGTGTCAAGTGAATAATTGACAACTATTGTTGGACAGAGGGGTACTTTAAATTATTTTCATGTGTGCTTGCGTTTTTTATGGAGAAAATGGTCAAATGTCCCCCTAATCTATTACCAGATTTTCAACTACACACTTAAACTTCACGAGGGTCCTATCACCCCCCCTGAACTGTTTAAAATCGAAATTATTGTATCCCTAAAAAGTCATAACCACATTTATGTTGATGGTGAAACTCATGCGTTTGACACGTGGAAAATCCATTAAAAACGTTTTTCTTTATTTTTTTCATTATTCTTTACTCTTTTCTTCTATCTTTTCACCATCTCTCCAAACCCAAAGATATTTTCACCATTTTCTCCATTACTATAAACACCAAAGGTCTACCAATCACTACAAACTTGAAAAGGAGAACGTTGACAAGGATTTTGATTCCCATTTGTCATTTCGCCCACTACTTGATTGGTATTAAGATATTTTCCATGAATGCATATGTCAAATTTCTCAAATTGGAGTTAATGAATGCACAGCAATGGAGGAATGTTGAATCTGGAAAGCCAACTCGAAAAAACTTCTCGACCATGTGAACATATCGAGATGCAGATCTTAGGACGCTTGATGGTACAAACAAGCACTCCATTGTTGTTTTCAATCGTCATAGCCAAAAATGTTTTTATTCTTAAAATCAAATCTCGGTATCATCAAAAATTCAAAATTCTTCATTGGTTTGGATTAAAATTTACAAATTTGGAGCTCCAAAGAACCAAAATAAAAATGCCAACCGAATCAACTTAGTGGGTTGACCATGTACAAGGATGATTAACAACTCCAATAATATCGATAAAGAGTTGATTTTCAAAAATTCCTAATTCCATACACAAATTTGAATCAAGAGGAATACAAAAGTTCTATGGTACATCTGGTGAAAATAGCAGCGGCGGCAATGATGTAGAAATGACGGGAGATGGACAGATTTGGTCCGAAGAAGGAAGAGATTTCTATGAAGAAGAAAGAAAGGAATAAGGAAAAAAAATAAAGATATATATATATAGATATTTAAAATAAAAATAAAATTTTAATATTTATTTTCTCTTCTCACTCTTTTAGGGAGAGTGAAGTACACTCACTTCGCCACATAAGTATTTAGGGAGATGATAATTTCAATTTTAAACATGAAGTTTAAGTGTGTAGTTGAAAATCCGATAATAGATTGAGGTGGGGGCATTTGACCATTTTCTCTTTTTTATGTATAAATTTTGTGATTCAAAACATCTTGTACTTAAAATTTGAAAAGAGATTCAATACTGTTGTCATAATCTTTTGGTGTAATTGTGTTTTGTCATGTTTTTGGGGACGGTAATTAAATGGTGTTGTAATGAATTTTGATTTTATACAAATGAATTAGTAATGTTGGACTTTAGCTTGATACTCCTTTTGTCCCTAATTACTTGTTCACTTTTGAATTGACACACCTATTAAGAAATTAATTAATGACATATTGAGTTTATCATTTTACCCATATTAATTATGAAATGGATGAAAAGTTCTGCATTTTTCAAAGTAATTAGTCATTTAATTAAGGGTATAATAGGTAAAAAAAAATTGTCCTTTCTTGATTTGTCAAAATGGACAAGTAATTAAGGACAATTATAAAAGGAGGAGTGGACAAGTAATTAGGGACAGAGGGAGTAACAAAAAAGAGATAGACATACTCCCTCTGTCCCTAATTACTTGTCCATTTTTTCTTTTTTATTTGTCCATAATTATTTGTCGATTTTGACAAATCAAGAAGGAACAATTTTTTTAACCTATTATACCCTCAATTTATTATTTTGAAAAAAGGTAGAACTTCTTGAAAATCTTAAATTTTTAATTCATCCACTTCATAATTAATAGGGGTAAAATGGTAAACTCGCTATGTCAATAATTATTTTCTTAATTGGTGTGTAAATTCAAAAGTGGACAAATAATTAGGGATAGAGGAGTATCATCTAACACATTTTTTAAAGCATTAACTTTAATAAAGTCAAAGGACAATATAGTAATACTACCCCTATTATTTATAGTTTCTTAAGGGGTGTGTCAAGTGAATAGTTGACAACTATTGTTGGACAGAGGGGTACTTTAAATTATTTTCGTGTGTCCTTGCGTTTTTTATGGAGAAAATGGTCAAATGCCCCCCCTAATCTATTAACTGATTTTCAACTACACACTTAAACTTCACGGGGGTCCTATCACCCCCCCCCCCGAACTGTTTAAAATCAAAATTATTGTACCCCTAAAAAGCCACAACCACATTTATGTTGATGGGTGAAACTCATGCGTTTGACATGTGGAAAATCCATTAAAAAATGTTTTTCTTTAATTTTTTCATTATTCTTTACTCTTTTCTTCTATTTTTTCACCATCTCTCCAAACCCAAAGATATTTTCACCATTTTCTCCATTACTATAAACACCAAAGGTCTACCAATCACTACAATCTTGAAAAGGAGAACGTTGGCAAGGATTTTGATTCCCATTTGCTATTTCGCCCACTACTTGATTGGTATTAAGATCATTTTCATTAGGGGTGTACATGACCGGGTTGGTTTGGGTTTTTCAAATATCAAATCAAACCATTTGTGTAAAAAAATTAAATTTATAAACCAAACCAAACTAATAAAATTCGGCTTTTTTCGAGATTTTCCACCTCGAGTTGGTTCAGGGTTTTCAAATACCAAACCAAACCATTGTGTCGAATTTTTAAATTTATAAATCAAACCAAACTAATAAACCTCGGATTTTTTCAGATTTTTGGATTTTTTCGGTAAAGTTTACATACAAACGTATAATTAACTTCTGCTCCAAATATTTCTTTACTCCAACCAAAATACAATTATCTAAGGTGTTTCTTAAGAAAATAACACAAAATATGAGATGAGTACTGATAACACTAAAATATTCAATAAAAAATAATAGTGATATCATCATATAAAATAAATATTGCAAAGTCATAATGAAAATGATCATAATTTAAAAGTACTAAATCATGTTAAAATAAGTTTAATAAGTATTAGTTACATTATTATATATTTAAGGAAAATTAAAATTAGATTATATATTTTAATTATTTAAACCAATGTAAAACTAAAGAACAAATATTCAATATTATTGTCATTCTTAGTGTTGAATTGATTTTCTTTTTTGCATTAGTATTAATTTGATTTTGATTTAAGTTTTATTATAATTATCAACATCTATGAACTATAATATTTATTGGACCATTCCGAATTCTAAGTTTTAAACTTGAAATAATATATTAAAAGATAAAAACTATGAAATAGAATAAGAAATATTTTAAAATTTTATCAAAGTAAATATATTTATGTATAAAATAAAATTTTAAAATTACATATATAATGTTGGGTTGGTTTGGTCTCGGGTTGGTTTTTTTAGTTAAAACCAAACCAACCCAAATATAGTCGGGGTTTTTTTTTCCAATACCAAACCACTAGTCGGATTTTTTTTCGGTTTGACTCGATTTACGATTTGGTTCGATTTTCGGTTCGGTTTTGTGCACCCCTAATTCCCATGAATGCACATGTCAAATTTCTCAAATTGGAGTTAATGAATACATAACAATGGAGGAATGTTGAATCTGGTAAGCCGGCTCGGAAAAACTTCTCGACCATGTGAACATATCGAGATGCAGATCTTAGGACGCTTGATGGTACAAACTAGCACTCCATTGTTGTTTTCAATCGTCATAACCAAAAACATTTTTATTCTTAAGATCAAATATCGGTTTCATCAAAAATTCAAAATTCTTCGTTGGTTTGGATTAAAATTTACAAATTTGGAGCTCCAAAGAACCAAAATAAAAATGCCAACCGAATCAACTTAGTGGGTTGACCATGTACAAGGATGATTAACAACTCCAATAATATCGATAAAGAATTGATTTTCAAAACTTACTAATTCCATACACAAATTCGAATCAAGAGGAATACAAAAATTCTATGGTACATTCGGTGAAGATAGCGGCGGCGGCAGCGACATAGAAATTACGGGAAATGGACAGATTTGGTCTGAAGAAGGAAGAGATTTCTATGAAGAAAAAAGAAAGGGATAAGGAAAACAATAAAGATATATATATATAGAAAATAAAAATAAAATTTTAATATTTATTTTCACTGCTCACTCTCTTAGGGAAAGTGAAATACACTCACTTCGCAGCATAAGCATTTTGGGAGATGATAATTTTAATTTTAAACAGTTAGGGGGGTGATAGGATCCCCGTGAAATTTAAGTATGTAGTTGGAAATCCGGTAATAGATTGAGGGGGGGGTTGCATTTGACCATTTTCTCTTTTTTATGTATAAATTTTGTGTTTCAAAACATCTTGTACTTAAAATTTGAAAAGAGATTCAATAGTGTTGTCATAATCTTTTGGTGTAATTGTGTTTTGTCATGTTTTTGGGGACGGTAATTGATGGTGTTGTAATGAATTCTTATTTTATACAAATGAATTAGTCATGTTGGACTTTAGTTTGATACTCCCTTTGTCCCTAATTACTTGTTCACTTTTGAATTGACATACCTATTAAGAAATCAATTAATGACATAGTAGTTTATCATTTTACCCATATTAATTATGAAGTAGATGAAAAGTTCTGCATTTTTTAAAGTACTTAGTCATTTAATTAAGGGTATAATAGGTAAAAAAAATTGTTCTTTCTTGATTTGCCAAAATGGACAAGTAATTAGGGATAAAAGGAGTAACAAAAAAGAGTTAGACATACTCCCTTTGTCCCTAATTACTTGTTTTTAGAACAGAGAAAAATAATACTCCCTTTGTCCAATTTATATAACTCACTTTCTTTTTAGTGAGACTCAAAGAGAATGACACATATCTATATTTAGTAACAATTTATCTTAAATACTCATTTTACCCTTAATGAAATGATTTAGTCACACAAACATCTATGACTCATTTTAGACCACAAGTTTCAAAAGTTTTTTTTTCTAAAATTTAATGACAAGACAAACTATATCACATAAATTGAAACGGAAGAAGGATATCACATAAATTTAAAAGTAAAAGGATTAATGAGAGAGACAAGCAAGCCATATGTTGTCCAAGACAATATCATGCGATATCGAAGAAGAGGCAAGCAATTCATAATGCACTATTGCACTTAGCTTGCAATTAAATTTGCACGAAGAAGCTGACTTATTTTGATGGAATAGACAAGTGTCATCACGTCCGTTTTTTAGTGTGATATTTTTTTTAAATTAGATGTCCACCAATACTAAAGAAATACAACTCTAGGCCGTCAAATCTATTTTTACATGTCAAAAACGACCAATGTCATCATTCCAATGGACCAACCTATTATTTTCATCAGACTCCAAATTACATTAGCTTTCTATGCAACGAATATGAAGCGTAATACACTTGCTTAACATTTTGTGTAATGATAAAAGAATGATAACTTCTGTATTTTCTAGTGTGCTTAACTTCAATTATATTATGTTGTTGGTCCAATTATGTTGAACATCATCTTCAGGAAGTCTAGAAGGTGAAGCTTCTGTAATTTTAGACAATTGAATAACTCTCTCCCAAATTTAATATATGTGAGTAATGGAGGGGGGAGGGGGGTCATTTTCAATCTTATTTTTCCTAAATGCATTTTTCATCTTTCTAAACTCATGGTCCATTGGCAAGAACTAACGATGACAATCAAACCATGTATTTTTCTACCATGCTTTAAAGTGAATGCCTTACTATATTTCATGCAATGCATACAAGCTAGCTTTTTAGTTGTCATCCAACCAGACAACATCTTGCATGCAGGAAAATCATTAATAGTCCACATTAAAGAAGCACACAAAATAAAATTCTGCTTAGTTGATATATCATAAGTCACTACTTCTTCAAACCATAATTGTTTGAGCTCATTTATCAATGGTTGTAGATAGACATCAGTCAAACTTTTTGAATTACGAGGCCAGCAATAACACAACTTAGAAAGATGTAGGAACTTGACATGCACATTTCAGGAGGAAGATTATATGGAGTAAGAAATAAAGGTCAGCAAAAATAAGGTGAGGCAACATTAGAGAATGGTGCGAAGCCATCAACACACAACCTCAATCTAACATATCTTGGTTCACTAGAAAAATTGAGATATATATTATCAAAATGCTTCCATGTTTCACCATCAGATGGATGAGATAAGACGCCTGGTAGCCTTCGCATACAACCTCTTCAACCTAGGAATAAGCAGTAAATAATGCATTACCTCAATTGGGACCATATTTCCAGTAGGATCCTTCTTATAACGAGCATGTCCACAAAACTTACAATTTTTTAATTCACTATCAATCTTGTAAAACAACATGCAACCATTAACACAACAATGAATTCTATCATACAACAATCCTAACTTGAAAACCAAATGATTTTCCTGGTAGAAGTTCTTAGGTTTGTTAAACTCCGGATTAACTAGATCATCCAAAAGATCAATCATTAAGTTCACAACCGTATAAGGAACATTCCAATCTGATTTAATATTGGGAAAATGCATAAGTACCCCCCCCCAACCTATGCCCGAAACCCAGAGACAGGCTTATACTATACTAAGGTCCTATTACCCCCCCTCCCCCCGAACTTATTTTATAAATAATTTTCTACCCCTTTTCGGCCTACATGGCACTATCAACCATATAGCTTGAAAAAATTGTCAACACATGTTGGGCACGAAAGATAGTGCCACGTAGGCCGAAAAGGGGTGGAAAATTATTTATAAAATAAGTTCGGGGGTAATAGGACCTTAGTAAAGTATAAGTGTGTCTCAGAGATTTCGGGCATAGGTTGGGGGTACTTATGCATTTTCCCTTTAATATTCATTAATCAAACCGCAACTAACAAGATAGAATATAGACTCCCTTCACACAGTGGACAACTAGACTCTTCTAATTGATCATAGAAGTGTCTTGTTTTTTTATTGCTTTATCAAAATATTGTTTGGGTTTCATCTCACCTTGAACCCCAAATTGCTCATGTAACATCTCGCAAATTGAAATAGCAAGAATTAAAAAGAGTGCTTTTTGGAAATAATAAAAATCTGGAAAAATTGGTTAAGTTAAATTAAGTTTGAGTTTTTGATCAACTTTAAACGGACATAACTCCTAGCTAAGGAAGAGTTAGGTGTACTACCAGGTATGGTTGGAAATCTCTTGGAATAATCTTTCCAACGTCGCCAAGTTTGCGTGATTCCAACTTTGTATGAGTGAGATATGCCCATTGGAAGTTGGGTTGTTCAAATAAGGAAAGTCCAATCTGCATTTTAGAAAGGTAGTTTGGTCTTTTCCTTACCCTTTTATTTTAATTCATTTTTGGTAATTACTTAGGGCTCTAAACTAAACTTGGTCAGTTTACGCTTTGGAGAAATTGAGTTAGGGTTTTAGAGAAGACAAAAGAAGAGGAGAAAAGAGAAGGAGAAGCAAGGAAATCGTTAGATTTTTGAAGCTAAGATCGTGAATTTCGTCTCGGGGTGATCCCTACAAGGTATGTAAGTTCACACAGCGTTGGTTTCATTCGTCCATGTGTCAAACATGTTTTATTCAGTGTAATTTCATCCTAAAAATATTGAGAATTTGATGTTCTTGAGTTATATTCTTGAATTGCTTACGTTCTTGAATTTCGATAAGATTAAGGAGTTATTAAAAGTTTAAGATTGATTATTAGAGTTGCTTTGAGTTAGATTCTTGTGTGTATGTTGTGGGTACCTGAATCTAAAGAGAATTGGAGGGGAAAAAATCGAATTTAGGCGATTTGGGGTTAGAAAACAAAGAAGAAACAAGTCGACAGAATCTAGGTACCAGGTCCGCATTGCGGACTTGTTCCTCAGAATTGACAATTTGTTTTTCACGTCACGGAGCGGTCACGGACCGTTCTGCCTCAAAAGTTATTTCGCGACCAAATAATTTAATGTATCTCCGTGTCACGAACTTGCTTCCAGACAGTGATTTCTTGATCTGTTCTCATGTTTAGCCATCTAAAATCATTCCTAAACATCATGAGATATTTTCTATCACAAATCACAATCCTTGAATCCATAGTTCAATTCAAGGAGAGTTAAGAGTCAAGTCAAGAGAAGTTAAGAGTCAAGTCAAGAGAAATCAAGAGTCAAATTAAGAAGAGTTCATAAAGTTTTCCAAAAGTCTTTCACAAATGTTTTCACTTTGTTTTGAGACTTAAGTTTTGAGTTGAGTAAAGAGTAAAGTTTGAAGTGTATTTCTTCAAAAGAGTATATCGGGACTATGTATTCCCAAAGAGTAAATGTTTTCACATTTAAACAAGAAAGGAAACTGAGATTTCCAAAAGAGCCTTTTAGCTAGTTTTCAATAAAGAGTAAGAGTAAAGTTCATTCTTCAAATATTATACGGGAACTAAGTATTCCCAAGAGTTAAAATGTTTTCACATTTGAACAAGAAAGGTGTTGACACCCAATTTTGTACCTCCACAATATAAATTAATCATTTCGAGCTTCTTCAATTTCAAACGATTTAAAGTAATTAGTTTTATAAAGTTTCAAAATATATATATATATATATATATATATATATATATATATTATAATAATAATAATTATAGTTTGCAAGTCATTTTAGATAGTTTTGTCAATTTTTTGTAATTTTAAATTAACATATATGTTTTATATAATTTTGTATATAATTAGTATATTTTATAAACATTTCAAAAATCATCACAAAAAAAAAAGATTTTAATTTTTAGTGAGTATTTTAATTAATTTTGTCTAAATTAGTAGTTTATCTTTTGAGTCGTTAGTATATTGAGTTAATTATTTTATTTCGTTAAAATTAAGAAGCTCGTTAGTTAATTATATTAATTCATCTCATTTAAGTTCTAGCCGATTTAATTGATTATCTCAATTTGATTAAGATTTTAACTTAAGTGGGCCAAGTTTGCAATTCTTTGACCCTTTTCTTAATTACAATTCTAACCAATTCCTTATCTTGCCTTCAATTCAATTTTCAGCCCACTTTAGGCTAAACCCAACTGGCCCATTCCAATTCAAATCCCAACAGCCCATTTTCCAAATTCAATATTCCCATTCCAAACACAATACAACTACAGCAGCCCCATTCCATTATTCCTAGCGCCCACCCCAAATCAATTATACCCAACCCCATATTCTTTTCTAATTTTCCAACAGCATACGTACAATGACCAAACCAGCAACCCCACCCACGCGCTCTTCTTCTCCGCAGCACGATGAAACCCAGAACAGTCCAACAGCGCGACTGGATCGAACGCGAAGAACAGCGAGTTCACGGAACCAACAGCTTTCTGCGTCTCCTTCCTCTGCCAGAGCAATTCGAACAACCTTCTCCGCAACAGCCGCCCAATCCCTCCATCCGGATTTCGTGGGATTTGGTTGAAATATCGCACAAATCAGCCTTTTCTTGGTCCTTGGGAAGTTTTGAATTTTGGAATTCGTAGGGGAATCTCGATTTTACCCTTGTTCTTATTCAAAGTCCTTTCCATTTTTCCTCTCAAAAGGAACCCGAATTTTCCCCTATAAATATATCTTTTCTTATCATTTTTAAAGAGGTTTTTTGGGTGGAAAACATTTAGAGCAAAAGGTATTGAAAAAGCAATCAGCTGCAATTTGGGAGAAAAAACAGTGAATTATTAGCTATAAAGATTTACACCTAAATATTTGAGAATAGCTCGGCTCGAGTCTTTGTTCGTTTCTCGATTCACGTGAGTTCATCAGAATCGCGCTTTGGTGGTGAAAGGTCATTTTCGCCCAGTTCGTCTTGTCTCAGTTCAGCTGCCCGAAGAAAGGTAATAGTTCCTCCTTTACTCATGTTTTGGTTCGGTGCTAATCATTATATGTTGAACTTGTCTCTGTTTGATTTTTCCTTAGCTACATTCATGCCTTCTTCCTTGTTTTCACTTCAAGATTCTTGGTTGAAAGACCGTTTTGTTTGGCTATGAGTTTTCCAGCCTACTTTCTTTGTGTTTGGAGTCGTAACTGGTAATCATATTCTTCGTTTCATTGCCCTGACTAAACGTATGAAGCTGGATTTGTAAGTGTTAAGCTTAGCTTTCGTGTTGTCGTAAATCGCATTTCAGTCTTGCTTTGATTCCCCTGTTGAATACGTCTCCAAGCATTAATGTTTCTTCATCTGGTTTGCCGCTGCTAGTATCGCTGCCTATATAGTAGCTACCTTTTCTTGTAACTTGAATTCTATGCATTTTGCGCTCGGATCTAATCCATGACAATATGGTTATAACTTTTCATGATCCAATCTCTAATGTGATTTACTTTCATAAATGACCCAGCTGTAGTTCCAATATTGTAATGCAACGATTCGCCTATTAATATTATTTTTCAGTTGTTAAAGATAGCCCCTTTATCTCTGTTTGGATTTGAAAATCAGCATTATTTCGAGTGTGGCATGTGTTTGGTACAGCTTATCATTATGTAACACATTACTGTTCAACTAATGCTTTCTTTTTTTGTGGGTATTACGTTCGTTTACATCGATTTGAGCAGGTGTTTGACATACCTAGTGGAATAATGTAGTTGCCATGACAAGTTATTTGGATACGGCAGATATTTCCTTTCTCTACTTAAAGTTCTAGCGGAGTCATTGTTTTTCCAGCACAGTTTTTTTTTTTTTGTGCGATAAGCTTGCATCTCTAGGTTCCCATCGGTGGATTAAATCTTACATGTTGCATGAGTTGGGTTAACTGTTACATATGCAACATGCTTTCTATCTTGTTATGTTTTGAATTATGTTAATTATTAATGACTTGTTCATGGCATAACATTCTGCCATTATACCCATGTTCATTCCCCTAAGTTTTTCATTCGTGTGTATATGTGTACTTTTATTCATATGCTTGAGTTCTCAACAGTGCGATGCCGAGATTCTTTCTTTACTTGCTTATCTAATTTCGACTGCGTCTTTGTTTAGTTTTTCTAATTACTAGGAAGCTTTAAGGAATTTGTTGGTTGATATTTTATCATATTTAAATGCCAATCATTTGCTCGTTGATACATGATTAGTTCATTTTGTATCCTTAAGAGTCATCTTTCATCTAGAATAGTGACTTTGGTGGCCTTTTGGATTTTGAAATAATTTACTCTCATTTAAATTGAATCACGTCTTATTTGTTTTTTTTTTATTTCAAACGCTAATTTTTGTCTCTCTCTGTTTTTTATTTGTATGAACCCTCTCCGAGTCCGCGATGGACTTCTTTCCCCTTGCACTCCCGAATCGAGCCATAGAGGCTCAAATCTCTTTCATCATTAAGTCAGTCAAGATTATCGAGTGCACAGGGCAGAACGCAAAATGTAGGGGGCTGGAAATTCAATTCTCAAATGTTCAAAAGCCCAAGAAATGGGTTGTATACATATTGTATACAGCCGTATACACTCATTATACAGAGATATACAGGTCAAAAACGCAAAAATACAGGGATGAGGAGAAATACAGGCGTTCGAAAGCAAGAAATACCTGAAAAGAGCTAATATATACGCTCATATACACTGATATACATCCACCGTATACCAAAAACGGGAATTGGGTTAAGCCCAAAAATTTCAGCAAATTTGGCCCAAAAGGAGGCCCAAATTCAATTTCTCTCTTACTCTTTAATTATTTAATTGCGATTATTTATTGTTTGCTATTTAACTCTAACTTTATAAATTTTAATTAACTTAATTAGAATCCCCAAAAGATGAGTAATTTCCTTTGTGTTGGTTAACTTTTAATTTATTATTTTTTTAATCTATTTTATTAATTAAAAATGTTGGCCAAATTATACATTTTTAAGTTAAATCGTTTTGTTCTAAAAAAAATAAACAAAACAACAACATATTCTTTAATGTCTCACACTCAAATCACTTTTTTACTTGTTTAAAAATGATTTAAAGTTCAAAGTATTTATTCCTAAAGTAAACTTAAAATAGAATAATATATATATATTCTTTACTTGGACATTTTCTTAAAAAAGGTTAGTCAAAACTTTGCTTTCATTCTTCAATTAATTAAAAAATGATTTTTATGCTTAAGTTGATTAAATTGGTTTAAATTATTTATTTCCAATTTCTCAAATAAATTCTAATTAATCTAATTTTATTAATATTCTAATCTTGTATGTCGAGTCAAATATTTCATTTTGGATCCCTTTTCTCTAAAAAATAAAATAATATAAAATGTGTCATTTATTTAATTATTTTCTTAAAATTAATCAAATATTATAAGTTATTCTTCTTATGTTATATCACCTTTTTTACAAAATTAGTCAAAAATATATTTTAGTCAAGTCGTAGGTCAACTGCATGTTAGCGGATACTTCAAATGCTTAAACCCTTCTCGAAGTGTAAATTGAATCCCGAACCATCTTTGGTATTTTCAAATGATTTTTTTTCTGTTTAAATCTTTGAAAATTATAAGTTTTCTTATTTTCTTTAAAAAATTAAGTGGCGACTCTTTCTAAGTATTTCTCAAATTATTTTTATACTTAGAACATTTCAAAAAGTAATTTTTCTAAAGATAGGAAAATTACGGCACAACAAAAGGAAACTGAGATTTCCAAGAGAACTTTTAAGCTAAGTTTTGAGTAATTATCTAAAATCAAAGAAAGAAGTTTATTTTAAAAACATATGAGCTAAGTATATTTTGGGAGCAGTATTGAGCACCAATATGGGGATGCGAGTTCATATAACTCAAGTCTCCATAAACCATGTAGTCATCGTGGGTAATAAATGATCATACTTTTTAGATGACTCTTTAAGATGCTTTTAGCATAAGCTACTGGATTCACTAAGTTAAGTAGTTCTATATGACGGCAAATATAAGACAGCTCTAACAGCGTGGGCAAGACGTTGTATCACCACTTAGGCTCATAGTGGTGGTTGTTATTTAGAGAATCTTCCACAAAAACTATATTACTTTATTATATGAGTAAAGTTGGATTTGTTATTGCATTTTCTTTAACGAACTAAGTTGTTTTTACTGTTTTATAAAGCTTTTCATATATTGCATGTGTTTCATTGCTTTATTTTGAGTTAAGTTATTCATGAGTTGAGAAGAGTCAAGGTAAGTGTTTCTTTCAAAATCTTTTCAAGCCTATGTTATGTTTAGCATTCCAACACGCATACTCATACATTCTATGTACTGATGCCAGTTGGCCTGCATCGTCTTATGATGCAGACACAGGTAACCAGGATCAACATTCAGCGCCTCGTTGATCCAGTTGAGCACTCAGAGTCAATTGGTGAGCCTCCTAACTTTTAGGAAGATCCTTTTTATTGCTTTTAGTATTTTAGTTCATTAGGATGTTGTGGGTATTGTCCCGACGTCCATCTCAGTTGTTTAGAGGCTTCATAACAGAGTTAGTGATGTTAGTTCATAAGTCTTTACGTTTTCTTTTCAGTTAAGTTGAGACTTGAGTTGCCACTTTGGCAGTGAATGTTATTATAATACATTCTAAGTTATATTTTGAGCAGTTCAGTTCACTTGTTTTAAAAGTATTTATCTTGAGTAAAGTCTTCCGCTGAGTAAGTAAGTCAGGCCAAGGGTTCGCTTGGGGCCAGCAATGGTTCTCGAGTGTCAGCCATGACCAGGGTGTAGGCTTAGGGTGTGACAACTTATTTCATGAACTCTATCATGTTCACCCCTAATTTGGTCGTGTAGCGCAAGCATATGATATTCATCCACGAATATCGAATTATAAAACATATCATTCAATTCATGTCTTTCTTCATGATAAACCCATACAAAATATCTAGTCTTAAATCCATTACATGGTATAAATGAACTATGATTGTATCTGCTTTAAAAAAAATTCACACACCTACATGCACTACAAGGACACCTAACCAATCCTTTATTCTTGAAAATATCAAGTGTCATTGTATGTTCAATAAAACCTCTAACACTATCAATAAACTCAAGTTTCAAACTGTCACACCCCTTTTCCACCACGAAAAAGGGTTTTTTCCAATTCAAGTTACAATATTGATTTAGAGATTATTTTATTTATTTTCAGAGTCACCACTTGAAATCGAGTTATGGTGCTCCAAGTCACCTTTTTGTTTAATCCCTAATCAAAAGGAAATGACTCTTTATATGGTCTGCGAACTAGAAATTCGGGTAAGGAATTATGTTGACCGAGTAGAAGGTATTAGGCAACCCTCGAGTCCCGTGGTTCTAGCACGGTCGCTTTTATTGACTTATACTTACTTTAAAATATTTTTTAGATATATTATTTTCAAGCCATGACTTGTACGCATTTTTATTGTTGAACTTTTATTTGGTCTCAAATCGGATGCATAACTGCATTCTCGACTTTTGACATATAAATAGCTTAAGAGCATAACTGTTTTCTTCTCTCGAGTGCATCACCTAATTTTATCTATAACTTATCTTATTTTAAATTAATGAAAGTTATTATATTTTTGGACAAGGTGCGTCACCGCATCCTTGAGTTTTTTTCAATGTCTCAAAAAAGATGCGCAACCGCATTCTTAATCGAAAACAAATATTTTTAATGTGCATAAAACTAATCTAGTATTAAAAGTACTTTCTCTTATTTTTTTCTAAATTCTAGACAAATAATCTTTTCATTTCATTATTATATTAATTGATGATACTTTTAATTAAATTAAACCTCATGTCAAATGATTAAACTAATCCAAAATGGAGTAAATTCAAGTTTAACAACATAACACATTTGTTGTTTATTGGGTAATGACTCATTTATTTCAAAAATACGTAAATTAAAATAGGCAATTGACATCAACATTAAGCTACGACAATGCTACAAAAACAATGGCATAGGACTGACAAAATTAAATAACAACAAAAAATCTACCATAATAATAGGATTTTATTCATCTTTTAGGTATTTGCACTAAAAATAACATAAATATAACTCAAGATGTCAATATTCATTTCAGTCAAATAATGAATGTAACAAAATATAAGAAAACTTATCATAAAGTTACATCAAATTCCATAAATAAAGCAAAGAGATAAGGTCATGCTTAACCTTAAGTAAAGAGAATATGTACAGCAAAATCTTGACTGAAGCTCGATTAGAAAACCCACTAATCTTTTGTTTGGTGTGTGGTGTTGGATTTTGGTAGTGTGGGATTTTTTGGGTTTTTTGTCTTTGTACGTCTGAGTGTGTTTAGATAAAATAGTAATCAAAAAGAAGAAAATATGTGAATGTATTGATGGATTTTTGAAAGAAAAATAAAAAGAATGTGTAAGTTTTTTTGTTTGCTACGTTTTGGTCGTGGGTTTTTTAGTGTTGCTCTTTCTTTTTTTCCTTTTCTCGTGAATTGCAGTGTTGTGTGTGTTGCCTTTTTGTTTTCTTTTTCTTCTTCTTTCCTGATGTTGTAGTATATGTAGTAGTTATCAGGAATATTCCATATTCCTATTATGCAGATCCTCCTCTTCAATGCTATCTCCTTATTTGGTGTAGAGATATCTCCCTCTTAATGTATATTATTAGCTTTCCTTATTTGTGGATAATTCCCTTACTAGTCCTTTATTTCCTTTCATGTCGATGTACTCTATTATGTATAAAACAAAAACAATTGTACATTAATAAAAGTAAGACTTACATATAACTCTTTCATGGGGTATCAAGAGCCATAGCCACACGGCAGTAAAAAAAAAATTGGGATTGAGCATATTGGTTTTTGGTTTCTCATGGATGAAATCACCTCCACCACTGCTCCCCTTCCCATTACAACTGAATCAGTTGTTTCTATTATTCCTCCATTACCAATCAATAATAACTTCATCATTCCACCATTGACAACATCCCAAGCCTACCCAAATTTAGTGTTTCTTTCCCAATAACCCACTGTCACAACAACTTACTCTATTCTTCTACTTACAGCACAACCACCAAATACATCCACAATAATCACACCTTCTTTTTCCCTTTCTCCGTCATCTAATCTCACTCAAGAGTCACAACTTTTATCCATAAATGCATCGGCTCAGGCCCCTATCAAGCTTACACCATCAAACTATCAAGTTTGGTACACTCAATGGCGCTCACTGTTGATAGGATATGGCTTTAAAAGTTATGTTGTTAATTCCCCTATGAGGCAACAACTGACTTCTGAATTTTGGAATAGACAGGATCAATTGATCCGCAGTGCCTTAGTTGCGTCTTTATCTTCTGAGGTGGTTCCACTGGTTCTTTCAGCGGATACCTCCTTCGATATGTGGACAACCTTGCATAATACTTATGCAAGACCTTCTCGTGCTAGACTCTTAGGTCTAAATGAGTCTCTTTCTCAAGCTACGAAAGGTACACAATCTATGTCATCTTATCTTCAGCATATCAAGCAATTGGTAACTACGCTTAATTCTGCTGGAGCAACTCTTACCATGGATGATATAACTCTTCATGTGATCCATGGTTTGTCACCTGAATATCGAGGGATCTGTGATTCTCTCCGCACCCGTGACTCACCTATCACTTTTGATGAACTTCATGAAAAACTATGTGATTATGAGGCATATATTTGTCGCCAGAGTGCTGCCTCTTCAATGTCGATTACTGCCAACTTTATTGCCAAGAGTAACTCAAACAACTCTCGTAACAACAAAAACAATCGGCAATTGACTTTTCAGAACCAAAATGCTTCTGGTCACCGTAACAATCAGGAAATGAATTCAAAACAGAGTAGCAAGCAAAGTTCTCGAGTGATATATCAATACTATGACAAGCCTGGGCATTTTGTTAAACAATGCCGAAAATTGCAGGCAGTTTTTCCATGATTTTCTCCCTCTATGGAATCTTCTGTGACTTCAAATTCAACAGGCAACTCTCAACCACGTGCCAACTTTGTTTCATCTTACACTGGCTCCGATGATTGGTTGGTTGATTCGGGTGCATCTCATCCTGTTACTAGTGACCTCCAGAATCTGCCACTAACTACTGATTATGATGGTGATAATGTTATGATTGGTGATGGTAAATCTTTGAGTGTGACACATAGTGGTTCCACTACTCTTAATACTTTTGCTCGTCCTCTTCACCTCTCTAATGTTCTGTGTGTTCCACAAATAAAAAAGAATTTGATTTCTGTTTATCAATTGTGCAATCAAAATAATGTTTCTGTTAAATTCTCACCTTCTTCATTTGCTGCGAAGGATTGTCGCAAGGAGGCACTACTGGTAGCGGGAGAACCTAGAGATGGAGTTTATTAGTCGCCTATCAAATCCAAGTCTGTGTCAACTCCTTTATCACACTCAGCATATGTTGTTCATCTCTCGTCGGTTTCAACTTAGCATTATCGCCTTGGTCATCCGTCTTCTCCTATTTTGCATCAAATTTTTCGTTATTTAGACATCCCTTCCAAGTCTGTTTCCTCTACTTTTTTTTGTAATTCATGCAAATGTAATAAAATGCATAAAACTTCTTTTGCAATTTCCTAAAGAAAATCTTTTTCTCCATTAGAGATGATATACTCTGATGTGTGGGGGGCTGCTTCAATTCCATCTATTGATGGTTTTCATTACTATCTCATTTTTGTTGATCATTTTACCAAGTATGTTTGGTTATACCCCATGAAAAAGAAATCTGAGGTTTCCCAAATTTTTCCTAAATTTAAGATCATGGTTGAAAAAAATTTCAACAGATCTGTTGTCTCATTTTACTCGGATAATGGTGGTGAATTCATTCATCTTCGAGAATTCTTTACTACCAATGAAATCTCTCATTTATTAACCCCGCCTCACACACCTGAATATAATCATACTGCTGAGCGTCGTCATCGACACATTGTGGAAACAGGCATTACCCTTCTTCATGTTGCCAAACTCCCTTTATCTTTTTGGTCCTTTGCTTTCCAGACCGCTGTCTATCTTATCAATCGAATGTCGACTCCTTTGCTTCATAATGAGTCTCCACATTTTCGCATATTTGGTAGTGCTCCAAATTATCAAAAGCTCTGAGTCTTTGATTGTCTATGTTATCCATAGTTGCGCCCTTATTCTCAAAATAAATTAGAGCCTCGTTCGAAATCGTGTGTCTTTGTGGGATATTCTAATAATCAAAGTGTCTACAAGTGCTTCGATCCCTCCACATCTAAGATATTCATCTCTCGCCATGTCAACTTTGTAGAGCATGAATTTCATTTCTCTACTCTGGCCTCTACAGCTTGTCGCGCTACCACGGAAACACTTTCAACATGAGCTCCTCATTTTCTTGTTCCTATTGTATCCTCCTCTTCAACTAAATCAGCCCATTCGATGGTCACTCACTTTGTCAATAGAAGTTCTCATAACTGCTTGACGTCACCGAGCAATGATCATTCATCAAATGAATTAATGGGAATCTCATCAGGACATGGATCTTCACCTAGTTGTACCAACTCAAGCTCCATCAATGTTCCTCCAGTAGTCTCTACTTCCTCACCTACTACTGTCCAAATCACAAGTCAATGGCAAACTGAATCCTCAAATACTCCTTCAAGTAGTCCAAGCAACATTACCACATGCCCAATCCCTCAATCTAAACCTGTTCCACCTTCTCACTCCATGCTCACCCGCTCCAAAAATAATATTCACAAACCTGCCAACAAGCTTTGCCTCTCTACTCAAATTACCAACAAATCGCCTCTAGTTCATACATCTACTTCTTCCCACAAACCCGAACCTAAGAATATTTTGCAAACTTTTAAAGATCTGGACTGGAAACCTGCTATGATGGAGGAATATAATGCCTTGAAACAATAGGGGACATGGACACTTGTTCCGAGATCCAAATCACAAAACTTGATTGGTTGCAAGTGGATCTTTCGGGTAAAGCAAAATTTAGATGGTACCTTGAATAAATATAAGGCGCGATTAGTTGCTAAAGGATTTACTCAGCGTCCAGGTATTGACTACATTGAAACATTTTCTCCTATAGCTAAACATACTACAATTCGAGTTATTTTATCTCTTGCTATTAGTAAAGATTGGAGCTTACGTCAATTGGATGTGAATAATGCTTTTCTTCATGGGCATTTAACGGAGGATGTATACATGGCACAACCACAAGGCTTTGTTGATTCTACTCGGCCTGATTATGTCTGTAAACTGCATAAGGCTTTATATGGTCTCAAACAGGCTCCACGTGCTTGGTACTCGGAATTGCGAGACTATCTCCTTTCTCTGGATTTTGCAGTATCTCAGTCTGACCATTGTCTCTTTATTTATTCTAAGCTTGATGTCATCATATACTTGGTAGTCTATGTCGATGATCTGATTGTAACAGGGAATAATCAGAAGGCAATTGATATCTTCATTGCTAAGCTTGCTAAGCGATTTTCAATCAAAGACTTAGGGCAGCTTGCTTATTTTTTAGGTGTACAAGTGATTCGCACTCCGAAAGGCTTATATCTATCTCAATGGAAGTACATCGAGAATATTGTTGAACGTGCTTCAATGAGTGGTGCAAAACCTGTTTCTACTCCATTTGCAACTACCAATAATTTGGCCTTGGAGGAAAGTGCTCATTTGAGTGATTCAAAAGACTATCAAATTTTGGTTGGATGTCTCCAACACTTGGCGCTAACACAGCCTAACATTGCATTTGCTACCAATCGGCTAGCTCAGTTCTCACACATACCAACTGCAAATCATTTTGCTGCTTTTAAACGGGTTATCCGCTATCTTGCTGGAACAATGGATAAAGGGATTTACTTTTCCAAGTAATCTCCTTTGGTTTTACATGCCTTTTTCGATGCTCATTGGGCTGGAAATCGTGATGATCGTACCTCTACTAATGCGTACATTGTCTTCCTTGGTAAAAATCCAATTTCCTGGTGTTCAAAAAGGCAGCGAACAATAGCTCGCTCATCCATTGAAGCTGAGTATAGATCGGTCGCTTCTACTGCTGCTGAACTATGTTGGGTTCGGAATCTTTTGAAAGAGATTTCTCTTTCTCTTTCTGGAGCACCAGTGATACATTGTGATAATTTAGGTGCGACTTACCTTTCAACAAATCCAGTCTTCCATTCACGAATGAAACACTTGGAAATTGATTATCACTTTGTCCGTTCTATGGTTCAACGAGGTTAGCTTCGGGTTGCTCACATTTCAACAAAGGATCAGCTTGCTGACTTATTAACGAAGCCGCTCTCCCGCCATGACTTTGAACGGTTTCTTTCCAAGATTGGTGTCTCTAATAGACCACCATCTTGAGGGGGTGTATCAGGAATATTCCATATTCCTATTATGCAGATCCTCCTCTTCATGCTATCTCCTTATTCGGTGTAGAGATATCTCCCTCTTAATGTATATTATTAGCTTTCCTTATTTGTGGATAATTTCCTTACTAGTTCTTTATTTCCTTTCATGTCGATGTACTCTATTATGTATAAAACAAAGACAATTGTACATCAATAAAAGTAAGACTTACATATAACTCTTTCAGTAGTAGTATATGTGTGTGTTGTGTTGCTGATGGGTAGTGGTGTCGTGTGAGTGGGGGGTAGTATAGGGGTGAGTGTGAGGGAGTTGTGGGATATGGAAGGGTAAGTGGGGCGAGGATAATGGGTGGTTTTTATAAATTAAATATATACAAAATTATAATAATAAAAATATTAATTATTTTGAACTAATAAAATACTAAATGGCTGATTAAAAAATATAATTAAGAAATACTAGTTTATTTATTAAATTTAAATTAAAATAAAATATATATTTTTGTAACTTTTCATTTCTTTTTTAAACAATTAAAAATAATACTTACCTTAAAAATGATTCTCTTTTTGTTGATTTCAAATATTTTAAAATAAACTTAATAAAATAAGATAAAAGTCAAAATATTTAATTTAGATTTATAAAAATATTTAAGCTCTAAAATGATGTAAAGATTCGGTCAAAAATTACGTGTCTACACAAACCGCTACCAGTTTCATATATAATGCATATTATACATCCAGAAACGATGATCCATCTACTAAAATATAGATATTCAATTATAAAATAAATTTAATAATAATTTAACTACATTAAACTAATTTATATTGTTAATATATATTTATAATTACTCATAATTAGTTCATAAAAATTACATTTCAAGATCTACAAAGGTCAAGCTTAATTAATTCATATACACTAATTAAGTTTAAGATTTCAAGTTCATATTCCTAATTGAGTTCAAGTTTTTAGAAATTAAGTTCTAATATATCAAGGTTAATAAGATTTCAAGTAATTCAAAGTTCAAATTAAGTTCAAGCTTAATTAATCAGTTGCTAAAGTCTACATTTTGTCAAGATTTCTACAGTTCACAACCTAATAAGTTCATAAATTCAACTATTCAAAATTTCTAAAGTTGACAACCTAAAGTTCAAAAATCCTAAAATTCAAGTTCATATCTAATTTTTAAAATTAGTTCTATATAAACTTCGAATTCAAAATTTCTAAGTTCAAGAATTCAAGTAATTTAATTTCAACTTTCAAACATACTAAATTCAGGAATTTCTAAGTTCAAAAATTCAAGTAATCTAACTTTCATATACAATCCAATATTTAACTTCAACTTTCAAACATACTAAATTCAAGAATTTCAAAGTTTAAAAATTCAAATAATCTAACTTCTAACTTCTAATTATTTCTCAGTTCTAACTTCTAACTTCAAAACACTTCAATATCAACTAAAAAAATCCAATTCACAATAGAATTCAAAAAACTTCAATTCAAATTAAAGTCCTAAAATCAAAATTAGAATTCCATTCACTAACTAACAATCAAATATACAAACTAACAATCAAATAACATAAATTCAACAAACTAAATATAATAAACTAACTAACTAACAAATAAAAAATTCACAAATTGAAAAAAATTAAAATGGAAACTCCAACCTTAAAAAGAAAATAGTTAGAGACTGTTGGGAGGTGGGGTGGCAGAGGTCAAATGTTGTAGGGAGGCAGGGGTCGGCAGCGAGGTTTGATGCGGGTAGGTAAGGGTATTGGATAGAAGGGAGAGAGGAGAAGAGTGAGAAAGAGAGATTGTGAAAATCTCGTCTACTTACTAATATAATTTTAAAAAAGCGATAAACATGATCTCTTTGTCCACTTTTTAAAAAATATTTTACCAGCATTTTGATCAAAAAGCGATGGACTAAGAAACATTGTCCTTCACTTTTTTAAAATATTTTTACCGTCTTTTTTTTTGAGATATAATTAATACAAATAAAATTAATTAAAAACTACGGATGACGTGATTAATTTTTAATTTAAAAATAATTATTTTTAATAAAAAGCGACAAACGGCATATCTACATATATTAAATAAATAATTATAAATTTTATATATATATATATATATATATTTGGTGCAAAAACCCGTCAAAAAAAGTAGAAGACTAAGAGATGATGTGCAACGCTTTTTGTAAAATTATTAAAAAAACTACAAACAATGTCACAAATGATATCGTTTTTTGGAGCGACGCCTTCCATCGCTTTTTTGTTCGTCATAATTTAATAATGAATAGATAGAAACGAGGGTGTTCTATTGTATTAGAACTTAAAAAATAGATTTTCGAGGGTAAGAGAAAAAATAATGAAATTTTCGATTTTACTCCTCCAACGATAATAGTTATAGGATAATTCACACATACATAAAAATATTCTGAAAGAACAGAATCAATTAATTCAAAAGCATCCAAAAAAAATCTTAAAAAGATAGAATCAAAATTAATTTATACACACAAGAAAATATTATAAAAGAATGAAATCAATAATTCCAAAAAAACACACAAAAAAGAATCTTGAAAAGACAAAATCAAAATTAATTTCATACATAGAAGAAAATGTAATGAAATAACTGAAAAATGATTTAGAAAACACCCATAAAAAAGAATCTTAAAAAGACAGAATTAAAATTAATTCATATACAAGAAAATATTATAAAAGAACAGAATCAATGATTCAGAATACATTCACACAAAAAAATCTTGAAAAAAAACAGAATCAAACAGAACTTTAATTTAGAATCATACCTCAAATGAATACAAGAGATTTATGAGGGATTTTCCCCATCTTGATGGGATCGTAGGTCCTTGCGATTGCAAGTTCTTTAGACTCCTGAAATATATTATTGTATTTTTCACACAAATGCATATTCTTGCGATGAATTTTATTGTTGATCCTGACTCAAAATGAATTGAGTTTAGCATTCATAGCAGAATGGACTGAATTTATTTTATTGGGCTCTTTGAAGTTGCCTATGAAATTTTTCTTGTCATTTTTTATAATCGTTAGTGTTTGAAGTGATTGGATTGATTGTAATATCTATCAAAAATAAAAATAATTTATTTATATTCTAGTTCTAATATAGTAGAGTATAAGAGAGGTATATTTGCCAGTTATTCATATAAGTTGAGTTCAGTTATTTATATAAGTTTCTATAATTATCGACATTTACCAGGTTATTGTATTTTAAGTTGTCGTTATCTCAATAATTTATCGTTTAATAATTTTATTTTAATATATTTATTCAATTATTGATAAATTTCATAAAATGTGTAAATGTAAAATTTTATTTGTTCATGAAATGTAATTATTTGATTTTAAAATATAAAGAGTTTATTTAAAATTGAATTTTCTACTATATTAGGGCCCGTTTGGCCATAGATTTCCCAAATAATATTTGGGGAAAAATTTGGCAAATAGTGTTTGTCCATACAATTTGCCATTATTTGGCAAATATTTTTGGCAAATATCCCAAATTCCCAAATACTAGTTTTTCTAGTATTTGGGCCAAATCTCATTATTTGGGATCTTTTGAAAATTAAAATTTTACACCAAACTTTTATCTTTTACAAAAACACCTTCCATAGTAATGTTTACGTTGTATTACATAATTTTTTTACGTGAACACCAAAGTAGTGATGAAATATTTAGTGAATATGACAATGATGATATGGTTATTGATGAAAATGATGAACAATCGTGTCATAGTAACAAAGTCATGTGCTTTGTCTACTTCACGATGTATGGAATGATGCTTGTTGCATTCACTCTAAACTACCACATTGTTGTAGTGTCATGGACACTACTTGCTATTTGTTGCAATGAAGATCCAATTGACTTGTAATACAAATTTATGGTTAGTTTTGATAGTTTTTAAAACTTATGGATATAAATCATATTTTTGCAAAAAAGTCAAAATATATTTTCCAAATACTATGGCCAAACACATGGTGAAATTTCACCCAAATTTTCACCCAAATAATAATTGCCAAGAATATTTGGAAATCTATGGCCAAACGCTAGCTTAGAAATGTGAGAGGTATCAACATGTTCGCTTCATGTCATTTAAGTTCAAATTGAGGGCATTGTGGACTTTTCACATATCCAAACACAACATGGCTATTCCTTCTGAGACTGAACAAACACATCACACTGATCACAGTATCATCATCTGACACTTTTAGCACCATCTTTCTCAATTTTTCATCTTGAGCTCTTCTTATATTTCTACTCTCCCCAGTTCTATGGATAAGCAAGTGGTTCATCCTTCATTATCTTTCTGCTCCCAACAAACAGTCATCCAATTCCATGGTATTTCTCTTCAATTTTCCCACCAACTATCTATTTATTTCCGATTATTACTCTTTATCGTCAAATGATGTTATTTGATCGAAATTAGAGAGTAGTGTATCTGATTTGACTAAATGTTAAAGTTCAAAATTGAATAATTTAATGGATTACAAGTCTTATACCAATCAAGAGTCTGATTGAAGTGATACTACATATTCTTTAGCTTTCAACTGTTAAAATCTTTTCCAACTATTGACACTAAACTGCTAATTCCTACTTCTTCGATCCTTTACAGTCTGCTATCTGTGTTGTTGTGATTACTATTCTCAAGTTTGTCTGATTTCCTGTTACTACGCTTCTGTAAGTTTCAGTCTTTCGTCTCTGATAATTCTTTTTCGGTTAGCTTCTTCACTCTGTCTGCTTCTTAATTGTTTACTACTTTCCTGATAATTCTTCATCGTTAGATTCTACATTGTTCCTGCTTCTTAATTGTTCACTACTTGTATTCATTTGTGCTCCTCTTACTTTGTTCTGCAAATTTTGTTGTTTTGTGCCATAGAAAATATAGTTGTAAATATATGATAAAGAAAATGTTATTAAAGGTATTTGAAGTAGTAATAAAGTTAACTAATATCTATAGTTTAGTGTCTTAGAGGATGATCTAAATTCGAGTTTGGTTGTAGGGCCTGTGTGGATTGACTTTTCATTTCTGACTTATAAGCAAAAGTCATAAGTTAGAAGTACTAACTTGTGGCTTATTTTTAGCATTTTAGCTTAGAAGTTAGTACTTGCGGCTTATTTTTAGCATTTTAGCTTAAAACTAAGTGCTTATTAAGCACTTTTTTGACTTATTCACACACTCCAAAAGTGCTTAAAGGCTATTTTAGCTTCAAAACACTTAAAATAAGCTAATCCAATTGCGTTATTAAGTTTGGTAAGTATTTAATTAGTTCCCCTGCTGTTTATTTTGACTAATGATTCTGGATCCAATTGATGTGAAGAAGTTGTTCAAGCTTTAGTACAATAGTCCTGAAGTTCTTGAAACAAAGTCGACCTTGACCTGCTATTTTTTCCCTTTTGCACTGTCTTGATGACTGATGTTTTAACAAGGTATGTGACACTCTTTTATTACTACACTCTACATTCACTACTTAAAACACTTCTCCCATTTCAATGTAGAATCTCCACAGATATTTTGTGCACACAATTGCAGCAGTAATTAAGAACGACATGCCAACCACCAACAAAGTAATCGATTGCATTACTATATTACTTTTTACCGATCTGTGCTTCTGTGAACATTTGTAAATGATGAATAAATAGCGCAATCATGAATCTTATGTACAAACAATACATGTGTATGTATAAATTAGCCATCTTTCGCTATTCGCCACCTTATCAATATGTGTAACTACTATCCTCCAATATATATTGGGCCCGTGCGCGCACGGGCAATCACCATCTAGTTGTATTATAAAAAGTGTCCAATGTATTATTTATATAAAAAGAATATGAAATTAAATCTCATAATTAATTTTTTTGTGACTTAAAAAAAAATATTTTACATTAGTGAAGCTTCACAGAACCATATTCTAATTTTTTTAAATATAAATTTCATTTTATTTTTGTCTTTTTAAAGATAAGTTTAACCAATTTGAGTGCTTAAAATAAAATTAGTTATTTTCGGCGGCAATGGCGGATGCAGGATTTCCATTGAGGGAGTTCAAAAAGATAAGTAAGCACACTATTAGTATTCATATAAGCGGGGTGGGCAGGGCGGGTCAAATATAAATGAGTCGAATCAGATATAAGCAACTAAAAAAATTCAACTCTACCTCAACACAAACAATAAAATCGAGTAAGTATATGTTTGACATAACATTAAAATAAGTATGAGAAAATGTATTTTTTAAAATTATATGGGTCTTGTCTTTGTCATTGTTGTATATAAACGCTATTTAATTTGTGAAACTAACTAAGGAATACTTCTAAATCCAATCATATTGTAGCAATAAAATTTGCGTCGAGAAAATAATTATCAAGATTGAAAAATATCAGGACAATTGCATTTATTTATAAATTTTAAATGATTACTCTTATTTATTTAATCTTACTTATAATTATATTATTCCTTAATCAAATATAAATTAAACGTTTGACTTAAAATGAGTATGAGAGAATGTATTTTTAATTTTAATTATGAAGACAACGTTATAAGTTTACTTAATTTTATAAAAATGGAAAATAAATTTATTTTTTATATCTAATAAAATAGTATAAATCTCAATAGGCTTTCAAACAAAAAAAAATTGTCATTTATTTAGAAAACTAAATGAATATCGGCTGAAATATAGGGGAAAACGCTGTTACAGGGAGTCGAACCCGCCACCCAGCACTTATATTGCGAATTCTTGAACCCCCTTTACCACTGAACCAAGCCCTTAGCTTATGTTCAGGGGGTTCATCACTTGGTATATACATATAAATTGAAAAATTGATCCTATATACCGTGTAATTTTTCCAATCCTTGAATCCATGTAGATCCGGCCCTGGTCGGCCATGGGAGTCAATACGGGTAAGTAAGGGTATTATAGAGGAGAAGAGAGAGATTGTGAAAATTTTGTCTGTACACAAATATAATTTTTTTAAAAGTAACAGACATCGTCTCTTTGTCCTCTTTTTAAAAAATATTTGACCAACATTTTGACAGAAAATTGACAGACTAAGCTATGTTGTCATTTGCTTTTTAAATACATTTGACCATACATTCGATCAAGACGGACTAAGAGATGGTATCCATCGCTTTTTAAAATAACAATTAATAAAATAAAATTAATTACAAATGACGGACGACGTGTTAATTTTTAATTTAAAAATAATTATTTTTTTAATAAAAAGTGACGGACGGCGTCTCTACATATATTAACCAAATAATAATAATAATAATAATAATAATAATTATTATTATTATTATTATTATTATTATTATTATTATTATTATTATTATTATATATGCAACAGGTTTTTTAAAAGAATTAAAAAATTAAAAAAACAACAGACAGTGTCGCAAATGACATCATTTTTTGGAGCGATGTCTTCCATCATATTTTTGTTCGTCATTCTTTAGCAGTGAACAGACAAAAACGAGGGTGCTCTATTGTAATAGAACTTGAAAAATAGATTGTTGAGTGTAAAAGAAAAAAATTGTGAAAATGCTTATTTTACTCCATCAACGATAGAAGTCATATATGATAATTCATTCACACAAAAAATATTATGAAAAAATAAAATCAATGATTCAAAAAATACCCACACAAAAAAATCTTAAAAAGACTAAATCAAAATTAATTTATACACACAAGAAAATATTATGAAAAAACAAAATCAATGATTCAAAAAACACCTACAAAAAATTTCTGGAAAAGACAGAATCAAAATTAATTCATACACATAAGAAAATATTATGAAAGAACAGAATCAATGATTCAAAAATAAATTTAAAGGACAGAATCAAAATTAATTTATACACTCAAGAAAATTTTATAAAAGAACACAAATGATTCAGAAAAAACACACAAAAATGAATTTTGAAAAAACAGAATCAAAATTAATCCATACACACAAAAAATATTATGAAAGAACAGAATCAATGATTCAGAAAACACCCATAAAAAGAATCTTGAAAAGATAGAATAAAAAATGATTCATACACACAAGAAAATATTATGAAAGAACAGAATCAATGATTCAAAAATAAATTTAAATGACAGAATCAAAATTAATTCATACGCTCAAGAAAATTTTATAAAAGAACACAAATGATTCAGAAAACACACACAAAAATGAATTTTGAAAAAACAGAATCAAAATTAATCCATACACACAATAAATATTATGAAAGAACAGAATCAATGATTCAGAAAACACCCATAAAAAGAATCTTGAAAAGATAGAATCAAAAATGATTCATACACACAAGAAAATATTACGAAAGAACAGAATCAATGATTCAAAAATAAATTTAAAAAACAGAATCAAAATTAATTCATACACTCAAGAAAATTTTATAAAAGAACACAAATGATTCAGAAAACACACACAAAAATGAATTTTGAAAAAACAGAACCAAAATTAATCCATACACACAAAAAAATATTATGAAAGAACAGAATCAATGATTCAGAAAACACCCATAGAAAGAATCTTGAAAAGATAGAATCAAAAATAATTCATACACACAAGAAAATATATGAAAGAACAAAAGCAATGATCCAAAAAACACCCACAAAAAATCTTATAAAGAAAGAATCAAACAGAATTTTAATTTTTGAATCGTACCTCAACTAAATACAAGAGATTTATGTGTGATTTTCCCTATCTTAATGGGATTGCAGGTCCTTTAGACTCCGGAATGTATTGTTGCATGTTTCACACAAATGTATATTCTTGCGATGAACCTTGTTGTTGTGAAATTCCAATCTTGACTCAAAATGGAAGTGAGTTAGCATTCATAGCAGAATGGACTAGATATTTATTTTCTTGGACTCTTGGAAGTTGCCTACAATTTTTTTCTTGTCATTTCCAATAATCGATAGTGTTTGAAGTGATTGGATTGATTGTAATTTCTATCAAGAACAACTTACTTATATTCTAGTTCTAATATAGTGAGTAAAATAGAGGTATATTTGGCATTTATTTATATAGGTTGAGTTCAGTTCTTCGTAATGATGATTGATTTAAGGCGACATTGTCTTGCTTCATTTATTATTAACGATGATTGATTTAAGGCTTATTACGGTCAAGTTCCCTTTTTATTAACTATCCCTTTTAGTTATGTATAACTTACAGAGAAATCCTCAAATATTGGGGATAATTACATTATATCCCAAAAGTTTTATATTCAGATTGTGTTAATCTTATAAAAGTAAGCAGGTATTAGTAATGCACGTGATACACCATTTTTTCATAACTTATATATGTACTAGCTATATAAAATTTTAAATTACAAATAAAACATCATATTAATTTTATATATATATGAATAACTTATTTTCTAACTAGCTAATAAATATTGTATAACTTTATAGAAATTAATGTATGAATAAGTTTTCTTTTGGTAAGTAAGATTTTATTTACCAAAGTGAGCAGTACAATACATCAAAAATCTACATGCTTGGACAAGTAATCCCACGCTCTGCTATGCATCACAATGTATCAACTATCCTTTCTTTCTAACACTGATACTAGCGATATACATTAAGTTGTTGCATCCTACTTCCTAACTTGACAATTTGGGTTCCTCTTATGTGCACGTTTTGTATTATCTCTCTAATGATAGTCTCCTTCTTCTTCTGCTTGTGCTGAAATATTCTGTGGTTTCGTTCTATCCATAAGCAATATATATATGATTTCTGCTAATGTCATTTTATATATTTGTGCCACACTGTTTTTGCCCTTTATATGTGCTAATGCCCATTGTACTTCATCCTGTCATCTTAAGTTAGGTATCTCAACAGTGAATGAGCATTCAAAGAACAAGTGGTCAGGGTCTTCATCCTTTTCTTGACATAGTGGACATGTCAAGCTAGTAACTATCCCCCATTTTCCAATCTAACCTTTGTTGATAATCATCTGTTCAAGGCAAGATACAGTATGAAGAGCCTTTTAAAAACTCCATAGTACCCTTCGGGGTGGCCCAGTGGTTTGAGCTTGGGACTTCCATGTTGGAGGTCTCAAGTTCGAAACCCCTTGCTAGCGAAAGCAGGGGGTTTGCCTCCTGGGTCGAGCTCGTCGCACAGGGTTTTCCTAGTGCGGGTTACCTCTCCTATGTGGTTTGCGAGCTATTGCATAGGAGTGGGGGTTTTACCCTGTGCGCACCCAAAGGATAGCGGTAGCAAGTTTCCCTTGTCATCAAAAAAAAAAAAAAAAACTCCATAGTTTGTCCAGACCATCTTCCTCTACTCTTCCCCATCCATTCTGCCCCTCATCTTCTTATAGACCTCCTTGATAGAGTAGTTTTCAATAAGCAATCAGGAGATCTTTGTGTGCCTTTAGTATTTTTTGTACCACCCAAGAGGCTTGTTTGGCTTATATGCCCCCATATTCCTTCTTGTCCATAGTAATTGTGAATCCACTCTATCCATAATTTTATCTTTCTTTTTGCACAGGTTTCATAGTAGTTTTCCTATTACAGCTTTGTTTCATGTATGTACATTTACGATATTGATATTGATTTGAATTTAAAATTTTGTTGAGATTTTAGACATGTAATTTAGATTTTTAAATTGTAGTTTTTGTTATAAACATAATCTACAAATATTGAAAACTATCAAAATTTCCTATTTTTTATATAACTTTTCAAATGAGCAAACAATAATCATAAATCAAATATATCAATATCCTAAGATGTTGCACTGGTAAATCACTTATCTCTATATTTCTTTTATAAATAAGATGTTGCTTTAAAGGAATTAGGAGTGTTTGGGTAAAATTTTAAAACCAATGCTTCTAAGCACTTGTTTTTAAGCATAAATAACAAATATAAGTAAAAAGTCATAAATTAAAATTTCTAACTTATGACTTTTGACTTACAAGTCAAAAGCCAATAAATTATAGTTAATCCTAATTCGAAAAGAAATAACTCAATTAAATCCACAAATAGCAATTCATAATTTTTTTGGACCAACCTTGCCTGTCGATATTCTATTCGTCAAATTTTACCTTTTTTGAGTAGTGGATTCGATTAGGCAAATATACTATCAAAATAACAAGCTTAGAGTTCCAAATGTCTCATGCAGTGTTTTAAAAAAAAAAAAAAAATGGGGCGAGTCTCGATGCGGGGCGCACCAAAAATGCACCGGGGCGAAAATGTAAGGCATAGTCCTAGAATTTAGGGTGTAAGCTCCAAGCGTAAAAACGTAAGCCCTAGGCGTAAAAGCGTATGCTCTGGGCGTATTTTTTTTTTGTTTTTGATTTTTGAATCTTTTTTCTTTAAATCATATTTTTATTATTGGTGTAATGATATTTCTCAAATAGTAATTGTAATACTTTTTTCCTTCATTATTGGTGATTAACATCTTTCTCAAATAAAAATCATACTATTTTATATATATATATATATATATATATATATATATATATATATATATATATATTATAGGTTTTTTTTTTTTGGTTTCCCACCCGGTGTCCGGTACCCAAATTGGAACCCGACTAAATCCGGATCTGCACCGGGAAGTCCCACACTGGGGGGGTAAATCACTCCCTAACAAAGGCGACTCCGTACCCAATGGGCTCGAAATTGAGACCTCTTGGTTAAGGATGAAGGAGTACTTACCATTCCACCACAACCCTTGTTGGTATATTATAGGTTATTTAATAAAATTTATTTGTAAAATAATTGAAAGTTTTCCTTTTACTTTTTTTTTAGTAATAAAATTATAAAATTTAATATACATGAGACTACGCCCCGAAGATCCATAAGACTTACGCCTTGTGTCTCAGGGCTTACATCTCGCCCTGTGTCTCGGGGCTTACATCTCGTCCCGTACTGCACAAAATGTCTCGCCTCACGCGCTCACCTTTTAAAACACTGGTCTCAGGTATATATTGCAATGCAAAAGGCCAGATTCACTACATGAATACTAAAGCATGTTTCATGTTATTGAGCACAAACATACCAATTAAATGGATATGGAGGTGTAGACACAAAATGTGCTAGAATTATGAGTGTCCATTTTGTTCGGTATGAATTTGCTTGAAGACTTTGAGATAAGAGTGTTGCAATAGATGCACAAATAACCCTATAATCTATCTATATTACTTGAGAATTGAGTGTCAAATATGACCCAAATATTAATAATCAGTCCAATTCGTTCAAAATTTTATGGGTTGATCACAAGATAATTTTATATTAGATTGATTTTTAGTTCGCCTAAGATATCTCATTATTAAAACGATATCAATTTTAGTCCGATACTATCATGATTCTAACTCATTTTTAATATTTATTTTAATTTGAATGTAGAGATTTACTCCAATGGTTTTTTTTTATGTATTCACTTTTATGTACTAATATCATATAAGTTTGATGTTGTACAATTTTCACTGTATTAGATTAATATATTTGTCAAATAGTTTAAATAATGACCATAATTACATAATAAGTTTTCAATACTTTACAAAAAAAATAATTAAAAAAAAATTGAATAAGATATGAAGAAAATAATTTTAAAATAATAATAAAAGTATATGGGTAATATTGATCTCTTTCTAAAATATTTTGATGTATGAAATTGAGGAAGACAAATACGAGACACTATGCATGGTAATAAAAAGAATGTTAGTGATCTAGAAATATAATGGGGAGTAATTTTAAATTATTTTCGATAGAAGAAGGTGAATTTGAATAATTTTCTTATATAAAAAAGTATTCATACTCGTCATATTGTTTTATTCAAAATGATATCGTACATAATTCAGTAAAATGATTACTTAGAAGTTCATCTACTAGAAGTGAAAAAAATTCCTTCTAATTAGTGCATCTTTTTAGCTAACGTTCAAAAATCCTCCAAAAAAATTGGGTCAAGTTGGCTAGTCATCACCCAACCCATTTTAGACCAACTAATTTTGGGTCAATTTTAACCCCACTCATTTATGAGTAAAGTTTAGGTTTAGCAAACATAAAAATTATATTTTTATGTCATAGCTATAGTTTGTATAATTGCGCTCCATAGCAAACTTTTTGCTATGGCTATTAATTTGTATATTTCGCTATACATATACATAAAAAGTTGTATTTGTATATTTCGGTATACAAACTGAAACACAGTAATTTTATATAAACAAAATTACTACACATATATATCACATATGCATACCGAATGGGTCTATTTGTATATTTCGGTATACAAATGGATCATGTAATTATGTTTTATACAACACATATGCATACCGAATGGGTCTATTTGTATATTTCGGTATACAAATAGGTCCTGCAATTAATTTCTATACAATACATATGTATACCGAATGGGTCTATTTGTATATTTCGGTATACAAATGGGATGGCAAAAAACATGGAATGTTTGCTGCAAATTACAAATAAAAGAAACTATGGCTATAACATTTAATTTGAATTAATAGTTTGTTATTTCAAACAATTTTCCCCTCATTTATTAACTCAATTTATTTTACCCATTCAAATTCAACTCAGTTCGTTCATTTGACATTGGGAAAAAAAATCAATAGTGTGTAATATGTATATTTGATGTATAACTATGTATCATGGATGTATATACATCTATATACAATATTTATATATTACAACAATTCATCTTCCTCAATGGATCAATGTTTTTTCATTGACCAACTCAAATCTCTTCTTAATAGTCTCAATTCTAGAGATGAGCTCATCTTGATGATTCAAATCTTTTGATTTATTATTCACGGAAACAATTCACGTTGGCGGCATGTCGGATTTTAAAAATTAAATTATTTTTAAATTTTAATACATTACATTGTTTGTAGAACAGATAAAATAATTTTCCCTCTGTTCAATTTATATAACTCACTTTCTCTTTAGTGAGTCTCAAAAAGAATGACATAAATCTATATTTAGTAATAATTTAGCTTTAAAATGTTCATTTTACTCTTAATGAAATGATTTAGTCACACAAACATCTATGACGCATTTTAAACGACAAATTTCAAAAGTCTTTCTTTCTAAAACGTTATGTCAAGACAAACTATATTACATAAATTGAGACAGAGAAAAGATATCACATAAATTTAAAGGCAAGAGGATTAAATGCGAGAGGCAAGCAATCCATATGTTATCCAAGACAATATCACACGATATCCAAGAAGAGGCAAGCAATATAATTCATAATGCACTATTGCACTTAGCTTGCAATTAAATTTGACTAAATGGCCATTTTGGATAATAATGGATGATTAAGTTATTTTGAATAAAGAATTTTGACACAATGATTATTTTGTCTAAATTTTCCTTTGACATACCAACCTAGGAACAACACCTACATTAGTCGAAGTCACAAGAGGCTTAATTAAGTCTCACATACAATTTGGATCAAAAGAAGTCGGAGGATTTTCGAGAAAAGAAGCATCACATGAAAATGTGTAGTGTGTAGTTAGGATTTTCAATAAAGGTATTCGATATATAAAAAGTATACACATGAAAATGTCAAATTAAAGGAGGTTTAAAATCTATTATATATAAACAAAAATAACTTTAATCACATATAAACGGTGTAATTTTCTATCTAAAGGAGTTCAAATAAAACCCTCAACCCTTGCTAGCTCCGTCCATGTGTATAGCCAAGGAGATTATCTACATCATTTGTGTTAGAGCTCTACCTAGATCTAAAATGTAGTTCATAGTTATGTTTTCCAGTTTAGCACCCGTAGTTGTTTTTGCCTGATTGATAGCCAGTTGTATATAGTTTTGTACCTATCCACTTTAGTGAATGGTGCAAAACTTAATAACCAAAAAAAAAAGAATGAATTCTTTTTTAGTCAACTTAGAATAATTAAACTTTACTTATCATAACAAGTAAAATAAATAAAACTTTACCCATTATAATTCGTTGTTTATTTACTTGCTTCATATAATTTAGAAAACACTATTTTTTTTTTAAGATTCTTGTTTTTATCTCTCATCAAAGGTGTTATTCATTGTCTATAGATGACTGAATAAGTTTCACGATCAGGCGGTCTTCCTAATAGAAAAAATAATTGGCAATAAGATTGCGCTTGTTTGGAGAGATCATGATAAATAATTTAAGTATAATGTGTCGTTCACGCTACATAAAAATATTCAGTCAAAGCTGCTCCTGCCTTCTTAATAAGGATCAAGGTAGTTCAAATAGAAGGAAAGAATTTGTTGATAAATGAATTCCAATTTGTTGACTATTACTTAGAGAATCTTCCTCTATCACAAATCTATCTTTTTAACGTTAAGTAACTTAACTTTATATATGCAGCATAGGTCATAACATTAAATTCATGAAATTATCTTTTGTCACGTTAAATTAACTGAACTTTATTACTATATATACTAAATAAAAAGGCTTTACCACAATAAAGTCACTTTGATAGGTAAGTTTTATCATTGTTTTACGAGTAAAGTTTAGTTACATTACTATTATATAATGGGAAATTTTGATAATTCTATTGTTATAATGAATTAACAAATCGATAAGGAACAATTTTACCACCACGCTAAACATAAGAAATTGAGGGTATACCTCTTTTCTCTCATGATTTTTTATTTTAGTGGCTCTTACAATGCGATCTTTACTCATATAAATACACAAATCCAGCCTTCAAAACATTGAAAAACTTTATTCTGTTTACATCCCTATTTTTTTTCCCCAAATTTTTACATCCCAATTCCAGCCGGCCCCGAGAAAGAAAAAAAAAAATGATTTCTCTGAGCCTAAGAGGAAAAAAAGATAAAACCATGGCTTCACAAAAATTGAATTGTTGTTTATTATTAAGCATGGCTATCATTCTTGTGGTAACAAAAAGCAGCGAGGCTAATGGCGCAGTTCCAACGAGCCCGTATTGTAAGATTTGTACTATACCAAATTTGTGCAATAATGTTGTCAACGGTGCAACAAATTGGAAGGAAGCAATGGTCAAGAGCATAAACGCATGTACGGAAATTGCGTACAGGTACGGGTGTCAAATGAGCGAGCTGAGCGGAATAGATTCACTTAAAAAATATTTGAATTAAAATGAGTTGATTGAAATTGCCTAAAAACTAGTCATAATTCAACTCATGATTTAGAGTGGATATATCCCTCATTGAAAAAGTATTGTATATATATGCCCTCGTCCTTTAAGAGTATATGCCCATCTCTGTTTAACAAATGATGTATATTTACCCTTTTCGTCGGTCAAATTTTTTTTTAAAATAATCCTAAAATTGTTCCCTGACTTTAAAAAATTACCTTATCCAAGTTTTTTTACCCGATTCAGCCCCGACCCAACAAAAAATCAACCCCTCTTTTATTTAGATCCAATTAAAACCTATTGTGTGACTTAGTCGAAGATGGATTGAATTTTTATTTTTTTCATTTGGATAAGGTCTGAAGGGGTAAAGAAAATTAGCGACTTTAATTTTCTAAAGTCACATAATATTTTTGGAATTGAAAGAATCAATTTTAAATTTTTTTTATTCAGTAATATAGGTATGTTAACAAAAATGATAAATATGCACCCCTTTTTCAATGAATGATATATTCGCTCTAAATCACAAAGTTAGGAAGTATATTTGCTCTTTTTCCTACTTAATATGTTTCCTATTGGTAGCATATCATCCCAATTTTTTAACAGGTTGAATTGAACAGGTCAAAATGAATCTAGTTAATAAAAATAGACAGACCGATCAAGACATGATTTTATTGGCTAATTTTACCACTGTTATACGCAGGATCCAAAATGTGACCAATAGCATTCTTCCACAAATCACAGGGGTTGCACCACAAACAAAGACATCAATTCAAGATACATGTAAAGAAGCTATGGATGGTGCAGTAAGTGATCTTCAAGAAGCAATGAAGGCACTGAACAAGAATGATCAAGGAACAATGCTCACAAATTTAGCCTCTTTACATACAGATTGTGCTGATGCATTGGATCAATTTGGTATCAAATTTTTACCCTTAACTAAAGTTGTTGGACGTTACCTTAAACATATGTCCGTTGCTCTATCTGTTGCTCAGACTCCACAGTAAACTTCTTCTCGGTTAACATTCACAAAGGGATTCAAATTTTTATGATTGTAATGCAGTTTCAAGATCATTGAAACTGCTTCATCTTGTGTTTTTTTAATGGATCTTCATAAATTTAAATGTGTATTACTCTCTCTTTTTTCAATTTGTTTGATTTGATTCAAAGCAGAGGGTCAAAATAACTTATGTTGGTGTGATTTCAAACTTAAATTACAGTTGAAAATAAAATAAGCATAAATGAATAAATAATACTTATTTAAATTAAGGCACGGATAACTCACTCTCTTTAAGGAGATTCAACTTTCAAGCCTACTGCGGTAAAATCTATTGGGTTTCAAAGGTGTAAATAAGAAATGAAGGGGTGTGACTTTGCCGAAGGGTTGTGACATTTATGAAATGTTGTGTCTTTTCTAAAGGATTGTGACCGTTTGAATTTTCCAAAGGGTTGTGACCTTTCTGAAAAGTCGTCTTTTTTTCTACAAAATTGTAACTTTTACCCTTTGTTGGTTATAAATAGAGAGACTTTCTCTCATTTTTCTTCATCGAATTCTTCCTTTCTTCTGCATATATTTCTTACAAACAAAATCGATCGATCGTGTCTATATGTGTGATTCGTTGTTGTCTGAGGTACCGCTACTTCTTTAATGGTTAATCCGTTTTATCTTGGGAGAAATTAATCTACAACCTCGGATACTTAAGGGGATTAAATTTCTTAAGGACACATAGTGGGTTCTGTGGACTCGGATAGTTCTTTTCTTTTCATCTTTTATTATTTATGGTTTGCTAATTTGAATACAGAAAATAACAAAATCTAAGTTGATTCAACAGTAACACACTTGACTTGTCCCCTCCAGGATACAATAGCCTAACAACGTCATACAACTCAAGCAACTCTGAATTAGTTGAAAAGTCCAAAGTTTCGCAAAAAGAACATCTTCCTTCAACATAAAAATACTCTCTTTTATATAGTGAATATAGCTGAAGACTTTAGAATGTCTTCTTTGTCTTAGCTCTCTCTTTCACTACTATAATATTTTTTTCACACTTAACATATTTCATCTCCTTTTGAGATAGAGCAACTTTCACATATAGCAAACACAAAATTCATATTTGTATGCTATAGCAAAGTTTGCATAATTGCGCTCCATAGCAAACATAAATATGTATATTTCGCTATACATATACAAAAGAAAGCAGTTGTATAATCTGCTTTGGTATACATATACAAAAAGATCAATTGTATAAAGTGAGAGAGGCGAGTGAGCGAGCAAGATCTGGGAGAGTGGCAAGCGAGATCTGGGAGAGGGGAACGAAAATATATGTATATATACAATTTTCTCTCGCTTTATACAAACACAAACGCATTTTATACAATTTGCGTTTTTTGTATAAAGTGATAGAGGAGAGTGAGAGAGCGAGATCTGGGAGAGTGGCGAGCGAGATCTGGAAGAGGGGAGAGAGGAGAACGAAAATATATGTATATATACAATTTTCTCTCGCTTTATACAAACACAAACACACTTTATACACTTGCATTTGTATAAAAAACGAGAGTGGCAAGCGAGATTTACCAAGAGAGAGGTGAAATATCAACAGTTTGCTATGAGGTACAATTAAATCAAACTATATTTATAGCATTTAATTTAAATTAATAGTTTGCTATTATATACAATTTTCCCTTTGAGATACCCTTTCACAAAGGTAGAAACACCAATATTCATAGGTGAAGAAGTCTTCCATGTAATCAATTAATAGAATGAGGGGTAGTAATGTAGGTACACAAATGTGATAGATGTTACATAAGTTATAAGAAACTAATGGTCATATGAGTTACAAGAACTAATCGTCATATAAGTTACAAGAACTAATATTCATCTTCTATCACAACTTATACCACTAACATATATACTTAATATTTTATTTTAATAAATGCGTATACACCAACATATCCTTGATTCTCTAATGTGGACACGATGTATACCACAACTTACTCTCTTTTAATATTTGCCTATATGTGTAAACTAGTAAACGTATCCGCACTTCGCGTGGTTATGAAAAGCTTTACTGGATTTATGAATAAGTATTCTTTTTAATACCTAAATATTTGAAGAATTGTAAATATTTATGAATTGCAAATTTTTACTGTTTCAAGTCGTGAAAATAGCCTCTTGCAGAAATGTAAGACAGACTACATGCAATAAACTCTTGTGGTTCATTCCTTCCCCGAATTTCGCATATAGAGGAAGTTGTAATACACCAAACAACCCCTTTTAAGCATATACTTTAGTCTTCAAATCCAAAAGCACCCATAATGAGGTTGAGTATGCTCCCTCCTCCTGCTATTCATTAAAAATTCAAGATGGAACACCATTCTTAGTAGTAAAATTTCTAATTTCTCCATTTTTTATATTAAAAAAATTAGTACATATTTTTCTATTTTTCTGTCGCTCCTCGGCCAATGCCATGATATATAAGTTTTTTGAAGAATTTTATTGATACATATGAAACTCGTAATTTATGAACCTACAATTTTTAATGAATTTATGACGATAGTTGAGATTAACTTAAGAATTTACAATGTGACAAAAGTGTGAAACATAAAATAGATGACTGATACTTCAATATTTGCATTTTGCACCAAGAAAGTCATTCTACAAAACTTCACGCCCCGTGGAACCAAAAAGATTATTATTAGTCAAAATAACATATTAATAAATCACCAAAACAATAATTAAAAATAGGATTAATAGAATTAATTACATTGAAGTAACAGTATTTTTGTCCAAAGAAATTACAAATACATAAAGTTTTCCATGGGCATCAAAAATGTATTCTAAATTACCTATTCACCCGTTATTGACATCATTTGTAAATTTTTAGCTAGTTACAACCTTTGTCTTCATTCTTCACTTAAAGAAGTTTTATCATCTTTTTCTAAGGCTAAACAACTACATATCTCCATTAAAATATGATAAAAATGCAGATAAGCAAAATGAAGATAAAAAGACTCAATCACAATAAATGAGTTACAAATATTATAATTACATAAATAATTAAATAAATATGTACATTTAGGAGTTATAATGGAATCAATATTCAATGTATTAATTGTAATTAAATAACGGGCAAAAGTCTATTGAGAGTGAAAAAGAAATGGACCAAAAAGCAACACATAAAATGTGCAATAAGGAAAATTTAAATTGAAGTACTAATAATTGTGTCATTCATCGTCACATTAACACATAAAAATAAAGAAAAAAAGAAGATAAATGTAAGTTTAGACAAAAAAATGTCAGATCACCCACGAATTCATATCCAACTTTATATAATACTCATTATTTTGTATTTGGCTGATATTAGTATTTATATACTGATTATTTATATCATAGTAGTTTTTAAATTCTTTTTGATAACTATTAGAAAAAAAAAAAGTCTATAAAAAATTAAATAGAAATTTTGGAAAATAAACTGCAAAAGAAAATTATTTAAGAAAAAAAAATTAGTAGAAATTAAATGAAAACATATTTCAAAAGGAAGAAAATAAATCAAGAATAATATTTCAAATAAATTATATGTGTTTCCTCGTTCAAAAGATATGTAATTTTATATTTATTAGTAGAGGTTTTTTATACCTTCTAAATTGAAGCAAAAAAAAAAAAAAGCCCAAAAAAATAGAATTAACTTTTCAATGAAAAAAGGGCAAATAACAGAATGTTAACTATGGCTTGGTATAGCAAAGGTGCTTTCCTTCTTGCGAAGTTCATTAAATCTACACCACTAGTGTGCTTTATCTCGGCAAGACAACAACACTGCTCCAAACATATTATTGTTTGTTATTATGTTATTGAGTTAAACACAAACATTTTAAAAACTAAAACAGAATAGGCAGAAGGGATCCAAAACAACCAAGTAGAAACATGTTGTTGACACCCAATTTTGGCCTAACATTTTCAAAATTCGTAATTTTTAAGTTTTATTTATTTAATAGTTCAAAATATTTTTTTAATAATTTTAAATAAGTTTATCGATAACTATCCTTATTTATCAAAATTTAGAAAAAAATTTATCAGTTAATTTTAAAATTTGTATTTTTACATGTCATTAGTTAATTTTATTATATTTTTTTTAATATTCATTTTATTTGTTACATTTATTAATATTCATTTTGATATTTTGCAGAGTCTACAAATTTATTCAAATACGAATATTTTATTTAACTAATAATTTAGGATCACAATCTCAAGCTCACAATTTGAGCCCATTATAAAATTATTTCTTATATAAATTTTGATTAGATTAAAAAATAAGAGGGGTGAAAATATTTTTTCAAGATTGAATAGGGTAAAAACCATAAAAATTCTTTACTCTCATATTCTCTAAACCACCGCCACCCCCCAAACGATTTTTTTTTTTTATCGGAATTCGACAACCACAAGGCAGCAACCAGCTGGCCCCCCTTCTTCCCCCTTTCCTTGACACCACCAGCCCACATTTTCCGGCAAAACGAGACAGACGACCAAACAAAACAACCACCTCCAAAAACCCCTCCCTTTTCCATTTTTCCGGCAACCAAACAACCCAGATCAGCCACCGAAACCACCAAACGAGAACCCACTGTTCTCTTCCCCCTCACTGTTCTCATCTTCTCCGATGAACCAGCTCAACCAATGAGCTCGTGACCTCCAGCAAGCACCAACAACAACAGCTTTCGTGGTTGTTCCGGTGAGGAGCTTCTCGACCAGTTCACCACAATTGCTCACCCCTCCCCTTTTCCCTCTTTTCCGATGAGCTCTAGCTCCTACGAAAAGCTCTCAACTCTGATGAATCGGAGCAGAAAGAACAAAATCTACACAGACCTCTCTAAGTCGGAATCCGGTGTTCATACATCTCCAATTCTCAGCGACCAGCACCGCCTCCATTCCCGGCGAGATTCATTACTCCGATGGCCTGTCAGGTAAGGTAGTTGCCTTATTCTTTTACTCCTTTGATTCTTTGGTTATTTTGTTATTTTATGGATTAGTTTGTTTGCTACCAGCAGCTTCCAATAACCAGTGAGCCAACAACCATGGCAAGCTTTGTTTTCTTTACGTTTGTTTTATTATTTGATTTTAGTTTAGTCATTTATTGATGCTTTAATTGTTTGTTATTAATAGAGTTTTCTGGATTGTGTTCAAACATTTGATATTGTATTTTTAAATACTTGTTCTTATTAAATTGAATAGATATTAATAGTGTTCATGATTTTTTTGACTTGATTTGACATTTTTGTTATTAAATTCTAGTGATTTCGTGTGTGCAACTTTTCCAGTGACTTTGTTTTCTGTATTTTGTTGATATGGGCTTGCTGGTAATGTTATAGTCTGTGTTAGTTGTTTAAGTTTTCATTTACTTTGCTTTAGTTTGGTTAATTTTACTTTGTTATTTTCTAATATCTTAATTGTTTTGTCTTTTGTGTTGATTTGTCATTGTGTATTTTATTGCGTAATGGAATTGTTTACATTTTTTAAATGATTTAATCGTTATCCTAATTTCTTTCATTGAATTTAGTTGGTTATTATTTTATATTATTGTACTACACTGATTTAGAATATTATGTTGTCATTTTTTATTATTTTATTTATATTTGAAGGGCTAATTAAAATTGGCGAATGAAAAAAATTATCCGTCAGTTTTAGAGGCCTCTCCGATGTTAAAAGACGGAAATTAATTTAAGTTTATATTCATTATTTGTTGAAATTGGTCGATGAAGAAATTACCGTCGATTTCTAAGGTCTTCCATGTTAATAAGACGAATTTTTATTTTGAAGTTATTATTTGATTTATTCATATTTACTTATTACTAACACTTTTACTGAGTGTCTTTACAGATACACGGAGTTGCTTCTCATTGAAGTTATTCCAATGGAATTTGAATTATAATTTTTTATTTATTATTGTGTATATTGTTCACGACAGGCAAACATTAGGTCGCTTCTCATATTACTTGTTTATTTTATTACTTGTGTATATTGCATGTTTGTTTTACTTGTATATAGTTTTATCTCCTCCTTAATTTGAAAAATGAATTCAGTCGGGACCCACATTTGTGGATTTCGAACGATGCCTAACACCTTCTCTTCGAAATGACTTGAACCCCTTACCTAGAATTTAATGGTTTCGTAGATCATTTAATTGATTTCTTAATTTTTCCTAAAATTAGGTGGCGACTCCTTTAAAACTCTTTTTTCTTTAAAAAAAAATTTAAAATTGAATTAATTGATTAATTTTTGAGTCACTACGATATTTCGCTCTATTTGAATAAAGTTGGGATGTAAACCTGTTATTGACTATAAAATTTACAAAACACGTTTTTATAATAAAATTTATAACTATTTTTAAATTTTCAATCTTCAATTTCCAATAGTGTAATTTTTTTTAAAAAAAATTACTTGTCAACCATGGTGGAACTCCAGAACAACACAAAGAGACATTAAATATAATAAATATAATGTATTAAAAAATATAATTGAAAAATGACTATAATTAATGATAAGGGGTAAACTATCCATTGATTTCACAAAGTGCACAAGTATTGTAGAACATTCCAAAATAGTATAATAAACAATAATTATTGGACGGATGGAGTAGGATTAAGTATTTCTTTCAGTATTTTTCTCACATTAATTAATTTCTCTTAGCATTCAATTAGTGAATCTTTAGTAGAATTAATTAGAATACTTTTTACTTAATACAATAAAAGTTCAAATAAGATCAACATAAAGAAAAATTAAAAAAAATCCTAAAAATCTATCAATATATTAAACAACATACAACATATATAACAAAAGTTCTAACAAGATTAACAAAAAGGAAAAAAAAAACAAAATTCTTAAAAATCATCAACAAACTACATACAAAATAAAAAGAAAGCTATTCCAACAAAAGAATATATAAAGTTAAAATGAACTTTAAGAATTCTAGCATCTTAAGCATATTGAGGCAAACATTTTAATTTAATGTCATTTCTCTCCAAAGAAAGAAAGGCATTGAATATTTTAATTTAATGTAAAATTGATTTTTTTGGGATTATGAATATAAAAGGTTTGAAAGTTATGAATATTATTAATACTAATTAAAAGTATAATTTATGAAGATGAAGAAGTGTGAGTTATGAAAATAACTTTTAAAAATAATATCATTGAGAAAAAGGAGAAAAATGGCAATGAAGGCCATAAAGAGCGCCACATCACCGTTTAAGGCAGCTCTACTGATAATTGTGAAGAAAGCATATTAATGGATTAAAAATCAAAAAGAGGTAATTAAACCCTAAAATATTATAAAGACATCTACAAAATTTGATTGAAGCTCAAAATTTATCAGTGTCATATAAATTAGGATAGAGGAAATAGCATATATTATTTGAAATAACATGAAACGTACTACAAATCACACAATAATTAGCAACTTCAAAATTTAAAGGACATACAAAAAATTTGATCAACTCTCAAAATTCTACTAATGTCACATAGTTTGGGATAGAAAAAGTAACATATACGTAAAATGTACTATAACTCATAATAATTAAATAACTTCAAAATCTAAAAGACATATACAAAATTTGCTTGACTTTCGAAATTCTATTAATGACACATAAATTGGGACAAAGAGAATATTGAAAATTACATATAAAGTATTATTAACCACAATAATCAACAACTTAAAATTTAAAGAACATATAAAAAAATTGTTTGACAGTTAAAATTTAATTAATGTCACATAAATTAAAATAAAAATATATGTTGGGCCCGTGCTAGCATGGGCTACTGTAACTAGTATATAAAATAAGCCACAATGCAAAATTTTTTATAGTATTTAGTTACATTGTAACTATCTTGTTAGCTTTCAACCAAAAGGAGCACTTCTTTTAAATAATAAATATGTCATTGTATGAGCTATTTATTACTCATTTCTTTTGAATTTGTTAATCTGATTTTTATCTGACACATAGTTTACGAAAGTATATTAGATTTTGAGAAAAAACATTAAGTGATACTTCAAGTTGTCCCAGATTTTAAAAAAGACACTTTAACTTTATGTGCGTCCTATTATCCCACAAAACATTCAAAATCACAATAAATACACATTTTTTACACAATATTTCCACTTTGGATAAAAATATCCTTCGAATGTGCAATTTCTTAAAAACAAAAAGTCGGACCCATTACTGATGTATCGAAGGATGCTTTGGTAATTTCCTATGATGAATTCGTTTTGTTTGTTTATTTTAAATTTATTTTACTATACTAAATAATTGTATAAAATATTATGAATCACGATAATTAATTACTTAAATATTAAAAATGATATAAAATATATAAAAGATCTGATTGACTTTTCAAATTTTACCAGTGACACATAATTTGGGACAAATGAAATAATATATATTATTTAAAAATTTCTTAGAAAGTACTATAAATTACAGTAATTAACAGCTAGAAATATTTCAAAGACAAAAAAAAATTGATTGAATCTCAAATTTTTTTTTAGTGCTACATAAATTGAGAAAGAAGAAATGACCTCTATTATTTGAAAATGACGTAAAAGTATTACAAATCATACAATAAGAATTAACAATTTAAAATTTTAAAAGACTTTAATATTTTATACTTATTCTATTTTCACTTTGGACAAAAATATTCTCCCAATATGCATATTTTTTTAAACAAAAAGTGGGACCCATTATTGATGTATTCAAGGATGCTTTGATAATTTTCCTATGATGAATTCGTTTTGTTTGTTGTTTATTTTTTTAAAATAATTGTATAAAATATTATAAATCACAATAATTATTTACTTAAATATTCAAAAGATATAAAAATATGTAAAAGATCTGATTAACTCTTCAAATTTTATCGGTGACACATAAATTGGACAAATGAAATAATATATATTATTTGAAAATTACTTAGAAAGTACAATAATTTACAATAGAATATTTTAAAGACAAAAAAAATTGATTGAATCTCGAAATTTTATTAGTACCACATAAATTGAGAAAGAAGAAATAACCTTTATTATTTGAAAATTGCGTAAAAGATATTACAAATCATACAACAATAATTAGCAATTTAGATAATGATAAGGGGTAAACTATCCATTGATTTCATAAAGTGCACAAGTATTGTAGGACAATCCAAAATAATATAATAGACAATAAGTATTGGACGGATAGAGTAGGATTAAGTATTTCTTTTAGTACTTTTCTCACATTAATTAATTTCTCTCAGCATTCAATTAGTGAATCTTTAGTAGAATTAATTAGAATACTTTTTACTTAATACAATAAAAGTTCAAATAAGATTAACATAAAGAAAAATAAAATAAAAATCCTAAAAATCTATCAATATATTAAACATCATACAACATATATAACAAAAGTTCTAATAAGATTAACAAAAACGGAAAAAAAAACAAAATTCTTAAAAATCATCAATAAACTACATACAAAATAAAAAGAAAGCTATTCCAACAAAAGAATACATAAAGTTAAAATGAACTTTAAGAATTCTAGCATATTGAGGCAAACATTTTAATTTAATGTCATTTCTCTCCAAATAAAGAAAGGTATTGAATATTTTAATTTAATGTAAAATTGAATTTTTTGGGGTTATGAATATAAAAGGTTTGAAAGTTATGAATATTATTAATACTAATTAAAAGTATAATTTATGAAGATGAAGAACTGTGAGTTATGAAAATAACTTTTAAAAATAATATCATTGAGAAAAATTCAAAAAAGGAGAAAAAAGAAAAATGACAATGAAGGTCATAGAGAGCGCCACATCACTGTTTAAGGTAACTCTATTGATAATTGTGAAGAAAGCATATTAATGGATTAAAAATCAAAAAGAGGTAATTAAACCCTAAAATATTATAAAGACATTTATAAAATTTGGTTGAAACTCAAAATCTATTAGTGCCATATAAATTAGGATAGAGGAAATAACATATATTATTTGAAATAAAATGAAACGTACTACAAATCACACAATAATTAGCAACTTCAAAATTTAAAGGACATACAAAAAATTTGATCAACTCTCAAAATTCTACTAATGTCACATAGTTTGGGATAGAAAAAGTAACATATACGTAAAATGTACTATAACTCATAATAATTAAATAACTTCAAAATCTAAAAGACATATACAAAATTTGCTTGACTTTCGAAATTCTATCAATGACACATAAATTAGGACAAAGAGAATATTGGAAATTACATATAAAGTATTATTAACCACAATAATCAACAACTTAAAATTTAAAGAACATATAAAAAAATTGTTTGACCGTGAAAATTTAATTAATGTCACATAAATTAAAATAAAAAATAAAAATATATGTTGGGCCCGTGCTAGCACGGGCTACTATAACTAGTATATATATATATATATATATATATATATATATATATATATATATATATATATATATATATATATATATAGAGAGAGAGAGAGAGAGAGAGAGAGAGAGAGAGAGAGATTGATAGGTCATTTTTTCCTTTAATAATTGTTTTTTCTTTCCACAATTCTATCTTTTTGTCTTGTGTGTTTATTGGAAAGGTTTTCTTATATACGTTCCTTAATATTCACGCATGTGCATGCGCTTTTTTAATAGAAAGTTCAACATTTCTTGGATTATACTTTTTTCTTTTCTGGCAATATTTTTTTTTTAATAAGAAAAACGTTGTTTTGGTTCAATCGAGGACTGACAAAATTATAAAGTTACCTATATTGTGTAAAATGAAGTTAAAAAAGTATATATCGAAATAAAATTATAGGGAAAAGTATGGCTTCATTAAAATTCTTAATTTAAAAATGATCAAATTAATATAGTCATGTCGAAAATCTTTTCAATTTATTTTTTTTATCAAACATGTACATGTTATATTTACTTTTTCATGCAAACAAGAAGGGAAAAATTAGGTGATTGAATCGAATACGTTCCTATTCCTTTTGATCCTTCAAGAGCTTATATATTACATATAATGTTAATTTTGTAGCGGATTAATTTCAACAAGTTTTTCAAACTAATACTATTAATGATCAATTCTATAACTTCTTCTTGGCATCAAGCTAAGCCAACCCTTATTCCACAAGCAACCCCACATAAAATAAACGCAATCATGATCACTTGGTTGATTCAACAAGTGAAAAAGGCATTCATCCTTATAGATTGTTGGTGAAAAAGGCATTCATCCTTATAGATTGTTGGTGAAAAAGGCATTCATCCTTATAGACTGAGATGTGAATGTAAAATAATTGTCTAAGAAGTCGGCTCGACCTCTTTGATTTATCATATGAAAGAAATTTTAGAGATCATCACGATCAATCATATTAATGAGATCTATGATAGTAGGTATTCAAGTTTCGACAAACAAGTGACTCATAATAATAAAAAGAGATATGGAAATAAGTCAACATTTCTATTGACAAATGTGTGTGTGTGTGGGGGGGGGGGGATTGTTCAGATACATAGCCAAGTATTTATTTTGATCTATATCTGTTATCTTATTAGGTTCAACCATGATAATTATTGAGAAGACACAAATAATATCTCAATTCTATTTATTTAATATTCTTTTAGTATCATTACTCATATATAGAAGAGGCTAGGAAAGCAGCTGTTCGTTAACATGTCTGCTTCCCTAGCCAAGGATAATATGGGCATTTGATTTATTATTGTGCTTAAACACTATTGTACGAGACTCTGCTTTATAATTGTACATTTTTCATCGTCAGCTGAAAAGTTCTTGGATTTCAATGCATGTGGGCTCGTTTTCCTCTCTATTTAACACCTTTTCAATTGGCCGTGCATTTATTTCAATTTATCATGTATTCAAAGATTACATTTAAGATACTATAAATCGTAATTTGAAAATTACGTAATATACACTATTAATTACAATAATTAACAATTTAAAATACTTTTACAATCTAATAAGAGCCTACAAACACATTATACGTTATATGTTCAAAAAATTCTATGAACCACAATAATTAACAACTTAAAATATTCTATTATATATTTAAAATGACGTTAAAAGTACTATAAATCACAATAATTAACAACTTAAAATATTATTTTTAGAAAAATAGAAAAAATTCAGTTGGCTCTCAAAATTCTATCGGTGACGCATGAATTTGAATAGATGGAACAATATATATTATTGAAAGTTAACGATACTATAAGTCAATTGTTGTGACTTATGATACTTTTTACGTAGTTTATAAATATATAAATTTAATTCCAAAAAATTTGAAGATTCCATGCGCGAATTCCTGATCAAACTTAAGTTGTTCAACTCTCGAAAAAAGAAAAGTGCAACATAAACTGAGACATAGGAAGTGCTTATTTTTGGTTTTCTTTGTTGTTGTGTTTGAAGAAAAAATATTATTTTCATTTAGAATATAGTAATTAACTAATAAAATTTAAAATATTTCACATTTCATTACTAATACTAAAATTTAATTTATAATATGCTTTAAATATTGTTCCTTACTAATATTTAAAAATAATATAAAAAATCTGATCCACACTCAAATTTATACACATATTATTTAAAAATTATGTACAAAGTACTATAAATTATAATTATTAACAAATTAAAATATTAAAAAATCATATTAAAAATGATTGACTCTCTGAATTCTATTTGTGCCACATAAATTACGATAGAAGAAGAAACATATATTATTTTAAAATGACGTAAAAGTACTCTAAGTCATAATAATTAACAATTCAATTTTTTTTAGAAAAAATATATACAATACTTGACTGACTCTTCAAATTTTATTTGTGTCATATAAATTGAGACATATAATTGTCGGCACATGCTCATGTATCCAAACAAGGATAATTTGATCATCTATTCTTATATATTTGAAAATTACGATAATAATACTTTAAACCACAATAATTAACAAGTTAAAATATTTAAAAGTCATATAAAAAATTAATTGACTCTCAAAATTCTGTAAGTACTATAAATTAAAATAAGTAACAACTTAAGAATTTCAAAGACATAAAAAATTTGGGTGGCTCTCTAAAATATATCAATGTCACATAAAAAGTAACATATATTATTCAAAAATTACGTAAAAGATACCACAAATTACAATAATTAACAACTTGAAATATTTAAAATACATAAAAATGATTAATTTTAGAAATTCTAGACGTGCCACATAAATTGGGACAACGAAATAATATATACTATTATTTTAAAATTACGTAAAAAAATAATTCTAAATCATAATAATTAATAACTTAAAATATTATTAAAAATCATATAGAAATTTAAATAATTGCTCAAGTTTCAGCCGTTTACATAAATTAGGATAAAAAATAATATATATTGGGCCCTGTGCTGGCACGGGGCCCGTATCTAGTTTATATAATAAATATCGTTTCTAGTCATCTCTTTTGATGCTAAATAAAGTCTGTGATTATCTTTTAATTTTTTCTACTCAGCACGGGGCCGTATCTAGTGTATATAATAAATATTGTTTCTAGTCTATCTCTTCTGATGCTAAATAAAGTCAGTGATTATTTTTTAATTTTTTCTACTAGGTAATGTAAAATTCTTATGTTAACCAAATAAATTGAGACAAATTAATTCAGTTAACCAGAGTTAAGAGTAAAGTACTATTGCAAGAAAATATCAAAGGCAAAAAGAAAAGATCATGAAAGAAAATATCAAAGAAAAAGAAGAGGTTACAAACAAACTCCCATAAAACTCCAAAAATAAACATTCAAATTGCAAAAACATCCAATCAAATTACTCTACTTCACGGGCCCCACGCCGGCTCCATTTCAAACTTTCCCACGTGACATCCCATAACTAATCACCACCATAACCCTTCTCAAAATTCGACACCTCACTCTTTTTCTCTATATTACAATAAAAAATACGTTTCCTTTACGTTATTTCACTACCACTTTCCTCTCTCCAATCAACATACTCTCTGCTCCAATCTTCATGGCTTCGTGAATTCATCTTCATCGAATTTCTCGAAGCTTCTTCGCTAATCCTCGTTACTTCACTCGAAATCGACGTTTCTAGCTGAATTTGAGGTAATTTTTTAGTGATTATACTGTACATTTCGCATAATTTTGGATCGTATTTGATGATATGTTTTACGCTTGATTGATCGAGAACTTAAAGCTTTTCTGATCTGGAATTTGTTTTTTGGCATACTCGAGTTGAGATCCTGGTTAAATCAGTGTTATTTCGATTGAATTTTAGCAAAATTTGGTGTTGATTTTCAGTATTTTCATGGTTTAATGTATATAAACAAGCTTAATTTTTCAAATTCAAGCTCGTTTAACCTTTTAATTACAGCATATTTCTGGAAAAAAGTTTGGTGATTTCTCTAGATGTTTAATTCGAGAAAAAAACAAAAACGAAAAAAGGGGAAATGCTGTTCTGTATGTACAAAAAGTGATTGATCAGCTTTTGGTCACGGACATACATTTGATTAGTGCATACACGAGTCATACGAGTATATTTCCGTGTGCACTTTATTGTTTTGAAGGAATTCTGGATTTGGTTGATTCCTTTTTAAAACTTTTAAGTTTTTTTTGTTGCATTTTACTCTAAATTAAGTCTTCTCTGTGAACTGACAAATACATTACAACCTTCATTTGATTATCCGCGAACGATCCATTGCTTTTGTGTATATTGCTTTTGTATTAACTGATTTTGTATTGTATTAGCAGTGAATTAAGCCAGTGGGAGGATATGAGTAATTCCTTAGGGAATAACTTGCTGTACCAGGGATTCCTAACCTCAACAGTGTTGGAACATAAAAGTAGAATCAGCCCTTGTGTTGGAGGCAATTCTTTGTTTCAACAACAAGTGATCTCGAAATCACCTTTATCAACTGAGTTTCGAGGTAACAGGTTAAAGGTGCAGAAAAAGAAAATACCTATGGGAAAGAACCGTGCTTTTTCTAGTTCTCCTCATGCTGTACTTACCACTGATACCTCTTCTGAGGTAAATGCTGAACCTACCTGTATGACAAGATGTGATTTTTATGTAGTTACAATTCAATCAACTCATCAATTGGATAATCTTTTCTCATTTACTATTACATAGTTATCCCGTTACTTGAATGTTTTGGTCATCATTTACTGCATAGAGGCAGTTCTCTTCCTCTTTCTGATTTCATCTGCTTGGGGCTTAGAAACTAACTACTTAGTTTGATTATAGTCTTCCACTCACAGTGTAAACACTGATATCTGAATATCTTTGCATAAATATGGATGATTCCTGTAAGATCACTTGTACTTATCTCGTCCCTTTTTTGTTTCTCTTAATCTTTCATCCCTGCATTATGTTTGTTGCTGGAGTGGGATTCTCCTTGAAGATCTGTTGCTATGACAGATCCTTCTAAGTTCTAATATTAAATCATGATTGAGAATAGATGTCTAATTTTTCCTTTCAGTGCTATCATATATAGCCAATAAAAATAAAACTAGAGTTCGTGATAGGAAACAAACACTGAATAGTTTATGTACTATGGGAATGTATAATGAGGTGAAACAAAAGACAATGCCATTTATTGGTAAATATAGAGCACAAGACTTATAACTCAGAATCTTCCTCAAAAAGGAAAAAAAGACTTATAACTCAGCATCCGTGATGTTTAATTCACCGTGCAAATATCTTTCTAATATACCTATTTTAAATGTTTTTTCTTTGAACAGCTAGCAGAAAAGTTCAGTCTAGAAGGGAATATTGAGCTACAGGTACACGTGGGACACTACCTTTCCAAAATGAATTTTTATTATGACTTGCTTGTAAAAGAGGCAGCCTATATGTCTTATGCTGGTCATACAAATTTGCTTCTGCACTATAACAGGTTGATGTTAGGCCTCCCACTTCAGGTGATGTGTCCTTTGTGGATTTTCAAGTTACAAATGGTAGTGATAAACTGTTTTTGCACTGGGGGGCAGTAAAGTTCGGGAAAGAGTAAGTTTAATTGCAAATTGAACTGTCATCATTTTGAGAAACTTAAGCTTGTGATGACTAATCATCCTTATATTATTCTCTATATGATTATCTTAGAACATGGTCTCTTCCTAATGATCGTCCAGATGGGACCAAAGTGTACAAGAACAAAGCACTTAGAACTCCATTTGTTAAAGTAAGTTGGAAATGGTTTTGCTGCTCTCATACATGGATTAAGTTATGATGCAAAATTGATGATTTTTTGTTGTTGAATCTTTACTCTTAGTCTGGCTCTAACTCCATCCTGAGACTGGAGATACGGGACACTGCTATCGAAGCTATTGAGTTTCTCATATACGATGAAGCCCACGATAAATGGTAAATGAGTATCTTTGTGAAGGAACAGCATAGCATTTTGGTTAAAGAGCTGCATAGATTTCACTTCTCTTTCTTCTCAGGATAAAGAATAATGGTGGTAATTTTCATGTCAAATTGTCAAGAAAAGAGATACGAGGCCCAGATGTTTCAGTTCCTGAGGAGCTTGTACAGATCCAATCATATTTGAGGTGGGAGAGGAAGGGAAAACAGAATTACACCCCTGAGAAAGAGAAGGCAAGTAACTTATTCCTTTAGTCCCACACCTTTCTGGGGAAGTCATACTGCAAATTGTTGGTAGCTAACATCACTGAGTTGATCATTTCAAATTTTCAAGCCTTTTATTTTCTACTGAAAGCCGAGCATTTTGACATTGGCATGTATTGAAATTCCCAATCCTAGTTCAGGATTTCTATGGAAATTTGCTTGTCAACTATAATCCTGTGCATTCCTATCCATGAACACAACAACCAGCTGATCTTTGTTGTTGTTATTTGCATGCTTTCTCAGAATATGTCAACTGGCTGTTTGGTTCATGGATAGGAAGCCATAGGACTATTATTGCTCCCTCTTGCAGATAGACTGCTACTAAGGAGTCAAGGGATTGCTTTCTGATCTCCATTTCGCCCATGTTAAATAGGGTGGGGTTGGTTTTAGGGAAAATTTTATACAAGACTGGTGGTGGCTCAAGTCTGCCATGAAATTGTTGTTTTAATTTAAAAAATGCTAGTCTTAGATCAACAATTAGGCTTTAAATTTTAATCAAGTACAATCAGTGAGCCGACTTTGACATGAAATCAACTGTACAGTCTATGAATGAGTATGACCAGTTCTTTTCTTTGTTTCCTTTTTTTAAGGTAAAAAGGTAAGACTAATATCCAGTGGATGCATATAATTACAGAATGTGTAGTCTGTTAATAACCCGGAAGTAGGAACCAGTAAAATCAAACAAAAAGTCTGTATCATCTATATAATTAAACGACACCATAAAGCGACAAGTTGTAAAGAAGATTATTTCAAATTATTTGATGAATTTCTCCCGACATAAAAATATCCAATGTTTCTCTTCGTCCAAGTGACCAAAAAATGCGAAGAGGTCTCATATTCCAAATACTGATGTTGCTGTTGCTTCTTTTTCGTTCCTCCATTTCCAATTGAACAAGAATAGTTTCAGAGATTTTGCCATCACCCAAGACCCAAAATAGGGTCAATGACATGCATTGAGTTGCTCCAGCACAAAGCTAATGCAACAATAAAAACAAAACAATATACGAAAGAAGGCTAAAAACAAAAAGAAAGTGACTGAGACAAGTTGCCAGGGAGGCAACATGAGATGGGAGTGTGGGGAGGGGCAGTGTAGGACAAAAGGGAGATGCAATACTAAGATAAGGAGTAGAACTACCCACTTATTCCAAGGGATACCACTATCCCTTCCCCTAAAGAATGACCAAGAAAAAAGAGACTTTATTTAATCCCATTCTTAGAGGATTAGAAATAAGGTTCCCTCATGCTCTCTCGTTTGGGAACCAAATGATGCTACCTTGTCAGAACTGTGATGGTTGATATACCATAATTTGGAGAAAGGAATGTTACGTTTGTTTTCAAACTCAAAGGGAGGGAGGGGGGGGGGGGGGTGAGGCTATGTAGGACAAAAGGGAAATGCACGACTGAAATAGGGAGTAGAACCACCCACTTATTCCAAGGGATATCACTATCCCTTCCCCTAACGAATGACAGAGAAAAAAGCATGTTAATCTCATTCTTAGGGGATTAGAAAGAAAGTCCCCCCGTGCTCTGTCTCATTTGGGAACCAAAAGGACACTACCTTGTCAGGACTGTTGATATACCATAGTTTGGTGAAAAGCTTCGCTTTGCTAAAAGGAATGCTATATTTGTTCTTTCTCAATTGTATTCTTTTTAAGCTCTAAATTCTACCGAATTGCTACAAAATAAAGCTAATGCAACACGTAGGAGAAAAGCTCAGTTGCGCTTTGTGCTTACACTCTGTTTGGATGGTTGTTATGTATTATTTCATAATGTATCGTATTGTATTGTAGTATGTTATATTATGTCCTATTGTAGTGCTCTAATGAATACAACATTTGGATAGATTGTATCGTTCTCCATCATTACATAATGTCACATATTCATAATTTGAATGATAAATCTAGAAGAAAAGTAGGGTATGGGTAGAGCTACTATGAAAAGGTAGGGTAAAGGATAAAATAGAATTATTAAATAATAAATACAGCCAAAATGAGAAGAAACTATTAAAGTAACGACGCGATCACACCAAATCGGTCGTTACATAAAATGGGTTTTTTCGTCGTTACCTAACAATAGATTCAAACAATACTATACAATATAATTTAAGTAATAATCAAAACAAACATTGTATTTAAACTAACAATACAGTACAACGGGTAACAACCATCCAAACAAGGTGTAAAGGAATGTTATGTTTGTTCGTTCTCAACTGTTCTTTTCAAGCTCTAAATTCTAATCATGTTGCTGCTACTCAGATATATTCTTTCCTTATTTGGGATATCCTATCCTCCACTGCCGTTAGACACTTCTGTTATCTACTTAGTTACTGATACTGTCTGCTGTGTATTTCAGGAGGAATATGAGGCTGCTCGAACTGAGCTACAGGAGGAAATAGCTCGTGGTGCTTCCATACAGGACATTCGAGCAAGGCTAACAAAAACTAATGATAAAAGTCAAAGCAAAGAAGAGCCTCTTCATGTAACAAAGAGTAATATACCTGATGACCTTGCCCAAGCACAAGCTTACATTAGGTGGGAGAAAGCAGGAAAGCCGAACTATCCTCCAGAAAAGCAAATTGTAAATGCTGAACCTTTCTTACAGTTTATGTAGTGTGTGTATATCTCCAGGCGCATAAAGCTGGGTATGCTGTCTTCTATAGATGTGAGACTTTGATCAAGCATTGTTTTATTAACAGGAAGAACTCGAAGAAGCAAGAAGAGAATTGCAACTTGAGCTTGAGAAAGGCATTACCCTTGATGAGTTGCGGAAAAAGATTACAAAAGGGGAGATAAAAACTAAGGTGGAGAAGCACCTGAAAAGAAGTTCTTTTGCCGTTGAAAGAATCCAAAGAAAGAAGAGAGACTTTGGGCAGCTTATTAATAAGTATCCTTCCAGTCCTGAAGTACAAGTACAAAAGGTCTTGGAAGAACCAGCAGCCTTATCTAAAATTAAGCTGTATGCCAAGGAGAAGGAGGAGCAGATTGATGATCCGATCCTAAATAAAAAGATCTTTAAGGTCGATGATGGGGAGCTACTGGTGAGTGCTAACTTATTCTTGACTGTAACCACTAATCTCAGAAGCCAGTTTGAATGCATATTGAGAATCTTCCATTGTCTCCACATTTTAAGGTACTGGTAGCAAAGTCCTCTGGGAAGACAAAAGTACATCTAGCTACAGATCTGAATCAGCCAATTACTCTTCACTGGGCATTATCCAAAAGTCCTGGAGAGTGGATGGTAAGAATAAAAATCGTGCACATCTTGCAATTGAAAAAACCAAAGAAGCAAGATATAAAACCTTCCTATACCTTACCTATATTGAATAATCAGTGACCATTTACATTTCCAGGTACCACCTTCAAGCATATTGCCTCCTGGGTCAATTATTTTAGACAAGGCTGCCGAAACACCTTTTTCAGCCAGTTCTTCTGATGGTCTAACTTCTAAGGTGTGCTAAACGAATAACTCCTTTAGACTATATAAATGATTGTCTTAAAGATTCAAAAAGGAGGAAAAAAAGAAGTAAAACCTTTCTATCCAGTATATTGTGTAATCAATTACATTTTCAGAAACCACCTTCAAATATATTGACGCCTGGGTTCGATACATTAGACAATGGTACAGAAATCCCCATTTCAGACAGTTCTTCTGATGTTATAACTTCTATGCTATAACATATGAGTAGTTCCTTAGATGATGTCAACTGTTCGACCGTGGACAAAACATTGTATAACACCCATGGTTTGTTCTACGGAATCAATTTTTCAGGTACAATCTTTGGATATAGTAATTGAAGATGGCAATTTTGTGGGGATGCCATTTGTTCTTTTGTCTGGTGAAAAATGGATTAAGAACCAAGGGTCGGATTTCTATGTTGACTTCAGTGCTGCTTCCAAATTAGCACTCAAGGTTTCTATGCTTCTTAATCTCTTAAACATCACTTGTTATACATTTGGATTCGCGTTTTGGTATTTGCTTGGCTTGTTAGCTGTTTCGTTGCTTTTGAAATGGAGTATGACAATTCTTCTCCCATTAGGCTGCTGGGGATGGCAGTGGAACTGCAAAGTCTTTACTGGATAAAATAGCAGATATGGAAAGTGAGGCTCAGAAGTCATTTATGCACCGGTGAGCAGATCTCTTTTTTGGCTCCCATCTCTGACTTAGCCTCTTTACTTTTTTCTGTGTTTCAGTTTCAAGCTCTTAACTTGTCTTTCATGTTATTGAGAATTTCTTGGATTCAGCCCAGACCGATGGGCTGCAGTAGATTGATGAACTGGGTAAGATAGTCTAGTTATGATGACACCTGTAGATATTGGGACCTAAAAAGGCAGAATGGGTATAGACCATTCACATAGCAACCCCAACTAATCTGGGTTGAGGCATAGTTGATTGATTGATTGAGAGTTTGTCTAAATACCTGCTCTACCTTTAAAGATAAGTGCACACTAATAGTTCCCACTTTGGCATTTCTTGTCAATATTTTGTGGACATGTTTAACTTATTTGCATAATAGAACCTAGTACTGGCAAAGATAATGAGGAAATCAGTTTATAATTTGGAAGCCTGCATTGTGTGGTTTTTTTCAAATGCATGATTTCTAATTTGGTTGCCAAAAGATGTGCCGAGTTTTAACATCACGTCATATTTTACTTTCAACAGGTTTAATATTGCTGCTGACTTGATGGAAGATGCCACTAGTGCTGGTGAACTTGGTTTTGCTGGAATTCTTGTATGGATGAGGTTCATGGCTACAAGGCAACTGATATGGAACAAAAACTATAACGTAAAACCACGGTAAATCTCTTCTTATATTTACCTCTATATATTCCTTTTTGATCCTTGAACTTCAGGTTCGTTTCCTCCATTATAATGCCAACATAATGAAGTATGAGTCTCGATTTCTTTCATTAATCTTGTCCTTTGTGTTCAAGTTGCAGAAACATTCATGTCGTTGTGAGTGTCAAACATTCTGATTTGACTGTTCCTAATGTCTTTGTTGTTACAGTGAAATAAGCAAGGCTCAGGACAGACTTACAGACTTGTTGCAGAATGCTTTCACCAGTCACCCTCAGTACCGTGAAATTTTGCGGATGATTATGTCAACTGTTGGACGTGGAGGTGAAGGGGATGTAGGACAGAGAATTAGGGATGAAATTTTGGTCATCCAGGTTCATATATATCTTTTATCTTCTCACCGGTCTTTCTATTGATAGACAGGGGTATCTAGTTTCCTTAAGTGAATAGCATGTTGATAAGAGTTCTTTTCCTAATTTCAGAGGAAAAATGACTGCAAAGGTGGTATGATGGAAGAATGGCATCAGAAATTGCATAATAATACTAGTCCTGATGATGTTGTGATCTGTCAGGTAGTGAGAATGCAGAGGGAATATTGATGAAACTTCTTTCCCAGAAATAGTTTAACAATGTACTTCTTTTGCAGGCATTGATTGACTACATCAAGAGTGATTTTGATCTTGGTGTTTATTGGAAAACCCTGAATGAGAACGGAATAACAAAAGAACGTCTTTTGAGTTATGACCGTGCTATCCATTCTGAACCAAATTTTAGAGGAGATCAAAAGGGTGGTCTTTTGCGTGATTTAGGTCACTATATGAAAACATTGAAGGTTAAATACCACTATCCCTTTTATTGAATTTCTTCACTCAGTCTTGTTTGTGTCCATTTATCTGATGCCTGGTTTGGGAGTTGATGGATAACTGGATGTTGTTACCCCTATTCTCGCCTGCTTTTCTTTTGTTTGTCCTTTTTGCATCTATATGTGGATCCTTTTTTGCATAATTTAAGTTAGTAGACACTGAAAAATTGCAGTTGTACCCTATCTGTGCCATTTCTCAACGTATCTGTCAGACTAGTATTCCCTGCCCTGGGTTGAGATTTATCTTTTTCCTTTATAGACTTCACGTAAATATGCACATCTATGCTGGTTATGTTAAACTTTCAAGGGGCTTCAGAATGTCATTTGAAGTATATGATCTAATGATGTAATGTGAGATCAGTAGCTGTTTTGATAGGAAAAAAATAAGTAGGCACCAAATAAATCAAGCTGACTTAGAACTAACGGTTTCCCTAAAGAGGTGTGATTCTCTTTGTCTTGAGGATATTTATTGATGACTTGTAAGAGTCCACCACACGTCAAAGGACCAGGTCCTTTGACACAATATAAAACAGTAAAGAAGGTAAAAACACAGACAACAAGGATGTTTACGTGGAAACCTCTTTGCTCAATGGAGGAGAAAACCACAACCTGTCACACAGGATTTCTCAACTGCTCTTCATTAACTCCAAGCAACCCGTGATTACAGACTCCAATAATCACTCAAGGATTAAGCTCTTAACCCTACTACTTGCAACAACTCTATTACAAGATGAATCAAAACAATAATTATGTTGCCTACTATATTAACTAACTCTAGTTAACAAGACTTCAACAATACTCTACACAGCTAAGTCTAGCTATGTTAATCGTCAACTGAGAATATAAATGACACGATCTAAGTTCCTTTATAACTTAGGATTAGATCTTACAATGTTACGACTCACAACACGACTTTCAAATAAACAACTCGAGACACTCTTGTCCCTTGCTGTTCTTGAGAGCTGTTTTTGCTGGAGAGTAATTGCCTTTTGAAAATTCTTGAATCACTCAAAAACTAGGTTGTTTCATGTCAACGAAGGTATATATCAGTAGAGACAAAGCAACCTAGTGCGAGCCCATCGGCTTAGAGCTCTGTCCTCGTTTCCCGCACCCACCAACCATGACAGTGTTGGCAGTTTTTACAGCTGTTCTCCATTCGTTCTAGGACGGGCATTACTCATGGGACCAGGTCCCATTGTTTGTTAAATCATCAAAACTACAAAGTAACATTTGTGTATTGGGGAAGTTTCACTTATAAACGTGTGCTTGATTATCTGTTTAACTTGAGAAGACTTAGGTCACGTACCTCCTAAGATCATTTCTATAGAGCGTGAAGACCACCGTTTAATGGTGATCCATTTGCAGGCTGTTCATTCAGGTGCAGATCTTGAGTCTGCTATTGCAAACTGCATGGGCTACAAAACTGAGGTAATGTTGTCTACAAGAAACTTAGTCTTTCTACTTCGCAACTTTCATCTTAGATAGTGCTTACTTATCATCAGGGAGAAGGCTTTATGGTTGGAGTCCAGATAAATCCTGTATCAGGCTTGCCATCTGGCTTTCAGGTAGTACTTGTCAACCTGCATCCTATTTGTGTATTGCTGATTCTAGAATTGATTCATGTCATATCAATCCTACAAATAGGACCTCCTCCATTTTGTCTTAGACCATGTGGAAGATAAAAATGTGGAAACTCTTCTTGAGGTAACTCCAACTTTCTTGTACTTCTGTTTTCATTTGCTTAATACATGGTACTTCCCACTAAATTTTCTCTTTCTGAAAATCTTGTGTGTGTAGAGATTGCTAGAGGCTCGTGAGGAGCTTAGGCCCTTGCTTCTCAAACCAAACAACCGTCTAAAGGATCTGCTGTTTTTGGACATAGCACTTGATTCTACAGTTAGAACAGCAGTAGAAAGGGGATATGAAGAATTGAACAACGCTAATCCTGAGGTACACTATGTTAAATGTTTCTCACAGTTTTAAAATCAAGTTTCTTTGTTTAAATGTGTTTCATTAATTTCAAAACTTAACGTTGCTCTCTTCACGGCCATGCTACTTTTTTCACAGAAAATCATGTACTTCATCTCCCTCGTTCTTGAAAATCTCGCACTCTCTGTGGACGATAATGAAGATCTTGTTTATTGCTTGAAGGTAATTATAAATAGTTTAGGGGTTGTTTGGTAGAGCGTATAAGAATAATGCTAAATAGAGTATATTAGCAATACTTGCATTAGCAAAGCATGTATTAGTTATGCTTGCATTAATTATAAGTAGATTATTTTTATGCTTTGTTTGGTTTGATGCATTAAAAATAGCATGCATTGCATACAATTTTTATTTACAAAGATACCCTCCACTATTATGGTGAAAAGATGTAAGAAAGGTTTTGAGGGGCAACTGGGTCTTTAATCATGCTAATCCATGCATTAAACTATTGGCATTGCTAATACCTAGAAATCCGTAGTATTAGTAATACAAACCTTAATACACAATAGAGTGTATAACTAATGCAAGAATTAGTTATGCATATGTTGGAAAAAAGTACCAAACAAGGTACTAGTAATACACAAGGCTAATGCATGCATTATTTTTCCTAATACACTCTACCAAACGACCCCTTAGTGTGCTGTTGTTCCTTTGCTAGATGTACTGATTTATCTTAAATATTCAATAATTTTAGGTCTGAACTGCTTTGCTTTGAGCAGAAAAAAGAATTTGAATTCATTGAAAAAATTTCATTACATCCTGTACAAAAGTTCAATTACAAAGGTCTGTTGATCGAAATATCTTTTTGTTTATAAAGGGATGGAATCAAGCTCTTTCAATGTCCAATGGTGGAGACAACCATTGGGCTTTATTTGCAAAAGCTGTGCTTGACAGAGCCCGTCTTGCACTTGCAAGCAAGGCAGAGTGGTACCATCACTTATTGCAGCCATCTGCCGAATATCTAGGATCAATACTTGGGGTGGACCAATGGGCTGTATGTTTTCTGTCACTCAAAACATTACTTACACTTTCAGCACAGAAATATCATAATAATTTGTCTGTGATTATTGGATGCAGTTGAACATATTTACTGAAGAAATTATACGTGCTGGATCAGCAGCTTCATTATCCTCTCTTCTTAATAGACTCGATCCCGTGCTTCGGAAAACTGCAAATCTAGGAAGGTTGTTAGATTTTCATACTGCTATATGCTCTGAGATATTGTTAATAGCGTGTTAAGAATATGTGCACTCATATGAACTATTTACTAGTCTAAATAAACTGTGACAGTTTCGAGTGGTATACTTGTGTGCATTAATATAAAAAGATCAATTTTCTTGGTCTAGAAATATAGGTAAGTCCTACTTACAGAGAGAGAGAGAGAGAGAGATTTTATGTTGTAAATCAGTAAGAGAACATTGCAACTAGAGATACAAGAAAATAGATATTCCTTTTTTGTTTCCATGTAAGTGTCTGAAGAGAGGAGAGAATATTTTGACATGGTTATTTCTCTAATGCAACTCTCTTCCTGTTATAACAGTTGGCAGATTATCAGTCCAGTTGAAGCCGTTGGATATGTTGTCGTTGTGGATGAGTTGCTTTCAGTTCAGAATGAAATCTACGAGAAGCCCACGATCTTAGTAGCAAAATCTGTTAAAGGAGAGGAGGAAATTCCTGATGGTGCTGTTGCCCTGATAACACCAGACATGCCAGATGTTCTTTCACATGTTTCTGTTCGAGCTAGAAATGGGAAGGTAGTTTCTTCTATTAAAAATTGTTTAGAGTGTTAAAATAAGTTTATGCTGTATGTATTATTGAAGGAAACTTCTGTTAGGTTTGCTTTGCTACATGCTTTGATCCCAATATATTGGCTGACCTCCAAGCAAAGGAAGGAAGGATTTTGCTCTTAAAGCCTACACCTTCAGACATAATCTATAGGTAAACTCAATTATTAGTGCGTCTTTCTCAAAACCTTATTAACTATTTGAAATGTCAAACAAATATTTCCTTGACCATGATTTTCGCAGGTAAATGTTTAGCTTGTTTTAATCCTAAAATTTGTGCTTTAACACGGTTTTGTAATGTATGCCTTAAAGTTCTAAATTTTTGTTTTGGGAAAGATGAATGAACTCGTGAACCAAAAACAAAATTCTCTTTCATAGGAAATACTTTCTGTTTTGGACAAAACTCATTTCTGTCTAAAGTGCAAATATATATGAGTGGCATTTTATCGGTTATTATTCTGTTCTTTTTATCTGGTTTTACTTTTTGGCATCTGATAGTGAGGTGAATGAGATTGAGCTCCAAAGTTCAAGTAACTTGGTAGAAGTTGAAACTTCAGCAACACTTAGATTGGTGAAAAAGCAATTTGGTGGTTGTTACGCAATATCAGCAGATGAATTCACAAGTGAAATGGTGAGGTTTGCAATATTGACTGTGATTAGAAAACTAAACTGATTTCTCTGCCTTTTTTGTTGACCTAAATGATTGAAGCTGCTGATCTTGATTCTGGAACACATTTCTCAAATTTGTATGATAATGATTTATCTAGGTTGGAGCTAAATCACGTAATATTGCATATCTGAAAGGAAAAGTGCCTTCCTCGGTGGGAATTCCTACGTCAGTGGCTCTTCCATTTGGAGTCTTTGAGAAAGTACTTTCAGACGACATAAATCAGGTTCTTTTCCATTTACTTGTCAAAACAATATCAGCTTATTTTCCATTTATATTTTCACTTGTCCTTGTATAATCTTACTTAAATTCTGGTAAATAAAATAAATAAATAAATAAAAGAATTAAAAATATTAAAGAAAGAGGTTCACGTTTTCTTTAAAAACTTTTTATCCTTCCTCTATGAAATTTCTATCATTAAGATATGACATTTATTTTAAGGTCAATTGCTATTTTCTTAATAGTTTTGTACTTCTTGTATATAGTTTTATTAATTGACGCGAGAAACACATGCAAAGCCGTACACTAAACAGTTGAAGAAAAAGAAGGAGAAGAAGAAATAGAAAAGAAGAAAAGGGAAAGAGATTTAAGTAAAGATATGACACTTGAGCCTAACTCAACCCCAAAAGCTTGCCAACGAGAGGAGGATTGTATCCCACTCATTGCCAGACCCTATTGGAGCATGGATTACATAACATGGGGGCCAAAATAGGGGGGAGGGGCAGATTGCCCCCAGGTGTTGATACTATGTAAAGATATGAAACTTGAGCTTAACTCAAGCCCAAAAATTAGTACATGATGGGAAGATTGCCTGAATCTATAGAAGGAAGTCATCATTCCATACCCCAACTAATGTGGGATTCTAACTCACCCTAAATAAGGATCTTTTGAGTTGTCATAACAAAACAAAAGAGAATCATTTTTGGTAATTGCACAGTTCTCTTCCCGGTTCATTGGATCTTTAAGACGGAGAAGGATATAAAAGAGAAAAGAAAAAAGATATCTAAAATAAAGATTGTTTTCTTTTATCATAATAAAGCAAAGAGAATCATTTTTTATAATTGTACAATTTGTTTCCTGGATCATGGGATCTTTTTATACGAATTTTGGCACTTTACAATGTAACATTTGAGATGGGTTTCTCATCCTCCTCTCTGCCTTTCTCTCTTTTGCTTTATGTGTTTCTGAGAATGATACCAATTGATGGAACTGTTTTTTAAAATTCACAGGGAGTGGCAAAAGAGTTGCAAATTCTGACAAAAAAACTATCTGAAGGAGACTTTAGCGCTCTTGGTGAAATTCGCACAACGGTTTTAGATCTTTCAGCACCAGCTCAATTGGTATCTTTGTTTATTCTCTTTGTTTCTGATTTATTGTTCCTTAATGTAACTTACTGAAACTTTTGTAAGCTGAGAAGACATTTGGATTCTCTAATGGGTGCTTTATTTCTCTTTTCATCAACTACCGAGCTAGGAAAGTTTTTTCTTTTGATTCAATCCCTTCAGACGTGTTTATTATTCATAAAAAGAAATTCACGACCTGGATAATAGATACCTTGATCATTTTTTCAAAGGCATCCGGCTTTACTACATCAGAGAAGATTGATATCTTTGGCCAACACACTTGTCATCATACTTTTATAGGTCAAAGAGCTGAAGGAGAAGATGCAGGGTTCTGGCATGCCTTGGCCTGGTGATGAAGGTCCCAAGCGGTGGGAACAAGCATGGATGGCCATAAAAAAGGTAAACCTTCTATAGCATTCCTTAATATCTGTAATTCTGTAGCTCAAATCTTGATGTGACAGGTAGCAGGCTATAGACAAATAGTAGTATTTTACATTGAAGCCTTTGTTTGTCAAGGATTTCATGAAATACAAGTTCATTCTTGGAGTGCTAGGTGTATTTGGCTTTTCAAAGATTTCATATATATGTTGCTTCTTGAAATACTGGCATCTTGGGAGATTTTACTTGTTATATTTATATCATTTGATCTTTTCAAGATAACCTTTTCCGATAAAAGGGAAGAAATTTTTACTCCTTGCCGTTTACATTTCTATCCAGTAGGTGGACATGCATTTTCATATTTTATGTTCTCCAGGTGTGGGCTTCAAAATGGAATGAGAGAGCATACTTCAGCACAAGGAAGGTGAAACTGGATCATGACTATCTGTGCATGGCTGTCCTTGTTCAAGAAATAATAAATGCTGATTATGCATTTGTCATTCACACAACCAACCCATCTTCCGGAGACGACTCAGAAATATATGCCGAGGTAATGTCAGATCAACGGTTTTTATCATTGTGTTGGATTTTAATTGAACATTAAAAAATGAACTATATCCTACCTTAGCAGCTGTCCGCTTCCTCGATTTCTGCTTCCTCTGTCTGCCATTATCTCGGCAAGTAACCATATTTCTAAGGTAGATCACTAAGGGCCTGTTTGGAAGGACACCCTGGTAATTGGATTTGGTGTAATTGGTGTAATTACACTGTCTTGTCCTGTTTGGAAGGACAGGTAATTACTTGGTCAACAGGTAATTGGTGTAATTGGCGGGGGTAATTACACTCTACAATTCACAGGCAGAGGCTGTGAATTGCTGGTAATTACATGGTGTAATTACCACCTGATTACTTTTTAATTTCTTTTTTTTATTTCTATTTTTATTTTTTTGTTTTAATTTTTTTTACTTCTATTATTTTAAGTTCTTTTTTTATTTTTATTATTCTAAAAATTTGCAAAAGTTTATTTTTTATTTTATATTATTATATTTCATTTTCTTCTTGTTCTCAACCTTACTTTACGTGATTCTATGTAATTTTCTTGTATTATCTATTTCTTTATGCCATACTTATTTTCTCATTAGCATAATTTTATTAGTATTCTAATTTTTAAATTAAAATAGAATTTATTGTTAAGTAAGGTTATAGAGTTACGTTTTCTTTATTAAGAAAAAATAAAAATAAATCATATTTATTGTTATGTTGAAATTTGTTATAAGAGTATTATGTTAAATTTTTTGTTTTGAATTTATAACCTATGTTATAATTTCAGTTTCATTTGGTTTAGTAATATTGAATTTACATTGCACGTGATTTTTAATTAGACTTGATAGATTATATTTTTGTCAAACATTTAATAATTTATGACATTTTATTTATATATTATTCTTTTTATCAAACATGCATTTCACGATGTTTGTAGAAACTTCATACTTTTAGTTGTTACGATCAATTCAATTGAAATATATTAATTTGAAAAAATATAAATCAATTATTTTTTCATAATATTAGTTACAGAAAATATGTTTATTAATTAATATATTTTCAAAAAAGAATATATATCTTAAATATTTAATTTAATGTCATTTATAAAGTTTCTTATTTGTCTAGTATAAATTTTAAATAATTAATTTTTATTTTTAAAATTTATTATAATTTTATGATTGCAATTGTGCATCCAAACAGAACATGTGTAATTACACTGTGGCATCCAAACAAGACATGTGTAATTACAGTGTAATTACACTGTGGCAACCAAACAAGTCAGTGTAATTACTAGACAGTGTAATTACTAAGCTGGTAATTACTACCCTAGTAATTACACCAATTTCAATTACCACGTGGCTTTCCAAACAGACCCTAATTGAAATTAGCTTGGACAAGAGGCATAAAAAAGAAATCACTAAAGCATGACATCTTGGAATATGTTTGCTTCCATAAAGGGAAAAGGGTGCTTATGTCTTTCCTTCTGTACAGGTGGTCAGGGGCCTTGGGGAAACACTTGTTGGAGCTTATCCAGGACGTGCTTTGAGTTTTATCTGCAAGAAAAAGGATCTCAACTCTCCTCAAGTGAGTATTGGTGCCTGTTGATCTTCCAGAGTCACATGTACCTTTTGTAGACCCCTTATATATCCTCCCTTCCACCTGACCTCCTCTGAAATCTTCATTTTTAAGATAGATGAGTAGCTATTTAGTGTCCAAGCAGATGTCGTAGGGGCTTGTATTGATAGTAATTAAATGGGAAAGAGTGAGATTCTCACCTTTGTTCTGAATCTTCTGATGAATCTAAAAATACTTGCAGGTGTTAGGTTACCCAAGCAAACCGATCGGCCTTTTCATAAAAAGATCTATCATCTTCCGATCTGATTCCAATGGGGAAGATTTGGAAGGTTATGCCGGTGCTGGCCTCTACGACAGGTAACTTCTCTCATAGGTTCAGTTGGTGAACTTTTTTAAGACAGCTACTCAGTTACCATTTTCCTAGTTTTGGGTAGATGAATAATGCAGCTTTTTCAGAAGTTAATATTTTGGATTCTCCGTCTCTCTCTCTATATATATATCACAGAAGGACAACCAATAAAGATTAAAGCAACCCTATATATCACAACACGTCCCTTTATACACTCCTGATCTGAGCTCTTTATTTTTCCCCAAGAGGGTATATATACTGCATATGCTTCAATTTCATAGCACTTCTATTTGTAACAAAATACTTTAATTTCAACTTTTATAGCATCACCATAACAGCTTACGTATTGGTCTACTGCAGTGTACCAATTGATGAGGAGGAAAAAGTTGTAATTGATTACTCTTCCGACCCATTGATAACTGATGGTAACTTCCGCCAGACAATCCTGTCCAACATTGCTCGTGCTGGACATGCTATCGAGGAGCTATATGGCTCTCCTCAAGACATCGAGGGTGTAGTGAGGGATGGAAAGATTTATGTCGTTCAGACAAGACCTCAGATGTGATCATATTCTAGTTGTATGTTGTTCAGAGAAGACCACAGATGTGATCATATTCTCATGGTATCAGATCTGTGACCACTTACCTCCCATGAAGTTGCCTGTGTGATTATACGTGATCCAAAGCCATCACATCATGTTCACCTTCAGCTATTGGAGGAGAAGTGAGAAGTAGGAATTGCAATATGAGGAATAATAAGAAAAACTTTGTAAAAGCTAAATTAGCTGGGTATGATATAGGGAGAAATGTGTAAACATTGTACTATATATAGTATACACACGCATTATGTATTGCATTATGCACTGAATAATATCGCAGCATCAAAGAAGAAATCCTTTGGGCGGTTTCAATTGCCCTATTAGCAGCTTGCATGGGTGATTTGCTTGTGATACTGTAGTCTATTAGTTCGGTAAAAATCAGAGATACTTTATATGTTTCATAAGAACAATTTGCGGAATGTAAAGTAACTGGATTTTTACGTGGAAAGCACCCGACTCACAAGGATGAAAAATCACAACCTTCACCTTAGCAGGATTTGTCTTAAACTTCACTTAAACGATGATCCTTAACAAAACAATGATTTGTTCAAGATTTTTTATTGAGTCCTCTCCGAGTAACCCTTAACTCGGAGCTGAAATTTTTTAAGATTTTTACCTAAAACTATGATTTTTAAAAAGGTGGAAATAGGTACAATTCAATAACAATCCTCGCTCAACAAACTAGAATTGAAGAACATTGTGATACATGTACATGAAATGTGTACTCCAACCTATTCCTTTTTTTTTTGGTTTCTCACCCGGTGCTCGATACCCATGGAGCCCGAGTAAATCCGGATTTGCGCGGGAAAGTCCCACATTGGGGGGTAAATTGCTCCCTAACAAAGGCGAATCCATACCCAAGGGGGCTTGAACCTCATACCTCTTGGTTAAAGATAAAGGAGTACTTACCACTCTACCACAACCCTTGTTGGTCAACCTGTTCCTTTAAGTCACACTTGAATGGTTAGACATGAATATAAGAATGATCATTATATGGTTTGATTTTTGTTATCCTCCTAGTATAGGTGTCTGAGTCTCTTTAATAAAGGACTATATTTATAATAATACAAACACTTTTTTTTAGGATTAGTATTACTTAAGAAAGAAGCGTTTGAGTTGGAGGTAAACTCATTGCTTCACACAACTGGATTTATGCAGCATTTATGAGTTCTATTATGTGTAAATATCATCCAAGATTTCCCCAGAGACTTCCATATTCCTATGATCCTTTATTCTTAGTTTAACTTATAAAAATCTTACTAATTTAGGAGCTAATTATCCGGTGAAGACATATCTCACAACTCTAGGATCTAAATTCTCATGAGAGGTCCCGGTTACATAGATATAACACACACAAAAATGGAGATATAGATCAAGAATCTATTAACATATTTACAAATCTCAATATTAAAAATATAGCATCCCACTTTTCTTTACTATCCAGGACTTCAATACATTTAGAAATAAGGTAGAAGAATAAAGTTGTTATGTATTCTAGTTTGCAATAATATATATTTTATCTGATTTTGGTGCTTCCATATTTTAGATACAAGGAGTCAAAATTAGGTGTTTTGTTCTAGATACATTGCATCCAAGTAGATTCACATGTATATGAGATACATAACAAACCTTGCTCGCCACCAGTGGCCTAGCCACATATAGCCCAAGGTGACCAATCAGACACTCTTTGTCGAAAAATTATACTATGTATTAGAAAATTGTACTAAATTTACTAGTCAAAAACTATTTTTCATATATATATATATTAAATCTTGGACACCCTTCACGAGATTTCTGAGTCCGTCACTCCAGATACACGCAAATCACACCATATACATACAAATACTGAAATCCACATTTCGAAAGGTCGCCATTTTTTGAAGAAAAAAAAGCCCAAAATTATTGAAGGAGAATTAAGGAGAAGAAGAGAAGTGTAAAGTTTGTTGAATCTCCCCAAAAAAATGGAAGGATTTTGATTGTATTGATTTATTTTTTTTGCATGCGCCAGAATATTGCAAAGTTATTGCAAGCGCGATTTCCTCCTCAATTTATTGGTTTCAGTTGCATTTTTTAACTAGTTAGACTTGATCTGTATTTGATTATTATGTGTCTCAGATACATGTATTTGGAAGCGACAGATACATGTATTTGAGGTGAAAAATATGGTACGATTCTCCATTATGCAAATTGAAAGAAAGAAAGATAATTAGGTACTGAACTAGTCAGATTTGTGTTGTTTAATCTTATATATATATATATATATATATATCGAAGTATAAATACAATCCACTTTTCTTTTCTTTTTTCACTCAAAATCATTTTTATTTTTTGGGAAGATAGGGGTCAAACACAATTTTTTTTAATCAAATCCTGAAAAATTACTTTTCAAGTGAATTGTCAAACAAAAACTACTTTTCTCAATAAATAAAAGTTATTTTGATAAAAAGTACTTTCCTAAAAAATACATTTTTGGAGAAACATGGTGTGGATGGGCCTGTAGGTCTGGACCAAGATTTCATTTTGGGCCTAACATCAGGATGGATAAGTTGACTTTAAAGTTGAATTACTCTCCAATTCCACTTGAAAGTAAGTGGGCTGATCTTGACAGGATATGAAGACTAGATCCACTTGAAAATGTTCTTTTCTATTAATTCCACTAAAACATCACTATGCACATATTGCTATCAAGTCAATCTCCTCATGTCCACTACACCTCCTGAAAAATTCTAAATTTTGAAAATTGCAACTTCACACTTTTACCTCATAGTGTCTTTGTAAAAATCTACAGACCATATCTGTAAAATGTCTTAGATATCTTTATCTCTTTGATTATGGACCTAGTAGCTTTGGTCCTAATTGCATACATATTTGTTTTAAAATATTCATCACATAGGTACAAGTTATTAATTCAGAATCAATAACTTTGAAGGGTCATTAGAATCCTGAATTCATGATAAGTCTCAAATCTTGACTCTAGAGCGGGGAGGCAGCCCATATGCGGATTCGATTGAACTCAGTAGATTTTGCTTAAACAATGTATTTATGTTATAAATTCATTAAATACGTACAAATATTACCTTTAGAATCCAATTATTATCACTCAAAACCGTCATTATAAAACTCAGAACACATAAAGTTGAAATTGTAGCTTCACTTATGAGTTGACTCCACCTTTTGCCTTTATCTTTCAAAGTCTTTGTGGTGCCTTTTCATTTTGTTTGGTTTGAATTGGAATATTTATTACTTGAGAACTAAGCTTTTACATTGGCTTATTTGCTATATTTTGGCAAAGGCTAGGTCAAAAAGGAACTAGTCCTTAAGACTTCTTTTTGGTAAAAATATGTTAATTAGAGCTCTTTTGCATTAGATTAAAGTAATGAAATACATAATTAGGAACCAAATTTTAAAATTTGAAATGAATTGTTGAAGAGACAAGATGGTTGTGTAATAAAAGAAATGGCTAATTATAGTGATGATATAAGGAGGAGCATGTGCATGCAATGACTCAAAAGAAGTTTCCCCTAATGATGGGCTTTCATGAATGCAAGCAAATCTTAAAAGAGAATGAGAATTTGTGTACATAGCATGAGGGACATCATAATCATGTTGATGCAAGAAGCTGGACATGGTCCCTTCATTAAGATCCTCCAAGCATGAAACCACACATAAGAATTTTGTCAATTCTTTTAATCCCATGTTTTTGACCATTAAATATTGAGGTAACATCGATAGGATTTCAGAGATTCATGTTCGAATTCTAAATTTAAAAAAAATAAAAAAATTGATACAACACACTTTTTTCTTTAGTAAATTCTACATGAAACGAATAATTGGGTTAATTACATTAGTGGATCCTAAATACTAGATGCATAAAGTGAAAAAAATAAATATTTTATCAAAAATGGAAAAGGACAAGGGAAACAAGTTATTTTGGAATTGATTATTCCGAGATAAGATATCTTGGGATAAGTTATTTTACCATGTATATGAGATAACTTATCTCATCACTAAGGTATAAATAGTGGGATAAATAATCTCAGAACTGCTTAACCTCCAACCAAACGGAGAATTAAATAATTCTACATTTTATTCTTAAGATTATTATACCTTATACTTCACACCGTGCGACTCGTTAATAAAAATGATTCTCTTTTAATTAAGTAGACTCTATGCCAAATAAATTTAAATTAATTGGACCAGAAAATCATAAAAATTAGTACTTCATAAAGTTGAAAGAAAAAAAAAATATTTTTTCTAATAATAACCTACCCAAAATCATGGTTTAGGAAAATCTCCACTTTGGACTTTTTGGCTGGGTGGATATGGTCAGTCACGAGTATACCTAAATGACTATGCCCCCCTTCCCCACAATATTTAATTTTTGTTGATAATAATGTTTGAAAATCCCCTTTTATTAGCTTATAAAATGTTTTTATCAAGCCAAGAAAGCTGACCATGCCTCACAGACACAATCATTGCTAGACATTACTCTTTAGAGGTCAGATATTATACCTTTAAACTTCACCATATTGATTACTATACTTCTTTCTTTTTCAAACTCCTTTCTGCTAATTTAAATTAACTAAGAAGATATCATGACCTATAACCCTAGATTGTCCATTTAATATTTGACCTACATGTGTGATGTGAGTAATATCATATTATAAACTAAATTCAATTTTCACCCTACCAAACAATGCTCTATCTTGTAAACTCACTACAAGACATCAAGTGGTATAGTCCTAATATTTATTCTAACAAAAATATTTAGTGACAATTCATGAGTAAATGTTAGTTTATTCTGTTAAAGGTTTTACTGGCATTTATATTAAGAGTATTGATTAAGATTCAGACGTCATATTTATTGTCATAATTTTTTAGCGATAATTGAGTAAATGTAATTGTATTAAGAATTGCTAAAACCTTTAGCATCATTTATAAGTGTTAGTTATAAATATCTATATTTATCATATTGTTATAATATAATATAATGATAATTATATTATTAATACTAAATAATTATGGTAAATTTTTTATTTGTTGTAATGAGTTAGGTTAAATAACCACCATTCTTTATGATGATTCTGTTCACTTCTTTTCATGTAAATGTTTTGAGTGGGTTGCTCTTTTAAACTATCATTCAGCTTTACTAATATTCCCAAGCATTGATGCTTTGATGTAAATATATTCTTGCAATTTTAGAATATTGCAATCTTTTAGGAATCTTTTATCCAATTCAAAGCATGCTATATTCTTCATTTCTTCTGCTTTTCGTTTTATCTCTTTTTTTTCGAATGTAAAAAATATTATTGTTGAAATAAACCAAAATAAGAAATATCTAAAGCATCACAATATACACAAAATTCCAATTCTTAAGTGGGTGAAATTTAAACTAATTTGCGTTAAGCACGTTACTATAATTATAATTGGACAAAATCCTTTAGGCTTGCGAAATGAAAATATATTTGCTTGACCCCTCCATCCAAAAGTAGAAGAGAGAGGTATTGAAGACACTCATAAACTATGCATTAGTTTTATTTTTGAAATATTGACAGTATTAAAATTGTTTTTTTACTTGACTAACTCAACTTAAATAAATTTTCGATCTGTCACATGGCATATCAAGTGGTCTCAAACTCTTTGTAGGGGCTCTTAATAAAAATGTGATAGAAGTGTTGAAAACACTTTAAATTATTGACGAGAATTTTGGGGTATATTTCACTCATGTGGCAAGATCAAGAGTGTATTTGAGTTCAGTTAGTCAAGTAGGGGGAGGAGTGCATTTAAAGTTGTCAATAGTTCGGGGACAAAACTAATAATTCACGTCAAGTTTAGAGGTGTTTTCAATACTTCTCTAAAATAAGAATAGTACCCACTCATCTTAATAGTTACTTTATTTATTTCATTTTTTTATTAGCCTGTTTTGAAAAAAGTAACATATATTTATATATTTAAAAATAATTTAATTTTAAAATATTTATTTATTTTTAATATCTAAGATCATAAATATTAAAAAATATTATATCGAATCAAATTATGTTATATAAAGTTAAAACAAAAAAAGAGATAATTTCTAAGGGATAGTTCAATGGTCAGACTTGTTGTTTCTATTTTGTCATGATTACAAGATTTTTAATCCCGCAATTCCCTCATGGCATTGTTGTTCAATTGAGAACAATCACGATAAGTCGATAATTATAGTCATACTACGATTTTTGCCCATGATGTACTAAATTATACAGGCGCCATAATTATTGTTATTGGTTTTAGTATATTTGTGTTGCATGTGAATATTACGTCAATTTTAAAAAAATGTATTTGAAAATAAATAAATAATGTGAAATTAAAAAAAAGAAGATATTAAATAGATATAACTTTATTTAAATAAAAAAATATCAATCTTACTGCATAAATTGTTCATTAGTCAATGATACTATAAGAAACCTTAATGATACCACAACAATATACATATATACTCTTATAATATCATTGACTAATGAGTAATTTCTTAACAAGAAACCTTAATGATACCAATAAAGTATTATATATATATATATATATATATATATATATATATATATATATATATATATATATATATATATTGTATTGGTATCATTAAGGCTGATAATTTCGCTGAATTGATATTAAATCAGTATATAATACTTTATTGGTATCATTAAGGTTTCTTGTTAAGAAATTACTCATTAGTCAATGATACCAATACAATATATATATATATATATACACTGATTTAGTATCAATTCAACGAAATTATCAGCCTTAATGATAACAATACAGTGTATATATATACTAATTTAGTATCAGTTAAGCGAAATTAGTAAGGGGGTATATAGCGTAATTATTTAGTAGGGTATGAATGTAAAGGGTATATGTTTGTAATTATTTTGTTTTTGTAGGGTATTTGATTATTTTCCCCTATTTTTTACTAAAGAAAATAACATATTTAGTAAAATTCAACTTTTAATCCGGATACTCTTTTTAAATTCTTAAAAGTTTTGATAGTAGTATCTTAGAAGCGCATTCTCAACATTAGCATATAAAAATACGAAAGGTACTTCTATCGCCTGCGTAAAGCTCTAGTTTCCAAAATTTCATGGCAATTCTTCAAATGGGATAAGATATAATAAAAAAAAAAAGGTCAAGAATATCCTTTAAACTACTACAATTTATTTATTTTTACTTCTTTTTTTTAAGTCAAGGAAATACAGCAAAGTAATGACTAAGCTAAGATTTTTCTTTTAAAAAATAAATAAATAATTTAAACTACACTTATAAAAGTGGATTTAAATTCTATAAAATGGTCCTTCTCTAATCATTATTCTCAAGATAATGGTAAGGACTTAATTTGAGGCTTAAAAATTAAAATGTACCTTTGGTTCTTGTTGTTGGGTAATTATGGGTAAAGGGTAAATAATGGGAAAATTATAGATATATATTGTTGGGACAGTTAATATACACTATTAATATACATATTATGTGTAGATATATATATATATATACGATCAAATTATGCAAGACCTATAATTATCTCTTAAAACAACGTTGGTCAAACCAACACCTCTAGTTGGACTGCTGGGGTGCCACATTTGGGACCTCTGGTATATAATTTTGTCCTCCTGGACCAAAATTGTTTGTGGATCCACTAAGGACCCAATCAACAAAGTAATATTCTTACGAAAATTACCTAAATATACAACTTATTTTACTATATGCTTTAAGATTTTCTACATTTGAAATAATTACAAAAATTTTACTTTTCTATTTTCGAATACATCACTTTACGGGATGTATCGATCTAATACATCACTTTACGCTATGTGTCGGAATGTATGTATTGTATCGAGACATTGAGTGATGTATCCAAAGCCGAGATGCGATGTATCGGGACATTGAGTGAAGTATCTGAAACTGAGACGCGATGTATCGAGACGTTTTGGGATGTATCCGGATTCCAGCAAAATTAAGAGATTTTTATAATCTGGAAAAATAGTTGGGATATGATGTAATTAGTTCTTAAGGCCATGAGATTTGTGTAAAAAAATTATATTCTTTCCGTTTTCATTTATTTATTTCGTTTTGACTTTGTATGGGGTTTAAAAAGTAAAAATATAATAATTTATAGCCTTTAAACTAAAGATATGAAGAATATATCAAAATAATGGTTAATTTTGTGATCTTAAAAAATTGTCGTTGAAAGAATTATATATTTTTTTTCAAAAATTTGATTAAAAATAAAAGTATAGCATGTGTTGGATCGATTTGTCCTTTTGCTTTAATTGCATCTATTTATATTTAATTAGTACTCTGTCCATTTCAATTTATTTATTTTACTTTCCTCTTTAGTATGTTATGTATTTAAAAATTATGAAAAAAATAGTATTATAAATTATAATAATTAATAACTTAAAATATTTTAATTTTTCTATTGACTCTTAAAATTTCATTTGTATCACATAAATTGAGATAAATGAAGTAACATATAATATTTGCAAATTACGTAAAAAGTACTATAAATTATAATAATTAACAACATATAAAAAATGACTCTCATAAATGTATGTGTGCCACATATTGAGATGGATAAAGTAACATATATTGGGTTCATACTTGCACAAACTCTTATATCTAGTATATATATATAATTTGAAATTTATAAAGGGGATAACTTACAGAAATCCTACTAATTTAGGAGCTAATTACTTAGATTCACGTTAGTTTAGATCAAACATATAAGCTTTAGGCCAAATACCCTCTCAATCATTTTTTTCCCTTCCAAAATTCTAATATTGGTTTTAGTCATTTCGGGTTGAAAATAATAGCTATTATTGTACAATTTTAAATTTTATAAAAAAAAATTAGGATATTATTCTATGATATAGAAGGGAATCCGCAACTTAGGATAAATTAGTTGATTGACCGATTTGTCATTCTGTTTGAATTTCCTCTAGTTATATTTAGTGTTTTCTTCATTTTAATTTATTTGTTTTATTTTAATTTTTAGTATGTTATAAATTTATAAATTACGAAAAAAGTGGTAGTACAGAGATCTCCTCAATTTATATTTAGTGTTTTATTCGTTTTAATATATTTATTTTACTTTTTTTTTCAAGGTGTTATAATTTTGAAAATTACCAAAAAAAAAATAAGGTACTACAATCTCAATAATTTACAACTTCAAATATTTTTTAGGAATGTTAAAAATTTGATTGATTCTCAAAATTTCAATTGTGTCACATAAATTAGGACAAAAAAAATAATATATATTATTAATAAATGATATAAAAAGTCTTATAAATTGCAATAATTAAGAAATTAAAATATTTAAAAAATATATAAAAGTTTGATTGACTCTTCTAAGTTTATACGTGCTACATAAATTGAGACAACAGAAGTAACTAGAAGAGAATGTGAACTGCTTAGGGTCAATCGGTGAATTGATTAATTTGTCCTTCTATTTCAGTTTCATCTATATATATTTAATTAGTACCATGTCCATTTCAAATTTATTTATTTTACTTTCCTCTTTAGTATATTATGCATTTTAAAAATAAAAAATAATAAAATAACAATAATAAAATATTATGTATTTAAAAATAAAAAATAATAAAATATTATGTATTTAAAAATTATGAAAAAATAATACTATAAATCACAATAATTAACAACTTAAAATATTTTATTTTATTTTTAAAAAAAATTTAAAAAATTGTTTGACTCTCAAAATTTCATTTGTATCACATAAATTGAGACAAATGAAGTAACATATATTATTTGCAAATTACGTAAAAGTATTATAAATTACAATAATTAACAACATATAAAAAAGTTACTCTCATAAATGTATAAGTGACACATAAATTGAGACAGATAAAGTAACATATATTTGGTCTATGCTTGCACATACTCTTATATATATATATATATATATAATTTGAAATTTACGTGTGAAATTTAAAAAGGGGTAACTTACAGAAATCCTACTAGTTTAGGAGATAATTACTTAGATTCACGTTAGTTTGTAATATTATGAATCTTACCGGATTTTGGACTTTGGATACATGTATTTGGTGTGTCTAAATACGTCTAGATACATGTGTCTCGAATACATGAGGTCAAAATTAGGTGTAATTTGTTCTAGATAAATTGTATCCACGTGAATTCACATGTATCTGACTCTCTTACTCGCCTCTCTCGCTCTCACTCTCCTCTTTCCCTATATCAGATATACCATATTCATTTGTGTAGTGAGATTCGCATGTATCTGGGGATCTCACTCACCTCTCTTCTTCTCTCGTTCGACTCTCTCCTTCCCTCACTTACCTCTCTTCCTATTTTAATGTATCTGGTAGCAAAAATACATATATCTAGGTGTATCTGACTTGAAATCTAGTATGAAATTATTAATTAGTGAAATAATATGTAATTATTTCAAACTATAGAGAAAATTAATAAATATGGTAGGAATGTTTGTCTAATTGGATTATTTTTCCATCAAAATTCCTTCATATAGTGATTATTTTCATCAATTGCATCTGTTGAATAATGACTATTTGTTAATTTAACCCAAATTAAACCCCACATTGGTCTTGTAATTATGGGGTACCGGCCTTCTCTTGCTCAAAAAAATTAATTGATGTCCCCTCTTCAGAAAGCAATTCAGACTTTAACAGCCTTTCGATCAACTTTTAGGGAAAATTTTCCCTACTTTTATTACTTTCGTATTATTTATACATTACATGTTTAATGAAGGTATTTAATATGAAATCTTACAGTATTAGAATATTAATTGAGTATCATAACAATTAGCGCCATGGTGTTAATCATTATGAAGCCATGCAGTCATGAAGATTTTTGAGCTGTTTTCTTTAATGAAATGATTTCTTAATTCAAAATAATTAGGTTACATAATTTTTGAGAAATTAAAGCTAATTTTTTTCAAAAATATGTTTAGTTTAAAAGATTTGAGGTGTTTGACCTAATTTATAGAAACAAAATAAGTGATTTTGTACAGTACTAGAAGTTGGCATAAGCTAAAAAATTACTTTTTTTCGTGGAACCACTTTTTGAAAATTCAATCAAGCAAAAAAATGTTATTTTAATAATGATAAAAGTAGTTTTGAAATTGATTAAATAAATAAAATGGCTATTTTTCAAAGTGATAAAAATAAACCGATTTTAAAAGTTAGGCCAACCAGACTATAATAGAAAATTGTATAAGTAAGGTCTAAAATAAATATTTAAAATAGAGAATTAGTATATACTGTATTTGTACAAAGATAAATAAATTAGTGATATAAGCATTTAGCATTTCTAATCATCAAATGTAGACAGCAAAAAATTATTATCTCATTCCTAAATTTGTGCAGTTGATGATCAGACATAATCATATCTGACAATAATTGTTGTAGTTTAAGGAGTGCCTATGTTATTTCTGGCCTATTTCTGGTTTTCTTTAAACAATTAGGGGTGTGTATCCTCTATTTTTTTTCATTTGACATCTGTATTAAAGTTTGACTATTTAATTATGTATCATGTAGGACTTCATTTGTGGAGAAGTGCTTCCTATCAAGAACCTTTACATATCATGACTGAAACTCGAGACCTTTAATTAAGGAAAGAGAACCTTTATTTACTGCACCACATCTGATCCCTCTATCTTATTTAGTGAAAAGGGGTTTGAGGAAACTTCTGGAGTATTTTTATTATTTTTATTATTGTCTTGAGATATTATATTTTGATATTATTATTTGACCTTCTGACATAATTAATAATTTATTTCGATACTAATTACTATTTCTGATATAACTTAATTATCTTAAAATTGATAATCAAATAAGGTATAAAAAATGTTAATAACTTATTTTGATACTAATTATTAATTTTAATATAACTTAATTATCTTAAAATTAATAATTAAATAAGAAATAAAACAATCCTGTCTAATCTATTTACGCATGTCCAACATACCAAACTCCCCTTAATGATATCAAAAACTGGCATCAATGTTATAGCAATATACTCCCACCGTCCCTAATTACTTGTTCACTTTTTAATTGACACACCTATTAAGAAATACTAATAATTAATATAGTGAGTTTATCATTTTACCCCTATTAATTATGAAGTGGATGAATTAAAAACTTAAGATTTTCAAGAAGTTTACTTCTTTCAAAGTAATTAATTGAGGGTATGATAGGTTAAAAAAATTGTCCTTTCTTGATTTATAGAAATGGACAAGTAATTATGAACAACTAAAAAAAGAAAAAGTGGACAAGTAATTAGGGACAAAGTGAGTACTCTCTATGAAAGGATCAAATCACTACAACAAAAATAATCTTGAGTAACAAGTAATTAATATAATAGTTTAATTATCATTAAATATGTATATTTAGCTAGTGGCAATAACTAGAGCCGTCAATATGAGTTAGGCCCGTTGGATCGGCCTAGCCTAACCCGTGATTTGATAGGGCAAGACTATGATTTTTGGAGCTCATTTAAGGAAAAGGTTTTTTAGCTCGGCCTAAATAAGTTTGTCGATTTGTGTGGCTTGAGAAATATGGATATGGCCGACCCGTGGGCCAAATAAAAATTAATTAAAAAATAAAAATAAAATAGAGTATTAAAAATAACAAGAGTCTAAACTCAAAATTTGTTTAAAGTTTGAATTATTACAATTTAAATACAAATTATGTTTATAATATATGAACTACATAAAATTAAAATTCCCTAAAATTTTTAGGGAATCACTACATAGGCCGTAGCCTATGAAATATTGTCATAGTTTTTGGGTTCTATTATGATCATTGAAAAATAATTAGGTTAATATTTCTATTTAGTTATTTATCTTTTTACTTGAAATCAAACTTAATAAATATTATAAAGATAATTTTATTTGTGGATTTGATTAACAAGTAGCAACACTAACACCATGTAATATTGTCTTGTCAATATTTATGATAATATTTTTAAATAATAATTTAATTTAAAAAATTATAAAAAATATACTTTATTAAAAAAAAGAGGGCTGGCCTGGCAAAGCTCGTAACCTACATACTTGTGGGCTAGGCCGGCCATTTTTTGGTCCACACCAAAAATGGGCTAGCCCAGCCTGACCCGTTAAATTTCAAAGTCTGTATGGCTTAGCCCGGATGGGGTGAGCTAGCCCATATTGACTGCTCTAGCAATAACATTATTTGTAAATGTCCCTAAAATTTATAGTAACATTAAATCTAATGACAATTCACTAATATCGATAAAAAAATATAGCTCTTTGTAAATGTGTATTTATTGCCATTAAAAATCATTTTTAGTAAGTTTATTGTTTCGAGTTGAACTACATAAAGTTTAAGATAATCATATTTTCTTCTTGGAAAAAAGGTTTGAAATATATCCGAACTATGACCGAAATTGCTGTAACGATATCGAACTTTGAAAAAGACCTTTTACCCCCTACATTATTTAATAGTGTATTTTAAATGTTTATATGTGCCCACATGGACATCATAAATATTGCATCATTATAAATAGTAACGTGTCCACGTGGGCACATATATACCTTTAAAATACACTACTCCCTCTGTCTCTAATTACTTGTCCACTTTTGAATTGACACACATATTAAGAAAATAATTAATGACATAGTGAGTTTATCATTTTACCCCTATTAATTATGAAGTGGATGAAAAATTCTACATTTTTCATAGTAATTAGTCATTTAATTGAGGATATAATAGGTAAAAATTTTTTGTCCTTTCTTGATTTGTCAAAAAGGACAGGTAATTAGAGACAACTATAAAAGGAAAATTGGACAAGTAATTAGGGACAAATGAAGTATTAAATAGTACAGGGGGTAAAAGATCCTTTCCAAATTTTGGTATTATTACAACAATTTCGGTAAAAGTTCAAATATATTTCGAACCCTTTTCCCTTTCTTATTAAAGTATTTAGAAAAAAATAAATAAATAAATTTGAAGTGAAAGGTAGAACTATTTACCTTCCCAGAGATTAATGTTATAAAATGGAACAAAAGAAGATTATTTTTTATTAAATAAAAGAAAGTTTTAACAGTAACTACCCCTTTCTTGTCCTTTGCGACCTTCTTTTTCATAGTTAAAATAAAAATGTAATTTAGTTTTGCGTGAAAGAAGATTGTTGCACTAATTTCTAAATTGACTACTCCCTAGTTCATTTTTATTTGGTCATAATGAATTATATAATTTTAAAAATAAAATAAAAAAATATATATAATATATATTTTATTGTAATATTCGTATAGTTTAATAAACTTGAAAAATGATTTGAAAGATACAGTAACTAATATAATGTTAAGGTAAAACAAAAAGTTACCTCACATAGCGCCATCAGAAGTGAATGTAAATTATGTGTTCAGTATAACTCAATAGTTTATATTTAAAATTTTATATTAATATTAGAAATTTATTTTGATATCTATAAATAATTTAATCAAAAACTTAATAAGTTAATTAAATTATGATTTATAATTCATAAATTAAAATTTTTGGCCCAATCTCTAGTGCACGTTGTAATGATAAAGACATGTACTAGTTGTTATTATATGTAAATTGGGGTGTTCCAAAGATTTAAGATTTCAATTTCCTCTCCATTCGTATGTATTTATTTAATTTCTTAAATAATACTTGTTGGTAAGCGGCTTCTCCCTCTTTCTTATAGGCCTCATCTCTATTACATGAGCTAATTAATCCTCCGGGATAATCTTTTACAATACTTTTTTCAAATAAACCTATAGGAACTTCAATCCAAAAAAAAAAAAAATCACAAAAAAAATTGCACAACAAAAGATTTTTTTTATAAAGGAGAAAAATTTCTGCTGGTGAGATTCAAACACGCGAGTACTAGCTCATTCAAGACGTCTAAAACACATTTAAGATGTTTGAAATTGATGGGCTATAATAGCTTGTTGTGTCAAGGGTGTTCAAAATATGTTATTTAATCACTTTGTGTATCATTTTACTTGTATATACAATATATTTTTCGGACGAAGGGTGTCCAATTCATGCACGTCACTCCGCCCCTGATCATAGGTGTCACATACACTCTCGACCAATGAGGTTCAGTTTCCTCGTTAAGGCTTGACCCATCATTAGATAAGGAAGTGTAAATCTCTGATATTATATTTGTCACAATTTAAATCTATAATCCTTTTGACCCAATAGACATATTACAAATTTGTCTATCGGACTATACCATCATTGAGTCCAAAAAGATACCTATCATATAAACTTTTATTATGCCTTATAAAATTTGTCACTTTCCTCCCTTATTGCGATATGAAATTTAACTAAGATATCATATGTACCCTCTCGTCAAGAAGTTCTCAACCCAAAAGGAGCTGTCAGTCCTTCTGTTTGACCTATACTTGGTTCATCCTCTGTTATGATCATCATTATATGGTTATTTTCTAATTCTATTTTTATCCATAAGTAATGTTGAGTAAAAAATTATTCATACCTGATGTTTATGTTAAACAAATAAATGCAACATACTAATTGTCTTTAATATATATACATATTGATTATTTAACAATAATTATGTGATGTGTTTGTATTCTCATATTAAATTTAATTAACAAGGTTAAATTATCTATTTTTTTTAACTATCGAGGGTAGATAAGTTCTTAACAGTACCCTTTTATTAATTAATCAAATCCAATAAAGACTAATACTTCATTTTATTTTATATGATTGTTGTTTGATCAAGTATGAGAATTAACAACAAAATTTGAAAAAAAGTCTTGCACATACCAAAGTTATTCTTAGAACTTATAATTTTAAACAAGTTGTAATATCACTAGGACTATAAGATAATTTATTAAGAATAAAATAAAAAAATTGAATTAATCAACAACTATGTACTAAATTTACTTGTTATTTATCGAGGTGTCCCATACACACAGAAGGAAAAGAACGGAGCCCGAAAGGGCCGCGCATGCACATGCATATTTAACAGGCGCGCGTGGCTTCTTAATTTTGATTCCTCCGTCTTAAAATATTTATCGTGTTTCTGTTATACAATTTTAAGAAATATATCAATTACAAGAGATAGCTACTTTTATTTTTATTTACGACTTAAGATATAATTTTCAAATTATTACTAAAAAATTGGATAAATAAGAAAAAAGAGTTAATTTTATCATAAACTTCTCAAATGATCAATATATTTTGAGACATATATTTTTAGTAAGGATGACAAGTATTTTGAGACGAATGAATAAATACTCAATTCATCTCGCTAGCTCTTAATTTATTTATTTTTTATTTCTCATATAGTATTAGGTATCCGTATTAGAGTCCGACAATTCGGATTTGGGTCGTACAACTCCCATTTGAGAGAAAACGTTCCCTATCAAGAATTTTCTTATACTCATGACTTAAATCTGAAATCTCTGATTAAGGAAAAAGCCAAAAACAGTCACATCCATTGCAAAACATTCTTTAACTTTTAAAATTTATATACTATTGTTTGGATTTTATTAATTTTTCTTAAATTTTGGACACAAAATTCTTTTTTTTCAAAAATATTATTTTACATTTAAAAATAACATAAAGATAATATAAATTATAAAAAATTAATAAATTTAAAATATCTAAAAATTATATGAAAGTTGCGATAAAAATAATCGGTTTATTTTTTTAAATCTGAAGGTGACTTCCGACTTATAAGGTATAACAATTTATTTTCTCTAGAAAACGACAACTTCTAAAAAGACAAGTTCGCAACCCAAACAATTATTATATATATATATACTTAATACTTAATTCCGTGCAAATGAAGCAAAAATATTTTTTGCTTTAGTTTTATATATAAAATTGATAAATCCTCTTAATATAAGAAAATATTATAAGTAGTAAAGTAGCAAAGCGGGTTCAAAATTTACTTTGTCACATATTCAAATTTAGTTGTGACGTTCTATTTTTTTTTTTAAAAATTCTCTTATATTACTTTTGAACGGATTATTACGCTTAAGTGATCTAATTATATCTATAAATACATTATCCATCTATAAAAAAACAATTAAAACTCATTCTGAATATAATAATAATAATAATAATTTGGAATGAAGGTAAAAAATAAAATAGCAACAAGCTGACAGAAAGAACATCTAGGGAAGTGAGAAAGAGAAACACCTAAAGCAAAGAACTTTGAAACTCTCAGAATGAAGTGTAATTCTAATTCCTATCTGTCTTCAAACACCAAGCAAAGAATCATAGAAACCACAAATCCCACACCCCCTTAACGTCCTCCGTTTCAAAATAAATGTCATTTTAGTATAAATATTTATTTCAAAATAAGTCATGTCACTTCATAAATTCAAAATAAAACCACATCACTACTTTTGTTTCTATTTATATTCCACCTTTTCGAATTATTAAATTAATACAAATTTTTCTTGATCATATTTTATATCTTCTAAATATTTCAAATTAAAAATTGATGTGACTTACAATTTTTTTTAAAGTGTTTATATTTATTTGTAAAATTTTAAAAAGTTTTTTAAAAAATACATTAGTAAAATTATTTTTTTATTTATGATTTTTTAAGAATCATACAAAATGAAAAGTGATTAGCTAATATAGACGAGTATAAAATTTGACATAGAAAAGCTAAAGTTTCAGTCTTTGTATTGGAGACTGGAAACACTCCTCCCATTAGCCCACCCCCCACCCCTCAAACCCCACACCAAACTCCATCCTCCAAGAAGCTCATATTTCAGTCTGCCCTCTCTCCACTCAATTAATTTCCTCTTCATTTTCATCATTTTTTAAAAATAATTTTTTACAAAAGTACTAGTACTACATGTCTTTATCACAACTAAATAGAGTAGTATTTATTTGTCCACAACCCACATGGAGTTAAATTGAAACTCTAAAAAAACAGGTGCACAGCCCATTATTCTTGTACATTTTATATTAGCTCATGCCTAGGAGTTGCTGTTAGTCAGACAAAGAGAAGAAGAAGAGAATTATAATTCCATTATAGTATATAGTTTTTTTTTTTTAAAAAATTCTAGAGTTTTGAGAATTCTTGGTATTAGTGAAAAATAGTCATGAACATGTTGTACTAGGCCTTCTGAGATTTTCTTGAATTGTAGTTCAATTGTGTGTGTGGTGGTAATTATGGATAATTGGTGTTTTGTTCATCATTACACAACAAGACAATGCCAATGCTATTGTACAACAACAACAACACAAGAAGAAGATCAAGAATTACAAGAAGAAGAAGAAACAAGAAGTTACAATTACACAAAAATTCATGTTATGGCTTCTAGATATTCCAAGAATATTTCACCAATCATTTACATTTTTGTTTTCTTCCTCTTCTCTGTTTGTCCTGTTTTGTCATCACTAGAACAATTCAACCAAACTTTTAACCCAAGTGATGACATGAAAATCATTAAATCGCATCTCATGAAAATCAATAAACCTTCAATCAAGACAATTAAGGTAATTCCCAATTCCATTTTTTTATCTCATCATTTATTGTTTTTTCTTCTTGTATTAATAATAACTCTCTGAATTTTTGTGATGTAGAGTCCTGATGGAGATCTTATAGATTGTGTATTATCACATCAACAACCTGCTTTCGATCATCCTCAATTAAAAGGCCAAAAACCATTGGTAAACCAATCATCTCTTTTTATTTACCGACTCGACTAATCAGGATTTGCATTGAGTCAAGTCCATAGAGGGTTGAATTTTTCTTGTAGCTCATCTTTTCCATAAAGGGAAACACTTTTTACTTAGAGTTTCTCTATTCTGAAGACTCGAACCTGAAACTCTTGATTAAGGGCGAAGGAATCTCATTCGTTTCGATATTTTTTAGATTTGTACTGTAGATTTCAAAATCTTTTTTTTATTATAGGAGCTAGCTGAGAGGCCAAGATCATCAGGACCCAACATAAATTCAATGGAATTTGAAAATTTTCAACTTTGGAGCATGTCTGGTGAAACATGTCCAGAAGGAACAATTCCAGTTAGAAGAACAAAAGAACAAGACATTCTAAGAGCTAGTTCTATTCGAAGATTTGGTAGAAAAATTAAAAGACCAGTTCGTAGAGACACTACTAGTAATGGCCATGAGGTTTGTTTTTTCCTAATTTAACTTACGTTGTTCAGACTCTTCAAAAATATATTTTAATGCGTCTCGAATCCTTTGAAAGTATAGTGCAGTTTTGAAGGATCTGACATGGATGTGATAATATTTTTAAGGAGTCTTGAACAATATTAGAATTAAACATTTTTTGACTTTATTTCAAAATGGATTTATTTTCATATCAAACTATTGTATTTTCAGAATAAAATTTCAAGAACTTTAAGTGATTTTGTTATGAGTTGTTACTTTTAACATTTTTTTGTTATGAAATGCTTTGTCAAGTTACTATTTTTGGTTCATGCCGACTTTCATGTTTTTTTTTCTTTTTTCCATATTTAGTTCATTAATTTCATTTTCCGTTCATCTTTTTCTATATGCAAATAATAGTCACATAAACTTTTTCATCAAAAATCAAGAATTGCATTTTTAAGATACCCCATTTATTTCTCCTCACAAAATAAAATACTAATTTATTTAAATTATTTTTCCTCTTAATTAATTTTCTAAAAGCAATTAATAAACCTTAATTTTAAAAAAAAATATTTTCGACCCTCTTAATTTTTTTTAATTTTTTTTTGGAATTACAGCATGCAGTAGGATATGTAACTGGAGACCAATATTATGGTGCAAAAGCAAGTATAAATGTGTGGGCACCTAAAGTTACCAATCAATATGAATTTAGTTTATCACAAATGTGGGTTATTTCTGGTTCATTTGGGGATGATCTTAATACAATTGAAGCTGGTTGGCAGGTATGTTCTTATTAATTTATTTTTTGACTTTATATTATGTGTTCACTCCGTGCACGATAAATAAATAATTTTTCGTATCAAGTCTGACATGATAACTCGAATCAAAATGTGAATAACCTTGTCTTTTGAAAGTGTAGTCACTACCTAAGAATATAGTTACTCTGCGTGAGTGAATGAAAGCCCCTAGAAGGAAGCAATACATCCTATGGCATAGGCGGTGTTATATCGTCTCTATTTATTATTATGATTAATTAGTGCATCAAGATATCGATCATATTTTATTTTAAATATATTTGGATACTTTGATGGAAAACGAGGTTTCTTGGATTTAAATGTGACATGTACTGAAATAGAGGATAGTACTTAATAGAGTGAACCATTTTCTTTAGTGTCATTTAAAGCATGCCATTAAATCTTCAGCTACCTTTCAATATCAACAAATCTTTTCTGCATTATCAGCATTTACAATATATAGTTTTCTAAATTATTTCATTTAATTATAACAGGTAAGCCCAGAGTTATATGGTGACAATTATCCAAGGTTCTTCACCTATTGGACTGTAAGTATTTTTAATTCATTGACATCATCTATTAATTCAAGTAAAACTATAACCAACTAAGGTTGTGGTGGAGTGTTAACTGTTAAGTATTCCTTCATATCCTTAATCAGTGATCTCGGGTTCGAGTCCATTGAATACAGAGTTGCCTCTGTTAGGGAGTGTTTTTAAGTGGGACTTCCTGGTGTGAATTCTGATTTAATCAGGCTTCAATGCGTAAAATCATAAAAAAATAAAAATTAAAGTAAAACTATTGAATTATTTATTAATTTTTGTTTAAATGATTTATTTTTTCAGAGTGATGCATACCAAGCCACAGGATGCTATAATTTATTGTGTTCAGGATTTGTTCAGACAAATAATAGAATAGCAATTGGGGCAGCAATTTCTCCAACATCCTCTTATAATGGTGGTCAATATGATATTAGCATTATGATTTGGAAGGTAATTACATTTCTCTATCCAACAAAAAGAAATAAATTGGGGCTTTACTTGCACTTTAATTCGTAGGATTTTTCCGAAAGGCCAAATTTTATATTTTATATATGTAGGTTTTTTTTAAAAAAAAATTTGATGTGGAAATTAGTTCGTGAGTCTAAAAAATCTCCCTTTGAACTAGCACCAACCCAATAGACAATGGGCAAAAAGACCTTATAGCCACACCCCTACACCATCACTCTGGCATCTTTACTCGTCTAACTGAATCATTGACTCTTATACAGCTAGTTGTTGCGGACCAAAATAATTTCAAGATACTCTTACATGGTGTGATATTGTCCGCTTAGATAAAGGCGCACGATTTTTCCAAAAGGCTTCAAGAATTCTACACCTTATATATGAATATATGAATAGTTTCTTTTCCTTTTCAACTTCCAATGTGAGGAATTAATTCGCGCACCCAACATAAACATCATTTCTAAATATCTCCTTTATTTCTTCCAAAAACACATTTTCATTAATTTCTTAGCAATTCTTTTCCCCAATGAAATGTGTTTTAAATTAAAATTAAGCAACTAAGGAGGTTCATTTTAAAAGGGTACTAATCTTTAACTAAAATCGATGTTATTGTCTTCTCTCTTTTTCTTTTTCTTTTTCTTTTCTTCTTGCCTTTTTTTTAATCTTCTCTTCATACTTTTATCTTTTAGTTTTATTCAGACTAGAAAATGCAAAATGACTTTAATCATTTAATATATGTGATTCATCAAATAAAATTTGTTTTATTAATCAAAAATAAAAGAATGAAAAAGGAAAAAAGAAAAAGTATTTGACATGAATTTACATCATGCTTGCATGTGTATGTATTAATTTTTACCTAAGGTGGAATCTTAAAGTTTCATTCATCGTATTTTTTTTTTCAGTGGAAACAATCATTTTGTTTGTGCTTTTAATTTTTTCCCCCACTTTGTAAGATTCTCTTGACTCTTCTTTACCAAGCAAAAGCCTTCTCTGACCCATCCACTTGTTCTTATTTTTCACTTTATAATTAGCTCTCTAAATCTCAAATTGTATTTTTAGTTAACCTTGCTTTAGTTATCAAATTAATTTGTGGCATTAATTCCAATTTAAAAACTTTCTTATTTATCTTTTTACTAAAACACGATCAATTAGGCCTCTTTATATGTACGCAAAATACATAATAAGTTTGGCATACATTCTACTTTTCTCAGCTCCTTCTTCAGACTCTATTTGTGAGATTATATTGAATTTATTGTTGTTTCTCACCCTTGACCCATGGACTCTTTATATGTTTGTTAGTAGATTGTAATTGAATAGGCTAAGATGTTTGGTCATGTTTCATTATGATTTTTTTTTAAAATAGTTTTTTTTCTTCAAAATGACAGATATTTGAATAGTTGTGTTTGACCATACATGCAAATTAGAGTTGCTTTTGAACTTTTTATAATTAATTTGGAGTGGAAAACGTGAAAACACATTATTGTTGTTTTTTGAATTCTTGAAAACTCTGAAATTCAGTTTCAAGTTGAATTTCAAAATTTTATGATCAAATGTGTTTTTCAAAGTTCAACTCCAAAAAAAAATATGTAAATTTTGATGCTATGAGGGTCATTAATCATGCGTAGTACATACCCATAATTAGCTATTTTACTGAGACTATGATAGGTGTTACAAGCTGCTTTTTACGTACAGGTTAAAAAAAATAGCTGAAAGTTCACTCACATATTTACAATTATTTGTTGTATGCAGGATCCAAAACATGGACATTGGTGGTTAGAATTTGGATCAGGAGTATTAGTAGGATATTGGCCATCATTTTTGTTCACTCATCTTAGAGGTTCAGCAAGTATGATACAATTTGGAGGTGAAATAGTGAATAGTAGAGGAAATGGATTTCATACATCAACACAAATGGGAAGTGGACATTTTGCTGGTGAAGGTTTTGGAAAAGCATCTTATTTTAGAAATTTACAAGTGGTTGATTGGGATAATAGTTTAATACCATTATCTAATCTCAAAGTATTAGCTGATCATCCAAATTGTTATGATATTCAAGGTGGGATTAATCGTGTTTGGGGTAATTATTTTTATTATGGTGGACCTGGTAGAAATCAACGTTGTTCTTAAAATTAAGAGGGTGGGGGTGGGGGGAGGGTACATGTTTTTTAAAAAATTATTATTCTTTACATTTGTATTGTTAAGTCTAATTAACAAGTGGTTCATCAAAATTAGTTGTTATACCACGTTGAATCAGGGGAGTTGTGTAAATTGGCAAAGGAAATGGTGAATATTTTATATAATATGTTTTTTTGATGTGTTAGTTTATATATGTTTTGTATGTTATATTTATTTTGTCGTATCAAATGAAGTGTTATTTTCCAATTATATACATTTCGTCTACCATCAAATTAAATGATGCGGTGTAATGGATGAAATTATTTTTTTCTTAACTAAAGGTCTCATGTTTGAGTCTTGGGTATGATTTCTTTTTTATAGGAAGCGATACCACATGAATGGAGCCCCTACTAAGTGTGGATCTGAATTAGTTGGGCTCGAATGCAGATACAGTACATCAAATGGAAAAATAAAAAAAAATATTTTACGTAGATTATGAATTTTTAAATCTTTATTTTTTTAAAAAATATATATAAAATAAAATCCTATCTATGTCAAATTCAGTTCTGATGGTAGGTTAATTGAATTTATCCATCCATAAAAGAAAAGTGATAAATATATAACCCTTTTTTTTTTTTTTTTTTTTTTTTTTTTGCTTTTGTTTTATGCCTCTGGTATCTAAAACCATCCAATTAATGAAGATATGGACAGCGTTGACACTTTGACACACAAGAGGTTGTTTGATTGATCATTAGAGTTACATAATATTATTAATATATGGATTAGTTATGAATAGTTTAATTTTTTATTTATATATGATTCTAAAATGATAATTAAACACCACACTTGCATATGTTTGAATTGTAATTTTGAAATTATAATTTTTAGATTAATTTTTTTTCTTTTGAGAAGTGGAATAAAATGACATTAAGTTTGATGGGATAATGAGGTGGGGATATCCCGTATTATGTTTAGAATTAAATTGATATTTTATTTGGTTAAAGATATAAATTTATTCCAAACTTAATTCTCACCTTATTCCATGAATCAAAAAAACCCTAAGACTACACTAATAATGATAAGATATCCTCTATTTGAATTTATTTATCTGATTTTGATTTGATACGGAGTTTAAAAAAAATAAGAAAGTCTTTTGAATTTTATGATCTTAAACGAAAGATATGTAAAATGTATCAAAATATCTTTTAATTTTGTGATTTAAATATGTCATTATGGAAAGTTAAAATTTAAAAATTGCCAAAAGAAAGATGTTTTTTAGAGCAAACTAAAAAAAAGAAAGTAAAACAAATAAATTTACACTGAGAAATAGTATAGCATATATATGAGCAATATCAATACTATAAAATCATTACATAAGAAGTAGCAATAATTTAGTTTCTTTTTGGTGCGGTAACCATCATCTATAATTTAGCACACCAGTAATCAAGTAGTAGTAAATTATTAGAGTATATAATCAATAGTTTACATGAAATTGAAAGTTAGAAATTCTAAGAGCCAAGACATTATTTTAATAGGAGATTTTGTTTCCCATCATCATTTAACCTTTAAGAAATGGAAAGAGAAGAGGATGGCAAAAAAACAAACTTAAATTGGACTACACTTCGGTATTCACAAAGGGTGTCAAGATCATTACATTTCTTTGCTTGATGTACAAGCAAATGTGTATGCAAAACTTAATGAATTGAATAGATGAGTAAGAGTAAAGGAAGTCTGTCTTATTATAGGTCACTTTAAAATACGGAAAAGGATTAAAAATGCTCTTTAACGTACTAAAAATAATTTAAATTTGCCTTTTCTTCTCATATTACATTTAAATTAGGAGAAACTATATTATTACACGAATATTCTTATCATATTTACTAATTCTTATTATAGTTTGAAATAATTACATTTTATATTACTATTTAATAATTTCATACTAGATTTCAAGTCAGATACACCTGGATACATGTTTTATACACCTAGATACATATTTTTTTGCTACCAGATACACTGAAATAGAAAGGGGGGGGGGGGGGGGGGGGCGTGCAAGAATTGTCTATGTATCCCAAATACATGCAAATCACACTAGATACACACTAGATATATGTATTTGTGTGTATCTTGTGTGATTCGAGAGTGGTGAGCGACATGGAGGGGAGGCGAGTGAGATTTTTCTATGTATCCTAGATATATGGAAATTCACTTGGATATAGTGTATGTAGAGGAAATTACAACTAATTTTGAGCTCATGTATCCCTAAATACATGTATCTGGACGCACCAAAATTTGGTAAAATTTATAATATTACAAACTATCGTATATCTAAGTCATTAACTCCTAAACATATGGAATTTCGTAAGTTACCTTTTAAATTATCCTTAATGTTAATTTCGGATTAATAATGTATCTTCTTCCAACTAGTGAATCTCAATTGTCCTTATCATTAATTTTAGGGTTAAAAACATCTCTTCTTTTAATGGTAATTTCTCTAATTCTTATTAAATGGTATTTTTACCGTTTTTATTTTGGTCCAGAATAAATGGAGTTTCAAATAATCAAGAAGATATTAATTTTTTTTCAAAAACAAATACCCTTTGTTTAGATATGTTAATTTTTATGTAACCAAGAAGTGATATTAAATAAGTGTTACTCTCTCCGTTTCCTTCAAGTCATAATAAGGTTTTATACCATCTTTAAAAACAAATTAATTAGTCATCTATATAGGTACATACATAAAATAGATACAATAGTTTCTTTTTACCAATCAAATATCATAAAATAAATAAGAAAATTACTTATTTTTTAAATAAATATTTTCTATAAAACATTTTTCCTGAAAAACATATCCCAGCTTCACACCAAACATACCAAATCTTATGCAGTGCGATTTCGAATTAATTGAAGCCTAAAAAGTAATACTAATATCGAACACCTGAAAAAATAAAAAAATAATGAAAAGTCTCACGATATTTAATTAGTTTGATTTTCAAAAAGAAATAAATTATTTATTTTAAATTAGGTTTGAGGTTTTATTTTTGTACTCTTAGGTAGGTGCGCAGTATTGTTGACTTGTAAATTTGATTATTATTATTTTTCTTGAATTGTAACAATAATAAAACCATTGATAAATGTCATTGAAGGCTAGCTGTTAAGCTGCTTCTTAATGAATCCACCGACTTTCAATGATAGTGATGACTATATGAACAATGATCTCAACTCATATACTCCCTTCATTTCGTATTAATTGTTCACTTTGTTCTTTACATATTTATTAAGAAATTATAAATAAAAATGATATTTTTACTAATTTATCTTTTAAAATTTTCTAATATACTTTGTATTTATGTGTCTTATATATCAATATTAAAATTAATAATGAAAGAATTATTTTGAAACGTAAAAGTATTTATACTTTCAAAAAGGATTAATTTTAAAAATAAAATAAAATCAAGTGTATAAATTAACAAGTAATTTGAGACAGATTCTCTTAAAATGCAGACAAGTAATATAAGATGGAGGGAGTTTATGTGGAAGGTCATGTGAGGAAGAATTCAATATTTGTAATCAAAAGTTGGAAAAGTTGTATGTGAAAGATAGAAGAACACTATAATAAAATTAATTTTTAGCGGTAATAAATATATATATTAATAATAAGTGTTAAAGTCTTTATCGACATTAGTTAATTGTCATTCAATCTAGTCGTTATATGTTATAAGGACATTCACAAAGAATGGTAATTATTGCTAAAAATACATATGTAGCAATAATTAAATTATGTCCATTAATTAATTGCCGGTAAGGGGTGAGGGTGAGGATTGGGGTGTTGTTGGTACAATCCATCCATTTCACATAATTTGGCTCTTATTGGCCTTACATATACATTCTTATAAAAATTATAACCAAAGATGTATTTTATTAAATTAATTTTTTTGATAATACTTTGGAACTTTAATTTTATAACTATTAATTTATATAATTGTTTAATATTACATATGAACATTAAAAAAATATTATAAAATTCTCTTAATTTTATAAATAAAATAAAATAAAAAATTATTTTTTATATCGGGTCAAGTAATATAAAACAAAGGAAGTATATAAGTATATATCATTTCACAAGGATAGGAAGTTAGGATTGACATCAATTTGTCATTTGTGGACCTTAATTTGCAACATAAATTGTGATGGTCCAGGACCATTAATTGCATTGGTGAAGCTTGATTGATCATTTGATATAACCTATGGAAGTTATATCAAAATACATTTTTCATTTGAGGGTGACTTCTCATACATCTTTGCACGTATATACATAATACACTAATGATAATAATTTCAAGGAAAAGGCACTAGTATTCCCTAGACTATGACTGAAATCGCAGAGACGTATTTTAACTAAATTAAGGTCCTATTAAATTCATTTTTTTTTTGTAATTTTGTACACCATTCTGGCTTACGTGGCATCTAAATATCTATCACGCGCCTCAATTGCGTGGAATCATCACGAAGTGTGCCACGTAAGACAAAAGGTGTACAAAATTACAAAAAAAAAGAATTCAAAGAAGTAATAGGACCTTAGTTTAGTTAAGGTGTGTCACTAAGATTTCGGTCATACTCTAGGGGATATTTGTGCCTTATCCCATAATTTTATCTCGAAAAACTTAAAAAAAATATTTCTCCTCAGCAGTAAAAAAACTGTTTGTTACAAGATTTTTTTCTTTTTCCAAACACTTTAAATCTTTAAGAAAATACTCCACAGTAGAGGCATTTTGATCTTTTCTAAAGTTATTAGATTTTTTGTATAAGACAGCCCACTTTAATATCAATTGATATTTTAGCACCCCTTAATAACACAAGAGGGGGTGAATTGGGTTATGTCATATTTTTGCCTAAATGATATTAGAAATATTGAGAGAAACTTATATCTAAATTTTGGGACAGTTTAGAGATGTGAGTTAGTTGGAATTGAAAAAACAAAAAAAAATCGGTCTATAATGTATACTTAATTGTATCAACAATGTATATAGATGTAAATACATTTTTGATACATGGTTATACATCATCTATACACTATTTATACAATATCGATATATTACATATGCATATGACGTTGAAAATATTTTTTTGTTGCATAAATATTGGTAAATAACTCAATTTAATATTATGATTTGAAATTGTATGTTTTACCCACTGCACTGTTCCCATTGGAGATATATTGAGGATAGTTTTAAAAATATCATTGATTGTTTTAAATTTTCAAGAATAGACGATGAATTCTATTCGAGTTTATTATTGTACATATTGAAAAAATCACATAACTAATAGTCAATAAATATAAATATATATATATATATATATATATATATATATATATATATATATATATATATATATATATATATATATTTATACATAATTAGTGTTTACTTCTTTGAGCAACTTTCACATATAGCAAACATAAAAATCACATTTGTATGTTATAGCTATAGTTTGCATAATTGTGCTCCATAACAAATTTTATGTTTGCTATGGAGCTTTTGATTTGTATAATTCGCTACAAACATTCAATTTTATACAAATTGTTCAGTTTTGTATAAATTCATTTATACATTGTAATTTGTATAATAAGATTTGTATTTGTATAATTATAAGTGTAATAGACGAATATATATGTATTTGTATTTGTATATACACTTTTCTCTCGCTTTATACAAACACAAACGCATTTTATACCGAAATGTATTAAATGACTAATTGTATACCGAAAATGACTAATTGTATATTGAATCAGATGACAAAAAAGGGGGATGTTTGCTGCGAATTACAATTAAAACAAACTATGACTATATCATTTAATTTGAATTAATAGTTTGCTATTTCATACAATTTTCCCTACTTTTTATATAATTATGTGTCAAAGACCTATCAATTTTTCTTGTGAGTATCTACCTAAGCCCATCACTTTCAACACAAACAACACACAATGAGGAAAAGAATGAAGGATGACATTTGTGGACCTTTGTAACATAAATTGTGATGGACCATGCATTATATGAGTAGATGTTGATCGATCATCTTGCTATACCTATGAAAGTACCAACAACTTAATATATCTTGCATTTGAGGGCGACTTCTCATACATCTTTGCAAGTATTAGAAATATTTGTATGTAAACTTCATATCATATATATATAGTAAAGGGCCCATCAATTTTTGTAGAGAGTATACAATTTAAGCCCATTACTTTCACCCCAAACAAAACACACACACATGACCTCATGACCAAATTTCGGGATTAGTTATAGAGAGTTTAGTTAGTCATGTATTATTTATTCCATTTTTTTATTCTGCATATAATTATATATAGTTTCCTTCATAATTTATACATGTATAAATTATGTAGTTTTGGAAATTGTAAATCAAATATCATATTAGTTTTAGACATACTACCATATATGGTATTACTTATGCAAGATTAAATACATGTATAATATTTCTCCTAACCAACAATTTGCAACAAATTTTAAATATATGGAAAACAAATCAACCATAAATAAAATTTGAAGAAACAAGAATATTATTGATAAAACAATATGAGTATAAATTTGTTCCTCCTTTGATTCTTCTCTCTCTTAAGATTTATTCATGATTCAAGCACTGTTTGCAGCGTATTTCTCGATCTAGGTGGATTTGAACTTGATCTCCATAATTCGAGGGTCATTAGTGATATATTTCTAGAACTAGGATGATTTGGATTTCAAAGGAATTTTTGTATTGTTACGACAGAATGGACGGTGGTTTCAATGATTTTTGATGATGAATATGATGGGTTTTATCTTATTCTTTTTTTAATGGTTGAATGATGATATAATTGTATTTTGGATATATGTTATTTGTAGGTTAGGTGTATGCTAGTAGTTGTGGAATAAGTGTATGTCTGGTGTATGTAAAGTGTATTTAGTGTATCGGATGTATATAAAGTGTCTGTTACTGCAAGTCATATACATCACTACAAATATAGTGACATATACACGATATACATATAAAGTAATTATACGTTGTGTGCAGTGGCGAATTTAGAGCCAAAAAAAGGGTACCCGCACCCGTGGTCTCTTCGTAAAATTAAATATTTTATATGTATATTTTTTAAGATTTTGTATAATATTATATTCTTGCACCCGTACAACAAGAAGTCTAAACGGTCCACATGGTTAAATGTTGAGCTTTTGACTTGAGGATTAAGGATCAATTCTCACTTCAATACATTTTACTTGGTGCACTCATGTTCGAAAAATCCTAAATTCGCCTCTGGTTGTGTGTATAATTGTGTGCGTGTTGTGTGTACGTCAGTACGTCACGTGTATTAATATTATATATATGAGATACTCGTGATATACACAAAATATACGCATGAAAAAACAGAAGGTGGGAAAGTGGGAACTCCAAAGAAGATAAAAAAAAGCAACAAAAGTTTTTAATAAATAATTTAGTGAATTTTCTAAATATTGGGCATGCACACTTCAATAACACCGAAAATAAGGGATGCATATGATATTTTAAAATAAATTTCTCGTTAAAAATGCAGAGAAAAGAAAGTGTTATTTCACAAAATAATTTTTATAACTTTATGCTTTTCCTTTTATATTAAATCTATACATACATTTTATTGAGATATTTTTAAATATTTAAGAACTCGAGGGCAAGAAAATTACGTATTTATTGATGTGCGTGCTTCAACAAGGGTATTTTTGAAAAAATTTAATTAAAATATTTCTATGGTTCTACCTTAATTTAATTAGTGTATAATTATCAAAATTATGGAACCCGTTTTAGCTATGTCCTTCGGTTATAGTTTTATTACTTTGAATGTCGGTGATTTTTGAGTAAAAAATCAACGGTCGATGAAGAAAAATACTCTAATTATGGACATCCCAATGGGCCTCTTCATATTAAATTTGCAACTAAAAAAAGAATGAGATGATTACTGCCACACAAATATATATTATAATTTATTTTAGAGCAAAAAATTAAAATCATTTAATCAATACCACTTAAAATTTATCAATATCAATAATATTTATCATATATTTATTCTACACTTACTGAGATTGATTTAATATCGTTTAATTACCATCACCAAAAGAATAAATTTGTGAATACATATTGAACTTGTACACACCATGAAATTTTCGTAACTAGTTAAAAATATAGTATAGATAGAAAATAAAATAAACAATATCACACCGACAAAGACGGTCTCTATCATTCTTCTAAAATCTTGTTTTGAAAACTCTGAATTGTATTACGAAACTGCATGCCCAACACACCATATACAATGCATGTAAAGTTGATATTGACAATCGATTTGTTGTGAGTGCGGGATTTATTTTACCTTTGGTGTTCGTTTTCGCATTGAAGTTCGACAAATTTAGATTCGCACCATATAAAGTCCTATTCGGATGAAACGCTCCATATCAAACATTTTTTTTATATATTTAAAGCTCAATTTCAAGACCTCAAATTAAAAAATAAACAATCTCATTTGTTCCACCACATCCGATGACAATTTGTTGTGTCATTGTCACTTCAATTCTTTCCACACGCATCTACTACTTCCTCTTGCTTTAAATTTCGTCTTTCCTTTAGTCCTTTTTTTAGAGGCCACTGGTTTAATTTTTGGATTGTGTCCATTACTTATTTTGCAAATAAATAGTACTCTAGAGTTGGGCAATCTCAATTTTAAACTTTCTTCTTTTCCCTCTTTTAACACACAAACATTATTGTTTGGAAATTTTGATCAAAATAGTTCCTATAGTTTTCCTAATTTAATGGACTTGCAAAAGAATATCCTACATTTTGAAAATAATTTAAAATGACTAATTAATTATACAGTAAAATTAAACAAATTGTATTTCTCTTGATATGTTTAAGTAAAAAACTATAAAATAATATAGTCGACAAATAAAAAATAATACACTATTTTAAATTAGGAGATTATTATGTAGATTATCTACCGAGTAAATATCTCAAAAGGTCACTCAAGTATGTGAAACTATTTGAGAAAGTCATTCAACTTGGTTTTATATCAATAAAATCACTCAACTTATGAATTTTCTTTTATAAAATCACTCAACATAAATTATTTTTCTAGAAAATCATTATAGCCAAAAAATTAAAAAAAATAATTGCACAAACTACCCTTCAAGTTAAGTTTTGTAATACTTACTTCTATTGTAGTTTATAATATTATGCTTATTTCTCTTATTTTATTTTTAGTAATTGTCTTAACTTAATTAATATCAACTCAATCGACCAAGCATTAAGCATTAATTCAACTTGGCTCAGGTTTCATCATATTTTACCATAATTTATACCCACCGATATATGCACTTAATATTTTATTTTGATAATCAAATGCATATACACCAATACTATGAAATTAGTCCGGACAAATCCAAATTCAATGACTCCAAAGCTGAATCATCACCCCAACTAGAATTGGATATGGATGACATGATGAGGCTGAGATAAACCACCCTCCCCCACCAAATTCTTCCCTCTTTTTCTTCCTTCGTCAACCTGAGAGATGCTCTTTAAGAAAAAGAATCATTCCTTTTTTCCCCACATGGCAAAAGTTTTTCAAAAAATTATTTTAACTAAATATTGGATACTAGTTTTTGAATATCCCTTTAGTAGTTCTGTTTGTGTGGTTTTGAATTGAAATTTCATTTTAATTTGTGGGTCGAATATTTGATATTACTGTTTAATATGGTATTATTTAGTGTGGCGTGAATATTTATATGGAATAAAAAATGAGTTTGTTTTACAAAGTTAGATTTTTTTGATAACTTGAATAAAAGATGTTATAAAATTATTTAAATTAAATAATATATGATAAAGGAAAATTTAGTTAAATCATAAATTTTTATGTTAATAATAATTAAGTTAAGAAAACAATTATTAAAAATAAATTAATTATTTAAAATAAAATAAAATAAGAGAAATACACATAATATTATAAACTATAATGGAAGTAAGTATTAGAGAACTAAACTTGAAGGGTAGTTTGTGCAATTATCTCTTTTATCTTTTGGTTATGATGATTTTCTAGAAAAATAGTTTAAGTTGCGTGATTTTATAAAAGAAAATCCATAAGTTGAATGACTTTATTGATATAAAATCAAGTTGAGTGACTTTCTCAAATAATTTCACATATTTGAGTGACCTTTTGAGATATTTACTCATTATCTACCCGACCTAATCAAGCACATGTCTCAATAATAATAATAATAATAATAATAATAATAATAAGTTATTTGGTGTAGCAGCCAATATTTAAATAAAGAGTTTCTCCTTGCCGACCAAACAAAGATGTATTTATTTTTTAAGAAAAAAAAAAGATTAGAGTAGGCAACTTATTGGTGAAGTGGACCATAATTTTAGCATTACTTTTAATTTGAAACCTAATTTTTTTTATTGATCACTTATATTACATCGAATTTATTTTTATTAAGTAATTTATTTTTTTGACAATCAGGCAAACTTAAGTGTGTGAAATATATTCGTTATTGATGTGGCAAATGACGAATGTCCAGTGTCATTTAAGTAAAAAACTCCATTTTAAAATTTATTTAATAAATAAAAAATAATATTCTCAAAAAGAAAAAGAAAAACTTAGAACCTGTTTAACTATGAAAATTATTTACAATTTATTTATTTGAAAAAGAAAATTTTACTTTATTTAAGAATTATAATGCAAATTTTAAATATAACTTTAAATTTTATTTTGGAATTTTGGAAACATCTCAAAATCTATTTTTATTTTTTCCATTTTACTTTGTGACCTTTATTATTTGCCTCAATTTATTTATTTATTCAATAAAAAACAAGCTCATTTGTTTCAACCACTAGAGCTACCCATTTATTCTCTTCAATTTGCATTTTGCTCAATTATTGAACAGCTTTTATTTTTTTACTATTATTGTGTCAACTTTTATCGGACTGGTACAGCTGAAAGTTCGGATATTTTTAATTTTTTTTAGAAAATTTAGCTGTATGTTTCAAATAAAGTAATCAAGTTAGATGATTTCGTTAGTTTTCAGAAATTGGGAGTATAAATTATATCAAGAAAAAATATATGTAAATTCTAAAAAAAATTTCAAAGGTTATGTTCAAACACAATTTTCACAATGTAATTTTCTTTTCAATTTTTCTTCCCTACCCCCATTTTAAAAAAATAAATAATACTAATAAAAAACACAATTTCAAAATTCCAAAATAAAGTTAATAATATTTGATTTTTATGGTCAAATACCTACTTAATTTACACTCAATGTGGGTGGAAAGAAAATCAAATCTTTTGTAAAAAGAATTAAAAAATAGACCAAATCCATCGATGACGGTCTAAAGTTGATACCATTGTAACTTTCATTTAGGTTGATAGTCATCAGGGCCGTCTTAACCACTAGGTCACTAAAGTCATCGCTTGGGGCGCTCATTTAAAGAAAAAAACTTATACATATTATTAAAAATTATATTGATTTTTGAAAGAAAAAAACATGTAAGAGGTTTTATAGTTTTTCTTGAAAAATTGTTATTGTTGATATTCTTAGTTCATAAGTATATGTAAATTGTCTTAATTACTATAAACAATTTATTCAGTTTTAATATGTCAACTAGAAAACATGATTCCGATTTTGAAAAAAAGAGAAAAAACTTGAAGAATTAGATAAATCTTAAAAAAGAGCCTTGATAAATTTTTAACAAATAATATAATTTTCGAATAAAAAATACTTCAAATGATCAAGTAAATCAATTATATAATTGAGTTAGATGATAATAATATCCAAGAAGAAATTCTAGAAGAGGTTGATGAAAATGCGATATTGTTCCCGATATCAAGAACTCTTAAATAATTTAAATAGTTGCATTCCTAAAAATATATATGATCCAAGTCAATGGAATAATCTAGATACAAAATTAAGAAATCTATTAGTAGAAAATGGATCATTTAGAGTGACTGATATAAATTTCCACAAGATAAATATGTACGACATTTTTCTACAACACACTATATTCAAAAGTTCGTAAACGGAGAAAAGTATGAAAGAAAATGATTAATCTACTCTACAAATTTGGATAATTTTTTTTTGTTTTTGTTGTAAATTATTTAGCACAACTTCTATTATTTGTAATAGTAAACTAGGTAGTGAAGGTAGTAATGAGTGGAGAAATCTTAGGGGTCGTTTGGTAGGGAGTATTAGGAGAAATAGTCATTGTATTATGTAGTACTATGTTTGGTAGGAGTTTTGGGCCTATGTATAACTAATCCATGGATTAGTTATACACCCTCCATGGTATTATTGGGTGTACATATAACTAATACCTTCCATTTAGTGGTATTAGTAATACATGGATCTAATACCATGAGAACAATATATGTAAAGACAAAAATACCCCCTCAAATCCTGTCATTTTGTTTATTTTCTTGGTTTTATGTTTTATATTTGTACTAATAAATTTATTTAAATCGATTAGCTTACAAACTTTATTATTTTAATAGAGTAATTTGTAGCTAAAATATGAGTTATTTAATCTAATTATTATTAATATAAAATATTATAATCGTACTAATATGCTAATGTTGATGTATGAATTTAAGAGCTATTTTTGCTATTTAAAAATATCTTGAGTATAAAAATAGTTTAATTTATTTTGCTATTTTTTTAATTTTATGATAAAGAGCAATTTTGTATGATAAAAATCCTAAGTTGAATGATTTTATTGATGTAAAACAATGTTCAATACCTTTTTTCTATAAATTCTTATAGTTGTGTGACCTTTTGAGATATTAACTTCAATTTATTAAGATGACAATTATTTACCCTCAAATAATTTAAGTGAGAAAATAGTGAACACGGTGATAAAATTTTCCTTCTCCTAGCTAGTTAAAAGGCTATAAAAATAATAATATTGTTCATCAATTATCTACCTTGACCCAATTACATGAAATAAAAAATGTCATAATAACTCAAGGGTATAATTGGAAAGAAGTTTTTTTGTAGAGTTTTAAACCCCCCACAAAATTAGGTAGGAAGCAAAAAACCAAACACTTGATAAAAATAATCTCTGCATTACTAATCCAAGCATTACTAATCCCTGCATTACTAATCCTTAGTGTTAAGCTCAAAGTCCATGAACTAAAGAATGAAGATATTATTAATAATATGAGCTCTTGTATTGATTTAGAAATGAGATTGCATTAAAAAAATAATTGATAAAGTTGTGCAAGAACAAATTGACAGAGATAAAATGCAATGAAAAAATGTATTGTCAAGAATTATTAATGTGATCAAAACTCTAGGGAAAAATAATTTAGCATTTAGGGGAACAAATGGAAAGATCTATCAAGAAAGTAACAGTAATTTTTAAAGCCTAATTGAAATGATTAATAAATTTGATTATGCTATGCAAGAACATATTCGAAGAATAAGCATGACGAAATTCATAGTCATTACGTTGGACATAATATACAAAGTGAATTATTAAACTTATTGACAAGTGAAGTCAAGAATAATATTATTAAAGAGATTTAAAAAACAAATACTTATCAAAATATTAGGATCTCTCTTTAAGATTTGGCTTTAGGCCCCCGATCTTATTGAGTCGGTCCTGATAGGCATCATCTCATTTAGGGTTTGTTATTTTAAACACCTCAAGTAGGGCCTATGTCATTTTGATATTTTTATTGAGTTGATACATTATGTGTGGTACGCTGATTTTGAGCACGTCAAACTATCAAAGGCCCTGTATTGTTTAATTAACTATTTTTGAGTTAGACATAAGAAACCTAGAATAGTTGATACTAGTTCTTTCATTACTTACATTGAAGAACACAATTCTTTAACTTGCATTCATTCCCTCTTGTGCTACTAAAACAACACAACAAATGATCTGTAAAAATTATTTGCATCGTAACTTACATATATTAGTATCAAAATTTTTAATGTTGCAATGATAAAAGGGCCACCAAACGAATATTTGCAACTTAAATTGTTAACAAATGGAGCCTATTAGTTAATGAATAGTATTATCTTTTGAACCAAAAAAATAAAAAAATGGAGTCAAATAGAGTACTAGCTAAGGCACATGTGCAAGCCTTGACAAAACAAATAAATCCAGCATTGGCTTATGCATGTGCGCCATATTACGCCCACGTCGGCTTTAACAAGAGTGCATGCTACGCCCCTCATCTACTTACGCATGCAAACACGTATGTTTTTTTACTATATACTATTTCTGTGAAAAATTCAACTTATATTTTTTGGAGGTACAAAAGATATCTTAGATATTTAGTAGAACTTTCTAAAATTTTGTAGAGTAATATCTTTGATATTTATATTTAAAAAAAATTAAATAGTCTAGAATATTAGATACTTGAGGAAGATATTTATAGAAGAGGTTAGGACAATCTAGATTCTTAGAGATCGTTTGGTGTGAGAGATAAAAATAAATAGTGATGGATAAGAAAATAGTGATGGGATAAAATTTTTGTATCTTGTTTGGGATAACTTATCCCACATTCATATCATAGTGATGAAATAAGTTATCTCATATACATGGTGGGATAGGTTATTCTAGGATAGCTAACCCAGGATAATTAATTATGGGATAACTTGTTCCCAACCAAATGATCCCTTAGTATTTAGAATCATCCCTACACAACAAATAGGGGTGGCATTAGTAATTTGTAATAACCCAAGAACATCTCAAATCAAATAGTCTTCTTCCATAACAAAGTTCTCTTATTCAAAATATCCAAGTTCTTCTTTCTAACTTCCTCTTCTTTAGTTGAATCTTCTGATCTTAGTTAACGATCTTGAGCTAGCAGAAATTTCCCCAATTATATTTTTCTTCTGCTATTCTCTACAATTTCCTCCGTTCTAAAATAGTTATCACGTTATATTTTTTTGAAAATCAATCAATTAATTTTTAAGTCGATTCAATTTGATTAGGTTAATTCAAAATTGTAATAATTAAAATTTAAATGTTTTCTTTGTATTATGTAATATATAAATTAGATTGTATCATATTTTCGTCGTTTCAGAATACTTGTCATAAATTTATTTTTGAGAATCAAATGATTAGAGACATATTAAGATGTATTTTTTTTTTTTTATCATGTTGGTATGAGATTTAAAAAAAAAAAATTTATAGTTTTTTTTATATATTTTTTTAATATTTTAAATTTTATACAATGATATCAAGATCTTAAATTCCATGAGTAATTTATAGAATTCAAACTCAATAATGTTTCTTGAGTTTTTCCAAGTTTCAACTAAAAATATTTTTATTACGTACAATTTTTTGTTCCAGCATTAAAAGATGACTAAAATTTATTATCGATCCAAAAAGTAACTAGTTTTCATTTTTTAATATATATTGAGCCCTAGACAATACATACCACAATAAATTTGTAGTATTGACTAATACATGGAAAGTGTGGTGCACCTTTGGACAAATGCGTGGATTAGAACACCGAAAACAATGATATGGATAAAGTGTAATAGGACCATTCTGATTTTGGAGTTGGTTGGTTTATATAGTTTAATAAAAACACAATACAGAAGTTTCCAGCTCTTTCCCAACTAATTCCTGTTCGTCTCAGTTACGAAATCAAAATTTTTATTAAAAAAATTTAAAATATAAAAAAATAAACACATAAAGAGTTGAAGGATGTTCAATATTTACCACGCATACGCAAAAAGTAATATTAATTATAAATAAATAATATAATATTTCATTGAAAAGGGATTAGATGAACCGTTAGCCCCGAGACAAATCCATTGCTGGGCCCACTCCTTGTTCTTGTATGATGCAATGGAAACTCCTAGAATCTTAGCAAGAATCAACTTCCACCTAACACCAAACAAACCACAAATACCAATCAAGGTTGTGGTAGAGTGATAAATACTTCTTCATTTTTTAATCAAGGTTTCGAGTTTAAGTCTCCTTGGATACATAATCTCCTTTGTTAGAAAGCACTTTACTTCCAATGTGGGACTTCTTGGGATGAATTCGAATTTAGTCAAATTTCAATGTATTTAGTCGTGCTCCAATGTGGGTACCTGATGAGAAATTAAAAAAAGAAACCCCAAATATTTAAGAATTTTCTTGGATACTTGTACCCTTAATTATATCTTTAATTATGGATTATGCACCTTATTATACCCCTAAACCATATCTTTATTCCAATTACTTAGGCATAATCTTTGGATTGTTCTCCAAATTTCTAGTGCTTCAACTTTATGGATTTTCCAAGGCTGTCTTTATATCCTTGTGTCATAGTTGGTAGGACCAATCTAACGACCCTTTGGCAGCTGGCACCAACCCCCACCAGTCTTTGAGGTATGGTAGGCCCCACCTACTCCCACCCCCACCCCACGCTAAATATCAAATGGTGGTGCAATTAGTTTTCTACAAAAATGAGGCTTGGATTGGTAACTTTTGTTATGACATTGTTGATGGTGGGCAATGAGAAAATTGTGGGAAACTATCTTTCAAAGTCTTGAATTTTCCTCTTCATATCTACAAAGTCTAAGGACCCCCACACCATTTAGGAGGCTTTAGCTTGAAAAAAAGCATTTCTTGATTGCCTCCCTTCTTCTTCATAGATTAAAATTGAATCTTTTTTCTTTGTTATTTTGCACACACCCTTTTGGGGGTTTAATCGTTTGATGAAATTCTTGTTTAAAGATTGTTGTTTCTGTTTTCTTGAGGAAGGGAGGTTGTTTTTTTTTTTTTTTAAAAAAAAGATTACATTTTTTTTCATTTTGTGTTGTAATTAGAGGAAGAAAAATGATAGTTAGGTGGTGGATAACAGCACTGCAATTGACAGAGCTGTTTGTGAGTTCTTTGGTTCATTTGGTTTATGGGTTTTACATATTCAGCACAGCTGTGGCTGGTGACCTTTCTCAGGCTTTAAGCGATTGTTTTTACAAGAATAATGTGGAGGTTAGCTTGAAATCAGAGGATTCAAAAGAGAATCTAACAAGTACAAAAGATCTGCCTCCCATTGTGTTGGTTCATGGAATCTTTGGTTTTGGAAAAGGGGTATTTTCTTTTTCTCAATTTAGCTCATATTAGGGTAAAAGATTCAATTTTTATCTAAAATGGTGTTGGAATTGTGATTTTTTGTAGAGATTAGGTGGGCTTTCCTATTTTGCTGGTGCAGAGAAGAAGGATGATAGGGTTCTTGTGCCTGATTTGGGGTCGCTAACTAGCGTATATGACAGGTGGGTTCATGCAGCCTAGGTTGTTCGGATTCTTCAAAAATGTCAATGGTTGTGTGTCGGATTCTCCAAAAGTAGTGTGTTTTTGGAGAATTTGACACGGGTACGGCATTGAAAGTGAAGAGTCTGTGCAACTTAGGATGCAGCCTGAAATGCTTGTTATTTATCTTCTTTTTGACATGTTGTTGTTCTTGTTTTTTGTGTGGAAAATTTGATGGAATTTAGGTTTCAGGGCTCGTGAGTTGTTTTATTATTTGAAAGGAGGGCAGGTTGACTATGGGGAAGAACACAGTAAAGCTTGTGGGCATTCCCAATTTGGACGAATTTATGAACAAGGTTGAACTTTTTGGCTTCTCTGCTTAGTTTCAATTCTATGTTGCTCGGATTCTCCAAACATGTTGTCACACGCATCGGATCCTCCATAAATGCACTACTTTTAAAGTATCTGAACCTGTTTGGCATTTTTGAAGAGTTTGAGCAACGTAGAGTTTCATTGCATTTCAATGTTTTGTGAATGGTTAATTTATTTTTTTCTACTGTCTTTTTAAGCAGGGCATTATCCAGAATGGGATGAAGATCACCCTATTCATTTTGTTGGGCATTCAGCTGGAGCACAGGTTGTTCGAGTTTTGCAACAAATGCTAGCTGATAAGGTTAGTCTGCTTATAATCAATTCATGGATTTTGAGAATTTGGAAGGAGTTTTATTGTTAATTTTAAGCTTATTGTGATTGTAGGCGTTTAAGGGTTATGAGAACACTTGCGAAAACTGGGTCTTAAGCGTCACAGCATTGTCGGGAGCATTCAATGGGACTACAAGAACCTACTTTGATGGAATGAAGTAGGTTTCTGATGTCTTATTATTTTGTAGTCCACTTGTCTGCCCTAGACCAATCTTATTTTATGTAGTTCAAATATATTTGATATCTTATTGTCTTATAGATAACTAGTAAGTGCTACCTTGGCTGTTCAATGTATCAATTGTGCTAACAACCACAAACTTAGTGTAATTCCAAAGGTGAGATCTGGGGAGAGTAGAATGTACCTTAACCTTACCTTGGTTAAGGTAGAGAGGTTGTTTTCGATAAACTCTCGTCTCAAAGGAAGATGTAAAAGAAAGCAGTAGCAATAAGCAGAAATAACAATAAGATAGTATAATAATCAAAGGCTAAAGAAACAAGTAATTAAAATCTAAGAATACGAAAAAACAAGAATAAACTAATAAACTAATACTCCTGGAATGGGAAAACAATACACCTGACTATGTACTAACCTTATACCCTAATTCTCGACTTCCAACCCTTCTATTTAGGGTCATGTTCTCCGTGAGCTGACGTTGCATCATGTCCTGCCTAATCATTTCTCCTCAATACTTAGGTCTACCTCTAGCCCCTCCTCAAGCCCACTATCTTATCTACGGGGGCACTCCCATCTTGACTTGAATATTTTCATTCCTAATGTTATCTCTCTTGCTATGCCCACACATCAGTCTCACCATCCTCATCTTTCAAACTCTCATTTCTGGACATGGGAGTTCTTGCCTGATCAACACTTTACCCCATATAATATAGTCAGTCTAACCACCATATTGTAGAACTTGCCTTTAAGTTTTGGCGGCACATTCTTATCACACAAAATACCGGATGTGAGCCTCCATTTCATCCACCTTGTCCCATTATGATGTGTGACATTCTCATCAATCTCCTCATTATCCTGGATTACTAACCCCATGTACTTGAAACTTCCTTACTTGGGGATAACCTGTGAGTCAAGCCTCGCATCCACATCCCGCTTCATGGGTTACATCACTTGTGCTATTGGTGTCATTTTCTGGATTTTAGTAGTGACCTTAGAGCCTTAGATGATATTATCAGACACCACTTCAGGTGTTATTCAATGGATTCAACCTGTATTTATCCTATCAGTATTAGATAGCGATAATATAAAGGTTTTAGACTTTATTGTTTCTGTTAAATCCACTTTCAGTTTGCTGTACCTTTCTACTCTGTTTGGTTATGAAAGCATTTCTGTCATCTGTTTGTAACATTTATTTGAAGTTGTATGTTTACGTTTATGATTTGTCAAAATCTTCAGTCTTTACTTCATTGACTGATTTCATTTACAGTCCTGAAGATGGGAAGTCCTTGAGGCCTGTGTCTTTGCTTCAGCTTTGCCGCATTGGAGTAATAATTTATGATTGGTTTGACATTCCTTGGCTAAAGAACTATTACAACTTTGGGTTTGACCACTTCAACATATCCTGGAGAAAAATTGGAATATGGGGTCTTATTGATTGCCTCTTGGGAAATGCTGGTCCATTTGCTTCAGGGGATTGGATACTTCCAGATCTTACCCTCCAGGGGTCGATCAAGTTGAACAGCCACTTGCATACGTTTCCTAACACGTACTACTTCAGCTATGCTACCAAGCGTACCAGCAAAGTCATGGGTATAACAGTCCCTTCTGGCATACTAGGTATACATCCTCTGCTGTTCATCAGAATCCTGCAAATGAGTCTATGGCGCCATCCTCCAGATGTCCCTCCCCCATACAAGGGCTATAGGTGTGCCTTTTTGCTGCCAAATAACAATTTCTATACGAATCATATGTAAGTTCATCATCTCACTGCTTTTGATTCATCTAATTCTTGCAGGGATGAGGATTGGTGGGACAATGATGGTGCGCTCAACACTATATCTATGACACATCCTCGTTTCCCCGTTGAGCACCCAAGTCAACTGGTTGTTAAAGATTCTGATTGCCAACCTTTTCTACCTGGCATCTGGTAGGCAACCAGTCTTAAAGCTTGTGCTATTATATTTGCTTTACACTTCTTGCAATTGGAGTTTTGCACCTTCTCGTCACTGTTTTTTCTCTAATATGTTTCTCACTTAACCCCATTAAAGATGATACGATTTGGAAACTATGACTTATATGTTTATTTAATCAAGAGTTCTTAGGTTTATACCAATTATCTTTGAGATATGGAAAACATTTGATTTGCTTTGTAAATTTGCAACTATTGAACATACTGTATATTTGTTTGACATGTCGGATACTTGAGATTGCTATTGTGTGTAGTTCAGTAGTTGTAATAAAACGACAGGTATTTCAGGGAAGCTTTAGTACTAACCTTTCCTTTTTTTCTTCTCTGGAATCAGGTACTATAAGATTGTCGAAGGTGATCACATTCTTTTCATTGTGAATCGTGAAAGAGCTGGAGTTCAATTTGATTTGATCTACGACAGCATATTTGAGCGTTGCAGGAAGCATGCCTTCAGAAAGAATCCGACAATGCCAAACCATATAATTTAATAGTTAGCAAAGATGTTGCTCTTACTAATGCGCGCTACAAACTCTTAGGAGAGTAGAGGTTAAAGAAAAGGGGATATGTGATATCCGAATACTCTTCTGGCGCTTCTTGCCTCTTTTTTCATCAGACAAAAAAACTATCTTCCCTTTGATATGTAAATGTGAATAGGCTTGCAGAGGAAAAACTACTTAGTGTCTAGGCTTGCAGAGGAAAAATGTGAATTGAGGAGACATGGCACACTGGTCTCTTGTATTATTGAAAACATAAAGATAGATTTTCAGAAGAATATATTAGAGAGGTTTCCGTTTTAACTATGTGGTGAGCTGCAACATTTCAAACTTTTACATATTGAGCAAATGCAATCCACTCTAGATTAGGATTTGAAGTTTTAGTTAAAACTTGTGGTTATGCATGTAAGTGGTTATTTTTTTCTGATTGTATCATGTTAAGATTCTAGTAGTTCTATCGCACCCAAGAGTGTGGCCTAGTGGTCAATGAAGTGGTTGAGATTCATGAGGTTTTATGTTCAAATTATAGTGGAGATAAAATAACATTAGGTTATTCTTCCCATTTGCCATATCCCTGGTATATTTGATCACTATACAGCTAGTATTCTGTGGAATAACTTGATGTTACAGTAGGATACACCCTTGGTCCTAGTACTTTGTTATTAAACTTATTACTTATTAGTTACATGTTTGTATCCAGGCTTTTGATCTGTTTATTCTCCCCAAGTACAAGTAATATCCAGGCTTTTGATCTGTTTATTCTCCCCAAGTACAAGTAATAGGGGTTAAATGGAGCGACTTGGACACTAGGTGTTCATATAATTCATGCTAACTTGCTTGAAATTAGGACGTAATTGTTATTGTTGTACAATAAATTGTGAATAGAAGAAATAGTGGGGGAATTGTTCAATGATGCATGGATTCAACTTCTATCTTGTTTTGGTTCATGAGATTAACGGAAAAGCAAAGACGCAATAAAAAAAAACTGGTTACAATTATATCTTTGGGATCTTAAGAGTATATGGCAACCTAAATAAAAATTTCACATTAAGATAACCTAAATAGAATGCTTAAATATGTGTTCTCAACCCTCTTATCTTTATTTGTGGGATTGTCTCTTCTTTATGTGAGTGACCTCAATAACTCTTTTTGAAATATTGACCTACTTAATTCCTTTTTCGCAAACAAAAGACACATCTCAGATGAACGATTATATGGTGTAATAAACACATGCCAATATGAATATGGCGAAGCTGAATATAAACTTTCTTTCTACAACAATCACACTTATAAACTTTAATTCTATGAGAATCACACTTATAGCGAGCATGTCTACAAAATTAACAAAATTTAGACAACAATGCTTGTTCTTAGTAATTAATCACATGATTCTTGGTACATGTTAGATCCATTAATTATAGGAAAAATGCACAAGTACCCCCCCAACCTATGCTCGAAATCCCAGAGACACACTTATACTATATAAGGTCCTATTACCCCTGAACTTATTTTATAAATAATTTTCTACCGCTTTTCGGCCTACGTGGCACTATCAACCAGACAGCTTGAAAAAATTGTCAACATGCGCTGAGCCCAGAAGATAGTGCCATGTAGGCCGAAAAGGGGTAGAAAATTATTTATAAAATAAGTTCGAGGGGGGGGGGGGGAATAATAGGACCTTAGTATAGTATAAGTGTGTCTCTGAGATTTCAGGCATAAGTTGGAGGGTACTTATGCATTTTCCCTTAATTATAACTTGAATCATAATTCTTTTTACTTTGTTTGATTTTGAATTTGAGATTTCATGATTATTAACCTAATTCATTGACATTATATTTATAGATATTAATCTTTTATCAAATATTTAATCCATGATGTTTTTACAAAATGTGTCTTAAACTCTCTTTTTTATATCACTTTTATATTTATGTATATTAACATAATTTTTAACAACATTTATAATAACATTCACAACCTTAATCTTTAAAGAAGAAAATTCACTATAATATTCACATTATCTACTTTGAACCCTCCCCATGAATTTACCCTCTTGGAGAACGAATTTACCCTTTTGGAGAATGAATTTTTTTGAAAGCCAATTTTTTCTTGACAATTCAAATAAGAAATGAAGATTGCATAAGAAAGTTGATCCAAAAAAATATAAATTCTATGAGAAATGTTTGAATGGATCTAGAAATCAAAATGGGTCACTCAAAATTTAAGAAAGTTTACATTTGCGAAATCGACGTCAATAAAATGATATTGATATTGAATTTATGGATTAGTAAAGGACTAGTGAAGTAAAAATAGTGAATAGAGGTGGGGATGAAGATGGAGGAGGAGGTGTTTCAATGGAGTAAATAATGTATTGAAGAAGACAACAAAATGAAAAGATTTTTTTTAAAAAGAAATTAAAAAGGGGACCCAATAATTTCATTTACCTCTAAATAAGAAAATTTACATATTTTTAAAGAGTTAATACATGAAGAAAAACTATTTAAAGTACTTGTTATTTATTGGCAAATAAAAAAAGGTCCCCCCCCCACCTCACACACACACCTTTTTTCTCTGCCACGTCATTCCTTAGGGGGTGCTTAAATCACTTGAAAGATGTTATGGGGCGTATTTGAACGCCATGTAGTTTAGGTGTTAAAGTAAGTTGTGTTGCCAAGTTTAGGGGGGGAGGGTTTAAATGTAATTATTATACTGCGTAATGACTAAGCTATGTAATAGCCACCTTAATAACTACATTTAAAAATAGATAATTGCATTGAAAAAATGAAGGAGAAAATATAAATAATAAAAGATAAAATATATATAATATAACATAACTAAAGATGAAGAAGAATGAGGAAATGAAAATGAAAATGAACATCCAACATAGCTAAAGATGATTGTTATTTATAAATGGGTTAAGTCATAATAAACTAGGTAGAAGAAAGTTGAGGAGATATGTTGTTTAAGTGGAGAATGCAAAAAGATGAAAGTTTTTTTTGTAACTCATGATATATAATTAAATGTAATATTATTTTAATTACTAAATAATTGATTAATTAATGAAAATAATGAAGTAATTTTTTTTGTGAAAGGAGATAAAATAAATAAATAGGTTTTTAGGCATGTGAAGAGTTTTGTTGTAAATGTACCTCCATTAATAAAATATTTATTTATAATAAATTCAGTAAATTATTTTTATAATAAAATAATTGATTTAATTAAGAAAAAAAGTGTCAAAAGAAAAGAGAAAATAAATAAATATGAATGGAGGTCAGGTGCCACGTCACTTTATCTATATTTCTACTTTATTATATATATAGATATAGATTATATGACAAATAAGCATGTGTAAGAATTATATTGCGTAATGACTAAGCTATGTAATAACTACCTTATTAACTACATTTAAAAATAGATAATTGCATTTATTAGGAGAACCAATTTAAAATATAGTCAAATTACTTGAAAGACTTTTGTGGATATTAACAAGTGCAATTAATGAGAAAATCCATTCAAAATTCTGTATATTAATTAAACAAGATTTTCGTTTGCAATTAGACTTGTCTCCTTCCCTATATATAGACCCCAAATCTTTATTCTTCTCCCACAATTAAACTTATTTTTGATTGATTTAAGGGTTTAGAAAAAAAAAGAGAAAAATATATATGTGTGGAACAAATGGTTGCCATATCAAGTATTCTTTAGTTCAATGTTCTATTATTCTGGATATGTGAGTATTCTTTTACAATTTTAATTTATTTTTTTATTAGAATGTTTCTTATTAGTTTTAGGCATGAGTCAAAACATGAATCAAAATTCTTTTTTCTTTCTATTCTTCAGTTTTTTATTTAGCCACATATATTTGCTTCCTTTTAAGCTTATATCAATGAATTCACAATAATTAATAACGTTTCAGAAGTCAAATGTTCGTGGAAAACTAAGGGGATTTTCCCCTTTTTCCCGATTTATGAGTATTTCACTAAAATCTCACCTTTTAATCATTTACTACAATAGTTATCCTTAATAATTTTTATAGTTTGCAATAAAATTTTGCAAATATTTCCATAAGTACTAGCATATATATAACTAAATAACCATGAGGTATTTGTAGAGCTTACCTTGATCATAACATGTATTTTCTATGCAGTTGTAGAAATTTCATCTAGCTTCAGGAGGTTATCATCCCACAACACAACAATTCCACTAGAGTTTCCTATAATTAGGACCTCAATCATATTGTTGAAAGAAAAATCATCAAGTAGAACTTCGTGATCCAGCATTCTGTCTCCCACAAGGCTACCAAGGGAGGCCTATGCTAATCCAACAATGACCTAAAGTTTCTCCTAAAATTCGGGTCATTCCTTCCCCTACAACTCTATATTATGATGCTTATGGATCTGTTCAGATTAGGTGGGTTTATCATGGGAATGTCCTTTTTGAATTCTATCAAGGCATTTGTGTTTGAATTCTTTACTGTTGGGTTTATTATTAGCACATAATTTCCTATCTGAGGTTAAAAGGGAGCTTAATATCTATTAAACTTTTAAAAGATTCGATAAACAGATAAGCATGAGTTTCTTATCTTATTTCTCATTGTAAATCATTACTTTTGTTTCCTTTAACACAACTATTTATGTTTCTGTTTCTCTCATTAGTTCTAGGGATTCTTCTAATTTTTGGGTGTTTGTATTCACAAATTTAAATGGAACTAGGTTTACAGGTGGGGTACCTTGAAATCCCTCTTGTAAACCTTGCTCAATTTAGACTTGTGAGTACAAAACCTATGAAATAGAAGAAGCTCTAGACTAATGATAGAAAAAAGGACAAAAAGAGTTGTGTTAAAGGAGATAAAAGTAATGATTTACAATGAGAAATACAATAAGAATTAATACTTATCTATTTATTGAATCTCTTAAAAAGTTTAATGAGAAGTTTTTAGTACAATCTCTTTTAAGAGAAAACCTTTTGAGTAATAATCTCAAATCATAGAAAGAGTTATGTTTTTTAACATATGAGCTACTTATATTTTGGAGTAGTATTGAGCACCGATATGGGGGAGAGTTCATACAACTCACGGCCTCCATAAATCATGTAGCCAATGTGGGTAGAAAGACTCATACTTTTTAGATGATTCCTTGATGCTTTTTGGCATAGACTAGTGGATCCACTTAGTAGTAGGTTCCATACCCCGATAAAGTATAGGACAGTTCTGGCAGTGTGGGCGATTCCTTGCATCATCACATAGCTTATAATGATGGCTGTTGGTTAGAAAATCTCCCACAGAGTTATAATGTATTTTTATATATAAATTGAATTGTTATTGTATTCTTCAATACATTGAGTTGATATCTAGTGTTTTAAAAGTTCTCTATATATCATATCTTTTATTGTTGCTTTATCTTGAGTTGAGTATCCAAAATTGAGTATCTTATTGATTGAGTTTAGCCCTAATTCTCAGAGTTGAGTCTCTTATTATTGAGTTGAACTATGTTTCTTGAGTTGAGTTGAGTGAGTTGAGAAGAGGTAAGTATGTTTCTTTTCCACCAGTTCAAACTTATGTTTATGCTTTAGAATTCCCTTACATGCTCGTACATTCCATGTATTGAGCCATTTGACCTGCATCGTTTCATGATGTAGATACAAGTATCCAGGATCATCAACAAGTGCTTCGTTGAGGTCATGTGATATTCCAGTCAGCTTTGGTGAACCTTTTCATATTCCGGAGGACTTCACCTTTATCTTACAGTTAGTAGTTTTGAGATGTCGTGGGTCTTGTCCCGATATCCTTCTGTATTAGTAGAGGCTTCATTGATAGACAAAGTTGAGTAGTTTTCAGTATGTATCTTCTTTGAGTTGTTTTAATAAACTCTGAGTTTACCTATTGAGTAGTTTTGAGATCTTTTTAAAGATTGAGTATTTGAGTTATTGAACTTAAATTCAGTTTTTAAGCTTTTGTATGCTTGAGTTAGTCTTTCGCTTGTAGTCAACCAAGATGAGGATTCGCTTGGGGACCAACAATGGTTCTCGAGTGCGGTCACGTCCAAGGTGTAGGCTCGGGTTGTGACATTGCCCTTCACTTCTATCAAATCATAATTAAATATATTGTCACATATATCATTACCTAATCTAATAACTCTGAAATTTTCAGCTCTTAAATCAAATGCAACTATTGAATTCTTCGAGTAATCCATCATATATATAACTCCTTTAATAGAACAACCTTTCATACTAAAACATGGGAAAAAATCACTGATGTTTTTAATATTCCTCCATGATTTATCTTTGCTTAAAGTGAAAACAAATTTTTTTATACGCCCACTAGAATTATCAACTTGCATCATAACTTTGTACTTCTTTTCTATCGGTTCATAACCTAGTGAATAGTAATATAAAGATTTAATTGAGTGAGATTTTTTTTCTCCGATAGGTAAGTAGTACCATTTTTCTTGTACTAGGATTGAAAATTCTAACAGGCTTCTTATCGTGCTTTCTAATGCAGTATGAACCATTAACACGGTCCATTGAAGTATTGATCGTGACCATCAGAATTCCATCTAGATGTATTTTCATCTTCGTTTAGATCTCCAACATATAGATCTTCAATTTTTCCCATAAGGAATTTTGTTCCACCATCGCGAGTCATAGAGCATAGGTGATGGACATGAGTGAAATATGACTCCAACACAAGGGCATCAAAAAATTTAGAAACACACCTAAACCGCATCAATGAAATAACAGAAAGACATAAGAATATTTCAATAATTAGTTCTTGAGGATGTGTAGGAATTCTTCTCATAGGTATCATCTATATATCCTATGTAGAAGGAGACCAAAGACTGAATGAGTCAAACTAAAGTCTTTGCAAGCTTTTATAAATAGGCTAAATTTTTTGTTATTAAATATTTTATTTGACTTTATTATCTACCTGTCTTAAAGCATTTGCATTGGATTAGATTTATATTAAGTTGATCTAATCCAAAATAACTTTTTTTTTTTACTTTGACTTAATAGGATTTTTAATAAAGTAAATAATATTCTTGAATCATATATAAGGTCATCAATTAAATATATTTATAATTTATCAAAACACAATTTTAATTAATATACCATGTGAAATAGTCAAAATTAAAGATCACTTGCCAAAAAAGAAAAATGCATTTTTTATGAAACTGACTAAAATGAATTATATGATAAACTAGTTAAAATTTATAAAATTATTTAATTTATATATTCAAAACTATACAAATTAATTATTTTTTACCTATAAAAGCAAATGAGTAATGTTTTTCCCATCTGTAGACTCTTGAGTATAAACTCTTGCAAAAAATTGCCACCTCTCATATTTCAAACATTATAAACAAGTAATGTTATGATTGAGTTAATTTCCTAAATAGACATTTATATTTAGGAAATTGTCTATTAAATAAAACTATATTTGATTTTTTAAGATAATAAAATGATTCAATTTTCTTCAACATATACTAAATAACAAAATAACTTTTTCCTCATTAGTTGACATGCCATGTCACATTAAATACTATACTCAATCAAATTTGAAAAGAGAAAAAACAGAAAATATTTTTTAGAAGAATTCTTTAATGATCCTTTTATTACTATTTGAGAGCATATACATTGACATACATAAAGCCTAAAAAAAATAAAAAAAATATTTGATTCATTTGAGCGACTTGAAAAAAAAAGAAGGCAAAACAATGTTTTTAACTTTATAGAATTAAATAATAAGCAAATCAGTTTTTTTCACAAAAAAAAAAAGAAAAAAAGAGAAAGAAAAGACCACAAGTCCAAACTTTAATTTATGATTATGAAATAGTCAACTAAAATAATTTTTTAATTTCTGTACAATTGTAAAATCACTCAATTGTTATTATTATTAGGCGCCTTATTATTATTTTCAAAATATTCCAAATTTTTTTTTCTCTTCAAATTGATATTCCATGTCACATTAAATATTTTATTCTATTCATATTTGAAATTCTTAATTATTAGAGCACAAAAAAAGATAAAATATTACCACTCTAGAAGATTTTTTTATGAACTTTTCATTATTTGATAACACAAACTTTGACATACATGGAGCCTAATATAATATAGAGAGCAATAGTATTCATTTGGAGTGACTCAAAAAAGAAAAGAAAATAAACAATATATTTTAACTTTATAGAATTAAATAACAAGAAAATCAAAGGAAATAATATGAAAACAAGTTCAAACTTAGTAATAAGTATTGAAATATTTTTATTATTTTTAGCATTAGTATAGGTTTTCTACAAAAAAATTAATGACATAAATTTCATCCTCTATTGGAGCTCCATGAATTTTCAAATGTCTCCAACTATTTTTCTCAACATCATAAATGTTACAAAATAAAATACTATTTTTCATCACAATAAATATAATCTCGCTATCACGAGAATCATAGAATTCTTGAGGAGGACAATATTTTGGTTACGATATATCTTTCACATCTTTTCATTGGGAAGGAATGTGAATGCCATGACTGTTCCATTCTTCTTTTTCAGAATTTTCTAAAATCCACAAATCATTTCGATCAGTGAAATATCCTATTTTGCCCTTCACTTCTATCAAATCATAATCAAATATATTGTCACATATATCATTACCCAATTCAATAACTCTTAAATTTTCAGTTCTTAAATCAAATGCAACTATTGAATTCTTCAAGTAATCCATCATATAGGTAACTTCTTTAATAGAGAAACTTTTAACATTTAAACATGGGGAAACAATTATTGATACCTTTAATTTTTCTCCATGATTTGTCTATGCTTAAAGTAAAAATAAAATTTTGTACATGCCTTTGTGAACTATGAATTTTCATCAAAACTTTGTACTTCTTTTCTACGGGTTCATAACCTAGCAAATAGTAATATAAAGATTTAACTGAGTGAAATTTTTTTTTCTCTAATAGGGAAGTAGTATCATTTTTCTTGTACTGGGATTGAAAATTCTGATAGGCTCCTTATAGTGCTTCCAATTGCAATAGGAAACATTAACACACGGTCCATTGAAGTATTGATCGTGACAATAAGAATTCTATCTGGATGTATTTCCATCTTCGTTTAGATCTACAATGTATAGATCTTCAGTTTTTTCCATAAGGAATTTTGTTCCACCGTTGCGAGTCATAGAACTTAGGTGATGGACATGAGTGAAATCTGTATCCAACACAAGGGCATCAAAATTTTTGGAAACACACCTAAACCGCATCAATGACATAACAAGAAGCCATAAGAATATTTCAATAATTAGTTCTTGGGAAAGTCTGGAAATTCTTTTCATAGGTATCATCTTTTATCCTATGTTGAAGGAAGTTGAAGATTGATTGAGTCAAATAAAAGTCTTTGCAAGCTTTTATAAGTGGTAAAATGTTTCTTATTAAATGTTTTATTTGAATTTATTAACTACTTGCCTTAAAACATTTACATTGGATTAGATTTATATTAAGTTGATCTGATTCAAAATAACTTCTTCTTTTTTTTTACTTTGACTTAATAGGAATTTTAATAAAGTAAATAAGATTTTTTGAATCATATATATGGTCATAAATTAAAGATATGTATAATGTATCGAAATACGGTCTAATTAACATATCAAGTCATGAAAAGCCAAAAATATAGCACTTGCCAAAAAAAGAAAGACATTCTTTATGAAACAAATTAAAAAGGATTATAAGACAAACTAATTTTTTTTTATAAATAACTAAGATTTATATATTTAAAAACTATATAAATTAATTATTTAACTATAAGGGCAAATGGTTATTTTTTCCCTATTTGTAGGCTCTTCAGTAATGATTCTTGCAAAAGAAATGCCAATCAAACATTATAGACGAGTAATGTTATGATTAATTTAATTTCCTAAATGGTCATTTATGTATCAGTTTATTAATTTTTTAATTTATTTTTTAAGACTATAAATCACTCAATTATTATTTTTTCCCTCAAAATATACTAAACAACAAAAAATATTTCTTCTCTCCTAGTTTGGTTTGATTTAAAAATTAAAAATTCGACACAATGGTTTAGTTTGGTATTTGAAAAATCCGAACCAACTCGAGGTTGAAAAACCCGAGTTTTATTAGTTTGGTTTGGTTTATAATTTAATTTTTTTACATAAATGATTTGATTTGATATTTGAAAAAGCCAAACCAACCCGATCATGTACACCCCTAATTATAACTATCCTAACAATAACAAATTATAGGTAAGTGATAAGCATAAAAGAGGTGCTTGAAAAAGTATAAAGATCAAGGAGTTCGAGATGACAATGGGTGGGGTTGCAAGGTGGAACAACCAACTTGAATCTGAACTACTATTTGCGCTCACCTCACCGGAACCTAAATTTGAGACCGATTGAATTTTATAAAATAAAATAATTATTTACTACTAATGTTTATTTGTCTAACTGGATATATTTTTAATTACTCTCGAGCTTCTTTATTCATTATTTTTGAAAGCTTGGGTAAATAGCCCAAACTTAACATGCTCGAATAGACTAAAATTTTGGAAATTTTTAAATGTTAAATTTCAAATACTCCTTTTGTTTAAAAATAATGGAGTTTTTATCTTTTTATTTAATTTCAAAATAAGTTATATTTTACAAAATCTAGCTAAAAATACCATTTATTATGAAATGATGGAAGTAGTTTGTTATCATATTTGAAACAAATATTTGACTTTAAATATGTTAAAACTTTTAAAAAATTTAAAAAAGTTTCGGATTAAATTCGTTATGCCTTTCATTTAGCATTAATTAAGTTTCGGATTATATCCTAGTTGCATTTTATGGTTAAAAATATTCTTGGATGCATGTGCATCCTCACGCCACCAGGTGGGTCAGCCTATGGGTGCTACCCATATTGTCTGAATATTTTATGGTAATTGAATCCTCAAGCTGGTAGTTTTTTTTTTTTTTTATTTTATATGTGTGCGTCTTTAAGCTTGTAAGAGAAGTAAACTGCAACGTGTTAGAGATATCAGGTAGAGCCTGAAAATATCTTCATTCAAAAATAGGAGAAATTATATAAAAACACAATTTAAGATATCATAATCTCTAAAATTGCCTTTCATTTAAAAAAATTACAAAAATTTCCTCTCGGATATATCCCTATCCCCTTTCGAATAAATTCCTATGCCTTTTCGGATACATCATTATCCCCTCTTGGATACATCCTTCCCATTAAGTAATGTATCATTTGCAATGTATCCGACAATGAAAAATCAAGAATTATTGTAATTGCGGGAAACTTGTGGGATATGATGTATTAGTTGTTGAAGATAAGGGAAGCTGAAGATGTGGAACATATTAAACAATGTGTGGTACAATAAACATGTATAACGGTTAACTATTATAGAGTTAGAGCCACACATGGACTGGGCAACCGAAGTCGACTAGGTAGGTCACTATTTCTTGTGTTAGTTGAAGTCGACTAAGATTAGTTATAAATGTAGTAATAGTAGTTCTTGTAAATTGTGTATTTGTATTATAGTAGGACTCTTAAGTATAGAAAGTCTAGGACGCTACAATTCACTCCTATATAAGGAGATGTACTCGACAATTTAACATATCAATACAATCCTTGATTTCTCTCATTCTTTTAGTGAAAATTCTACATGGTATCAGAGCTCATAAAACCTTCTTCTCGCTCAGTATTAAATCTAGAGTAACCACATGCACTGCAAGAAAAATGTGGATTACGTAAGAATTTTTCAGGGGATTGTATATTAAAATTTAATTTCATGAGGGTTTTCTAAAAAAAGAAATTGATTGTAAAATCTCCGTAGATAATTATTTCCTAGGAATTTCAAAATTCTCAAGTAATTTATCTAGGAATTTAAATTTCTCATGTAAATTACATGCGAATTTTCTTGTAAAAATACCTCAAAAAGTTTTGGTAAAAATTAACAAAAAAGGGAATTTTCTTACAATTTGTTTCGCAAGTAAAGCCACATGAAGTTATTCTAATAAAATTTCAAGAAATTTCTTGTAAATAATATTTTTCCTGATTATTTTGTTTACCCAACTTAGCATTTCAAATTTCTCAAGTAATTTATCTAGGGATTTAAATTTTGCATGTAAATAATTACATGCGAATTTTCTTGCAAAAATACCTCAAACAGTTTTGGTAAAAATTAACAAAAAAGGGAATTTTCTTACAATTTTTTTCGCAAGTAAAGCCACATGAAGTTATTCTAATAAAATTTCAAGAAATTTCTTGTAAATAATATTTTTCCTGATTATTTTGTTTACCCAAGTTAGCATTTAACACCATTGCCCACCACTAACTCCATGCTCCAATTTTTTTATTAAAGTAATTGTTCCTTGAAATTACATTCTATCAATGTTTTTAGTCATAGTATTAAAAATGTTAAATTTTTGGTGTCTTTTTCCGATGTGGTACAAAAGGTACTAGTGCCATTACCCCAATTTTGATGTCTTCTCCGATATAGCTTTAGATGATTTTTTAGTAAAATATTATTTATGGAACACTCCGTAGGGAGTTGGAGGAACAGTACGTGAGGCCTCATCATTTTTGCACATATTTTGAACATTTAGAAGTCATTTTTACAGGAATTAGGCAATTTTCTTAGTTTTCGTGTGTGTTAGCCTATGAATATATTGGTGATATGGCTTACAAACGATTTTTTTGCAAAACCTTTACCGAATCCTCTGTAGGGAGTTGGGAGAGTAGTACGTGAAGCCTCACTATTTGTTCACATATTTTTGGCATTTAGGATCCATTTAATAGGAATTAGGAGATTTTCTCAGTTTTTCGTGTGTTAGCCTATGAATATTTTGGTGACGATTTTTTCTCAAAACCTTTTCGGAACCCTCTGTAGAGAGTTGGGGGAGTAGTACGTGAAACTTCACCATATTTTGGGCATTTAGAAGTCATTTTACACCTATGGATATTTTTGTGATATGACTTCTGGACGATTTTTTATAACCTTACTCAACCCTTCGTAGGGAATTGGGGAAGCCGTACGTGAAATCTCACTATTCTTTTTCAGATATTTTGGGCATTTAGGAGCCATATTTACAAGAATTATGTGATTTTCTCAGTTTTTCATGTGTGTTGACTTATAAATATTTTGGTGATATGATTTTCAGATGATTTTTTTGTAAAATTTTATGGAACCCTCTGTAGAGAGTTGAGGAGGGAGCAAATATGAAGCCTCACCAGATTTTGCATATATTTTGAGCATTTAGGAGCTATTTACAAGAATTATGCGATTTTTTTAGTTTTTTCGTGTGTTAACCCATGAATATTTTGGTGATATAGCTTTCAGACGATTTTTTTTGCAAAACCTTTACGGAACCTTCCATAGGGAGTTTGGAGAGAAGTACGTAAAGCCTCACCATTTTTTGCACATTGGACATTTAGAAGCCATTTTACAGGAAATTAGGCGATTTCTCAATTTTTCATGCATGATATTTTGGTGATAGGGTTTTCAAATGATTTTTTTTGCAAAATCTTTACGAAACCCCTCATATGGAGTTTGAGGAGCAGTACATGAAAAAATTAAGGAATTTAAAGGTTTATGTGATGACCTTGAAGCCATTCACAAACATATGGATGAAGATAGTGAAATAATCAATTTTGCTAGAAGTTTAGGTCTCAAGTACAAGACATTCAAGACTGTCATGCTAGGGATTTAAAGTGTGATGACCTTTAAAGGTTTATGTGATGACCTTGAAGCCATTCACAAACATATGGATGAAGATAGTGAAATAATCAATTTTGTTAGAAGTTTAGGTCTCAAGTACAAGACATTCAAGACTGTCATGCTAGGGATGACACCATATCTCACCCTTAATCGATTTGTTAATTCTTTCAGGGATTTGATATGAGGGAGGATGAAGAAGAGGTGCCACAACAGAACCATAACATGACATTCTCTGCTCAAAGGGGAAAGAGATCAGAAAAGGAAACTAATCTCAGAGAAGAGCAAAAAACAATTTCAACTCTAGAGGAAGAGGCTTCAGAAGTCTTGTAGATGCCTCTCTATACAAAATGCTAGTAGGGAGTCTCCAATATTTGACACTTACAAGACCTGATATCACTCATGCAGTGAATCTAGCAAGTTAATTTATGCAAAGTCCTAATATTGAACACCTTCAAGGAGTCGATAGCATTTCATATGAACTCTTGAGTATGGAATTACTACTACACACTATTAAGGTCTATTTTTGTAGTTTGTATGGATATTCAGATGTTGATTGGGGAGGCTGCACCACCACTTGGAGATCAACTACAAGCTATAACATCTATCTAGGTGCAAATTGTATTTCTTGGACTTCCAAGAAATAGAACACGGTAGTAAGATCAAGTGTTGAAGTTGAGTATAGAGCACTAGCCTCCACTGCAACAGAAATGAGATGGATCACATATCTACTTCATGATCTTGTGGTGTACCTCAAGTCAGTTCCAACATTATATTGTGATAACTTGAGTGCTTTGTACATGACAATTAATCCAGTTATGCATGCTTGAACAAAACATGTGGAAACAAACTATCATTTTGTTTGAGACAAGGTGGCCAAAGGTCAACTTCTTACTCAGTTTGTAAGGTCCAAGGATCAACTAGTTGAAATTCATACCAAAGCATTGACAAAGCAAGCCTTTGTTTGGTTTCGAAGAAAGCGAGGAGTAACTGTTCCTTCACTAACTAGCTGGAGGGGAAATATTGAAGATAAGGGAAGCTGAAGATATGGAGCATGTTGAACAACATGGTACAATCAACGTGTATAGCTGTTAACTATTATAGAGTTCGAATTACACTAGGACTGAGTCACTCATGAAGTCGACTAGGTTACTATGTCTGTGTCAGTTCGGCTCGACTAGGATAAGTAATAAATGTAGTAGTAGTAGTTCTTGTAAATTGTGTATTTATTTTATAGTAGGACTTTAAGTATAACAAGCCTAGGAATCTAGTATTCACTCCTATATAAGGAGATTTACTTTAACATGTCAATACAATCTTTGATTTCTCTCATTCTTTACATGAGAATTCTACATTAGCCTCAAAATGTATGAGATTTCTACAAGTTATCCAAAAAAGTATACTATTTAAATAAAGTAAAATATTTTTTTGTGTTTATAAGTTACTGAATCTCCTTGATATAAAAATATCTTTTTTTTTCAAAATCTTCTTACTTAAATTTTGATTACGTCCGCTGTCAATAAATATGAGTGAAATTATTTGAGATGCAACGAAGTATGTCAAGAAATACCTTATCATGGAAAAATGATGAAGGACCATTTTGTAATTCAAATTGATATCGACTTGTCCAATATATTATCAATGCACCGACCAAAGATTCAGCAACATAACGACCCAACATCAAATAGCAGAAGCTAGAGAAGTCAGTCAAGTTTCATTATATTTATATTATATACAGAGTTTTGTTCTCTTTGATACCAACAGTCAAACTCACATCACATGCAACTATTCTAATTCAGTGAATACACTTATGAGAAATTAACAAAAAATAATTATTTATGTTAGGGTAGGTCCAAAATGAACATTTTTGCATACTTCATTACAAGTTTGGTCCATAAATGTAACAATCCTCTAAATCGTTTTATATTTTTCGGCTAATTATATTAACTGTTTCCTATATGTTAATTTGACCAAAATAAGCTTTTGAAAATTAAAATTGATAAAATCTTATTTAAAATCAGCAATGTTTCTAGAGAGATTGAATGTATTAAATTTATTATATTATCTATTAAAAAAATTGCTAAAAAAAATTGATTTTATAAAAAATTAATTAATGACTTTACATCTAAGAATTTGGTTAAATTCCTGGATAGTTCGGATGGGTTTGGAAACATTTAGCATAAATAGCATTTTTAGAAATAAAAATTAAAAATTAACCCCTAATTGTAATTTGTATGCATATGTGATCCAAATGGTAATTTGATCGTATGGTTAAACAAGTGTGTATCATTATTGTAACTCGTAGAAATTGGTTTCGTCTACAGTTAATAATTTAAAAAACTTTAAAGTGAAAATAAATGAATGCAAATTTTGTGATCCAAAAATTATATAAATGTTAAAATTATTTTAATTGTGTTATTTGAGAAAATCTAGGGATCTTAGTAGTTTTGTTGGTTAGCTAATTGTGGATCTTAGTAATTTCGAGGTTTGGAAAACTCTCCGAGCCAGCGTGATCTAGATTGAATTGTTTTAATATATCTAAGATTAACCGCGAGATTCGTAGAATGTATTCTTTACATGATTAAATACCTGTAGTAAATTTGGTGTTATGCCATGATAAAGTAGAATTTTATTATTGAATAATGTTATAGACTTGTGTTTTCTCTTTCTTTTGAATTATATTTACTTAAGTTATGTTGACACTTATTTTATGTTATTTTGGAATTTGACATAAAAGTACCATATTAAGCTTCTTTTTTATTTTGAATTTTGAATTAATTAGGTTATAAATTTTTTATTTTAATTTATTTGTTTTTGTACTACTAAACTTGCTATTTCACTTTGCATATTTTCATCTCCACTTACAATTGATACGTTATCATTTAAAAAAAAAGATGTATGAATAGTGTTATGAAATTATATTTTATCAAATATTAAGTCCATGTGTTCTTTAAATTTTTACAATTAGTTAAATTGATAATACTATTTATTTGAAAAAAATATATCATTTATTTTTCCACAAAATTAGTTACTTATTAATTTAATATATTTTCAAGAAATAATATATGTCTTAAATATTTAATCTAATATCAATTATTAAGGCATGTACTTATCAAATATTAATTCTTAATTTTTGATAAATACTTTTATTTTTTTAATCAATTTAACCGTGTAATTATATTTATACTATCAATGATATGCTTGTATTCTGTCATTAAATTATGACAAACAAACATGTGTAATTTCAATATTAAGTAATTACTAAGCTATGTGATACGTAACCTCACCAATTTCACTTACCATGTGGCAGCTTTCCAAATAGACACTTCAGTATTTATTCTCCTTATTACATGGAAAAATTTCAGGATAACTAAAATTAAATGAGAAAAAATAAAGATTAGAAAAGAGATAATTGCAATTCTACTCCAATTAATTAGAGAGCCTTTTGTGGAGATTGTCAAGTGCAATTAATAAGATAATCCAAAATTCTATGTATTAATTAAAAAAATATTTTTTTTGGTAATTAGATTTGTCTCCTTCTCTATATATAGATTCCAAATCTATCTACTTCTCTCATAAATTCATTTGTGATTGATTTAAGATTTTACAAAAAAGAGAAAAAGATGTGTGGAACAGATGGTTGCCTTGTCAAGTGTTCTTCAGTCCCTTGTGCAACTCCAAAAAATGACACTAAGGACACTTCCATCACTATTAATCTAGATCAGTGAGTATTCTTTTACAATTTTAATTCATTTTTCATTAGAATGTTTCACAGTAGTTATACACTTGTGGTCTTGGTCAATCCTCCTGATTCGACTTTTTATATATGAAATCGCCAATTTTGATTTATTCAATGTTGAGTGCTTTATTTTGTTTCTAGAGATTAGGTCCATTTTCATAAAAAATGTAGAAATGTTACAAATTTCTCAATTCTTTGTTGGAATACTAATTTCGGATTTGATTTTTGTTGTGGGTGTATAGTGGTGATCCAACAATGTATGAGTCATATTGGAGAAAAATGGGGAACAAGTGTGACATAACATTCAATGGTGATGATTCATTGAGTTATTTTGCTAATGGTAAGAGCTTATGTTGGTTCTTGGAGTCAAAACTAGAGGAACAAATCAAGAGGCTGCACAATGTAGTTGGAAATGCAATTGTGGACAAATATTATATTGTTGTTGGCACTGGATCAAGCCAGCTTATGCAAGCTGCACTTTATGCTCTTTCTCCTACTGATCAACTTGAGCCTATCAGTGTAGTTTCAGCTACACCTTTTTATTCGGTACGTGTTTATACGATATATTTTTTATTTAAATTGTGATGGATGTCCTAGCCTATGCTTGGTAAAATTATTGGTCAAAAGTTAAAATTTATTAAAAGGCGCTGTATATTAAGGTTTTAAGACTCAACAAGGCTAATGATTCTTTTTGACTTTAGATATCATTTTGACATGTCTAATGCATGTTGATCAATCTCTAATTAACCTATTAAAAGTCAATGAAACAAGGTGTTTAATAATGTTTCACTTATGTTAACAAACCATGTTTCTCGCTAAGACAATGTTGGTTACTTACATTGTATCCTAAAGAAACATATAATATAGGAACATGGTTCATGCAAAGATTTGCAATACATATTAAAAATATTAGTGCTTGTTCTTTATTAATTAGTCACATGGTTCTTGGAACACATTAGATCCATTAATTATAACATGAATCATAATTCTTTTTCTTATAATTGCAGTAATCACTAGGCCACACCCTTAAATACAATGTGATATATAATTCTTGGAACACATCATGTGACTTAGTTAGTCTACTTTAAAAGTGACATTTCTTGATTAATTACAGAGTAATTGTCTTTTTGCAGTCATATCCAGAAGTGACTGATTTTTTGAAGTCAGGGCTATACAAATGGGCAGGAGATGCAAGAACTTTTGAGAAAAATAGACCTTATATTGAGTTCATTACATCTCCAAATAATCCTGATGGGGTTATTAGAGAGCCTGTAGTTAATGGTAATCAAGGAAAATTAATCTATGATTTAGCTTATTATTGGCCACAATACACTGCTATTACCTCACCTGCCAACCATGATGTTATGCTCTTCACTATTTCCAAATGCACTGGCCATGCTGGTTCCAGAATTGGGTAAGTTTTTCAAACATTAATTACAAGTGAAGTCACAATCACAAATTCAAGAACATCAACAATTATTTTTAGCTTCAGAGTATCAGTGACTAATTCTACAACTCAAACCTATAGAAGTCTACAAATTTCAATTCTCACTTATTATAATTTGATTTACATGTAGTTGGGCACTTGTTAAGGACAAAGAGGTGGCAAGGAAGATGACAAAGTTCATGGAGATTAGTACAATTGGTGTATCTAAAGAAGCTCAACTTAGAGCTGCTAAGATTCTTGAAGTGGTCTCCGATAGTTGTTTGGATCCCAAAATGGAAAATTTCTTTGAATATAGTCAGTCTCTTATGATTGACAAGTGGCAGAGGTTAAGACAAGTTGTTATGGCCAATGACTTTTTTGTCCTCCAGAAATACCCTCTTCAATATTGCCTTTTCACAAAAGACTTTTGTGAATCACACCCTGGTAATAATAAAAATATTACAATGTTATGTCACGTTTAAGATTACAAGCTATGATGTTATCGATATATATTTGAAAAAAGTTTTCTTTTCTTTTGAATTTGAAATTCATGTTGTTATTTGAACTAGCATTTGCTTGGCTAATTTGCAAAGGAGGTGAAGAGGAGGATTGTCAAAAACTTCTTAAAGAACACAAGATTCATACAAGGAGTGGAAGAAGATTTGGAAGTGATTTAAGAAATGTTAGGATAAGTATTCTAAGTAGAGATGAAGACTTCAACATCTTTCTGAAGAAGCTTATGGCTATTCGAGGACCTACAAATGGAAATTAAGACATATTTATACATGAATTATTACTTGGTTAAATTTATATAATATCAGTTTTTAGAAAAATATTCTAGATATAAGTGGGTAATAGTGAGACTTTATAATGTCATTTTCTTTTTGCAGCAATGAAACTTTGATTTTGGATGTGTTGAAAAGTAGAATATTTTCTTGAATTGATGGAACTTGGTTGATTAATGCCAAAAGAGTTTTCAAAATAGAAAAGGGCCGATAATAGTACTTTTTGGTCTCACGTTCTTTTGAATTTTATGATGTTAGATTGAGAAATATCTAATCTTCAATTAATTTAAGTGTGTTGAAGTATGATATATTTGGATTATTTTAAGAATTGTATTATTGTCAAATATGAAGTAACAATACAAACTCAACATGATATATTGATAATTAAGCAATATAACTAATTAACAATTAAATGTATTTAATCATATATCATAAGGAAGGATCAAAAGTAAAATCAATTTATTACTAATAATATAGGAGAAAAAGAAAAACTAAAACTATGGGTGTGAACAAAATCTCAAACACTCACCTTAGTGGAGGACATTAAATGTGCAATAGGATATTATAAAAGCAAGCCTAAATTACTTTAGTGGACATTAAATGTGCAACAACATATTGATCATTGAATCGCATGGTATAGATTTTACTATATAAGAAGAGGGAATAACCAAGCACCACAAGTCAACATGTGTTCCAATAAGAAGAGGAAATAACCAATATATTTATAAAAAGAAATGACATATAAAATAAAATGGAGAAAGTATTAGTTTTTGAAAATGGAAAAGGACAAAACATATAAAAATTAAAAGACATATTTAAAAAAGTTGGTTTAACCCTCAAACATAAAAGTAACATATGTTATTAAAAACTTTAATAAAAAGTACTAGAATTTACAATAAATAATAACTTAAAATATCTACAAGACAACAAAAAAAAGACTAATTTTTGAACTGCTTGTGTCACATAAATTAGGATTGGGATGATTTTAAAATTTGAATTTTGGTTATACATTATAAAATAGCCGAAAAATTGAATGATATAATTTTTAAAAAAATAACCGAATGAATCGTCCTATCGATAACCTTAATGTTACTTTTACTCTGTTTATTTTTACTTAAATTTAGAAAGATATGCTTCATTCTATCCTCAATCTTATTGCTACATTTATTTGCTATTTAAAATTGAAATTAAAAAGACAAATGACAAATAAGTTTCTATATTAGCTCACTTATGAGCTACTATATAAGAAGAGGGAATAACCAAACACCACAAGTCAACATGTGTTTCAATAAAAAGAGGAAATAACCAATATGTTTATAAAAAGAAATAACATATAAAATAAAATGGAGAGAGTATTAGTTTTTGAAAATGGAAAAGGACAAAACACATATAAGATTAAAAGACATACAACAAAAATTTGGATTAATTCTCAAACATAAAAAGTAACATATGTTATTAAAAACTTTAATAAAAACTACTATAATTTACAATAAATAATAACTTAAAATATCTACAAGACAACAAAAAAAAAAGACTAATTTTTGTACAGCTTGTGTCACATAAATTAGGATTGGGATGATTTTAAAATTTGAATTTTGGTTATACATTATAAAATAGCCGCCGAAAAATTGAATGATATAATTTTTTTTAAAATAACTGAATGAATCGTCCTATCGATAACCCTAATGTTACTTCTACTCTGTTTATTTTTACTTCAATTTAGAAGAATATGCTTCATTTCTACCCTCAATCTTATCGCTACATTTATTTGCTATTTAAAATTGAAATTAAAAAGACAAATGGCAAATAAGTTTCTATATTAGCTCACTTATGAGCAAAATATATTATACCAATCTTTACTAATTTTATAACAATACATAAGCTATACTCCCTCCGTCCCATATTAGATGGACACTTTCAACTTTACACGGTGATTAAGTGTCACGACCCAAATTGAGTCATGAGTGGCACCCACACTTCACTTCCTAAGTGGGCGGACCAAGGAATCTAATCCCCAACTTATACCAATAATTCAACTACAACTAACAACAATAATGCGGAAGCTCCAAAACTTATTAAAGTAACCAATCAAATAAACCTCTAAAGTCTATTACATATTATCCCCAAAATCTGAAAGTCATCACATCAAGGACATCTGTTCTTAACATATCAAGTCTAAAGTATTAGAGACCTAAAATAAGTAAATACGATGGTCCATGTCCGAAATTCAAGGACATCACGCCATAGCTGAGAGAATCCAGCACGAGCTAGAAGGAATAGCTCACCCTGAAATCTGATGTGCTGAAGACTGGCTAGAATTAAGGGTGAGTCGAAGTCGATGGTACACTTGCTGCACTCCACAAAGAAAAACGAAGAAAACACAAGTAGGGGTCAGTACAAACAACACGTACTGAGTAGGTATCATCGGCCAACCCAAAATAGAAACTAATATACAAGGAATAATGGTATAAAGTCAACTATAGCACTTAGCAGGTGATAAGAAACCACAACATGAACAAGTAACAGTTGAAGCAAGTACGTAATCAATCACAATATCAAGCACACACACGAGGGCTCAGGCCTCTACATCACACTCGTTTGGGAAATGCGTTCATTGAGATTGAGTACATTAAGTTACTTCAATATCTTTTTCCTTTAATGTTACTGTGTCGGAACGTGACACTCCGATCCAAAAATACCGTGTCGGAACGTGACACTCCGATCTAATAATATTATTAATTTATCATTTATTATCACCATTTTCCAGTTCATTAATAATATTACATCAAGCCTTCTTTATTCAAGGCATAACTTCAATAGAGAGGTTTTCAGATTATAATCTCACGGTCTCAGGATTTTAAACCAATCACAAACCACACAACCAAGCCACACAATCACGCAGTCAAGTACATAGAGAACTTCACAATATCATTCAATGCATATCAATCGCTATTAAGAGTTTATCTATCAAATAGAACAAACCATAACCTACCTCCACCGAAGAACCGAAATCAAGCAAGCTACCTCTCCAATGCTTTACTTTTCCTCAATGCCTCCGAACCTTTCCAATCTATCAAGTATATGTAATTTGTAAGTTAACGAGTCTCTAGGCACCCATATTACTATATACATCAAGCTTAGACCCAGTAACTCATTCCAATCTATAGTCAATTTCCTAGAGTTCAATCTCAAGGGTAGGTCTCAATTTCTCCAATTATCACAACTTAAATGTATTCATGTAGTGCAATACACCTAATATTTAATTATCTATATCAATGTATCAAAACTTGAATCATAATTTGATAACTAGAGGAAATAATTAATGGCAAACCTAATTGTTTAGCAACCAATGGCGTACTGCAAAAGAACAAAAAAAATGAAATGGCGAACTAACCTATCCCTTTCTCAATTCCAACAGTACATTAATAATGTCCTATGATTTCTTATTATAAAACTACATAAACTAATCACCTAAGAGAAAGTGCAACATTTTGACAATTCCAAATTGTTTCCCCCCATCACCTCCTAATCATTGCCATTAATTTCTCAATCAACCTTGTCCCCTTAATCCATTTTATACCAACACCATTCTGCACTAGATTTCAGCATATAACAATATACTTCTACAACATTACAGTAACCTGTACTAAGAAAATGATTACAACTCCTTAACCAATTAACAATACCTTGTACACGAGTCACAATTCTATATCATTGTTCTACATCAGGCGGAATATATATATAGTCAACTTTATACTCAGAAGTTAGGTGCACTTTGATGAATTAAAGTTACCTCGATGTTGTTCTTCACCGGTATACGCCGCAACTATTGTTTTCTCGTCTTCCCCTCTTTTCTTTTCTTCAAATCAGTTATTACCCTAATTAATATATCTGACTAATCATAAAAATAATGGTAAAAGTCACCCACTACTAATTCTAATATTATTTTCTTTAATCACCAATTAACTAAATTATTAAAACTACGTTACGAATGGTCCAAAACACTTACTTAAAATCTATCGAAAGAGTATTTTATACAATAAAAGCTCTAATACTCAAAATGATCAAATGGTTCGTTACATTAGATACCAATTTACCCATCGTTCGTCCTCGAACGATCAAAAGAAGGCGAGGGTAAGGAAGGGTACCTGAATCGACAAAAAGGTGTGGATATCTTTCATACATATCATCCTCACTCTCCCAAGTGGACTCTTCAACTGGTCGATTCTTCCACTGAACCTTGATAGATGCAATCTCTTTTGACCTCAGTTTGCGAACCTCCCTATCTAGAATAGCTACAGGTTCCTCCTCATAAGACAGATTCTCATCAAGCAGTACTGAATCCCAACGAATAATGTAGTTTCCATCACCATGGTATTTTTTCAGCATAGACACATGAAATATCGGATGCACCCCTGACAACCCTGGAGGCAAGGCCAATTCATAGGCCACCTCCCCCACGCGCTTAAGAACTTCAAATGGCCCAACGTACCTCGGACTAAGCTTACCTCGCTTGCCAAACCGCATCACACCCTTCATGGGTGAAACCTTTAGCAAGACCTGCTCGCCCTCCATAAACTCCAAGTCCCTGACCTTCCGATCTACATACACCTTCTGCCTGTTCTGAGCTGCTAAAAGCTTCTCCTGAATGAATTTCACTTTCTCTAATGATTCTCTCAAGAGATCGGTACCCCAAGGCCTCACCTCAAATGAATCAAACCAGCCAATGGGAGACCTACATTTTCTCCCATACAATGCCTCAAATGGGGCCATATCAATACTCGAGTGGTAGCTATTGTTGTACGAGAACTCTGCTAAGGGTAAGAATTGATCCCAATGACCACCAAAATCTATCACGCACGCACGAAGCATATCCTCCAGCACTTGAATTGTTCGCTCAGACTGTCCATCGGTTTGAGGGTGAAATGCAGTACTAAGATCCAATCTAGTACCTAATTCATCATGCAAGGTCCTCCAAAAGTTAGAAGTAAATTGCGTACCTCTATCTGATATGATGGAAACTGGAACTCCATGCAATCTAACAATCTCACGGATATAGAGTTTGGCTAACTTCTCTGCATTGTAAGTCATCTTGACCGGAACGAAGTGAGCAGACTTAGTTAACCTGTCAACAATTACCCAAATAGAATTAAACTTACCCAATGTCTTTGACAGTTTGGACATTGGGCAACAAAATCAACAATGTCACGCTTTATTCTACTCCACCAATAATGTTGTCTCAGATCACGATACATCTTGGTTGCACCAGGATATATAGAATACCTCGAACTATGAGCCTCTGCAAGAATAGTATGAGTCAAGTCACCAACACGGGGCACACACACCCGCCCCTTAATCCTCAAGACACCTTCCTTATCAATGACAGCCTCCTTAGCTTCTCCGCGCAATACCATATCTCGAATTCGACTCAGCTTCTCATCATCAAACTGCTTTCCCTTAATCTGGTCAAGAAAAGAAGATCTTGCCTCCACACAGGCCAAGAATCCTCCTTTTTCAAGTATTTCCAGCCTCATAAAGTCATTAGCCAAAGTTTGCACCCTCTACAGCCAAGGGGCGTCTAGAAACTTGTAAGTGGGCTAAACTACCCATGCTTCATGCTTTTCTACTTAGGGCATCTGCCACAACATTAGCCTTTCCCGGGTGATATAAAATAGTAATATCATAGTCTTTCAATAACTCCATCCACCTCCTCTGCCTCAAATTCAAATCCTTTTGGGTGAACACATATTGTAGACTGCGATGATCTGTATACACTTCACACTTGACCCCATATAGATAGTGCCTCCACCGCTTCAATGCAAATACAAGCTGCAGCCAACTCCAAATCATGGGTTGGATAATTGCGTTCATGCACTTTTAATTGCCTTGAAGCATAGGCAATTACATTCCTCTCCCGCATTAGCACCGCACCCCAAACCAAAATAAGATGCATCACAATAAACAATGAAATTCTTACCTTCCACGGGCAAGGCAAGAATCGGTGCAGTAGTCAACAAGGTCTTGAGTTTCAGGAAGCTTTCTTCACACTCATTCGACCATACAAATGGAACATTCTGCTTGGTCAAATTGGTCAACTGGGAAGCAATAGAAGAGAATCCCTGTACAAATCGATGGTAGTAGCTAGCTAAACCAACAAAGCTCCTTACCTCTGAAACATTAGTAGGTCTTACCCAACTCTTCACTGCTTCAATCTTAGAGGGATCCACCATCACTCCATCCTTAGAAACCACGTGCCCCAAGAAGGACACTGAATCGAGCCAAAACTCACACTTGGAGAATTTGGCATAAAGCTTTTTCTCCCTTAACAACCCTAATACAATCCTCAAATGCTCCTCGTGTTCCCTCCTGCTCTTTGAGTATATCAGGATATCATCAATAAATACAATAACAAAAAGGTCTAAATATGGCTTAAAGATTCCGTTCATTAGGCTCATGAAAGCAGCAGGGGCATTCGTAAGCCCAAAGGACATTACTAAGAATTCATAATGCCCATACCTGGTTTATAGTCTATGCACATCCGAAAACTACCATCCTTCTTCTTCACAAATAAAACTGGAGCACCCCAAGGAGATGTACTCGGTCTAATAAAACCTTTACCTAACAATTCCTGAAGTTGGGCCTTTAACTCCCTTAACTCAGCTGGGGCCATTCTATAAGGTGGAATGGAAATGGGGCGAGTCCCCGGCTCTAAGTCAATACAAAAATCAATATCTCTATCTAGTGGCATACCAGGTAGGTCGGAAGGAAAAACATCTGTAAATTCATGGACTATTGAAACAGACTCGATTGAAGGCACTTTGGAGGTATCATCTCCGAGATGTGCCAAGAAAGCTAAACAACCCTTACTCACCAACCTCTTAGCACGAAGAAAAGAGATAATACGAACTGGGGCGGGAATATAGTCACCCTCCCACACTAGTGGATCTATCCCAGGCTTAGCCAAGGTCACAGTCTTAGCATTACAATCTAAGATAGCAAAATTTGGAGAAAGCCAAGTCATACCCAAAATTACATCAAAATCAACCATCTCTAGAATTATCAGATCTACATAAGTCTCGCCCCCCACAAAAGTCACAAGGCAAGACCTATACACCTTTTCCACTATCACAGACTCACCAACAGGAGTAGAGACATGAATAGGCATGTCAAGCAAATCACATTGCCAATCAAGACCAGTAGCGAACAAGGAAGATACATAAGAAAATGTGGATCCAGGATAAAACAATATAGAAGCCATGCGATCACAGACCAGAAGAGTACCTGTGATAACAGCATTGGATGTCTCTGCCTCTGACCTCCCGGGGAAAGCATAACAATGAGCCCTATCACCTGTCTGTCCATTGCCTCTGCCGGCCGCGCTCCAGCAGTTCCAACCTCCGGGTTGAACTGGTGACCACCATTACCTTGGCCACCACGTCCTCCAGAATGACGGCCTCTACCGTGACCACCTCTACCTCTAACTGTTGGGGATCTGTAATTTTGATCGTACCGAGCCTGACTCTGCTTTGGACAATATTTCTTGATATGTCCGGCCTCTCCACATCTATAACATGTCCTAGAGTCGAGTGTAGGTCTCAGTGAAGACGAAGAAGACTGGAGGTAACCCCCAAACTCAGAAAAAGGTTGACTGGTCCGCAACGGACCCTCAACTGAAGCCTGCAATGAAGACTGAATAGGACGAGGTGGATAGCCCCTGAACTCTGCCCTCTGGAGTACGAACCACTGAACTCACCTCTCTTACGAAACTTTTTAAATGTTGACTCCTTGGTGAAGTCATATGGCTTCACCACCTCTACCTCTATCACAAAATCAACCATTTCTTGAAAAGATTTTGCAGAAGCAGCTACCTGTAAAGCTGGGATCTGCAAATCTGACCTCAATCCCTTTACAAAGCGGCGAATCCGCTCTTGCGGACTGAAGCAAAGCTGAGTGGCATACCTGGATAATGCACGAAATTTAGCCTCATAAGCTGCAAATGAGACATCCTTCCTTGCTCTATGTTCAGAATTCATCCTCATTCTCGTCCCTCAAAGTCAGGGTATGTACTTCTCCATAAATAAGCTAGAAAATGATGTCCAAGTCATAGGTGGTGCCTTTGCTGGTCGACACTCCACATGAGACCGCCACCACATTTTGGCATCCCTTGAAACCGGTAGGTCACAAACTCAACACCGAATCGCTCCACTATGTCCATCTTATGCAACAACTCATGGCAATCAACCAGAAATCATAAGCATCTTGATTCGGTACCACTTGAAGAGTGGAGGTTTCGGCTTTAAGAACTTAATAAAGAGATCATGCTGGTCACTAGTCATTATAGGCCCTGTAGTCAATCGGGGAAACGTGTCTGTTTCCAAGGACGCATCCATGCGAGGAGCCACATTGGCTGCATGTTGTACTCCCTGAACTTGAGGTGCTAGTGAAGAAAAGATTGGGGGTGCCTGGCCCTGATCAGATAACCTGCTAAGATAAGTGAGAACCTGATTAATCATCTCTGGAGTAGGCTGGGGTGGTACTTCTTTCTCTTGAATGTGCTCATCTTCCCCTTCGTCACTCTCTCGCACTACCTCGTCAGTCGGTGGATGATTCACCACTCTATCCCTAGCTGGACCAAGTGTTTGTCCTCTGCCTCTAGTGGGCCTTCTCCCGCGACCTCTACCACGGCCTCTTGCTACTGCTCCCCTTCGAGCTACAGCCCCAACGGTTGGCTCAGGTGTACCCTGCCTTGCCGGTGTTGGTGTTGTCACACTTGTTGCTCTAGTTCTGACCATTTGCGAGATAGAGTGAAGAAGGTCAGATACCAATTTGTATCACCTAGATACCAATTGGATTCAAGTAATAGCAGAAAGAAAGAAAAATGTGAGTTTTCCTAAAGTCCTATAGTCTCTTGAAGAAAAGTAAAGGCGTCCCTGTACTGTTCCGCAAGACTCTACTAGACTTGTCCTTGTGTGATGAGATCATCGAACCTAACGCTCTGATACCAAGTTTGTCACGACCCAAATTGAGTTATGAGTGGCACCCACACTTCACTTCCTAAGTGGGCGGACCAAGTAATCTAATCCCCAACTTATACCAATAATTCAACTACAACTAATAACAATAACGCGGAAGCTCCAAAACTTATTAAAGTAACCAATCAAATAAACCTCTAAAGTCTATTACATATTATCCCCAAAATCCGAAAGTCATCACATCAAGGACATCTCGTTCTTAACATATCAAGTCTAAAGTATTAGAGACCTAAAATAAGTAAATACGATGGTCCATGTCCGAAATTCAAGGACATCACGCCATAACCGAGAGAATCCAAAGACGAGCTAGAAGGAATAGCTCACCCCGAAATCGATGTCTTCAAGGCGGCTAGAATTAAGGGTGAGTCGAAGTCGATGGTACACTTGCTGCACTCCACAAAGAAAAACGAAGAAAACACAAGTAGGGGTCAGTACAAGCAACACGTACTGAGTAGGTATCATCGGCCAACTCAAAATAGAAACTAATATACAAGGAATAATGGTATAAAGTCAACTATAGCACTTAGCAGGTGATAAGAAACCACAACATGAACAAGTAACAGTTGAAGCAAGTACGTAATCAATCACAATATCAAGCACACACACGAGGGCTCAGGCCTCTACATCACACTCGTTTGGGAAATGCGTTCATTGAGATTGAGTACATTAAGTTACTTCAATATCTTTTTCCTTTAATGTTACTGTGTCGGAACGTGACACTCCGATCCAATAATACCGTGTCGGAACGTGACACTCCGATCCAAAAATACCGTGTCGAAACGTGACACTCCGATCCAAAAATACCGTGTCGGAACGTGACACTCCGATCTAATAATATTATTAATTTATCATTTATTATCACCATTTTCCAGTTCGTTAATAATATTACATCAAGCCTTCTTTATTCAAGGCATAACTTCAATAGAGAGGTTTTCAGATTATAATCTCACGGTCTCAGGATTTTAAACTAATCACAAACCACACAACCAAGCCACACAATCACGCAGTCAAGTACATAGAGAACTTCACAATATCATTCAATGCATATCAATCGCTATTAAGAGTTTATCTATCAAATAGAACAAACCATAACCTACCTCCACCGAAGAACCGAAATCAAGCAAGCTACCTCTCCAATGCTTTACTTTTCCTCAATGCCTCCGAACCTTTCCAATCTATCAAGTATATGTAATTTGTAAGTTAACGAGTCTCTAGGCACCCATATTACTATATACATCAAGCTTAGACCCAGTAACTCATTCCAATCTATAGTCAATTTCCTAGAGTTCAATCTCAAGGGTAGGTCTCAATTTCTCCAATTATCACAACTTAAATGTATTCATGTAGTGCAATACACCTAATATTTAATTATCTATATCAATGTATCAAAACTTGAATCATAATTTGATAACTAGAGGAAATAATTAATGGCAAACCTAATTGTTTAGCAACCAGTGGCGTACTGCAAAAGAACAAAAAAAATGAAATGGCGAACTAACCTATCCCTTTCTCAATTCCAACAGTACATTAATAATGTCCTATGATTTCTTATTATAAAACTACATAAACTAATCACCTAAGAGAAAGTGCAACATTTTGACAATTCCAAATTGTTTCCCCCCATCACCTCCTAATCATTGCCATTAATTTCTCAATCAACCTTGTCCCCTTAATCCATTTTATACCAACACCATTCTGCACTAGATTTCAGCATATAACAATATACTTCTACAACATTACAGTAACCTGTACTAAGAAAATGATTACAACTCCTTAACCAATTAACAATACCTTGTACACGAGTCACAATTCTATATCATTGTTCTACATCAGGCGGAATATATATATAGTCAACTTTATACTCAGAAGTTAGGTGCACTTTGATGAATTAAAGTTACCTCGATGTTGTTCTTCACTGGTATACGCCGCAACTATTGTTTTCTCGTCTTCCCCTCTTTTCTTTTCTTCAAATCAGTTATTACCCTAATTAATATATCTGACTAATCATAAAAATAATGGTAAAAGTCACCCACTACTAATTCTAATATTATTTTCTTTAATCACCAATTAACTAAATTATTAAAACTACCCCATTAATTTCATAAATGTAGTTACGAATGGTCCAAAACACTTACTTAAAATCTATCGAAAGAGTATTTTATACAATAAAAGCTCTAATACTCAAAATGATCAAATGGTTCGTTACATTAAGAAATCATTAATACATTAGAAGACTTCACCATTTTGCCCTTTGTTTATATCAATGCATATTGAAATGAGTTACAAAAAATACACATACAATATAGGAATGGTCATATTAATTGTAGGGGTAAAATGAAAAATAATTAATTTATTCTATCCTAATTTAATAAGTTCTCAAATAATATGAAAAAAATATTTTTAGTAAGATTCCCATCTAATATGAGATAGAGAGAATAACAATATAACTTTATTAATGTTGGGCCCGGACAGCGCCCCTCCCTAATCGTTATTATAATCCCATAAAAACTATAGATATAGCCAGATAGGATTCGGTTCTTGAATACACTGGGATAGATACAAAAATAGATTCAGTGATCTGTTTGTTCTTAAAAAAATTTCCGAAACTCTAGCCCTTTCTCTATGTTGAGGATTTGAAAAGAATTTTAAGAGGATTTTATAGCAAAAAATGATAGAAAAATTACCTGCAATTAAAATACCCAGTTAAGAATGAACTCAAAGTTTATAGCATCGGCTTTGCTAATGGTAAGCAAAGAAGAGAGTAGAAGAGTGTAGAAGAAAGGATTGGAAAACAAAATGCCCTTAGAATATAATAAAATTTCCAAATTACCCTTGATCGTCCTAGTGATGGCCATTCAGGTAATTTAAGAAAGGGAATTATACAACAGATTCTAAAAACAAAATTAAATGACAGCACATCTAAATAAAAGAAAAAAAAATCGTCATTTGCAAAACCATTCAGGTAATTTAAGAAAGGGAATTATACAACAGATTCTAAAAAAAAATAAATTAAATGACAGCACATCTAAATTTTTATCCTTTAATGTTAAATTCTTAACTTCATGAATTCTCTTTTGATGTCATCGGTCTTTAGTGTGATTTTCAGGCCTTCAGATCACAAAAAGAGACAGATAAAGTGATTCACTTTCAGTATGACCACAACAAATAATTAAATAAACACAGCTCATTATGATATAGCTTTTTGCTCAAAACTCACATTATGTAAAAAGTAAATAGAAGAAAACCAAAAATAACACAAAAGAATCTTATAACAAAGAGCAAATGGTGGAGATACCGAAAGGAATATCAAAGGGAATAAATGGCACTTGGATATAGATAATTGGAAGCAGAATATCAGTGTCATATATATATATATACTGATTTTCCACAGGAAATATTGAGGGAAGAAAGAAATCTTAAAAGAGATATAAACACCAATTTTATCTATTAATTGTATAGAAAATTAATTGACAATCAAATTCAATCATAGCAGATAAGCAACACACACAACAGCAACCTGTAACTATACAATAAAAGATATCCTCATCAGAATTGAATCAACTGATAAAACAACTCTCTAAGAAATATCTTCAGTAAGCCACAATGCAACTATCATTGTAACTATCTTGTTAGTTTTCAACCAAAAACTAACAAGATTTTTAGTTACATATTTATTATTTAGTTAAATAATAAATATGTCATTGTATGAGCTATTTATTACTCATTCCTTTTGAATTTGTTAATCTGATTTTGATCTGACACATAGTTACGAAAGTAAATTAGATTTTGAGAAAAAACATTAAGTGATACTTGAAGTTGTCCCAGATTTTCAAAAAGACACCTTAACTTTGCATGCGTCCTATTACCCCACAAAACATTCAAAATCACAATAAATACATATTTTTTACACAATATTTCCACTTTGGACAAAAATATCCTTCGAATGTGCAATTTCTTAAAAACAAAAAGTCGGACCCATTATTAATGTATTGAAGGATGCTTTGGTAATTTCCTATGATGAATTCGTTTTGTTTGTTTCTTTTAAATTTATTTTACTATACTAAATAATTCTATAAAATATTATGAATCACGATAATTAATTACTTAACTATTTAAAAGATATAAAAATATATAAAAGATCTGATTGACTCTTCAAATTTTACCGGTGACACATAAATTGGGACAAATGAAATAATATATATTATTTGAAAATTTCTTAGAAAGTACTATAAATTACAGTAATTAACAGCTAGAAATATTTCAAAGACAAAAAAAATTGATTGAATCTCAAATTTTTTTTAGTACTACATAAATTGAGAAAGAAGAAATGACCTCTATTATTTGAAAATGGCGTAAAAGTATTACAAATCATACAATAAGAATTAACAATTTAAAATTTTAAAAGACTTTAATGCTTTATACTTATTCTATTTCCACTTTGAACAAAAATATCCTCCCAATATGCATATTTTTTAAATAAAAAGTGGGACCCATTATTGATATATTCAAGGATGCTTTGGTAATTTTCCTATGATGAATTCGTTTTGTTTGTTGTTTATTTTTTTTTAAATAATTGTATAAAATATTATAAATCACAATAATTATTACTTAAATATTCAAAAGATATAAAATATGTAAAAGATCTGATTAACTCTTCAAATTTTATCGGTGACACATAAATTGGACAAATGAAATAATATATATTATTTGAAAATTACTTAGAAAGTACAATAATTTACAGTAATTAACAATATAATATTTTAAAGACAAAAAAAATTAATTGAATCTCGAAATTTTATTAGTACCACATAAATTGAGAAAGAAGAAATAACCTTTATTATTTCAAAATTGCGTAAAAGATATTGCAAATCATACAATAATAATTAGCAATTTAGAATGTTAAAAGACATAAAAAATTTTTTTACCATAGTTAACAATAATTAAAAATGTAAACTATTTTAAATTAATATTAAAGTTTGATTAACTCTTTAATTTTGTTTTTGTCACATAAATTGAAATAAAAAATGATACATATTGGGCCCGTGCTAGCATGGTTCCGGTGTCTAGGATATATATATGCATAAATCTTCTTAATCATGGGATCCACATATAGAGTCCGTTGGATGCTCGAGCACCTCTTAACTTTGTCTCGAAATATATATATATATATATATATATATATATATACACACACACGTTAGTTTTACGGCACGTGTGTATCATATTATATAGTATATGATGTTGTAAAATAGAATTAATATGACTAAATTAAAGCTTTTTAGTAAATAATTATAAATTGAAAGAACAGTGGTCAAGTTCTTTTGAATGATTAATACAGATTGTCATAAAGTTAATTATTTTTAGACCAGAATGACCAGATTTCATTAAAACATTTCAAAATACATTCAAAATTTAAATATGTTGAGAAAGTGACATTTCTTTACTACTGTTTTTTTTTACTTTACTCAATTTAATATACAAACTTAACCAACAAAATAGAAAAATAATATCAATATAAAAAATGTCACCAATAGCCTTTCCTATTGAGGTTATAACTATAAATGATGGACACCATTTGAGAATAGTTTTTCTCTTAAATATTAATACTTCATGGTGCATGACACTAATAACTATTACCATAAATAGTGCAATATTTTATCTTTATATGTAATATATCTTTTTAAAATATTATTACTCAATTAATATTTGAGTAAGGCTATCATAGAGATGTAATCTTACCAAAAGTGTACTTCTATAGAAAATTTCAACATTGTTATAAGTAGAATATTATAGAGAAAAAAAATATAACATCAAAAATTAGTTCTAAAGAAAACTAAGTTGTTATAGTCAAATATTCTTTTAACGAATAATGGTTAAATAGAGAATTGAGTGTATGCCAAATATTTATGTTGACCAATTAATATATGTACTACATCACCTATATTGAGAAATATTTTCTCTTTAAGTTTCTACCATATCTTTGTGGAATTGTAGTCCTATCTTTTTGAAATGCAGCATACATTTCATATAATTGTTGAGTATCTAGTATCTTATAGAAGTTCTATTATGATATAAAACATTAAACTTTTTCAATAAAAAAAATTAATTGATGAATAAAATTTAAATTATTTATTTATCGAATCTTTAATTTGATTTAAGATCATTTTGTAATCAATCACTATTTTCTTATCTATTTTTATATAGCTTGTAAGGAGTGTGTCTTGTGACATATCATTTTCTTAGATCAAAATGAGCACAAATATTAGAAAATTCATACTTAAAAAGAGTCAACACAATATAATTATAAAAAAGAATAAATATATGGAACAATTCATAGCCAATGAAGAAGGAAGACGAAAATATGTTCATGATATATTTACTCTAGTATTCAATTTGATTGAAATCTCTTGCCACCAACACTTTACTTTCTCCAAAAAATATATTGAAAAATTCATAGCCAATGAAGAAGGAAGATAGAGTTTTTGGCTAAAAACATCCTTAAACTATACCCCCAACTTAAATTACATCTTTCAATTATCCTTTTTAACAAAAAACATCCTCCAAGTATTTAAAACTTAACAGCTTTCATCCCTCTATTAAAATTTGTCAAAAAATTAGCGAATTCCACACAAAAACATATGCAATTTGTATTGTTCTCATAAAAAAAAATCTATTATATTATTACCGATTGGAAAAACATAAAAAAATAAAAATGAAAATTTGAGACTCGTGTTTGCTATTAAAAAAATAATGTTAGGACGATGTGATTCTACGAGGAGACATGATCTGCTCTTCTCCTTTACAAACTGAATGGAGTTGGAGCTTAATTTCACACAATCTTCACCTTTCAAAGTCAAAATGTCATTAGAACAATAATTTTTGGGAAAAATTGATAATTGAGGTGATAAAGATTCAGCTAATTTTGATCTCTAGTACTCAAGTTTCATTTTTCATTATTAGAAGTAAAAGTCTCCGAACGACACCAGTTTTTGCAGATTCAATGAAAACAAAACATTTCCATTGGTAATTCTTTGATATCAAATCAAATGAAAAGTAAATAAAAATAAAATTGCTAATTAAAAGGAAGACAATGCAAAACGTTGTTACTAAAAAAAATTATAATATTATTTTAGATGTATGTGGAATGAACAAAATTGATTTATTGGGGTGATTTAGAGAGTTTAATTTGTTGAGAGTAGTGTGAACCATACATGATGTTGTGAAGAACTTGTTAATTTTTGACAAATTTTAACAAAAGGATGAAAGTTATAAATTTTAAATAATTGAGGGTTGTTTTCTGTTAAGAAAAATAATTGAAGGATGTAGTTTAAGTTGATGGTATAGTTTAGGGATGTTTTTGGCCAAAAACTCCAAAAATATATGTTCATGTTATATTAACCTTAGTGTTCCAAAATTAGGAAGAAACTCCTTCGTTTGAGGTCAAAAGAATAAAAAATGGAAAAACTAAGAAGAAATATTTTACCCCAGTCATGTGCCTTTTTCATATTTGTTTATTATTATTGTCTCTCCCACAACTTGATCTATTTATTTTATTAGAAAAATAATCTACAATGAGTGTATTCGTCATTGTTCACTCATTATGTTAACATTAATTACTAACTTCTATCTCAAATTAAAATACAAAAGAAATTAATTGAAGAAACAAAACAAGAAAAAGAAATGAAAATTCCCGCGCACTATATATAGAAGTTTTCTGTGTGAAGCAAAGTTCATATATAATTGCACATTTCTTTGTTCTTTTCTTTTCTTCTTTAATAGACACTACAAGAAAAGTGCTTTTTAACAACCATTTCTTAACGAAGGGACATAGATGTGGTCGTCAAAAGTGTATTCCTAACGACAAAATAATTTTTATGGTCGTTAGAGTTAATTTTTAATATAGTATAAGCGATGGGATAAATATTAGTCGTTCTAAAATTATTTTCCGGTCGTTAAAACAAATTACTAGTATGTATATATATATATATATATATATATATATATATATATATATATATATATATATATATATAAATTTAGTATTTATTGAAGAATAATTATATTTGGGTTAAATATTAAATTTACAAATAATAACTTAATTAAACAAAAAAAAAAGCCGCCTATTTTTCCCTCATTATATATAGATATATATATGTGTGTGTGTGTGGTCCCCATTTAAAATTGTTAATCACAATTCAAACATCAGCCGCGTCGTCCTGGCATATCCTTAGACATTAAACATCTTTATATATATATATATATATATATATATATATATATATATATATATATATATATATATATATATATATATATATATATATAATTTTTTAGTATTTATTGAAGAATAATTATATTTGGGTTAAATATTAAATTTACAAATAATAACTTAAACAAAAAAAAAAGCTGCGTATTTTTCCCTCGTTTTTATTTGAGGAACAATCTGAGAGAAGCCCTATATACGTTTCTCATCAGATCCACGGCGCCAAGCTGCTAGGTTTCAATTTTCTTTGTTCATAACAGAAAAAAGAGATCGTTGTGAATAAAGGTTCTTCTTCTTCTTCTTCTTTCAAGCGAGTTAGAAGCTTTGAATCTCAGAGCAATTGAGAACTTCCTCCTCTACAAAATCAATAGTAAGTGCTTGTTCTCTTCTCTACGGTAAATCGTTTCTTTTTGTGCCTGCTCTACATTGTATTTCTCTTCACTATTGGTGTAAAATAGGTGATATTCACCAGATTTTTCAAACTTGACTATCAAGTTTCTGGTTACTTATGTCATAAACACCTTGGGTGAGCTTAGTAGACATGTTTCATCAGAATTGAACAGTGTTTTTATGAAATTGTGAGTATTAAACATCAATAGTAATATCTCTGTCATGGTTAGGAGTGTGTGGTGCTACTACAGAGTTGGGAAAGCCTATGGCTATTCTATCTACAGGTTGTTTAATTTGTTTTTGGCTTTCTATAGCCCATTTGAACATGCTTACTCATTATCTAGATAGCTTTTGATTTCTAGAATTCAATTCTAAATGGAACTAGTGTGACGATTTTATCTTTGTCTAAAAGTTGTTTTTTTGTTTACGGAACTCAATTTTATATAAAATTGAATGTGACGATATAATGTTTAGAGGCAACATTGATCATTCTTTATCTACTAAGATTGTCCCTGAACTCATCAAGAATATATCTTAGGTATGATTAGGATTGATGGAGATGTTCTCTGTTTCTCATCCCGTTAGATATTCTTTTTACCAAAATACAATCTTTTGTGTGTTGTACTTATCGATTAGTCTATATGAAAGATAGTTTATATGAATCAACAAAGAGTTCTTATCAATATAGAATAAATGAATTGTACAGAGTTGCAGGAACTGTAAGTGTTTCTTCTCCTTGTCTCTGTCAAATCCTTTAACACACCACTTTGTATTCCATGATGTTCAATTTATTTTTGACGTTTTATATGTTGTCTAATTCTTGTATTCAATCATTCCTTATCCGCTAAGATTTTACAGAACTAATCGAGAATAAGTCCTTTAGATCAAACATGAAAATCATAGCTATTTTTTGTATGATCAGAATTATTGTATTTGGTCTCTGTTCTTAGCCAGTTTTTTGTTTTTACCAAATACAACCAATTTTGTGTTGAACTTCTAAGTCATTGTATATGAGTGTTTGTTTATATGAATCGACATTCTTCTAATTAATCTAGAGTGAGCAATGCAGAGCAACGAGAAACACTTAGTTTTTCTTATCCTTCTCTCAGCCAAATACTTAAGCTTCCTCTCTTTGTATTCTATAAAGTTCAATTTGTTTTTGGCGTTTTATATCTTTGTCTCATTCTTGTTTTTGTATATTTTTTTTTTATCTTTGAAATTCAATTGTAAATTAACTAAAATGGATTTGAAATTCAGTTGCATCTAACTTCAACAAATCGGTTTTATTAGTTGACAGATTTTCCGTAAATTGTCCATATTAATTCTTTTGGATAAAAAATGAAGCTTGTAGATTTTTTATATGATTTAGTGGGCTGTAAGAGAAACCGAGAACTATTTTTGATATGAATGAAGTATCTAAGGCATGCGGGAGATATCACTATTTTTTTTTAAGTTTGTCAACCCACTCTCGAACTTGTTTCATTGATTTATTAATTCTTGGCTGATTAAATATAGTTTTAGTTGCTGCACCTTTTGTACTTTTTATTGAAATACTTTTGTTCCACATTCTATTGTCTAGACCGGATTATGGCACCCGATAAGCAATGGATACAACTTATTCATAATAGACTTGATGATGCTTATATACATGGGGTAGAAAGCTTTTTGAATTATACGTTTACAAGATTGAGGGAAGCGAATGAAATAAGATGTCCATGTGTTAAATGTTGTAATGCAGTTTCTCGAACACGAGAGATGGTTAGATCACATTTAATAGTACATGGAATGATCCAAAATTATACGTTTTGGTATCACCATAGCGAGAGGACAGGTGAGACAGAAGAATCGGATTCTGAATCTGAAGATGATGAAAATGTAATTGACGAGGATGATGAAGAGGATGAAATACATGAAATTCTTACAGATTTACATCTTGCTTTTAATGTAGAAAATATGAATACTCGTGATGATGATGTTCTCGAGGAGGAACCAAATCCTGAAGCGAAAAGATTCTATAGTCTTTTAAAGGAATATGATCAACCATTGTACAAAGGTTCAAAACTTTCAAAACTTTCTACTTTGGTGAAGTTGCTTCATATTAAAAGTATTGGTCGTTGGAGTAATGACTCATTTAATATGCTATTGAAGATGTTAAAGAATGATTTGTTGCCTGATGAATGAAATTTGCCGGATTCATATTATGAAGCAAGAAAGCTAATTCGAAGCCTAGGGCTTTCATATGAGAAGATCGATGCATGTAAGAATGATTGCATGTTATATTGGAAGAATGAGAAGTTTGTTGATTCTTGCAAAATTTGTGGTGCATCTAGATGGAAGGAGTATAAACATAGTGGGGAAACCAGATTTAAAAAAGGGAAAAAGATACCACACAAGATCTTACGCTATTTTCCTTTAAAGACAAGACTTCAACGATTGTTTATGTGCTCAAAAACATCTTCTTTAATGAGATGACATCATGAAAACAAAGCTAATGATGGGATTATAAGGCATCCGGTTGATTCAAAAGCATGAAAAAAGTTTGATGAACTTCATCAATCATTTGCTATGGAGCCTCGTAATGTTAGACTTGGACTTGCTAGTGATGGTTTTCAACCATTTGGATGTTCTAGAACTCCATACAGTATTTGGCCTGTGGTACTTATTCCTTATAATTTACCACCTTGATTATGCATGAAGCAGGAAAATTTTATTTTGTCAATGGTTATTCCCGGTCCTGGAAGTCCTGGAGATGCAATTGATGTTTATCTTCAACCATTGATTAATGAATTAAAAGAATTATGGGAAACTGGAGTTGTTACCTTTGATGCGTCAACTAAACAAAACTTCACGTTGCATGCTGCTTTATTGTGGACCATTAATGACTTTCCAGCTTACGCAAATCTATCTGGTTGGAGTACAAAAGGAAAATTGGCTTGCCCATGTTGCAATAAAGAAACAATCTCAGATAGGTTGAAAAATGGTCAAAAACAGTGTTATATGGGTCATAGACGCTTTCTTCCTGTTAATCACAAATGGAGGGACGATAAAAAGTCATTTGATGGTACTACAGAGTGGAGATTACCTCCAAATACATTGTCTGGGTGATGACATACTTTATCAAGTGGCTGATTTAGATGGGTTACCTCTAACAAATGATCCAAAGAAAAAGATTAAAGTATCACATGAGAATAGAGGTGATAATTGGAATAAGAAGAGTATCTTTTTTGATCTTCCATATTGGAAAACATTATTGTTGCGGCATAATTTAGATGTGATGCACATTGAGAAGAATATATGTGATAATATTTTGGGAACAATCTTAAATATCAAAGGCAAAACAAAAGACACCCTGAGTAGTCGCTTAGATTTGCAAGAAATGAACATCAGGAAAGAATTACATCCAAAAATAATTGGAGATAAGTATGAGCTACCAACAGCATGTTTCACATTATCTCCTGAAGAGAAGCACACATTTTTAAAATTTTTAAAGGATTTAAGGGTTCTTGATGGTTTTTCATCAAATATTTCTCATTGTATCAATATGAAAGATCACAAAATCTCTGGATTAAAAAGTCATGATTGTCATGTTCTTCTTCAACATTTAATCCCACTTGCCATACGTAGTATGCTATGCAATGAGGTGCGTGAGCCAATAATTGAGTTGTCATTGTTTTTCAATATTCTTGGAGCAAAGTGCTTACAACTAGAGGAGTTGGAACAAATAGAAGCACAAATTCCTGAAACTCAATGCAAGTTAGAAAAGGTTTTCCTTCCTGCTTTTTTTGATGTCATGGAGCACTTGTCAATTCATTTAGCTAATGAGGCGATGATTGCTGGACCTGTTCAATATCGATCAATGTATCCAGTGGAGCGATGGCTATACTTTTTGAAGCTTTTTATTCGTAATAGATCATGCGTTGAAGGTTCTATTGCAGAGGGACATATAGCGAATGAATTTACAACCTTATGTTCAAGGTATTTGCATACAATAGAAACAAAATTTAATCGCCTTGAACGGAACTATGATGGGGGTACTATAGAATCGATGGAGGTTTAATGATTTTTGTCAACCCGAAAAAAGCTTTAAAAGGCGGCAAGACACGCCGACTTGATTTAAAAGAAATGGAGCAAGCCCATATTTATATTTTGAAGAATTGTGATGAAGTTCAACCATTTCTCGAGTAAGTAATTACTTTTCAAAATAATTATTTTGTAATTCTTCAAAATACTTCAAAATATAATTCTTCTCGAGTAAGTAATGACTCTTATTATGCTTCAATCTTCTATAGAGAGTTTTCTCAAGTTCCAGGTGATTCCTCTAAAAAAAATTCAGATAGGCAATTCATCAGTTGGTTTAAAGAAAAGGTGAATACTATTTAAAAACTATTATTTTCAAATCATGGAAATAATATTTGCTAAACTATGTTCTTAATCGTGATAGATTGCAGGATTATACAAACATGACAATAGTAAGAAAATGGAAGATTTACTCACATTGTCACGTGGTCCTATGAAATATACGACAAGTTTCAAAGGCTACATTATTAATGGGTATAGATTTCATGTGCAAGATTATGATAACGGTTTGAGGACTCAAAATTGTGGGATAGTTGTTCTTGGTGAGGCGGCGACGAAGAAGATAGAATCATTGATTACTATGGAGAACTAACGAAGTTCTTGAATTACAATTTATTGGGGGAGAAGATTGGTTTTGTTTAGGTGTATGTGGTATGATGTATATGACAAAGAAAGGGAGTTAAAATAGATGAATATGACTTTGTGAGTGTTAACCCCCAACGATTTTTGAAAACCGATGAGCCTTTTGTATTAGCCAATCAAGCATCACAGGTGTTTTATGTGAGAGATCATTCTAATAAAGGCTGGAATGTGGTGCGAAAGTTTATGCCTCGTGATTCTTTTGATGATATGCAAAAGAATGATTGTGATTCCAAGGATTTACATGATTCAATTGAAAGGAAAAGAAAAAGAACTCATACAGGTTTGGAACTTCATAGTGGATGTTTATATTTTTTCAATTACATGCATATATTCTAATCTTCTATATGTAATTTTGATCCATTGAAGTAGTTAGAGTGAATAGAGGTTGATCCAATAACAATATCTTCTTATTTATTTTGTATGAAATGAATAGAGACAATGTGTAGTAGCATTTATCTTTTGTTTGATTATCCTAGCTATTTTTATATTTGTTCTATGTTAATATCCGTCCTAAAAGAAACTTAGTTAAATGTACTCTACTGTTGGACTTTATGATAGGATGAAATGAGTTCTTTAAATATTAAGAAATCTGAAATGGGATCAAGTTCAAAGAATTTAAAGCAATCATTCCTTCCACCAGTGCGTTAGCGGGGACGAGGGCAAAGCCTCAAATCAATGGGATCTGTAAGAGTAAACTGCTGAAAAGAGAACCTTGATTGATCCAACAAACAAAATGCTAGAGACTCTGAGAAGCAAATCAGGTATTATATTTTATTTTTTGAATCTACAGATTTTTATTGCTAGGTGTTGTGTTTTATATTCTCAAGCTATAGAGGTCTGTACATTCAGTTCTAAATAGACGTTTTCTTTATGTTGATTCCAGCTCTAACTTAAGGAAAGTTCACTTTCATATTTATCTCAATAGGTCTATATTGATGTTTGTGTAAGAGATTTATTTTAGGAAATCTTGTATGGAGAAGCCTCATAGAGGAATTCAGGTTATTTAGTGTACTGATAAAGACTTTATAATATTTGAATTGTAGAAAAGGAAATCGGGCAGAACTTTACATCTATGGGATCTATTAAAGGAAGTATTGTAGTACAAGGAACTTCGATTGGAAAAAGTAAAGGTTGTAGTACTACATATTCTGATAGGAATGAACTAGCATCAGAAAAGAATCTTATGCAGCCTGGTCTTGATCTAATAGAGGATGAAATTTCCTTTCCTCATGAAAATCTTGATGTAATGCAAGAGACTGTGAGAAGTAAACCAGGTTTCTGATCTTATTTTATTTTCTTTGTATACAATTTTTTATTATTGTTAGACGACTAAGGATGTATAATGTTTGAATTGTAGCAAAGGAGAAAGGACAGAACTTTACATCTGTGTGCCCTAGTAAAGAAAGTAAGAACCTTATGCGCTGCCTGGTTTTGATCCAATTGAAGTTGATACTTTAATTTCTTATGACGATCTTGAAGTAATGGGACGAGGAATTCATTTCGAAATTATAATGTCAATTTTCATTTTTTTTCCCTGCTCTGTGATCTATAATAGTTCTAAATAGACGTTTTCTTTATGTTGATTCCAGCTCTAACTTAAGGAAAGTTCACTTTCATATTTATCTCGAATAGGTCTATATTGATGTTTGTGTAAGAGATTTATTTTAGGAAATCTTGTATGGAGAAGCCTCAGAGAGGAATTCAGGTTATTTAATATACTGATTAAGACTTTATAATGTTTGAATTGTAGAAAAGGATATCAGGCAGACCTTTACATCTATGGGCTCTGTTAAAGGAAGTATTGTAGTACAAGGAACTTCGATTGGAAAAAGTAAAGATTGTAGTGCTGCATATTTCTGATAGGAATGAACTAGCATCGGACAAGAATCTTGTGCAACCTTGTCTTGATCTAATAGAAGATGAAACTTTCTTTCCTCATGAAAATCTTGATGTAATGCAAGAGACTGCGAGAAGTAAACCAGGTTTCTGATCTTATTTTATTTTCTTTGTATACAATTTTTTATTATTGTTAGACGACTAAGGATGTATAATGTTTGAATTGTAGCAAAGGAGAAAGGACAGAACTTTACATCTGTGTGCTCTAGTAAAGAAAGTAAGAACCTTATGCAGCCTGGTTTTGATCAAATTGAAGTTGATACTTTAATTTCTTATGATGATCTTGAAGTAATGGGACGAGGAAAAGGGTTTACATCTCTCAGCTTTGTTAGAGGAAGCGTCGAAAAGAGAAAAATGATTGGAAACAACAAAGGTTTAAATTCTGCTGCATATGATCAGAATATTGTTGCACTGTAAGACTAATGTCGTCCCTCCTTATTTTGATGCAATCGAATGTGATACTTCCTTTCCTCATGACAATCATGAAGTAATGCAAGATACTTTGAGAAGAAAAGAAAAGCAAGTAGAGAACCCCCACATGTACCTATAAGAACTTCTAAGTACTACTGATATGGAATTGCTTCAAGTATATTCCCTTTTTAGTTTTCTATGGATAGAATCTCTTGAGCTTTAGTAGGTAAATTCATTTTTCTGTTAGTGGGTTGAGTTTGTTTTAATGTTTGATTAGCAAGGGAGCGAGCACAAAGTTTTACATCTATGGACTCTATGAGAAGGTGCGCTGAAAAGAGAACTTTGAATGGACAAAGTAAAGATTCTGAAAATGCAGAGTATGAACTGGATGAACTCGCTCAAAATAATAATTGTGTTCTTTCGGGGTTAGATCCAATGGAAGATAATCCTACCCTCCGTCGAGATGAAGTTGAAGTGATGCAAGACAATCAGAGAAGAAAAACGGGTATATAACTGTCTTAAGTTGTAGGACATCTTTATTGTTTACAAATTGAGATTCTTTTATGTTTGACTTATATCAAAACTTATAGGTTCATGTGAATTTGAGAAGGTTAAAAAGGTTAGAGGACCAAATTTGTGTAAAGTTGTTACAGGACTTAAACCTGGAGAAAAGCTTAGAGTAACTTTTTATCATAATCGAGTTGTTGGGGATCATCATGCTTTATTTTCGAGACACTTGGGTTCCTTAGTTCGTGATCGTAATATGTGTCCTTTGCGGGTACACTCATGGACAGACATCGCAGAAGCTAATTTGGAACACATGTGGGAGTCATGTCTTTGTAAGGATTTAAATGATCACAATATATTGGATTGCTATTTATTGAATCTTGTTGTTGGTTCATTTCTTTGACATTCTCGGCAACATAATACAATATTTAGTAATAAAAGTAAAGTGCAGACCAATTACCTTTCTGAAAATTTAACATATGAGCTTAGTATAGTGTGTTCTGCTAGTAATCAGTAACAGCTTCTTCATATCGTCTTCTTATCTTATCTTAGTATAGTGTGGTTTGCTAGTAATCAGTAAGAGCTTCTTCATCTCGTCTTCTTTCTTTCTTATGCTCTGTTATTTGTCTATCTATTGTCTGTAATATTCTCTCTATCGCTGTCCATAATCTGCAATTGTCCCTCTGTTTTCAGCCCACCCCATCAAGTGTATCAACAATGTTACACTTACAACATTGCTGATTATATATTTAACAGTTGATCTTAATATAGTGTGGTTAGCTAGTAATCGCAAGAACTTCTTCATCTCGTCTTCTTATCTTATTTTGTTGTGACACTCTAGACACTCGCATGTTATGTTTTTCATCTCGTCTTCTTTTCCTTCAGATCTTCTTCTTTCTTTTCTTACGCCCGTTATTTGTCTATCTATTGTCTTCAATGTTACACTTACAAGTTACAACCTTGTGGATTATATATATATGTAATAGTTGATCTTACTACAGTGTTGTTTACAACCTTTCATTTTAAAATTTTGAGTCTCTTGTTTAATGATATCTGTAATATATATTAGGAAAAATTTGACAGTGATGACATGAATGGTCATAGAGATCATGTATTGAAACATATGAGAAGGTTATGGAACAATTGGATAGGATCAATGCATATGAATGTAAAGTCGAAACCATTAAAAGAGGTTCTCAAAGATGTGCCACAGGGGGTCGACAAGAGTGATTGGGAATGGTTGGTCAAAGAGCATTTTTTAACTGAAAAATTTAAGGTAGGATATTTATTAACCAGTCATTTAGATTGTCTATCATAATGTTGCTAATGTGTTGTTAATACAGGAAACAAGTACGCGAAACTCAAGGAATAGGTCTAAGTTGAGTATGCCTCATCGTACTGGGTAGCAAGCCAATTAGAGAGATAATTTATGAATTGGTACGTATGTGATTCTTCTACTCCTATTAAGAAAGCTCCTCTTCGTTTAAAAAATATGATTGTTTGAATGTTAAGGGAGGAAAGCATGGTAATCCACCGGACATGGCGACTATCTTCTTTGAGACTCGTAAGAAGGACAACAAGCTTCTCGAACCTGAAACTAATAAAAAATATGTATGTCCATTTACAAATTTCTGTTTACATACTTTTTCAGAATGTCAATTGCATTGTCTTTAAATTTTCTTGTATTTAACAGGACGAAATTCAAGAACTACTACAAGTTGAGCCATCGCTTACTAATATCGAGGTGGTAGAAAGATGTTTCGGACCTCAGAGCAAGAGCCATGTGGTTGGATTTGGTGGTGGGATAACTAGTAAGGATTTGAAAGAAGGTAGCACTACAAAGACTGCACTGTTAGAAGAGCTAAATGCGAGTCGAAAGGAAAAGGCTGCACTATTAGAAGAACTGAATGCGACTCGAAAAGAAAATGAATCAATGAAAAGACGCTTGGATAACATAGAGAAGAAATGTGAAATGTTTGAAAGTGTAATATTTAGAGATCCTTCATCACCACCATCATCAAGTGAATAAAGTAATGGATGAATCATTTTGCAGGTTAGTAATCTTTTTTTATTGCTTAAGGCACGAAGCATCGATATCAGCTAGCTCATGTGTACATATTACTGTTTCCTCTATCTTTTTGTAACTTGACATGAATCTCTGCCTTATTATCCTTCTCTTCATCATTTGTTTTTTTTATCCTTTCCATAATTTCTCAAAGAGCAGCCTCTCTGGCAACATTTTGAACTTCTGGACTTTCAGTTCTCTTCTTTTGAATTACCTGCAAGCTGGTTTGCACCCACAATGGACGTACGTCACCTCTTTTTTGGCAGCTTCTTGGTCGTACGTATGTCACCTCTTTTTCCCTCCCTTTACAACACCTGAACATCCATTAGATTTTGGGCAGAAATTTGAATCCTTGGTGCACCTTCATTAGAAATTAGTTAGTATTAAGTTGCTTATAGTCATTTGTTTTAAGATTTTAAAGAAAATTGTACTCTCTTTTGCACCCAACTGTTGCTATATATATTTGTTAACGTTGTGCTTCTATACTTTTCTGAATTTTCTTGTGAAACAAAGCATTTTAATTTCTTACAATCTAGATTTTTGATGAGAAAGTAATTATACAATCATTATTAATTATGTCTCCGCAACATATCCGATTGAACTATTCAATTAACTGATGCAAATATATATTTATCTTTGCAACAGATGATCAAGAATTTGAAGTGACGAAGGATATTCAAGTGTGGAGTGAGTTGAAAAACAATTGAAGATATTAGTAGAGATGAACAATTAAGTTAAAGGACAAGAAGGTTCATTAAATTAACTAATTACTTTACAATAATCTACGCTATATTTTCTTTAAAATATTAATTACCATCTCTACATATATATACATTCTAGATTCTTATTTTAATTTTCTTTTTGTAGGATTTTGAGAAACTCTTCGTTCATTGTAATGAACTACGTACTAACATTATCATCAATTTATATTATTGACTATATTTTATGACTTTAGAAATTTTTGTTTAGTTACATATATATGGAATAATGATTTTTAATTATTAATCACAAGGGATCAGACAAAATGTAACCTTTTATTTAATAGTATTTATTTTTTAAAATATCAACAAAGGGAAATGTGGTTGTTAACTTGTTGATGTTATAACAGGGATTCCGGTCGCTAAAAGAGCTTATAATATAACTTTATGAAGTTATATAGCGACCAAGATAAAAATTAACGAAGGGAAAATGTGATCGCAAAAAAGATCTAATGACCAAATTTTTTGCCGTCACTAAAGATTTCTTAACGACCGAACTTGAATTTGGTCGTCTAGTTTTAACGTCGGAGCTACTAACGACAGGCGACGACCAATTTTTGTCCAGTCGTAAATGACCAATAACGACTGGATTTGCCCTTTTAGAGACCAATTTTCCTTTCGCTAAAGACCCATTTTCTTGTAGTGAGAAAGACAATACCTAAATTCCAATGCTAACAACTTTGGCGAAACATATCAATGGATTGAGGATGAATCATGTATGAAAATTTTAAATGATCTCAAATTGTTACAGAAAAGAGATCACCAAATATTTATAAGGAATGGTTGACACCAAAAATTTATAAGGAGTGAATGGTAGAGATTTATGACCGAAGAAACATGAAGGTAGAAATTGTTGTGACTTTTCGTAGGAAATTAGTATTTGTTAATAAATAAAATATGTAGGTTAATTAAAAGGCTATTGATTTTCTAAAATGATATAAATAATATTGAAGTATTTGTGTGATGAAAATCGTAAGAGGAAACTATAATTGTGAATTGATGAATGATTTGTTACAATTTGTTCACCAGCTCTTTCTTATGTGGTACTTCTAATTTCATAGAATTTTGAACTTGATAAACTGTTGCAAATAACACTTGGATATTTTAAGAAGAAGAAGAGTTGAAAACCTTACAAAAATCGTAGTTTAAAAGTGTGAGAAAATCCCTCTATTTATAGCTAACAAATAGTACTATGAATAAGTACTTATTGTACCTTATCAGAAAAGTCACAATCATTCACAAAAGTCACAGCTAATCGAAAAAGTCATAACCCTTAGTAATAGTAACAACTCATCAGATAAGACACAACTCTTTTGTAATGTCACAATTCTTTGAAAAAGTCACAATCCTTTCAAAAAGTAACAATTCATCGGAAAAGTCATAATCTTTTAGTGTAAAAAAGGTATCTACTTTTAATATAAGATATTAAATTAAATAAAATAAACAAATTGAGTATTTTTAATTGAGGGTATTCTAGTAATTCAACATTCATGTGTGGGAGTTCATTTTATAAAATTAACATAGAATACCCAATGAATAAATGATTTGTCTGATCCATTGATTTTTGGGTGAATGCTTAAAGCTCTCGTAATATTGTTGAGCCTGAGTTCAAATCTCATTGTTAAGATAAATCTGTCAGTTCAAATCTCACTGTTAGCATAGATCCACCACTGATGGGACTTGTAGAGTTGAAGTGAATGTTCAACTAATTAAAAAAAAATTAACTGGGCAAATATTAATGTGATGTAATGATTGATAAGACTAATGCATAGGTAATAAATAATAAAAGAAAACCTAGTAAATTTCCCCACATCATGATAATGATACATCGTATTTTGCTGGTGCAAAGAATAAGGATGATAGGTGGGTTCATGCAGCCTATCTTGTTTGGATTCTTAAAAAATATCAATGGGTGTGTGTCAAATTCTCCAAAAGTAATTTATTTTTGAAGAATTTGACACGGGTGCAAAATTGAAAGTGAAGAGTTTGTGAAACTTAGGATGCAGCCTAAAATGCTTGTTAGTTACTCCCTTCGTTTCACAAAGAATGGTCTAGTTTGACTTGGCATAAAGTTTAAAAAAATAAAGAAGACTTTTGAATCTTGTGGTTCTAAATTAAAGTTATGTCAAATGTACAAAACTGTCCTTTAATCTTGTGGCCTTAAACATGCCACGTGTAAAATTGAAATTAAAATGTTACCAAAAAAAAAAAAGGTCATTCTTTTTTAAAGAGACTAAAAAAGAAAAAAGGTCATTCTTTTTTAAATAGAGGGAGCATCTTCTTTTTGACATGTTGCTGTTCTTGTTTTTTGTGTGTAAAATTTGATGGAACTTAGGCATTCCCAATCTGGACGAATTTATGAACAAGGTTGAATTTTTTGGCTTCTCTGCTTAGTTTCAATTCTATGTTGCCCGGACTCTCTAAAAATGTTGTCACACTCGTCGGATCCTCTAAAAAATGCACTACTTATAAAGGATCCGACACAAACCTGTCTAGCATTTTTAAAGAGTCTGAGCAATGTAGAGTTTCGTTGCATTTCAATGTTTTGTGAATGGTTAACTTATTCTTTTCTATTGTTTTTTTAAGCAGGGCATTATACCTTAATTTTCGACCTTCACACTCTTATATTAAGGGTCATGTCCTCAATAAGCTGATGTTATATCATTTCCTGCCTAATCATTTCACCTCAATACTTTTTAGAACTACCTCTTTCCCTCCTCAAGCCCACTACAGCCATCCTCTCTTCACACAACTACTATTCACATGTTTGAACTATCTAATTCCCACTGATCTCATCTTATCCTTCATGGGGGCAACTCTCACCTTGGCTCGAATATTTTCATTCCTAATTTTATCTCTCTTGGTATGCCTACACATTCATCTCAACATCCGCATATCTCGAACTCTCATCTTCTAGACATGGAGTTTTTGACTAGTCAACACTCTACCTCAACCCATCACTTTCAATTTGCTGTTACCTTTCTACTCTGTTTGGTTATGAAAGCATTGCTGTCATCTGTTTGTAGCATCTATGTTAAAGTTTTTACACAATTGACTGATGGCTGTAATGGAGTTTTTATACAATTAACTAACACCATATTTCATGTAATTTTTCTTTCAATTCAAAATTGTAAAGCATCCCAAAAACATTCTGAACCATCTCATGCATTCTAAAACCTTGGGCATAATTATGTTCCACAAACATATTATTTTCATTGACAAAAAAATAATATTAAATCTGTCAGTACTCTCAGTCTTTCCATGAACTACATCAGAATAATTGCATGTGATGCAAGTTTGACTTTCAATTTGATTGTTGGTATCAAAGAGAACCTACCTTCTATAAAATATTAATGAAACATAATTGACCTCTTTATTTAGGTATTTTTTAGTTTCTGTTTGGATGTTGGGTCGTTATGTTGCTGCCACTTTGGCCGGCATTTTAATTGTATGTTGGATGAGTTAGTTTTACTTCAGTTCGATTAATTTTAATTTTAATTTTATTTATTGATTGGGGAGTCAGAATTCAAATAAGGAAATTCAATAAAAAAAAGATTATGTCAAGAAGATTAATAATTTAAAAGAAAAAAATCATTTTTATTCTATTTACATAATATATCTTTTCGTGAAGATGTTAGCACTTGATGCTACCTACTCATTTCTATCTACTATCTCTCACTAGCACGGATATTAAGTATTAAGTAGAGTTATTTTGCTAATGATATAGGTGGTTGTGCTGAATCTTGGAGTAAAAAATATAGGAAGAAATTAAGTGTCACGCCCCGAGTCTACACCCTGGGCGGGATTGGCACTCGGAGACCATTGATGGCCCCAAGCGAACCTTTGGCCTGGCTTACTTACTCAGCGAAAGACAATACTCACATCTATATTGATACATGAACTTAACTGAACTGAATAAAAAAATATTTGAGAATGTTTTAAAATATTAAACATTCAACTTGGCCAAAAGTGACAACCCAAGTCTCAACCGTCAAAATAGGAAACAGAAGAATCAAGGACTAACATCTGACTGTCTATTTATGAAGCCTCTAAAACAACTAAGATGAACGTTGGAACAAACCCCACAACATCCTAATGAACTAAACTAGAAAGCAATGAAGTGGATCCTCCGGAATGTAAGGAGGCTCACCAACTGACTTTGAGTGCTGAACCTGATCAACGAGGTGCTGGATGCTGATCCTGGTTACCTGTGTCTGCATCATAAGACGATGCAGGCCAACTGGCATCATCACATTGAATGTACAAGTATGCGAGTTGGAGTGCTAAACAACATAGGCTAGAGATAATTTGAGAAAAACTGAAGAACTTACCTGGCTCAACTCAACTCAACATGACTGAACTCATTTCAATATAAAACAGTTTAAAACCAAGTGCAATATAAAGAAAAGTTATCTAAAAACATGATACCAACTTTGTGTATATGCAAAGATACAAATAACTCTGAGATGTATGTAAAAATACAAATGAACTGATGTATATATAAATACAATACTTCTGTGGGAGTTTCTCTAGCCGACAACCATCACTTAAGAGCTATAGTGATGATACAACGATCTTCCTTACGCTGCCGGCATATCTTATACCCGACCAAAGGTATGAGACCTGAACTGCCTAATGGATCCACTAGTCTATTTTGAAAAGGGTTCATCTAAAAAGTATGACCCATTTCTACCCATGGTGGCTACATGGTTTTATGGAGATGTGAGTTATCTGAACTCATGCTCGTCTCCAATTCGGTGCTCAATACTACTCCCAAAATATACTGGCTCTTATGTTTTTTTTAAAAACATACTTCTTTTGTGATTTGAGATTAGTGCTCAAAACTTAGCTCAAAGGCTATCTTGGAAATCTCAGTTTCCCTGGTTGCTTTATTTAGAAAGCTATTACTCTTTTTTGAAAACTTGACAGAAGACTCTTTGGAAATCTCAGTTTCCGTTCTTATTTAAATGTGAAATCATTTTAAATCTCTTTGGGAATACTTAGTCCTCATATGCTTTTGGAGAAATGAACTTCAAACTTTATCTTTACTCTTTGCTTAACTCAAAACTTAAGTTTTAAAACAAAGTTAAAACGTTTGTAAAAGACTTATGAAAACTTGAAATGAACTTTTCTTACTTGACTCTTGACTTTGTTCTTAACTGCTCTTGACTTGACTTATAACTGATCCTTGAATTGAATTATGGATTGAAGGATTTAGATTTGTGTTTGGAATGATCTCATGATGTTTAGGAATGATTTTAGATAGCTAAACATGAGAAAAAACTGAAAATCAATATTTGGAAGTGGGTCTGCGATGCGGAGGCATAATTTAATTTTGGTTCCGAAAATGTCTTTTTGAGGCAGAACACCTCGTGTTAGCTCTGTGGCGCGGAACTGCAATTTCAGTTCTGGGCACTAGGCGCGCGACGCGCAGCCATGTTCGAATTTTGCCCGTCGAAATTTCTTCTTTATTTTTCTCTTCCCCAATTCATTTAAACTCGGTTCTTTTTCTTAAATTATTTTTAGATACAGATGTCCAACAAATGTACCTAAGAACCTAGCCCGAAATGACCCTATAACGCGACGTAACAGATTCAAAACATCCCAATTCAGACTAATTCAACAACAACACATGAATTCAAGAAAAGGGTATTAAAATATCAATATTCTAATGATTTTTAGGACGAATCCAACTAAAATAATATGCTTGGCATGTGGGAGAACGATCCCAACGTTATGAGAGCCTCACATACCTGATCAAAGCAAATCCTTAGCGAAAACACCAACGTTCTTGATGAAATTACCCCTTTCTTCTTCCTCTTTTCTCTTTTCCTTTCTCCTTAGCCCTAGCGCGAAAATTCTGATTTTCTAAAACTGACTAAGTTCAGTCTTGACCCCTATTAAACTCCTAAAATCGGATTAAAATAATAGGGTAGTGAAAAGACTAAAATACTCTTTAAAATCCCGATTTTGGACATTTCCTTAATCCAACAGCCTAGCTTCGAAAGGGCATAACTTGCTCAAACAAACTCGGAATTGCGTAAAATTGGCGGCGTTGGAAAGATTGTCCCAAGAGCTTTCTAACCATATCTGAAATTACACCTAACTCATCCTGAGCTAGGAGTTATGATTGTTTGAAGTTGACCAAAACTCAATTTTAACTTGCTAACAATTTTCCAGATTTCCTTATACTTTCCAAAAATGAAAATTTCCAGATTTGAAACTTCATTCTAGTTCTTTCTAGTTGCGGGATGTTACATTAAGAGGCTGCACAATATGGTTTGGGAATGTAGTTGTGGATGTAGTAACGAAATCAAAAATTTAATTTAGGGTGTTCAAGATATATATATATATGTATGAAAACTTGCAATCTATATACTTTGTATAATTTTTGTTTTTTATATATATTTTAATTTTTTGACAAAAGATGTCCGACTGACCGCCCTAGCTATATATTGCTAAGCCGGACCATCATTATATTGTTGTTGGCACAAGATCCAACCAGCTTATTCAACCTGCACTTCATGATAAATTTGAGCCCATCAATGTAGTTTAAGTTATACTTTTTATTTATTATGCATTTACAAATAAAACTTTTTTTTAGTATGTTTATTTTTATTTAAATTGTGATGGATATACTATACTCAATTAAATTACTGGTCTGAAGTTAAATTTTATTTAAAAAATGCCTTTCAAAAATAATTTGATATATATATTTTCTTAAAAGTTTCTAGACTCAGTAGACTAATAATTCCTTTTGACTAATGTTGATCAAACTATAATTAATTTATTAAAAGTCATGAAACATGGTGCTTAATAATGCTTTGATTATGTAAACATACCATATCTCTCGCTGAGACAATGTTTGTTACTTACATTGTATCATAAATAAACATATAGTGCTTGTTCTTTAATAATTAATCACATGGTTCTTCGTACATGCTAGATCCATTAATTATAACATGAATCACATTCGAAATACTTTCCTCACTAATATATGGACCTTAATACACATACAAATTAAAAATCTTGAATTCGATTTATACATATACAAAGAATAATTCGGATCTCATTTTAAATATTTTTGGGGTGTTACAATAAAGCATGCTTGAAACTTCAAGAAAAATAGTATATTGATGTTGTGTTGCTAGGATCTAGAATGTCGTTGCAAATGAGTGAAGTAAATTATTTATAACTTACAATGGTGTGATACCAACCAATAAGAAAGCTCTGGTTGATCCCTAAGCTGTTTGGCAAATGACCACAGTCATGTGGAAATGTTATTAGTGATGTCAACTAATATTCCTACAATGTTTCAAAAGTTCTTTTTACTTTCTTAAATTTGATGTCAAATTAAAATAGAATAAGAAAATTAAAATGGATAGGGTATTGTATGTTAACAGGTTAAATGTTGATCAATCTCTAATTAGCCTATAAAAGAGTCAAGGACTCAAGGATACTTCTTCACTTTTGTTAACATGCCATGTCTCTCTCTGGGACAATGTTGGTTACTTGGTATCCTGAAGAAACATTTAGGAACATAGTTCATGCATAGATTTATGCTTGTTTCTTTATTAATTAATCACATGATTCTTGGTTCATGCAGATCCATTAGTGATTACATGAATCATAATTATTTTTCTTATAAGTGCGGTGTCAAAGTTGACTTTCCTTCTATCTCTATCGAAATTTAAACATATGGAATAGAATTAATATTAGTTATAATTAAAGAAAGCTCACTTAAACTAATTAAGTCACATAATGTGTTCTATGAACTATAATTCATGTTGTTGTAACATCCCGCCTTAGAAAGAGCTAAAAATAGAAAGAACTAATTTGGAAAGAGCGAAATCTGAAATTTTACAAGTTATGCTTAGGTTGTGAGTTTTGGGTCAACTTCAAACAACCATAACTTTCAGTACATGATGAGTTAGGTGACCCATAAGATATCAAATGAAAGGTCTTGGAATCCTCTTTCCAACGCCACCGAGTTTTCTAAATTTTGAGCTCGTATGAGGGAGATATGCCCATTTGAAGTTAGCCTGTCCAGTTAAGGAAAGTTCCCAAAAATATGAGGGGTATTTTGGTCTTTTCCTTACCCAATCAAATTATAACAATTTTTAGTAATATTTTTGGGTCAAATCTGGTTTTGGGTTTGTTTTCATAAATCCAAATACGCTTAGGGTTTTGAGGGGAGTTCAAGAAGAAGAGAAAAGGAGAAAAGGAGAAAAGTTCAAGGTGTTCGTCAAGCAAAGAGGGTAAGGTTGCGATGTTGACCGGGGACATGGACATAGCAAGACTGACGATCCATTTGCAACAGGTTGAGGAAGATAAGCCGAGGGATATAGAAGAGTTCTGAAGCAAGAAGGCTAAGACAACTGGAAATGAGTCCGGGCAACAGAAGAGTAATGCAAACCGATATTCATTTCAACACAAACCAAATGGACCTTCTCCATCATCTGCTAGTGACATACACCAAGGAACAGATGTGAGTTTAAGAATCATAATTCGCAGAACTTTAGAGCTAGACCTGCTCAGTCTCAAGGTAGTGTGGCATAAGGCGATAATGAGACTCCTACATGTGCTAAGTATGGTAGGAACCACTCAGGGAAGTGTCATGATGGCTCCACTGATTTCTTCAAGTGTGGTCAGAATGATCACTTTATGAGAGAGTGCCCTAAGAACATGCATGGTAATGGCAATGGGAGAGGGGGGGGAGGGGGGACAATAGAGCCCAATCTTCTTCAATGGCTCTACCAGACAGAGGTGCACCTAGATGAGCTACTTCAGGGACAAGCGGAGGATCAAATCGCTTGTATGCTATCACCAGTCACCAAGAGCAAGAGAATTCACCTGATGTTGTCATTGGTATGATAAAAGCTTTTACTTTTGATGTTTACACTTTAATAGACCCAGGTGCTAATCTATCTTTTGTAACTCCATATATAGCTATAAGGTTCGATATTATTCCCGAACAACTTCTTGAGCCCTTCAGTGTTTTCACACCTGATGGTGAGTCTATTCTAGCTGAGAGAGTTTATCGTGATTGTACCATTTCTGTCAATCACAAGGACACCATGACTGACTTAGTCGAGTTAGACATGGTAGATTTTGATGTCATTCTAGGTATGGACTGGCTTCATACTTGTTTGACTCAGTCGATTGTAGAACTCGAGTAGTTAAGTTCCAGTTTCCTAATGAGACAGTTATATAATGGAGGAGTAGTTCAACAGTGCCTAAGGGTCGTTTTATTTCTGTCATGACCCAAGCCTAGGGCCTAGACGCGACCGGCGAATGGGGAACCCGAAGGAACCCCAAACAAGCCTCATAGCATATCATTACACATCCTTGGTCGCGGAAGCAATTAAAATGACCATAAGAGATAGGCATAATCAAGGGGAAATCGGGACTAAGAGAGCAAGAGAAAAGGAGAATAATATATACATACCATTGATGAGTCAAGCTCAAGCATAATACACAACTTGCCCAACACCACCTCTAAACATGAGTACTTAGCGGGGGCCAAGACAAACTACTGTCTCACCCTCATAGTCAATACATAATTAAAAAGAAAAAGTTTTATACATAGCAAGAGATCATAAGCAACGTCCCCGGAATGGAGGACTTACCAATAAGCTCGATAGAAAATCGTATAGGCACGCGGATGAGGATGGTCAAGCGGTGCTCCGGTCCCTACATGGTGACATCATGTAGGCATAGAGTATGCATTAGTACGTTTGAATGTACTAAGTATATGTGATGCAATGCAATGCAACAATAGATGGACATCATAGGCAAAATGCATAATCATACCCGATAGATAGCATATTAATGAGATGATATATATAATGATGCTTACATAAAAATCATGTTTAGTAGGGCACAGTACATGTGTAGCGAGTGACCATCAATATAGTATTTCCAAGGCCTACCACCCCCTTGGAGAGGCGAAAGAGGTACAAACCCCTCAATGTGGTTACCCGATCCTACCACCCCCGAGCTAGGGACCAAGGTACAAACCCCTCGATACGGTTATACGGGCCTACTACCCCCGTACTAGGCAACCAAGGTACCAACCCCTCGATACGGTTACCCAGGCCTACAACCCCCCGAGCTAGGCTTGGTCGACTCACAACACTATATAGAGAAAATCATGTACATGTATCTATTTCATCATCATTTCAATAATTATATAACCATCCGACTCATAGGGCATACATTGGACCTTCCATTCCCTAAGAATTCTATAATTGGGCATTTTATCAGACACATAGTGGGCTATTGTTCATGTAAATAAAATCATGTATTTCAAGAGTACTAAGTCCAACCAATTCCAAAATCCATATAAATCAGCCCACCAACAACATACATATATATATCCACCTTCATAATTTGATCATGGTAGCATGAAAACCATAAACATCACATAATAATTCCATTTCATGATAATATGCAAAATAGACCATAATAGGGTGTGTAGTAGTAATTTCATACTCAAGAGTTCATAAATAACCATAAGGACCCATAAACTTGAAGTAGTAATAGAGGATAAATGGTTGGACTTGTGAAAAGGAAGGTTTCCGAAATCAAACCCACATACCTCAACTTTGGAGAATCCTTGATGAAGATTGGAATGAAGAATTGAAGCTTGAGATTGAGTCTTGAATCCGGAATTAGAGCTTGAGATCTTTGAATTTGGTTGAGGATCTTGGTGGAATTTTGGAAAGGGCTTAGAGAGTGTTTTTGAGTTGAATAAAATGACTAAGTATGGGACATATCTCCTTTTTATTAAAAACGTCCCCAACACTTAGCCTAAAAAATGAGGCTGAAAAAAAAAATAGTTCACTGAAAATTGCAAATTTGCACAGACAGGTTTTATGAAAATGGTCATAACTCCTTCATCCTAACTCAGAATGAGGTGAAACCAAGTGCGTTGGAAAGCTAACTCAAAGATCTTTAATTTTGATGGTTTGAGGTCCTTCCAGTTCCTTATTTGCTAAGAGATATGCCCTTTTAAAGTTGACCCTCCAAATCGCATTTTTTGCGATTTTCGAATTTTGATACGGTTGCTCTAAAATTCGGGTTAGACCCATCTCCCACTCAATTTGACTCCATGAATAAGAATATGTATTCGAATTTCTGAAATCATTCACAGATTTTGAGATATATGGAAATTACAATTATAGGTGTTTCCGAAGCACATTTTCGGGTATTTTTGGGGTTGTTTCAATTTCGTACCTTAAGGCTAGAAAGTTAGTTTTCAAGGGGTACATCTTTCACTTAGTCTGAGTTAATGACTCTAGTGTTGAGACACCACCTATTCAATTAATTCCAGTTGTTAGTGGGTTTTTAGAGGTCTTTCCAGATGATCTTCCCAGAGTCCCTTTTGAGAGAAATAGACTTCGGTATAGATATTCTTCTTAATACTCGTCTTATCTCTATTCCACTACATAGAATGGCTCCAGCTGAGTTGAAAGAGTTAAAACAATAGTTGAAAGACCTTCTTGAGAGAGGCTTCATTTGACCAAGCGTCTTACCTTGGGGAGCTCCGGTCCTATTTGTGAGGAAGAAAGATGATTCACTTAGGATGTATATGGATTATCGCCAATTGACAAGGTTACTATCAAGAATAAGTATCCTCTTTCGAGAATTGATGATCTTTTTTATCAACTTCAGGGTGCCACTTATTTTTCTAAGATAGACCTCAGATCTAGATAGCATCAATTAAGAGTAAGAGAAATTGACATCCCTAAGACAGCATTCGGGATCCGCTATGGTCATTATGAGTTCCTAGTCATGTTTTTTGATTTGACTAATGCTTTTGCAATGTTCATGGAACTTATGAACATAGTGTTTAAGCCGTATCTAGATATGTTCTTTATCATGTTCATTGATGACATTCTAATTTATTCGAGGAATGAGGAAAATCATGCTAGTCGTCTCAGAGTAGTTCTTCAAACTCTCAAGGATAAAAAGTTGTATACTAAATTCTTTAAGTGTGAATCTTGGCTTGAGTCTGTGGCATTCTTAGGCCACATTATTTTAGGTGATTGGATTCGAGTTGACACTCAAAAGATAGAGGCAGTGTAGAACTGGCCTAGACCCACATCTCCAACTTAATTATGAGTTTCTTGAGATTGGTTGGCTATTATAGGAGGTTTGTCAAGGGGTTTTCATCTATTTCATCCTCGTTGACTAAGTTGATTCAGAAGACAACAAAGTTTTATTGGTCAGATGCTTATGAGAAGAGCTTTGAGGAATTGAAAATTGGGTTGACTATTGCCCAGTGTTGACCTTATCGGAGGGTACATAAGGTTTTGTTGTGTATTGTGATGCATCCAAAGTTGGACTGGGTTGTGTGTTAATGTAGAATGGCAAGGTTGCCTCCATATAACTTAAGATTCACGAGAGAAATTACCCAACCCATGATCTAGAGCCTTACTAAAGGCTGCTGTAGTATTTGCTTTGAAAATATGACATCGCTATCTTTATGGTGTTCATGTCAATGTGTTCACCGATCACAAGAGTTTTCTATATGTATTTAGTCAAAAAGAGCTTAATCTCAGACAGAGAGGTTGTTGGAGTTACTCCAAAAATATTACATGAGTATTCTCTATCACCCAGGTAAGGATAATGTTGTTGCTAATGCTTTGAGCAGATTGTCTATGGGTAGTATGACACATTTTGAGAAAGACAAAAGACAGTTAGCAAAAGATGTGCATAGTCTTGCATGATTGGGAGTCCGGTTAATGGATTCCAATGAAAGAGGAGTAGTGGTGATGAATGGGACTGAATCATCGTTAGTGCTCGAAGTGAAAGAGAAATAAGATCAAGACCCTGTTTTGCGTGAATTGAAGGCAAATGTTCATAAGCAGGAAGTGATGACTTTTGAACAAGGGGGATATGTTGTATTGAAGTATCAAGGTAGATTGTGTATGCTAAGGGTGGATGAATTTCAAGAGAGGATCATGGAGGAATCTCATAGCTCTAGATATTCTATCCATCCGGGTTTCACAAAGATGTATCTTAACTTGAGAGAAGTCTAGTAGTGGAGTAGTATGAAAATGAGTATTACAAAGTTCGTTTCTAAGTGCCTGAATTGCCAACAAGTCAAGGTAGAGCACCAGAGGCCTAGTGGTATGGCTTGGAAAATAGAACTTCCGGAATAGAAGTGAGAGGTGATCAATATGGATTACTAGTTTACCGTGGTCTCGCAGACAACATGATTCAATTTAGGTGATTGTAGACTAGATGACTAAATCAGCCCATTTCTTATCGATAAAGACTACATTTTCAGCAGATGACTATGCTAAGTTATATATTCAATAAGTAATCAAACTTCATGGAGTTGCGGTGTCTATCATTTCAGATAAAGGTGCGCAATTCACCGCATAATTCTGGAAGTCTTTCCAAAAAGGCTTGGTTTCGAATGTAAATTTGAGTACTGCTTTCCATGCTCAGATTGATGGTTAAGTAGAGCATATAATTCAAACTTTAGAGGATATGTTGAGGGATGTGTGATCGATTTTAAGGGTAATTGGGATGATCACTTACCTCTCATTGAATTTGCCAACAATAGTTATCACTCTAGCATTGAGATGGCTCCCTATGAGGCCTTTTATGGGAGAAGATGTAGATCTCTTATTGAATGGTTTGATGTTGGTGAAGCTGGGTTGATAGGACCAGACTTAGTTCATCAAGCCATGGAGAAAGTGAAGATCATTCAAGAAGGGTTGAAAACAACGCAAAACCATCAGAAATCCTATACTGATGTTAGGAGAAGAGACTTAGAGTTTGAGGTGGATGATTGGGTTTATTTGAAGGTTTCACCCATGAATGGTGTTATGAGATTTGCTAAGAAGGGGAAGCTTAGTATCGGTATATTGGTCTTTACAGGATATCCAAGAGGATTGGTAATGTAGCCTATGAGTTAGAACTACCGCAAGAGTTAGTAGTGGTTCATCCGGTATTTCACATTTTAATGTTGAAGAAGTGTATGTGCGATCCTTCACTTATTAAATTGACTGAAAATATTGGTATTAAGGACAACCTATCTTATTAGGAGATTCCCATTTATATTTTGGATCGTCAGGTTTGCCAGTTGAGAACCAAGGAGGTAGCATCAGTCAAGGTCTTATGGAGGAATCAATTTGTTGAGAAAGCTACATGGGAGGCTGAGGAGGATATGAAGAAGATATACCCACATCTCTTTACTCCTGGATAAGCTTCAAATCAAGGTACTAATGCTTTTCTTAGTACTCTTTAAGTTGATGTGTTGTGTTATATATTACATATTGGGGGTTTAAGTTGGGTATAAATGTTTCCACCCTCATTTCTACTTAGAGTAATCTCATTCGAGGACGAATGTTCCCAAGGTGGAGATATTGTAACATCCCTTCTTAGAAAGAGCTAAAAATAGAAAGAACTAATTTGGAAAGAGCCAAATCTGAAATTTTACAAGTTATGCTTAAGTTGTGAGTTTTGGGTCAATTTCAAATGACCATAACTTTCAGTACATGATGATTTAGGTGGACCATATGATATCAAATGAAAGGTCTTGAAATTCTCTTTCCAACACCACCAAGTTTGCTAAATTTCAAGATCGTATGAGGTAGATATGCCCGTTTAAAATTAGCCTTTCCAGTTAAGAAAAGTTACCCAAAATTATGAGGGTATTTTGGTCTTTTCCTTATCCTATCAGATTAAAATATTTTTTAGTAATATTTTGGTGTCAAATTTGATTTGGGTCAGTTTTCATAAATCTAAATACACTTAGGGTTTTGAGAGGAGTTCAAGAAGAGGAGAAAAGGAGAAAAGTTCAAGAAGAGGAGAAAAGGAGAAAAGTTCAAGGCGTTCGTTAAGATTTTTGAGTTTTGTTGCGGGATTTCGCCAAGGGTTCGATCCCTAAGAGGTATGTGAGCTTTCATAGTGTTGTGTTTGTTCATCCGCATGCCAATCATGATTTACATATTCGAATGCATCCAAAAAGATTGATAAAGTTGAGTTCTTGAAGTTTGTGATCTATTCTTTAAGTTTCGTTGAGTTCTTGCGATGAGTATCTTGGGTTAGAGTATTGTTCTTGAGTAATTTAGATACAATTTCATTGTAATTATGTTGGTTCTTAGAATACATAAGATTTTGAGGGAAATCATTTGATTCTAGAAGAGTTAGACATGAAAATAAAGCAAGAAAATTCGTCAAAAACCTGAGAAAGGGGTGGGGGCGCCGCGCCACTCAGTGCGCCCCAAGAAAGTGTCTGTAGGTAGGTCCTTGGGGTGTTGTGCCACTTAGTGCGCTCCAACCCACCTGCTGTATTTTAGGGGCTGGCACCCTACTCCACTCAGTGCGTGAGGGTCGCCAAGTCCCCTACCCTTCCATCCTTCTTTCTGTTTGAGTTCCCTCGAATCATACCTATATTTTCTAATTGATATGCATAATCTAAACTACATGTAAACATCTAGATATCATTTATAACATGAATCATAACCCTTGAATTCATAATTCAAATTCAATGTAGAGTTAAGAGTCAAGTCTTGAGAGTTCTTCGAGTCATTTAAGTCTTTTTACAATCTTTTAAAACTTGTTTTAAGACTTGAGCATTTGAGTTTGAGGAAGAATATAGTTGTGTTTATTTTGATTAAAATGATATATGAGAACTAAGTAATTCAAAGAGTAAATGTTTTTACATTTAAGATGGAAGGAAACACCGATTTCCAAAAGAGTTCATGAGGAGTTTTGAGTACTATCTCTTTTTAGAGAAATATTTTGAGTAATAATCTGAAAGTTGAGGATAAGTAAATTCTTTTAAAAAAAGCATATGAGCTAAGTTATATTTTTGGAGTAGTATTGAGCACCTATATGGGAGAGAGTTCATACAACTCACTGCCCTCATAAACCATGTAGCCAACGTGGTAGAAAGGGCCATACTTTTTAGTGATTCCTTATTGCATTTTAAGCATAGCTTAGTTGATCTACTTAGTTGAGGAGTTCTATACCCCGGCAAGGTATATGACAGTTCTGGCAGTGTGGGTGAGACATTGTATCATCACATAGCTCATAGAGATAGTTGTCGGTTAGAGAATCTCTCAAACAAAGTTTATTTTGTATTTTTACATACAAACTGAGGTATATTGTATTTTTCCAAAATACATTGAGTTGCTACCTACTATTTTAAAAGCTTTCTTTATATTGCATTTATTGTTATGCTTTATATTAAAATGAGTTGAGATTGAGTCGAGTTGAGATGAGGTAAGTTGTTTCTTCAGTTCTAGTTCAAGCTTATGTCATGTTTTAGATTTCCCCTTGAATGTATTGGCGCCATTTATCCTACATCTTTCATGATGCAGAGGTAACCAGGATTATCAACTAGCGCTTCGTTGATCCAATCGAGTTCCAGAGTTGTATGGTGAGCCTTCTTGCTTCCAGAGGATCCCTTCTTTTATGTTTTATCATTCCAATTTTATTAGGATGATCGGGGGTGTTGTACCGACATCCCTCATAGTATTAAAGACTTCATAGATAGATAGACAATAGTAGTTCACGAATTTTGTTTATTTCCATTGTTTATATTGAGACTTGAGTTGCCTCTTTGGCCAGTTGAACGCTTATTTCTAAGCATTCTGAGTTTAAGTATTTTGAGACCTTTGAGTTAAAGCTTTCTTTAAAGCTCTTTTATTGTTGAGTAATTCTTCCGCTGAGTATTGAGTCAAGCCAAGAGTTCGCTTGGGGCCAGCAATGGATCTCGAGTGGCAGTCGCATCCAGGGTGTAGGCCGGTGTGTGACAGTTGCACTTAGGATAATTTAGTGATCAATGAAGTGAATTGACAATCATGAGGTCCCGAATTTAAATTTCCAACAAAGGAAAAAAAATACTCCAATTGTTCAAATCTTGATAGGGATTGAAGGCAAGTTGACCCTAACACCACAATTATTAGAAAAAGAATTATGATTCATGTAGATAGTAATCTTTTTTCAAATATTCAGTCCATGATGTTCTTACAAAATGTGTTCTATTAAATTTAAAAATTAATTAAATCGAAATATTTTTTATATGAAAAAATATATATCAATTACTTTTTACAACATTAGTTACAAATATTTGATTATTTATTAAGATATGTTTAAGAAATAATATGTATCTGAAATACCTAATATAATATCATTCTTAAAGGCACATACTTATCAATTATAAACTTTTAATTTTTATGATTAAATTTTATTTTTAAATTAATTTAACCGTGTTATTACACTGTGTAAGTACTTTATTGCGTAATGACTAACCTATGTAATACCTACCTTAATAACTACATTTAAAAATAGATGATTGCATTTATTAAGAGAACCCATTTAAGAATAATACACTTATAATTATATTGTAATTATAGTATGACAAATAAACATGTGTAAGTAATATAATGCATGACTAAGCTATGTAATAAATACCTTAATAACTACATTTAAAAATAGATATTCGGAGATCCAATTTAAAAATCTAGTCAAATTACTTAGAAAGACTTTGGTGGATACTGGCAAGTGCAATTAATAAGAAAATCCAGTCAAAATTCTGTGTATTAATTAAAAAAGATTTTTATGGCAATTAGACTTGTCTCGTTCCCTATATATAGACCCCAAATAAATGTTCTTCTCCTATAAATTTATTTGTGATTGATTTAAGATTTCACAAAAAAGAGAAAAAGATGTATGGAACAGATGGTTGCCTTGTCAAGTGTTCTTCATTCCCTTGTGCAACTCCAAAAAATGACACTAAGGACACTTCCGCCGCTATTAATCTAGATCAGTGAGTATTCTTACAATTTTAATTCATTTTTCGTTAGAATGTTTCATATAACTTATACACTTATCATCTTGGTCAATCCTCCTGATTCAATTTTTTATATATGAAATCACCAATTTCGATTTATTCAATGTTGAGTGCTTTATTATGTTTCTAGAGATTAGGTCTATTTTCATAAAAAATTTAGAAATGTTACAAATTGTTCATTCTTTGTTGGAATACTAATTTGGGATTTGATTTTGTCGTGTGTATAGTGGTGATCCAACAATGTATGAGTCATATTGGAGAAAAATGGGGAACAAGTGTGACATAACATTCAATGGTGATGATTCATTGAGTTATTTTGCTAATGGTAAGAGCTTGTGTTGGTTCTTGGAGTCAAAACTAGAAAAACAAATTAAGAGGCTGCACAATGTAGTTGGAAATGCAATTGTGGATGATCATTATACTATTGTTGGCACTGGATCAAGCCAGCTTATGCAGGCCGCGCTTTATGCTCTTTCTCCTATTGATCAACTTGAGCCAATCAGCGTAGTTTCAGCTACACCTTTTTATTCGGTACGCATTTAAACGATATATATTTTTTATTTAAATTGAGATGTATGTCCTAGCCTATGATTGATATAATTAGTGGTCTAAAATTAAAAGTTATTAAAAAGCGTTATGTATTAAGGTTTTAAGACTCAACAAGGTTAATGATTCCTTTGGACTATAGATACCATTTTAATATGTCTAATGTTTATTAATCTCTAATTAACCTATTAAAAGTCAACGAAACATTGTTGGTTACTTACATGTTTAATAATGTTTCACTTAAGTTAACATACCATGTTTCTCGCTGAGATAATGTTGGTTACTTACATTGTATCCTAAGAAACATATATATAAGAACATGGTTCATGCAAAGATTTGCAATACATGTTAAAAATATTAGTTCTTGTTCTTTACTAATTAGTCACATGGTTCTTGGTACATGTTAGATCCATTAATTAAACATGAGTCATAATTTTTTTGATAATTGCAGTAATCATCATGCCACACCTTTAAATACAACACAATATATAATTATTGGAACACATCATGCAACTTAGTTAGTATACTTAAAAGTGATATTTCTTGATTAATTACTAAGTAATTGTCTTTTTGTAGGCATATCCAGAAGTGACTGATTTTGTGAGGTCAGGACTACACAAATGGGCAGGAGATGCAAGAACTTATGAGAAAAATGGAGTTTATATTGAGTTCATTACATCGCCAAATAATCCTGATGGGATTATTAGAGAGCCGGTAGTTAATGGAGATCAAGGAAAATTAATCTATGATTTAGCTTATTATTGGCCACAGTACACTGCTATTACCTCTTCTGCCAACCATGATGTTATGCTCTTCACTATTTCCAAATGTACTGGCCATGCTGGTTCCAGAATTGGGTAAGTTTTTCAAACATTAATAACAAGTCTATATACTACTTAGAGACAATATAATCATTGCTCCTACACTCCCCTTTCAATATAAACTTTTAGAAGTATACAAATTTCAATTTATCACTTATTATAATTTGATTTACATGCAGTTGGGCACTTGTTAAGGACAAAGAGGTGGCAAGGAAGATGACAAAGTTCATGGAGATTAGTACAATTGGTGTATCAAAAGAAGCTCAACTTAGAGCTGCTAAGATTCTTGAATTGATCTCTGATAGTTGTTTGGATCCCAATATGAAAAATTTCTTTGAATATAGTCGGTCTCTTATGACTGACAGATGGAAGAGGTTAAGACAAGTTGTTATGGCTAATGACCTTTTTGTCCTCCAGAACTACCCTCTTCAATATTGCCTCTTCACAAAAGACTCTTTTGAATCACACCCTGGTAATTACAAAAGATTACAATGTAATATTTTATTTTTAGTCTATTTAAAAATTAATGTAACTTCACAAAAAAATACAAAGTTATGTGACGTTTGAGATTATAAGCTATGATATTATCAATACATATTTGAAAAAAAAAATATTTTCTTTTAAATATCATATTGTTTTTTTGAAACAGCATTTGCATGGCTAATTTGCAAAGGAGGTGAAGAGGAGGATTGTGAAAAGCTTCTTCAAGAACACAATATTCAAACAAGGTGTGGAAGAAGATTTGGAAGTGATTCAAGAAGTGTTAGGATAAGTATGTTGAGTAGAGATGAAGACTTCAACATTTTTCTACAGAGGCTTATGGCTATTCAAGGACCTACAAATGGAAATTAAGACATATTTATGCATGAAATATTACTTAGTTAAATTTATATAATATCAATTTTTTTAGAAAAATATTCTAGCTAAAAGTGGGTAATAGTTAGATTTTATATTGTGATTTTCTTTTTGCAGCAATGATCCTTTGATTTTGGATAGACTATTTTCTTGAATTGATAGAACTTGGCTGAATAATGCCAAAAAGAGTTTCCAATATAGAAAAGGGCCGATAATAGTCTTTTTTTGGTCTTATGTTTTTTTGATCTTTATGATATTAGATTGAGAAATATCTAATTTTCAACTATGTTGTTTTAAGTGTGTTGATATTATTGATTTTCAACTAATTTGTTGAAGATTATATTTGGATTTTTTTTTTTTAGAATTGTGTTATTGTCAAATACGAAGTAACAATACAAACTCAACATGATATATTGATAATTAAGTAATATAACAAATTAAATGTACGTAATCAGATATCATTAGGAAAGATCAAAAGTAAAATCAATTTATTACTAGTAATATAGGAGAAAAAGAAAAACTAAAACTATGGGTGTGAACAAAATTTTCAAACACTCACTCTAGAAGAGGACATTAAATGTGCAACAGAATATTGATCACTGAATCACATGGTGTATAAATAATAAAAGAAAACCTAGTACGTTTCTCCACATCATGATAATGCAGATGGAGATACATCGTATTTTGCTGGTGCAGAGAAGAAGGATGATAGGGTTCTTGTGCCTGATTTGGGTTCGTAAACTAGCGTTTATGACAGGTGGATTCCTGCCGCCTATGTTGTTCGAATTCTTTTAAAATGCCAATGGGTGTGTGTAGGATTCTCCAAAAAATAGTTTATTTTCTGAGAATTCGGCACCGATGCGACATTGAAAGTGAAGAGTCTGTGCAACGTAGGATGCAACCTAAAATGCTTGTCATTTATCTTCTTTTTGGCATGTTGTTGTTTTTGTTTTTTGTGTGCAAAGTTTGATGGAATTTAGGTGTTAGGGATCGTGAGCTGTTTTATTATTTGAAAGGAGGGCAGGTTGACCATTGGGAATGTTGGTGTAATATATACCACAAATACAAAATATTACAGTTGAAAATAAAATGACAAAATGAATAAATAAATCTTTAGGCTGAGACGCGGATATCTCACTCTCTTTAAGGAGATTCAAGATCACTGCGGCATAATCTACACCGATCCAGCAGTATCACTCTTGACTTGTCCCCTCCAGAATACAACAACCCAACAACGTGTATAACTCAAGCAACGCCGAATGAGTTGAAGAGTCCAAAGCTCCACAAAAGAACACCTTCCTTCAGCATATAAATATTCTCTTTTGAATATAGTAAATATAGTTGAAGACTTAGAATATTATTCTTTGTCTCAACTCACTCTTTCACCACTACTCAATAAACTATTATTTCACACTTCTCATATTTTTTTACTAACATTCTATCTCATATTTCTAGGGATACTTCACAAAGAAAGAAACACCACTATTTATAGGTGAAGAAGTCTTCCATATAATCAATGGGTAGATGAAGGGTAGCAATATTGTGGTAGATAAATGTGATAGATGTTACATAGTATGAGTTACAAGAAAACAAGAACTAATGGTCATATAAGTTACACGAACCAATAGTCATCTTCTACCACAATTTATACCCACTAACATATGCACTTAATATTTTAATAATAAAATACATATACACCAACATTTCCCACTCATTTTAATATTAAAATAAGAGAGTTCACCAATTTAGTTGAACGTAGACTATTGTGCATAATGAAGGTGTGCTCTGTATTGAACCTTTACTTAGTAAAACAATAGCCTTTACTCCAGAGTAAATAGTAGTTTCGGACTTGAACTATGACTACTTAGCGAAAATAAAGTATTATTGATTACACACAATAATCAAGGTGTTGAAATAAACTTTCTTAGCCAGCACATTACAGCCTTGTGCTATCCCTGTTTTCATAAGTGTTTTTGAGAACAAGCCCATTCTCATAGAAAGCGGCCTACTTTCACACTCACATAGCTGAAATATGTCAATGATGCTCGTATAATTTGATATCTCACTCATACGAGATACATACTTTCATTAAGAGTTCAAGACTCATCCTCCAGAAATCATTATAGGATAAATGAACTCACATCATAGGGAATGAATAAAATTAAGAATGGTGCATTTCACAACAAGTCATCATATGATTCATTCTTCCCATTGAACCTCGGTATAGGATCTCTAGTCCCCAGGTTGAGTTTCCTCAAATATGACTCGGAATATTTTAGCTTCAATTTCATCCCCTCTCGATGTACTTTAGACTCTTTAATTATCTTTCCAAGGCCTTAGTTTATCAAATCTGCAAGATTATCAAAAATTTGAACACAATTAATATTGATGGTATATCAATGATCAATATGATCTCACAATATTGTATTTTCTCCTCATGAGTCTAAATTTACTATTTTAATAACGATTTTGTACTCTACCATTATATTGGTGCCATTAGAAAAATTAATTTCTCAAAATAAAGTGTTTGGTATAATAATATCAATTCACTTTTTCACTTGTTGAAGCATCATTTTTTTTAGTACAACCTCCCTAATAGAATTAGCAAAAAATAAGTTGCTTTGTCATTCCAAGCATCAAGTTTTCTCATTAGCATCAACAAAACTTTTAAGTATAACATAATATTTTTCTCATAAAACAAACCACCAAATTTTGTACCAAGTGAATTTACCTGATTTGCTTATACACAATATTATATAAAATGCAATTAATCACATATCTCATATTTTTTATTAGTCTATCAAACTCCTTCTTCTTTGTCACACCATTTTCACATTTGAATCAAATGGAGTTGCAAGACTCACAAAACCAATAAGATTGTATTTCACAATTTTTCAACATTATGTGATTTGACAAGGAAAATTATATCACATGTTTTATGGTACTTTTTCATTCCAAGAATGAAACTTATCTCACCAAAAATATTTCATGATAAATGACTACTCAACATGTACTCATCTCACTGCATCACATTGTTACTCAAGATCAACTAGCAGATATTCTAACTAAAGCTTTGACTGGGATCAAACATTCCTCCATTCTTCATAAGTTGGCAGTGTTATCTCCACCAACAACTTGAGAGGGGCTATTGAGTTGTACATTTTGTATTTACATTCTGTAATAGTACACTTGTTAATTAGCTTGTAGTTAATGAGTTTGTACAATCAGTCAAGTTGTTAATTAGTTAGTTACGTCTTTTCCTCTGTATTTATAACTCTGATGGGTTGAATAGAAGATTAGCTGTTTCCATTTCACAAATAACTGTTTCTCTGAATTCACTCTCTGCATTGATATGGCGTAAGCCTCCATTGTTGTGAGCTCCATTATTGTATCTCGAGTTAACTAAGTTTTACATGGTATCAGAGCAATCTCGACCTAGAGACACTCGTTTCTCTTCTTATTATGTTTTCCTTTTCTTCTCGACCTTTCATTGATTGCGCACCTGTAACAATCAACTATGGCGATTGGTGATACCTCTGATTCTACTGACTGGAATTGGTAATGGTGTCGACAACCCCAAGTCCTAATATAAAGTTTCGCAGCCAAAATGCATGAATTATGGCTTCATAACACGCCACAAATTCTGCTTCCATTGTGGATGTAGCAATGACATATTGCTTAGCACTTTTACACGATATTGCTCCTTCAACTAATAGGAACAAGTAACAAAATATGGACTTTCTAGTGTCAACACATCCAGCAAAATCTGAATCCGAGTATCCAGTAACTTCTAAGTGATTGGATCTCATATACATGAGCATGTTATCCCCGTTCCTTTTAGGTACCTTAAGACTTTCTTTCCAGCTTCCCAGTGATCAATTTTAGGGTTACTTTGATATCTTCCTAACATTTCGACCGCAAAACTAATATCTGGTCTTGTGCAAGTTTGAACATACATCAAACTTCTAACAATAGAAGAGTAAGGAATTTCTTCCATTTCTTTTCTTTCTAAATCATTCTCTGGGCATTGCATGAGATTAAATTTGTACCTTTTTTGAATAGGAACTATTCCTGCTGAACAATTGTTCATGTTAAATCTCTCTAGAACTCTTTCGATATAGCCTTTTTGAGACAGTCCCAATAATCCTTGTGATCTATCATGGAATATTTCTATCTCTATCACATAGGATGCTTCACCCATATCTATCATTTTAAAGTTCATAGAGAGAGTCTTTCGTCTCACGCAATATGCCTAAATCATTAGCAACAAGTAAAATGTCATCAACATACAAGACTAAAAATATAAACTTACCCCCATTGATCTTTCGGTATATGCACCGATCAACAGTAATTTTCTTAAATCCAAAAAATGTTATGGTATCATTAAACTTTATATACCATTGTCGTCAGGCTTGTTTGAGTCCATATATTGACTTATTTAGCTTACTTACCATTTGATTTTTTTCCTTTAATTTTGAAACCCTCTGGTTGGTCCATCTAAACATCCTCCTCGAGGTCTCCATTAAGAAAGACAGTTTTCACACATTTGATGTAACTCTAAATCATAATGAGCTACCAAAGCCAAAATAATTCTTAATGAGTCTTTCATTGAGACCGGTGAAAAAGTCTATTTATAATCAATGCCTCCCTTTTGACTATATCCCTTGGCAACAAGTCTGGCTTTATATCGTTCAATATTACCATTAGAATCGTGATTGGTCTTGAAGACCCATCTATATCCGATTCTTTTAGAACTTTTTGGTAATTGAACAAGATCCCAGACTTTGTTGTATTCCATGGATTTTAACTTTTCATTCATGACATCAATCCATTTATCAGACTTAGTGCTTTCTATGGCATGTGAAAATGAAACTGAATCTTTATTAATTTCAATGTCAAAATTTGACTCTTGCAAATAAATCACATAATCATCTGAAATGACCAATTTTCTTAATGACACTATTTGTGGTTCATTTGCGTAAGATACTTGTGAGTTAGTTCCTTCTTGAAATGTTTCACCCAAATATTGTTCAACATTGTTAAAGTGTTCTTCAACAAGAGGAACACCATTTGTTATTGGTGTGGAAATAGGTACATTCATGGGCAATGGAATATTTACCCTTACCTCATTAGTTTCCACACTTTGTCGTTCAACACTCCCACTAACTTCACCATTTTCAATTAATTTTGCATTATCAGTTTCAATAATTCTCTAACTATGATTTCGACAGTAAAACCTATACCATTTAGATTTTTTTGGTTAGCCAATAAAGTAACCACTGACAATTCGAGAATCTAATTTATTTTCATATGGATTATAAACTCTAGCTTTCGCTTGACAACCCTAAACATGCAAGTGTCTTAAACTAGGCTTCCTTCCCATCCACAGTTCAAAAAGGGGTCTTTGGAACTGCCTTACTAGGAATCCTATTTAATAAATATACAACGGTTTTAAGATCATAAATCCACAATGATTTAGGTAATGAGAAATTACTCATCATACTCCTAACCATATCCATAAGTGTTCGATTACGCCTTTCTGCAACACTATTTTTTTGAGGTGTTCCTGGCATAGTATATTGTGCACGTATGCCATGTTCTTCAAGAAATTTTGCAAATGGACTTGGACATTGTCCTGATTCGTTATATTTTTCATAATATTCACCACCACTATCTGACCTAATGATTTTCACTTTTCTATCTAATTGTCTTTCAACCTCATTAACGTGTGATGGGAGATTAAAATGAGAAAGTTTAGACAAGTTTTAATGTGAATTTTGCAATTTTTGGTATACTTTTCATGTATATAAGGTGGTCAATTCAAGTTTTCGACCTAATGATTTTCACTCTCCTACCTAATTGTCTTTCAACCTCATTTCAAAGCGTACACTTTGAGAGCGACAAACATGTTGTATTGATGAATTTGTTGGGATTTAGATTTTTTCTTTCAACAAATAGATAAATTCATACGCAAATATCTAAAGGAAGAATAGCCGAAGGACGTTACTTCCTTAAGAACAATCATTAACATGTTTTTGCATATTAGAATCACATGGGTATAATTGTGTATAATTTCAAGAAGCAAATCCTAACTATCAGTGTTAGTCTTTACCCTTGTGGCAATTCATTTTTAATTATCATTTTCTAAAAGTGGTATGCTTGATTTGCTTTCCTATTTTTTTTAATGCAATCTTGTGGCACCTTTCTTGGTATGCTTGATTTGCTTTCCTTTAATGCAATCCAAGCATATATCAAGATCAATAAAATTTAGATTCAAAAGAATCTCATTATTTACTAATCTTTCTTTGGATATATGACCCAAACGTTTATGCCACAAATAAGCAGAACTTTCATATAGTGAAAGTGTCCTTCATTTCTAGAGAAACGACAGTTTGGCCTTGAGTTCCTTATGAGCATCCTGTGGAACTTTAGCAGGTGCTTTATTTTTCTTAAACTTGTTGGCCTTCACTTTAAGTCTTTTACCAGCTCCTTGACCCATGAGGTTAATTGAATGACCTCCTTATTTCTTAAGTCTTGACTCCTCTTGAGTAAGCATACTGGACAATTCACCAGCATACCACTTATCCTTAATAGAATTATAGTTAATTTGGAATGATCCATACTCAAAAGGCAATGAATTTAGAATAAACTGAATCAAGAAGGTGTCATCCACTTTTATCTCCAAGGTTGAAAGTCTTGCTGCAATATTGGTCATCTCAGTGAGATGATTTTCCATACTGCGCGACCCATCAAATTTCATGGTCGTGAGTTCAGCCATTAGTGAACTAGAGAGAGACTTATACTGCTCTTATAAGTAATGATAGTAGGTTTGTCATTCAGTAAAGCCAAGTCAAGATCCATCTCACCTAAGAGGAACTAGACTTGTTCATGTCATTCAGAGAAGTTCAATCCATTGAACACAGTAACAGACAAAACATGTAGATGAAGAGAAATAACTGTAAATAAATATACATGCTCACATATCAAAATAATGTGAATTCAGTAAAACGATAAAAGCACCTTGTAATTGTCCTTTGGGTAGATACACGACACACTATCATAATTTAAATGCCATTTTTTAAATATTTAATAGGTAATTAATTAATTTTAACCAAACATATACGACATCTTTGGATATAAAATATATGTTTGATTGAAAATACTAATTTCCCTCATAATTTTTCACTATTCGTAGAATGATAGATTCACCTTTGGGTAAATTTTTAAGTTCTAGCAATAGTGTAAGTCAATTTATCTATTTAATTTTCAATATAGGCATTTAATTAACCTTCATAGATAAACGACAATTTTATGAGTGCATATTTTTCTTAACCATACTAGTTTGGCCACTTTGGTGACTAACAAGCTATATGAATACAAATGTATATATAATCTCATAAAATTTTGTGCATGTGAATAATTTTAAACATTTTACTTTGGCCACTTTGGTGACTAACAAACTATAGAAACATCATACATGCATTAAGTGATTATAAATATTATGTATAGACATTAATTTCTCTAGTTTGGCCACTTTGGTGACTAACAAACTATATAAATACAAATGCGTACATAATATCATAAAATTTTGTGCATGTGAATAATTTTATACATTATAGTTTGACCACTTTGACGACTAACAAACTATAGAAACATAATACATGCATCAGATTGAAAAACTAGACCCAGTCTCTCATGGAATACTGAATATGCCAATAAATAATGAATTGTACTAATCCACATATGTCAATTAATCATAAATATTATATGTGTAGATGTTAATTTCTCTAGTTTAACCACTTTGGTGACTAACAAACTATATTGCACTAAGTACACACATATTATTTATTGCTTAGTATAACGACCACTTTAATTTATTGCAGAATCTAAAATAAAACATAATTATTACATTATGGGGTTGCACACATCAATTCTAAACTTTTCACAAGTGATGATAACCTAATTAACAAGTATTACTTGTTTAACCACTGACCCATTGCTCTTAATAAATCATAAGATAGCTTATAAAAATTTATCAGTAATGGCGCTTTAATATTTTAATATACTCGTGTAATAGTTTATTAGGACATTATTTATTGGCTAAGGCAAAAGTTTCTCAATTGTCAGTGTAACAATACTTTGCATCAACATACTGTATTGTAAGCACAAATTTAAAATTATTATTAGTCTTCCAAATATTATCAGTAATGGCGAAAAATTTTGAGATCATCCTCACTGAAATTTTTGATCTATCCCTCATGCAGATTTTCTAAATATGCTTGTTTTATATACGAAGATTATCAGTTTAAACAATCCAGGCTCGAACGCCACATATAAGATTAAATACTTTTAGGATCTTGAATACGATAATCTTACATAGAGATCGTTAGGGCCACATACCTGATGCGGAAGACATCATCACAGAAAGAAGTGGAAACGTTACTCATAAATTGGTTTCTACCTCCTTGCGCTAACTTTATATTACCACAACCATCAGTGATGAAATTATTGTAGAGAATATGTGATAACCCTAATGGGTGGGGGGAGGACCAATTTATAGAGATTAAGACTTAATCTGGTATGTTCATCAAGTAACCAATGTACGGACGAGATTTATTATTCATTAAATATTATTTATGGTATTACATGGGTTACAAGTAAACTTGGGCCATAAGTAAGAAATAATTAATAATAATTCTTACACTGAAGTCATCAATAAAGATTATGAAGTATCGTTTACCACCATTGGAATTTAGATTTATTGGTCCACGGAGATTCGAGTGCACCAATTCCAGCAACACCTTTGCTCTCTAAGATTTGCCTTGTGGAAATGGACAACGAGGTTGTTTGCTAACAACACAATTTTCACAACTTTTCGAAGGAACTGTAATTTGAGGAAGATCGTTCACAATGTTCCTTTGATGTAGCGTTTTCAGTCCGTTAAAATTAAAGTGTCCATAATGGAAATGCCACAACCATGCCTTATACTTTAATTTGGAAGAGATATATGTATGATGATTATTATGTAGATAGAGAGGGAACATTCTGTTTCTAGTCATTTTAACTTGAGCAATTAGTCCAAGTTTGACATCTTGAATTCTACAAAATCCATCATTTATAGAAATTTCATATCTTTTGCAATTGGCCAATATTTAGAAGATTAGTCTTCAAATATGGAACAAAAAGAATATCAACAATTGTCAGGGAGAACTCTCTATTGGTCTGAATTAGAACCTGCCATTTTCCCATGGCCACAACTTTGGAGTTGTTCCTGAACATTACACTATCTTGAAAAGATTCAGCCAAGGTATAGAAAACTAACTTATCTCCACTCATATGGTTTCTACATCCGAGTCAATGTACCATAAATTCTTATTTGTTTCCTCTTTCATGTGGCGAACCATAAACAAATATATTTTTTCTTCCTCTTGTTCTACAAAATTAGGTTCTTCTCCACGCATCCTTAAACAAATAGGTTCGGCATTCTGATTTATAATGACCGAACTTGTGCATCTCTTTAGACTTTTCTAATGACTTTGAGTTTTAGCCACCTCGTCCCTTTCCTCTACCTTGACTATTATGATGCTAACTGTCACTCCCCGAGCCTACACCTCAGACGTAGCCGGCACTGGAGAACCATTGTTGCTCCCAAAGTGAACCTTTGGCCTGGTTCACTACTCAGCGGAAGACTTACTCAAGTGAAATACCAATCTCAAATGCAAATTCAACTAATAAAGATACCATTAATGAAAGTAGTTTAACTCAATATACTCTGAAATACTCAATAACATCACTGTCCAATTCAAGTCTTTTAACATCACAAATAAGATGGAAAAAGGACGCCTCAACTACTACTGTCCATGAAGCCTAATAGCTATGATGAAAGTCGAGACAACACCCACTACATCCTAATAAACTAAAAAGTAAATGTGGAACCCACTCGAAGCAAGGAGACTCCCCAAAGCTAACTCGAACTACACATGGTATTAACAGAGCACATATTGATGACCCTGAATACCTGTATTTGCATTATGAAAAGATGCAGGCAAAATGACATGAATACATTAAATATACGAGTATGTAAGGGGAACTCTAAAACACAAATATAAGTTTGAACCGATAAAAAGAAAAGCATATCACCTCGTCTAAACTCAACCCAACTCAACTCTAAGACCTTATTTATGGTGTGAGTTGGTCTGGAGGGGTAAATGTCTACATTTTAAGGTTCAAACGAGGCCCAGAGCAAGAATAACTAATTTTATCATTTTACGTGCGTTATAGTCCATGAATTTTTGGAGATCTAGGATCCCAGCGGGTTTCTGGCTGAAATTAATTGTAGGCATCTGTTAAGACCTTATTAATGGCTTAAGTTTGCCCAGAGGGGTAAACGTTCGCATTTTCAAGTTCAAGCAAACCCCAGAGCGGGAATGACCAGATTTACCAATATGTGAGCTATAGTCCATTAATTTTTTGTGATCCGTGATCCTGACGGGTTTTTGGTAGAAATATTTTGTGGGCATCCGTTAAGACCTAATTAAAGGTGTGAGTTGATCCGGAGAGGCAAATATCTGTATTTTAAAGTTCAAAAAAGGCCTAGAGCGGGAATGACAAAATCCACCATTTTACGTGTGTTATAATCCATGGATTTTGGTAATTCGGGATAACAACGAATTTTTGGGAAAAAAAAAATTGTGAGCATTCGTTAAGACCTTATTAATGGTGTGAGTTGGTCCGTAGGAGAAAACGTCCGCATTTTCAAGTTCGAAAAAGGCCTAGAGCGAGAATGACCAGATTTATCGATTTATGTGCAGTAGTCCATGAATTTTTAGTGATCTGTCATCCTCGCGGGTTTTTGGCCAAAAAATTTTGTGAGCATCTGCTAAGACCCTATTTATAGAACGAGCTAGTATGGAGGGGCAAAAGTCTACATTTTCAAGTTCAAAAAAGGTCCAGAGCGGGAAAGACCAAATATACCATTTTACGTGTGCTATAGTCCATGATTTTTTGGTGATCCGGAATCCCGATGGGTTTTTGGCCAAAATTTTTTGTGAATGTCAGTTAAGACCTTATTAATGGCTTACGTTAGTACGGAGGGAAAAACGTTCTCATTTTCAAGTTCAAACGAGGCCTAGAGTGGGAATGACTAGATTTACTAATTTGTACTATAATCCATGGATTTTGTCTGATCCGTGATCCCAGCGGGTTTTTGTTAGAATTTTTTTGTTAGCATCTGCTAAGACCTTATTAATGGCATGAGGTTGTTAGAAGGGGGAAAACGTCTGCATTTTCAAGTTCAAACGAGGCCTAGAGCATAAATGACATTTTATGTATGTTATGATCCATTGATTTTTGGTGATCCGGGATTCTGATGGGTTTTTGGTCGAAATTTTTTGTAGACGTCCGTTAAGACCTTATTAATGGCATGAATTGGTGCGGAGGGGACGTCAGCATTTTCAAGTTCAAACAAGGCCCAGAGCGGGAATGGCGAGATTTATCAATTTGTGTGTTATAGTTCATGGATTTTGTGTGATCCGTTATCCTGGACGATTTGTGGTCGAAATTTATTGTGGGTGTCTCTTAAGACCTTATTAATGGCGTGAATTGGTCAAGAGGAAAAAACGTTTGCATTGTTACGCTTAAACAAGGCCTGGAGCGGGAATGAAAAAATTTACCATTTTAGGTGTGTTATAGTCCATTGATTTTGGTGATCGAGTACATGGAATATAACACACAAAAATCGGTAAAATTTGGATTTTCCTGTTGTTGGGCTCATTTGAACTTGAAGTGCGCCCAATTGACCCTCGAGACCAATTGACACCCTAAATAAGGTCGTAACGGACATCTATAAAAAAAAATTATCAAAAAAAATTCTAAAATCCTGTATCACTAAAAACCATGGACTAGCACATAAAAATTGGTAAAATTTGGTTTTTCTCGCTTTGGGGCTCGTTTGAACTTGAAAATTTTCATGTTTGCCCTGCAAGACAAACTGACTCCACTAATAAGATCGTAACGAACGTTCATGAAAAATTTTACCAAAAAATTGCGAAAATCCTATGATTAAAAATTCATGGACGCATCAGAAAATTGGTAAAATTTGGATTTTCTTACTTGATGGCTCGTTTGAACTTGAAAATGCACATGTTTGCCCCATGGGACCAACTAACGTCATTAATAAGGTTGTAACGGACGTCCATTAAAAAAATTTGGCAAACAAGATTTTAGAATCCAGTATCACCAAAAATCCATGGATTATAACATACGAAAATCGATAAAATCTAATTTTTCTTACTTTTGAGCTTTTTTGAACTTGAAAATGCACTCGTTTGCTTCTCGGGACCAACTAGCGCCATTAATAAGGACGTAACGGACAATCCAAGAAAAATTTTGGCAAAAAAATTTGAAATCCTATCACCAAAAATCAATAAACTCTGGACTTTTACCACTTTAGGGCTACTTTAAACTTGTAAATGCGCATGTTTGCTCTTCGGGAGAAACAAGAGTCATTAATAAGGTTGAAACACACGTCCTTGAAATTTTTTGACAAAAAAAAGTTATGAAATTTTATCATCAAAAATTCATGGACTATAGCTCATTAAAATCGATAAAATCATGGTTTTCCTGATCTAGGCTCGTTTGAACTTAAATATGCGCCTGATAGGCCCTCGAGACCACTTAACGCCATTCACAAGGTTGTATTGGACGTCCATGAAAAGCTTTGGCAAAAACTTTCGAAATCCTGTATCACCAAAAATCTATGGACTATATCACACAAAAATTGGTAAAATCTTATTTTTCTGGCTCTGAGCTCGTTTGAACTTGAAAATGTGCATGTTTACACCTCAGGACCAGTTGGTGCCATTAATAAAGTCGTAACAAACGTCCATGAAAAATTTCGCCAATTTATTTTTTTGAAATTCTATCACCAGAAATCCATGAAATATAAAATACAATAATTGATAATATTTGGCTTTCCCTACTTTGGGGCTCGTTTGAAATTAAAAATGCACTTGTTTGCCCCTCAGTACAAACTGATGCCATTAACAAGGTTATAACAGACATTCATGAAAACTTATGACAAAAAAAAAATTCTACAATCCTGTATCACCAAAAATTTATGTAAAATAGCATATCAAAAACAATAAAATTTGATTTTTTTTTCTTACTTTGGGGATAGTTTGAACTTGAAAATGCGTCCGTTTTTCCCTCAGGACCAATTGACGTTATTAATAAGGTCGTAACGAACGTCCATGAAAAATTTCGGCAAAAAAATTCAAGAATCCTATCACCTAAAATACATGGACTATAGCACATGAAAATCAATAAAATTTAGGTTTTCCTACTTATGGCTCGTTTGAACTTCAAAATGCGCTCGTTTTTACACTCAGGACCACTGACACAATTAATAAGGTCGTAACAAATGTCTATAAAAATTTTGGCAAAATATTTTTTAGAATCTTATCACCAAAAATACACGGACTATAGCAGACGAAAATTGTTAAAATTTGGATTTCCCTGCTTTGGGCACATTTGAATTTGAAAATACGTCTGTTTGCCCCTCGGGACAAACTAACGCGATTAATAAGGTCGTAACGACGTTCATGAAAAATTTTGGTAAAACGAATTCCAGAATCCCATATCACCAAAAATCAATGGACTATAGCGCATAAAAATTGGTAAAATATGAGTTTTATTTTTTTTCGGGCTCGTTTGAACTTGAAAGTGCTCCAATTTTTCCCTGGGGACCAACTTACTCCATTAATAAGGTTGTAATGGAAGTCTATTAAAATTTTGGCAAAAAAAATTCAGAGATACTATCACAAAAAATTCATGTACTAGAGCACACAAAAATTGATAAAATTTGGGTTTTCCTGCTTTGGGGATTGCTTGAACTTTAAAAGCATTTGTTTGCCCCTTGAGACCTATTAATGTCATTAATAAGGTCGTATTGCACATCCATGAAAAATTTTGACAAAAAATATCTGGAATCCTATCACCAAAAATCAATGGACAATAGCATACGAAAATCGATAAAGTCTAGATTTTCCTATTATGGGACTCCTTTAAATTTGAAAATGCACATGTTTGCCCCTCAGAAGTAAAATAAGTCATTAATAAGGTCGTAACTCATGTCCATGAAAAATTTTGACAAAAAGAATTTCGAAATTCTATCACAAAAAATTCATGGACTATAACTCATGAAAATCGGTAAAATCTGGGTTTTCCTGCTTTGGGTTCGTTTGAACCTAAAAATGCGCTCATTTGGCCCTCGAGACCAATTGACGTCGTTAATAAGGTCATATTGGACGTCCATAAAACTTTTTGATAAAAACAAAATCTGAAATATTATATCACCAAAAATTCATGGACTATAGCACACGAAAATTAGTAAAATTTTATTTTTTGTTGCTCTAGGGCTCGTTTCAACTAGAAATTGCATCTGTTTACTCCTCAAGGCCAACTGACACCATTAATAAGGTCGTAACGGACTTTCATGAAAAAATTAGGCAAAATACTTTCTGAAATCCCATCACCAAAAATCTATTGAATATAACATAAGATAATCGATAAAATTTGGGTTTTTCTGCTTTAGAACTCATTTGAAATTGAAAATGCGTTCATTTGCTCCTCAAGACCAATTGATGTTTTAATAATGTCGTAACGGACGTTCATGAAAAATTATGAAAAAAAAATTCTAAAATCCTATATTATCTAAAATTCATGGATTATAGCATACGAAAAATAGTAAAATTTAAATTTTCTTGCTTTGCGACTCGTTTGAACTTGAAAATGCCCCCGTTCGCCTCTCGGGACTAGAGTTGTCAAAATGGGTTGGCCCTACCCAATCCCTAACGGGCTAGAGAGTTAAATGGGTTGAAACGGGCTGACCTATTTAATTAAAGGGCCCATAAAATAGCAGATCAATCCAGCCCTAAGCGGGCCACGGGTTGGGACGGGTTGGTCATTTAACCAGAAAACGAACAATATTTTTCTCTTAGAAAGGATACGAACGTTGATGTCCGATGAACACGACATCAATACATACATAAATTCATTCATGAATTACACATACTTCAATAAATATTTACAAAAAAAATACATAATAGTCATGATACAACATTCAGAATATTCATCCAAGCAAAAAAATATTACATGATCATTATTTTCATAAACAAGACAATAAAGAAGTAGTGAAAAATTATGCATAAAAACAAAAGTAAAAGAGGTCAATGATTCATAGTTATAATGGAATAATGATTTTGTGCTAATAAGAGAATTTTTGTAGGCTAATGACCCTAAAATGTAAAAGATATGTAAAAAATATAGTCTTAATTTTATATTAATATTTTAAAAATATTTATTGACAAAATCTTAACAAGTAAAACACTACTTAAAATATATATAATAAATATTTTTAAAATTCACAGCCTGCGGGCTGACCTCTGAGGCTTGCGGGTTGGGCCTACGAGGCCAGCGAGTCAAATGAGACTAGGCTAAAAAGTCTCATTCCTAAATGGGCTGAAAAAATTGAGTCCAACCCCATTTTATTCAAGGGTTGGGTTGGGCAAACCAAGCCCATTTTGACAACTCTACTCGGGACCAATTGGCGTCATTAATAAGGTTATAACGGACATTTATGAAAAATTTTGATAAAAAAATTTCAGAATCCTGTCACCAAAAATTCATGGACTATAGCACATGAAAATCGATAAAATTTGGTTTTTCTGCTTTAGAGCTTGTTTGAACTTTAAATGCATCTGTTTTCCCCTCGGAACCAACTGATGCCATTAATAAGGTCGAAACAGACGTCCATGAAAAATTTTGGAAAAAAAAATTCCAGAATCCTATCACCAAAAATTCATGGATTATAGCACATGAAAATCGATAAAATCTGGGTTTTCCTGCTTTGGGGCTTGTTTGAACTTGAAAATACGTTTGGTTGCCCCTCGGGACAAACTAACGACATTAATAAGGTCGTAACGAACGTCCATGAAAAAATTTTGGTAAAACAAATTCTAATATCCTGTATCACCAAAAATCCATGGACTATAGCTCACGAAAATTGGTAAAATATGAATTTTCTTGCTTTGGGGCTCGTTTGAACTTGAAAGTGCGCCGATTTGCCCCTCGGTATCAATTGGCGCCATTAAAAAGATCGTAACGGACGTCCATGAAAAAGTTCGGCAAAAATTTTTTTGAAATACTATCACCAAAAATCTATGGACTATAGCGCACGAAAATCGATAGAATTTGGGTTTTCCTGTTTTGGAGCTTGTTTGAACTTTAAAAGCCATTAATAAGGTTGTTTCGTACGTTCATGAAAAATTTTGGCAAAAAAATTCTGGAATCTTGTATCACCAAAAGTCCATAGACTATAGCACACAAAAATTGGTAAAATTTGATTTTTCTTGCTTCGGGGCTCATTTGAACTTGAAAATGCGCATGTTTGTCCCTCGGGACCAACTGGCGCCATTAATAAGGTTGTAACTGATGTCCATGAAAAATTGAGGCAAATTTTTTTTTGAAATCCTATCACAAAAAATCAATGGACTATAGAACGCGAAAATTGATAAAATCTGAGTTTTCCTGCTTTAGGGCTCGTTCAAAATTGAAAATGCGATTGTTTCCCATCGGGACCAATTGACACCATTAATAAGGTCGTAACGGACGTCCATGAAACTTTGTCTTGGTAGAATACAACTTGTAAATTTAGTCCTAATTCAAGTACACTCTTATTGGTCTAATATGCTAATATTGCCTAAGAGAGTAACCATAATTTGTCGTAATTTTCTATGGACTGGACAACTCTACACCAACAAATCCCCATTAATAGCTTGGGACTTGCTGTGTAGGCCAAAGAAAGAAAGGTTTGGAGATTATAGTAGGGATAACGTGGAATGAGTCAGTTGTGGCAAAGTACGTCTAGCATTGCAATCAAAGAAGATACTATGTGGGTGAATTGGGTGAATCATGTGTATCTGAAAGATACGAGTTATCATCCAAATAATAGATAGACGGAAAACGATAAAGTTTATCCAAATATTGTATTAATTAGAACAATACAATATTATACAATATAGCACAATACAATAAAATACGATACATTATGAAACAAAACATAACAACCATCCAAACAAAGTGTAGGGTATTGCTTCTAACAAATAATAATATTTTACATCATCTTCATTGGTTGTCTCTTTTATGTATGTAACTCCTGTTGGAATATACACTATTAACCATGTGTTTAGATATAGTATTTATTATAGAATAATTATTTATTCAATTTTAATAGATCATATAGTCATTTATGGTATCTGATTACTTATATAGTAGATGATTTAGTGTATAGAGTTTAAGCTTATACACAAATGATTAAATCATCAGTTCTAATAAATATAAAGTTTTTTGTTCACAATCTAAGATGAAAATTGGACATGCCATCAGTACGTTTGTAGCACAAGATTATATGTAGTTTATCTTGACTATGGAAATTGTATGGTTTCAACTTCTTGTGCTAGTGCCTTTTGTACAAGAACGAGTAGAGATAGTTGTGTTTAAACTGATTGACAAAAGTATATTCTTTAAACTATTAAATGTACTTATATTCTTAACCATGATATAACTATTATGATCTGTATATGCTAATTATCGTTTTGACTTATTAAAAGGTGAGATTCTAAGATGAGTCAATATACCTGGTAGATTGGATGATGATAACATATATATATATATATATATATATATATATATTGGTGAAACAATAAGTTAGTTAACAGAATCCTTGTCGCGATATAAAGATTGATAATATGCCTTTTTGAGAAACTTAAAAGTTTTCATCGTGTTAAACCGTGCAAATAAATTTATGAATTCGGCACATGAAATCAGTTAAGCAGTACTCTGAAGGAAATTGAACATTGAATTAAGTTCGTCAGTAATATTATTTATTGATTAGTATCTGTAGTCTTAACATGGAGAATTACATGTGTTTAATAGGAATTTTGAAAATATAAATAGAGCAGTGCAATTACGAATTTCTAGTGAAATGATTTGTAATTTATTATGGTAAGAATAATTCAAATTAATTATTTGAAATTATTTCCATAATAGGAAGCCTCAGTAATTAATTTTGTGATCCCTGCAGTGCCCATATATTTAACTAGAACTCCGAATCTATTCTAAAGGAAAAAGGGAGAAGTATGTGTTTTTCTCTATTCTAAGGAAAGGGAGAAGTATGTGTATGTGTATGTGTATGTGTCTTTCTCTATTCTAAGGCGAGAGAGAAGTATATCACTTTTTCTATTCTAAGGAAAGGGAGAAGAACATGACTTTTCTATTCTAAGGAAAGGGAGATGTACATATATTTTTCTATTATAAGGAAAAACATGATATTTCTTCTCCTTGGACTAGGAAGAAATTTTTATAAATAGGGATTCTTCTAACCCTTGCGATAATATAACTTTTCTATAAAATACTTGTCCACTCAAGTATTGAATGAGTTCGGAAGTGAACTTAGGATCACTGTGCAGCAGGGGCCAATATGGACTAGTATGATAAACTTCATATCAGTACTACAACATTTCAATGGAAGCACACACAGAAAACTTCTTTAGTTGATTTGATGTCAAGTATTTGTTCCTGCAATCATTACATGAGTCTTGTCTTCAAAGACATAATATGCTCTTTCATGCTAGGAGCTAATTTCAACGGAAAGTAATCTTGTACATGACGAAATTCCAGAAAACATATTTGCTATGTAATTACACACAGATAGCAACATGATGTTAATAGAAAATAGACGCAATAGTACTGGTGAAGGCATTTTCTTTCCATTCTTAAGATGGAAAACTTTTAACCAAAACTATATTAAATTACTAATTCTTATCAGAAAAATAGTGTACGACATTTTGAACAGACAAATACTCCGATAAAATCCTAACAGAGCTAAGTCAAAAAGTCATGTAGCTAAGGAAAAAAAACGTCCTAACTACAGCTGATAAACTCATCAATATATCATCTGTTTACGATCAAGAAATAAAAGTCATAATATCCAGCACAAGCAATATCGACTTGTCGTCACACAAATACAAAAATTACTCTAAAAGTAGCTTCTTTAAATCAAAACTTGTTACATATTCTATACTCAATCGATATAAACAGAGTAGATACACATAGCAAATGGAAATTTTATTTACAGATTTATCCCCAAAGTTAACATTAGAATGACCTGTTGTTCAACCTTCACAACTCTCATCTAAATTTGATGCCTAAAGCCACTGAAGTTGAGCTGCCATTGTTTCTTTCTCACTTGAAGTTGATCCTTCAAAAACCCCATTCCCATAATTCACCATCTTCAAGAATTCAATTCTTCTCTCCACAGCCTCTAATTTTGAATTCAATTTCACCAACAAACTTTCGTTCGACTCTTTTAACGCGTCATTAAGCCACTGATCTTCACCATCATCGCAAAACAGAGCATGATTCTTTTTTTACTTTTTCTCGAAACACCCATCATCATCAATTCGTTTTCTCTTGCCGTGAAAGAGATTTTCTTTGTAGGATTGAATAATGGGGTTGAAATCAGTGGGATTTTCAGGCCATGTATCTACTTCTCCATCAGGATCAACAAGAATGACACAAGCTTTAATGTCACTGAGGATTGAAAGCTCTTTAGTTTTTTTCTTGATATTTCTTCTTGTAATTCAGCATGTTGCCCTTCATGTTCTTCTCCATTGTGTGTCAAGAAGAAAGGAAAAGAGACTAAGCTCCACAACAATGAATCTCTCTCCTCTATCTATAGGAAAACAGAGTAACGCCTCAAGGGAAAGCAGAGTAACGCGTCAATATAAGATTTATGTTAGGGCTTTTGTTTTTGTTTGGGCCGGGTTGGTTAAAAATTAACAAACCAGTTTTAAAAAAGAATAAATTTTAGGTTTAGCAAACATAAAAATCATATTTGTATGTTATAGCTATAGTTTGTATAATTGTGCTCTATATCAAACTTCAGATTTGTATAAATCGTTAGCAGGTGCATCAAATTTGTATAAATCGTTGGCAGGCCTCTCGTTTGTATAAAAGCAATTTGTATTTGTATAATTATAAGTGTATAGGATGAAAATATATGTATTTGTACTTGTATATACAGTTTTCTCTCGTTTTATATCAACACAAATATAATTTATACATTTGTGTTTGTATAAAGTGAGAGAGGCGAGGGAGAGTGGCGAGCGAGATTCTCTGGGGAGGGAGGCTAACGAAAAGATATGTTTATATACAGTTTTCTCTCGTTTCATACAAACACAAACATAATTTATACATTTGTGTTTATATAAAGTGAGAGAGGTGATAGAGAAAAAGTTTTTTTTTTTTTTATAACTTCCCAGAAGCTTTCATCTTTTTTGTTTTTTTTTTTTTTTTACTTTTTTTGACAATTCAAACCCATAACCTTAAAGTTAAAGGTAAGGAATACTACTTACTATTCGAGCAACTCTCTTTTCTCAATTTGAAATTTATATTGTTTTTTTAAAACAACATTTGCATGGCTAATGTGTGAAGGAAGTGAAGAGGACTGTGAAAAGCTTCTCAAAGAACATAAGATTCATACAAGGGGTGGAAGAAATTTTGGAAGTGATCGAAAAAATATTAGAATAAGTATGTTAAGTAGAGATGAAGGCTTATGAGTTATGACTATAAATAAAAAATAATAAGTCTACACATGATGAAACATTAATAGCTGATACTAGTACATATCATGGACAACTGACCATTTTCTGTGAATTACTTTGATATCTTTTAGGTTAGTTGCTGATTTATACAAAAGGAATCTAACTATATTCCAACTGACCCTTGTTGATGTATTTATTGATATCAAGGACAGTTCGATATATAAAACATTTTGCTTTAAAAAGGTCCAAGGAAGAGTCATATTACAAGGGGTGTGATGTATGATGTATCTATCAATAATTATCCAAGGGAACATATGAAAACTCAATCTTGTCTGTTGAGAACAATGCTTCATGGATCTACGAGGTGTGAGTAAGTCTTATGAATCTTCAATTTTATAATAAAAAATAAGAATATGCCAATTATAAACTTTTCTCATTTTATTACTAAGAAAATAAGAAATAATAAAATTTTCAATAATTTTGCAAGTAAATTTAAACAAAACAGTAATAATATAGAAAAAATTATTATAATTTATTATTTGAGAAAGATAACAACAGAAAAATGATAATATTTGAGATAATATTTAAAATGAAATTATCATTCACATCATCATCGACTTCAAAAAATGGGCGGGGTACGTGTCAAGTCTAAAAGAATAAAAAAAGGTGAGGTAATTTTGTAAAATAAGGTAATTTTTTTTTTAAATTAAAGCATTAATTTAAGGATTTTTTAAAATTCAGTAAATAAGAATTTGTTAACGAAAAAGGAAATATATTATTTTTCTTAGACAATAAAAATTATGTGTTAGCTCTAAATAAATTAATGGTGAAGATTTTTTCCTTTTGAGAAATGCTGACTTTTTTGGTCTTTTCCTTTTTTCCTTTACAATTCCATGAATTTTTTTATTTTTAAGACAAGAGGGAGTTTCAAACACAAGAGGAGGTCGATCATGTGGTAAACACCCTTGACTTCTAACCTCAATGTTAGTGGTTCGATTCACCATCGCGGTAAGAAAGTGGGAGCTCCTAGGAAATGAGTTCTTTTTAAAAGGTTTCTTCGGCCACTTCCCTTCCAAGTTGGTGACTCAAACGTTCAAAGTGAAGGATGTTTACCATCTGAGTAATCAAATATTATCTCCGAAAATACCTTTATGGAGTTGTGATGGAAAAGAGCAAAAAAAGTGTGCATTTCCCAAAAGGAAACAATCTCCCCCCTAAAGTTTTTTTCTGATATAATTAGTTCAAGTTTCAACTTTATTCTTGTCTTCTAATTGTAATTAAGGTAACTAATCCTTTTCATCTTTTATATTATACTTTAACCAAATTAAGTTTAATTCCAAATTAAACTTGCCTCACTACAATTATACAAGTGAAATAAAGGATCTTTACTTTTGAGGATATAAAACTTTATGTTGATAGCTAAAAGAAGAAGAAGAGATTAATGTCATGGGGAAAATGTTTCCTTGTGGGAAATGCAAACTTTTTTGCTCTTTTCCTTTTTTCATTCACAGCTCAACAACAAGAGGGGATTGCTCAAATGATAAGCAGTCTTCATCTCCAATCTTAAAGTTGCGGATTCAAATCGTCAACGGAGCAAAAAGGTGGAAGCTCCTTGATAGGAGTTTAGTCCGAATATACCCTAGAGTAGTGCTGTAAGAATGTTCATTGTAAGCGATTATGAAGTTGTGAAGAAAAAGAACAAATAACTCCATAATCATTTATCGCTCTCATTCTTAGAGCCCTCTATGGTTTCTTTGAACTAACTCCATCATAAGAGCTTCCATCTATTTGTTTCCTTGGTCACTCAAACCCGCAAACTTGAGGTTGGTGCTCTAAGAGCTCTCATCCTTAGAGCCCTCTAACGTTTTTAAGTAGTTGTGGAGTTGGTCCAAAGAAACTTTTTTTAACCCTCTCCTTAAAAAGCTTCCACATTTTTGCTCCTTTGATGTCTCGAACTCATAATCTTGAGGTTGGAGGTTGAGTGTGCTTACTATCAGTGCAACGTTCTCTTATTTCCGGAGAAACTTTTACCGAGTTATGAAGGAAAAGAGCAAAAAAAACTACATTTTTCAAAAGAAAAAAATAATCTCTCAACAAGTTTGTCTTGATAATTAGCTCAAGTTTTAACTTTATTCTTGTCTTTTGGTAGTATTAAGGTAACTGATTTAATTAAAAAGGATTAAAAGAAAAAGAAAAAAAGGAAGGATTATAATTTTAATTTTTTTTAATTCAATAATTATGAATTTGTTGAAGAAAAGAGTAAATACATACTCTATTTGTTAGACAATGAAGGTATATATGTGTGATCTTTTAACAATAAGATATCAACTATAAATCGTAAAATTGAGAAGGAACTTTAAAAATCTGCATAACAGGAATATAAATTGTAACGATTCAGGCTGCTAGTGATATTGTCCGCTTTGGTCCTAGGCCCACACGGCTTTAAAACGCTTCACTAGTTGGTAAGGTCTGCTTACTTATATACCCAACATCTCTCCTTTGTTTTGCCGATGTCGGACTTTTAATCTTAAGCTAGGGCGTCACATACACCCCCTCTAAGGACTCAGTGTCCTCACTGAGGTTTGCCCCACCTTACAGGGATTTTCCTAAACTCAGTTGAACTAAGACCCACATCGACAAGGCTGACACAAGAGTGGCTCTGATACCATTTTAACGGCCCAGCCCACTAGTGATGTTGTCCGCTTTGGGCCTAGGCCAGCATGACTTTAAAACGTGTCATTAGTTGGTAAGGCCTGCTTACTTATATACCCAACATCTCTCGTATGTTTTGCCGATATGGGACTTCTAATCTTAAGCTGGGGCGTCACATAAAAAAATAACATAAAGAAAATAACTTCATGTTGAAGAATTTTTTCCTTTTGAGAAATGCATATTTTTTTGCTCTTTTCCTTCATAATTTCATAAAGGGATTTTATTTTATGATGGAGAGTTTCGAACACAAGAGGCGGTTGTTCATATGGTAAACACCTTCATCTCTAATCTCAAAGTTGTGGATTTGAGTCTCCAACTCGATCGGTAAGGAAATGGGAGCTCCTAGGGAATGAGCTAAAAAATAGTTTCTAGAGAGCTCCCACCTCTTTACCAAGTTGGTGATTCGAACCCATGGTCTTGAGCTTAGAGATGGACGATATTTACCATCTGAGCAACCAAATCTTGTGTCCAAAAATACCTTTCTGGAGTTGAAGATTTTCGTTATTAATTAGTTCAAGTTTCAACTTTCTTCTCATCTTACGATAATGATTAAGGTTTTATAGTTAAGTTAGTTCGAGAAACTTTTGTTAACCCCTCTTTAAGAGCACTCATTTTTTTTTAAAAATTAGTGACTTAAATTCACCATCTTAAAATTTAAAATGAATATATGATGTTTACCATCTGAGCAACCTTCTTCTCCCCGAAGACCAAGTCTTTATGGAATTGTGGATTTTCAACATTCTAGTCTTCATATAGTTATTAAGGAAAGTGATTTAGTTAAAAGAGATTTTAAAAAATGATTAGAATTTAGTGGCAAGCAGCTCCTTGAACCCTTGACCTCACATCCAAAGTCAAGGGTTGGGTATGAGTTGAGTCTAGATTTTGTGTGTGTGCACGTGTGTGTGTCGCTGTTTTAACAATGAGTATATCAGTTGTAAATAGCAAAAAAAATAAAAATTGCACCTTTTCCTTAAAAAAAAGAAGGATTTATTTGCATGATATTCTGACAGGGCATAAAAGTCACTTTTAAAATCCCTATACTACATTACTGCATCAGAGGAATATATACTACATTAACTTCTCATTGAGATTTTCTTCAAAATTAGCTCAAGTTTCAACTTTATTGTTGTCTTATGGTAGTAAGTAAGGTAATTGATTTAATTATAAGGGATTAAAAGAAAAAAGGAAGAATTTTAATTTTAATTTTTTTTAATTCAATAAATATGAATTTGTTAATGAAAAGAGTAAATATATACTCTTTTTGTTAAACAATGAACGTATATATATATATATATATATATGTATGTATGTGACTTTTTAACAATAAGATATCAACTCTAAATCGTAAACTTGAAAGGAACTTTAAAGATTCGCATCAAGAGGAATATAAATAAATAACATAAAGAAAAAAACTTCATGTTGAAGATTTTTTTCCTTTTGAGAAATGCAGATTTTTTTTGCTATTTTCTATCACAATTTCATAAAGGGTTTTTCTTTTAAGACGGAGAGTTTCGAAAATAAGAGGTGGTTGTTCATATGGTAAACACATTCATCTCTAACCTCAAAGTTGTGGGTTTGAGTCACCAACTCGGTAAGGAAGTGGGAGCTCCTAAGGAATGAGTTAAAAAAACAGTTTCTACAGAGCTCCCGCCTCTATACCAAGTTGCTAATTCGAACCCATAATCTTGAGCTTAGAGATGGACGATATTTACCATCTGAGCAACCAAATCTTGTGTCCAAAATTACCTTTATGGAGTTGAAGTTTTTTCCGTCAATAATTAGTTCAAGTTTCGACTTTCTTCTCATCTTACAATAATGATTAAGGTTCTGTAGTGAAGTTAGTTGGAGAAACTTTTGTTAACCCCTCTTTAAGAGCTCTCATTTTTAAAACTTTTTTAGTGACTCAAATCCACCATCATGAAATTAAAAGTGGATGATGTTTTACCATCTGAGCAGCCTTCTTCTCCCCAAAGACCAAGTTTTTATGAAATTGTGGAGTTCCAACATTCTAGTCTTCTTGTAGTTATTAAGGTAAGTGATTTAGTTAAAAGAGATTAAGAAAAAAAAAAATGATTAGAATTTAGTGGCAAGCAGCTACTCGAACCCTTGACCTCACATTCGAAGTCGAGGGTTGGGTATGAGTTGAGTTTAGATCGGGTTTGGAGGAGTAAAAAATGTGCAAGGTAATATTTTAAAGTCATGTGATATGTATGGAATTAAAAAAATCTTTCCCTACATATGAATTTGTTATCGAAAAGAGTAAATGTGCTATATATATATATATAGATTATGGGTTCGAGTCACCAACTCTGTGGGAAATTAGTGGGAGCGAGCTCCTAGGAAATCAATTTTTTTTTTTTAAAAAAAAAGGTTTCTAGAGATCTCCCACCTCTCTATTGAGCTAATGACTCGAACCTGCAATCTTGAGCTTAAAGATGAACGATATTTTTAATTATATCGTGAACACAGTTCATTCTTTTCAAAAAAGACATTTATTTTCTTTTAGTTTATAAACTTTCAGTTTATTACATCAAAGTCACTAAGATCACGACGTTTGAGGTTGACCTTAAGGTCGTTCTTCATTAAAATAGTGAAGGAGAGTTTTGATGTAACTTGATGACCAGAAACATAGATAACTCGTAACGAAGTAATATAGCTGAAGCTACAGACTTCATTTCAAGATAAGTTAAGTATTTAGCTAAACATATTCTTGATCCACCATTAAATGTTGCATACTTATATCCATCTTCATGCCTTTCAATTCTTGTTTCATCAACAGAGAGTTATCTTTCCGGTTTAAATTCTAAGCAATCTTCTCCCCACACGGACTTCATCCTTCCCACTGAGTATAGCAATAAAATAATGTCCGAACCAATTGGTACATATGTTCCATCCGGAAGGATATCATCACATATCGCATATTGTAGAATTGATATACTCATTGTTAAAAAAGTGGCATATATAAATATATATCTTCATTGTCTAATAAAAAGAGCACATTTACTCTTTTCGATAACAAGAGTTTAAACTTACAGTTCTTAATCATTATGAAACTGGCCAACTTGTAGAGTTGTGGTGAATGTTTACCGAAACATCGAAAATATGATGACCATAGATTTAAGATGAGTCTGGAGCCTAAAGGGCAAAAAAAATTGACAAAAATTTCAAAAGGGCACATTAAATTTTGTTTTAACCAAAGGGGCAAAATCGCTGGTGGGGTAGCGATTTTGTTTAGACGCCGTTACTCCGTTAAACAATCAAAATTGCTGACCTACCAGCAATTTTGTCCAAAAAAAATTTCCATTTTTTAAAAGAACATCGCTGCCCATGCAGCGTTTTTCAGGAATTTTTTTTAAAAAAAATAAAATCACTGATATGGCAGCGTTTTTATAAAAAGATATATTTTTAAAATTAAAATTATATTGAAAATCACTCCACAGATAGCGATTTTAGTAAAAGATTAAAAAATTAAAAAAATCGCTGCCAAGGTAGCAATTTTAGTGAATTTAAAAAAAAATAAAAATTGGTGAAATGGCTGCTTGTCAGTGACATGTGATGTTTGAACAATTTTTTAAAAAAAAACTTTCACCAAAATCGCTGCCTTTTGAAGAAAAAGAAAATATTTCACTTATGATTTTATAGCAAAGTTTCCTATGACTTGCAATTACATGACCCAATTTTGTGCTGCACAAGTGTGCTGACACGTTCAAAACCAATAGTTTCAAAAAAGAGAGTATTTATTTTGTGCAAAATCAAAAGTCATAGGCATAAAATGAGGTACAGAGAGTATCTTAAATCGAGTCCGGAGCCTAAAGGGCAAAAAAATTTGACAAAAATTCGGCTTGATCATAATTATCCTTCCCTCTCATCCGATAAATTCTACAGCCATGATCATAATTGATCCAACGATAACAACGTTTCCATCTATTCATAACGAGATCCAAACCGTTAAAAATAAAGCTACTCAAAGACTTCCTACAAGCAAATGTAATCAACTTTAGAAGATCTTGAAATATAAAAATGAAATTCCCACCATTATCTATCACAATTATAGGCCAATGTTGTTGACATCAATCCACAATTTCCAATGCTAAAACACGAAGCTAACATGAATAATAGCACAAGATGAACAAGACATACAAGCAATAGGAAGTTGGAATCTGCATTGAAGAAATATTGATATGAAACTTATCGTCAAAAGTTTATGATACAAGCAAATGAACACTATTACATATCAGAGTCTTACAAACAACAAAACTGGCCCTGGAAAATATTTTGTTTAACATCCGGTGTGAACGAGCAGTTGCCTTTTGCCAAGCAGCTCAAAATTTTAGAACTTGGGAGTTACCTGAGGCCTTCTACAAACTCAATTGGCTGGAAAAATCATCTGTGCTTTGACCTTATACTAGTCTTAACTCGTATTCACCAGCCATAGTAATATATCTCACCCATGGAAGAGCCTGATAGCCACTTTTCTCAATAATCTTCAAGTAGCGAACCTGACATTCATTAAACAATACATATTATTGCAATGTCAAGAACATGCTATATCAGCTTAGAGAACAGATGAAAACAAAAATATGCTTGTTTTGTTATGGGCGTTTGAAGCACAGAGAACTAAGATCCCATACTAGGTGGCTTGTTTTATTTGGCTGGTAATCAAGCCAGGACAGGCTGCAGAGGAGGGGAATACAACTTTGCTCTAGTGCCACTTATGTGGGAAATATGCAGACACAAAGAGTCACCTCTTTTTTGTTCTGTAGAGTGACTAAGAACTCTGGGACGTCCTTTTTGCTATGATTGGTTTGAATTGGTCAGTGCCAATGACTACACTCATGATTTCCAGCTGGAACAGAAAGGGAGGCACTAAAGATTTTATTTTTTTTAAAAAAAAGATGGGAGTATCATATCAGGCAGCATATGGTGGACAAATCTAAAGAGGAAGGAATCTAAGATGTTTTGATGGAAAGAGCAACCCAATACAGAAGATAAAGTTTAGTTGTATTTTGCTTTTTTAGTTTTGGTGTAAACAGGAGTACGTACGTGACACTGAGGCTCTAATCCAAGTTTTAGAGTCTGTTTAACATAGGTTTTGTCTATTTTAGGTTTTGCTCACACTTATGCTTGAGTTGCCATATAAAAGACTTCCAGCACTGAACAAAGGAGAAAAGTCATAGAAGGCAAGATATACTATAGGTGACAGTTTGATCAACACAGCAGAGCCAGATTAGATCTGAGGAAAAGTTTGACCACTTCAGATTGTTACTTCCTGTTCTTTGGGAAGGCATGTGGGGAACTCTGAGTGCCTAATTGGAATCCACTTACTAGTCAGTATTGTTGGTGTCTTATAAGCTCATCTCCACTTTTAAATAATTTGAAGTTTATTCGGCTGGTTAATTGTAGTATTACAGCCTATACCTTACCAGGAAATCAGATATCGTTGACCATGGTTAATTAGACTTTAGTATATGCAGTTGTTGGGCATAAAGATGACAATCAGCTATACATTGCTCTCTTCCAGCACAGAACCCCCGCCCTGCCTTTCTTTTCATATTGCACTGTCAAGCAATACCAACAATAAAAACTAGCAAGGAAAATAACTTAAAAAGGAGTTTAACTAAATGGACATTTTGTGTTCTGTTGTGCCAGTTCTAAGTTTTTTCCAATGTGCGTCTACAGCAGAATTGAACCGGCCACATCACCTCATTATCCCCAATATGCCTTTACATGTACAATAACCCTTAATTCCCAATACCATTTGAAGTGTCAACCCTTACAGTACTTGTTAGTCCTAATTCCTAATGTCATCTGACTCCCCTCCTACCTTCCCAGCCTGAGAACTAATCAAGTACATAGAGTTAACCGCTCATCCGAGACTCAGTGGTTTCTTAATATGATAGACCAAGCAAGGATATCAACATGGGCCTAAAGATTACAGAAATAAGGGAAAGAAGACTTAGAAGTCTACGACTAAGTAAAACCAATGCCTTTAGGGGTTAGTACGACTATGCCTTTGTAATACTCTTTCTGAGAGCCACAATTGTGGAGTGTGGTCTTTACATTTACAATCAACATCTTTTGGAACCCTTCTTGAACAAATATACTTCTATGGATAAATAGCTGATCTTTGAATAGGAAAAAGAGTCGAGGGCTTACCTGTATACCAGAAACAGTAAAATAAGGAATTTCAAATTTCACACGTATAGGAGCTTTTCTCTCAGGAACTGATTCTTCTGCTGTAATACTGGGAAGAGTAAACTCCGTTCTCAACATATATTCCTGAAAAAGAAATGGCAATACATATAGGCAGAAGTCAACAAGAGAACAATCAGAAAAGTTAAACAATGAGTTAAAACTTCAACTATGATCAAGTCAACACTTACCTTACCACCTGGGAAAGATTTTATTTTCCAAATCAGTGCATCTTTTTCAGGTGCATAAGTAGATGATCCCATTGATGTTCGGACATTTGGATTTGTAGCATCCGTTGCCACAGGTAACTCAATTTCAACATTAGTTGCAGTACTGAAATTATTGAAGAAACTCATAACTGGACATGGAAAACTTTGTTATAACATAATGCATGCAATACACAGTACAAGTAAAATGGCGCATCTAATTAGCTGAGTTTTTCACTGTAATACTTGATACACATCATACCTTCGTTCCTTGAACTGGCTCCGTGCTTTAACCACAATTTCCATACGGCTCCTAGAATGTCTTTCCACTTGAGCTTCTACCCATATGAGAGGCTTTACCTGAGACAATAACCATCAAGGATTTAAACAATTTTGCTTAAGAACATCCACAAGGGAACTAAAAGTAATACAAGATCCAGCAAGCTCATAATTTACCTGAGTACCAAGTCTGTAGGTCATAAGATCAAAGGCTCCATCTGGCGGTATAAATGATATAGTGCGATCATTTTCAAATCGGGCCAAGCGAACACACCTAAATTAGAAGCAAAATTAGTTGAAGAGAAAGAGAAGGGCAATAAGATAGAGAAATGGGTTACTATTTGAAACTGGCCAAGACTCAAGACATGGATAAAAGCCTTCAGGATTTATCATTTGACAAATTGTGTGGGAGGTACAGGTTGCTGGTTCAACAACCACATACTTCACTAAATTCCTTTTAAAGTAATAGGTTTGACTTTCCAGGCCGCGCTATTTAGTAAAGTATTTCATCTTTGAGAAGCATGTTATGCAAGTAAATCAATGGCCAACCCACATAACTCCGTTTGACAGGAGAGACCAATATATCATAATCCCACAAAAAGAAATAACTGAACAATTTCATACTGATGAAATTTGATATCATCAAGATCAATGGCCTTCCCCTTGGTAGTTCGCCCTTGTGCTTCCAGCAACATTCTATCATTAAGACCAAGCTTACACTCAGGCATGCCACTGCAAAAAAAGAAACAATAAAATGTATATTCAGATAACAGTCACTCTATATACAGTAGGGTAATACCAACAATTCACATGTGAGGGACTGATAAACATGACGTTTAAGTAGTGGAACTAAGTGTTTTCTGAATCAACACAGAAAAACTACCAGACATTCAACTTGTACCCCTAAAATGTCCCAGATATTCAAATAGAAGATAAGATAGTGACACTCCAACAGATGTGGAATAAAGAGCTCACCGGAAACTGAAAAAGTTCAGGTAAAAGAACAACTCACACACTAACAACTAGACACATTTTTTTTTTAATTATTATTATTATTATTATTATTGTTGTTGTTGTTGATAAAGTAATAAATACTATTGATGTTTGGGAAAAATGTGCCTGTATACAAGAAGAATACCAATAAGTAGAAAACCTACAAGAAAATACTTTTTGTAACGAACGACACACAATCTTCTATTCTATGCATAAACAAACCTCATCAGTACTCTAAAAGGAAATAAGTAATAAGAGGTTATTCCTTATTCGTACCAAATTCATTTCTACACCTTTGAATTTCGAAAGCTCTCATATTTCTCTCCAGACAACTCACATAAGAGCTAGTGGAGAAACGTTCCAAGACCTGCGTCTCTTTTTCTTCATTCTACCAAAACTCCTACTGGACATGGCTTCTTTCACAGTGTCTGACATCAGCCATCAGCCACCTGATTCCAAACCAACCTAGAATTTCCCACCATAACCTCAAAGCTACCTGACAATTTAAGAGAAGATGGTTGACATCTTCATCCGAACCCTTACACATAAAGCACCAATTAATGCACAGAACCTTCATCTCCCTAAGCATCTCAGCAGTCAAAATCACCCCTCCCCTCTAATTGATAGCCTAGTGAAAAAACCAATGATAACTCTGAGATCCAACTAGAGTTATATGGAACGGCAACCTCCTCCCTAATTAGAAGCTTCCGATAATATGAGTTAGTAGAAAACACTCCATTTTTCCCCGCCTTCCAACTCCATATGCCGTGCCTATCTTCTGAGGTACTTTGCTTGTGAAGCAAAGTAGTCAGATTTCGGAACTCTGGCACATTCCAGTTCTGAAAGTTTCACCTAAACCTTGAATCCTAAAAACCATCTCCACCTAGAAACCTCCAAACATGTTGGACAGTCATCTTCTTCTGGAGTGAAATTATGTAAATGTTTGGGGATGTACTTCTCAAAGTATTGCCCCCATAAGTAGATCACCTTTGTTACAGAAAAAATTACTCTCCATAAGTTCGGGTAACAATGCTACTAAAATTAGCTCACATTTTACCTTCTTACCCAATTTGACCCACTTTGTACATAACTTGAATTTTTTTCATTCCTTGGGGCAACATTAAAGACCTACTTCTAACCCTTTTTTTCTCCTTGTCTCTTTCTTCCTTCTGCTTAGTTCTTTTCCCAGCGCTCATTCTTTTCATCTTCAATGTTAATGAAGTGTCACCTCTAGTCCTTTTTCACTCTCTTCAGTTTTAATCTAGTGTCCAAATTAAAAAATTCATAATGATGAATGTCAGATCTTGGGGTTATTGCATATATAAACAAACTTCAGTCCAAAAGTTTTTCGTCATGTTCTTTTAAACAGTATGGAGCAGTAGAACAGATGAACTCGTTGATGGCCTGCATGCATCACGTATTACTCTACAAGCCTTAGCTAGGTGGGAAGACAGATTGGAAGATGCTTTTGATGGGCTTTCATCGCATATTACTCTACAAGCCTTAGCTAGGTGGGAAGACAGATTGGAAGATGCTTTTGATGGGCTTTCTTTTTCCCTTCTACTTTATTGCTATAATGCTTCTCTGCCATGCACCCACCTTCATCCATGGTTATATATAAATATTAATGCCAACTTTAGGGCTTAATTTGGTTGATTGAAAACTTGAAATATAAAAGTTATCATTGAACCCACTTCAAAGCTATGATTTGGAAATTGGTTTTTTGAGTTTGTCAGTTGTTTGGGTTGGGTGTTGTTCCAATTGATTGGAAACTTCAAGAGGTGTTCGAAACTTAAACTTGAGTTAGATTTGAGTTAAATTTAAGAAGAGGCTCTAGTAAGAAGAGGAAGTCAGTTTTTGTATAATCCTATATATGGGAATACACCTTCCGTAGACTATTTCTGACAAGTTTAAACAACACTCACTCCAAAATCCAAATTTCTCACAAAATCATATTTGAATTTTAAAGCCAGTTATTTAATTTTTTTCAACAATGGTAGATTACTTTAAAAATCTAATCACCACCCAAATGGATTTGATTTGTTGAACTAATGTTTGAGTCACAATTACTGATTCGGAGATTGAGTTAGAAGCTTGAGCTTTTTTAGAAAAGAAACTGAATAGCAAATTCGAGAACCTATTTGGAGTTTGATGTTGAATCTTGGCCTATTATTTTTGGGCTACAGCTCTGCGCAGTTGTATATAGGCCACCTAGTCACAATGTATGTGTGTGGACTATACTTGTATGTAATTCTCTCTTTATTAAATCAAAAGGTTTGAAGAAGGACTTGCATTTAAATATTTAACAAATGTGATGAACCATAAACAGTGGGCACATGGCCACCTGGTTGCAATGTATGTGTGTGGACTGTACTTATATGCAGTTCTCTCTTTATTAAATCAAAAGGCTTGGAGAAGAGACTTGCATTCAAATATTAAACAAATATGCAGTTGGAACATCTTTGAAGGTGATAGAGAATGCACTAGAGGTTGAAGGCCTTGTATTAGTTTCTAAAAGGGAACATAAACAAAGTGGAAAAGGGAACTAATTTCCACTCTGACTTTGGTACTTAAAAGATTTAACATAGGAGTGCTAAAATTGGCCCTTGCATAGTGTAACCCACCAATAAAAAGGTTAAAGTGTAGGATATGTACGCTCATCAGGACATGTCAGTTATAGGCTCCACACATGGTGTCCCGCAGATTTCTCTAGGTGGATAGGAGGCGTGACAGTAAGCGCATCCAATTGATTGTTGCTGTGGGCCTCTCAAAATATTTATTTATCGTTGATTTTTACCCAGCTCTTGACCTTCATCACCTTCATCAGGGGTGTCAAATGGGCAAGTTGGCTACATTTGGCCTGGTTAAAGTAAGTTTAGTCAATAAATGGGTTGGGTTATATAGCCCACCAAATGTTTGCTTGGGTCAAATAGGCCAGCCAATTTGGGTTGAACAATGAGTCATAACTCATAACCCAATCTACTCAACTCAAAAGGTTTTCATTTGTTGGTTTGTTCTTTTATAATTTGTTTAGTTATCAACTCAAACTAATAAAAAACCTTTTCTTCATTTATCATGACTATTTCAAACAAACCACACATAAAAAAGATTCTATGTTTTGATAACTTTCTTATTAATCAATTTGGGCCACATATGCAACCAAATTGGCCCAAGCCTTTCTTTTAATTATTGGAGAAAGTATTTTGCTGAAGTGCTGCACAGTATTTACATAGACATAGCCCATAGCCGCATTACAAATCAGTAATGAGCTCAATAATTCTATCATAACCTCTTTGTCATTTGCAATTGCCATGTTACACCAAAATAAAAATAAAAGTAGAAAAAATGCATCTATGCTTCATGCAAATGACGAATTCATGTGTTCCTCTCATGTAGATGATCCACCATGTGACTGAGATCACTGAATTCCAGGTTTTCAGCTTTTCCTTTCCCAGACCTTTCATGTGACAGCTTTGCAGCGTTTACAGGGACTAAATTGGGCTATCCCAAAATGACAGACCAATGAGCATATACACAGCCCGATCTGCCCATGTCTGGTGGATTATTCTTTTATGAGCTAAATTTGACACCCCTAATCTTTATCTACAATTTTGTGACCATTGAAGCAATGAACTTCCCCACCTAAGTAGAGGGCTCTCTATCTAGAGAGAGAGAGAGAGAGAGAGATATCCTTGGAACTTCTACAGAAGACGCCTAGGTTACTCTAATTGTAGGTAGTTGTAAGATTAGAGCAAAGAAGAACTAGTCCAGCATGGTAATATAAGAATCCAATACACTCCTAGAACATGAGTATGCAATGAAACATTAAAAATGCCTAATTTTGTCCGAAAGATTTTAGTAATTCTAACTGCCACTTGAACACTTTGCAGATTATGATGGTCAAAATTAGCTTGTATACCAAACAATTCTATTGGTGATGGTGAATTTGTTCGCGGCATGTATAAAAGATTGACGAAATTCAGGAAAGAAAAAATTTGGCGAGCTCTTTACAGCTACATTCAGTGAAGAATAAACAAGTTGTGTCTGAAACTTTGATCTTTACATTAGAAGCACAAAAGAAGGTAGTAAGTCAAAATTCTTAAACACCTATATGCATAAATGTGCAATGCATGATTTGTGAATCATGTTTCTGATAATACTATCTGACACTAACTAAAGAAGTTAAATTCTTGGAGTTGGAATTCTTGGAATCTTAAATTAACCAAAGGGATAGGGGGGAAACGAAAAAAACAAATAGAGGTAAATATTAACATGAATTTTCCTTCTGAGGCATGAGCTAGATGGTAGGTTCAGTAAAAAAGGAACAAGAATATACAGTGCAAAGAGCAAACCTCAAGTATGCCCTCATCTTCAGTGCACCAACAACATCTGATCTCACTATTTGCCCGTTGCTGTTTACAAGTATATTAACACTCTCCACAACATCCAAAAACACCTGAAAGAACAAACTTCCATGTAACCCAATGAAGAAAAAATATTCTCTTAAATAAATATGTATACCTACTTCATTCTTCTTGTAGTTTATCCCTTCACTACGCCAGGACACAGCATTTGTAACTGCCATTGGAGGCCTTTGTGTAACCTCCATCCTATATGCATCAGTTTTTATGAACTCACTGAGAATTTTTGCTTCAGTATATTGAGGATAACCAAAGTCCATCATTTCATCCAGTAGCTCATACTGCAAAGACAAAGAACATCAGCTCAGTCCGAATGAGCCAATATGAATGACAATTTCCTATCTAACTTTTGATCTTAAAGGGACATGAAATATTCCTCATACCACTACAACGAAATTATCGCGAAGGGATTCTTCTTCTAACTCTTCAAAATAATGCTTGAATACCTGTCAGAAAGGTAAAATAAAAAATGATAAATCTTCCCAAGTTCCAACCAAGAAAACCATTACTCCCTCCATTACATTTTTACGGTACTATAACTATTAGAGGAGTCAAACAAAAAAAGTTCTTCCATTTCAAGAATAAATTTAATTATAAAATACTGTGACGTAGACACATAGTACAGTTAATATACTTATAATTATATAATATGTAAATTTTACTTTAAAATTAAAGAAGCTGATGTCCAAATTGAGACTGAAAGTTGAACAGATTGACCCTACACTCTGAAGTCTGCCATTTTTCTCATAACTGAGAGAGTAATTGATTTTTGGATTAACACAGTAAGAGTACACATCCTCAAATATCAGCATAACTTACATCTACAACACGGTGTAGAAACAGAAGGAGACTAGCTGCATTACAGTTCTGCCTTGATGCAGTCATGAGATACACATTGTTATGCTGTATAAACATATAGGTCACGCCATTATCATATGCTACAGGATCCAGAGGATCACCCTGCAATGGATAAAATCACATAACAATCAAATTACACAGCAAACCGTAAACTGCTCAAGCTCCTACTAAATCAAATTCAACTGCCTGGAAAAGAAACAAAAACGTAGATGATAAAAAGGTATACATATCAGAGAAAAGGTAACTTTGTGTTAATATTAATCATCTTAACTTTGACTTCTCAATGGGATTTGCTCTTTTTAAGTAGAGTGGTTCAACATTATTATTGATCGAATATAAGTCCTTGAACCTATGCTTGCACAAAATTACTTAAAATTTGAAATTTCAAAATTCAAACACGTGAAATCATCAAAAGAAATTATAACTCTTTCTCCATTCTGTTTAACTAAATTTGCATAATTTCAAATCAAATTACACCAATTTCCACTCTCCTGAATTCAAATCTAACTTCACTTTCAAACTAGAGCCATTTATAAGCGCATCAACTTGTGATATCTTCACCCAAATATTTCAATTTCTCGTATACAATGATTTCGACATTAAATTCAAAAGAGAGAGGAAAAAAGAACCTCTTTTTCAATGAGCTTGGTGAAGAATCGTTCCGCTTGAACGGAAGTGACGTCTCCACGGTAATCACGCCAGACGAGCACCCGGCCTTTGATGTCAAGGAGGAACAGCGCGGACGCCGCCCCTGCCATGTGAAGTACTACGGATTCCGATCAGTATCGCAGATCGGAAAAGCTGTCGTAGAGAAGCTTTCCGGTGGAGATCTGCTGGTGGTAGAGTAAAAACGATCAAATATAAGCTCCGCAGTGAATCTTCATGCGTTCGTTAAAGTATGGGTTTTGAGATCGAAATTTTGATCAAGTTGTTGTCATGTGCTTGCAGTGGAATCATATTTGGGCCGTATCGGGTCAAGTAGTCCAACTTCTGTCCGGTTATTTGACACAAACACCAAAATCCTTCTAGTTTGGAGCCGGTTTTCATTTTTGCTGAATGTTTTAATTTTCACCCTTGAGCTAAATAAAAATAAGTGGCCAAAAATATTTTCCGTTCATGACATAAGTTTATATTTTCATAAAAATTGCTTAATTTGTATGGAACTTATGTCGAGGTAAAAGTTTAGTTCATAACTCATAAGTAATATCATAGAAGACATAACTTAGTTTCTACACAACTTATGTCAATTGGGGCAAACATCAGCTTTAGATTCCACAAGTTATGTCATATATAAGAGGCATAACTTATTCTTATAAAACTTATGTCGCAAGGCAAAAAAAATCTAAATTCATATAGAGCGGATTAGATACTATTAGAACTTATGCCGGATAATTTAAGACAAATATTTTCTAAACTTATCTCGATCGAAATTAGGTCATAAATAAGGATATTTTGACCTACAAAGTTTCATTAAATGACCAATAGGGATAAAGATTAAAAATCATCATATTTGAGGATAAAAATTAAAGATCGTCCTGAAAGAAAATGTAAGTGCAAAACTTCACTTTTGTTGCCAAGTGTATTATTACGTGTCTTTTACAGTCGAAAACAACAAATAAACATTTTTCAATTTTAGAGTTTTAAATTCCACAAATAAATGGATAGTGTTAAGTTCTTTAAAACAAGATTTATCAACCTATTTTTATGGAGCTAGATCACATCCTCTTTTTATATCCAACTTTTTTAGGTCCCCATATCAAAATATTGAAATGGTTCGGCGATAAGAGAGACTCAACTTTTGATTCCATATTCAATAACTGACGAGTTCAATTCTCTAGTACACTATTTTTGAATTTTAGTGTATATGAGAATAGATATGATCAATAGATTTTTCAAGGTTCAAATCACTTCATGTGCTATTTTTAGTTTGTTATATATAGGAAGAAATATCTGAAAGTGTATCTAATGATGTAATCATTAATCATTTTTAAAATATGACAATTTATCGAGTATGTACAAGTATAATGGCAATGTCTATATTCATATGTTATGTTTAAAATTTTGTTACTTTTGAAGTAAACGTTGAATATTAGTACACATTTTTAGTCTGATTATTATTAATTATTTAATTTAAAGGCGTAGTAGAAATTCATAAACTTTAAATTTTGAATATATCTTTAGGTAAACTATGTGTTTTGTCTTCCTATGGTGAAAAGCTTTTTATAGCCACATAAAAATTATGTCATGTTTAAGACCACATACAAGTTTCAATTTAAATTTTTTACAATATCACAAATATTATAATAAATTTTTTACCACAAATGATTTTCATTTAAACACATAAAGGACGAGAGATTCGAAAAGGTTATTTTCTTCTATTGATTTGTAAGTGGTCGTAAGAGATCATCTTCACGAAAAAGACATGTGACACAACTCTCAACTTGATCAAATATGTAAGATTTAAGAGTACCACATCTAAAGATAGCTAGTCTTCCTTGTAAGGTAAAAATCATATCTAAAATTGAAACTCTCAAAGGAAATGACACTAAATTCCTTTTAACTTCTTTCCTTAGGGACATACAACCAACCAACATCAAGGAACTGTGGTTGTTGTCCCAAATAAGGATTTAGCTTTTCTATATCACCAACTTTAGATGAAAGAAGATCTACAATACTTGATAAACTATCAAATTCTTGTACTGTATAAGTAACAATAGGCTTAGAATCATCCTTTTCTCCACATCCACACACGAGATGGAAGGTTACTTCATCTCCAACTAGATAACTTTTTTCTTCTCCTCCAACTTTCCAAGCTTCCCCACTATAAATTTGTCGCGATACATTAGGAAATGTATCGCCAGGCCGCAACGTGTACAATGTATCGTAGAAGTATCCGATGGTACCATTAACATTTATGCAAGTACAAGGGACTGTGACTAGATAGTCTTGTTTCCCTCGCGAGTGACCAATTGGCTCTATTTGTGACTTGTTGACAGAGTAAAATGTCGCGATTTGGTCTTTGTTGAGACCATTGTGCTGGTAAAGTAGAGAGCTACACGTCTTGATTTGATTCGAGCAAGGAAAATAGTATATTTTGAGACAATTGAGTTGGAACACCAAATACAAAGTTTCTTAACGATGAAAAGACTTAAGGAAAGAGTAGTAGAACTAGTAAATAGTAATGCATACCTAGAAGACATAGTTATTGCTTCATGTCTTCCTTGTGAGATTATGAACAATAAGAAGAGGAATGTGTTTGATTTATGACTCTCTCCTAGTGCCGGCAAAATGAGCCCATATTTTAGTAACCCACCCAATTCGTTCATATTTTAATGGGTTGGATGAGAGATTTTTCATATGGATAAAATATGGGTTGATATCCATATTCAACCCATAAAAATATGGGTAAAATATGGGTAAACTATGGGTAAAATATGGGTAACGTATGAATTAGACAAATGGGTTAAGCATCCAACTTTTATTCACTCAAAATTCATGATATCACTAAAATTATTGTAACTTTTCTTCCTTTTTATGTCTTCTATAAAACTTATTATTCTTCTCTATAATTGAAAAGATGAAATCTTTAGCCCTCCAAAAAATATATATTTTAAATGTACATTTCTTTTGTTAATTATAATTATATTTTTTTATTTGTTTAATTTTATATTGGATAATAAATAATAGTGTAAAATAAGATAATCATGTATTAGTATTGACATTGCTTACGGTGCATTAAGCATGTTTTAGTCATAAAATGTAAATATTCATTTACTTTGAAATTAAAAATATTTTCCCCTTGTTATTACATAAATTTATTTTATATTGAAAAATTATAGATTTTTTTTTAACTTTTATGATACAATATAACTAAATAAAGTAGTTTAAACAATTTTCATCTAAAAAAAGACTCAAATACTTTCTTCATGTTGAATTATTAAGTAGAGTACTATTTACTCATGAAAATATGGGTAAATATGGGTAAACTAGTATTTTACCCAACCCAATATGAGCGGGTTAAATTATAACCCATTTTATGATAACCCATTTTCAACCCGAGGACCTACCCCCCTCCCCCCTCCCCTACCTGAGGACGTCGTACCACGAGACCCTACCCCCCTCCCCGCTCCCCCCATCCCAGGACGTCGTGCCCCGAGGCCCTACCCCCTCCCCCTCCCCAATGTGGCGTGCCCCCTACCCCCCCTTTACCCCCACCAGGGCGCCGTGCCCTGAGTCCCTGCCCCCCTTCCCCCAGCCTCATGGAGCCGTGCCCCAAGGCCCAAATTTGGTCTTTGGTCTAAAAGTTTGAGTTTAAAGTGAGGTAATAAAATAGTTAGATTTACAATTAGATTTCAAATTAGAACATGGCCAGTTGGCCACATGACTTTCAATTATGGTCAATTCTAATTAAGAACGTAATCAATTTAGTAAATTTGGCTAGGATTTAAATAGCAAGCTTCTTAATTTTAACGAAATAACATAATTAACTTATTTATTCAAAAATATAATGTACTTAGTAACTAGTACTAATTTAATAAAAAATATTCTAAGACGATTTTTGAATATTCATTTTATGAATTAATACACACGAAAAATTAAATTTATGAATTTGTTTTTAGTTTTATGCCTTTTTTTAATAAGAAATGTTCATTCTTACACAAATGAATTCATTTTAACACATAAGATCGAGATAGAGATTTGAAAAGATTATTTTCTTCTATTCAATTTATAAGTGGTCATAGGAGATCATTTTCACGCAAAAAGACATGTTACCTGTAGGCACAACTCTGAGCTCAATAACGATAAAACTTTTAATTGAGATTTAAGAGTATCATTGACAAAGCGTGGTTACATAGGAAGGTAAAAATCATATTAAAAATTGAAAACTCTCAAAGGAAATGACACTAAATTCCTTTCAACTTCTTTCCATAGGAACATACAACAACCAACCAACATCAAGGAGCTGTGGTCGTTGTCCCAAATAAGGATTTAGCTTTTCTATATCACCAACGTTAGATGAAAGAAGATCTACAATACTTGATAAACTATCAAATTCTTGTACTGTATAAGTAACAATAGGCTTAGAATCATCCTTTTCTCCACATCCACACACGAGATGAAAGGTTACTTCATCTCCAACTAGATAACTTTTCTCTTCTCCTACAACTTTCCAAGCTTCCCCACTATAAATTTGAATCGATACATTAGGAAATGTATCACCAGGCTGCAACGTGTACAATGTATCGTAGAAGTATCCGATGGTACCATTAACATTTTTGCAAGTACAAGGGACTGACTAGATAGTCTTGTTTCCCTCGCGAGTGACCAATTGGCTCTATTTGTGACTTGTTGACAGAGTAAAATGTCGCGATTTGGTCTTTGTTGAGACCATTGTGCTGGTAAAGTAGAGAGCTACACGTCTTGATTTGATTCGAGCAAGGAAAAGGGTATATTTGAGACAATTGAGCTGGAACGCCAAATACAAAGTTTCTTAACGATGAAAAGAATTGAGGAAAGAGTAAAACTAGTAGAACTAGTGATGCATACTTAGAAGACATAGCTCTATTGCTTTAATGTTTTTCTTGTGAGATTATAAAGAATAAGAAGTTATATATATATATTCCCTATATATATTGGAAGAGCAATGTGTTTGATTTTTCTAATGCAACAAGCTCTTGTTTTTATACAAATTTTGGCTGCATTATGCAGGCTAACATAACCTATAAGCATCAAAATTAACGCAACCACATACAAGAAGTTACATCACTTGTGTTGGACATAAACCCACAACAAAAATAATATTTAGTGGTAATAACTCGGAATAATAATATATCACTAAAATATGATGATGATAAAAGAGCGATACTAAGATTCTTATTTGTTTTCTTCTTTTTTTCTTTTTAATGTTCTCCTAGCAACTAGGGAAATGAGAAAAGAAAAAAGAAACATAAATTAAAGTTGTTAGATATGTCAGGAAGGACCCCCCTTGTTTTGAGGGTTGACAAGATTATTAGTCCAACCAAAATGAAAATAACTACCTAAAGATTTTTAAGGTTTACAGGCTATTAACAATGATAGCCTCAAGTTATTCCCAGTCAAAGCTTAATAAGTTTATAAATGGGAAATATTGAATATCAATGAACAACATTAATGCTATTAGAAAGATGGCAGCGAAGGCGAGGATTTTCGCTGGTCTTTTTCTTATTTGCATTGTCCTCCCTTCGCTGGCCTCAGCATTTGTAGATCATCTACCTGAAGTTGGCCAAGTGAACGAGTCCGATAACAATGATGTACCGATCCATGTTAGTACTGTCGCTCACTTCAGCGAAAAGCAAGTTAAGGAGGCATTGATAAGAAGGGCAAAGGCAGTGCATGATCTGTGGGCAAATTTTCGTTATAATGATAAGAATGCTGCACCTGAAGAAGATGCTGCACCTGTAACTCCAACGCCTGTTGATCCACCTGTGCCTGTTAACCCTGTTCCAGTTGATCCAACACCTAATCCTGTGCCTGCAGGATATCCGGGAGCAACTCAAGGGCAGCCTGTGGCGATGGGATATGGGGGTGCACCTATAACACAAAATCCATCAGACCAACAAATTGTGCCTGAACAGCCAGGTGCTGCTCAGAACCATCCAACACCGGAAGAAATTAAAGAGAATCGCAAACATGCTGGATTACAAGTGGGATTTTACGATTACACTTGCCCGAATGCTGAGAAGATTATTAAGGATGGAATGACCAGAACTTTTGGGAATGATTCCAGCATGGCTGCTCCAATTCCACGTCTTCTGTTCCATGATTGCTTTGTCAATGTAAGTTTTCAGTCTTTACCTCACTGTGCAGATTCTACAATGTACACCTCTGAAATAGGTTTTGCTATGCTTTCTTGACAATGACAACCAAAAGAAACCTTAAAAGTTTAATGAAAATTCATTTATCTAATGTACAGGGATGTGATGCGTCTCTATTCTTAGACAAGACACCAAGTGGTGCAAGGGTAGAGAAACTCGCCCCCTCCAATGGTGCAACAGTTAGGGGATTTGAACTCATTGACGAGATCAAGGCTGACCTTGAGGCAGAATGTCCTGGCATAGTCTCATGCTCTGATCTTTTGGTATACTTGTCAAGGGATGCCTTTGTTGTATCAGGTGTCCCTTACTATGATGTGCCTGGTGGACGTCGTGATGGAATGGAATCCCTTGAAGCAAATGTTCTTGGAAACCTCCCACTTCCTGATAGTACAGTGGACAAGATGATTGACCTGTTTAAAAAGAAAGGCCTGAATGAAGAGGATTTGGTTGTCCTAATTGGTGCCCACTCCATTGGAGTAGCCCATTGTTTCAGCTTCCGTTACAGAGTGGATGATCCAGTGAAGGCTACTATGGTAGATCCAAGACTCGCTGGAGTTATGAAATTCACATGTACCAGCCCAATGAGTACTCTGGCTTTTGATACCACCACACAGTACAAGATGGACTCCATTTACTACAAACAACTGTCGGGGAAGAGAGCATTGCTTGAATCTGATGGACTTTTGAATGAAGATCCCAGAACAAAGGACTTTATCCAGAAGTTTGGTGACGATGAAAAGGGATGGTTCACTAAGTTGGGTAAGGCCATGAACAAGTTGGCTTCAATACAAGTGCTCACGGGAGACCAGGGGCAGATCAGGAAACAATGCCGGTTTGTCAACTGAAAACTGGATATAGGTCTCTAACATGCATCAAAATTGAATTGGTTCTTCACTTCATTCCCCCCCCCCCCCCCCCTTAGAAGCTCATAGGACTAATTGAACAAACATACAGATGGTGCATGAGAGCTGTAGGTTGCTCATCTGCAGCAAATTAAACATTTTGTACAAAGCAATTTTTTGTCTCAAATGAAATCATAATTTTGATCCATTTTACTCAAGATAGCTAATCTAATTGCTTCAAAACAACAATTCACAGGAAAAATTGTCCGGTACAAGTTACAACTGTTTGCTTGTTTTGATGTAGTATATAAGTAAATTGCAAAAGAAAATGAAAAGAATTCCCATGTTTCAAAAATTAAGAGGAAACCAAGCCATGATTTGTGTATATATATATATGTCAGCCTCTTGGTGCAGCTACAGTACTGTATTATCACCCAATTCATGGATGACTTTCTCAATTTTGACCAGCATATCTGTCAATATCAGGAATTCTGCCAATTAGTACTCTAAACCAGTCAAATCAGATCTGCATATGGCTGCTTTAGTAATATCTACACGAGTGATATTTACAACTCGTGTAGATATTACTTAAGCAACAATTTTGACCATGGTTCGATGATCACTTCAAGAACAATGCCTTTAAGACTTTCCCATCCAGTAAAAGGAAAAAGTAGTTAAATAAAAAGAAGAATGAAATATCAGATGATGGGCAAGATCCACCGACCAAAACCTGGAAAAGGGCCTCAAGTATTTGAAGACATACCTTGGAATGAAGAATCTTCAAGATATTTCTGCAAGAATTAAGCAGGTGGATCATACATTGGAACATAGGTAGCTCTAAAAGTTGGAGCCAGCCAGCCATTTAAAATTTTCAGAAAGAAGAACTTTAGCTGATCTTTATACAAGATCTAAACAGAAATCATACCGCAATTTGGTCTTTGAGGTCAACCTCCTTCGTCATACTTGACTGTGCAGCAACTGCGTCCAGTTAACAATTATTAATGGTGCTAGTTTTTAATCAGAAAGTAGAGAACGTCGTGACAAGTTGACCGATGTGAACCACCTTTATCAATTTCAGGGCAGCAGTTCTTCAAGAAGGACGTGAAACTGGGAGGAAAAGCTGAAAGAAACTCGTCAGCTTCACAACTTAGTTTCATTTCCTCTTTACGTGAATCTTGAGAAAATTCAGGTGCCAAGGTCAGTGGCATGTAATGGGGAGTAGAGTCACCGGAAGCTGCACATATCCATCCTTCGTTGTCCCTGAGAAAATCACACCTTCAGTAAATCATACATTAATAGCTTAATGTGATAAACTCTACATATCTTGAGATGGGAGTATGTGTTAAAACAACTGTGGTATATGCCACCTGTGTGAAGCTCCATCCAAAGGATTAAACTCAGATTGGGAAGATATTGCTGAATCAAATTCAGCACATGGAAGAGGTTGAGGATTTGCATTGTCCAACTTTCCCTAAGAATGTCACATACAAAAACCATAGGAAGGAAGAAAGTCGTAAATTATTTAGGAAACAAAACTCACTGTCTTAGAGAAACTCATAGAGCACATCATAGAGATTTAAGTACCTTTAAAACATTCATGAAATTCTCTATTTCGTAGATTGTCAAAAACCGCAGGATGAATTTCTGAATCTGCAAAACAAAAGGACAATTGAAGTCCAACTTTATTGGTTTTATGCATAGAACCTTGCATATAACTCCCTTTATAAGGATTAGGAAATGAGGAGACTCTGACAATCAACTTAATCATTTCGAAATGTCCAGTATGACAAAGCTTTGATAGAATAATATCATAACTTTGCAAGTTAAAACATACATTACAACTATGAAGTTTGAGTGAACAATTCAATGCCTGTAACAGTTACGTGAACTGAACTTCCCAGGCTATGCGCTTTCTGAAGAACTGTCTATTATCTTAAATACCAGATGGTACAGATCTTGGATAAAATGCATTACTTAAGTTACAGAGACCAGATCTGAGATAGTTCAAATTCTTTAAGCAAAGGATATCACCACTCTCATTGTCAAGTTATGCACCTAAAGAGAGTTGTTGAGGACAATTATCTTACTAGAATAACTAATAGACATGGTAAACTAGCTAATTCAAGTTTCTTCCATGCAATATTTCACAACTATTTGCCTTTTTCCTTTTCTTATTATAACTTCAGCTATTGTTCACCTCACCTCCATTAAGGTTTACATCTCTTGAGCTACTTCCGTTTTAATCCATTTCTTAATCTCGTTATTTCTCTAGAGTAGTTTTCCTAGAAAGAAGATGTTTTAGCTGAAAAGAATAGGGGTTTAAGGAAAGCTTGAGGTATAATTAACTATGACTTCAAAAAGAAAAACAAATGCTCACCTGGCCAACAGAATCCCTATAGCTCACGAGGATGGCTCTGCTTCCTCTTGCTGGAAAACCGGATACACATGATACCTGAGGCCATGAGAACATCAACCGTGAAATGTAATGCTCTTCCTGTGAGAAGTAAACAATGAAACCAGAAAAAAGTCAGAAGCATGGGATTTCTCTTTAGCTTCTCATGCAGAAAACCTGCTAACTGTCACATCATCTAAGAGTTAATGAACCACAGCAAGTAACATCCATTGCTTGTAGAACTGTAAGACGGCTATGAAAAAACAGAACTGATAATGTAAAAGAATAATGCTTGTGGTCGGCATGAAAAAACAGACAAGTTTATCTCACAAACAAGGCATAACAACTGTGCCACATCATATGCTACCAAACAGAGAATTAGTACACCAAGAATACATTAGGCCTCTAGTATTCAAGAAAAACCAGCATTGGCCCTCCTTCAATAGTTTCAACAATGCACTTAAACCTATTCATGATTGCTTCTGCATTTCTCTGTGCCAGTGATATTTTTACGATCAGCAATATAACTTTCCCTCCTGGGAAAAGAAAGCATGATTAATTTGCCTAACATAGCAAGAAGAAATTGTTTGGTTCAAGCAATTGCGGTGATTATTTTGCCAATTTTAAACAAACCCAGAACACAACTTTTGCAGTCAACAGAAACAATACCAGTTCTCCAACACAGTAAAAGTGAGATCACTTAGTGTTAACAAGTTCATGCAAAAATTAATTGACTCTACAATTAAAGGTACATTAAGTTAGAAAAAAACAATTACATCATAAATTTCACGATGGTAATAACATCGGAACTCGAAAATTATGCACGTTTATTTTCAAATTCAACTAGATCCTTCAGAAATTCAGCAAACAGATGCATCATCCTAATAACAAGGCGAAACAGCGGGAAAGCAGCTGATGCTCACAGTGACTCTGTGAACTAGAACGAACACATGGAAGAAACCGCGAGAAGAGATAAATCAAATCTTCAGATCTACTTATCAACAAATTCAAACTAAAATTAACTACTAATAGTACTTATAATGGAATGTTTTCACCAAATTAAAAGAAATTGCATCATAAGTTCACAATCAGTACAACTAACATTCAAATTCAGAAGTTACGCATTTTCATTTTCTATTTCAACTTCATCCTTAGAGCAACTCAGCGAACAAATTTTATCAATCAAAAAAGGAAACACGGAAACAAAACTAAATTAGTTGTAGCGCCTGCAAGGACCATAAATTTACTGTAAATTCAAAGCAACATCAAATTAAAACAAATTTTTAGATCAAAAACTCACAAACAATGGAAAATAAGTTTGAAATTGTACGTTTTCTAATTCAACTTCATCCTTTAGAAACTCAGTCGACAAATAAATTAATCAATTAGGAGAAATAGTAACAGAACTGGAAGTGCTCACAAGGTTTCTGTCACAGAGAGACACGACGAGGATGAAACCGCCATTAGGATCAAAGCTGTTGGTGCGGAGTTTGAGAGAAACGATGGAGGCAGAGGAGATCCATTTGCCGCGTTTACCGTACTTCCGTCCGATGGAAGAAAGAGAGATGAGAGACGAATGAGAGGAGTGAGGAGAAGCTGGACAGACAATGAACCGAGCATACTGAACTTCCCAGTGGTTGGTTACGGTAGCGATTGACATTGAAGAAGGCAGCGCCGCCTGCTCTACCGCCGTAATCGGTGACCGTGAATGTGATCCCGCCATTTTTCAAAATTTTAGTTTGGAGTTCTTAGTTGTTTGCGGCATATACTAACTTAGATCATGCTGAAAGCAACACTCATATACAGCTAGCAAAGTACCTAACTATGTTACGGGTCAATTTGGTCCAAAATTTGGAATTCACTTTATTTTATATTTAGTGAGAAATATTAGCTAATTTCAAATTATTTTTTTTTTAAAATATCCTTACTTAATCAATCTCACAGGAGTATATTGCTTAGAAATTATAGAAAGAAAATATAAAGGTGCAACATTTTAAAGATATTAAAATCATAAAGAAATGTACTACTTAGAGCTTAGAAGGCCTTAAAAATGTGATATTTCTATTGCAATAATCATGCAATTCAATAACTTTGTCAGTTAAAAATCAAAGTAACAAATATATTTATACAAAATACTTATTTTATATTTGGTTCATTTGATATAAAGATTCAAGGAATTCTTCCTTTTCGGGTTCACTTAGAGAGTATTATAGGTAACACTTAAAAAACATAACGGGGAAGTTAGAATGGGAATTACACAACAAGATAAATATATGATTAATGTTTATGATAAACCACTATAGTTTAAAATATTAGTACAATTCATAGCTATATGTAGGGTTTTACAGTAAATTTTATCTCTCCTCTCTCCCGCTCTCCCTAGCCTCTCTCCTCCCACTGTCCCCTCTCTCTCCCTCTTGCCCCTCTCTCTCCCCATCCCAAACACCGTAACCTAAAAAACATTCCACATAATATGACAATTTTTATTCTGCCAATTTTATTCGTCAATATAAATTGTGTTCATTAATACAATTGACACAATTATATTCAATGTATGATACAAATCAATTGTATTCAGACAATTATATTTATATGTTGTATCAATAGTATTTGTATTTTGTATCAATTGAATTCGTGATATACTGAATACAACATGCATTCATCCTCTCTCGTCCTCACTCGCCTCTCTCTTCCCTCTTTCAATCTCGCTCGCCTCTCTCCTCCTAATGTACATCTATGTATAATAATTTTTTATATAACTTTATTCATTTTGATACAAATCAGTTGTATCAATTATGTTCGTGATACAACCTGATACAACGAATACAACAAGTATTCAACCTCTCTCCTCTCTCCCAAATCTTGCTTGTCTATCTCCTCCCCTAAACATGTAATTATAATTTGTAATTAAGCAAACTATAACTCTAGATCCTTAATTAAGCTCAAACTATTGTTGTTTTTTAAAGTTGCCCTAAAAGTTACCGCACCCCCATTCATTTTCTTAATTTGAATATTCGTCAATAATTCAAATGAACTACTGGTGTTTTTGGTATGGAAAACATTTTTCAATAAGTTAATTTTTATTATTTAATAAATAAACATAAAATATTATTCAAACAACATTTATAAATATAACCTAAAAAAATATTATGAGAAAGTAGAAGGAGATGGTGGGGTGGGGTGGGGTGAGAGAGATACAAACACGTAAACTATTATTTACCGTATGAAATTTATTTACTACCGTGTGCACAAACTAAACACAAATATCTTATTTTGACGCGTTACTCTGTTTTCCTATAAATAGAGAGATTCAATGAATCGTGGAGCTTAGTCTCTTTTCTTTCTTCTTGACACACAATGGAGAAGAAGATGAAGGGCAACATGCTAAATTACAAGAAGAAAAAAGAAACTATCAAGAAAAAAACTAGAGAGCTTTCAATCCTCTGTGACATTAAAGCTTGTGTCATTCTTGTTGATCCTAATGGAGAAGTAGATACATGGCCTGAAAATCCCACTGATTTCAACCCCATTATTCAATCCTATAAAGAAAATCTCTTTCACGGCAAGAGAAAACGAATTGATGATGATGGGTGTTTCGAGAAAAGGTCAAAAAAGAATCATGCTCTGTTTTGCGATGATGGTGAAGATCAGTGGCTTAATGACGTGTTTAGAGAGTCGAACGAAAGTTTGTTGGTGAAATTGAATTCGAAATTAGAGGCTGTGGAGAGAAGAATTGAATTCTTGAAGATGATGAATTATGGGAATGGGGTTGTTGGAGGATCAATTTCAAGTGAGAAAGAAAGTTTACTTGCTAATCAAGAAATCCATAATTCAGATTTTGAAGTTGCAATTAATGGTGATCGATTTGAAAACAGTAGTGCTTATAATCAAGAAAAAGAAATTGCTATGGCGGCTGAGTTATGGGTGATTGCTGGTGATGAATCTGCTTATGATCATGGCCAAGAAATTGATTTTCTGAGAGGTAATGCGACACTAAACAATTTGAATAATGTGCAGAATTTTGGGTATGATGATCACTAGTTCTGAATTTTCGAGTCGTATTAATTAAAATCATTGATCTATGTAGATTAACCCTTTTATTATTGTTATTGAAGATTATTACAGCCATTTGACAGAGTAAATTTGGTTTCTTTTCCCTTTGTTTCTGTTTAAATTTTCTATTGTTTGAGAATTGGGAAAATAACACTTGAAACCATAAGGCTGAAGTGATCATGTAAATTATGACCATATAAAAAATAAAAAAAAAATTGTATACCACGTGAAGGTAGATATAGAGAGGTATACAACAACATCATATCCAATCAAATTTGATAAGTGGGATGTAGCTTTCCACTACCTCGTGAAGGTAGAAAGGAGATGTTGCTTTCGAAAGACTTCACAGATCCACTTTAATAACAAAATACGATAGATAACAAAAGGAAAGTAAAATAAAAATGGTCCGGGTACGCTGATGATACTTTACCTTCTCCTCCTACTTGAATATTCTTCGGTTGAAATAATATTTTTGTATCTAAAAAAAGAAATTGAAGGAAATACAGAATTGGTAGTCTATTGTTTTGGCTAATACCAATTTCATTCGACTAAAATGATGGAGTTCCATCCAACTTTTTTTTAATTATTTATTATTTTTACAAATTTGGCCCGATAAATACAAAGTATACTGTTGGGCAATAGATTTTTTTTTAAAAGATGAAATTTGAGTAGTTTGTCTCAATGAATATTCACTTTAGATTGCTTAGTCCACCTCATTAATAAATATTTTGAAGATAAATGTAAAATTTAAAATATTATTTTTTTAACTATCATCAGTATACATAAGTTACAACTTCGAGTGGAAAAAAGAAAAAGAAAAAGAAACTTGTAAAATTAAGTCAATATTGACATGGGCTTGTAAGATAATTGCATTCGAAAGTCCTAATAGTGCTTGAACATTGGGAAAGTTGAGGCCCCATTCCAAAAAAATATTTTTTACTACACCAACATATAAGTATAATTTCACAATAAGATATGAAAATGATAGAGTCACAAATTTTACTCTTATTTTTATGAAGTAGAAAATTATTTTTGTTAGATACTTAACTCATGATTTATGAGTTGGGTATAACTCTAAAAAAAGGAAGATTTTACATGTTGGGCCTAGTAAACCCCAACAAAGTGGAAGCTCAATCAAATACAAGCACTTGTAAAACAGTGCCAGTCACTGTAGTTGGTGTCCACATTCTGAAGGTAAATTTGAATCGACTTTTGGCTTATAATTTATAAATAAAAAATTATAAGTTAGAATTTTTAATTTATTTTTGTTATTTTGACTTTAAAATAAGTGTTTATAAGTATTTTTGAACATTACTCAAACACTTCAAAACTATATAAAAAAAAATTGATTTAAAAACAGCTCAAATAAGTCAATTTAAACGGACAATTAATTTTTTTCCCTTTTTGTCTTAAATACACGTACCCTAAAATTCCATTTCAAATAGTACAGTAATAATTCCTATTATGATTATGAAGTTTTTGGCCTTTTTTTTTTTGAGTTTAGTTGAAAAAAGTGATGTTGTGAGTGGAAATTGGACAAATATATATCTATCTATATGAAGAAGCAAAACCACAACTGTATAGTTTGAAGGAGCACCACTATTTGCTTTATCTCCAAATTTGTGATTCAATCAAATTTTGCACATTAATCCAATCTTTACCAACTGTTCAGTGGCTGTGGTTTCATCTTGGAATTTATGTCTTCACACTTGGCCACATATACAAATAATAATATACTATAATTATCCCCTTTTCCTTTACACCCAATAAAAAATAAATTGCACTTCTCACTCACCAAACTGACTCACAACACTTGCCTCCTAACTGTAAGTCATGTCCATCCCTTTTTCTTTTGATGTATGGGTATCTGAAATTTTTGTGATTCTGCATATTCTTTTGTGTGTTTTAATTGGATCGATATAATATAGATTTTCTCTTTCTTCTTCTATGTGTATGTGTAATGGAGGCGTTTTTTTGTCATCTTTCTTAGATTTCGTGTAGTGGTGAATATGTGCCCACAAGATGCTTTTGGTCCGATTTTTATTGATTACTAGGTCACACCTCTGGGTGCGAATTTGTTAAATTTGTCTTTGTTATATTATTAACTTAGTCAATGTAGATTTTGATTTGGGGTGTGTGGTCACTTGCTCTGTTGATTTTATGGTTACAAATTTATATAATTGCAGTTTTCTTTTTTGTTTTCTGCTGTTGTTGAAATCATGAATGGCCCTACTGAAAGATTGACCAAATCACATTATATGTAATTGGATTGCCACTTTTCCTGTGTATGATATGTTTGATTGCTTTTGTTTTTTTTTTTATATTAGGATGTTGTTGGTATAATAATCAATGGGCTGAGTGTTTTGGTCAGAACAGTAGCAAATTGTATTCTTAATCTTGTTATATTTTCTTGTTTAACCTAAAATCTGGATTAAAGATTAACAATTTAATTTAGTGGGGGGAGAACCATGAGGTCTCAGGTTCACATCAGCTCTAGCCTTGGTGGATAGAGTTACTTGGGGGTACCTATTGTTGGTGGGAGGTGACAGGTATCCCGTAGAATTAGTCAAGATGCGCGAAAGTTGGTTCGAATGCTACAATCATTGATAAAAAGGTTTAAGAATTATATTTATAGAATAGTTTCGAAGGCAAGTGAATTATCTAACTAACAGTTAACCTCCCGTTAATATGAATTTGACTAAAACGATAGAAGACAAATAGTGAGAAGTGTGTAAATGATAAAATAGCAAGAGAGAAAGAGAATTCTTATTGGGAACTCTTGGTTTAGCTAATGAACAACGTATCTGAGCAAGAACACAATAGCTTGTTACAACTTGAGAATTAAGCAATAGTAGTAGTAAAAATCAGATGAGATACAAGTGGGGATTAGGAGTATAGTTATAGTGCAACCCTAGAATAGCTAATTCCTTCGCTCCTCATTATGATAGTTATATGCACACCCCGTACGAAGCACGTACTGATTTGTAGAGGCGAATCTAGGATTTCTACAACATGGCTGCACGCCACTTGAAAAAAGAAAGAAAAAAATGTACGAAGTGGGAATTGATCCTCCTCTAGGCAAATAACTCAACATGCAATCAAGTGCACCATTTAGCCTTCTTGCAGCATGGGTGCCAACAAATAATACCGTACCAATTTTAGAAAATATATACACTAATTACCTAGTTTTACGACAAGACCACGGTTCACGTGCCCCATATTTAGCTATAAATTCACCACTGTTGACTTGTAACCGCAGTAGAGGATCCCGTATATTCCAGAGTTGGCAAGTCTGGATGCTTATCCTATCCAGACATTTGTTGACTGACCCGATGTTTGATTGTGGGATAAGACCATCTTACTCCGGCATGACGAGTTCAGGGTAAGCTTGTTATAGATTTGGAGCAGACTTCCGGGGTTATTTCTAACCTCTTGCTGGAGCGAACTTTGATGACTTGGAGCTGACTAGACTTGTGCTGTTTTCGAGTTGTCCACGTGTCGTATCCATATTTGACCAATACATTTCTCTTTTGGTTTTTTGGTGCCACTATGTTTTGTTGCTTTGCAGTCATTGTTCCTTTTACTGCTTATAGTATCTTCATATTATTGTAGGTTTTGAGCCGAGGTGCTACATTGCCAGTACGGGCACCACTTTGCTTGGAATTTGAACTAAGAGGAAAATTTTAATTCCTTATAATGTCTTCTAAGGCATTAGACTATGAGAATCTGAACGAAAATGTCAAGAAGTGCCAATATGCTGTCAGAGGTGAGCTGTACCTTCGAGCTTCTGAGCTTCAGAAGGAAGGCAAAAAGGTATAAGTTGTCAAATTGTTCTTGTCTTTTCCTATAAAAGATTCTACCTGGTGACATTTTATAGCTTATCATGTACTAAAAGGGACTAGATACTTTTAAAATAGGTATTATGGTCCATTTTCCCTCTTTGAGTCACTCATAGTTCGATATTCCAACATGCATGAGGAATTGCTGTCTATCAAACCATTTTTCGTCATGAATTTATAGGCTAACTTTAGGCAGTTTGCAAGATTTGAAGCATTGAACCAGTCATCCGTATCGAGCCTAAATTTTTGCCAAAACCTGTTTGAATCCCATGAAAAGCATACAAATTTATAAATTCCTCATCTAAATAATCCTGAGATACTACAAACTCTTATGATGTGATGCTACAGTTAAACAACTTACACAATAATAGTAATTAATCTATTCAAGAGTCCTATGACCAGGAGACTTATTTTTGTAAATCCTAATGTTTTGAGGAATCGTTTGAATGAGGACCATTTAATTCATTCAGAGCGCTCATATACTATCTCATTGTTCCACTTATTCTGCAGATCATCTTCACCAATGTTGGTAACCCCCATGCCCTTGGGCAGAAGCCACTGACATTTCCACGCCAGGTTTGTTACAGTTGCGAACTGCCTGTTTTTAAGATGCTTGAGGTTTGGTTACTTGGTACATGTAAAAATGCTGGACTCATTTCAGGTCATTGCTCTCTGTCAAGCTCCATTTTTACTGGATGATCCGAATGTGGGACTCATATTCCCTGCTGATGCAATTGCAAGGGCTAAACAGTTTCTTGGGATGACTTCTGGAGGTCTAGGTATCCTTTCGCAGATAACCTTTAATTGTTACATATGCAGGTCCTTGTGTCATGTTTCTCTTTCTCCTGGCTTTCTTTTATGCCCTTGGCTGAACAAATACACAAACAAGAAATTGTTTTTGCTTATATGCAGACGTTATACCTTTCTTTATTTTCATTTTTTATGTTTTAATGATATGTTATATTTTTGCTTCACCATTTACTCTTATTTCCTGCTTATAGTTTCTTCATTATATTATATTCGTGAAATCACGATCCAGTCTTTTCCTAAAGGACTACTTACTTACTATTCAATCGAAGGGGGTGGGAGGTGATAGTTGGTGCAGGTTAACTTGTGAACTGTTGAAATTGGCTTATGCATTTAATCCTTTCTCAGTGGATAAAAGCTAAATTAGACTACAGAAACTTGACTTTCTATCCATCACTAACTACTGGTCTGTGTCCTTGTTATGACACTAAATTGCAAGCAACACATATTACTTTGGTCCAGTTTTGAGACAGTGATTCTTAGAGAGGGAATGATGTATTCTATATTTGCCGGTAATTAGGTGCTTATAGTGACTCCCGAGGCATTCCCGGTGTAAGGAAAGAAGTTGCAGAATTCATTGAGAGACGGGATGGATATCCAAGGTTGGGTTGCTCGTTCCGTTTTACCTGCTCTGGTTTGATGTTCTCAAAAATTGATTATTGAACTGATATCTAGTTATTTTGTTTGACAGTGATCCGGAACTCATATTTCTCACAGATGGTGCCAGCAAAGGAGTGATGCAGATCTTGAACAGTATCATTCGCGGCCCAAGTGATGGGGTAACTGATAATTTGATATGAATAGCAAGATTTTCCTCTTCATATTTTCTTTGTCTCCTTTCATATATCTTGTTTTTAACTTAGACAACTCCTTTTAGCACCTCCGGGTTTTTATCTTTTACATGCATTATCATACTCTTAATGAGTGCATATTTGTTGCTAGATATTGGTCCCTGTTCCCCAGTATCCACTATACTCAGCTTCAATACAATTATTGGGGGGTTCTCTTGTTCCATACTACCTTGAAGAGACTGCAAACTGGGGTCTTGATATCAATGACCTTCGCCAATCAGTTGCACAGGCACGATACAAGGGAATAACTGTGAGTATGCTGAACTTCTGCTTTCCATTTACATTCAGAAAAATATGGTCTCATGTTTATGTGAATTCTGAGTATAATTCACTAAAGTCAGTTTTATTAGCGACATTAGGCTTGTTGGATGTTAAGCCTTCTTTGTCTGTAACCTCAGTCACAACCCCCTCCCCGATCCTCTAGTAACTCCAAGAGAAGAAAAAGAATGGAATATAAAAGAGAGAGCACATGTGGGGCTGAATACTACAAATATTTTCAGAAGTTGGCAAAACTTAAAAAGCTATTCAATGGGACTTCCTTAATGTGACACATTTAGATATGGCTGCAAATAATAGCTGAATGACTCTTTTGCTTTTTATGTCCTAAAGTATCTTGTCCTCTGCATTTATTAGGCATGTCTAACATTAATCTGTACATATATATTTCTTTGTTTCTGCCTAGGTACGAGCTATGGTGATTATAAACCCTGGAAATCCCACTGGACAATGTCTTAGTGTGGCAAATCTTAAGCAAATTATTCAATTCTGTCACCAAGAAAATTTAGTTTTACTTGGAGACGAAGTTTATCAGCAAAACATTTACCAAGATGAGCGCCCCTTCATAAGTGCAAGAAAGGTACATGTGCAAAGTTAAGAATTTATTAGCAATCCAGTATTTTTAGATCCTACATACTCATTTATTTTATTCACGAAATATGAAGGTTTTATTGGATATGGGACTACCATTAAGCAAGGAGGTTCAGCTTGTCTCATTTCACACTGTCTCCAAAGGATATTGGGGTGAATGTGGACAGCGTGGAGGATACTTTGAGATGACCAACATTCCTCCAAAGGTTTGTATTTAGCTTCCATTAAAACTGTAGGGATAGGAATATACTTGGTATTTCTTGCTTATTGTAAAGTGCTTATCCTCGGTTCCACATTGTATGCCATGGTTTGTATTAGAAAAGCTCCAGTAGTGAAAGTGATTTCAAGAGACGTTTTACTGGAGTGGTGCTATAGTAGTCTTTTCTTTGTAGTGCTTATAAATGACTCATTTCACATTTTGGGGAAGTCTTGAAAGACCCATTCTCCTATGTGGATGAGCTAAGAACATTGGCTAAAAAAAGAACAGAAAGGGAACAGATGATCCATATATGAGATACCAACTAGTTGGAATCAAGACTTCAGTTATTGTTGTTTCACTTATGTTAGGTTCAGTGTTTGGCACGAGCTCTTCAACTCTTGTTAAAGACTTGTATGCCACTGTTAAGTTTGATAATTTCCCTAGCTCTAGATAACCCCAATGGCCAATGCCTTGAAATAGAAATTACTAGTACTGTAACCAAAATGGCCCGAATAGGGCAGAGTTGATAGAGATGATTCAAGTAGTCATAATAGTTTATGATTGAGATGTGGTTCGTCAATTGATTATAATAATTTGAACGAGATCTAGGTTGGATCTTATGAGTGGACCATTTTGTACTATTCACAATCGTGTCGTTTATATTTTTTAAAGAAACTGTTGAGTCCCTCATTGGTTATTTGAACTCCTTAGTTGGTCTTGGGCAATCCTCAACCCCCCCCCCCCCCCAAGCTAACTTTTGCGATTGAGTTAGGCCCAAGGTTCATTCTTTATCATGGTATGAGAGGCAGGCTCTTCCCATTTCATTGTTTACACCATGTTGATCCCCCATCTTATATTGTCCACGCTCCCGATGTCCAGTCCTCAACGTGCGGGGGAAGGGGGGAGGCTGTTGAGTTCCACATCGGTTGAGGATGGGAGATTGGACTCCTTATGTGGTCTTGGGCAATTCTCACTTATTGAACTAGCTTTTGTGGTTGAGTTAGGTTCAAGGTCCATTTTTTTTAATCAAAACCTATTAACAATGGTGTATGTTATGATACATTGAAATTTATTGTCATATTATAGTCTCACAATGTAAGATTTTCTTGGTTTTTGCATTTATGCACCTAACACAGTTTTTCTGGTATTGAACTCTTATGTACCTAAGACAAAACCTTTCCTTTTCGCATTTGATGTTCCAGGCTGTTGAAGAAATATACAAGGTTGCTTCAATTTCACTCAGTCCAAATGTACCTGGACAGATATTTGTAAGTCAATTTTTACTTGTCTTTTCCGAGATAATATTATGTGCTTCAAATTAGGAACATCATTTTTCAATACCATTTGACCAAGTTAGTAATGTCCTGTTCTTTCATACTTACAGATGGGGCTCATGGTGAACCCCCCTAAACCTGGAGATATCTCATATGACCAATATGTCAGAGAGAGGTATGACTGCTGACACTAGCCCATGAAATTCTTGCAACTCTTTTTAAGAAGTGAGAAATTGGTGCGACAAAAAGAAAGAGCTTTTTTTCTTTTCGATGGGGTTTTGGATATGAACTTTGAAAATATGTGGTCACTGAGTATCTTCGATATTTGAACTAGTGAGTTCTAAGAAAGCTTAAATTAGTACATCACAGGTTCGAACGTGCAGTAGATAAAAGCCTGGTATTTAAGTAGAGAAGGGTATAAGGGTGGGTTCATTATCTGTTGAGTTTCATACCTTGTGCTGCTACAGGCCCTTGGAAATTTCTCGATAATTAAAACAAAGAAGAAGAGAGAAAGCTTAAAGCTATAAATACATCTATACTTTGTCACCTATTAGTATGAGATATTTAAATAAGTGGAACCATTAGAATGTTTGTGGTCATTTAAACTTTATCAAAAGAATGCACTTTTCTCCAACATAACTCCCAGAACAGGACATCTCCACACATATCCTAAATCCCAATTCACCGTCTTATCCTTTTTTTCTTCTCTTTTCGGAACTTTTCTGGATTTATGTCAATATCTGTCTACCGTGATCAAGGATTTGAATTCACTTATAAATCTCGTAGTTTCTTTTTCTCTCTTTTTTATAATTTTCTGTTATAAAATTCCCGCACTCTCTGGTTCTTTAATGATGAGTATTAATTTTATTCTGATTGCAGTAAGGGTATCCTCGAGTCATTAAGGAGGAGGGCACACATGATGACTGATGGTTTCAACAGCTGCAGAAATGTTGTTTGCAATTTCACAGAAGGCAAGTCACCAGTGAGCTTTTTATTCAGTGAAAAGCCACATGAGCTCCCATTAACTTTGTGATGAAATGTTTTCAGGTGCAATGTATTCCTTCCCGCAAATACGATTGCCTCCTAGAGCAATAGAGACTGCAAACAAGCTTGGGAAAGCTGCTGATGTTTTCTATTGTCTGAGGCTGTTGGAAGCAACTGGCATCTCCACCGTCCCTGGTTCAGGTTTCGGTCAAAAGGAAGGGTGAGTTTTTTATTCTATCATATTTCTACCTCCATTCCCAAACCTTTTCAATGCCAAAATGCCCTTATATGCATTTCCAATGTTATTAAAAGCCGTCACTTCAATGGTTTAACTTTGTCACTTAGAGTGATAAAACAACGCGAAGTGAAGGATAATCACTTCAGGGGCAAAACAATGTCCTTAAGATAAGTGTGCACAAAGGGATCCCAATGAGAAATGGTCGATTTTTTTTACTCTCACCTATCTGAAGTTAGATTAATATCAGTATTATTGCAAAGTGGTCAATTGAAACACCTATAGTGTTAATACATTGTAACGCGTTCATTTCTGTCTCCCTCTTCCCTCGGGTACTTTGCAACGCGTTAAAATAGGTTATTGTGGGATTGATTATAAGGTTGTGAACAATGTAGGGTGTTCCATCTAAGGACAACCATCTTGCCAGCTGAAGAAGACATGCCAGCAATAATGGAAAGTTTCAAAAAGTTCAATGATGAATTCATGGAGAAATATGAAGACCACAAAGGTTATTCCAGGATGTAATAGAAAAAAGATGGTTGGAGTATTTATTGTATATGTTTTTACCTTACAACTACTGCAACTCTATTTACAAACAAATTATTGTACACTACATCTCTTCCTCCCTCTTTTTAGCCTTCATTCATGTGTTTATATATATATATATGACTTGCTAGATTTACTATGTGGTCTATAGATTTCCTTTTTTCCCTTCTGCATTTAATTTATTTTAAGTTAGTAAATCAGACCATATTATATTAAAAGTTTGTTGATTTTAAGTAGGTGTTCGACCATGTAATTTGAAGCTTAAATTTGATGTTTTGCTTTGAAATTAGTGTTTGTTTATGATTTGAATATAACTTTAACTTCGATTTGAAATTTTGATTTCAAATCTCAAATCCTATTTAAAAGCAAGGAATTCAATTTCAAGTTTATAATTTTAATTTTAGACTTGACCTATAAATTTATATTTTGTAAAAATTATTCATGATTTTAAATTTTGTATAAAACAAAAGAAAGTAAAAGCTCGATGTGGAGAGATTGTTCATACCATAGGTGAGAATTATTGAAGAATAGCTAGTTGCTACCATTGTTAAAATAAAATAAAATTGAACCTTTGTAAAATTACATATTTGGCAATTTGTAACGTGTAATCACAAATATTTATTTATAAAAAGAATATGAATATGTGTGATTTGTTAATGTGGTGACTAGGATATTCAAATATCTTGTTATAAATTATGGTTTGCTCATTTTCATAAAATTGTAATAATTGATAAAGTTTTGACAGTTTTCACAAATTATGAAATTTTTATGTTAATGAGAAAAGTAAAATTTTTGAGATCCAAATTACATGGCCAAATAAATTCAACTTCAAATCAACTTGGTTATTTGAAATCATGGTCAATTGAACTCTCAATATAAATGGTAATAAACTTGTAAAAGTTTCACGGGACCCCCTATTTAACTAATATCCACATTATATTTTATTTTGTATGAACATTCAGTATTAGATCACGTCAGAAATAGGTACATGCTTCTTCGCTCCTTTTACTTTTGTTTTAATATGGACACATACATTACTGAAATTTTAGTTTATTTTTACATGCACTCTGGTTATACATGACTGAAGTAGAAATGTACATGAAAAATTAAAAAAATGCTAAATGGGTTGTCAAAGTTATTGTTGATTTGATAAATTGATGATTGAGACACACACTAACTTTTCAAGCATCAATTTAAAAATGTGTTATAAGGCTAAACGTAAGGGAAAGTCATTAGAAAACGTAAAGTAAGTGTTATAAGGTTAATTTTGATATTACTTCATGTTTTAATGCATTTAAATAAGTTTGGTTCGCCTTGCTCCCTCCTGACATCTATTGGGAGGGAACCTCCTTTTAGAGTATGATTCGTTATTTTCAATGCGGTTAACTTTTATTAGGCTTTTTAGGAAAGTTTTCCTCTGACTATGTAGTTAGCTCGACTCCAGGTATAGCTCTTAATGGGCATGCATGTAGCCGTAGGCTGAGCTTCTTTAATTTATGGCAAGCGTTATCCGTCGCTTGCACTACATTGTCTGCCGATAACCTTGTTTGACTGCTTCCACTCTGACTGAGCTGGCCATCACACCTGACTTCTATATTTCATTGTGAGTGTAATAGTTGAAACCACAAGAAAAAGTAAGTGTTATAAGCTAAAACATCAATGAAATTAAAACAACACAAATTAAATAGCTACGTCGAAAACAAGTGTTCGTATAAAAAGGTAACAAGAAACAAAGACACTAAAAAAAGAAAAGAACTTAACTTAAAAAGAAATTACAAAAGAAAGACATAAGAAAAAGAAATTAATCTAACGCATTCTTTTTTCTTATTTTTTAAACATCTAACGCATTCGTTTCTAACATTCTTAAGGATTAATTGGTTGAGAAAATTTATTTTATAAAGATATGGTTATTATTAAAATATTAGAATTATGTTCAAAATATGTAATGCAATTTTTAATATTGCAGCTACGTAAAGTTCTCAAACTTCCACGTGTACCTTTCCAGACCTTTTATTTCCTTTTGTTGAGAAAAAAAAACATTGTTGGTGAAGATTATTTTTTAATTTAATTGAGATGACTTCTACCAAGATAATGAATATAAGATGAAATTGAAATCATATATGTCATGAGATGTTTTTGTTAAATCCAACAAAAGATTAACCTAAATAATTCAAGTCTTTTTATGGAATCTCATTGTAAATTTAATATAAATATGTTCGACCTAATTTCTTCACAATATTTTTGAACACTAGTTACAATTCTTCTTAAAAGTCAAATTAAGTTTAAGCAGTTCGAATTCCAATTTTTCTAGGAAGAGATCGATCCAAAATTTAAAGTTTGAGAGATTTTCAAAAATAACAATTTGAGACTTATTAGTAATTTATAATTATAATTTGAGTATTTAATATTCATAATAATTGTTTGAGATGTCTGACAATTTTGTTTTTGAGGTGTCAGACAATTATATTCGTTGTATACTTGTATTCATACGTGCATTTAGTTATATATATGACTAGGTACGGATTCAATCTAATCCAGTAGTTTTTTCTCAAATAGTATATTTGAATTAAGAAATTCATTAAATAAAAATATAAAGTTTAAAACCCAGTTATTAATACTTAAAATAGTCATGCATTTTAAAATTCAGAACCCATAAAATCAAAATTTTGATTCACCTTTAATATAGGTTGTATCAACAAATAGAAGTAATATCGATGAATACAAATTGTATTGATGAATATAGCCCAAATGTATATATAGAAAGATACAAAAAAAAAAAAAAAAAAGTGGAACTATATTTGTTTGCTCTAATTTTACTGGTATGCTTTTGTTAAATATACCATTAATATTCATTCCCTCTAACTTTATTTATATTTATTTGCTCAAAATTCACTTGTATTGATGTGCAAATTTAGGTTGTATCAACGAATACCATTTGGATATACACAAAGATACAAAAATAAAATAAAATATATATGAAGCTATATCCATTTGCTCTAGTTTCACTTGCATTCTTCATGCTCTTCTTGTACCATTTGTATTTATTCGCTCTTGTATCGCTTATATTTATTTACTCTAATATTAAAAATGCAATAAAAAGAGAGAAAAGTAAAAATATAAAAATACAAAAAAGAGAGGGTCAAAAATATAGATATACAAAAAGAGAGAAATAGAGTGGAGTCGTGGAGAGGGAGATAGAGGTGAGAGAGGAGAAAAGCAAGCGAAGGCAAAAGAGATATTAAAAAAAAAAAATATAATTATAAAATATATTTTGATGTATTTGAATAATTTATGTGCGTCTCAATTATTAAATTCGAAATACAAACACAAATATAATCAAAAAAGTCCTTTGTAAAAGTAAATAGGCACTAATTAAGGAATCTAAATAAAGCCAAAAATTATTACTTCCTCTGTCCCTAATTACTTGTTCACTTTTACTTTTATAGTTGTCCCTAATTACTTGTCCATTTTGACAAATCAAGAAAGAACAATTTTTTTACCTATTATACCCTCAATTAAATGACTAATTACTTTGAAAAATGTAGAACTTTTCATCCACTTCATAATTAATAGGGGTAAAATGGTAAACTCATCATGTCATTAATTGTTTTCTTAATAGGTGTGTCAATTCAAAAGTGGACACGTAAATAGGAACAAAGGGAGGGAGTAAATCTTAATTTTTTTATTAAAAAAAAAAACTTTATATTATTTTTTTATTTTTTTAATTACTGTGACACTCACTCACTGCCCATATTCAGTTAATTCTCACGGGCACAATTACTCCTTTTGCCTTTAAACCCCTTTAATTTTATTCTTGCTTTTGTTTAAGTCACGGTTTCCTCGACTCCTTTTTTCCTTTCCCCTTCCTAGCTAGAGCTATGATATATTACGTTTATCAGTCTCAATTTCTATGAATTAGTCTGACTTAATACAGAGTTTATGAAAGAAAGAAAGAAAGATTTTTGAAATTTGTGATCTAAAATAAGTCATAAATATTTGTGTGGATAGAAATTATGCTACTAAGGATAAAATAGATATTTTAAAGTTAAATTGTTATTAAATATAAAAATATGTCATTTTTTGGGACTAACTAAAGTAAGTCATATAAAGTGGGACATACGAAGTACTAAATACTTGGTTTGTTCCTATTTATACTCAAAATAAATGTTCCTTAATACTTGTCATTTCACAAAATCAATACATAAATAACACTATTCTTCCTATTTTACCTTTGAGAGTTATTATCCTTGAAAGTATGAATGTGACCAACATATGAAAACTAAATGAGTAATTCATATTCATTGGTCAATTTAATTAATCAAAATAACTATATATGTTCATTTATTGGAAACTTGATTTCAAGAGAACACTAAATGAACATACAATGATAAATTTACTTAATTTTTTAAGTGATGTGAAATCTAAAATGGTTATATATAAATAGAAATAGAGGGAGGAGTATGAAAATATATCATTCTTTTGGGATAGACTAAAAAGAGAGAATATATTTCTTTTTTTTGTTTGTTTCTTTAGGTTATGTAAAAGTAACATAAAAAGTAATGGTAACATTACAACGACAGCTTGTTTAAACATATAATCAAACTCACACTCTTCATTTAATATTCTCATCCTCTTCTCCTTCTTCTTTTAAATAAAGCTTCCATTGTCCAAAAAAATTCAATCTCAAAGAGTACTTACTTTTTCTTCTTCTTAATTCCTTTCTCTTCAAGATTTTTTTCCAACTAGCTAGAGAAGAGAATATATTCCCTTTCCAATATAAAAAGTAATACTCTTATCTTCTTTTTTAACCTTTTCATCTTCTATTTATACATACCCAAAAAATTTGATTCTTATAATATATTTCATGAGAAAAATGGGATTAATTTCCAAAAAATCAATGGATGGAAATCATGTTTTAGAGTCCTCAGAAGGCAAAAAAGGATGGATGATTACATTGAGAAGTCCATTGAAGCCTATATTAACATCCAAGAATTGGAAGAACAACAAACATGTTGATGATGAAGAGGAACAAGAGATTGCAACAACTCCAACATATGAGGAATCAAAGTTATCAAGAAAGTATTTAACATGTCCACCACCTCCTAAGAAGAGAAAAACATCTTCAAGGTGTACTCGTCATGACTATAGTAGTAATAATAATAGGGAATTCTTTCATCCACCATTAGACTTGGAAAGTGTTTTTATGAGCATGCACACTTTAAATTAATTATTTATCGAGCCGTGAAATCAGCGCTTTGAAAAATGCAGGATAAGACTGCATACAATAGACCTTTTATGTGGTCTGACACTTCTCTAGACCCCGCACATAGCGGGAGCTTAGTGAAATTGGTTTTTGTTCTTTCTCTTTTCCTAGTTTGATTAGATTTCTCCCTTTGTTAATTACTCAGACTACTTAGGTAGTAGCTTTTAATCTTGTTTGGTTTCCACGATTTCATGTGTACAAGAGTTCCTCTTTAGATAAATAAGATGGAAATTTCACTTGTTACCGCATTATATTTTTGAATTTCGAGCTTGTCTATGTTCAATGTGTAATCATCTTACTTAAAAGCTTAAACGCCAGTTGAACATATGTTTTACCTGTGTCTTTTAATTTATGGTTTCCACTTTATATATTGATGTATCTTCACAAACACAAAGCCCCTAACTCTATTTTCATTCTATTTATGTCGTGTTCTCCTTGCAAATAACTTATAATTAATTTAGAGTTCAACGTAATAATATCTGATGGCATTGTAATGAATTTTTAGACTATCAAATTACCTCATTTTGTTGTAATCAATACTGTTTTATTTTCAAGATTAAAAAGATCAGTTTTTACGGAAGATTACCAATAGATATCATTGATATGATTTAATAGTGAAAATTTCTTTACACAATTGGTAATTTATATTTTATAAATAATTTTAAGGATATTTTAGTTATTTGAACATAAAATATTGTCACAATCTAATGCTTGTCAGCTATTTATTTATTTTTCCATCAATAAGTGAAACATGCCTAATTTGTCACTTTAGAAATGACAACTTTATGTAGTTCATTTTGTTTGTAAATTGGTCCACATTTTTGCAGTTTCCTGGAAAGATATATAATTCACTTTCTTTTGTTGCCTTTTCCTCCATGCATGTTTTTGGCAACAATTCAAAAGAAAAAGAGAAAATACATCATTACCCCATTAAACTAAGATCTGTTTTTTAAGAAGATATATAAATTTTGTGGGGGTCCTAATACCCCCTCAAACAATTAAGAAGTGTTATAAATATCCCACTTTTCAGTCAAACTCAATTGCAAGAAAAGAAGTATAGTCACGCACCACTTATTTTCTATCACGTATTAAAATTATTTAATTTTTAATACTTATTTTTATTTTTATTTTTTCTTAATAATTAACTTTATTTCCATTTTCCTCTTTCTTCTTCAGTTCATTACTCCAACCTTATGCTCTGTTTGCTGTAGAGCAGTCACCATCACCGACAATTCTTTGCCGAAGTCTTCATTATCGTCATTGCCCTTCATTCTTTTCTTTTAATATTTTCCGTGGTTTTTTCAACCATTAAACAACAATGAAAAATTACAAGTAAATGATGTGATAAGTTATGCTAATTTTTTTTTTATTGAGTGTTTGATTTGTTGTATTCAAAATAATAAATTTTAAGAACAACATATAAGTTTACAAAACTTCCTTTATGGATGTGAAAAGTAATGTATAAAAAGTGTTTAAAGGGACATTTTTGTCATTTAGTCATTTTATTCCGGGATAAGTTATCTCGAGATTACTATACCACCCATGGGATATCCCGCTACTAATTATTAATCTCGGGATAAGTTATCCCGAACTTGCCAATCAAACAATAAATTAAGTGGCACTATAACTTAATCCCATGACTATTTTAAATTATCCTTCACATCAAACGACCCCCTTAAGTTACTAAAGTAATAACACATCCAAGATCAAGATAATGGAGTTCTATAGTACTGATCTCTAACCGAATAATATTAATAGATCGAAATTTCTAAATTTACCTACTAAAAGACTTCATTATCAATTAACTTTCTTTTAAAAGAGAACCATAAATTTTCAAAGAACAAAGTTCACAATTTTATTTATTTTTTAAAAAATGGGGGATAAAAGAAAAGTGAATAAAGAAAAGCAAGAATCTAGGGAAAACAATGATAAAAATGGGCAATATAAATGGGTCTTCTAAGTTGAAGAAGATTAAAAAAAAGGTAATTGGGTTTTTTGAGTTTGAGTGAAGAAGATAATGAAAAAGAAAGAATTGAGAAAGTACAATTTTTAAAAATATATTTATGATTAAATAAATATAGAAATAAATATTTTTTTTACTTTTTGGCTAAGTTCACTCGCTATTGGAGAGTGAACTACACTCTACATGCCACATAGGCTCATAATGGGATGATAAATTCATTCTAAGTAAGAACAAGGGGTAATAGGACCCCGCAAAGTTTAAGTGTCTTCTTAAAAAATAGATTTTATTTTAATGGGATAATTATGTATTTTTTGAAAGAAAAATAACAATACTATATACTAGAATCGTTGTTCATTTTTGCTTTTTCTTCATCTAAAACTTTAAAATGAAGGTAATTAAATTAAATACATGCAAATACAAGTCAAAATCGAGCCAATTTAGCTGCGGGACGACATATATATATAGTAAAGATTTATTACACGTGTAGTTTTACAGTTTAACTTAATATAATATATAATGAGTATTCAGTATTTTTATTATATGACCAGACATAACAAAAACATAATTAGAATTTTCATTAAGCAAAATAAAAATATAAGAAAATAAGCACTTGAGAAAATAAAGTAAATTTAACCTATAGCATAGACAGATAAAAAAAAAAAGAAAAAAAAAAGCTTTTTATGTATATTGAGTGATCATTTGTAAAATTAACCCAAAAAAGAAGTTTTTTTATGTATATTGAGTGATCATTCATAAAATTAACCCATAGTTGATTAAATAAACATTTATTACAATGTTTAAACCTATTGAAAAGTAGTTAGTGGTAAAGAGTAAAATTAATACCCTACCACCCCACATTTTTTCACTTTTTTTCCTCTCAAGGTATTAGATGCTGGGTGTTTGGAACAATATAATATATAAGATGCTTTAAAGTTGATTGACTATATATATGACAAACATGTTACAAAAGGTTCCAATTAAATCATATATACAGTAAACATAACATGAATAATTAAACCTTTGAATGTACTATAGTCTATATATCAGTGTCATTATCTTCTTTAGTCTTTGTTTAGTGTCCCACACAACAAATTATATTAATGACTGCCACTCATATAGGAGTTAGCTAGGATATATAGTGGGAACCTTCTTTAATTTGAAATGTGTGGTTTTTTTTCTTTTTGCCATAAGAATTTAATTAGTAACCAAAAGACAATGTTACATATCAAGGAATAGGGGCCATATTGGATTAGAATCCTAGGTGAACTTCTTAAGTAGATGCTAATAATTCATGTTTTTTCAACCTTCACTCCAATACAATTAATTCAGATTTGTCCCGCGTAAAGTTTATTAAAGGGAGAAGTGTTATGTTTTTTATTGAGAATTACTTTATTTCTAGTTGGCTCAAATTCGAAACTTCTAAAGCGGAAGGATAATATCCATCTTATCACAATTGATGGTTTATACAAAAATATTTTGTCATGTAATATCAGATCTTTTTATTTTAAAATTTAAGTATATATATAGTTTATATATCAATAAATTTTATCAGTGATGATGTTAATAAGTTAATTATCGTTTTTATTTGATTATATTGTGGAACTTTTGGCATTATATAATCAAATTCCGATGAATTCTTGAAATCTATTACTTTCTTTGTAATTTATATAACATTGTTTGATTTGATATAAAATTTAAGAAATATTTTTTAAAGAAAAAATTTATGGTCTAAAATTCTTGTTGATTATTTTTGTGGCTATAAATAATTTCATTTTGGCTAAAAGTAAAATTTAACTTTAAGTTATTTCTAGTTATAGAATTTAACAATATGCTTCTTGAGATAAACTAGGAAGAAAAGAGTGTAACGTAGTAAATTGACAGAGAAAGCATATACGGATTATTGTATCACATTTTATAATTTGTTTACTTCGAAATTCAGGCTATTAATTATAGTGTATATAGTCCATATTATTGGAGAGAGAAAGAGATTGTTTTGATTGATATTTTAAGAGTTTAATTGGTACCTTTATCTTTATAGGCTTAGATAAACAAAGACCTATGCTACAATATAGTACTTACTAGTAAATTATTAATTATATACTGTACTAGCCTCATATTTTTTTGATTGATTTATGGAATGTTTATCACAAAAGAACAATAAACACCATTAGTTAAATGAATTGGGAAATTGGGAATATTGAGAGGGATCAAGTTGAATACATTTAATTTTTTATAATATAATATAAAAATGTAGTGATTTATGGACAACGGGGGAGTTCACCTAATATATGGCTTTGTCAATTTGTGTACACCAATGTAAATAAACAAAGTATTATTGGGATCTGAACCAATGAAGAGGCAATTATGTCTTTTCAAAAGAAAAAAATTGGTAGCATTTTTCTTTTTAATTTGCATAGAGTGAAGTTCCATATATTGGGGGTTAATAGATAAGGCTTTTAGTAAAATATTTTGAGTTTTGATGCACTTTTTGAGCAATAAATATTAGTATTAGCTACTTCTGTCCAACAATAATTATCCACTATTGATTTTGCATATTTCTTAAGAAATTACTCCTAAATAAAAGATAATTTTACTATATCACCCTTTGAATATAATCAATACAATGTCTTAAAAAATATAATTAAAAAATGACTATAATTAATGATAATGATAAATTAGAAACTAAGTATAAATTAAAAACTAAGTGTAAAATTAATCATTAACATCTCAAAATGGACGGAGGGAGTATATAATTTGTCTAATGCACTCAGCACTAAAGTATTTCGTTTTGGAAATCAAAAGAACACTCTCTATAAAATTGCTAATTTCAAAAGTAATGTTTTCTTTTTCTATTTTTGTTTTGATATATTTATTTATTTTAATTTTTCTATTCTAGAAATATTCTCTTAAACAAAGATATTCGTGCTTGAATGACAACTCGAGATGAACCTTTTATATATCTCGAGGAGAATTACCTAATTTTATACCACGTGAAAACACTATAAGGCACTGATTTTACTTGGTGGGCAAAGAATACTCAATAACTTAATTTATCTAGTAAACTACTAATGGCTCATCCATTGTCTATGATGAATTAATCGTATTCTAAATCGAGCAATGAATTTATTTGAAGCAGTGACTTTCATATTCAGAGTAAGTATGAGGCACTTAATTAAATTTATATTTGCATGAAAAAATTTATATTAAAAAATAAAGCGCCCTCTAACAAAACATATACTAACTAGCTAGTTGGTGAGTTATAATTGCAAAAGAATGTGAATATTCCATGTAAACTCGAATCCTTAACTAGTGAACAACTCAAGATTCTTATAATTATAAAACTTATCCCTTAGACAATATTCGATATGTAATAGTAAGAACTTGAATATTTTATTCTTAGAATTAAATTTTCAAATTTCAAAACTTTGACATAATGAGGAAAAAATATTGGCAGGTAGAATATACTATTATACCTTACAAGTACGTTTACATATATTTTATTACATGTTTTTGGTGTTATATGTATGTGGTACATGAAAAGTTGATATTTTTTTTTTTATTCACTAATTGGTACATTCAACATGTTAGATAAACTCATTTTTCCAATCAACATCTAAAAGGTGGAAGTCGTAATTATTAATTAATAGGGTGCAGTTAGCTAGCTCAATTATTGAACTTTTATGTAGTACTAATTAAGGACCACTTTGTTTACAATTGTTTTGTTTTACACACATCTAATTATTCACAAAGTTCAGAAAAATTGCATAATTGTCATTGATTTTTTGTGGCAGTATTCATATGAAATAATTCAAATGAACTATATAAAAAAGATAAAATAACTTGGCTCTTTCTTAAAAGTGAAAATGAGAGGACAATCCAACAGTTTAAAAAGCCACTACTCAAAATGTAATTTTATTTTAGGCATAATATATAAATATGTTTGTTAACTTGATTTCAACTAATATTTACACCCTCTAATTTTGGACGTACATAAATAGACACTTAAATTTGTATAAAATTAAACAAGTAGATACATGATCCTATGTAGCATCCTGAGTGAAAATTTGTATCATGGTCCTAGATGTGTAATGTCACGTAGGATGCGTGTGTCTGTTTGTTCAACTTTATACAAGTTTAAGTATCTACTTGTATACACTCGGAGGGCATAAATGACAGTTGAAGCCAAGTTAAATGGCATATTTATGTATTATGTCTTTATTTTATGAAGAATTTGAATTTCATATGGTCGTCATGCTTTATTTCAATTTATGTAATACTTTCTGTATAGTTTTCAAATATATAAATATTATTTTAAAAACTTAAAATATTTATATCCCAATTCATATCAAAATTAAAGTCTTTTTAACCCTAGTATTCCAAATGCCTTCACATTGAGACAGAAGAAAGGGAAAATGCATAAGTACCCCCTCAACCTATGCCCGAAATCTCAAAAACATATTTATACTATACTAAGATCTTATTACCCTCCGAACTTATTTTACAATAATTTTCTACCCCTTTTCGGCCTATGTGACACTATTTTCTAGGCCCAGCGCGTGTTGACAATTTTTTCAAGCTATATGGTTAATAGTGCCACGTAGGCCAAAAAGGGATAGAAAATTATTTATAAAATAAGTTCAGGGGGTAATAGGACCTTAGTATAGTGTAAGTGTGTCTCTAGAATTTTGGGTATAGGTTGGGGGGTACTTATGCATTTTCCCAGAAGAAATATAAACTAGCTATTAGTAGTATCATTTATCTAGAGAGAAAATAGCCAAAAGACCCCCTAGTCTATTACCTAATTCTCAACTACACTCTTGTACTTTACGAGAGTCCTACTCCCCCCTTAAACTATTTTAAAGTGGAATTATTTGCTCCCTGAATGTTGAGATGGCAAAGAAAGTGTAGTTCACTCTCTTTGAGAGAGTGAGAAGCAAAAATAATAATTAAAACTTTAATTTTTGAGATTATATTGGTTTTCTGTTTGTTTTTTTTTTAAACGGAAAAGGGTCAAAATTGCCCCTAAACTATGCGAAATAGACCACTTATACCCTCCATTACATTTTGAGATCAAAAATACCCCCGCCGTTATCCCAGGAGACCACAATTACCCTCAAGAGTTAACACCCCAAATTTTTAGTGATGTGGCAAGCCACATGGGACTAATCCCTCCACCTAAGCGTTGCCAACTAAGATTCACTACAAAAGAACTTGACCTTTAGTGGCGACAAAGTCGCCACAAATTCCCAAAATATTGCTACTAAAGCTTATGAGTGATTTTTAGTGGCGATTAAGGCTCTAACAACCATTCGCTAGTAAAACCTATTTTTTCAACAAAAAAATATGATAATTAATTTTCGATTGCAACCTAATTTTCTAAAATAAATAACTTGCAAGATCAATATTAAAAAATGCAATATTATTACGAAAAATCATCAAAATTACTTCTTGATTCAAATCTCCTACAATATAATGCATCATTGTACATTTTATACATTTACATATGACATAAAAGTAAAACATACAGTGTCTTCAAACTCCTACTTAATCGATATCATTTTTTATTTTTTAAAAACAACGAAGAAAAAAACACAAAATTAGAATTTAATGTTAAAAACTTTTAGTGACGATTTTTTGGGCTTTTGTGGCGATTGTTGTTGCCGCTAAAGGTCAAGTTCTTTTGTAGTGAATCTTAGTTAGCAACGCTTAGGTGGAGGGATTAGTCCCATGTGGCTTGCCACATCACTAAAAATTTGGGGTGTTAACTCTTGAGGGTAATTGTGGTCTCATGGGATAACGGCGGGGGTATGATCCCAAAATGTAATGGAGGGCATAAGTGGTCTATTTCACATAGTTCAGGGGCAATTTTGACCCTTTTCCGTTTTTTAAATTAAGTTTCCTTTCAGTTTCAGTTTTTTTTTTTTCTTTTTACCTTTTTTTTTTTCCTTCACCATAGCAGCATCGACAGAAACTCAGCTCCACCACCAAGTCCTTCGTCAGCCTCCCACCATTAAGCGGATTTTCATCCTCAAATCACAATTTTTTCACGGTAGATCCATTTGAAAATTTGACAATAGCTTAAAATCAAAGTTAAAATCGAAAGTCAAGAGGATCAAATTTTACTGTCATTAATGGAGAAATTTAGGAACCCTTGAGTGAAATTTATAAGTTCCCTTAGTTATGTTATCCTGACCCAACCACCGTACATAATTATCGTGCCGTCAATCGCCATCTACCTCCGCCGTGAACCACCGCGTTCATCTTTAAAGTTGCTAAGCTCTCAATAATTTCAACCAAAATCCAAAACCCACTTTGAAAAATCAAATTTGAAGTCTCCAAATATTGAAAATTATCACTCTTTTGTGTTTATCACTAAGCTTCAATGCAGCCCATTCGTTGCGTATCCTACCAAACAATATCAAATGGTAAATCTTTTTACTAGTTTGAAAAATCATTTCATCAAAGTAAAGAAAAAAAGGAGCAAGAAAGGAAAGAGAAGAAGGGTAATATAAAAGGAAAAAATAATTTTTTTAAAAAAAGGTATATTACGTGGCAAGCGCATGCCACTTATTTTTTATACAAATCTGGGCGTGAGTTTTTAAAGGATATATATTATACTTTTAAAATGTTCAGGGGGTAATAGAACCCTCACAAAGTATAAGTGTGTAGTTGAGAATTTGATAATAGATTAGAGGGGCTTTTGACTATTTTCTCTTTATCTAGACATGACTTTACTTTGTTTGATAAGAAATTTCCTTGATAATAGTTTCATTTTAAATAAATATATATTTTATCTGAATGATTATTGGTGGAAAATAAAAAAAATATTAAGATAATTTGACAAGAATATTTTATTAAAATATTCATTTTTATAGGAAAAGAAGAAGAAGAGAAACTCACACTATAGGCTCAAAGTCCATTGTGATCTCTATCTATAATAGAAAAGGCTAAGAGAAAAGTTTGAATGTGTAAAAAGGTGTAGAAAAAATTAGTTCACCTTTGATAAGGTGAATAAACAAGTGACTTTGACTGAAGCTTCAACTTAATAGATAAGGTTTGCATGCTGTGTTTTTTTTTCCTCCATCCAATATTGTGTCCGCATTAAAGCACCAACTAAATCTGATTTCCACACTATAGGGCTTATTAGGGGATGACACTCCCAACAAAATTTTCTTCATACCCAAAGCTCAAATCTGAGATATCTAATTAAGGACAAAACAATTTCACCATTGCACCACATCCCATATTGTGTTTATCTATAGGTTTAATAAGACCTCTTATATGAAATTTCTTAGGGGGCAACTATTTATCTTGTGCATGAATCAGAACACAAGGAAAACTGACTTAATCCTTGGAATCTAACAATTTCACTAGGTAAAAAAGTACTCTATATTTAACTTGTATATTTACTAAATTTGATCTTTTCAATATGGAAAAAAAATGACTCTGTTAAGGTCTTATAATCCTGACAGTTGATGTAGTTGATAATCCTGAGTTCTAAAGGATAACTTGTTTGTGCCCTAAAGCATATCACTGTAAGCATCTATTCTGTTATCTATAGGCTAACAAAAAAAGACACAGATTCATTGAAATTCTCACATTTTTTTGAAGATACTTATTTTGGATGGGTCGCACCAATAGGACGAACCAAATGAGTTCTGACTTCTGCATCATGAACTTTGTACAGCGCAAATTACCTAGACGGTTTCTAGAAAGACATAGGGAAGGAATGGAGAAATCGAGCGTTGTTTGCACCATATCCAAGTGATCCAGCCAAAGAAGCAATGTCACTCCATCATTATCAAACTGACTACAATCTCTTACTGTCCATGAAGGTCCCCACCAAAGATAATAGCTCATTCACAATATAAAATGGGGAAAATGCATAAGTACCCCCCAGCCTATACTCGAAATTTCAGAGACACACCTAACCTTTACTAAGGTCCTATTACCCCCCGAACTTATTTTATATGTAATATTCTACCCCTTTTTGGCCTACGTGGCACTATCTTTGTGGGCCCAGTGCATGTTGAATTTTTTTTCAAAATAGTGCCACGTAAGCAGAAAAGGGGTAGAATATTATAGATAAATTAAGTTCGGGGGGGTAATAGGACCTTAGTAAAGGTTAGGTGTGTCTCTGGGATTTCGGGCATAGGTTGGGGGGTACTTATGCATTTTCCCTATAAAATGAGTGAAGGAGACAACTAATCAAGGGTGAAAGTCACAATTTTAAACTATATGTGGCAAAAAATCCAAAGAGAAAGAAACATACTCAATCTTGCAATTCTAAAGAACCATCTGTAATGAAAAAATGAGGAAAAAAAATACTAACAAATATTACGTCTCTCATCTTGAGCAATCTTTAGGCTAAACGGAACAGTAAGAAATCAATGAATTAGTTCAAGACACATGCAACGACTAGAAGCAACAGCTTGCAGTTGCAGGAAGTAAAAACAATATCAAAAGCTTCAGCTAACTAAACACTCAATTTTCGAAGACCTCTGTAGTAAACAAAATGGAAGTACATGTCCTTGAGATACAAAGAAATCCTCCCTACCTACTCCCGCCGTCCCAACTTATGTAACACTTCCTTTTTTAGTCGGTCCAAAGAAAAATGACACACTTCTATTTAGAAATAATTTAACTTTAGATTTCTCATTCTACCCTTAATGAGATGATTTATAGCCACAAATATATATATATATATATATATATATATAGCTTATATTAGATCACAAGTTTCAAAACCAACTGAGCATCACATAAATTTGGGTTGCAGGGAGTAATCAATTTGTATGTATAGCCACTTCAGTTTTGCTCACCCTTACTCTAAAGTATCTTTCTTCTGGGAACATGGTCAATCATAATTTTTTAATTTATGCCAAGTAACCATGTCAGACAAGTCCTCTCAATATGGATTAAGAGAATAACATTCTTACCTTCAATACCGTAACAGCAATATTATTCGTCCAAACATATCGAGACAAAACTGCAGATGGAAAACAACCACTTTTTTTTTCTCACAAGGAGGGGCTAGCTTGAAGCCTGAAAATACACATATAATTAGTGATAGAAAACTGAAGAAAAACAATCACGTCATCCAAGGAATAGAGAAAACCCAGGCTAGAATCGCTTCTCTCCCTGAAAAAAAATTGCAAAGATGAAGTTAGTAAGTAGGGAAATATAAAAATTAGAATAAGATACATAACCCAGCAGCCTTGTAGAATGCAATTGAACAAGCCATAATAATCTTTTCATAGCTGCAAACATTACCTCAGTTAAATATTCATATAAACTGCAATCATGGTTTGTCTTTTTGCATCTGCTAAGTACTCGTAAAAAATGCTTGAAAGGTGGCTTGCAAATTTCCCAGATTCACCTAGACACATGCAATCATAACATCTTTCACTTCCAATCCTCGATGCCAAGATAACCAGAACATCCCATAAAGCAATCTATCTTCCAAGGGAAATCCAAATATAACCCACTCTCGAAAATCTGTAGGATAATGTCAAAGACAGTGGTGTTTAATTTATCAATGTTATCAAACACTATAACAGAGTATGTAATAAGCTAGGTCGCTGAGTCACTAGTCTCATCTGTCTCACTAATACTGCAGCAAGAGCTACAAGTAACAATAATGAAATAAGCTTTACCTTAACAGATAAATACTCATCCCAACTCACCTTTTGAATGGTGAAAGCAGGAGGGAAAGAAATTTATAACCAAATAAGTGATGTGTGCAAATATTATGTATAGTCTGTAGAAGTGACATGTAAAATTACCACAATAACACTGGGAGTGACAGCTAGACATCGCCTAAAGCGTTATGTATAGTCTGCAAAAGTGCAGATAAAATGCCACAAAGTCTTGAATGGCCCTTGCAAGAAAGTCCAAATTCCCCTGTGCTTCTGTTTTAGAAAGAATACTACTAAGTCCATTGTGCCAAGTTTCCTAACACCTAGTTTTAGAGGCCAATATTTTTTTATTTTTTCTTATGACCGTGGTGTTTGGGTTAGCTTTCGCACACCTCGACTAATTCCATGGAATACCTACCACCTCCCACCAGCAACATGTATGTCCACCAAGGCCAGGACAGATGGGAAGAATCACCTAGTATTTTTTTTGTCTCCGTTGAGTTTTGAACCTGAGACCTTACGGTTCTCAACCACTTCATTGACCACTAGGTCACACCCTTGGGTGCCTTTAGAGGCCAAGATTTGCTCTTCTTGGTGTAAGGCTTCCAATTCTTTTTCCACCTGCATTGCGTATCAAACTCGGAGTTGGTCATAGTTCAAATACTTGAATTAGAATTAATAAGTGCAACTCAGTAAGGAATATTATGTCATATAACTAGAAGAAATAGGAATAAAAATGGTATATTCTTAAGTAGAATAAACTCCCACTACAAAGTTACAAAAAAAATTTGAACTGTTTGTGTGAAAAAATGGATATATGAGTTTGCCAAGTTGATTACCTAGAGTCACAATAAAAAAAATGCAGATTATATTGAGGCATAACTCAACAAGAAGAAAACATACCCAATATAGCTCTTGTATGATTCTTTGTTTTCGGCAAGAAACACTAGAAGAGCTCAAACCATATCTAGAGAAGCTAGTCAATTTTGTCTGAAGACAAATAAGCTCTACGTGAAACCAGTAACAATTTTTGCCACTTCATTAGCATTATCATACTCCCCTTTTGAACACAATAAAGCAATACAAGAATAATAAGAATTGAAGTCGAGGAACTGTGTTATTTGAGTGTCTTTATTATGACGGTTGTTTGATGCCTTCACTGATGTCCAACTCTCGCATGATCTGGAGTCTATATCTGTTTTATATTTGCAGGACGAGTCTTTAGAATCGACTCTCTTCTCTCTCACGGGGAAAAACATAGACACCATTTCATTGAGAATATTAACTGCCTCTTGGATGCTTCCTTGCTCACACAACAGAGAAAGAAAACTTCTAATTGACTCTGTTTCAATTTCACTTTCAACTCTGCCAAGAAGATCAATGACAGATTTTGATTGAAACATCTCCCTCAAAATGCATCGAGATTCTTCCATCCTTCCTTTATCACATAAACCTCTCACCAAGTACATGAAACCCAAGAAATCAGGTAGTGTACCTCTCGTTTTGAACTCAGAAAAGAACCCAAGAGCTCCCTCCATGTCACCCTTCTGACAATAGCTGTTAAGTACTGCACCGACAGTGAATTCATCTGGAGTTAGGCCTTTAGCTTGCAAATCAAGAAGAAGCTTCAAAGTTTCCTGGACTTGACCTAACTTGCTGCATCCATCAATTAATGAATTGTATATGTGAGTATTCAGTCTAAGATCCTTTAGGGACATTTCCTCAAACAACCTCCTCGCATCTTCTAAAAGACCTTCTTTTGATAAAGTGTCAATGAGTATACCATATGTGATTTCTGAAGGAACTATATTATTCTTTTCTAATGAATCAAATAACCGAAAAGCTTCAACCACACACCCTTGACGACACAACCCATTGATAACTGAGTTATAGGTTACAATATTGAAAGAAATTTCTTTATTCTTGGCAAAATTACAGAGATCTAATGCCCTGTCAATATGTCCTCCTTTGCAAAGGCCGTCAATAACAATTGAGTAGTCAACCACATCCAAGAGCGGTAGCTTATCTCCCGCTCCCACAATAAGGTCAAAAGCATCCAGATATCGGCCACCTTTTGTCAGTGTCCTCAAAACTATAGCAGGAAAAGTTACCTCAGATACATCACCTTTCATAGTAGCAAGGAACCGAAGTGCAGTTTCTATATTTTTAATGCAAAGAAAGTACACAAGTATCTCCTTTTCTCTAAGCTCAAACATCCCATAATTTTTTATGAATGTTGTCAAAAGGAGGCCAGTCAAAAAGGTTTTGCCACCATAGAGAAGAGATCTCATTATAAGATAGTAAGAGTTCTTGCTTAGTACAAAACCATTACTTTGGATCACCAATGCAGCCTCTGATAATCCTTTGTTGCACAGGAAAGAAACAGCATCGTTACACAATGAACCAAATTTTTCATGCTCAATTCTTCCCAATCTCTGAAACAAATCTAAAACTCCATCAGCACCCTTAACTCCAAAGATCTTTTTGATTAATATCATATAGATCCTTGTACTTAAAGGCAGACCTCGATCTATTAGTTCAACAAATACTTCAACTGCCATGTCCGGCATGTCATTCTCACAAAGCCCCTGAATAGTGCAATTGTAACATGCAGCTGAAGTTATAGATGCCTTCCTAAATTCATCAAATATCTCAAGAGCCTCATCTAGCATTCCTACTTTTGAGTAACCTTCAATCATTGTACAGTAAGTAACATAATTGGAAGTCAAGCCCATATCCGATATTTTCTTATATATGGAAAGAGCATCCTCAAACAACCCCATCATAAACAAGCCTTTTAAAAGCAAGTTGCACATAGTAACATCCAGAGAAACATCAGCTGCTTCAACTCGATTTTTTGTTTCTAGCATTCCTGTGACATTTTCTTCTTGCATATAACCATGTAACAACGTACTATATGTGATAATATCTCCGGGGAATCCCTTAGACACATCATCAGCCTCAATCATCCTCCCTGCTTTGCACAATCCATTAATAATGGTGTTGTATGTGACAACACTAGGTTTTATGCCTCTCTTCTCCATTTCACCGAGCAGTTCGAATGCACGCTCTATGTCACCCTTCCTGCACACACCATCAATTAACACTGCATAAAGAAACTCATCCGTTACAATCTGCAAATCTTCAACTATCGTAAACACTGCAAACGCCTCACTCAGTTTCCCTTTCTTGCAAAATCCTAATATCACTGCTGTAAGAGTAACCAAATTAGGTTGCAGACCACGTTTTTTCATTGTGTATAGGAAACCAACTGCTTTCTCCACATGCCCCTCCTTTGAAAACCCATCAATAAGTATTGTATAGCTTATTGTATCCAACTCAATTCTCCTACACACCATCTCATTGTGTTTGCAGAGTGCCTCTTCAATTGCCCCTTCTCTAAAATACCCATATATCCAGTTACTGTAAAACACAACATCTAATTCTAATCCATATATCTGCATCCTAGCAACCAAATCCGAAACCTCGTCGATTCTTCCTAACCTACAATAAGCACTTAATAGTGCTGTATAAGTAACAGCATTGGGCTTCAAATAACCTAAACTCACAGCATTCTCAAAGAACTTAACAGCAAGTTCAGCCTTTCCAACACTCAAAAACCCAGAAATCACACAACTACATACAAAATTATCAAATGGGTATTTATTTTTCTCATTGTTCATCAAATCTAACACATGAATTGCCTCATCCATCTTTCCCTGACTACATAAACAGTAAATCAATGAAGAGTAAGTGTACGAAGAAAGCAAAACACCATCACTCACTGAGCAATCCTGCAGTATGGAAAGCGCCTTGTCGGGGTTTCTTTTACAGAGGGGTTGAATTAATGAATCAAATAAGCTTTTCTCCATCTGGGTATTCTTCTTCTTCAAGTACTGAACTGCCTCATCATATTTATCCTCTTTGACAAGGGCTTGTATGAAAATTCTGCGTGTCTTGGAATCTTCTTTGAATTGGTTTGATTTCACCAAGTGTATGATAAGTTTGAATCTTTTGGATTTAGAAAGGAAGAGGAGGAATTGATTGAAGTGAGTGGTGGTGGGAGTGAAACCACTCTTCAATAGAGAAACAAGGGAGAGAGATTGAGAATTGGCAGGCAAAAGGAGGGTGGAGAATGGTCTAATGTTAGAAATCTTAGAGAAAATCATGGCCTATAGTTCTGTACAGTAAGATTTGGGAACTTTCATAGAAGTAATTTGAGAAAAATGAAAAACCAAAAGCAAATTACTCTTCAAATCCAAAAAATGAAGAGCCTAATGCAGCCAAGTTCTCCTTCAAATATTTGTCCGATCAGGCTTCACTGGTGTTGCATAACTTTGCCTCTCATTTCCACCGGAGTCGAGTTTAGAGTTTTTGCTCCACCACCAAAGAGTTTGAGAAGCATTTGGGCGAGAAGAAAAATAAAAGGGGATGAATTCACAAATCCCCTAACATTTGGTTATGTAACACTAACCTCCTAGTAATTTATACTTATTAGGCTAACCTTTCTTATTTTAACTTTTTGTACTAACAAATCTTTTAATCTATTTATCAAAGTAATGGAAAATAAGCAAGGAATAATTTCATACACTTTTCGTTAAATTTGACTTCATAACACTAATTTACGATATTGTAGGTATATACTGGTTTAAATATGAATTCAACACATGGACAACTTAGAGAATGACGAGTCATAGTGTATTTTCGGTGGGATCCAAGTCAAGAAGACAACTTTGACTTAAAATTGTGAGAATGTCTAGACAATTTATAACATACCCACATCAAACAAATCTTTCTCCAGAATAGAGTTTATGATAGGCCATAATTGGCCCAATATGATAAGCTTCACATATTAACCAGCTTCAAAAAATCTAGAATTTACTATGGTGGTTATGTATCCACGTACGTGATAAATGCAAAGTACAAATAATGATCATCATAGGCTGCTAAATGCTTGAGAAATATTGTTTTAGGGTTAAGTCATAAATACACATTTATCTTTCTCTCACTTGTATTCCAACTAATTTTCATTTTTATAACTAAAGATCTTGAATTGGAACGAACCACAAATACTCCATCAAGTCAAACTGTTTGACAATTTTATCAAGACTCTAAGTGGGGTAAAATAGGAGTTAATCAATTAAACCCCCTCACTTACACCTATTACTTTGAAAAGCAAAATTACTCACGCTCTAAGTTCTATCTAGCAATAAATTAGGATTCTTCATCTTCTTACTTCAATTTAAGGATTCTATTGGGATTTTTCCTTTCAAGTATGTGAGATTTTATCAATGGGTACCCTTTCACCCATTCAGTCCTAAAGAAAACTTCGTTCTTTAGTTGATTAATTCTATAAAACCTAAAATTTCAAATGAAAATCATGAATTTCATCATAATTTAATTTTTCTTCATGAACGGTCCATGAATACATGATTTTTCAATCTAAAATTCAGTATTTTTATATTGCTATTTTCATGAGTCCTCAGAATAAAGAAAATTCATGTTTTTGAATATGTGTTGGTTAAGTTGCATGTTTTATTCAGGATGATAGAATTTGTTATGATTAATTATACATTCAGTCTTTCAGTTATACATGTATAAGATGCTTTTAGATAAAATATATTATTTAAATTTCAAATTTTAGTATTACTGAGTTATCCAATATTATTAGTATTACTTATTTTGTTAGTATAAATTCAGTTGATAGTGTTACTTAGCATCGAACGAGCGTAGGGATGCAGACTCACTTGTCACTTTATGCTGAGACCTTTAATAGCAATTCCTAAGTCCAAAACTATGTGTCTTCGTAGGTTATAAGGGTCACACATTTGTTTAGGCTTGACACCTTATATTTTTCTGGATATCAACTTAGTGGATTCCCTATATCAATGTTTTACCCTTGGTAAGGTACAGAGCACCTTCCAACTGGGGTATAGGTTGGACTCTGCTTAGCTCATATCGAGCATGTTGGTTATTAATATATTCCACAATTCAGTCTCTAATTATTGCATGACTTTGTATTTAGTTTATATCAGTTCAATGTTTACTTCTTAGTCATTGCATCAATTTATGTATTTTAATTTTATATTTAGTATAGCACCTCAAATTTATCATGTTCAGCTTATTAGAATTGTGATGCATATCTTGCATACTCCATAGTCAATACATTCAAATAATTGACCGCATATCTTCTTGCGCTATAGATGTTTATAATCATCCAGCTTGTAGTTAATATAATTTTTGATCAACCTAGTAACAGTGTTGGCGAATCCTCATTTTTCAAAGACAACCCCTATGTTTATTTCATTTATTAGTCATTCAGTTTACAGATAATTAGAGTTAGCTGGGGGCTTGTCCTAGTAACTCATCTTAGTAGATGCTTTGAGAGAGTATGATAGTAGTTTCAATTTTATGTTTTGTTCAAATGACATCTATTTGATTATTCAGCTGTCTTGAAATTACTTGATATTAGCTTCCGTATTAGACTTTTTCAATTGTTATCTATAGATCATAGTGTCATGTTAGAATAGGTTAACTTCAGGCCACTTTTGACTTTAAAACACTGTGTTACAACTAGAAGATGGTCTCGGATCGCAACAATATATTAAAATAATTTTAGTTAATTTTTTAAGATGATTTTTCAAAATAAAAATATTTAGTTTTGCCCAGTTTTGCAAGTGAATTTCCCCATTCTCATAAAACTTTTAATTTTCTAAAAATGGCATACATGTATAACATAACTGAAGTTTTTTTATTCTATTTTTCTACTTTAACTGCAAATACGTCGTTTTTATTTTTAAATATCACTTGCCAAACGCTTATTAAGAATCATTACAAAACATTTGAAATTGAAAGCGAATAATTAGCATAGCAATTTTTTTATTTTTTATTTTTATCATAGCAATCTTTGGACCGGAGAATACAACAACTTTTTATGCAAATTATCTACTTTCTAAGGCTCAATTGGTCAATCCAAAAATTGTTAATCCAAAATTGATTTACACAAATTGCATTTATTTTAACTGCTGATGTAATCTTACAACTTCATGGAATTCGTGAAGGTTAGAGTGAAACCTTATTTCTATCTCGTAGACTCAGAAATGTTGTTTTTGAAAGACCCTCGACTTAAGCACAACAAATCAAAATAATTATGAAAAAAAATAATATGAACATGAAGAAAACATGATAACTAATAAGGAAAGTAGTATAGAGCGTTCAGAAACAAAACAACTACATCTATAAAATAATGCAAAAATTGAAACACAATAAACAACAACTAATAATAGACATCAAAACAAGAAAATAAATGAATAGGCTAATACTACGACATACACAATGCTACAAATTATCATCAAGCCTAATCTCATTAAAAAACGAAACAATGCTCAACCACCTACTAGACTTCTATTCTAATCTGTAACATCTACACCCTCCTATCTAAGATCATATCCTCGATAAACTGAAATTGTGTCACATCCTGTCTAATACCCTCTATCCAATACTTCTTTGACCTACCTTTTCCTCTTCTCATACCTACTATATCCAACTTTTCACATCTTCTCACTGAGGCATTTATGCATCTTCTCTTCACATGTCCAAATTGTATATTAACCTTGCTTCTCTTATCTTGTTCACTAATAGTACCACTCCCATTTTATCTCGTATATACTCATTTCTAATTTTATCTCTCTTAGTATGTCCACCACTACTTATATTTCTTATTTGTCTTCAATTCAGAAGATCCATCACAACTTCCTCCCAAAATGACAATAGAGAAAAAACCAAAAAATGTGCATTTAACTGCTTACTATAAATGATGAGCATGACACTTTCGTGAGTACATCACAAATACGCGTTTTCTATGACATAACAAAAAGACTGAAAACTTCTAACACGCCTCCTACACTGCCCCTACCTTCTACAAAAGATACTATGAAATATTTACTGCAATATTAGAAATAATATAAATATATTTTTTGTTTATAGTTTTGATTAGATATATATTTCGATTATATTTTGAATTTATAAATACTTTTTAATTATATTTTGATGTAAATCACGCATATTCATTAAAAAAAAATACAAAAAAATATGATTAATTAACTCTCTTAAACATATAAATGAAAAATAAAAATAAAATAAATTTATAATAACTCTCTTAATCATTCAAAGAACGATTAACTTTGAACATTACCAAAAGGCTCAAAAATTCAATTATTATAAATTAGACTTTAGAGAGAATAATATATAATATACATATTTATACATTTGACTAATAAATATAATTATTTTTAACCGACCAACCAGGTAGAACGGTTAAATAAGACCATTCAAGAGTTATGTATATACTACTACTACTACTATATACTCTTATATGTTTTATTTTTAATTTATAACCAAACATTGTGCCAAAAAGCTTCAACCTTTGTCTTTCTCCTTATTATTCCTTTCCATTTCAAGAATCTGAAACCCCTTCATCTCATTTCTTCTTTTGAACAGCTTCATTTTCATTTCAATAGCAGTCGCCTTCACAAATTCGAAATCTTGTGCTAAATTCGATTATCGTTTCTTTCAATTTCAATGACAATGACAGCGATTTCACCTGAATCCCAAATGAATCAAAGAACATGGCCGTGTAAATCGGACGGTGGTCCTCGTTTCACTGCCATTTCATTTATAGGAAAAGGAAAACATGGCAGCAAGAATGATAATCCAAGATTAACAAACAACCCCACAATCAATAATTTCCAAATCAATCCAAAAAATCAAGATTTCGCAGATTTTTCACAACTTCCTGACGATGTGCTATTGAAAATTGCTGCTAATTTCACTTTGCCTAATTTACGTGCGGCTTCACAAGTATGTAAGTCTTGGTGTGATGGGTTAAGACCCTTAAGAGAAGCTATGTTGTGTCTTAAAAATGGGAAGCGGTTTAAGCATGGGCGTGGAGGGGTGACACCTAATTTGAATAAGGCTCTTGAATCGTTCCTTAAAGGTGCGGCTCTTGGGTCTACGTTGGCTATGGTGGATGCTGGATTGGTTTATTGGGAAATGGGGAGGAAGGAACAAGGGATTGCTTTTTACAGAAAAGCAGCTGCACTTGGTGATCCTGCTGGTCAGTGTAATTTGGGGATTTGCCTCTTGCAAGGTACCTTTTTCTCAGTTTTGCTCTTCCAATTGAATTATTCTACTGGGTGTGTTAGCTGTGAATTTGGATAAAGTATTGCCCTTTCACCTTGAAAGATTCCTTCGAGAGGGCTATAGTTTTGTCGTTAGATCCCTGGAATCTTATGGTAGACTCTAGGTGGATATATCACCATTCATCTTCATTATATAGCAAGGTGACATAATTACAAGTTTGCTTATACTTGGTGTAGTTTATAGTCGTAGTTGAGTAGTCTACAAAGTCTAATCTTTTAGTGGAAAAAATCAAATTGGCAGGACGATCCTACAAGTGAAGTGAATGCATAGAATATAATCGGGTGGTTGGAAGAATGGCGGTTTGTGGTAAAGATAATGTATTTTAGTAATAGTAAATGTTATACAAATTTGGCACCTTGTTGGTGCAATCAATGAAATGAATACCTTATATGTTCCGGAAAATAAATAAGATGGTAAATTTTTGTGTCGAAATGAGCACAATTTTTTTGGTCTATACGAGATTTAGCAGCCTTAGTTGTGTCAGTACATTACTAACTGTGGGATTGATTTAGCCATCCACGTTTTAGTGTCTAGAGGTCCATGCTTTTGCTTCTTATGCTATGTCCTTTTTAATTCATGTTCAGCATTAAGACTTAAGAGACTAGTTATTTGCGCTTCAGATTTTGTTTGATTTATTTATTACTTAACATTCAAATCTTGGTTGTGATGCCCCTTCTAATCATTATCAGTAATTGAGGTGTGCTATCCAACATTGAAAGATTTGGTGTAGGGGGGTGAGGTGATTCAAGTTGTTCATTTTTCTTTCCGCAAACTTTATCTTTGTTGAACCAGTGGTGCTTTCAGATGTTTTGGTAAATGCAATGTATATTTGTATGTCTCTGGTGTTGGCTCTTCTCTCTTTAACTTCCTTTACAACATCTTGTCCCCATAGCTTCCTGATATCTTTTCTGCACCATCTCTTTCATATCAATCATGCGCTAAAGACCATCGAATGTGGTTCTGGAGTACAGCCACAAGCCACCAGTTAACCAATAAGCTGCAAAATTCATTATAATGAATTGAAAGGAAATTAATTGGAGGCCAAGGATTAGGGTAGAGGGTTAGGAGGTAGTCGAACAATTTCTCTCTTTCCTGTGAGAGAGGATGGTTCTAACTTAGAACACCTTATTTGCTTCATGTTATACTTATCAATTTAAGACCATAAGCTCTAGATCAGAGGCGTATCTAAGGGGAGGTCACCGGGCTCACCTGAACCCATGGTCCCCTCCCGAGATCATATAAAGTAGTGTTATATTTTAAAAAAAATATTGAAATATAGATGTGTGAACCCGCACTTGGAGTATCACATAATGCAATTATGACTGGGTGCACCTTTACCCGCGAGGTTAGAAATCTGAATTTTATAGTTATCTTGTTTTATTTTTCAATCTAAAATTAGATAACACTTCTTTAAGTGGTAATTGGTAACACTTTTGACATTTTAATTAATTCATCAATATATATCAGAATTAATTTTAGACCTATAATTTTAAAATTTTAACGGTTTTCAGTAATAAAAACTTAAATGTCGAACCGATCAAATTTATATCATAGATTAACCTTTTTATAATAGTGCACCCATCATCTCAAAATCCTGGATACGCCTTTGTTTAGATATTAGGGTTTCCGCTGTAAACCGAACACAAGGGAAGGATCGTTGTTTTTACCAAAAAAGATCACTTATCAGGTAATGGATATACTAATATCATTCCTTTGGCTATGTATTATGTCTAAGCCTTCCAAAAACAGAAAGCTTGTATGCATCAGGTTCATAGGAGTAAATACTTTCAAAAGGGATAAATTTTAGTGGCTCAATTCTGTTACTTCTTTTGTTGTTTTTTCCTTTGGTTATCTTTGCAATTTTTGCTGTCAGCACTTTTTTATAGTATTTTTGTTTACCATTGCCTTTACTTTTGTATTTGTCAAACCTATTTTTTTAACACTTTTCTTAAGCCGAGGGTCTATCGGAACCACCTCTCTATCTCACAAGGTAGGGGTAAGGTATGCATACATCTCACCCTCCTCACATCCCACTAGTGGGATCACACTGGATTTGTTGTTGTTGAAAATATAGTTTAAGGGGGGAAGTAACAGGTAGTACTAATAGTTGGGAGAGGTTATGCAGTGCCCCTCATAAAATTTAATTGGTTGCAAGTTCCCCTTTCAACACTTGAAAATTGTGAAGTTTACACTTCTCCAAGAGAACCATTACGTGCAAGTGTAGGGAAACTTGAAAGCAAACAGACTGTTGGATGGCCTCTGCAACACTTATCCTGAAACGTTGAAGGCAGCAACACATTTTATTACTATTTGTCCTTTCTTTTTATGATTCCTCTGGTGATTGTATCTGTGAACAAGAGTAGGTTCTGGTTCTACCAATAGTGTTTTGTTGTTTCCGTTATGCATCAAGTATGGTGAAATGTTACTTCTTTTAAATCATTATAGGACTACATATGTGAAGTCATGTGATCGCTAAGAGCACCCACCATTAGTGCTCACAAATGGTGGGCAGAATCGGATATGGGTGAGTTGAACATGGCTTAGAAAAGAAAAGAACGGATAAAATATCATACCTTCCCATTTTGGTAAGGACGGTTATATTGCATTTCACTATTTGCTCAAGAAGCTACCTACCTTTAACAATAAAAAAGAGAAACGTTCAAGAAGCTATTTCTTTTTTTTGGTTAGTGGGGTGGGGTGGGGGAAATGTGTATTCTGAAACAGAAAGTCTCCAACTTTGGATGGGTCTTGTCAGCTTGTGGAAGAAAGTTGTGAAACAGGGGACTTTTCAATAGTAACTGAAAAGGCGAAAATAGTTTAAAGAGCTATAGCAGGATATAGGAAAGGATAGGACTTTTTATAATCATAACTTGCAAGCAGTGTTATCAAAGGTTCTCTTAAGCCCTAAAGCGAGGGTCAAAACGTGTTGAGCACTTTGCCTTGCTTAATGTGCGCTTCAGTGTCGTCATCAAGACTCTAAGACATACTTCTCCTTGTGAATGAGCATTTCCTGAAGAGGCGATACTAAACCATTGATATTTCACTTTCTCATAAAAACAATCAATTTCTTTGTCCATATATTTGTTATTAATGCTTATAATTATTAGTGTTGGACTAAGCATATATATATTTGTATGTTTTCTCCATTTGCGTCTTTCCTCAAATCCACGCTTTATTTGCTCTTTGCGCTTAAAGCGCCAACGAACCTTAGAGCTTTTTTGCGCTTTTCGCTTTTGATAATCATAACACTGTTTGCAAGCCATTTTAAGCCAACTAAGTATGATGGACCATCAGTTAGTAGTTTGTTAAATTATATATTAGATCAGTAAGTGACATAAGATTCTCAAATAAGTAGTAAAAATACAATTTAGTGCTGAAGTCGCTATTGGTCAAGTGGTGAAAGTTGAGGAAATTAACTAGTATAGCCTAGCAACATACAAAGGGGGGAAAAGTTTTGACACTAGTAACTAAAGATAAGAAAATATATTTAAATTTCATGACTTAGCTAAGACAAAAATGAAGTTGAAGAAAGGATTAAGTATCTAAACAGAATACAAGCAATTGCAGTGCTTATTGTTAAATAGTTTTGTCTGGTATAGGTTTAAGTTAGTTTTGATATTCATATCGGTTCAATAGTTTGGACTGCATAAATTAGTTTCAGTGTAGTAATACTAGGTTTACCCAATATAGTGAGGGAAAAAAAGAGTAACACCAGAAGCAAGATATTGTCAAATACAACTCACACTTACACTGGATATGATCACATCTAGTTAAAAATGAAAACTGAAAGAAAAAATAAATATGAAAGTCGCACTAATGGTAAAACATGAAATGCTAAATCTTGTTTACAGAACTTACGAGAATCTTTGGGTAGCGACGAGCAAGTCCCTTTTTGCCATAGGTTTTATGGGTTTGGAAGGATTGGGATCTTAAAACCCATATTTATCCGTGAAATATTCATTTTTCAAATGGATAACATGGATATTTGATCATTATCCAACCATTTTTAATTGGGCGGTTGGGTCATGGATGGATACTTGTTTTTCAAATCCGTTTTGCCAATGCTACCTACCAGAAACTAAGCGTTTGATTTGCACTCACAGAGTTCTATTTGTAAGCATTTGTTTTACAAGTTTTAGCATTAATTTTCATTACTTTTGGTTATTGTGTCTCTATGCAGTAATGACCTCTTTACTCTATGCAGCTAACCCTCCGGACAGTGAGGAGGCTATTAAATGGCTTTACAAAGCTTCAGTTGCAGGCTATGTTCGAGCTCAGTACCAACTTGCCCTTTGTTTACATAAAAATCGTGGCCCGAGTAGGAATCTTCGTGAAGCGGTATGAAAATTTGTTTGCTTTATCATTATGTTCTTGTAGTAGACGTACAATATCACTTTGATTAATATTGTTCAAATTTTAGATCATATCATACTTTTAAGGTTCTGGAATTTCAGACTTCTGAGTTGTCAAGTAAATTTGATTGAATTGAGATTTAATCTATAAATTCCAGAGCAGCTAGCATTATCAGTTAGGTAATATAAGGGGATTCTTTATCATACACAAACTGGAAATTTAAAAACCGTACCCCCAAGAAGCAGCACTGTGAAAAATGGTCCTAAACTTGGCTCCATGGGACCTAAAAGTTTAAATTCACGATCATGGTTAAACAAAAAGTTATCCGTATTTGTCTTTCTATACAGATGACTGGATTGTCCCTATGACGACCATGCCTGTGAAATGCAGGTAAGGTGGTTTCTGAAGGCAGCAGAAGGTGGATATGTCCGTGCAATGTACAATATAGCAATGTGCTATTCAATTGGAGAAGGTTTAGTTCAATCTCACAAATTAGCAAGGAAATGGATGAAGAGAGCAGCTGATCGAGGGCATAGCAAAGCCCAATTTGAGCATGGACTCAGTCTATTTTCCGAAGGGAACATGAAGAAAGCTGTTGTATATTTGGAGCTTGCCACTCGTGCTGGTGAGACAGCAGCTGATCACGTCAAGTATGTTATACTTCAAGAGATGTCCACTTCTTGTCGTGACAGAGCCATGCTTCTTGCTGATAATTGGCGTCCTTTGCCTTCTTCATCTCGCTGATTGAGTCTCCTTCTTCTTGTTTTTTCCAGCCTTAATGCTGCCTAAGCATATTTTCTCTAGCATGCTGCTTTTGAACTTGTTCAAGTACAAAGTGTAAATATACATAGTTTTTCTTGTAAATAATATTTTTCCTTAAAAGTTGCCATTTCTTTATGGTTTCTGCTGAATTTATCCCTTCATGGAAAGTTAATAACGCTTTTACAATTTGTTGTTTAGAAATGGTACCAACTCTCATGGAAGATGTAGTATAGGCGAAAAAGTTTTATCAGATACTCAAATAAATTATAAAAAAATTAAAACTTACTAAGAATTGCGCGAGTTTGGTTATTACCCCATTTTTAGTCCATTTCAGCTCATAATTTTGAGTGAGTCATTTATTAACTCAGCCCGTTCTGACATGCCAAAATTTAGCCCAACCTCCATTTGACACCCCCTACTCGTGCCTGTCCCGAGTACATCCTTGAATACATTTAGGTTCCTGTTACAGAGTTGCTCTGTTATGAGATTCTACTGAACTAAACAAATGTAAATGACACACTTTGAAAAATCTATAAGGAATGACCGCGCTCGGCTCGGCCTCAACTTCGACTTCTTTTAGTACATTGCTACAACTTTTGTTTAGCTCGTTCTGTGCTTACTCACATTACAGAGTTGCTCTATTCTAAGATTCTACCAAACTAAACAAATGTATATGACACACTTTGAAAAAATCCTTGAAGGAAGAGAAACATAAAAATAGAATTGACTATTGCAAAAGATTTTTCCGAACACAAAAAAGACTTTGTTTTACCATCACCAAAACTAGACTGCCAAAATTGAAAATAAATAAAGGAGTTATTCAAATGAGATAGAGATACAAAGCTGACAAGTGCTACATTTACAAGTACAATCAGCAAATAGAGCAACAGTTACAGGCAAATTGTAATAGATAGGGGAATACATGATCGGGTTGGTTCGGGTTTTTCAACTATCAAACCAAATCATTTGTGTCGGATTTATAAATTTATAAACCAAACCAATAAAACTCGGGTTTTTCAACCTCGGGTTTTTTCGGATTTTTTTGAGTTTTTCAGATTTTCAGGTTTTTCCGTTAAAGTATTCATACAAACATATAATTTACTTGTAATTCAAATATTTCTTTAGTCCTACCAAAATATAAGGTGTTTTTTAAGAAAATAACACAAAATTTGATATGATTAATGACACTAAAATATCTAACAAAAAAATAATAATGAAATCACATAAAACAAATATTGCAAATTAATAAGTCATAGTGAAAATGATCATAATTTAAAAGTTTTAAATCATGCTAAAACAAGTTTAATAAGTATTAGTTACATGACTAAATATTAAAGGAAATTAAAATTAGATTACGTATTTTAATTGTCTAAACCAATGTAAAACTAAAGAACAAATATTCGATATTATTGTCATTCTTAGTGTTGAATTGATTTTCTTTTTGCATTAGTATTAATTTGATTTTGATTTAAGCTTTATTATAATTACCAACATCTATGGACTATAATCTTTATTGGACCATTCAGAATTCTAAGTTTCAAACTTGAAATAATATACTAAAAGATAAAACTATGAAAAAGTATAAGAAATATTTAAAAATTATATCAAAGTAAATAGTTTTATGTATAAAATAAAAAATTTAAGTTATCTATAATATGTCGGGTTTTTTTTTTTTAAAAGTTAAAACCAAACCAACTCAAATATAGTCGGATTTTTTTTTCCAATACCAAACCAAGTCAAACCAAACTACTAGTCAATTTTTTTCCCGGTTTGACTCAGTTTGCGGTTTGATTCAGTTTTCGATTTGATTTTGTACACCTCTAGTAATAGAGATGCAAGTTTGATCCAACAAAGAGGTGTTATATTGGTGTTATGTCTAACTATTTAGATCGAAATTGTGCATGGAAGGACGATCAGACAGAGGCGGAGCTAGAATTTCAGGCTTGTGGGTTCTAAATTTTAAAAAGGATAACGATCTTAAAATTCACAAAACACAAATTATGTTAACGAGATGTTTGTCATGTTTGAAAACATTACCTTAGATATTGTTATTCTAAAAACTTATTTTAATAATGTGAAGATTTGAGTAATTTAATTTAAAGTTCTAAAATATTGTAATGAAAGATGAATAATTTTTTAAATATAAATTTCGAACATTTTTACTATAATCTAGAATACTATTTTAAGTGAGAAAAAATTATTAAATTCACCATTAATATTTTTGCACCTAAAATATATTTTTTACTAGTTTCATTGTGACCTTGAACCATTACTATCTTCAAAAGTTAAAATTTCGAAAAGCAAATAACAATTATTCACTATGATCAATTATCAATATGTGAGATAACCCTAGAAAATATTAAAATTTGATTTTCGAATAGATAATTCTACGGTGTAAAAGGAAACAAATAAGAAAAAAATGAAAAAGGAGAGGCGAGAGTACATAGTACATATCGAAGGGCAGAGGTCGGATGATAGCAATTAGATCAACAATAAAAGTTAGAATCCTAACTTTTGAAAATAAATTTGGGTTAAAGTTTATGAATATTTGAGTAGAAATCAATGAAAATATATTTCGGTTAAATTTTTTTGAATCTCTGAGTAGAAATCAATAGTTAAATATTATTTTAGAGTATGACCCAAACACTATTTTTATTTTTATTTTTATCATTAACCGTTTTTTTTTATTTTATATATATAAATTATCATTTACCAATTTTCTATACCGGTTTTCCGTTTTTGCTTTAAAAATAATATAAATTATCATTTGCCAATTTACGCGCGTATTGAATGACTTCACAGGGTGCATGGAGACCACTGGGCCACCCGCCTCATTATGCTAGAGGATTCGCAGGAAATTTATGTGCATGTTTTATTTGATATTTTAATACGAATCTAGGATCTACGGAAAAGTCAGTGGATTCGTCCGAACCCCTTTTCGCTATAGTAGCTCCGCCCCTGCGATCATATTGAGATTGGTATGGAGCTGCATTGCTAGATGATGAGCCAAAATTTGGTGCAACAAACATATTAGAAACACGAGGCACAAGATCATTTGGACTTTCTTGATTCGAAGCTTCTTTGCCTAATAGTGGGACTGTGTTAAGAATTCATCACCAACTTAACTAATGTCCAAAACACTTCGAAAAAAAAATCTAGCAAATTCCGGAGATGTAAAGAAATAATGAAAGATTTTTAGGATGAGTATCCTAGAGAGAAAAGTCTAGAAATGTTCTTTCCACCCTTATCTAGGCTCTTCCATCACTAGCTATAAATAGAGGTGGTTCATTTGAGTTGTAACCAACCAAGTAAGTAAGTTCTTAAACAAAGCAATCAAGAAAATAAAAGTGAGTTCTCAAGTAAAGGGTGTTTCTGAAGCAAGCAACAAGTAAGTGATTAAGTTAGTAAGACCGAAGTGGGTCCTTACTTTGATTATTGCAAAAGATTTTTACAAACACAAAAACGACTTTGTTTTACCATCACCAAAACTAGACTGCCAAAATTGAAAATACTAAAATAAAGGAGTTATTCAAATGAGATAGAGATACAAAGCTGGCAAGTGCTACATTTACAAGCCCAATCAGCAAATATAGCAACAGTTACATGCAAATTGTAATAGAGATGTAAATTTGGTGCAACAAAGAGGCGTTATATTGGTGTTATGTCTAATTTTTTAGATCGAAATTGTGCACGGAAGAACGATCAGATTGAGATTGGTCTGGAGCTGCATTACTAGATGATGATGACACATTGCTATTGACATTAGTTGATGATGACACATTGCCATTGGCATAGCTTTCATTAGGAGGAAGGATGTTGCGTTTGAGTGCTGCTTTGTTCCTATTATGTCTACCAAAAAAAGTCTCGGCGGCGTGAGTGGAAACTTGGGTTGAACTTCTACTGGGCACAAACTGTATGGCGATTTGATTCCAATTTCCTTTTCCAACTTTGCCCAATCCCATCAAGAAACTTGTGTTCATCCACACTCCATCTATCTTTCTTGTTTCAATGATCTCCTGAATTTTCACTTTCATCAACTAATACACCCTTGTCTTCTTCAGTCCATCTGCTACTCTTCATTCTTGGTCCTGAATCTTCATTGTGATCACTTCTTGAGTCCATTTGCTTCTCTTCATTCTTGATCCTGAATCTTCATTATGATGATCACTATTGATCACAACCCCAAATAGTTTAATGCTATGATTTCTCTCTCCCATTTTCTTGATTTTTTCCTTTTTTTTTTCTTTCACTTTTATCAAATTATGAGTATGCAATTGGAGAGCAAGTTATTTATATGCGATAATCCTTAGTTACCGTTAGAATCTAACTGAATGATTAGGAAAATAAAAGTTGCACCAATTATTTTCTTTCACTTAAAATATTTTATTTAATTATAATCTTTATTCTATAGGATTTACTCTTTTTTTTTTTTTAATTTATTCATTTGCTTCAAAATTATCTTCAATATACTTAGTTACATAAAGTTTTATTTGTGGTTTTTTTTTTGTCGACAACCGGAGCTATGAGTTCCGGAATGGAATTCCATCGGTCCCAACAACTCCAAAATGTGGAAATTTGTCTAGGAGTGTGGTCGTCTTTAGTTTCAAGGTCGTTTCATGGATGTGAGCCCTTGGGTTGGAAGTTTAAGTATAATTAGGGGAAAATGCATAAGTACCCCCAGCCTATGCCCAAAATTCTTAAGACACACCTAATCTTTACTAAGGTCCTATTACCCCCCCCCCCCGAACTTATTTTATATATAATTTTCTACCCCTTTTCGGCCTACGTGGCACTATCTTGTGGGCCCAACGAGTGTTGATAATTTTTTCAAGGATAGTGCCAAATAGGCCAAAAAGGGGTAGAAAATTATATATAAAATAAGTTGGGGGGGGGGGTAATAGGACCTTAGTAAAGGTTAGGTGTGTCGCAGGGATTTTGGATATAGGCTAGGGGGTACTTATGCATTTCCCTATAATTAGGGCAAAAGTTGACTTTGGTCAATATTCGGAGTTCAGACGCTCGGATTGAATATCTGACGATTTCATTAGATTTGGGGGATGATTTTAGGCATAGGTGAGGTTTTGGTTGAATTTTCAGAGGTTCTGAGGGAAGTTTGATATTTTTGGGTGAAAGTTAGTTTATTGTGACTTTAATGGGTTTCGGGTCAAGGAGACCTCAAATTTGTGTTTCGATGGTTCCATTGAGTCCGAAACATTGAGTTTCGTTGGGTAGAATATCTGATTTGTGTGTTTAGAATTCCGAATGAATCTCAATTTAGTGAATTTTGTTGAGCCTTGGTGTTGCTAATGTTGTTGTCTATTTAATTGCCCATCGCGATCACGGATCCCTCTCTCGTGATAGCGGATTCCTCTCTTGCGATCGCATAAGGGTCTTAAGTTGTGCGTTGTGATCGCAAAGGATTAGGTCCTTAGGCATCACGATCGCGTGGTCTATGCTGCGATTGCGAGGGTCAAACTAATGAGTTGACCATCAATGCTCATTGTGATCGCAAGGCGTGGGGTACAATGGCGAAAAGTAAAATTGACCTAAAAAGTGTTCTTTTTCAAAATCAGGTTTCATCTCCATTTCACAATTTTTTGACTTTGGAAGCTCAATAAAGGCAATTTTAAAGCTATTTTTCAAGATTCTTCGATTGGATAACAACTTTTAACTCCCTATTTTTTATTGCTCATTATTTATTTTAAGATTTCCCCACCTATTTGCTAATTTTGAACTCAGACTTTTTGAATATTCTCAAGAACTTGGGTTTCAAGGAAACTAGTGATTTGAGCTTGGTTTCAACTCGTTTTTCGATTTGATTTTCACTATTGAGTTCCCAAACCTTTGGTAATATGATTTTTCACTAAATTCCAGATTCCACTAGAGTTTGTACCTCTACAAAGAAGAACAAGAATTAGAAAGAGAAGAGCAAGGGAGGGGGAGGGAAGATAACAAATCACAAGAAACGATACTTACTTCGGAGAGTTGAGAAAGGAAGAAAAATTGATGAAAATGAGGTAAAGTATGAATGATCCACAACATATAGAAGCGAAAAGCCATGATCAAGAAGCTTACTGTGGCGACAAGGAAGAGAGATTAAGGAGACAAGATTAGCAAATCCCATGTTTTAGGATATAGATATGCAGAGACAGATTCAGAATTTGAAGGTTCTGGGTGCCACATGGTCCAAATAGGATAAATAGATCAATTTGTTAAATTTTAGGATATAGATACGGATCCTGGACGGTTCCCTCAATGGACTGGGTCAGGGATTTTTCGTTGTATTTTGGATATTTTGTTTTGTTTTTTCTTGGCTTTTTGATAATTTTGGATCCTGTTGGATCTGCTTTGTACAAATATTTTATTTGAATAAAGGAGCCTTAGCTACACCAAATTTTATTTTTTTTAAAAAGCAAGGGACATATGCAATATATATACACAAAAAAAAATGTTTTTCACATTGTAAAAGGTCTTCAGATTTGTAATATCTTGACATCTAAGTTATTTTTTCGCATGATCTCCTCATAGAGTTGTCATTGTAGTAAAGTTTGACCATCAAGTTCAGAATTGATTGATGTGGTTCCTCTAATCCTAGGACACCAGAATATTAAACCATGAACAAAAAAAAGACATCAGAGAAAATCATATTGGGTAGTGATTGTGAGTCTCAATTCTTAACCGAAGGGACACCAAAAGGTCTTTACTCTTCTATCCCTCATATAGATAGAGGGAAAGTAAAGCTTTTGATTTTTTCAAAATAATAAAGAAAAGGAAGAAAAATAATAAAGAATAAAAAATAATTAAACAAAGGAGTAAAGATAAGAAATGGAATAAAAAATAATAAGGAAATTCAAAATATATAAATAAAAGGGACCAATAGATGAGAAAAAAAGTGGAAAAAGGAGAAAAATAAATAAATAAATAAAGAAAGCAATGAGAAATAAAAAAAGAAAAATATAAAAGAAGAAAGTAAGTATATAAAATGTATATTTTATTAATTTTAATTTTAATAAATAAGTTAATGATTTTAGTATTTTTTTAATTACTTATTGTTGTGTATATTTAATTAAAAAATAATAATTAACCTACCCTACCCCACTCATCACACTACCCTAGTTTCCTCCCCCTCCCTAAAACCACTCTCCCTTACCCCCACATCATCCCACACCCTCACCACAACTCCCCATTCCCCAATTGTTCTGCTTGGCACAAACTCTTTAGCAATTCGAGTCCAATTTCCTTTTCCAAGTTTGTCCAATGCAATGAAGAATGCCCTCTCTTCATCTTCACTCCATCTTCTTCCCTTACTAGTAACTACTCATCCCTCTCGGCTCTCGTTTCACTTGTTGATTCTTCTCCAAAGGAAGAAACATTGTTGACAGTAATCTCAACGCCAAACGATTATATGGTTTCTTGGATTTCTTTGTCATATTTTTTCACTAACCACTCTTTCTTTTTTTGCAAATTTTACATAGTAGAAAAAATAGAATGAGCAACAAGTGTAGTTGGAGAAGCAAATGTCCCAATTAGTACAACATGACCTTATAGCATCTTTTAAAAAAAAAGGAAAAGAATTAAATATGTTATCGAACTTTTAAAAAAGGCTCATTTATGTCATTCGTTAAAAGTTTGGCTCATTTATACTATTACTGCTTAAGAAAAGGCTCATTCATGTTATTATTTTTTAACGGTGATTTTACAAAATCATTTTTTACACGTGACCAATTATAATTCGGTTACGTCATTATATTTTTGTATATTAACAAATCAAAATTCTGAATAAACATTAAATTAAAATAACCCACCCAAGTAAAGACCACCCAAATTTTAAAAAATCCCTACAACCCCTGGGTAACCCAATTTTTCATTCACTTTTAATCTAAAAACCCTAACTAAGAAAAGAAGTTTCTTCACTTCTATAAGGAGGACCAACTCCTTCTCCTTCTCCGACGAATTTACTGATCTTTCTTCAATCTCGTTTATGAAGATTAAAGAGGTTAGTTTACATATTACTACTAAATATTTATTTAATGTGGTTGGTAGAGGATTTCAAGAAAGTGTACATATGGGGTTCTAGGTCATGTGGGTTTGTTATTTTTGTATGTGTAAATGTATTGTTTAATAGGTAATGTTTTTGACTTTTAATGACCTTTGTTTGTTTCTTTTTGTTGTGGTCCCATTTTGTATTCATTGTCAAATTTAGGGATTTTTTATGATTGTTCTGTAAATGGTTTAACACTATTTTATAGTTAAAAGTTCTCAACTTTTAATGATCTTGTTTATTTCTTTTTGTTGTGGCCCCGAATAGTATTCAGATGTTAGATTTGGGGGGTTTTATGTGACAATAGTATAAAGGGAATCATTGTTTATTACTTAGAATTTGTCTTTTAATGATGTTATTTGTTCCTTTTTGTTGTGGTTTCGAAATGTATTCTCTACAAAACTTTTACACTATACTATTCAGTTTCTTGCATTCCTTTAATCTTTCTCCCTTTGCCCTCCATCAAGTAATTTGACATGAATCGTAGACAAGTTGCTTAGCTATTTTAATTTGAAGACTTGTTTCTTGTTCTTCGATTTATGTTATTATGGATAGTTCAATCATCATATTGACTATATTTTTATTGTTGTATGTTGCTGGTTCCTCATTTATTCAATTGTTTTTTTTTTTGGCATGTGTACATTACTGAAGAATGATTGCTAAAGTAACAATACTTTTTCACTATGGGGTGAATGGGTCTTTTCTCCCCAATAATTGTACACTAAGAAGTTGATGCATATGTGGCATGAATTTGATCCAGACTTGTTGTCTTACAAAGACTTGTGTGAAGAATTTAAAAAGGAGCTTGATTATTTTAAAGTGAAGCAACTCTTAGTTGCTGGACCATCTGGTAGATACTACATAGTTGAAGGTGATGATGGTATTCGGGCTTTACAATGTTTGATTTGTCATGAGCTTACTACATAGTAGAGCCTACTTTGACACGCAGTGTAAGAACACAATGGTTGACAATAACTTCACAGAATCCTTCAATGCTTGGATTTTAGAAGCAAGAGGTATGCCAAATATCAAAATATTGGAGGAAATAAAGGATTAAGGTTATGACTACGTTGGCTGAAAATGAAGACAAACTTAGGCATTGGAAAACTGAATACAGTCCACAATGCATGTAGTTGTACAGTGATTATAGGGCAATAGCACATGGATGCACTGTGAACTTTAATGTTGATTATGGTTATGAAGTGTCTGAAGGTGATGATAGGCATACTGTGAACTTAGAGCATATTAGATGCACCTGCAGATTGTGGGACTTGTCTGGAATTCCCTGCCCTCATGCCATTAATGCATTTATGCATAAGAAAGTTGTTCCAGAGGCACAAATTCACTGGTTTTACAGTAAAGAGGCCTATTTGCTGACATACAAACATAAAATGCAACCTGTTAGAGGAATACAATTTTGGAATGTTGATCCTGCTCATGCAATGGAACCACCTGATATGATCAAAACGATTGGAAGACCCCAGAAGAAAAGAGATAGAACAACAAATGAAGCAAGAAAAAGAAAAGGTGAATGGAGTTCATCAAGAAAAGGTTCTATAATGACATGTAGTAATTGTGGGGAACAAAATCACAATGCAAGAGGTTTTATAAGGGATATTTTTAACTTATTCTCTTATTTTAGGTAAATCTTTAACTTGCATTAATTGTGTATTTTTGGAGATTGCAATAGTTGGAACTATTTTTAGTTGAATAAAAATAGTTGAATAGTTGTTAAGACTGCTTTTAGTTGGGCATATTTTTAGACTTCAATTTTGAATATTTGAAAACTGAAATTGTTGTGACTGTTTCAGTTTTTGGGACTGCTATAGCTTTGTATTTCCTTAGACTGCAATAGTTAGAAATATGAGTTAACATTATTTTGTTTGATAGGCAAAAGGGGCTGAACAGATTTCAAAGAAAGGCAAAGGAAAAGAAAAAATTGGTGAGACATCAACTGGAACACAACAATCTGGCCATGCGTCAAGAAGCAACCGTTATGAGCCTGAATTTGGTATGCAACCATCTCAACAATCAGCCTTTCGAACTCAATTTGATACTCTGATGGACCTGATATTGGTAACGATGAAGACCCAATATTAAGGCCAAAAACCATCTCTGAAGCTGATACATTGTTGGCCATGAGAAAGAGCAGAATGACACCATTAACTGGTGGTAGAAGAATTCAATTCACCGGAGATGCAACTGGGGTGTCAACTCTAACAAACTTTCCTTATTCATCAACAAAGATAACTTGGCGAGGAAAGGAAGTTGTTACATGCAATCAATTACTAAATGACACGAGGAAAAAACGTATCAAGATGATGGCAAGAAAAGGTCAAGGGGAACCAGCCCCCGATTCTTCTGAAATATGAAAGTTGTTTTGTTTTTCTTTTGTGATGCCTAGACATTTTAAAGGTTAAAGTGGTTGACATGTGATTTTTGTTATTACAATTAGTTAAACCTTAAAATGACAATTACCTATTTTGTAATAGGATGACAATTGATGCTAGATTGTTGAAATATTAGGTTATGCAGTATGTTGATATTGAAGTTTTGTGTTATAGATTTGTTGTTTTCCTGCATAGAAAAATTGCTTGCAATGGTGCTGTCAATGGATTAAAAGTGACCAATGAGGGAGTGTATCTCCTTAGTGCAGGTTGACATCAATTCTTTGCAATGAGCTTTTGTATTGCTACTGCTTGGAATTTGTTTATGCATTGTGATTATTATCCTCCGGTCTTATGTCATTATTTCTGTTAGATGCATGTATGACAATGTCTACACTCTGGTGCATGTTACTGTTATCTTTCTATTGTTGGTCAATGGTGAAGTGCAACTCTGGAATTTATACAGCAGATTAAGGTGCTTTCTAATCTCATTTTGATATGCTTCTCTAGCAAAGTTGTTTATTTTGGGGACTGTTTTTAAAACCCTGATGTAAGATATCATTTAAACACTCTGCGATAGGACATGATATGGGTAGATTTATTCCCTTGTGATTAAGGGAGGGATGGACAAGCTTTTGCGATCGCGATCGACCAAGATAATTGGATCGAGTGAGTAGCTCACGAAATTTTGAGAATCAAACAATATAAATTTCAATTTTGAGAGTCAAGCAATATAAATTTCAACCAATATTTTAAGATGTATTTTTCATCATATTTGATATGAAGAAGGTTGGAAGTTGTAATACTTTCCGTATAGTTTTTGAATATCTAGCGCAACATGACAACTAAAAAGTAATGTGGAAAGTATGTTGATAGTAGTAATAGAAAACAAGTAATTCGTTCTTCCAACCTGACTTTCATTTATGATAAAACACTGAAATGCAAAATAGATTACAACACATAATCCCTATGGCATGTTTGACTCAAGCAGCCATGAATTTGTAACTGAATACTCTTTCACTGCTACTTTCAGATGTAGTAGGCATCACTGTTAAATTGTGGTGAAGGGATGAAACCACCATCGTAGGGTGAGTAACAATAGCTTTGTAATCTCCGTGGAAAAGTGAAGTCTCGAAATAACCCTCAGCATTTGTAGTCCCAACCAAATCCTCATGTGTTAATGACACACGAATTTTGTCAACAACATCTCCAGTAGCTAGCTAGATTCTTGAAGTTGTTATCAGTCAAACACAATTTGTAACATCCATTTGGTGTCCACGCTGTGAATCGAATGACTTCAAGTCCACAATAATAACACCTCCTCTTTGAACTAGAAGAGACATTCGACCCCTCATACATTGTTAGAAAATAAATTAATTGAAGGAGATGATAATGGAAGAATTAAGTTTGAGGGGTTAAGGAATGTGTTAGAACTCATCCAATCGCCCAAGAAGTGAAAGAGGGTCGAGAAGGATCTTAGGGCTTTTTGAATTGAAAAATTGGGTTACTGATGGGTTATAGGGATTTTTTTAAATTTGGGTGGGTTAATTTAATTCAATGTTTGTTCATAATTTTAATTTTTTATTATAAAAATAATAATGGCGTGGCCGAATTATAATTGGCTACGTGTAAAAAATGATTTTTCAAAATCATCGTTAAAAAATAATGGCAAGAATGATGATATAGATGAGCCAAACTTTTAACGGATGACATAAATGAGCCTTTTCACATTCACACACACATTTTTTTTTGTTTTAAATTCTTTCATATTGAAATCTATATATATATATATAAAACTGAATATAGAGAAGGTGATGTAATACCTCTCTATGGCCAGCATTTCTATTTATTTTTTTCTCATTTTTTTCATTTTTTTAATCCATAATATTGTACTAATTAAATAGTTTAAGAAAAACCTAACAAAAGAAATGTTTACTAAAGGTAATGTTAATGCCTAACAGTTATGTTATCAAAGCCTTTAACAAAACTCAAATAATTCAAAAAATAATTCATGTGTGAGAAAGGTCATATACACCCCAACATAGAGTTTTTAAAAATAAAAAATAAGAAAATAAATTTAAAATTATTTTTTCACTCTTGTTAGATGAAAATGATATATGTGTTTCATTTTTATAACAGAGTGACATATGCGAGCTACTTTTATAATGCTAAGGTATATATATAAGTGATATATCAATTCTAAATAGTCAAGTTGAAGGGTATATCGAGTTCTTTTTCCTAATTTTAATAAGTTAAACTTTTGTTTCTTGTACTGTTGCCTTAATAAAAGTATATTAATTATTATGGTAATATTTTTAAGTAGTAATAATATATAATTACTTTTGATTTATTTCCTTATTTGGTAGATACGCGGTTTCCTTATTTGTTCCGCTCCTAAGTCGTCCTAACAGATTAGGAAATACCACAGCGCTTATAAATAAATAATTGGGCATTTGCTTCTCTAACTACATTTCTTACTCCTATTTTTTCTGCAATTTGCAAAAAAAGAAAAGAGTAGTTAATGAGAAAATATGGCAAAGAAAATCCAAGAAACCATCAAATTGTTTGGCGTTGAAATTAGTGTGAAGAATGTTTCTTCCTCTGGAGAAGAATCAACAAGTGACACAAGAGGGATGAGTTGTACTAGTCATTGTAATAGTAAGGGAAGAAGATGGAGTGATGATGAACAGAGAGCATTTTTGACTGGATTGGACAAACTTGGAAAAGGAAATTGGACTCGAATTGCTAAAGACTTTGTGCCAAGTAGAACACCAACACAAGTTGCGAGTCATGCCCAGAAATATTTTGACAGACAAAAGGAGAACAGAGCACTCAAATGCAAAAAGTCCAGTGTCTTCGACATTAATTTGGACGAAGAATCCTCAAATACTTGTCTGGAATTGTTGTCGAAAAGGGCATTAAAGGAATATAACAAGAAAGGGAAAGAGGTTTTGAATGAAGAAAGTCCAATTTCAGCAATGCCAATCAGCTACAGACTTCCTCCTAATGGAAGCTATGGCTATTGCTATGTTCCCATGAACAATTATCAGTTTAATTTTATGTCATCATTCCACCGGGCTTCGTCTCAGTCTAGTTCTGCATCCGTGGATGATTTAGATCTAACTCTCTAGCTCTTCAAGATACAACAACAATGATTTTTGTGTTGACAAAATTTACTCAATGTAATCTAGGAGCGTGATAAGTAGATGTTGTATCGGAACATGGAATCCTAGTGGGGGAGGGGTGAGTATTCAGCTAGCTTAAATAAGAAGAACAAAAAATTCCATATATCTTCTAGCTGTGTGAAGGTTTTCGATGATCGATGCATTTGTAGTGATGATCAGCTACTATTTTTCTTTATCTTGCAGGTTTTTAAAACATGTGTCTTAATTTGCTCTTTACTTTATTTGAGATAACATGCCATGTTTTGATGCTTTGTACAAATTCAAAGTATAGGTAGTGCACCAACCAACTGAGCTACTAAGATTTTCTTTCTAAAAATATAGTTTTGAGTTTGATTCTCCTCTTAATAGTTCTAACAAGTTATATTCTGATTTTGGATGAGGAAACATGTTTTCTTAGAGTATGCAAAAATTCATTATTTTGTAATTTCATTTCGAAATATAATCACGTTTTCCATTTTCTGACAAATAGATGACTCGAAAAACAAATTGCAGATGAATGGCAAGATAACTTTGCCAAAATGAAAGAAGCCTCGGAATCCAATGTAACCTCCAACGGTCAAGCTCAAATAATTTCTCTCCGTTGATATCTACTGGAAAATGGTCAATCCAGCACGCGGATTAAGTATCACATTCTTTTTCTATTTTAATAAGTGCAAGAAAGACATTTAATTAATCATCTCTGAAAATAATGTAATGGAACCATAACAAGCTTACCATGAGATTTCAATAAGATAAACAATGGAAGAATAGGGTGCATAGTGGAAACAGTGTCGATGATCCCATCCAATGTGTTCATTGCAGCCTGTTCGTATATAAATAAAACAAATAAACAAAAGGTTAGCCTCCGTTCTCGTGTTTATATTGTTGAACTGGCATGATTATTCAAATCAAGAAAACCTTAAGCTTTTAGATGAGATTGTCACATACTTCTACACATGCTTGTGCATTCAAAAGCCTCAACGCCACCATTGTCAAAAAAAAAAATTAAAAAAAATTCACGTGCTTGACTCATGACAAAGAATCAGGCAGCATACAAATTATTTAATAAGATATACCCAACTATTAGAAATTATTTTCTTGCACTTATGTATAGGAATTACTCTTTCTTTTATTTAGTATTTCAATAATTGGGTGTGATCAATATATTGCTATGAAAACTTGAAAATGTAGTGTTATTCATACCACAAGTGAAAAGTACAAAATAGTTACAAAAGAGACAAGCATAACGCTGACAACTACTACATACAAGCTTAATTCAAAATAAGGTAAATGTTGTCAAAACAAAAATCTTTGGTGTTGTATCTTGAATAGCTACAGAGTTAGAGCTAAGTTATCCCCAGATGCGGAATTAGACTCAGACGAATTCCAATGGACGAAATCAGAATTAGTTGATGATGACACAAAATTAAACTTATAATTTGTCATGGGAACATAGGCATAGCTTCCATTAGGAGGAACTCTGTAGTGTTATTCGTCTTGTATTCCTAAGATACTTGGAACAAAACTTTGAAGAACTTGGTAAGACCCAATAAAGTTTAAGAACATTTTCACAACTAGAAAATTAAAACTAGTAGAGAAACTAGAATCAGAAACAGATTAGAAAGAATATACGAAATATTTTTCCTTAAAGAAGAATTGTTGTTCATCTGTGTTTAAAGAATCTTACTAATTCCAACAAACTTTGCAGAAACACGAAGTTACCAAAGTTTCATGAACCAGTGAAGAATAGAAGAACATAAATTAATTCACAAATTTAAAATCAGTAACACATACCGAATGCGGAAAAACGAGAAAGAAGATCAAGCCCCTTTGAATGCGGTGTCCCCTTAAGGAAATTATTCCCCTCTAGTATCCGAGGTTTGATTTGGAATATGTCCTCTCGGGATAGAATGATCTCAATCACCGGTGTATTGATACCCAAAACACCGGTGTCGGGCCGAGCCACTCAACGGCATTAAAGTACACTTAGAATACTAAATTTAGTAGTAGAAGAAGTCCAGAAAAATTCTGTTTTTTATAAAATGAGAGGAAATTCCTCAATTTATAGAAAACAAAGGGTAGTGTGAAAAGGTTCTTATTGTGCCTTACCGGAAAGGTCACAAACCTTTGGAAAAGTCACAATCTTTCGAAAAGGTCACTACCTTTCATAAAAGTCACAACTTTTCATAAAAGTCACAACTTTTTCATAAAAGTCGCAACTTTTCATAAAAGTCACAACTCTTCATAAGAGTCGCAACTTTTCATCAAAGTCACAACTTTTCATAAAAGTTGCAACTCTTTATTTTCCATTCACACCTTTTAAAACCCAACATGTAGCTGATTGGCATTGGTGAAATTGGACTTTCTTCATTCAAAACTTGTTTGCCTTTCTTTTTAATGCCCTTTTGGACACCAATTCTGGACAAGTATTTGAGGATTCTTCGTCCAAATTAATGTCGAATACACTGGACCTGTTGCGTTTGATTGCTCTCTTCTCCTTTTGTCTGTCAAAATATTTCTGGGTGCCATGGGAAGACATTTGATTTAAGCCTATTTCAAACTATAAGGATATAAGGTTAGTAGGAGTGTAATGTTGTCTTGTTGTGCGTAGGTTTATGCTTGTTAGTGCCTGTCGTAGTACTGCTAGTCGTACCTTCGTAGTTCTTATCATATCTGTGTATTGTGTTTCAATTATCACCCTATTTTGTTGTTGTTATTGTTTCTTTCTTTGTAGACTTTACACTGCTTTTCTTATTAACAACTATGCTTTCTGTCTGATTCTTTGAATGTTCTAACCCCATATATTCCATCAGAATTGAGCACCACTTGGTCATCCGCAAATATATATTTCGGAATGATTGGTAACACTTGATAATAATCATTGTTATCTCTCATTGTAAATAATTTAGTCCAAGATTCTTTCATACCATACACTTTCATTACCCACAAATAAAAAACAATAGCATCCTCCTGGATACAAACAAAATTTACACTAAGCATTCCACCTAACACTGTTATGCCTTGCTCGAGTCGATTGTGTCACGCGACAAGGGCATTTCCTTCGACAATGGTAATTCTCCAAACACCTCATTTGAAATATTAAATGAAATCATAGAAAAGCTACCTTCTACGGAATAAACAAGCCAATGAAATGTTCCTCGTACTAATGTCAAACAATTCATATTTTCAGATTCGAGAGCATAGTAACCTTGATAAATTTTAGTTTTTAGTGAGAGAATTTCGGTGGGTGCCTCTCCATTTTCTTCGGGAATCTTAATGACCTTATAGTCATCACTAGTTGGGTCATATCCCAATCCATGAATGTAACCATGAATTGCGGACTACTTAATTTTTTGTTAAATACCAAACTCTCTATTTTCTGTTTTAAAATAATGAAAATGTGTAAATAATGTTCACCCAATCTATCTATATATAAAAGGAGAAGAAAAAGTGACACATGTCAGCACCACAAAATTTGTAGATATATTAAATAATAAATAACAAAACATTTTTAAAAAAACAGAAATTAAAAACAGTTTTTAAAAAATTGTTTACGTTAAAAACTGTTTTAACGTAATCTTTTTTTTTTTGTTTAAATAAAATGAATATTTTTGCTCCTAATAAAATGCTAACTGCCTTCTTTTAAAATAAATTTTAAAAATATAAAAGTTAAAATTGAAACTAAAATTAAAATTATACATGATATATAGATAATGATGCTAAATTTTAGGTGCAAGTAACAACAAAATACTTAAAAATTAAATTCCTTTAAAAAATGAGCAGTTTTTTAAAGATTTTTTTTCCTTTTCTTTTAATAGACTATATTTCATACATAAAATAAATAAAATAAAATAAAATAATTCAAAGACCAAAAGTAGGAACTTTAAAAAACTTCTACCACATAACTTTTAACAATATTAAAATAAACTCAAATTCATTTGCCATTTATTTGAAAATAAAAAAAAAATCATTCTGCACCATAATTACAAATACCAAAAAAATATTAACCGCCAATTTATTTGAAGAAAATAAAACCTCTGCATAATAAATTTTACATAAAAAAAAAAAGAACTATTTTTTTTCTATATACTGAAACCTATTGATAATAGACCATCTCATCAACATCTATCTATATATAAAGAAAAATGGCATATGTGTCATCACCACAATTAATCTTCAAATTTCAGTATTTAAAATCAAATTTAAAAAGAAATATGTTTTTTAAAAAAAAAAACACATGTCAATTTTTTTATACGGTTAGAATGAGATATAATTTTAAATTTCAAAAACACAACTGCATCATTTTGAGGAGCATAAATAGGATGTCTCTCTAACAAACAAACAATAGGCAACAAAGAGCATTCTTCTCTTTCCAAACAGAAAAACTACCGGATTGTGATGAGACCAACAAAAAAAATAAAATAGGTATAGTCGATCTTTTTCTTCTTCTTTTTCTTAAATATAAGCTTTTCTATTTCTTTCTTTTTCTTCGGTTTTCTTATGAAATTGTTTTTTCTTAGATTAAAGATATGTAAAATCAATAATCTATATAATATTAATTTTATCAATATAATTTTTATGCAAGCCAATGTCTAGGAATGCCGCAGGAAATGCTGCAAAAGAAATTTGCAATGAAACAGAAAGATTAAAGCCGTATTATTGGAACATGATTCTTCCTTAATAGTATTTATTCTTATAAAGAGTTTCTACTATTTATTGACGTAAATTTGTTTCCGGATTTTAACTATATAATTTTATGTATATATTATTTATGATTGCTTAAAACAATAATACTTATGATTTTATTTCGACTTTTTAGATAATACAAGTTTAGACTATCAAAACGAGGATGCCTACAACGAGATGATTTGCGTTATACTCTGTTTCTGTAACTTTTAGGATTAAAATCTATATATGTCATCGCCAGAAAAAAGCAATATTTTAAAAAAATAATAAAATTGTCTTTGAAAAAAAAAAGGTGTATTGGTAGTTAATTATTTCAAAATTAATGGGATTAGTTTAAAATTTATGTATTCGTGTAAACTTACACAACAGTAACTATTATAAAATTTTGAATCCTAAAAAAGGATTTAAAAAAAAACAAAAATACTTAAATTAAATTTTAAAATAGAAATGCTAATTTTTTTGGTTTTCAAGTTTAAAATAAAAAAATTTAACTTTGAAAATATAAAAATAAAGAACACACGGAAGTTCTGCATCAAAAATTTAGTTTTTGAGCCTAATTATTTTATAGAACTATCAAGCATTATCTAATTTTATGGAACTATTAAGTATTATCCTTTGAAATATCTTAATTTAAATTATTAGAACTAATTAGATATCCTCATATTATAAAACTACATATATAAGTTTCTTTTAAAATTCATCATTTAAATAATATTTAATATTTTGAAGTTTTATATCAATTTCTTTTTTGTTATTTGTATTTTAAAATAAATATTTTTTTAAGGAAAATACAACATATAATCTCTATGTTTTATCCTACTTCTAAACAAATTGAATTTTTTTTAAATTAATATTATTTAGATTATTTATTTAAAAAAGCTAGGTATGGAAGTTTCTTTTAAAATTTATCATTTAAATATTTAAATATTATTGAATATTTTAACTTTTATATCAGTTTTTTCTTATAAAACATAATCTATGTTCTAACTTTACTATATATATATATAATCGAACTAATAATATAACCTATAGTCTATATGTTCTATCTTTACGTATACATAAAAAAACAAAACTAATAATAATGATAATAATAATAATAATATATTAATGTATTAATTTTTTTTTAAAAAACAGCCAACTAAATATGCAGTTTTAATCTTATTTTGAAAAAAAAATAGTAATAATTATCCAACTAACTAGGATGTTTTAAAACTTCCCATTACACTCCCACTTCTAACCAAATTGAAAAATGTTTAAATTAAAATTATTTATTTTTAAAAAAAAAACACGTATGGAAAAAAAATATGGTGTTTTAATATTTATTTTGTAAAAAAAATAATTACCCAACTAAATCGGGAATTTTAAAACCTCCCATTACACTCCTACTTCTAAACAAATTGAAGAACTTTTAAATTAAAATTATTTATTTAAAAACCCCCACGTATGGAAGTTTCTTTTAAAATTTATCATTTAAATATTATTTAATATTTTAAATTTTATTTCAGGTTTTTTTATTTTCATTTTAAAATAATTATTTTTTCTTAATAAGATATAACCTATAATCTAAAAAATATAACAAATAATAATAATAATAATAATAATAATAATAATAATAATCCAAGTATAATGTTATGATAAACATAATTTAATGTCTTCTATGTTTATTATTATTTATTTATATAAATAAATTTATTTATTTTTACAGATTTTCAACCTTAGCACAAGATACATGAGGAATCGTCAAAGTAAAAATTATTAAAATGATAGTCTTTATCACTATCATAAACATAGAAGGTATTAAGTTATGTTTTCATAATATTACTTTTAAAGGACAATCAAATTTTAAAATTGGAAAATAATTTTATGAGAAATAAAATTTAAACTTTTGAATTTAAGATACATAATATTTATGATCTAGCTAGCGTTAAATTCTATCTTGAACAATATCACTATTATAAGTCATTTAGCAAATTTAAGACTATTCCCAATATTATATAACAACATTAAATTAAGTTGAAAATAGCGATTTTAAAATATACGATAAGCTTTTACTTTTCAATTTTTACCTTTTTAAATTTGAATTCAAAAATAACTATAATTACATATAATAAGCTTTATCGGATAAAATTCAAATAAACATCCTCCCATTTATATCCATACGTTTTCTGATATAATTCAAATTCAAATTTAATATATCATCTACATACATTGATTAAATCTAATATAGTGATTGTACTAATTAAGATTATTTTTAATTTTATATTATATTTTACACAAATTAATACAATAAATATTATTTTGAATCTTTTAAATTTGAATAAACATATATAAAATGTTTCAACATGTTATTTAGTCTTATGATATCAAATATTTCATATGGAAGGTTAGAATTGATAAATTATTAGCATAATTTTTTATTCAAACTACATAAAAAGAATAAATTATATATATATATATATTTTTTTTCTTTTTAATATAATAAATTAAATTGTGTACTAATGATATTATTTTAATATTGCTCAAATACACAAGTTAATGATTTGTATTATTATATTGTTATTGCAATAAATTAAATATATTATTTAAGTGCATTATACATTTTATTAGTTATTTTTAATTATAAAATTATTACATTTTAAATTATCCGCGCAACACGTGGGCACGTATACTAGTAAATAAAAGATAAAAGAGAAAAAAAATTACTAAGTAGGAAGTGAGAAACTAATGTTGAATCAATATATTTTGAAGGACAAAAAAAACCAAAACAATGCATTTTTGAAAATTTGCTATTTATAAGGAGGAAAATAAAATAAAAAGATAAATATTCATATTAGCAAAAACAAAAAAAGGTGTCACATCACCCATTCTCAAAAGGCATATTTATTGCTATTGGTTAATAGAGATCACATAAATAAAGAGGTCCGGAAGAATTTACAAAGAAAGAAAATGATAATATTAAAAACAAAAAAAATACAGATTTTTTTTCTTTTAGTAAAAGAGATTAGTAGTAATAATATAGAAAGAAATATATAAGGTAAAGATACTTATAATAATGAAGAAATAAAAAAATAAGGCATCTTTGATTATTTGCTAAAAAGATAGTAAATATATACCAAATAAAAAGAGGTGTCACCTTATCTATTTTATGTAAATGTAAAATACCAATTAAATACCAGTTCTTTGTCCTTTTCCCCCCTTCAAAATATATTTTTGAATTCAACATTAGTTCCTAACTTTCTACTTTTAGTAGTTAAATTATTCTACTGTTTTTTCTTTTATCTTTTATTTGTTGGGTGAATATTATTTACACAATTTTATTTTTACAAAACAAGCTCCCATTCAACTTCAAAAAATAGATATTTTCCTGATCTTTGTGTTAAGATATGACACCTGGGCCTAACTCAACCCCAAAAGATAGCTCATGAGGGGAGGTTTGTCCAAGTCCATATAAGGAGACCAAATTCTCATTCCTCTACCGATGTGGGACATTTTAACACTCCCCTGCATGCCCATACCTCAACTGGAGCGTGAACACTTCTAAATGGGGGCCCATCATTAGTGAACAACAAATTGGGATGAGCCTGACTCCAATACCATGTAAAGATATGACACATGGGTATAACTCAACCCAAAAAACTAGCTCATGAGGAAAGGTTTGTCCAAGTCCATATAAGGAAACCAAATTTTCATCCTCTATCGATGTGGAACATCTTAACACTCCCCCGCACGTCCAGACCTCAACTGGAGCGTGAACACTTCTAAATAGGGGTCCATCATTAGTGAACAACAAATTGGAATGGAACAGGCTCTGATACCATGTAAAGATATGACACCTTGCCTAACTCAACCCCAAAAGCTAGCTCATGAGGGAAAGTTTGTCCAAGTCCATATAAGGAGACCAAATTCTTATCCCTCTATAGATATGGGACATCTTAACACTTTGTACTGTATAATGTCTATTTTACTTTAATCTTTTGATCATTGTGAAAGAGTTGGTTTGGTACTTGTGGAATCAAACTCAATGGAAGATGAATTAATATGAAGATTTGGTAGGAAGATAATTAGTACAAAATAAAAGTCAAGATAGTATCTTGGTAGGTGAAATTTAGGTAAACCATAAACTGGTTTCATATGTTTAACCTTGACATTTTTTGACACATAGTGATGCCATGAATGATATCAATGGGAAGAATTAATTCCTATAAATAGGTAGCTCTTAATTCATTTTCAAATCATCCTCTCACTTGCCTTCTCACCTCCTAAGGCATTTGATGTTCTCTCTCTTGTAGTATTTCACTTGTATTATTTGTAGAGTGAAATAAATATTGGTGCAGTTGTTCTTTGGTGGATGTAGGATCATTTTGATCTGAACCACGTTAAATATTGTTGTTCTTCCTTATTCTTTATTTTCACGTTTTCGCTAACCATTGATATCAAAGCCAAGGTTATGTCTGAGTATGCTCTGTGGTTGCAGCATAGTCTGAACTTCCACATCAGAAAAAAATTACTTTGATTTTCTGTATTTCCAAATACATTGTAGTAGAGAATGAAGAACAAGTAAATATGAGTTCCATGAAGTTGAAATTGATAGATTTAGTGGCGCAACAACTTCAATATCCGGAAGATCTAGATAATGGCGTTACTGCGGAGGGAAGGTTCAATCCATGCTATTGACGGAAAGTACCCCGATAAAATATCTGATTCCGACAAAGAAAAGATTGAAGGAGATGCATTGAGTGTAATCCAATTGTCCCTTGCACCTAACGTACTTTGTGAAGTGAGTACAAGTATCGATGAGACGGCCAAAGAGTTATGGAAAAGCCTGGAAGGGCTTTACCAGGACCAGTCAATGACAATAAGGATGTTGTTATAACGACGTCTTCACACATTTAAAATGGAGTCAGGTACTTTGCTATAGGACCATCTAGATGTGTTCAACAAACTTGTGATGGGCTTACAGACTACTGGAATAAAAAAGGATGAGGAGTCTATGACAACAAATATGTCTTAGACTCTGGTTGTACTCTGCATATGACATTCCGCAGAAATTGGTTCAGTAGCTATGAAACAAGTGGAGGAACTGTATTAATGGGCATGAACCGTATTAATGGGCAATAATGCAACTTATAAAATAATTGGCATTGGTTCAGTTCGTGTTCGCTGCCATGATGGAATCATGAGGACTATTATAGAAGTTCATCATGCTCCTGATCTGAAGAAGAATTTGATCTCCCTGGGTACTTTGGATAAACAAGGTTACAAATATATGAGTGAAAGAGGAACTATGAAAGTGACTGAAGGGTCTTTAGTCATGCTGAAGGCCAAGCTGGAGGATGGCCTCTCCACACTTGCGGGAAAAACCATTATTGGCTCTTTTAATGCATCTACAGTGCAGTTATCTAATGATGATAAGGAAAAATTATGGCACATGAGACTAGGCCATATGAGCGCACGAGGATTAGAGATGTTGAGCAATCACAACCTTTTGAATGGTGAGAAGATCATTACCCTTGAATTTTGTGAGCACTGCGTCTTAGGGAAGCAGAATAAGGTCAGCTTCAGCACTGGCAAGCACAAGACGGGAGGGGTGCTAGACTACATCTATTCAGATTTATGGGGTCCCTCTAGGCTTCCGCTGAAGGGATGAAAGAGGTATCTTCTCACATTTATTGATGATTTTTTACGAAAGGTTTGGGTTCGTTTCTTGAAGGCAAAAAGTGATGCTTTTGAAGCATTTAAAGAATGGAAGATTTTGGTTGAAAATCAAATGGAGAGAAAAATCAAGTATCTTCGCACATACAATGGCTTGGAGTTTTGTAGTGAAGAGTTCAATGATTTCTGCAAGGTTCATGGGATCGCAAGACATAAGACGGTCAGGCACACACCATAACATAATGGAGTTGCCCAGAGAATGAATAGAACTCTTTTTGAGAAGACTCATTGTATGCTCTTACAAGACAATATGTCAAAAGTATTTTGGTCTGAAGCAGTTCATATTGCTTTTGATATTGTCAATCGATCTCCAGCATCAACGATTGACTTTAAGACTCCAAATGAGGTTTGGTCAGGTGAAACCTCTAACTATTCATACTTGCGAATATTTGGGTGTCCAGCTTATTATCATGTTAATAAAGAAAAGCTTGAACCAAGGGCTAAAAAGGCCATATTCGTAGGGTATGTAGATGGAGTAAAAGGGTACAAACTTTAGTGTTTGTCCTTACTCAAATTTGTAGTTAGTAGAGATGTTACCTTTGATGAATCCTCTATTTTTGATCTTCATAAAGTTTCTGTAGAGTTATCAAGAAACGAGAACAAGGAGCAAGTGGAGCTACCAGTGGAGCTTACCAATGAAAAGGATCAAGAGACTCAAATTAATGAGTCAAAAGATGTAGATCTTGGAGAATTTGTTGTCATTGAACCATACACAATTGCAAAGGGAAGGGACAAAAGGCAATTACAAAAACTGGAACGTTTTATAGAGTAAGAAAATTTGACTTCATATGCGTTCGTAGCTGCAGAAGAAGAGATTAAGGATCTCGAACCCTCCTCATATGTTAAAACAACTTCTTGCAAAGATGCTGCACAATGACAATTAGTCATGATGGAAGAGATGGAGTCTCTTCACAAAAATGAGACATGGGTCTTAGTTAAAAGGCCAAAGGGGAAGAGAACAGTTGGATGCAAATGGGTCTACAGAAAGAAAGAGGGTATTCCAGAAGTGGAAGATGCTAGGTTCAAGGTGAGATTGGTTGCAAAGGGATTCAGCCAGAAGGAGGGAATTGACTACAATGAGATCTTCTCTCTAGTCGTGAAACATAGGTCAATTCGCGTAGTACTAGCATTTGTTGCACAATTTGATTTAGAGCTTCAGCAACTTGATGTCAAAACTGCTTTCTTACATGGTGATCTAAAAGAGACAATCTATATGGATCAACCTGAAGGTTTCCTAGCTAAAGGAAATGAAGATCATGTATGCCAACTGAAAAAGTCTTTGTATGGAATAAAGTAATCCCTTAGACAGTGGTATAAGAGGTTTGATGCATTCATGACTACACATGGATTTTCGAGGAGTGCATTTGATAGTTGTGTGTATCACATGGAAGATGTCTGGTAACTCTATGTTTTATCTATTGTTGTATATTGATGATATGCTTATTGCTGCTAACAACATCACAAAGATAAATATTTTGAAGAAATTGTTGAGCAAGGAATTTGACATGAAGGATATGGAAGCTCTACAAAGAAAATCCTTGGAATGAAGATTTCAAGAGAAGACAGTGTTGTACATCTTTCTCAAAAGAGGTACATCGAAAAGGTTCTTGAGAGATTCAATATTCCTATGAGCAAACCTGTACGTACACCGTCAGCTTCTCATTTCAAGCTTTCAGAGTTACAAATTCCCTAGTCTATGGATGAGGTGGAGCATATGTCAAAGGTTCCTTATGCGAGCACAGTTAGAAACATTATGTATGCTATAATGTGCACATGTCCAGATATTTCTCAATTTGTAAGTGTGGTAAGTAGTTACATGGCAAATCCAAGAAAAATGCATTTGGAAAGCTGTGAAGTGGATATTGAGATATCTCAAAGGAGCTACTGATGTTGGCCTAACCTTTCGGAAAAGTGAAGGTATTTCAATTCTTGGTTATGTAGATTTTGACTATGCAGGGGATCTTGATAGAAGGAGGTCCACAACTGGATATATCTTTAATTACTTTCGTTGGTAGTGTCGTTAATTGGAAATTGACTTTACAGTCGATTGCCGCTTTGTCTACAATAGAGGCAGAATATATGGCCTCAACGGAGGCAGTGAAAGAAGCTATCTGGTTGAAAGGTTTGGTGGCAGAATTGAGTTTGATTCAGCTGGAATCAACTCTAAGATGTGATAGTCAAAGTGCTATTCATTTGATTAAAAATCAAAGATTTCATGAGCGCACCAAACATATTGATGTCAGATTCCATTTTATTTGAGATGTCGTAGAAGAGGGAGCTATTAAGGTTGCCAAGTTTGCACACTGCAAAGACTTGGCGGGAGTATACATCAAGTGATGCAACTCTGGGGGAATAACTGCTAGGTGGAGCTAATATGTTCAACAAGGGTTTGATTCTTTATTTCTTACAATGGGATTGCCCAGTAAGCTTAGAAGGTTTAGATGGAGTTGGTTATACGCATGCTCGGAATGCAAACCAAGGTGGAAATTGAAAGAGTTGGTTTGGTCCTTGTGGAATCAAACTCAATAGAAGATGAATTAATATGAAGATTTGGTAGGAAGATAATTAGTACAAAATAAAAGTCAAGATAGTATCTTGGTAGGTAAAATTTAGGTAAACCATAAACTGGTTTCACATGTTTAACCTTGACATTTTTTGACACATAGGAAGAATTTATTCCTATAAATAGGTAGCTCTTAATTCATTTTCAAATCATCCTCTCACTTGCCTTCTCACCTTCTAAGGCATTTGATGTTCTCTCTTGTAGTATTTCACTTGTATTCTTTGTAGAGTGAAATAAATATTGGTGCAGTTGTTCTTTGGTGGACGTAGGATCATTTTGATCCGAACCACGTTAAATATTGTTGTTCTTCCTTGTTCTTTAATTTCACGTTTTCGCTAACACATTGATTTACGAGTATTTGTTATCTAAAAAATATTAGCAATTTAAAAGTTTGAAATAGACTTAAATCTTCCATAGCACCCATTAATTTGCATATAAATCTCTCAACTTTTCCCTTCTTCAAAAACTTTTTAATTTATTGTTGTTCAGATTATAAAAGCACGTGCAAATTCATTATAAAATAGAAGAGTCAAATATAATAAATGCAGTAATCCTACCCATTGTGAGAGGCATCTTCCACTTTGTAATAAGTACGATTGAAAAAATATTTTGGTCGTATTAGTACCGATTAATTAATAGTATTTGATAATATAAAAGTTTTGCTAATAAGCTATACTGATCATTAAGCTTTCAAAGAATTGTACTTCAAACTCTTCAACGAATAGTTACTATAGTAAAAGATAGAGGTGTCCAAGAATAATGGTGTGTTGCTGTCAAAATAAAACAAAAATATATTGTACTATTTGAGGTTCAAATCCAAAACTTCTTAATTTGGATCGGCATACATTACCACTATGCCAAAGCTTTGACTTTTGTTAAGGGTGCCCAACTTTAAATATATATATCCTTTAGAATTTGACATAGCTATGCCCCTGTCGTAGATGACTTCGTAGATGAAGTTTCAGAGACTATGCTGAAAAGCCTGAGTTCTATGATTGGAAACCACGAGTCGTATATGCTTTCACGAGTCGTAGATAGAGTTCATAGATGAGATTCAGAGATATGCCAAAAAGCCGAATGTTTACGAGTGGTAACCATGACCCATAAATATTTTTCCTAGATTTTCTTTCACATTTTACGTTTGTTTTCTGATATGAGACTAAAAGAAAAAACAAGTCCTTAATTTGTTTGTGTTATTGAATTTGGCGAGAATTCATACTTTGATTCTTGGTTTTTGACTTTGAGTTATAAATCAAGATTTCAGGTTTTTACTATTCATGTTGTAAGTGTATGATTATGCATTATTCATTAATCATTGTTCGTATATGTAACGACCCAACTCGCTAGTCATATTGTCCTCTTTTAGCCTAGGCCCTCATGACTTTACAATGCATTACTAGTTGGTAAAGTCTGATTACTTATATACCCAACATCTCTCCTGTGTTTTGCCAATGTGAGACTTCTTATCTTAAGTTAGGGCATCACATACACCCCTTTTATGGACTCAACATTCTCTCTTCCGCTAAGTAGTCAATCATATCAAGGGTTCGCTTGGGGATCAATAATGGTTATCGATGCCGGCCATGTCCTTGATGGAGGCTCGGGGCGTGACAATATCGTACAATTATGAGTAACTAAACCCACAACTAGGGTTGGGGGAATTATGGAGACTTAACTAAGTAGGCCTAATAGTTAGTAATATTTGAATGGAGTGCATGCGTATATTGTTTTTCCCTTCATATTATTTTTTAGCTTTCTAACCCAAGTTGGTAGGTTGAAGGATCAAAAGAAATTGCCATAATTTTGTGTGGTATTGAAACCTTTATTTGCTCTACCGTAATGAAAATTTGAATTTGTTTGTGTTTGAAATTGTCTTAATTCTTTATTTGCCATGATTTGTTTGTGTTTGAAATTGTAAAATGAAGTAAAGCAAGAGGTATTAATCACAGTACCTATTGTCCCAACAAAGCTACACATAAATAACACAAAACACATTGCATAAGTACGCAAAATTGCAGTACCTATTCTCGCAAATAAAAACAAAGCTTCACATAAATAATACAAGTCACATTGCATAAGTGCCCAAAATTTCAATACTTAAGAGCAAATTTTCAGTACAAAGTTGATTCTAAAAGTGAACTTAAATGCAAAGCAAAGTTTTCACATTCCATAAGTACCCAGAATTTCAGTATTATTTCATACATACATACATACATATAAAAAAAACAGGAAATAGTTGTTTTTCCTTCAAACATGAAACAAAATAGTACTTATAGTGGCCACCAAAACAGTACTAAGAAAACACCGTTGATATCAACATTATAGTTTCCATGGGTCTCGAGGCTGTGAAGAGGAGGACACATTTGGGTTTGAAAGCCTTGATTGATCTCTAATCTGCTGGAGCCTTCTAGTTATGATTGCTTGGTTTCCTTTCCACTTCAATCCACTTGTTGGTTTGAAACCAACATCCCCAGTTACAACATTTGATCTCAAAACTCTTTGTGGTCTAGCTAATATTCTGCTACTTGGCAGTCCATGCTACAATTTTTTTAGAGAATTAAGGTCATTAGAGAACAGTTATCAAGTCATTAGAGAACAAATAATATGAATGCATCACAATACTTACATTGAAAGTTTTGAAACCATTTTCAGCTTGAAACACGCCCATTCTAGTTACTCTTAGCCTTTTAAATTGAGTTGTGTTTCCAACACCCTTTCCTTTCCTGGCAGTAGAAGTTTCCTTTGGTGCAACATTTGTATTCTGGTCTACACCCTGTGTTGCACTACCTTGAGAACATGTAAACCAACTTTCAAGTGGATGATTAATACCTCTTGGTGCACTTCCTAGTCCCCTACCCCTTCCTCTACCACTCCAGGCTCTTGATGATACTCCAGCACCACTTACACTTGCACTTGCTTCATGTCTTGGTGTTCTTGAAGTTGTTGGAGGTGCAGTGGTTCTAGGTGCAGCCCTTGATGCACTTGCACTTGCACTTGCTTCATGTCTTGGTGTTCTTGAAGTTGATGGAGGTGCAACCCTTGATGCACTTGCACTTGCACTTACACTTGTGGTTTTAGGTCTGCCTCTCCCCCTTTTTGCAACAGGCTCACTCTCAATATTTGTTGATTTCTAATTTGCAAAAAACATATATTATATTAGTAAGTTGATTAAAATTTAAAAGTAAGTGACAAAATAGTAATGTACCTTTGGTCTTCCCTTTCCCCTTCCCTTTCTTGAACTTGATGGTTCAACATTTGAAGTAGGGGTAGCTCTCTGTTCCCCGGCAGTAGAACCAACTCCATCACTCTTTCGTAAATGACAACTTCGTTTTTTGTGACCTTTAACATGGCAAAGATTACATGTCATAGTTAGTCCAGTTTTAGACAGTTTACCAGACACCTTAGTTTCACCAGCCTCTTTCCTTCTCAGCTTTCTAGGCCTGCCAGGCATTTTTTTGATCACCGGTGGAGCAACAAGAGGATTTCTTAATTCTGGCCACATTGGCATGTTATTCATAGGTTGTATGAAATGTGAGTAAGTCATCAAGTACCTCTCTTTAGAGTAGCATGGATGAATGAAATCATGTGGATCATATTGTTTATGCAACATTGCAACTAAGGCGTGTGCACATGGTATTCCCTTCAACATCCAAGATCTACAACTACACTCCCTCTTTCTCAAACGTACAGTGTGTTGCTTGTATCCATCCAAAACCTCATATTTAGTTACTCCATTAAACTCAATGTTACATGCCATTGACTTATCAATAATTTCTTCTAATACTTTCATTGCCATTAGAGAGAAGTTGGTTATCCAAGAGTTTGGAAATTCACTTAACCTAGCTAACCTAGTCATGACCTTAATCCTTATCTCTTCAAGCATACTAATAATGGTTTTATGCCTTGCAAACAAAATTCAAGTATTAAAGCTCTCACACATATTATTATTTATTGCATCAGACTTGACTTCACAATTAAAATACACTTTGCACCAATATTCTTTATCATAGTAAATTAGATCATCCACTATACCCGTACCTAGTTTAGACAGCTCATGCAGATTTCTCTGAATTCAGCTTCAAAAGTACTTCTAGAACACTTTTAGAACAGTTTCTTCCTTTGCAGCCCTTTCCAATTCTTTGACTAATTTGCTAGTATATGCCTAGCACACCTTCTTTCCTTACAAGCTGGCAACAACTCCTTAATAGCTATATCCAGTCCCTACAAGTTACAACAAACATTAGATAATTAAGTTGAAAAAATAGTAAACCAACAGAGAAATAAAAACAAGTTTACCTTTTGCATGTCTGACATAATGGTGAAACTTGTTCCATCTCCTAATCCCAAGTTTTCTTGCAACAGAGAAATAAACCAACTCTAATTGTTTGTGTTCTCATTTTCAACTACAGCCCAAGCAACTGGAAGCATTTGATTATTGCCATCTTTGGCCACTGCAATAAGTAATTGACCTTTGCATACCCCTTTCAAGAAACAACTATCCAAACCAATGCATTATCTAGCTGACATGAATGCTATGTTGAGTGCAACAAAACAGATGTAAAATGCCTCAAATACTGCCCTACCAGATTCATTACCTTCACCAAGCTTCACCACACAAGTACTCTCAGGATTAGACTTTAACAACTTATCCTTATAATCAAGAATTCTCCCAAACTCCTTAACATGATCACCCATAATTTCATTCAAAATTTTAGCTCTTGCTCTTCTAGTTGTGGTCTTATCAACATGCACATTATACTTCTTCCTGATTAACTCTTGCAACTTGAACACTCTGATATTTGATTGTTCAATCACTTTATCTTTAAAAACACTAACAATGAATTTAGAGTTGTACAAGTAATTTCTAGAAGCCTTTTGACATAAATGTATTGGCATGTAAGTCTTAATAACAAAGTTATTAGTCTTCCTGTCCAAACTTGCATATAACAACCATTTGCAATTTACCTTGCAACATCTCACCCTTACTCTAGTTGGCTCATTCACACACTTTTCAATCTGAACTCTTATCTGAATTGCATACATAGTGACTGCTAATCTAAACTCTTTTACACTTTCAAAAACCATACCCAATTGCCACACAATCTTCTTATCAAATCTGACACTGTCTGTGGTATGTTTTTTCCTTTTTGTGTTAGGCAGTTTCAACCTCATTTTTTCACCTTTCTTAAGACAACTATCATCTGTGTCAGTTTTAAAACTACAAGCATCAGAACTTGCATAATATGGTTCATCACAACTAGCCTTCCTTCTAAAGTATTTGTATTGAAAGTAGTCTCATCAAACCCAAGATTTGCTCCAACATTACCACATGGTACTTCTTCATTATCTGTAGGAATTTTCTCCATTCTTTTCCTCCTCAGAAAGGATCTTTTCTTAGCCCTCAGTTGAATCAGCTCCTCATGAACATCACTTCCATATTGATCATCTTCAAGTAGTTCACTATCTTCAGAATCATCACTCTCTTCAGTTGACTCATCATATCATTTTACAGAGTATTCACTATCTTCAGAATCTGATGGATCAATATTTGAAGCTGTTGGGTTTGATGTAGAAGGAATATTTGAGGTAGTATTTAGAGATACATCTATCCCATTAAAAGTGGCCTCATCTACTTCATTGTATTCAATGTTTTCACTAGCCCTATTTTCAGCGGTCCCAACTTTATTAAAAGTTGCACCAGATTCCTGTTCAGGCATGTGGACATATACTTCCAAAACAGCCCCATTTTGCAAACAATTACACATTGCTAAGAGAATATCATCATTGTCAATATCTCCTAAGATGCAATTGTTAGGTGGCCGGATACTAAATTTGCAATTTAGGTTATACCCTAGTTCTTTAATGTAGTCTTTAATCTCAAAATATGATATTGTATCCACATCAACATCAACATATTCACTCACTAACCCACCCACATATCTTGCTTCCTCACCTTCATACAATAAGGCCCCACCATGATACAACTTTAAAGTAATGAATGTAAATTCACTCATACCTATATGCCTAAGCATTAACAATAATTAAGTACAAGTTACTAATAGAATACAATAATTGATTAAAGAAACACACACCCAAACAAATATATAAAAACAATTCAAGTTAAAGCAAGTAATTATTGGATTTTTTAAATGTAACTATAACCCCACACATACAGAACACACATACCTAATAGATACAACACAATACTCGACATATCTTTGTCTTCTTAGAATTAGGTCTGTAACCCCACACAGACACAATACAACACCCAACATATCTTTTTCTTCTTAGGATAAGGTTATTTATCTGTAACCCCACACAGACACAACACAAGACCCAACATGAAGTTATTTTATTGTAACCCCACAATACATCACAACACAACACCCAACTCGTCTTTGTCTGCTTGTATGTTTAAAAGGAGAACATAACTCACACAAATATAATACCATCCAACCAACCCACACTGAAAAAATACTTTAGAATATACCATAACAACATATGTGACAATATGAATATATGAATAACAAGTTACATACGAAGTTTGATATCTAACAATACCATAACATAAACCCTAAAAAATAAGCATGAAGTTACATTTCACTCAAAGATCAAAACCAATATTTAACAACATATCATAACCCCTACTAAATCTAAGTATAACAATAACAAAAAACAAAATAAAATCAAGAAAAAACTAACCTTTGAACTCAACCACGATTCTTGATGACTTAGAAGAATGAAATCGACCCACAGATGCACGACTGAAATCGACCCACACATGCACGACTGAAATCGAATACTAAGTACCAAAATCCAACATAAAAAATTAATTATGAGTCTGAAAATCAAATTTCTGAAATCAATTTTTTGAAGATAATGTTCTTTCCCTTGTTCCTTTCTCTTCCTTTTTAGTAAAGTTAACTTGAAAACTAAAGTGATAACTTTTTGAAATTTTGGGAAGTGTAAAAGTTATTTTTGAACTGATAGCTTACTTTTTAGAAAGTTGACAAAGTGGGGCCCATCACATGTTGAACAAAGCTTTCAACCTATCTGGTTTATATTGCCACGTAGGCCGAAAAGTGGTAAAAAACTAATTAAAAAATAAGTTCGGAGGTGGAGGGGGGGGGGTAATAGGACCTTAGTAAATGTTAGGTGTGTCTCAGGAATTTTGGGCATAGACTGGGGGATACTTATGCATTTTTCCTATAAAAATTAATATGTATGAAATTCAATTACAAATGATCCTATCAGTGTACACCTAACTTCCACAGTTGATGTGTTGTGAATTGAGATTTATAGGAAACTCGCAAGGTTCATATAACCATCCAACAATGACCTCAGACTCATCCATCCATGACCTCAAACTCACAGCCGAATAGGACCTAGAGATCACATCGCTGAAAAATACCTCAATACCACATCATATCAAGTACCCAAAATCAACTTGAGGTTTTCATAGAACCAACCTATGACCCATGAAAATGAATATGCATGCATGATCAGAGAAATAACATAAGGTACATATGCATCAAATATATTAATGAATGTTTTTCCCATCAAATAATATCGTAGGCCATAAGCCTCATCAAACAGGAACATTACCTTTGAGCTCGTGTCGGTAAACCAGTACTTCAACTATCAATCAAATTACCTTCCATATGATGACCAACATGAAAAAATAACACTTCATATACAATATGATGCTTGAAATTATGTACAACACATCAATGAATATGATTTCCATGTCACAATCCATTTATCGGCTAAAGTCCCATTTTCGATATCAACTCATCAAATAATCTCATTAAATACTTCAATCCAACATTTAACCCAAATACCCAATTCATAACATGATTTACACAATAAGTTACCACCCAAGTCTGAGAGGAGTAAGCCATAAATTATCTTGAAGCCGAACCACAAATTATGAACCATCCTAATCTATTAAAAACATGATATTCACTATTACGGTCTTCATTATTTTCAAATGCAATGTCGTTGGTTGAGAATTGAGTAAGATTTTCAAATATTGGATTGTAAAATCATTGATTCAAGTCATGAGGTCATAATGGCAAAATTAAATTGTAACACAAAACTAAAACATCGCAATCATTAATTCCTATCTAGGAAATTTAACCGAAAATATATTTATGAGAATTTATTCATCAAGCACATCAATTACTATTTTAGGCTTCAACGCTTCTATTGAAATTCAAAATTACTTATCTATAAAAACAAGTTTCAAAACATTTAAAGTGTCTTTTAAAATCAGCTACTTTGGATTAGTTAAGCCAAATAGGCTCTAAAACATCGAAAGAATCTATTATAGACAACTTACATTGACATAAGTACAAATTAAAATTGGTTCTACGTCTTCAAAAATTGTTTCAATCCATATTCCAAATCTCTCAAAATCGAATTTAGAACAATGGCATTGCTAGTTCACAGGTGCTTAAGAAGCCCAAAAGAGAGTCGTGGACGCGAGCCAACTTTACAAGCTCAAAATTGTTTTCGCTTTTGGGCTTTGCTAGTGCGACACTTATTTCTACAAGTGTAATGGCACCAAATGAGAACAACTCAACAAATTCCAAAACAACCTATTTTCGGAATCTCCCAAATCAACATTCGGAGGCATCTTGACTAAAACCGTGGTCAACTCTAAGCTTATGAAACTCAAAATATCCAACTAAAGGTCCAAAAGCCCTCAAAAGCATTGGAAAATGTGCCAAACTTTCAATTAGCCCATAAATCACCTATCATACCTAGTAGAATCATTAAAACTCAAATTCAACGTCAAATATTAAATTTGGTCAAACTTTTAAGATTCCAACTTTCAAAACTGAAATACTTTCTTGAAATGTATCTGATTACTTCTGAAATTTTATCGTTCATCTATGCAAGTCATAAATTGTTAATCACAGTTATTAGGTGGGGAAAAAAAGTAAAAATCACAAAACAACCTTAAAAATTATTGCATAAACTTATTTATGATCGAGGGATCAAAAATACTATCATTATACAGTAGAAAATGAAAAACTAAAACTGTGGCTTTGAACAGAATTTGCAAACACTCTCCTTAGTGGAGGACATTAAATGTACAATTGAAAATATTATAAAAGCAAGCCTAAATTTCTTTAGTGGGAAAGATTACTATAGTCTATTGATCATTGAATCACATGATATATAACTAATTACGTTTATATGCACCAGTCTTCTTAATCATCATGGGACTTATTGAGTGGTAGTGAATGTTTAATTATTTAATACTCGCTCCGTTTCAAAAATAATGATATAGTTTGACTTGACATGGAGTATAAGAAAATAAAGAAAAATTTTCAATCTTGTGGTTTAAAATTAAAGGTATGTCAAATATACCAAAATACCCTTAAAAGTTAAATCTTGTGACCTTAAACATGCCACATGAAAAACTGAAATTAAAGAATTACCAACAAAAAGAAAGGAATTATTCTTCTTGAATAGACTAAAAAGAGAAATAGATCATTCTTTTTGAAATAATTTTTTCACAAGTCAATTTTAACACAATCTAATGATTAACAGAACTGATGTAAAGAGAACAATAGAAGAAAACCTAGTATATTTCCCCACTTCTTAATCATGCAGATGGACATAATATATAAAATACCAATTAATCATTTTATGTTAGTATTAAGCTTGTACAAGAAATGTTATTTGTTACATTTCCTCTCTTTTTGGAAAATGAACCATGCTTTCGCTATTATACTTTAATATAACAATTGAAAAGCTATGATTTATTTGCGAAGCATATAATATCATATTTTCCTAAAAAGACATAACAAATTATAGGTAAGTGATAAGAATAAAATGTGTGCTTGAAAAAGTATAGAGATCAAGGAGTTAGAGATGAGTGATGACAATGGGTTGGGTGCAAGTTGGAAGGAGACAAATTGGATTTTATAAATGTTAGTGTGGTACATAAACTCAAATAATTATTTACTACTAATGCTTATTTCTAACCGAATATATTTTTAATTACTCTTGACTCTCGAGCTTCTTATTCATCATTTTCGAAAGCTAGGGTAAATATCCCAAACTTAATATGTTCAAATAGACTGAAACTTTGGAAGTTCAAATGATAAACTTCAAATACTCCTTATGTTTTAAAATAATAGAGTTTTTTTAATCCTTTTTTTATTATTTAATTTCAAAATAAGTGATATTTTCCAACGGAACCAACCCAAAACATATATACAAATAAAGATCCCTCCCAGAACCTGGAAGTCACCAGTACAGAGCTACTACAAAATGAGTATAAGTCCCAAAACTAGACAACAGATACTGGACTGTCTCGAAAGGAAAGAGACAAGTCTATATATACAGATGGAGACTGAAATAGTACAAAACGCCGTGTGCTCACCCCCGCTCTCCGGGTGAGTCTACTCCAAGCTCGATCAACGCCGGCTACTAGTGCTCGGACCGCATCACAAAATAGATGCGAGCGTAGCATGAGTACCAAAACAACAGTACCCGGTAGGCATCATAGGCCGACCGAGCAAGATAAGCAAAAGTAAACCGAAATGCAAATAAAGGGTCACATCAAGTGCAAAGAGTAGTAATGGGGGTATGTACACGAGCGTACAGGCAACAAAGACAAGTAATCTAACTAACTCCGCCGGCTCCCATAAACCCGACGGGTACGCTCGTGCACAAAAGAAACCACCCGCACGGACCCCCATAAGCCTAAGTAGATGCATCGGCAGATAAAGTAAAATAATGGAACTAGAAGGTCTATCACAATATTACCAATTTCCGGACTTTTAAATCGAACCGTTCCCAATCATATTCCAGATCTCATTACGTTTCGAACTTTAATCGAATCTCTCCAACCTCCAAAACCTCAACCTACGATAAGAATAATCAAGACTAATCAAGCTTTAGTGAGGAATTGGGAATACACCACGTGCAAGCCGGACCACGGACTCGAACCGGGTACTATAGCTAAGGAGTCAACCTATATGGGCCGGACCACGGACTCGAACCGGGTGCCGTAGCCAAAGGTCGGGCACGGGTGGGCCGGACCACGGACTCTAAGGGTACTATAGCCAAAACCGGATCACGGGTAAGTTTGGACCACGGACTCGAACCGGCACCGTAGCTAAGCCTCGGACATAAGTAAGCCGGACCACGGATCTAACCGGGCACCGTAGCTACCGTAAAAGCAGGGCATTATGGATACAAGGTCATAAGTTGAGTTACCGACTATCGACTCAAGTCTCGCTATATCAGCCTACAAGGAGCTGACCGTTCGAAACGGCGTCGGAAAAAGTTCTACTGCCCAACGACATCCGAAATCTCGCAAGTCTATGGCAACACTAGTCTAAGCCTAGACTAAGGCCAAACATACTTCAAATCAATATTATCATATACACCACAAGATATGGATATTCAATAATATCAAGAGACATGTTGTCATAATTCAACACTTTCCCGAAATAAGGTCTAAGGCAGGAACTATAGAAATTTAGCATGCTCAACACCCAAACCCCTCCATACTCAAGCAAATCAATAAACAAATGCCTAAACATGCTCAATCTCACGAGAGAAAACCATAGCCTACCTGAAAGCCGATCACGCGTGCTCCAACTCACGGTACCGAATCTTTTGCCCTCCGAACGGTCTCCGAACGCTTCCCTACTAACAAAAGGTTAATCACCTCGTCATTACGAATATATTGACACTAAAATTGTATTTTTCGGAGACGGACCCAAAATCGGGTCTAAAACGGGATTGTGGGGCCCACAATTGGAATCTCAAAATCGAATCCGTGGAAACGTCCCAAATACCTTACTAAACTAATACTCCAAAATTTTAGCACAAACAGATACCTAAAACACAGTAAATCAGCCACAACAATTAAAATGGGCAGCCCATTAATCACCAATTTCTGGAAAAACGAGACCCTTTCAACCCAAACAGATTATACCACGACGATCCTTGCGAAAAACTCTACAAGTTAGCCTCAAGAATGACTCAAAACGGACCTAAGATGAGCAAGATCTCACATTTCAAAATTCAATAACAATTCAATCCGAAAGTCATCCTAGCAGTGGCTAAATTCGATTCCTTACCTCAAACGAAGCCTCCTCTCGCGTTTCCGAGATCACCGCTAGATTCTCCACGAAATTCTCTTGAAGTTAGCCTCTTGAAGCACCTAATTTGGACTCAAAATGAAGGAGAAATTTGATGTTGAAGTTGAGGAAAAAAAACTTGGACGACTTGTTCTTAAATCTGGAATTCCAGCCGCTGCCACGTGGCGTCACGTGGCTCTGCCACGTCACCGCCGCGTCAAAGTTCTACAACCCTTCAAACTTAAATTTCGATGTTTCGGACTCGTTCGAATCGGAAAATACAAACCATATATGCAATCTAATTGGAAACCATATTTCCGTCTTAAGGGTGCAGGCGCAATTTCCATTTGGAGATTGCTTCGATGAAAAGTGGGTCCCACACCCAAGATCGTTTGAGCCGATTCCACAAATGTCATCTAAAGCCTCGGGAAGCGAACGAAGGGTCGTTCTAGACCAAAATCGATCTTCCGAAGCTAACCTAGCTGTCGAATTTTCATCTGAGCACGACTCCCAAGAAGGTTGACCAAAGTCAACTTTTCAAGTTATAAAAATCTCCAAAACAGAGAGACGGCCCTAAAACCCAAACGAACGACCAGGCGACCAAACAGTCAGTGCCAGCAAGTCATAAATGACTTGGGGTCGCTACAAGAATGCTCTATACGAGGAAAAGAATTCTTTAATTTAAAAATTACCTGAAGGGTCATTACAATATCTACTACTAAAAAGGACTTTCGTCCGCGAAAGAAAGGATCAAGAAGTACCCGAAGGCTCAAACAAGCCAGAAACCGCTCTCGCATCTCCCCGCTCGGTCTCCCAGATAGCCTCCTCGACCGGACGATGCCTCCAACGGACCTTAACAATGGGAATGGCTCTCGAGCGCAATCTCCTCACATCTCTCGGCTAGAATGGCAACCGGCTCCTCTACAAATGTCAAACGATCATCCAACTCGACCGCATCATACCGGAGCACATGGGACTCATCAGAACATATCGCCGCAACATCGAAACATGAAACACTCGGGTGGATGGCCGAAAATGCCGGAGGTAGGGCCAACTCATAAGCAACCTCCCCAACCTGTCCGAGTATCTCAAAAGGCCCAATGTACTGGGGCTAAGCTTGCCCCGCCTTCCAAACCTCATCACGCCCTTCATGGGCGACACACTGAGGAATACCCGATCACCAACAGAGAATCTCAAAGGTCGACGCCCCGATCCGCATAACTCGGTGCCTACTCCGAGCCGTCCCGAGCCTATCCCGAATCACCCTCACCCGATCTAGGGCCTCCCGAAGCAAATCGTACCACGCGGCCTAGGCTCAGACTCGAACCAACCAACCGGGAGAGCGGCAACGCCTACCATATAAGGCCTCGAATGGGGCCATCTCGAATACTAGAGTGGTAGCTATTGTTGTACGCAAACTCCGCCAAAGGCAAGAATTGGTCCCACCGACCTCCAAAATCCATAACACAGCCCGCAACATATCCTCAAGGACCCGAATAGTACGCTCCGACGGCCATCCGTCCGTGGGTGAAAAGTCGTGCTAAGGTGGACACGGGTGCCCAACTCCTCCCGAAAAGCCCTCCAAAAGCCGGGAAGTGAACCGTGAACCTCGGTCCGAAATGATAGAAACAGCACGCCATGAAGACGGACCACCTCCCTAATGTAGATACGAGCCAACCTCTCAAGACCGAAAGTAGTATGAACGGGGAAGGAAGTGTGCCGACTTGGTCAATCGATCCACGATGACCCAAATGCTGTCAACACCTCTAGAAGTCCGAGGCAACCCCACAACGAAGTCCATAGTGATACGCTCCCACTTCCACTCCGGAATGGGTAATCTCTGAGCTCGCCACCGGGCCTCAAATGCTCGGCCTTTACGCCGGGCAAAGACAAGCAACGAGAAACAAAGTCAGCAATATCACTCCTCATGCCACTCCACCCGCAATGCCGCCTCAAATCACGATACATCTTCGCTGTGCCCGGATGGATAGAGTATCTAGATTCATGGGCCTCGAAAGTATCAACTGTATCAAATCTCCAACTCTCGGAACACGAGATGCGGCCGGCAAATTTCAACACTCCATCGGGATCTAAGGTAGCCTCGACCACCATCACCCGCTAACACTCGATCTCTAAGGGCCACTAAGGTATCATCCTCAAACCGGCAACCACGGATCCTATCAAGCAAAGAAGACCGAACTCCCATAAAGGCCAAGACGCGTCTAGAATCCGAGATATCCAACCGAACCATGCTATTAGCTAAGGACTGAATGTCCAAAGCTAAGGGTCGCTCCTCACCGTATAAGAAGGCTAGACTACCCATACTCACGCCTTCCGGCTCAAGGCGTCCGCTACTACATTCGCCTTGCCCTGGATGATAGAGAATAGAGAGGTCGTAGTCCTTCAGAGCTCAATCCAACGACGCCGCCTCGAATTAAGGTCCCTCGGCTCATGATGTATCAAGACTCCTATGATCGGTATAGATCTCACATCGAACTCCATACAAGTAGTGTCTCCAAATCTTAAGCGCGAAAACTACCGCCGCCAACTCCAAGTCATGGGTGGGGTAGTTGCGCCATGAATCTTAAGCCGCCTCGACGCATAAGCAATAACGCGCCCCGCCGCATCGCACACAACCCAAACCAATGCCGGATGCGTCACAATAAAAAGTAAAACCCTCGCCCTCAACCGGAAGAGTCAATATAGGAGCGGTGGTAAGCAACTCCTTAAGCCTCGTAAAGCTCCTCTCACACTCCTCCGACCACACAAACGGAACATCCCGGCGAGTCAACCGAGTCAACGGGCTGCAATAGTAGAAAAGCCCTCAACAAAGCGTCCGTAATAGCCTCGCTAGTCCGACGAAGCTCCGAATCTCGAAGAATCAAGTGGGCCGTGCCAATCACGAATAGCCTCAATCTTCGCCGGATCAACCCTAATACCCTCCTTGGACACCACGTGCCCCAAGAAGGCTACGAGACTCAAGTCAAAACTCGCACTTTGAGAACTTGGCATAAAGCCGCCGATCTCTCAAAGTCCGGAGCACTATCCTTAAATGCCGCTCATGCTCACCCGGCTCCGCGAGTATACCAAGATGTCATCAATGAAGACGATGATAAATAAATCAAGGTATGGCCCGAACACACGTGTCATCAAGTCCATGAACGCGGCGGGCGTTAGTCAACCCAAAAGACATCACAAGGAACTCATAGTGGCCATAACGAGTCCTAAATGCGGTCTTAGGGATGTCCGCCGCCCTAATCCTCGGTGATGGTACCCGGATCTCAAATCAATCTTAGAAAACACGGCGGCACCCCGAAGCCGATCAAATAAATCATCAATACGAGGCATGGGGTAACGGTTCTTCACCGTCACCTTGTTCACCGCCCGTAGTCAATACACAATCGCATAGTACCGTCCTTCTTCTTTACGAAGAGGACTCGGGGCACCCCAAGGCGACACACTCGGACGGATAAACCCCTTACCTAAGAGATCCTCTAACCGAGCACCGAGCTCCCCGAGCTGCAGAGCCATCCGGTCGGGCGGAATAGAAATAGGACGGGTGTCGCTCCAAATCTATGGCAAAATCAATATCACGATCCGGAGGTAGGCCAGGTAGGTCTCGTAGGGAACACATCCGCAAACTCTCTAACCACAGGAACCGAGTCAACCGAATGGCCCTCCCTACTCACATCTCGTACATAGGCTAAATAAGCTAAACACCCGTAAGCAACCAACCGCCTAGCTCGCATAAAAGAGATGATCCCCGTCGGTGTGTGACTATAAGCACCCCGCCACAACACCGGAGGAATGCCGGGCATCACTAAGGTAATGGATCTTGGCGTAACAATCCAAGACCGCATGGTAAGGGGATAACCAATCCATGCCCGTAATCACATCAAAATCAACCATATCTAGCAAAATAAGATCAACTCTAGTATCATAACCCCGGATAGTCACTAAGCAAGATCGCAATACCGATCCACTACTAAGGACTCACCCACCGGGGGTCGAAACACGCAACGGCTCAACCAATAGCTCGGGATCATACTCAATCGAGGAACACAATAAAAGATATATAGGAATAAGTAGAGCCTCGGATCAAATAAGGCGAATGCGGGCCGATGGCATAATAACACCGTACCCGTGATCACATCGTCCGAGGTCTCGGCATCTCGCTATAGCCGGAGCCGCATAAAAGTGGGCCCGGACTCCCTACCCCGTGCACGCCCCGCCCCCTAATCCGCCTCCCTGGGACCACCCCGTATACTCGGTGACCACCTCTACGGTCCCGTCCCCGGCCTCGCCTCTAGCTGGAGAAGCCGGGCGCATGCCTAGCCGCCCGTGGAGCGGGTAAGGCTAACCGCGATGGGGACACTCGCGGGCCCAATGATCTAACTCCCCACACTCATAACACCCCCGGGACCTGTCGACCGAGAGCCGGAGGTCGCTACCCCGCCGAAGAACCCATCTCGTGAACTATCTCGGCCCCCGACTAGGGACCGGCACTAAAACCAATATGGCGGTGCCGATCACCCTCCGATGCCCGGAGAGAAGCTCGGAAGGGGGCTACTAGACCGACCCGACCGAAACCTCTCGCCGAGATCTATCATAAGACTCTCGGGGTCCGAAACGGCGCCTATCATGGCTATCCTCCCGTCTAGCTCTCTTGCCGCCCCCCTTGGGCCTCGCGACGGAGCCGCTCGATAGTACGGGCATGGTCCACTACATCCGTAGAAATGAGCGGCTCGGGCCGAGACTAAAGGCGAGTCTCAATCCGCAACCGTAGTCTCAAACCCCGAACAAAACAACGAACCCTCTCCTCCTCGCAGGTAATATCATGGCGGCATGCCCGGAGAGCTCGTGGAATCGGGCCTCATACTCGATATCTTGTCATGGAGCCCCGCTCTAACCGAGCAACCGATCTCCGAGCCGATCTCTCGATGCTCCCGGGAATAAATCGAGCCAAGAAAGCCTCGAAAACTCAGTCCATGTGACCGGTGGAGACCCAAACCGGCCCGGTCTCTAAGTATGTATGCCACCACCGCCCGGCGGGACCGTCTAACGGGTACGCGGTGAAGTCTCGCTCCTCTCGACTCCACTAAACCCAAAGTCCGTAGCCGCTCGCGGCAAGTAACTAGAAACTCGTGGGCATCCTCCCCACTGCCCCGAGAAAACCCTCGGCGGTGATAGTCTAAGGAACACCCCGAGCATCTTCTCGCTCCCGTAATGGCATGACGCCCTCCAAATCGTCAGCCGAACAACCGGTGCCGCTAGCCGCCGAACAACCCACCGCCGGGTGTAGGTAGGGTGCCTCGCGGATCGGAACGGCTGGGAGCCGGGGCCCGCCGCATACCCCCAATGGCAGCTAGTATCCGTACGAGCATCGCCCGAATATCCGGAGCCGCCATGTGCTCGGGCGGTGGCCGGGCTAGTCTCGGGCCAATCGGCCGCCGCCGGTGTCTTTGGAGCTACCGGTGGCTCTATCACCGGCTCCGGAATTTGCTCTCGATCCCGGGCGGGTGCCGTAGTTCGGCACGACCTCGAGGTCGGCCTCTACCCCTAGCCGGGGCGCTACCACGCGTGCAAGCCATCCCTATAAAAGAGTGATACAAGTAAGATTTTCGAAACCGATATGACACACAATGCACGACAAAGTGATACAAAAGTGACACGTTCCTAAAGACATCCCGTAGCCTCCCGAAGATAAGTAACAGACGTCTCCGTACCGATCTGCAGGACTCTACTAGACATTAGCTCTGTACAAGTGAGACCGACGAACCTGGGCTCTGATACCACTTTGTCACGACCTGATTTATCAAGTCATGATGGCACCTACTATAACCCACCGGCGGGTAAGCCAACCCGTAACCCGAACAACAAGTAATGGGTCCGAGGGTAGAAATCAAACAAAAGTAGGAAAATAACAATATAAACAAGGCGGAACCAACCCAAAACATATATACAAATAAAGATCCCTCCCGTAACCCGGAAGTCACCAAGATGTGCAGCTACTACAAAATGAGTATAAGTCCCAAAACTAGACAATGTATACCGGACTGTCTCGAAAGGAAAGAGACAAGTCTATATATACGAGATGGAGACCGAAATAGTACAAAACGCCGTGTGCTCACCCCCGTCTCCGGATAAGTCTACTCCAAGCTCGATCAACGCTCGGCTACTAGTGCTCGAACTCGCATCACAAAATAGATGCAGAGCGTAGCATGAGTACCAAAACAACAGTACCCAAAGAGGCATCATAGGCCGACCGAGCAAGATAAGCAAAAGTAAACCGAAATGCAAATAAAGGGTCACATCAAGTGCAAAGAGTAGTAAATGGGGGTATGTACACGAGCGTACGGGCAACAAAGACAAGTAATCTAACTAACTCCGCCGGGCTCCCATAAACCCGACGGGTACGCTCGTGCACAATAAAAGAAACCACCTGCACGGACCCCCATAAGCCCGGTAGATGCATCGGCAGATAAAGTAAAATAATGGCACTAGAAGGTCTATCACAATATTACCAATTTCCGGACTTTTAACTTAACCGTTCCCAATCATATTCCGGGATCTCATTACGTTTCGGACTTTAATCGAATCTCTCCAACCTCCAAAACCTCAACCTACGATAAGAATAATCAAGACTAAATCAAGCTTTAGTGAGGAATTGGGAATACACCACGTGCAAGCCGGACCACGGACTCGAACCGGTACTATAGCTAAGGAGTCAACCTATATGGGCCGGACCACGGACTCGAACCGGGTGCCGTAGCCAAAGGTCGGGCACGGGTGGGCCGGACCACGGACTCTAACCGGGTACTATAGCCAAAACCAGATCACGGGTAAGCTGGACCACGGACTCAAACCTGCACCGTAGCTAAGCCTCGGACATAAGTAAGCCGGACCACGGATCTAACCTGCATCGTAGCTAACGTAAAAGGGGCATTATGGATACAAGGTCATAAGTTGAGTTACCGACTATCGACTCAAGTCCGCTATATCATCTACAAGGAGCCGACCGTCCGAAACGGCGTCGGAAAAGTTCTACCGCCCAACGACATCCGAAATCTCGCAAGTCTATGGCAACACTAGTCTAAGCCTAGACTAAGGCCAAACATACTTCAAATCAATATTATCATATACACCACAAGATATGGATATTAAATAATATCAAGAGACATGCTGTCATAATTCAACACTTTCCCGAAATAAGGTCTAAGGCATGAACTATAGAAATTTAGCATGCTCAACACCCAAACCCCTCCATACTCAAGCAAATCAATAAACAAATGCCTAAACATGCTCAATCTCACGAGAGAAAGCCATAGCCTACGTCAATCGGGATGACGCGTGCTCCAACTCACGCTATCGAATCTTTTCCCGTTCGAACGCTCTCCGAACGCTTCCCCACTAACAAAAGGTTAATCACCTCGTCATTACGAATATATTGACACTAAAATTGTATTTTTTCGGAGACGGACCCAAAATCGGGTCTAAAACGGGATTGTGGGGCCCACAATTGGAATCTCAAAATCGAATCCGTGGAAACGTCCCAAATACCTTACTAAACTAATACTCCAAAATTTTAGCACAAACAGATACCTAAAACACAGGAAATCAGCCACAACAATTAAAATGGGCAGCCCATTAATCACCAATTTCTGGAAAAACGAGACCCTTTCAACCCAAACAGATTATACCACGACGATCCTTGCGAAAAACTCTACAAGTTAGCCTCAAGAATGACTCAAAACGGACCTAAGATGAGCAAGATCTCACATTTCAAAATTCAATAACAATTCAATCCGAAAGTCATCCTAGCAGTGGCTAAATTCGATTCCTTACCTCAAACGAAGCCTCCTCTCGCGTTTCCGAGATCACCGCTAGATTCCCCACGAAATTCTCTTGAAGTTAGCCTCTTGAAGCACCTAATTTGGACTCAAAATGAAGGAGAAATTTGATGTTGAAGTTGAGGAAAAAAACTTGGACGACTTGTTCTTAAATCTGGAATTCCAGCCGCTGCCACGTGGCGTCACGTGGCTCTGCCACGTCACCGCCGCGTCAAAGTTCTACAACCCTTCAAACTTAAATTTCGATGTTTCGGACTCGTTCGGAATCGGAAAAATACAAACCATATATGGAATCTAATTGGAAACGATATTTCGGACTCAACGGTGAAGGCGAAATTTCCATTTGGAGATTGCTTCGATGAAAAGTGGGTCCCACACCCAAGATCGTTTGAGCCGATTCCACAAATGTCATCTAAAGCCTCGGGAAGCGAACGAAGGGTCGTTCTAGACCAAAATCGATCTTCCGAAGCTAACCTAGCTGTCGAATTTTCATCCGAGCACGACTCCCAAGAAGGTTGACCAAAGTCAACTTTTCAAGTTATAAAAATCTCCAAAACAGTGGAAACGGGCCTAAAACCCAAACGAACGACCAGGCGACCGAACGGTCAGTGCCAGCAAGTCATAAATGACTTGGGGTCGCTACAGGAATGCTCTATACGAGGAAAAGAATTCTTTAATTTAAAAATGACCTGAAGGGTCATTACAATAGCTAAAAATACCATTTATTATGAGATGAAGGAAGTAATTTGTTACCATATTAGAAACAAATATTTGACTTTTAATATGTTAAAACTTTTTAAAAATAATTTTAAAAAAGTTTCGGATTAAATTCGTTATGCATTATATTGGTGAATTTCTCTTAACATTAATTAAGTTTCGGATTAAATTCTTTCTCCTTTCACCTTTTATATCCCCGTTGCATTTTATGGTTAAAAATATTCTCGTGCACCCTCACGCCACCAAGTGGGCCAGCCTCGTGCATCCATATTGTCTGAACATTTTATGGTAATTGAATCCCTCAAGCTAGCTTCTTTTTTTTGTATGTGTGCGTTTTTGAGCTTGTGAGAGAAGTAAATGCAACTTGTGAGAGATACCAAGAAGAGCAGTGAAAATATCTTCAGTTAAAAATAGGAAAAAATACATAAAAATATAATTTAAGATATTATAATCTTTAAAATTGCCTACCATTTAAAAAAATTACATAAATCCCCTCTAAGATAAATTCCTATGCTTCGGAGACATCCTCATACCCTCGAATACATCCTATCCACTCTACGATACATCCCTATCCCCTCTCGAATACATCCCTCCCATTTAGTTATGTACCATTTACAATGTATCAAACAACCAAAGAATGTATTCGAGAGCAATGAAAAATCAGGAATTTTTGTAATTGGGAAAACTTCTGGGATATGATGTATTAGCTGTTGAAGTTAAGGGAAGCTGAATCTATGGAACATATTAAACAACGTGTAGTACAATCAACATGTACGACTGTTAACTATAATAACGGTCTGGGCTACTGAAGTCGACTAGCTAGGTTACTATGTCTCGTGTTAGTTGAAGTCGATTAGGATTAGTTATAAATGTAGTAGTAGTAGTTCTTGTAAATTGTGTATTTGTCTTATAGTAGGACTCTAAGTATAGCAAGCCTAGGACATTGCAATTCACTCCTATATAAGGAGATGTACTCGACAGTTTAACATATCAATACAATCCTTAATTTCTTTCATTCTTTAAGTGAGGATTCTACATGGTATCAAAGCTCATAAACTCTTCTTCTTGCCCAGTATTAAATCTAAAGTAACCACACACACTAAAGAAAAGTGCGGATTACATAGGAAATTTTCTGAGGATTGTATACAAAAAATTAGTTTCCTGTGGATTTTTCTACAATAAAAATCGATGCTAAAACCTTTGTAAGTAATTATTTCCTACGAATTTCAAAATTCTCAAGTAATTTACCTAAAGATTCAAATTTCGCATGTAAATTACTTGCAAATTTTGTTGTAAAAATACCTCAAAAATTTTTGGTAAAAATTAACAAAAAAAGAAGAAATTTTCTTACAATTTTTTTCGCAAATAAAGCCGAATGAAATTATTCTAATAAATTTTCAAGAAAATTCCTGTAAAAAATATTTTTCCTAAAGTAATTATTTTGTTCACCCACCCATTATTAATTATTAATTGCACAACTTAGCATTTAATATCATTGTCCACCACTTAATCCTTGCCCCTGCCCTTGGCATTATTATATTGCACAACTTAGCATTTAACTCCATTGCCCACCAATTAATCTGTGTTTTTTCTTCTTCTATTAAAGTAATTTCTCCTTGAAATTAATGTAGTACCCCGTAACTAGAAAGAACTAAAAAGTAATTTAAAAGAGGAAATAGTCATTTTTGGAAAGTATATAAAATCTGGAAAATTGTGAAGTATGTTAAGTTGAGTTTTTGGTCAACTTCAAACGACCATAACCCCTAGCTCAGGATGAGTTAGGTGTACTTCTAGATATGGTAGGAAATCTCTTGGAATAATCTTTCCAACACTGCTGAGTTTGCGCGATTCCGAGTTCGTATGAGTGAGATATGCCCTTTGAAAGTTGGGTTGTTTAATTAAGGAAAGTCTAATCCAGATTTTGGAAGGGTATTTTGGTCTTTTCCTTACCAATTGTTTTAATTCGTTTTTAGGATTTAATTGGGGTAAAGTCAGATTTTAGTCAATTTAGAAAAGTTGAAGTTCACGCTAGGGCTTGGAGAAAAGAGAAAATAGGATAAAGGAGAAGAGAAATCAAGAATTGTCAAGAACATTTGAGTTTAACTTGTGGATTTCGTCAAGGGGTGATCCCTACGAGGTATGTGAGATCACGTAGCGATGGTTTAGTCCACCCACACGCCAATCATGATTCAATTCAGCAAAGTTTATTAGATTCGAAAGTAAATCCCTTGAATTCTTGATTAAGTTCGTTTGAACTCTTCTGGGCTGTGTTGTTGGAGTTTTCTTGAGATTGATTCATGTTTTTAGTTGTGTTTTCGAGTAGAATCTGATGTATATTGAGGGTATAAATGATTCTATGTGTTTGGGGAATGAACCAATTGAGTTTAGAGGGTTTAGAGATGAAAAACGGAGAAGAAAAGTCGTTAAACACCTAGGGAAAGGGGTGGGGCGTCGCACCAGCCAGCGCGCTCCAAAAGTAAGGCTGGCAAGGGGACAGGGACGGGGACTGGGGGACGGGACGAAGGGGGATGGGATGGGACGGGGGACGGCGCTGGGGGAATTTGGCCGGGACCGGGATTGGGGGGACAAAAATAAGTCCCATCCTTTCCCACTATATATACGGGATGGGATGGGTTTTGGGGGGACGGGACGGGACGGGGAATTTTTTATTTTTTATATACTTATTTATTTGTATTGAAATTATATGTTATTGAATAACATTTTTAGTTTATTTGATTTTTTGGTCAATAACATTTTTAGCTAATAAATAATGCTTAAGTTTCCAAATTCAAAATTCAAAATTCAAATTTCAAATTCAAACTTCAAATTTAAATTTCAAACTTCAAACTTCAAACTTCAAACTTCAAATTTCAAATTTCAAATTTCAAATTCAACTTTCAAATTTCAAACTTCAATTTTCAATTTTCAAATTTCAAATTTAAGAAGTTCAAATTTTTATTTTAAATATTTTAAAGTAATTTAAACTTGAAATTTTGATTTTTAAATTAAGTATTTTAAAGTTAGTTTAGTATATATGTAAATATGTATGAATATATTAAAATTAAAATGCAAGACAATAGTTATATAAAAAAGACTTAATAAAGCCTTCAAATTTATTCAATAAAATATAATTGCAACTTAGAACTTAGAAGTTACAATTTACAAATATTAGTGGAGTAATTAATCTACGCAGCCACCTTCTAGGAAGGGTTCTGTTTCAATAAGTTTTCATATGTAAAACTAATATTTGTTACAAATATTAGATGAGTAACTAATTTACGCAGCCACCTTCTAGGAAGGGTTCTGTTTCAATTATTTCTCGGATGTAATCTAATAATTGTATTCTCCTTTAAAATTTAATTCTAATTGTCGCATCATATCAACGGTAACATCCTCCGGTGTTGGCAAACTTGCTAGAAACTCTTGTGACTCTAACTCATCATCACTAGATCCAATTACCGCATTAATCCAAGATTCTTGTTTGGAACTTAACTTTGGGAAATTATAATTTCTCTTCTCGGCGTTGACCCAGTCTCTGAATAAAACTGATATTTCCAAACTGTCTTCCGCCAATGAATGTCTATGATCGCCAAGTTGAAACCTTGCCGCACTAAAAGCAGCCTCTGATGCAACTGATGAAGCTTGAATAGCTAGAACATCACGAACCATTTTGCTCAAAATTGGAAATGCAACGCTTCGCCTCCTTCACCATGCTAATAATTCTTCATTGTCATCTTCGTTTTTCACTGTTTCTAAAGATTGATTAAGATATTCTTCAAAATCATCACGGTTAGTAGAATTAAGACCAAGAAAATCTCGCATGTAACTTGAAATTCGAGCTTTACTCTGAGGATTAGAAGTTTGACCAACTTCTTGAGTATTTTTTGTAGTTCTATATTTTTCATACAAAATTTTGTCTTCTACTTTTATGCTAGACCTACACATTTCACAAGTTGAATTTATTTTCGGTAAAATTTCTAAGGTATCATAAAAAGTGTCAACAAGTCCCTGCACACCTTGTAATTTATAGTCAGGATGAAGTAAAGTAGTAGTTAAAAAAATTTGAGGAATAGGAAAAAAATATTTTTAAAATTTTTCAATCATACCTTCAATTGCAACTCTAAATTTTTCAATTTTTTTGTATTTAGAAAATTGAATTGAAATAGCACAAATATTTATTAATACTGATGAAATAGTAGGATAATAAATTCTAGAAAACATGGTTGTAGCATCATAAAAAAGTCTTAAAAATTCTAATAGTTCATTAGTTTCTTCCCAATATTCGTCACAAATTCTGTCTAATGGGTCAGCATTATGAGCATTAAACACCATTTGTATGGGTCCTCTATATTCGTAAGCAATTGAAAACATTTCGTAAAAAGAATTCCACCTTGTTTTAATATGTCTTGAAATTTTTCTTGGTGGCAAATCACATAGTACACAACACTCATTAAATTTCCTAATTCTAGCAGCTCTATTAGCATAAAACATCCAGGCAACAACATATTCAATTTTCATACAACCACATTCAAATAATGAAATACCATCTTATACAACTAAATTTAATACATGTGCAACACATCTAACATGAAAAGAATTAACATCAATTGGACATAGTCTAGTTTTTAACATACTATCAGCGTTTACATTATTAGATGGATTATCTAATGCAACAAACATTATTTTATCTATAAGCATGTAATAATCTATAACACTCAAAATATTTGAAGCTAAATATGCATCAATTTTTTTCTCTATACATTCTTTATAACTTAAGATTCTTTTTTGTAAATTTCAGTTATGATCAATCCAATGTGCTGTAACAGTTAAATAATTACGTACATTAACACTACGACTCATGTCCGAAGTTATGGACATTCTACAATATAATATGCTATATATACAACGAAGATATTGACAATGTTTACCTTGATATACAAAAACATCAGATTAAACAGTATTTCTTGAAAAACCTCTATAATTAGAATTATAAGTTTGTTGAATATATTCAATAAAACCGGGATGTGAAGGAAAACTAGAAGGTAAACCACAAACATAAACCATTTTAGCTAAATTTTTGCGATCTCTTTCCTTATTATATTTACGTTGTGTTAGTGGACCACCGGGGTTAGAAGGATCTAATGTTCCTTGAACCATGTTAGAAGCCCCTACCGATTCATTAACAATAATATCAAAATCATTAACTTGAATTCCTTTTTTTCTATTGGCTAATGATTTAACTTCTTTATATTGAATCGACACATAAGATAACAAATGTCTATTTAAGCCCTCCGTCCCACCTTGACCTCCACCTTGTTTATATTTAAAAGGTTGCTTAAATTTATTACAAATAGCAATAGAATTTTTCTTATCTAAAGTCATAAATTTCCACACAACAGAAGTTTTAGGGCGTTGATACTTCACCTTCTCCCTTGTAGGAGGTATAAGGGGTGGGCGTCCAAAATTTTACTTCGTTGAATTTGTAGTTTCATTTGGAACATTTGTCACCGGACTAGTAGGTGTATCTTTTAATTCATCTTCTCCCAAACCAACTTCTACTTCTTCACCTAAATTTTCATCAAGATAAGGATTAACATCACCATAAATTTGTTGTAAAAATTCACGATCGAGTTGAGCATTTGAATCAATGTCATAAGAAGTATCATCAACATAAGTAGAATCATTTGTAATAAGTCTAACTCTAGAAGTACCACCACATTTACTCTTATTTTTTTCCTTACTACTTTTTTTTATTACAATTAAATAATCTACTAATGCCACTTGGTTCTTTCTCCTTTCCTTTACCGGTATCTTTTTTATTAGAACTCATATTTAATTATATGTAAATTATAATATAAAAATAATAATAACAAAAAAATTAATGACGAAAAATAAAATATAAATATTTTGAAACAAATGTACCAAACGTCTGCGTTAATAGCAGACGTTATAACCGATTCTTGAAGCTTGTAGTTTGTTGTAACTTGTAATTTGAAACTCCAATATTTGATAGCAAATATGAGAATTATATATATTATGATATATATTATGAAAACTTAGAATTGAAATATATGTATTATGATATAATATGAGACTTAAATGGAATAAAAGATTGAGACTTAAGATTGAAACTTGAGAGATATAAAAAATAGATGAGAGAATATATAATTTTGTAAGAAATAATAAGGGATAGAGGGGTATTTATAATATTAAAAGTGGGTTAAAGTGTATTTATGATAACTTGAGTGTTTAAAGTAGAGTATTAAAAGTAGGGGTGGTAGGGAGTGTTGGGGAAGGGAAAAAACAGTCAATAAGTCTGTTAGGGGGCCTACTAGCCGTTGCCCAACGAATATAATTCAAAAAAAAATGTTAGGGGATCCCGCGATCCAGCCGGTTCATCCGGGCCGGGTCAACCGGGCCCAAAGGGTGAACTGGCCCCTAATCGGTCCCCTATCCTAAACCTCTCCCAAACCACCAAAAAATTACGGGATCGGGTCCGGTGAGCCGGTTCTCTAACCGGTCGCGGGCCGGGGCGGGCCGACCCGATCCCCCTGCCAGCCCTGTCCAAAACGTACTCTGAAGTTTCACCCTTGGGGCGCCGCGCCAGCCAGCGCGCCTCAGGACTATTTCTGATCTTCACCCTCTGGCGCCCCGCACCTCTCAGAGCGCCAGGGACGCCAGTTCTTCCCATTCTTCCCCCACCTTTCCGTACTAGTTCCTTAGCAATGTACCTATGTTTTCTAGTTGATTTCAACACTCTTAGGTACATCTAAACATAATGAAATCATCCATAAACATGAGATCGTGAACCTTGAATCCATGATTCAATTCAAGGAAAGCTAAGAGTCAAATCTAGAAGTTAAGAAGCAAGTCAAGAGAAGTTCATAAAGTTTTCAAAAGTCTTTCGCAAATGTTTTAACTTTGTTTAAAGACTTAAAGTTCAAGTTAAGTAAGGAGTAAAGATTGAAGTTCTTTTCTTCAAAGAAGTATATGGGGACAATGTATTCCCAAAGAGTTTAAAATGTTTTCACATTTGAGAAAGAAAGGGAACATCGATTCCAAAAGAGATTTTAAGCTAAGTTTTGAGTAATTATCTCAAACCAAAGAAAGAAGTTTGTATTAAAAACATATGAGCTAAGTATATTTTGGGAATAGTATTGAGCACCGATATGGGGATGCGAGTTCATATTAACTCATGTCTCCATAAACCATGTACCCATCATGGGTAGTAAAGGATCATACTTTTTAGATGACTCCTTAAGATACTTTTAGCATAGACTAGTGGATCCACTTAGTTAAGGCGTTCTATATGATGACGAAGTATAGTACAATTCTGGCAGTGTGGGCAAGACGTTGTATCACCACTTTGGCTCATAGTGGTGGTTGTCAGTTAGAGAAACTCCTACAGAAACTATAATACTTTATTATATGAGTAAAGTTAAGTTTGTTATTGCATTTTCTTTAATAAGCTAAGTTATTTTCCACTTTTTTACAAGCTTTTCATATATTGCATGTGTTTTATAGCTTTATTTGAGTTAAGTTGTTCATGAGTTGAGAAGAGCCAAGGTAAGTGTTTCTTTCAGATTCTTTTCAAGCCTATGTTATGTTGAGCATTCCAACTCGCATATTCGTATATTCAATGTACTGATGTCAGTTGGCCTACACCTTTTTATGATGCAGATTGAGGTAACTAGGATCATCACCCAGTGTCTCGTTGATCTAGTTGAGCATTCTGGTGAGCCTCCTTGCATTTCGGAGGACTCCTTTTATTTTGCTTTCAGTATTTTATTGTTAGGATGATTGGGGGTCTTGTCCCAACATCCCCCTTTGTTTTAGAGGCTTCATAGACAGTTAGTAGTTCAGTTGTCTCTACATTATCATTTCATATGTTAAAACTTGAGTTGCCATTTTGGCCAAGTTGAATGTTTGACTTTTAAACATTCTTAGTTATTTTATTAAACAGTTGAGTAAAGTGCATTTGATCATTGTAATACTGCTTAGAGTCTTCTGCTAAGTAAGTAAGCCAGGCTAAGGGTTTGCTTGGGGCCAACAATGGTTCTCAAGTGCCAGCCACGTCCGGGGTGTAGGCTCGGGGAGTGACAATTACATTCTATCGATGTTCTTAGTCATAGTAGTATAAATGCTAAATTTTTTTGTGTCTTCCTTCGATGTGGTACAAAAGGTACTAGTGACATTACACCAATTTTGATGTCTTCCTCTGATATGGCTTCGAGCGATTTTTTTGTAAAATATTTATGGAACCCTCTATAGAGAGTTGGGGGAGTAATATGTGAAGTCTCACCAATTTTTGCATATATTTTGAACATTTAGAAGTCATTTTTTTTTTACAGGAATTAGATAGTTTTCTTAGTTTTTCGTTTGTGTTAGCCCATGAATATATTGGTGATATGACTTGTGAGCGATTTTTTTGCAAAACATTTACCAAATTCTCCGTAGGGAGTTGGGGGAGTAGTACGTGAAGCCTCACTATTTTTGTACATATTTTTTACATTTAGGATTCACTTTATATGAATTATGTGATTTTCTTAGTTTTTGTGTGTGTTAGCCCATGAATATGTTGGTGATATGGATCTGGGTGATTTTTTTACAAAATCTTTACGGAACTCTCCGCAGAGAGTTGGGGGAGTAGTGCGTGAAGCTTCATCATATTGTGGGCATTTAGAAGTCATTTTACACCTATGAATATTTTGGTGATATGACTTTTGGATGATTTTTTTACAAAATCTTTACTCAACCCTCCATATAAATTGGGGGAGCCGTACGTGAAGCTTCATTATTTTTTTTCACATAGTTTAGACATTTAGGAGTCATTTATAGGAATTGTATGATTCTCTCAGTTTTTCGTGTGTGTTAGCCCATGAATATTTTAGTGATATAACTTTCAGATTATTTTTATAGCAGAACCTTTACAAATTTTCATTAGGGAGTTGGGGAGCAGCAAATAAAGCCTCACCGTTTTTCGCGCATATATAGAACATTTAGAAGCCATTTTACAAGAAATTAGGTGATTTTCTCAGTTTTTCATTTGTGATATTTCGGTGATATGATTTTTAGATGTTTTTTTTGCAAAACTTTTACGAAATCTTTCGTATGGAGTTGGAGGAGTGTAACAATCGGGTTCTGTCATTATGGAAAAGCCAACAGGGAAAAATTTTGGGCCGAAAAACTTTTTCGTAGTAACTTGGAATTTCCTAACCTAGTCCAGATTTGGACGAAATCAGAGTCTTCGAGGTCTAGGGAAATCTGGTAGCAATTGGGTGATCTAATTATGATTTTGATTACATGGGTTGTTAGATAAATCTTTACGGAATTGAATTCAGGTAAGTAAAACTCCCGAAATTGATCTTAGCGTGAACGGTAGTTTCTGAGTGTCGTTGGTTGAAGGTGTGTTGTGAAATGGGGGTTTTGAATTTCTTTAATTTGCTTGTTGTTTCGTGCAAAACGCTTTGGCAGTGGTTTCTGTCGCCAAAGAGGGGTCGTTGTAGCAGGGTGAGGATCGTTGTGGCGGGTCCAATGTGACTTAAAGTCGTAAATAAACCCCAAAAATGTTTTGTTATGCAATTTTTGAATTTGAGAGCTAAGGAACGAACCCAGGGTTTTTCTTGATAATTTTCCACTATTCTTGAGGCTACAGGTAAGATTTTAACTCCCCGAATCCATTTTTTGATCCATGGAATGTAATCGAATGGGTAATTATCGATTAGGGGGGGGGGGGGTTGATCTAGAAACTATGGTGGATAAGCCCTTATTTGGATAGTTAGAATTGTTAGTAATCCGGGTAATTAGTATTGTTTATTGATTCTCGTATTATATTGATTGTTTATAGACCAATAACAAGTGAAACGAATCCGAAAAGGGAAGGATCAAGTTTATTAGGGTTCCAAGCTTGTTTCGAGGTTGGTGATGGTTTTGATTCTATGATTGTGTGATGTATGTTTGTCTTTGCTTCATTATGATACATGTATGTATGTGAATGTTGCATTATTGATCACACTTGTTGTAAATGAGGAAATATGAATGATGAATGCCATGAATCATGACTTGATTGTATGATTATGAGAATGTACTTTGTGATTGTGATTGTGGCTTGTTGAACGGATCGAGTGTTGCGTTACGACACACTAACTTGGATTGGTTGCCACGTTTCGGCATAATTATGGGATCGATTGCCACGTTTCGGTATAAGCATTGGACCGGGTATCACGTTCTGATATGCTAACTGTTTGGGTTTTAGTTCCATGAGTGGACTAATGACTTGCCATAATTGTGTATCTTGAGAAACGTGAAGTTGTTCGTTGTTCGTAAATGATGATAATATTGTATATGTTCAATATATGCATGTGATTATATTATTGTATTGACTTATGTATGTTGCACTTAGTGGAATAGCCGTGTGATCTTACCAGTACACTGTGGTTGTGTACTGATACTGCACTTGCTCTTTCTTCGTTGAGTACAGGGCAAGCGGCTATTGACATACCTCGTTTAGAAGATCAGTGATCGTCGTTTGAATTCAAGGGTGAGCCAGTTCTTCCAGGCTGCCATGAGTTCTCCTTTCGTCTATGTCTATATTTCGGACTTAGACTTTTCTAGTTAGTTCATTAGTTGGGGTTGTATCCCTTCTTGTTTAGACTTGTTGAACTTTAGATGTTTTGGTACATTGACTTTCAGGTTCTAGGTGTATTTTCCGCATTTTTTAGTTGTTAGATCTTTTGGGAGTTTATGGGAACTCCAGTCTTTAGCTATTTAACTTGCTTCCGTAACTTAAATGCTTTAGTTTTGATTTAGTTGCTTGGTTTGGATTGTAGTAGTGGTTCTCCCACTGGAGGGTTAGTGTGGGTGCCAATCACGATGGTCTGGGTCGTGACAAGGAGCAGTACATGAATATATTAAGAAAGTATTGTTGGATATCCCAAAATAGTATAGTGAACAACTATTGTTAGACGGAATTTTTTTTTTTTTAAATCTTCTTACTTGAATTTTGATTATGCATGTTGTCAATAAATATCAGTGAAATTATTCGAGGTGCAACGAAGTGTGTCAAGAAATACCTTATCATGGAAAAATGATGAAGGACCATTTTGTAATTCAAATTGATACCGACTTGTCCAATATATTATCAAAGCACCGACCAAAGATTCAGCAACTTAACGACCCAACATCAAATAACAGTTTCATTGTATTTTTATATTATATAATAATAGAGTTTGGTTCTCTTTGATACCAACAGTCAAACTCATATCACATGCAACTATTCTGATTCAATACATGCACTTTATAGAAAATGATAAAAACAATTATTTATGTTAGGGTTGGTTCATAATGAACATTTTTGCCTTCATAACAAGTTTGGTCCACAAATGTAACAATATCCTCAAGATGGTTTTATATTTTTGTCTCTTTTTTTCCCCCTCCTATTAGACACTTTCCAGAGTATTGGTTATCTATTTATGACTTATGGGAATGTATGACATAATTTCAAAGGTAGTCAGATGGGTTTTGGGAGAGTTTGCGAGTTTTAAAAGTTTGAAACTTACAAAGGTCGACCAAAGTCAACATTGTCAAAATGTAAATTCATATATTTCTATTTATTTTTAGAGTTCCATATACAACTTACTTTTGCTACTCCCTCCATTCTAATTTATGTGATAGTGTTTGACTAAAACAAATTTAGCAATAAAATAAAGACTTTTAAAAATTACGATGACACAACTAATTTTAATTTTAGATGTCTGAGTCATGTTCGTAAACTTCTCGTAGCTCGAGATAGTTATTTGAAATTTGTCTAATGGTAGCCACGGATACTCTATACAATCATTGATAGTACAATAAAAGAAAAATATTTCATCAGAATTTTCATGTTTGAACTCTTATTATACCAAAATCTAATGTAAAAGGGAAAAAAGGAAAAATTTAATACAAAATCAAACTAAAACACCAATTGAAAGTTGAAGATTTTGTATCTCCAAAAATTTCTCAACAACGATAATTTTTTTATACTAAAGCTAAAGGTAATTAAGTCATTATTGTATGTTTTTTCTAAAACAATTTTACTCAAGTCATCGGTTAAAGATCCTCTTATATATATATATATAGTTTTTAACTATTTGAAAAAATATCCTGAGAGCAAATACAATAATTTTTATTTAATGGATGGGGACAGTTGGTGGGAAATGGAATAAAGTCTTTGGGATTTGTTACCTTACCTGGAAAATGGAATAGTTAATTAGTTTCCTTGTTATAGTATGGAAACAAATAAAATAAGCTGATATTATTACTTGCCTTACTTCTTAGATTTACTTTCTTTATATTAAATTACTTACCTTACTTCTTAGATTTACCTTCTTTATATTATATTACTTACCTTACTTCTTAGATTTGCTTTTTGTCTCAATATTGTATTTTTTCCCCTTATATATTGTTATTGTTGATATTTTTTTATTTTGTAAGTATAATATTTCTATTTTAATAATTATTAGAATATATTTAATTTAGAATCAATCTGATTTTGCAAAAGAGAAAGAAAGAGCAAGTAATTACTTTTCTTTAATAAACAAGTAATAACCAATTAGACTTAGTAGTTTTGTTGGTTGGCTAAATGTAGATCTTAGTAATTTCGAGGCTTGGAAAACTCATGATTTAGATTGGATAGTTTTAAAATATCTAAGACTAACCGCGAGATTCGTAAGAATGTATTTTTTACCATTAAATACTTTTAGTAAAATTTGGTGTTATGCCATGATAAAGTAGAATTTTATTATTGAATAATGTTATAGACTTATGTTTTCTCTTTCTTTCGAATTATATTACTTAAGTTATGTTGACACTTATTTTATGTTATATTGGAATTTGACATAAAAGTATCATATTAAGCTTCTTTTTTTTTTTTTTTGGGGGGAGGGGGGGGGGAATTTTTAATTAATTAGGTTATATTTTTTATTTTAATTTATTTATTTTTGTACTATTAACTTGGTATTGCACATTGCATATTTTCATCTTCACTTACCATTGATAAATTATCTTTTTTAAAAAGATGTATGAATAGTGTTATGAAATTATATTTTAGTATCAAATATTAAGTTCACGTGTTCTTTTAATTTTTACAATTAGTTAAATTGGAAATATTATTTATTTGAAAAAGATATATCATTTAGTTTTACACAAAATTAGTTACAAATATTTGATTATTAATTTAATATATTTTCAAGAAATAATATGTGTCTTAAATATTTAATCTAATAGCATTCATTAAGGCATGTACTTATCAAATATTAATTCTTAATTTTTGATAAATACTTTCATTTTTTTAATCAATTCAACTGTGTAATTATATTTATACTATCAATGATATGCTTGTAATTATCCTGTCATTAAATTATGACAAACAAACATGTGTAATTTCAATATTAAGTAATTACTAAGCTATGTGATACGTAACCTCACCAATTTCTCTTACCATGTGGCAGCTTTCCAAATAGACACTTCAGTATTTATTCTCCTTATTACATGGAAAAATTTCAGAATAACTAAAATTAAATGAGAAAGAATCAAGATTAGAAAAGAGATAATTGCAATTCTACTCCAATTAATTAGAGAGCCTTTTGTGGAGATTGGCAAGTGCAATTAATAAGATAATCCAAAATTCTGTGTATTAATTAAAAAAATATTGTTTTTGGTAATTAGATTTGTCCCCTCTCTATATATAGATCCCAAATCTATCTTCTTCTCTCATAAATTTATTTATGATTGATTTAAAATTTTAGAAAAAAGAGAAAAAGATGTGTGGAACAGATGGTTGCCTTGTCAAGTGTTCTTCAGTCCCTTGTGCGACTCCAGAAAATGATACGAAGAACACTTCTACCACTATTAATCTAGACCAGTGAGTATTCTCTTACAATTTTAATTCATTTTTCATTAGAATGTTTCATATAAGTTATACGCTTATGGTCTTGGTCAATCTTCCTGGTTCAACTTTTATATATGAAATCGCCAATTTTGATTTATTCAATGTTGAGTGCTTTATTATGTTTCTAGAGATTAGGTCAATTTTCATTAAAAAAAATGTAGAAATGTTACAAATTGCTCAATTCTTTGTTGGAATATTAATTTGGGATTTGATTTTTGTTGTGTGTGTATAGTGGTGATCCAACAATGTATGAGTCATATTGGAGAAAAATGGGGAACAAGTGTGACATAACATTCAATGGTGATGATTCATTGAGTTATTTTACTAATGGTAAGAGCTTGTGTTGGTTCTTGGAGTCAAAACTAGAGAAACAAATTAAGAGGCTGCATAGTGTAGTTGAAAATGCAATTGTGGATGATTACTATATTGTTGTTGGCACTGGATCAAGCCAGCTTATGCAGGCTGCACTTTATGCTCTTTCTCCTACTGATCAACTTGAGCCTATCAGTGTAGTTTCAGCTACACCTTTTTATTCGGTACGCGTTTATACAATATATTTTTTATTTAAATTGTGATGGATGTCCTAGCCTATGCTTGGTAAAATTAGTGGTCAAAAGTTAAAATTTATTAAAAGGTGCTATATATTAAGGTTTTAAGACTCAACAAGGCTAATGATTCTTTTTGACTTTAGATATTATTTTAACATGCCTAATGCATGTTGATCAATCTCTAATTAACCTATTTATAGTCAACGAAACAAGTTGTTTAATAATGTTTCACTTATGTTAACATACCATGTTTCTCGCTGAGACAATGTTGGTTACTTACATTGTATTCTAAAGAAACTTATAATATAGAACATGGTTCATGCAAAGATTTGCAATACATATTTAAAATATTAGTGTTTGTTCTTTATTAATTAGTCACATGGTTCTTGGTACATATTAGATCCATTAATTATAACATAAATCATAATTCTTTCTTATAATTGCAATAATCACTAGGCTACACCCTTAAATACAACATGATATATAATTCTTGAAACACATCATGTGACTTAGTTAGTCTACTTTAAAAGTGACATTTCTTGATTAATTACAGAGTAATTGTGTTTTTGCAGTCATATCCAGAAGTGACTGACTTTGTGAAGTCAGGGCTACACAAATGGGCAGGAGATGCAAGAACTTTTGAGAAAAATGGACCTTTTATTGAGTTCATTACATCTCCAAATAATCCTGATGTGGTTGTTAGAGAGCCTGTAGTTAATGGTAATCAAGGAAAATTAATCTATGATTTAGCTTATTATTGGCCACAGTACACTGCTATTACCTCACCTGCCAACCATGATGTTATGCTTTTCACTATTTCCAAATGCACTGGCCATGCTGGTTCCAGAATTGGGTAAGTTTTTCAAACATTAATTACAAGTGAAGTCACAATCACAAAATCAAGCACATCAACAACTATTTTTAGCTTCAAAGTATCATTGACTAATTCTACAACTCAAACTTATAGAAGTCTACAAATTTCAATTTCTCACACATTATAATTTGATTTACATGTAGTTGGGCACTTGTTAAGGACAAAGAGGTGGCAAAGAAGATGACAAAGTTCATAGAGATTAGTACAATTGGTGTATTTAAAGAAGCTCAACTTAGAGCTATTAAGATTCTGAAGTGGTCTCTGATAGTTGTTTGGATCCCAAAATGGAAAATTTCTTTGAATATAGTCAGTCTCTTATGAGTGACAGGTGGAAGAGGTTAAGACAAGTTGTTATGGCCAATGACTTTTTTGTCCTCCAGAAATACCCTTTTCAATATTGCCTTTTCACAAAAGACTTTTGTGAATCACACCCTGGTAATAACAAAAATATTACAATGTTATGTCAAATTTAAGATTACAAGCTATGATGTTATCGATATATATTTGAAAAAAGTTTTCTTTTCTTTTGAAATTTGAAATTCATATTATATTTTGAAACAACATTTGCATGGCTTATTTGCAAAGGAGGTGAAGAGGAGGATTGTCAAAAGCTTCTTAAAGAGCACAAGATTCATACATGGAGTGGAAGAAGATTTGAAAGTGATTTAAGAAATGTTAGGATAAGTATGTTGAGTAGAGATGAAGACTTCAACATCTTTCTGAAGAGGCTTACGACTATTCGAGGACCTACAAATGAAAACTAAGACATATTTATGCATGAAATATTACTTAGTTAAATTTATATAGTATCAGTTTTTAGAAAAATATTCTAGCTATAAGTGGGTAATAATTAGACTTTATAATGTCATTTTCTATTTGCAAAAATTAAACATTGATTTTGGATGTGTTGAAGAGTAGAATATTTTCTTGAATTGATGGAACTTGGTTGATTAATGCCAAAAAGAGTTTCCAAAATAGAAAAGGGCCGATAATAGTACTTTTTGGTCTCACGTTCTTTTGATTTTTATGATGTTAGATTAAGAAATATTTAATCTTCAATTAATTTAAATGTGTTGAAGTATGATATAGTTGGATTAGTTTTTAGAATTGTATTATTGTCAAATCTATCTATATATAATAGGAGAGGAAAAAATGCCACATGTCAGTACCACAATTATTCTTGAATTTTTAGTTTTAAAAATGATATACTTAGTTAATTTAAATAATAAATTCAATTTTAAAAACAAGCAACAATATAAAACAGTTTTAGAAGAAAAACAGTTTTGAAACATAACGTTTAAATTCAATTTTGAAAACAAATAACAATATAAAACAGCTTTTTAAAAAGTAGTTTTGGAACTTAATGTTTAAATTCAGTTTTAAAAATAATAACAATATAAAACAATTTTTTAAAAAAAACATTTTGAAACTTAACGTTTAAATAACTTTAAAGCATATTTAAGAAATATAAATAATAGTAATGAAAATATTATTATATCAAAACTGTCCAATACACATCTATTGCTACACAATTTTTAACGCTATCTAATTATTTATTCTTTTTTAAAAAACATATTTTGTTTTTAAAAAATAAAAAGAAACTTCAACTACAAATAATTATCCCTAAAATTCCTCACCCACTTGACTTCTTAACTTCCTACCCCAAAAAAAACTCAACCGTATTAATTTAGTAAATTTAAATAGGACAGTCTTTTCTTTAGTTTTTCCAGGGGAAAAAATGCATTTCAATAAAGAAAATTCAAGGCAATAATAATGCTTACCATTCATGAAAAGGTAAATTTTTTTTTATCATATTTCCTCTCTTATTCTTCTGTTTTATGTGGTATACATTATCAATAATTGTACTTTATTTTGGAAGTTCTAGATGTTGAAGATGACTAGTTGATGAAGTTAGGATCAAGCCATTTCTGTGATGAATATATGTAGTTGAAGAAGGAGAAACACTTTTAAGACTATATCTGATAACTATGTCAAACATATAATATATTTTTATTGTTTTAATCTTATGTTTTGTTTCAAAATCAAACTGTGTTGAATGTATTTACATATAATTTATGATTCTTTGTTTACTGCATATTTCATATTTATAATTTTTTAATCTTATTTTTTTAATTGCAAATGAATGATGAAACAATGATGGAAATTTTGAATTAAAAGATTAGAAGTATTTAAATTTGAAGATATTATATTTTTAAATTATTAACTTAATTAAAACTAGAAACTCATGATTATGAAATTCTAAATAAACTCTTACTATTTCACAAATTTATCTTTTTAGATGTTATAAATATATTTAACTACATTGAATCTATATATAATATAAAGCCAAATGTAGGCAAGGATGATGTGGCACATCTCTAAGGCCACCATTGCTATTTAACTTTTTTCTCATTTTTTTTGACATTTTTCTCTATTTTTTCTTATTTTTTAATCAAAGAACTAATCATATTCTATCCTATTTATCAAGTTTCATTAAATTTTATAACAATCATATTAATTTATTATGGCACCTCTTTATGGCCTAGAATATTATTTATCTTTAGTCTTCCCTTCTTTTCTTTTCTTTTTTTTTTGAAAAAATCCTTTCATTATTTTCATTATTAATTTGTTTAATTATAAAAGTTTATATATATATATATATATTAATTATTGTATTGTAAAAATAAATTACTTAATTTATTATAAATAATTTTTTTATTAACGTAGGAATATTAACATAAAAAAACTCTCCACATTCTTTTTTCTATTTGTTTGTCTCACTTCTAATCATGAAATGATAATTTTTTTTTTATTTTTTAAAAGTATTTTTCTCTTTATTTTTTTAATTTATTCACAAGGAGTTTTTACCCATGACTTGCCCCTCTTTAATTTTTACTCTTAATAATATTCATAACTCCCATAATTTTTATGTCCATAACCTCCAAACTTAAATTTGCAAGTTTATGATGTCTTATGGTATTCCTCTATTTTGCCTATAAATTCATATTAGTTTCATGAAGATTCACATTCAAAATTATCTTTTCTCTTCTTCATCATATTTGTTTGGTTTGTAACAAAAATATAAGTACAAGAAGGTAAGAAATATTTCATTGCAAATCTTTATTTTTTTCATTTCCTCTATTTTTTATATATAAATTCATATTTATTTTCACGAAGATTCACATACAAAATTATAATTTCTCTTCTTCATCACATTTGTTTGTGAATTAACTAACAAGTAACAAAAAAGAAGTACATGAAGGTAAGGTATATTTTATTCTCAAGTCTTTCTCTTTATTTTTATGTACTTAGACATGCTTTCTTAATATTTTATTTATGTTTGTATTATCATTCATCAAGCAAGTATGATTAAAAAAAATCCCTCTGTAATTCTTAACAATGTGTTGTCCGTGCAATTGCTCTTTCTAATAGTTAATTTTCTGGATATAATATAGTTTGATTATAATATTTGTTAGATTTCAAGAAATGATTACTATTTAGTATTGTTAGTACTATTTTAAAAAAATATGCATATACTACATATAGTTTAAATTTTTTTCTTTCTTTTGATAAATAATTATTTTTATGGCATATGATATTTTTTTATTCAGTTGGTCACATATAATGAAGAGTTTGACATATGGAGCAAAATATGGTGGCGGATCTACTTGCAAAGGAAGATGGTAGAAGGGAAAAAAATGAAGCATAATTAGAGATTATTTTTGCTAGATTATTTTTTTTTCACTCTGACTTGTATTAGTAACTTAGTTACTTTTGCTAGAATTTTTTAAATTTTGGGTTGTATAAAATTTTTAGCTAAATGTATTGTCAACGCTAATCATTTGATCTTTTACTATTCTACTTTTTCTTTGTTATGAAGAAAAATTAATATAATTATCACATTTCAGCAACAAAAAAATATGATGATTAGGAGTTTCATTTTTATTTTACTTGCAAAAAAAGTAATTGAAAAATAAAATATTAGTTTCATGATGCCTTTTTTTTTTTGCATATGTAACAATCTGTTTTCATCATTATCCTTTTTGGTTTGAAATGTATTTATAATTTTTATGCAGTCACCTATTATTATATTTTCTTTGTTCATTTTTTGTATTTTCACCCCTTATTTTTATTTATTTATTTTACAAATAAAATCAATGCGTAATTAGTAATACATTTAATGTCTAATAAAATTATACATTTTAATTATTTATAACTCATGTCTCTTCATCTTACTTGTAACTTCTAATATTAAATATTATTCACAACTATTGTATGTTTCATTTTTCATAATTCTTAATATTATTTAATTAATGTTTAAAAATTTATAATAAACAAATGTAATAATAAAGACATAATAAAAATTTCAATTTTGTTTTTATGAAATCAGAGTTGGTATAGAAAATTAGTACTCCTCCAAAAGATAGAGGAAGTTAAAACATATAAAATGTTTACAACGTAATACAATATATTATTATTTCAACATATTACCTCTTATTTCATTTACTTCACCACGATGAATATTTTGTTCTACTAATACATATACAAAAAAAATACATTATATTTTATATGTTTAAAAAAAATGAAAAAAAAAACGTATGATATTGCAGATGAAGAGAAATATTAATATTATTTATATATTCGATACTAACCTAAATATAAATATTATATATTATTATTTTATAAATATTTCATATAGCCACGCGAAGCGCGGATACTTTCACTAGTTTACATATAAAGGAAGATAATAATACTATCTCTCTATGTAATATAAATGGAAATTGACCTATATCTGCTAGCAATTTATTTATTTATCCTTACTAACATTTATTAAAAAATATTTTTTTTTCAATTTAACAAAAAACTAAAAGAGAATTAAAGAAAGAAACAAGGAAAAGAAGATAAAACGAATAAAAGGGACGAAATGTAGGTAAAGGGTAACATAGAAAGGATAAGGATAAGAATAACAAATTGATCCTCTTTTATTAATTATTGTTAATTACAATTTTTTTGTATTGATCTTCTTCATTTATTATTTTTCTCTCAACTCAAACATATATAAATTATAAGAAAAATAATGCATTGTATTTAAGAAAATTCAAGGGTAAAATATAACAACAAACTAATCTTCTTAAACAAACTAATTCATATTATATGACTTGAATTATACTTTTGTTCAAATTAACAGAGTAGAGTGATTCTAACTCATGTGTTATTTTGATATTGTTTGTAATTGATTGATGACTTGCAATAAAATCTAATAACCTATAGGTGGACTTCTTAGAACAAAGGAGTATCAATCATATTTTAAATGCAATAAAGAAGGAAATTATTTCCGAATAAAATGATTTGAGTCAAGTTTTACATTTTCATAAGACTCTAAATAAAATTATAGTTGTGATAATAAATAGATACCCATTCGAGTACTTCTTTTGATAAAGTAGAGTTAATGGGTAATATGAAGATGAGTATTATAGAGTTCATTGTTAAGTGCTCGAATTGCCAACAAGCCTAGGTAGAGCACCAGAGGCCTGGTGGTATGGCTCAGAACATATAACTTCTAGAATGGAAGTGGGAGGTGATCAATATGGATTACTAGTTTACCGTGGTCTCGCAGGCAACATGATTCGATTTGGGTGACTGTAGACCGAATGACTAAATCAGACCATTTCTTATTGGTAAAGACTACGACTTTAAAGGATATGTTGAGGGCGTGTGTGATCAATTTCAAGGGTAATTGGGATGATCACTTACCTTTCATCGAATTTGCTTACAATTAGTTATCACTCTAACATCCAGATGGCTCCTTATGAGGCACTTTATGGGAGAAGATGTAGATCTCCTATTGGATGGTTTGATGTTGGTGAAGCTGGGTTAATAGGACTAGACTTAGTTCATCAAGCTATGGAGAAAGTGAAGATCATTCAAAAAAGGTTGAAAATAGCGCAAAGTCATCAAAAATCATATACTGATGTTAGGAGAAGAGACTTAGAGTTTGAGGTGGACGATTGGATTTATTTGAAGGTTTCACCCATGACGGGTTTTATGAGATTTGGTAAGAAGGGGAAGCTCAGTCCCTGGTATATTGGTCCTTACAGGTATCCAAGAGGATTGGCAATGTAGACTATGAGTTGGAACTACCGCATGACTTAGCAACGGCCCATTCGGTATTTCACATTTCAATGTTAAAGAAGTGTATGGCCGATCCTTCACTTATTATACTGACTAAAAATATTGGTATTAAGGACAACTTATCTTATGAGGAGATTCCCGTTCAGATTTTGGATCGTCAGGTTCGCAAGTTGAGAACCAATGAGGTAGCATCAGTCAAGGTCTTATGGAGGAATCAGTTTGTTGAGAAAGCTACTTGGGAGGCTGAGGAGGATATGAAGAAGAGATACCCACATCTCTTTACTCTCGGAGAAGCTTCAAATCAAGGTACTAATTCTTTTCTTAGTACTCTTTAAGTTGATGTGTTGTGTTATATTTGCATATTGGGTGTTTCTTAGTACTCTTTAAGTTGATGTGTTATGTTATATATTGCATATTGGGTGTTTGAGTTGGGTGTAAATGTTTGCACCCTCATTTTTACTTAGAGTAATCTCATTCAGAGATGAATGTTCCCAAGGGGGAGATATTGTAACATCCCACCTTAGAAAGAGCTAAAAATAGAAAGAACTAATTTGGAAGAGCCAAATCTGAAATTTTACAAGTTATGCTTAAGTTGTGAGTTTTGGGTCAACTTCAAATGACCATAACTTTCAGTACATGATGATTTAGGTAGACCATAAGATATCAAATGAAAGGTCTTGGAATCTTCTTTCCAACACCACCGAGTTTGCTAAATTTTGAGCTCGTATGAGGGAGATATGCCCATTTGAAGTTAGCCTGCCCAGTTAAGGAAAGTTACCTGAAAATATGAGGAGTATTTTGGTCTTTTCCTTACCCAATCAGATTAAAACGATTTTTAGTAATATTTTGGGGTCAAATCTGATTTGGGTCAGTTTTCATAAATTCAAATACACTTAGGGTTTTGAGAGGAGTTCAAGAAGAAGAGAAAAGGAGAAAAGATCAAGGCGTTCATCAAGATTCTTGAGTTTTGTTGCGGGATTTCGCCCAAGGTTCGATCCATAAGTGGTATGTAAGCTTTCATAGTGTTTGGTTCATTCACCCACACAACAATTTACATATTCGAATCCCTCCATAAAGATTGATAAAGTTGAGTTCTTGATGAGTTTCTTGAAGTTTGTGATCTACTCTTTAAGTATGAGGTTTCGTTGAGTTCTTGCGATGAGAATCTTGGGTTTGAGTATTGTTCTTGACTAATTTAGAGTGTATTTCATTGTAATTAAGTTGGTTCTGAGAATCTAGAAGATTTTGAGGGAAATTGTTCGATTCTAAAAGAGTTAAACATGAAAATAAAGCAAGAAAAATCTTTAAAAACCTGGGAAAGGGATGGGGCGCCGCACCACTCAGTGCGCCCCAAGCAAGTGTCTATAGGTAGGGCTCTGGGGTGCCGCTCCACTCAGTGCTCCCCAACCCACCTGTTTTATTTTAGGGGCTGGCGCCCCACGCCACTCAGGGGTCGCCAGGTCCCCTACCCTTCCGTCCTTCTTTCCATTTGAGTTCCCTTGAATCGTAACTATGTTTTCTACTTGATATGCATACTCTAAAATACATCTTAACATAGAGAGATCATTCATAACATGAATCATAATCCTTGAATTTATAATTCAAATTCAAGGTAGAGATAAGAGTCAAGTCTTGAGAGTTCTTCGAGTCATTTTAAGAAGTCTTTTTACAATCTTTTAAAACTTGTTTTAAGACTTGAGCATTTGAGTTTGAGGAAGAATAGAGCTGAGTTTATTTTGTTTAAAATGATATATGGGAACTAAGTATTCTAAAGAGTAAATATTTTTACATTTAAGATGAAAGGAGACACCGATTTCCAAAAGAGTTCATGAGGAGTTTTGAGTACTATCTATTTTTAGAGAAATCTTTTGAGTAATAATCTCAAAGTTAAGGATGAGGAAATTCTTTTTTTTTTTAAAAACATATGAACTAAGTTATATTTTGGGAGTAGTATTGAGCACCGATATGGGGGAGAGTTATACAACTCACAGCCCCCATAAACCATGTAGCCAATGTGGTAGAAAGGGTCATACTTTATAGATGATTCCTTATTGCCTTTTAATTATAGCTTAGTGGATTCACTTAGTTGAGGAGTTCTATACCCCAGCAAGGTATACGACAGTTCTGGCAGCGTGTCGAGACGTTGTATCATCACATAGCTCATAGTGATTGTTGTCGTTAGAGAATCTCCCAAACAGAGTTTATTTTGTTATTTTACATACAAACTGAGTTATATTGTATTTTTCCAATACATTGAGTTGCTACCTACTGTTTTAAAAGCTTTTCTTTATATTGCATTTATTGTTATTGCTTTATATTGAAATGAGTTGAGGTTGAGTCGCATTGAGATGAGGTAAGTTATTTCTTCAGTTCCAGTTCAAGCTTATGTCATGTTTTAGATTTCCCTTTGCATGCTCGTACTTTTGATGTACTGACGCCATTTGTCCTGCATCTTTCATGATGCAGAGGTAACCAAGATCATCAACCAGCGTTTCGTTGATCTAGTCGAGTTCCAGAGTTGTATGGTGAGCCTCCTTGCTTCCAGAGGATCCCTTTTTTTATGTATTATCATTCCAATTTTACTAGTCTGATTGGGGGTCTTGTCCCGACATCTCTCATAGTATTAGAGGCTTCATAGATAGATAGACAATAGTAGTTCACTAGTTTTATTCATTTCCATTATTTATGTTGAAACTTGAGTTACCTCTTTGGCCAGTTGAACGTTTATTTCTAAACATTCTGAGTTTAAGTATTTTGATACCTTTGAGTTAAAGTGTTCTTTAAAGTTCTTTTATTGTTGAGTAAGTCGTTCGCTGAGTATTGAGTCAGGCCAATGGTTCGCTTGGGGCCGGTAATGGCTCTCGAGTGTCAGTCACATCCAGGGTGTAGGCTCGGTGCATGACAGTTGCACTTAGGGCAATTTACTATCAATGAAGTGAATTGACAATCATGAGATCCCGAATTTAAATTCCAAAAAAGGAAAAAAAAAATACTCCACCTATTCAAATCTTGATAGGGATCGAAGGCAAGTTAACCTAGCACCACAATTATAAGAAAAATAATTATAATTCATGTAGATATTAATATTTTTTCAAATATTTAGTCCACGATGTTCTTAAAAAATGTGTTCTATTAAGTTTAAAAATTAATTAAATTGAAATATTATTGATATAAAAAAATATATATCAATTACTTTTTACAATATTAGTTACAAATATTTGATTATTTATTAATATATGTTTAGCAGGAAATAATATGTATCTAAAATACCTAATTTAATATCATTCATAAAGGCACATACTTATCAATTATAAACTTTTAACTTTTATGATTAAATTTTATTTTTAAATTAATTTAACTGTGTTATTACACTGTGTAAGTATTATATTGCGTAATGACTAAGCTATGTAATACCTACCTTAATAACTACATTTAAAAATAGATAATTGCATTTATTAAGAGAACCTATTTAAGAATCTAGTCCAATTACTTAAGAGATTTCTTGTGCAGCCAAACAATACACTTATAATTATATTGTAATTATATTATGACAAATAAACATGTGTAAGTAATATAATGCATGACTGAGCTATGTAATAAATGCCTTCATAACTACATTTAAAAATAGATATTGGGAGAACCCATTTAAAAATCTAGTCAAATTACTTAGAAGGACTTTGGTGGATACTGACAAGTGCAATTAATAAGAAAATCTAGTCAAAATTCTGAATATTAGTTAAAAAAAAAATTATGGCAATTAGACTTGTCTCGTTCCCTATTTAAAGACCCCAAATCTATCTTCTTCTCCTATAAATTTATTTGTGATTGATTTAAGATTTCACAAAAAAGGAGAAAAAGATGTATGGAACAGATGGTTGCCTTGTCGAGTGTTCTTCAGTCCCTTGTGCAACTCCAGAAAATCACACTAAGGACATTTCCACCACTATTAATCTAGATCAGTGAGTATTCTTTTACAATTTTAATTCATTTTTCGTTAGAATATTTCATACAAGTTATACGCTTATGATCTTGGTCAATCCTCCTGATTCAATTTTTTATATATGAAATCACCAATTTCGATTTATTCAATGTTGAGTGCTTTATTATGGTTCTAGAGATTAGATCTATTTTCATAAAAAAAAATGAAATGTTACAAATTGCTCAATTCTTTGTTGGAATACTAATTTGGGATTTGATTTTGTCGTGCGTGTATAGTGGTGATCCAACAATGTATGAGTCATATTGGAGAAAAATGGAGAACAAGTGTGACATAACATTCAATGGTGATGATTCATTGAGTTATTTTGCTAATGGTAAGAGCTTGTGTTGGTTCTTGGAGTCAAAACTAGAAGAACAAATTAAGAGGCTGCACAATGTAGTTGGAAATGCAATTGTGGATGATCATTATACTATTGTTGGCACTGGATCAAGCCAGCTTATGCAGGCTGCACTTTATGCTCTTTCTCCTATTGATCAACTTGAGCCAATCAATGTAGTTTCAGCTACACCCTTTTATTCGGTACGTGTTTATACGATAATTTTTTTTTTATTTAAATTGAGATGTATGTCCTAGCCTATGGTTGATAAAATTAGTGGTCTAAAATTAAAAGTTATTAAAAGGCGTTATATATTAAGGTTTTAAGACTCAACAAGGCTATTCCTTTTGACTTTAGATACTACTTTAATATGTCTAATGTTGATTAATCTCTACTTAACCTATTAAAAGTCAACGAAACATTGTTGGTTACTTACATGTTTAATAATGTTTCACTTATGTTAACATACAATGTTTCTCGCTGAGACAATGTTGGTTACGTACATTGTATCGTAAGAAACATATATATATATATATATATATATATATATATATATATATATATATATATATATATATATATATGTGTGTGTGTGTGTGTGTGTAAGAACATGGTTCATGCAAAGATTTGCAATACATGTTAAAAATATTAGCTCTTGTTCTTTATTAATTAGTCACATGGTTCTTGGTACATGTTAGATCCATTAATTATAACATGAGACATAATTTTTTTTGATAATTGCAGTATTCACCAGGCCACACCTTTAAATACAACACAATATATAAATCTTGGAACACATCATGCGACTTAGTTAGTCTACTTAAAAGTGACATTTCTTGATTAATTACTAAGTCTTTTTGCAGGCATATCCAGAAGTGACTGATTTTGTGAGGTCAGGACTACACAAATGGGCAGGAGATGCAAGAACTTATGAGAAAAATGGAGTATATATTGAGTTCATTACATCTCCAAATAATCCTGATGGGGTTATTAGAGAGCCTGTAGTTAATGGAGATCAAGGAAAATTAATCTATGATTTAGCTTATTATTGGCCACAGTACACTGCTATTACCTCACCTGCCAACCATAATGTTATGCTCTTCACTATTTCCAAATGCAGTGGCCATGCTGGTTCCAGAATTGGGTAAGTCTTTCAAACATTAATTACAAGTCTATAGATCACTTAGAGACAATATTATCATTGTTCCTACGCTCCCCTTTTGATATAAACTTTTAGAAGTATACAAATTTCAATTTATCACTTATTATAATTTGATTTACATGCAGTTGGGCACTTGTAAAGGACAAAGAGGTGGCAAGAAAGATGACAAAGTTCATAGAGATTAGTACAATTGGTGTATCAAAAGAAGCTCAACATAGAGCTGCTAAGATTCTTGAAGTGATCTCTGAAAGATGTTTGGATCCCAAGATGGAAAATTTCTTTGAATATAGTCAGTCTCTTATGACTGACAGGTGGCAGAGGCTAAGACAAGTTGTTATGGCTAATGGCCTTTTTGTCCTCCAGAAATACCCTCTTCAATATTGCCTCTTCACAAAAGAGTTTTGTGAATCACACCCTGGTAATTACAAAAGATTACAATGTAACATTTTATTTTTAGTCTGTTTAAAGATTAATGTAACTTCACAAAAAAAAAAACAATGTTATGTCACGTTTGAGATTATAAGCTATGATATTATCAATATATATTTGAAAAAAGTTTTCTTTTCTTTTGAAATTCATATTGTTTTTTTTTTTTTTGAAACAGCATTTGCATGGCTAATTTGCAAAGGAGGTGAAGAGGAGGATTGTGCAAAGCTTCTTAAAGAACACAAGATTCATACAAGGAGTGGAAGAAGATTTGGAAGTGATTCAAGAAGTGTACGGATAAGTATGTTGAGTAGAGATGAAGAATTCAACATTTTTCTACAGAGGCTTATGGCTATTCAAGGACCTACAAATGGAAATTAAGACATATTTATGCATGAAATATTACTTAGTTAAATTTATATAATATCAAAATTTTTTTAGCAATAAGTGGGTAATAGTTAGACTTTATATTGTGATTTTCTTTTTGCAGCAATGAATCTTTGATTTTGGATAGAATATTTTCTTGAATTGATAGAACTTGGTTGAATAATGCCAAAAAGAGTTTTCAAAATAGAAAAGGGCCGATAATAGTATTTTTTGGTCTCATGTTCTTTTGATCTTTATGATAATAGATTGAGAAATATCTAATTTTCAATTAATTTAAGTGTGTTGAAGTATGATATATTTGGATTATATTATTTTTAGAATTGTGTTATTGTCAAATATGAAGTAACAATACAAACTCAACATGATATATTGATAATTAAGTAATATAACAAATTAAAAATTAAATGTATGTAATCAAATATCATAAGGAAGGATCAAAAGTAAAATCAATTTATTACTAATAATATAGGAGAAAAAGAAAAACTAAAACTATGGGTGTGAACAAAATTTTCAAACACTCACTTTAGTGGAGGACATTAATTGTGCAACAAATTATTGATCATTGAATCACATGGTGTATATATAATAAAAGAAAACCTAGTAAATTTCTCCACATCATGATAATGCAGATGGAGATACATTGTATTTTGCTTGTGTAGAGAAGAAGGATGATAGGGTTCTTATGCCTGATTTGGGGTCGCTAACTAGAGTATATGACAGGTGGGTTCATGCTGCTTATGTTGTTTGGATTCTTCTAAAATGTCAATGGGTGTGTAGGAATCTCCAAAAATTAGTTTATTTTTGGAGAATTCGGCACCGATGCAACATTGAAAGTGAAGAGTTCGTGCAACTTAGGATGCAACCTGAAATGCTTGTCATTTATCGTCTTTTTGGCATGTTGTTGTTCTTGTTTTTTGTGCGCAAAATTTGACGGAATTTAGGTTTCAGGGCTCATGAGCTGTTTTATTATTTGAAAGGAGGGCAGGTTGACCATTGGGAATGTTGGTGTAATATAAACCACAAATACAAAATATTACAGTTTGAAATAAAATGACAAAAAATGAATTAATAAATCTTTAGGCAGAGACACGGATATCTCACTCTCTTTAAGGAGATTCAAGCCCACTGCGGCATAATCTACACCGATCCGACAGTATCACTCTTGACTTGTCCCATCCAGAATACAACAACCCAACAACGTGTATAACTCAAGCAACTCCAGATTAGTTGAAGAGTCCAAAGCTCCACAAAAGTACACCTTCCTTCAACATATAAATATTCTCTTTTGTATATAGTGAATATAGTTGAACACTTAGAATACTATTCTTTGTCTCAACTCACTCTTTCACTACTACACAGTAAACTATTATTTCACACTTATCATCTTTTTTGGCTAACACTCTATCTCATATTTTCTTGGGACACTTCACAAAGGAAGAAACACCACTATTTATAGGTGAAAAAGTATTCCATATAATCAATGGGTAGATGAGGGGTAGCAATGTGGGTAGATACATGTGATAGATGTTACATAATTTACAAGACACTAATGGTCATATGAGTTACAAGAAAATAAGAACTAATGATCATATAAGTTACAAGAACCAATAGTCATCTTCTACCACAATTTATACCCACTAACAGATGCACTTATTATTTTAATAATAAAATGCATATACACAACATTTCCCACTCATTTTAATATTAAAATAAGAGAGTTCACCAATTTAGTTGAACGTAGACTATTATGCATAATGAAGGAGTGCTTTGTATTGAACCTTCACTTAATAAAACCTTTACTCCACAGTCAATAGTAGTTTCGGACTTGAACTATGCCTACTTAGCGGAAATAAAGTATCATTGATTACACACAATAATCAAGGTGTTGAAATAAGCTTTCTTAGCCAGCACATTACAACCTTGTTCTATCCCGGTTTTCATAAGTGTTTTTGAGAACAAGTTCATTCTCATAGAAAGCGGCCTACTTTCACACTTACATAGCTGAAATTTGTCAAGGATGCTCCTATAATTTGACATCCCACTCATACGAGATACATACTTTCATTAAGAGTTTAAGACTCATCCTCCAGAAATCATTATAGGATAAATGCACTCACATCATATGGAATGAATATAGTTAAGAATAGTACATTTCACAACAAGTCATCATATGATTCATTCTTCCCATTGAACCTCGTTATAGGATCTCTAGTCCCCAGGTTGAGTTTCCTCAAATATGACTCGAAATTTTTTAGCTTCAATTTCACCCCCCCCCCCCCTCGATGTGCTTCAGACTCTTTATCTTGCCAAGACCTTAGTTTATCAAATCTGCAAGATTATCACAAATTTGAACACAATTAATATTGATGGTATACCAGTGATCAATATGATCTCACAATATTGTGTTTTCTCCTCATGAGTCTAAATTTCCGTTTTAATAACGATCTTGTACTCTACCATTATATTGGTACCGTTAGAAAAATTAATTTCTCAAAATAAAGTGTTTGATATAATAAAATAAATTCACTTTTTCACTTGTTGAAGCTTCGTTTATTTTTTACTTCAACCTCCCTAATAGAATAGCAAAAAATAAGTTGCTTTGTCATTCCAAGCATCAAATTTTCTCATTTGCATCAACAAAACTTCTTTTAAGTATAACATAATACTTTTTCTCATTAAACAAACCACCAAATTTTGTTCCAAGTAAATTTACCTGATTTGCTTGTATATGCTATACTTTATACACAATATCTATATTTGTATTACCTTAAAAGCATGAACTCCTAACTTGAATGTTAAATTACTATAATATCCCTAACTAATTAGGTTGTGACTTTTTCGATGAGTTGTGACTTTTCTGATAAGTTGTGACTTTTTTGAAGGGTTGTGCTTTTTTGATGAGTTGTGACTTTTTCAAAGAATTGTGACTTTTTCAATAAGTTGTGACTTTTCCAAAGGGTTGTGACTTCTCAAAAGGTCATGACTTTTCCGATAAGATACAAAAAATACTTGTTCATACCACCCTTTGTTGACTATAAATAGAGGGGCTTCCTCTCATTTTTTTCAACCACAATTTTTTTTTACTCTTCTTCTTCTTGCATTTCAAAAGATTTAGTGTGATTTATTGTCATTGAGTGAGTTCGAATAAAACTGTAAGTGATGGTTTTTCTCTTAGTATATGCTAATTACTGTCGAGTTGTGAGTGGAAAGAAAGATTTCTTTTTGGTGAAAACAAAAAATGTACATTTTTGTCGGTGTATTACTTGTGCCATTAGTTGTATGAAAGCCTGGTTCTACCTTTTCTGCAATAATTTTATCATATCAAAATTAAATCAGTTGCTAATAGTGGTCCATTGGTAACTTGCTAAGTGCATGGTTGTGGTGTTAACTCCCCTTTGATGATATGCTTCAATGTTCTACCAACAATAGAATAATTAAGCAAAAAGAGGAGAAATTTTATCTCGAGGATTACAGAAAGTGTATATGTCCTTTCCCTTCACTCAATATTTCTCTGGTGTCTCTACATTGCTTTTGGTACCTTCACCTTCTTTCTTCTTTTTTAACAGTTTGTGAAGGAACACACCATCATTATTATTGTCAAAATGCGGTTGTCTTTACCTCCCCTTTTGATAGTGATCTTTGATATTTGAGTGAACTGCCTTGTTTTTTTCTCCTTAGAGTTGCTGACTGATGAACTTCTCGATTGGCACTACCGAAAGGCCATCAATTTGCATAATATATAAATTAGTATGTAATGTACAAATATATGAAGTTAACATGATGTAGTCTAAAGTCGTTTTTTTTAACAATGCCTTTTGTGATGTAAATATATGATTTTGTCACAATTTGTTCTTTTGATGCTCAAGACAAAATAATGACTTTATTATCAATGTTACTTATGTGATTTAGAATGTTAGGAAGTTCGCTTCAAAAAAGTTATTACTATATAACATTGTCCTTTTGTTTACTTATTTACCCATATATATATATATATATATATATATGGGTAGGTATTTGTATTTAAATTAAAGTATTATATATGTCACAAATGTATTATCAAGTTAACAAGATCTTATAGCTTCAAAATATATATTTTTAAATTGTTCCAAGTTCTTTTATTTATTTTTTAAAACTCACAACAAATGTGAAAATATGTGAATATACATGAATCATTTAAATATTAGCATTTACAAAATAAATTTTATTTACAATAATATGGGATAAACATTTTCATTTTACCCCTACACTAAATTAAAATCTATTAACTATATAAAAATATAGCAACATTAATTAAAAGTCCTATTTATTTATGTTAGTATAAAATTTATTAGAAATACAACTATTGCACATTAATTTTTTAGTTATAACATTATAATTTCTCTTAGTTAATACTAATTATTGCAAATGTTATTCACACTCTTTAACATTCTTTAGTTATAAGATTATGAATTCTCATAGTTATTACATTAATTATTTCTTTCATCTTTTCTTATATTAACTTTTGACCAATAATTTTTCATATTATTACACCGCCCATATATATATGTGATAACACAATGTTGTTATTTTTCCTTAGACGAATCATGCTTTATTGAATAAATTGAAAATTGTTTACAAGTTTATGACCTATATCTTTGTTGGGTGTAAGATAAACAGGTGATTATATATATGATTTCACAGATAGAATATATTCTTTAATTTCAGTTTTTAGTTTTCCAGTAAAAAAAAAGGAAACATTTCTCAGTTAACTATGGACAGCCAGATAACTAGCTTTGATTTATTTACATAGTCAATTGAGAAGTCAAATATGAGAGCCAACAACATGAACGTCATTTATTATGTTATAACTTATAAAATATAAATTAATATACAAAAATTAGTTCTAAAAGATAAAATGTAGTTGTTCTCTTTACATGTGCATATGACATATGAATAGTTTAACGTGAAATACACGTGCAAACAAATCGGGTAAGATGACAAGAAAAATACACGACAAATATCGTCTATAAGGTAATATTATTGAGATACGACCAATTACATGATTGAACCTCAACAAATTGAAATAACTATATGCATTTAACTAATAGAAATTTTCATTGACCATCTTCATAGGTTCGCGTGAATAAGATATATATATATATGATGAACCACATTGAACATTCACAAAAAAATCTGCAATATTATTTTGTGCAAATCTTATTATTCAAATCATAACTTAAATAATACTATTTACTGTAACATATATTTTCTGAATAGGTAATCACGTGCAACGCGCGTGTCATAAAACTAGTTATATAAAGTGCAATTAATCACATATCTCATATTTTTTATTATGCTATCAAACTCCTTCTTTCTTTGTCACACCATTTTCACAATTGAATCAAATGGAGTTGCAAGACTCACACAACCAATAAGATTGTATTTCACATTTTTTCAACATTATGTGACTTGACAAGGAAAATTCTATCACATGTTTTATGCTTTTTTTTCATTCCAAGAATGAAATTTATCTCACCCAAAACATTTCATGATAAATGACTACTCACCATGTTCTTCATAATTTATTTATAACTCTTATGTGAGAGCCAAAAATCATCTCATTATAGCCAAACAACATGTAATTTATTTCATAATAAATATATGCACTTGTAATACCCTTTTTAGAGCATTTCTCAAAGATGTAAAAATCATTGTTTTCACAATGACTTTTTTCCTCATTTCATGAGCCCCCACTATTTTAAGAATTTAAATATCATTTTTTCATGAAAAGTAGTATGACTTTATTCATGAAAATACTCGGTAAATTTTTTTTTTCTTTACCTTGTCTCCACTTGAATTGAGAAAGTAGAAAAATACTTTACCATATACCTCTTCTCTTCTATCTCTTGAAGAGAGCGACGTTGAGCGGAATTATGTTGAGATCCCTATCTTGATATCCACACTTTTTCAAACTGTAAAAAAAACACGAATCTCCTTAAAATTGTTGGTATAATATACCACAAATGCAAAGTATTACAACTGAAAATAAAATGACAAAAATGAATAAACAAATATTTAGGCTGAGGCGCGGATATCTCGCTCTCGTTAAGGAGATTCAAGCCCACTGTGGCATAATCTACACTGATCCAACAGTATCACTCTTGACTTGTTCCCTCCAGGATACAACAGCCCAACAACTGTACAACTCAAGCCACTCCGAATTAGTTGAAGATTCCAAAACTCCACAAAAGAACACCTTCCTTCAGCATATAAATATTCTCTTTTGTATATAGTGACTATAGTTGAACACTTAGAATATTGTTCTTTGTTTCAACTCACTCTTTTACTATTTACACACTAAAATACTATTTCACAATTCTCATCTTTTTTTTACTAACACTCTATCTCATATTCCTTGGGATACTTCACAAAGGAAAAAATACCATTATTTATAGGTGAAGAAGTATTCCATATAATCAATGGGTAGAATGAGGGGTAGCAATGTGGGTAGATAGATGTGATAGATGTTACATAAGATACAAGACACTAATGGTCATATGAGTTACAAGAAACTAATGACCATGAGAGTAACAAGAACTAATGGTCATATAAGTTACAAGAACCAATAGTCATCTTCTGCCACAATTTATACCCATTAACATATGTCAATGGTTAATTTAGCCTTTACTACTGTCTTTTTAAGCAGGGCATTATCCAGAATGGGATGAAAATCACCCTATTCATTTTGTTGGACATTCAGCTGGAGCTTATGTTGTTCGAGTTTTGCAACAAATGCTAGCTGATAAGGTAGTCTGCTTATAATCAATTAATGGATGTTGAGAATTTGGAAGGAGTTTTGTTGTGAATTTTAAGCTTATTGTGATTGTAGACACTTAAGGGTTATGAGAACACTTGCAAAAACTGGGTCTTAAGCATCGTCTGGAGCATTCAATGGGGCTACAAGAACCTACTTTGATGGAATGAAGTAGGTTTCTTATATGTTATTATTTTGTAGTCCACTTGTCTGCCTTAGACCAATCTTATTTTCTCTAGTTCAAATATAGTTGATATCTCATTGGTTGTTCAATATATCAATTGTGCTAACAATAACAACAAACCTAGTGTAATTCCATAAATAAAATTGGGGAGGGTAGAATATACCTTACGCTTACTATGGCTAAGGTGGGACTGTTTTCGATAAATCCTCAACTCAAAGGAAGACCGAAGATGTAAAAGGAAGTAGTAGCAACAAGTAAAAATAACAATAAGATAGTACAATAATCAAGGCTAAAGAAACAACAAGTAACTAATACTACAAGAATGGGAAAGCAATATACCTCTTCCCCTCCTTAAGCCCACTACAACCATCTTCTCGCACCTCCTTACAAGGAGCTTGTTGGAATGTATGCGTCCACCGATTTCGATAGGACCAGGTTCTCAGCACAGTTAGAATGATAAACAGTAAAATAAATGTTGAAAGTAAAGATTGCACTAACAATTTTACGTGGAAACCTCTTTGCTCAAGAGAGTAAAACCATGACTTGTTCTCAACAGGACTTTTCAAACTGCTTCCACTAATCTTCTCCAAGCAAAAGTAAAAGTCAGTTTACACAATGAGATTAGCCTGCTAATCTCCACACTAAGCAATACCTCCTATCACTTAGCTGAGCCAGAGCAGATACAACACTGCCCACTATACTAATCTTAACCGATTAATATAGACTTTAGAGTAAGAAACTAAGTTACCCTTAACCTACTTCTTACAATGATTCACACAAGTTTGAAACGTTTCTTTCTTAAGTGAAACAAATCCTACAATATAAGAACTTATTACAATCAGACAAGTGTAGCTGGTACAGAAAGCAAATAGAAGCACTTCTATCAGGTCCCTTGCTGTTTTGAAGCTTGAAAATATCTTTCTTTGAATGAATGATGAATAATGTTGTTTGTTGTTTAATATATACCATGAAGAATTATTATCCAACGTATAAACAACCTCGTCGCTTCGATTGGTGAAGTACTCTGCAGCTTCACCAATTTTCTAACGTGGACAGGCTTTACAGTTGTTCAGCACTTTGACACTGGACGAGTATTCATACTCTGCAGAGGACTAGGTCCCTGCACTTGTTTGTGAGGAGATGATCAAAACATCTAGGAACTTAAGCCCTTATCAATTTCCCCCTTTTTGATGTTGACAAACAACCTCCTTTAACTCCTTTCGTGAGTGAACAAAACGTTCATTCAATTCAATAACCGGTGTTCCCCCTTAATCCCCAAACGAATTACAACAAAACTTCCCCCTTTTGATATCATTGAAAAAGAGAAGCAGTAAATATATGCAGGTTAAAAAGCGCGAAAATCAAGAATTCAAGGCCATGGGCCACACAAAACATGTGTATGTAAGCATAAAGAGAATATTAAGCCACATATGAACAGGGAAAAATCATAAATAGCATTAGATCACAAATACTGACCACTGTAGTCAGTCAAAACAACATAAAGCCACAAGAGTTTTAATCATGATTGAAGAACAAAGAAGGAAACTAGGGAAACAAGACACTTTTAGGACGGAGGAGGAAGGGGATTGAGGGTGCGCATAAACAGAGACAGACGCTCATTTGCATCCTCATGAGCCTTGATAAGCTGCTTGTTTAGGGATTCAATTTCCTCATTGAGAGAGGTATTTTTCTTCAACAGCATTGTTTTTTCATCCCTCAACTCTTTGAGCACCTACTCATGACCTCACTGGTACCAGGTCCTCTGGAAACAGCCTTCTGCAATTCAGACTTAAGCCTAGTGATTTCAACCTCCTTATCACTCAGAATCTTGGTGAGATCAGTCACCTCCCTCTTAAGAGTAGCCTGCTGCTCCAGAACATCCGCCACCTGAGATATGCCTCTAGCCTGTCCCTCAATGCACTCACATTCTAGTAGAGTAGACATAGTGAACATTTGCTTGGTGGTACCAAGTACCCCTTTTCCCAGTGGAACTTCAAAATGATTAAAAACAAGGTTTAGCAGATATCCATAAGGAATGTCGTGCTTGGCATTCTTCCATGTCATAATCCTGTGCATATGTTCCAGCATAATTGCAGGGAGGTTGATCTCTTTAAGCTCATCAAGCTTTTTCATGAGGAAGAGATCGACAGCGGATGCCACTGTTCTCTTCTCAGTCCTGGGTACCTTTACTTTGTTAATGAACTCGAACATCAACTGATACTCCCCTTTGAGAAACTTGTTAGGGATCCCTACAAGCTTGACATCTTCTCGTTTGGTAGCATATTTCGAGAAATCACCAGTTGGTTTACAACCCTCAATAGTTCGAGTTCCTATCACAGGCATTCCGAGAATGATTCTCAAAATTTCTTCATCAAGACAAATCTCCACATTCCTGACAATAGTTTTGATTCCACCACCGTCCAGTAATTCCATTTTGTAGAAGAATTCACGCACTTCAGGTTCGTGCAAGTATTGAACTAGTGTTTCAAAAAGATGATTCCAACCTTGAATGGTGACATCGTCAACTAGATTGGCCATACCAAATTTTGTTAGAATGTCGGGGTCAAAGACTCTTTCATTCAAGACCTTTTGTTGCTCCATTTTCTCTACCTGCTCCTCTCTAGTCAATTCCCTTTCTTTGATTTGATTTTTAACCCTGGGACCAGGTATTTTTACGGGTTGTTCTTATAACTTCTTTCTCTCTTTTTCTCCTTTAGTAAGAGATTTCGGCAGTTTAACCTTCACCCTCTTTGCAGGTGATTTCTTTCCCCCTTTTTGATTTACCTGTGATTCAACCATTTCTACCTCAGCTTCTCGTCTCCTTTTTGCAACATACTTGGCAACATCCTCAGATTCAGTTTCACTGTTCTCAATAGGCAAGGGAATAGAGGCAGGTTGTTCAGGTTCCAACCCTTCTCTTCTCCTCTTCCTAGTTCTCTCAGTCTGGGCTTTGTTTGCCGCAATCGCACTCCCCATAACCTTTTGTGTTTCACTTCTTGTAACATACTTTCTCTTGTCCCCTTTTGGATGGGACGGTACCAACTTTCCCTTCCCCTTTCTCTGTCGCTCCTTTCCTTGTTCAGCAGATTTATCAATAATAACAATCTTAGGCGTGCCTTTAACTGTTTCCAACTCAGCAACATTTTCTTGAGATTTTTTTCCTCCTCGCCTTCCTCTTGAGTTACATTTTAGTGGGATCTCTTCTTCTTCCTTATCGCTCCCAACATTAAAGGATTTTGGTGTTTGGTTGAAGATAGGTTCATTTCTGTGAGGGACCTGATCCAGTGACTCTAGTTCATGCTCCAAAAAAGTAGGTTGAACATCACCTCTCAATGATACTAGGATTTGAACGGCCACCAGCTCTGCCCCAGCGGTTAGGATACATGATTCAGAACCTTTACCTTCTAGCAAGTCCCCTTCAAACAATCTCTCAGACATGGCAGACGACACTGCCATGGAACCAGCATCAATTTATTCTGAAAAAAGTCTAACATTAGGTTTTGCCATAGATTGTGCTTCTGAATTTTGGGAGTTGTCACCAAATAAGACAAGAATGGGGGAACATACCACAATATTCTCAGAGTTAAGAACAGGGGAGGCTAAGATGTCAGTCGACGGGGTGATAGATTCATCCATTTCACCAACACCACATACTGGGGTGGATGGAGACTCTTCTGGGAGAGGAACAGATAAGTTGAATAAATTAGGGTTTTCAACCTCTTGGGAGATAAGTGTCTTTGAAACAGACTCAGAGTTAGGCATTTTGAAGAAAAGAGGGAAGCAGAATTTAGAGAGAAAGTACGAGATTTTAGAAGAGGTTTTAGATTGACGACCCTTGTCTTTAAATTTTGAGAGAAATTTGGAGAGGTTTACTATTTAAAGTTAAAAAGGTATCGGGTCCCAACAGTGGCGACCTTTGGTTTTAAAAGCGATAAGGCGTTTGAAACTGACACGATGAATGGGCAAGTGAGATGTGGCAATGATGTTGACATTCAGACAGTGTAGTATAAGTGATACTAACCTCATGAGGACCAGGTCCTTCTTTCCGTTTATAGCTCTACCTGTCTGATTTAACTTTCCCTTCAGCTAGAAACACCATGAGTGTATACCTGCATTAAGGTACCAGGAGTGAATTCTTTTATGACACACATTAAAACAAGTATAAATACCTACCCTCCTTAACATAATCAAAATTGAAGATTTTTGTGCAAACTTGTCAAGGGATCGAGTGATCTTGTGAATCCCCAGTCTCATCCGATTTTTGATGGCACTGGTATTATCACAAATAAGAGGAATGGTGTCTGAGGGTACACCAAAGTCTTCCAACTGCTGCTTGATCCACAATAGTTGTGCACAACATGATGCAGCAGCCACATACTCTGCCTCTGCAGTAGACAAAGCCACAGAATTTTGCTTCTTTGTTCCCCATGAAATCAAAGTTGATCCCAGGAAGTGTGACATGTCTGATGTGCCTTTTCGATCAACCAGAAAACCAACATAATCAGCATCAGCATAACCTATAAGATCAAAAGAGTCACCAGTAGGGTAAAAGAGGACCACGTCCTGAGTTCCCTTCCAGTATCTCAAGATACGTTTGGTGCTGCTTGAAATCTTGCACACATCCCTACACTGAACACTATTTTTGACCTGTTTGCAGTGAGTTATAGAAGGGACCCAATAATTCCCCTATACATGGTCTGATTGACCTCCATGCCATTTTCATCTCTATCAAGTTTCACACTCGTGCTCATAGGAGTATCCAGCACCTTTGCCTCAAGAAGATTAAATTTCTTGAGCAGTTTTTTTATATACTTCTCTTGGCATATTGAAGTGCCTTGAGAGGTTTGTTTGATCTGCAAGCCTAGGAAGAAAGTGAGCTCACCCATCATGTTCATTTCGAACTCACTACTCATAAAAATAACAAACTCTTTGAGTCTGAAGTGGCTCCAAATATGATATCATCTACATATACCTTTACAATCAACAATTCCTTACCTCTAGATTTCAAGAACAAAGTATTATCAATTTTACCTCTCTTGAACCCATTGGCTAGCAGGAATTTTGATAGGCATTCATACCAAGCTCTGGGAGCTTGCTTTAACCCATACAAAGCTTTGTCTAGTTTCAGCACATGATTGGGCAGGTTTGCATCTTCAAATCCTAGGTGATGTTTGACATATACTTCCTCCTTCAGATTCCCATTCAAGAGGGCACCCTTGACATCCATTTGAAACAACTGGAACTCCATGTGGGCGGCAAAAGCTACTAAGATTCTCATGACTTTCATTCTAGCTACAGGAGCAAAGGTCTCATTGTAACACCCCTAAATACTAACCAAGAGTTGCATGTCGATTTCCCGTTGCTTAATTACTAGAATATGTTTTAGTCTCATTTTGGGAATTTGAAGAGTTGTGATAATTGCCAACTTGCTTAGCATAAATTCTTATCGAAATTTAAGGATTTGTGATGGGGTGTTTAGGTAATATCATAATTAGAATTATGTATAACTTTAAAAGGAAGGTAAGGGGTATACATATAAGTATATATGTATGCTTTTTGGGCAGCCAACTTTTTGTTAGGCAGACCCTTTTGGTGACTTTTGTTTAGGTGATAAGTATCACCTTTGAAATATATATTTTCATACCTCCTATAATTAATTTTGTTTTCCTCAAGTCTAAGAACATTAGAACCTTAGCTTAACAGATTGTTCTTCAAAATCACAAGAGAAAACTTGGCCCTTTTAGCTGGAATTCAAGAACACACACTTCTTGTTGGTAAGTGTCGAAATCTGTTTCTGAGTTGGGTAGTGTTTAGTATTTTATATATATCTCTTGCTCTAGAACTTAGTTTACAGTGAGTAAATATGATTTGGAAAGCTAATTCGTAGATCTACAACTCTTATGTTTATGTCAAACTCTGATTCAGCTGTTATGTATTCGAAATATGGGACGCAACATAGGACAAGTTCTGTCTAGATTTTGGAATTGCAAATTCTATATGAACAGCTGTTAGTGTTTTGACTATATCTTGTTGTACAAAATACATTTTTCGGTGATTCTTGTTTGTTTGCAACACTAAGAGATGTATCTACATATTTCATGAAGGTTATAAAGTTTATTTTTGCTGTTTTCCATTTCAAATCTAAGTTGCGACATGAGGTACTAGGCTGGCCAGAATCACTGTTTTGGGAGCATTGTTGTGTTTGTGCAGGCTAATTTTACTTGTGATGATGATCCTATTTTACATCAATATTATTGAGCTTCTAGGGATAAAAGAAGTTGTTTAATTGTATTTTAAAAGTTGTATATACTCGTGAACAAGTTGAGGACCTTGATACATTGGTTGGACTGTTTCTTTGCTAAAGCACTGAGATTTGTGTATAAACTTGTATTTGCACTCTTTTAACCTCTAGTATATCTGAAATTGGATCTTGGTACCTTGGTTACCTCTTATCACTTTGCATTGTTGTGTTGGTATCCTTTGAGACGTTAAAGACACTTGTGTAACTCGCCCACTTGTACGGATTGTTTGATCACTTAGCACTCTTGTTAGGACCTTGTCCTTCTTGTGGCTGTGACTTTGTCACTCTTGGCATGCCTCTTGATTCGGATCATTTGCCATCTTGACTCTGGATTTTTAGTTCGTCTTAAGTATGGATGTTGTCCATTTTAAGTACGAATTAGAAAGCCATTTTTAATATGGTTCTTGGTTCTCTTGATTATTGGGCTTTGACCCTTCTTGATATAGGGCGTCGACCCTTCTTGATACTTGCTTATGCTTGGTATGAGGACATAATGTACATATTAGGTGAGCCTTGTTGTTGAATCTCTTGGAAAATGATGCTATGAATGTTCTTGACATTTGGGTCTTTAAATATCGAACTTGATACTCTTTATATATTGTTTACTTGATTTATTAATTATGTTCAATTATGTTGCCCATGACTTGAGAAAGTTTGTTTTGTGAATCGGATGGCTCCGAAACTATAGTTTTGCACCACTAAACTATATGCTTAGCGATAGTTGTTTCTATCATAGGGGAATGATCGAGTGGATGCATGAAGCTGGCCATTGGAGATGGAAATTTTGAGAGCCTTAAGGAAGATCACATTTGCATATAGACATCTATATTTTGTAAAAACCTTGGGACTTGTACATGATCTATGTATTGTATATTTACATGAAATTTTGAGGACTAATTTGATCATGTCGCCATGGGTTGTAATATAAGTATGGATCTATGTTTTGACCTTTTGGGGTGTGTAACCCAAGTCTTGTAATATATTAAATTTATCAATAATTTTGTATGATTGTGTGAAGCATGAAAGAACTAGTTCGGGTACTCGGAAGTTGGTAGTATTCTTTTTCGTCATTTTCATCTAGTGTGAGGGCAATATATATATAAAAATCTCTTAAGTTATTGGCTTATATTATTTCGGAAGGGTCGTTACACTCATCATAATCAATCCCTTCTTCTTGGTTGTAACCTTGCACCACAAGCCTTGATTTATTTCTAGTAGTGGTGCCATGCTCATCAAATTTGTTTCTGAAGACCCATCTAGTCCCAATAATGTTATGTCAATTGGTCTGGGGACCAGGTGTCACACCTTGCTTCTCTCAAGCTGATGGAGTTCCTCATGCATTGAAGTTACCCAATCTACATCCTGCAAGGCTTCTTTGATGTTCTTTGGTTCAATGGATGATATGAATGCTGAATGAGCAACTAGATTTCTTGATTTAGATCTAGTTTAAATTCCTGAGTCAAGTGGAGAGATGAGATTGTCCAGTGGATGTGAAGATTGATGCTTCCATCCAGACTTTCTGGTAATCTCTTCTTCTTTGTCAGCATCAGAATCACCTTCACCTTTTTCAAGATTTTGAGACATTGTTTCCTGTGATGAACCTGAGGGACCAGGTCCTCTTGAGTGTTCTGCATCCTTCTCTTTTGTACCCTAATCAATTTGCTGCTTGTTCATCAGCTCCTCAAACTCGTAGTCCTCATTGTTCTCATTTCTTATACCCAATTCATCAAACTTAGAGTGCATGCTTTCTTCAATACAAAGAGTTTGTTTGTTAAACACCATGTACGTCATGCTTGTAGATGAGTACCCAACAAATACATTTTCATCACTTCTGGAATCAAACTTGTCCAGATCATCCTTTCCATTATTCAACACAAAGCATTTGCACCCAAATGGTCTAAGATGTGCAATTGAAGGATTTTTGTTATTTACTAGCTCATAAGGTGATTGTCTTAATGATAGATCTAATAAGACACATGTTTGTCACATAGCATGTTGTATTAACTGCTTTTGCTCAAAAATTCATTGCAAGTCCTGAATCGATCAGCATAGTTCTAGCAATCTCCACCAGAGTTCTATTATTTCTTTCAACCACTCAATTTTGCTGAGGAGTTCTTGGTACTGAGAAGTTGTGATTGATTCTATTTTCTGCACAAAACCCTTCAAGTAGAGAGTTTTCAAACCTTGTACCATGATCAGATCTGATACTGGCTATCTTGCCATTTATCTTCAATTGGATGGCTTTGGCAAATGTGATCCGTTGTCCAGTTGTCTCATCTTTCGTTCGCAGAAACATGTTCCAACTGAACCTGGAAAAATCATCAGCAATGACAAGAATATATTTCTTACCTCTTCTGCTTTGGATTCTGATAGGTCCACATAAGTCCATATGGAGCAGCTCCAGAGGTCTCGTTGTACTGACTCCCTTCTTGGCTTTGAATGATGACTTAGTCTGTTTCCCTTTAGCACATGCATCACAGACTTTGTCATTCGAAAACTTTAGTGTTGGCAATTCACGGACCAGGTCCCCCGTAACAAGTTTGTTTAGTAACGAAATACTCACATGACCCAGTCTTCGATGCCACAGATCTGTATCATCAGATTGAGCACTTAAACATGACAAATCATCTCCCTCAATGGAATCTATATATGCAACATACATATTTTTAACTCTAGTAGCAGACATGACAACCCTTTTGGTAATGCAATTTGTAACCAAACATTTATCAGCCATGAACTTGACTTCATTTCCCTTCTCACAGATTTGTGAAATGCTCAAAAGATTGCATTTTAAACCTTCCACATAGTGTACATTGTTTATTGAATTATCAGCAGATCTCCCTATCTAGCCAATACCAAGGATAGAGCCCTTCTTTCCACCACCAAACGACACACCACCACCTTGTTGTGCTTTCAAAGAGAGGAAGATTAAAGCGTCTCCAGTCATGTGCCTTGAGCATCCACTGTCCATGTACCAGCACTGACTCCTTCCTCTCTTCTGCATAAGAATCATTTGTTAGATTTAGGAACCCATTTCAAACGGAGTTCCCAATAACTATCAAAATGGTTGATAAGAAACCTTCCTATCCAGGAGGGCAGAGTGTTCTTACTGAAATGATAACGGGGACCAAGTCCCTTGTGTTCCCTTTTATCATTATTTTCAGATCTGACAAATTTCACATGCTTTTCTTTTGTTCTTCTCAGATTCTCACATTTTTTTTAGATGACCATTACGCCCACAGTGAGGGCACAACAGATTGCAAAATACAGACACATATTTTCTATGAGGATCATAAGGAGGTTTTATTGGTCTGCATCCCAACCCTTTCTCTCCATTAAAACTCTGATTAGACATATTAGAGAGTATCTTAGAGGAATCAGTCCACTTTAGAGAGTGGCTTAGCTCCTCTTTGATCCTACTCAGATCCTTTCTCAGTTGGGAATTAGTTTCAAGAGAAGCAACTAGCTTAGACTCCGAAATTTTAAGCTTTTCTTCCAATTCTTCCTCAAAGATGCTAAGCTTTCTCTTTCCATTCTCTGAAGTACCAGGATCCTCCTTAGGAGTTATATTGCTAGTTTCTAGATTACCTATCCTTATAATCATTTCAGAAACTTGAGACATGAGAGCTGAATTCTCATCCTCATACAAACTCAATTTTTCATTTAACATTAAGTTTTCAGTGATTCGTTCATCAACAGAATCAATAAGCAGGGCAACAAGTTTTCTCAATTTTTCAACAGGAAAATTATCTAGATCATCCTTAAGATAAAAAAGGGTTACCTCATCTGGATCTTCCTCATTATCAGATTTAGCCGTCAAGGAGAAAATGGAGTTGAAAACACTTTCGTCATCTTCAATGGCCATTATTGATACATCCTTATGGATTTCTGCATCTTCTTCTAACTTACTTGAATCATCTCCTCATACAATAAAGGCTTTTCTCACCAACTGATCAGCATAAGCCTTCCTCCAAACATTGTCTGGGACCAGGTCCCTCTTGCGAGGTTTGGTGTCATGAGTTTCCTACCTTTGACAGGGGCATTCCCTCATAAAGTGACCAGGCTTACCACATTTATGGCATAGATCATTTGCAGTAGCAGTTCTACTCGTAAAGGCTTTCTTTTGAAAACCCCCATGCTTCTTTATGATCTTTTGAAATCTTCTAGTAATATGCGTCATCTCATCCTCCTCTTCAGTCACCTCACTTTGAGTTGTTTTCAAAGCAATGGACTTCTCCTTCTTTCCTTCCTTCACAGTCGTCCCTTTTTTCTTGTTCATCTCGTAGGTCTGAAGATTCCCAATCAGTTCATCCATGGAAAGAGTTGTTAGATCTTTGGCTTCTGTTATGGCATCCACCTTGTTTTCCCAAGATTTAGGAAGCACTTTGAGGATCTTGCGAATTTGTTTTCTAACATAAATAGGCTCACCCAAGCCTCTCAGCTCATTAGTGATAGAAGTGAATCTTGAGTTCATCTCAAAGATGGTTTCCCCTTTCTTCATATTGAAATTTTCGTACTTAGTGGTGAGAATATCAACCTTGGACTCTTTCACTCATTGGGTTCCTTCATGGGCTGTTTGAAGACAGTCCCAAATCTCATTAGCTGTCTCACAAGCAAATATTTTATTGTATTCGTCTGCTCCAATTCCACATACCAGAATCTTCTTTGCCTTGTAGTTTTTTTCAATTCTTTTCCTATTTGCCTCATTGTAGTCTTTTCTGGTTTTGACAACAGTAGTGGTAAGCTCCCCATCATTTACCTCTTTTGTAGGAATATATGATTCATCAAGGATAATGTTCCACAACTCAGAGTCCTCAGCGTTGATGTAGTCGTGCATTCGATTTTTCCACCATCCATAGTATTGGCCATTGAAACGAGGTGGCCTGGTAGAAGATTGTCCTTCCTCCATATTGGGTGGAGCATTCATTCCTTCAGGATCTTTTCTTTTCTTGGTGTTAACCAAACTGAAAAGTCAAGCTCTGATATCACTTGTTGGAATGTATGCGTCCACCGATTTTGATGGGACCAAGTTCTCAGCACAGTTACAATGACAAACAGTAAAATAAATGCTAAAAGTAAAGATTGCACTAACAACTTTACGTGGAAACCTCCTTGCTCAAGGGAGTAAAACCACGACCTGTTCTCAATAGGACTTTTCAAACTGCTTCCACTAATCTTCTCTAAGCAAAAGTAAAAGTCAGTTTACACAATGAGATTAGCCTGCTAATCTCCACACTAAGCAATACCTCCTATCACTTAGCTGAGCCAGAGCAGATACAACACTGCCCATTATACTAATCCTAACTGATTAATATAGTCTTTAGAGTAATAAACTAAGTTACCCTTAACCTATTTCTTACAATGATTCACACAACTTTGAAACGTTTCTTTAACAATTGAAATGAATCCTACAATATAAGAACTTATTACAAGCAGACAAGTAAAGCTGGTACAGAAAGCAAATAGAAGCACTTTTAGTAGGTCCCTTGTTGTTTTGAAGCTTGAAAATATCTTTCTTTGAATGAATGATGAATAATGTTGTTTGTTGTTTGATATATACCATGAAGAATTATTATCTAATGTACAAACAACCTCGTCGCTTCTGATTGGTGAAGTACTCTGCAGCTTCACCAACTTTCTGACGCAGACATGCTTTACAGTTGTTCAGCACTTTGACACTGGACGAGTATTCATACTCTGCAGAGGACCAGGTCCCTGCACTTGTGAGGAGATCATCAAAACATCTAGGAACTTAAGCCCTTATCAGAGATTCACACAGCTATTATTCACATGTTTGAACCATCTAATTCCCACTGATCTGATCTTATCCTTCATGGGGGCCACTCCCATCTTGGCTCGAATATTTTCATTCCTAATCTTATCTCTCCTGGTATGCCACACATTCATCTCAACATCCACATCTCTCCAACTCTCAAGCCATCACATTGTAGAATATACCTTCAAGTCTTGATGACATATTCTTATTGCACAGAACACCGGATGCAAGCCTTCATTTCGTTAATCTTTTCATTATCTTGCGTTAGTGATCCTAGTTACTTGAAACTCCCTCTCTTAAGGATAACATGTGTATCAAACCTCACATCCAACCCACTTCATGGGTTACGTCACTTGTGCTATTGGTATCATTTTCTAGTTTTAGTAGGGACCTCAAAGACTTAGATAATATGATCAAACACCACTTTAGGTGTTGTTCAGTGGATTCAACCATTAATTGTCATATCAGTATTAGATAATGATAATATGAAGGTTTTAGACTTTGTTGTTTCTATTAAATCCACTTCTAATTTGTTGTTGTTTTCCCTACTCTGTTTGATTACGATAACATTGATGTCATCTGTTTACATCCCTTATTTTAAAGTTGTTTGATTATTTTCCGAAAGCATGAATCTTTACTGAATTGACTCATTTCATTTACAGTCCTGAAGATGGAAAGTCCTTAATGACTGTGTCTTTGCTTCAACTTTGCCGCATTGAAGTAATAATTTATGATTGGTTCGACATACCCTGGCTGAAGAACTATTATAACTTTGGGTTTGACCACTTCAACATATCCTAGAGAAATATTTGAATATGGGGTCTTATTGATTGCCTCTTAGGAAATACTGGTCCATTTGCTTCAGGGGATTGGATACTTCCAGATCTAACCCTCCAGGGGTCGATCAAGCTAAACAGCCACTTGCATATGTTTCCTAACACGTACTACTTCAGCTATGCTACCAAGCGTACCAGAAAAGTCATGGGTATAACTGTCCCTTCTGGCATACTAGGTATACATCCTCTGTTGTTCATCAAAATCCTACAAATGAGTCTATGGCGCCATCCTCCAAATGTCCCTCCCCCATAGAAGGGCTACAACTCTGCTTTTTTGCTGCCAAATAACAATTTTTATACGAATATACGTAATTTCATCATCTCACTGCTTTCGATTCCATCTAATTCTTGCAGGGATGAGGATTGGTGGGACAATGATGGTGCACTCAACACTTATCTATGACACATACTTGTTTCCCCATTGAGCATCCAAGTCGACTGGTCGTTAAAGATTTTGATTGCCAACCAGTCTTAAGCTTCTGCTATTATATTTGCGTTACACTTCTTGCAATTGGATTTTTGCACCTTCTTGTCGCTATTTTTTCTCTAATATGTTCCTCACTTAACCCCATTACAGATGATACGATTTGGAAACTATGACTTTTATGTTAATTTGATCAAGAGTTCTTAGGTATATACCAATTATCTTTGAGATATGGAAAACATTTGACTTGCTTTGTAAATTTGCAACTATTGAACGTACTGCATATTCGTTTGACATATCGAATACTTGAGATTTCTATTGGGTGTAGTTGTTATTTGAATAAAATGACAGGTATTTCAGGGAAGCTTTAAAACTAACATTTCCTCTTTTTTCTTCTATGGAATCAGGTACTATAAGATTGTCGAATGTGAACACATTCTTTTCATTGTGAATCGTGAAAGAGCTGGAGTTCAATTTAATTTGATCTACGACAGTATATTTGAGCGTTGCAGGAAGCATGCCATCAGAAAGAATCTGACAATGCCAAACCATATTATTTAATAGTTAGCAAAGATGTTGCTATTACTATTGCGCTACAAACTCTTAAGCTAGAAGAGGTTCAAGAAAAGGGAATATGTGATATCCAAATACTCTTCTGGCTTCTTCCCTCTTTTTTCTTCAGACAAAAACTATTTTCCCCTTGAAATGTAAATGTGAATAGGCTTGCTGAGCAAAAATTATTTAGTGTCTAGGCTTGTAGAGGAAAAATGTGAATTAAGGAGACATGGCACACTGGTCTCTTGTATTATTGAAAACATAAAGATAGATTTTCAGAAGAATATATCAGAGAGGTTTCTGTTTTAACTATGTGGTGACCTGCAACGTCTTAAACCATTACATATTGAGCAAATGCAATCCACTCTAGATTAGGTTTTGAAATTTTAGTTAAACCTGGTGGTGATGCATGTAAGTGGTTATCATTGTATCATGTTAAGATTCTAGTAGTTCTATCGCACCGAAGAGTGTGACCTAGTGATCAATGAAGTGGTTGAGAGTCATGAAGTTGCAAACGTTAGAACTCACCTTATTCTTACTTGCATGACCAAAGGGGTAACAAATTGGAAAATGGACTATATAACAGAGATTTGAGACTATCAACCCTTATCTAATAGCATGACCTTGCTCGAAAATAGTTAATTTGAAATCAAAGATAAGGGTTAGTAAAGCAAACACTCGTAGACGAATCAAGTTGCATGCTGATATTCAACTATTCAGGGGACCAACTACTTAGGTGAAATTAACTTACCGATCTGGCATGCTACACACTAAAAGAAGTTACTAATATGCGGTCTTACTTAGTTATGACTTCATTGGCAAATACACAATCCTAATTTCATCCCTCATTGATTTATAAACACATTTACTTGATATTCTATTAGTTTCTACTTATGAAAAACATAACGATTGCTTGTTACACCCCCCCCCCCCAAATAATACGATATGATTAAGAGCGTATTTAACCAAATAATTATACTAAAAATAGAAGAAAAATATTATCTGGCGCTACGGATCCAGAATCAGAGACCAAAGGGCAGAGTTAAACCGAGAGCAAAGTGGAAAAAAGACAAAGATTTGCAATATTACACAATCAACATTAGACAAGAAAGATAATTACTGAAAACTAGAAATCAGCAGTGGATTTAAACAAGTTTTTGGTGCCTATCACATTACAACAAAAATAGATGTTAGCGGCAATTATAAATATGCACATTAACAAAGAGTACTAAAGTATTTACTGACATTAGTTAATCACCATAGGATTCAATGTCGCTATAGGCTTTAAGCACATTTACAAAAAATGTTAATTGCCTCTAAAAAACATATTTAGTGACAATTAAGTTATTGTGGCTAAATTGTCACTAAAGATCATTTTTGGTGTTCTTGCAAAACAAGTATGTTACTTTCATTTAGGTACCCAAGTAGTCTTGGGTCTCATGTTTAGGTTTCCATACCCAAGCAGGCTATCCAGAGGATAAGTGAAAATACTGTTAATCCTTTCAGATGTGAGGTGGAAAATATTTACCACTATTAATTAATAAACCAATAATTGTTGTTCAGTATTTACCTACCATTATTAATAATTCATAGTTCATATTATCAGTCAATTAGCCAATAGGAATGAAACATAACTATTAATTATAATAATTATGCATAATTGTTGTTTACCTACCATTAAATAAATTATTTAGCAATTAGTCAGAGCTGATACATACACTCTGATTGCGCCATTCAAAACTCTTATTACTTTTTGATTTCCTTGTACTAGACAACTCCTTGTGGTAGATTCAATTCATCATCATTGTGGTGAGTTTGTTGATCCATAATTATATTTTTCATACTTCAGAAGTTTTTTAGAAAATTTCAAGAGATTATTCATCTACTGAAAAGTGAAACCTAATATATCTTGCTAGATTATGTGAATTTGTTGGTAAATACTTATTCGCACCGGTTGCTTACATCAAACAATGTAAATTTACTCTAGTTAAGTGATTTAATGAGGTGAGAGTGCATGTTAATTATCGAATTTGGGGGCTTTAAGGAGAGAGAGAAAGGGGCCGCACGTAACTTTGCCCACCAAGGCTTAGACTAATTGGGAGGAAAGTGAACCTAAAACTTCTTGGTTCTCCACCCAATTTCATTGACTACTAAGCTACACTCTTAGGTGCAACGCTATATCTGAAAATTCTTGATCATTTGAAAGGAATGTTCTTGTGCCAACAGTAACCAGTTGGTTAAGAAGTCTCTAGGCTTGACCAACAACATAATTGATTGTGCTAGCTTTGTACGTAGGATAAAAGTGTCTATTTGTTCAATTTTATACAAATTTAAGTGTATACTTATGCACATGCAAATTTAGAGGACATAGATGACATCTGAAACCAAGTTAAATTGTATTATGCCCTTCTTTCTAATTGAAACCTATTTAGGTCGCACATATCCCCAATTATATGATACTCTTTTCACATAAGGACATACCAAAATGTACCAAGACAAAAATGACTAACTTTGAGCTACCACCTAAAGCAACTTGTTGATGATAAGAATTATATTAGACCATCTATTTGTAGCATATACATTTTGGAGACTCTTCTTGTTCCTCCAAACCTCGAAAATATAGAATAAACTAATCAATTCCTAATTTTTACGAGCCCCTCCCAAAACCAGACAAATTTAAACAATTACTATGGATATGGTCTTGTATGGAACAATATGAACACCGAAAAGCACCTTCAATAGCTTGTATTTTAATTACTGGAAAGAAGTCATATTTGCTCTTGTACTTCAAGAAATAAGCTATATTTGTCCTTCTTTATATTTTTTTCGATATATTTTCCCTTGTTGTGTGAACTTGCAGGCATTTTCTACTTTATCTACAGAAGATGGCTGAAAATGGCATTGAAGTTGTGTTAGATCACCTAAAAAAAATCAAATGCGGAGGCGATATGAATAGCGTCAAGATTGATCAAATTGAGACGCTTGAAATGGAACTAAGATTTTTCAGAACTTTTATCAACTACTCTGATACTTTGGTGCCTAGTGTCTTTTTCATGGTCAAAATGAAAAAGAAGGCCCAATTGATTGAGGTGATGTTTTACTCTGTTCATGGAGAAACCGAAACTACTACATACCTTAATGTGGAAAGGCAAGTATCACAGTTGCGGGAATTTGTTGAAGGTAATACTAGTTCAAGGTAGAATTATGAGCTGGATGATTTCCATCTGTCAGAATATATGGATTATCTCGACAAGAATCTAAATGATGCACTGAGGTATCTAGTCAAGTCTGGCCGTGTTTTGATAAAAGAAATTAAAATGCTTCAGAAGAAAATGAGATATCTAAGATACTTATATGGCACAGAGTTAAATGGTTATGTCGACCATGAGAAGTTGAAAGGTTTGCGTACCCGAATTCAGTTTTTGGCTGAAAATGTGGGACACTTTTGTCTTTCAATTTGGGTTTATAATGATGATGCCGATTTAAAAGAGGATGAAGAAGATGTCGATTTGAAGGAGGATGAAGATGATGCCGATTTAAAAGAGGATGAAAATGATACTGATAAAGATTTAGAAGAGGATGGAGATGATACATTTTGTTTCGAGATTAAGCCTCCTTATCTACTATTCTTGGTTGTGCTAGTGGAGCTGGAAATGAAGAAGATTTTTCTAAGTGAGCTAAAGGCTTCAAAGTTAACTCAATCAAGAACTTTCAAGGACAAGAAATTACTAAAAATATTTTCACATCATCTCCGTAGTCTTCTGGTGTATCTTAGAGATAAAAAAACCTAAGAAATTCATAACGAATGTATCTGCTCAAAACATTGATGATGTGATAGAGTTTTTGTTGGTTTTTCTTGGTGAAGTGCCAAATGATGTTATTAATGAAAAGAGGTTGAATGAAGTCTTAGAAATGATTGGAGTTCTTGTGGATCTACAATCAGAGAAGACACCAACAAGATACTGGAGAAAATTGAAGATCTAAAGGCACGAGTGGAGACGTACTACAAATCCTTAAAATTCATTCCATCTCATGAGTTTCCCACTGTTGGTGGATTGAGCTTTGTTGATTCTCTGCTTAGAAAATTGAATGAGATGTTGAAATCTGAAACAGGTTTAGGTTTCATGATGAAGCCCCAGAAAGGGGCCGCCTTTGAAAAAAAAGCTCTCATCTCTAACATATGTTTTTAAAGATGCTGCAAAGGTGCAGCACGAACATAAAGTTCTTAAAGATTTTCAGAAGTATACTGTCAGTTTGGCATATGAAGCTGAAGTTGCTATCGACTTTATTCTTGTTCAATATAATGTTCTTGAACATTTTTTTTGTTCACTTCCTGGAATCATAAAAGAGATCGAACATATCTATACGGAGGTGACCAAGATGTGGTCGAAGAACCTCTCCGTTAGGCCCTACTCTGTGGTTGAGCTATCTAAACATCTGCCAATTGAATATAGCAATCTTGTGAATGACGAGGAGATTGTGGGTTTTGAGAAAGCGGAAGAAACAGTAAGTCATCATCTGACTCGAGGGACAAATAAACTAGATGTCATCCTTATTGTTGGGATGGGGGACAAGGCAAAACAACTTGTGCTCGAAAGTTGTATAATAATGTCAGCATTGTTCACCATTTTGATGTTCGAGCATGGTGCATCATTTCCCAAACATATAATCGAAGAGAGTTATTACAAGTGATTTTCAGTCAAGTTACAGGTTCCAAGGACAATGGAGATAAGGATGATGTCCTTGCCAAACTGTTGAGGAGAATCTTAATGAGTAAGAGATATCTCATTGTCTTGGATGATATGTGGGATTGTATGGCGTGGGATGACTTAAGGCTTTGTTTTCCAGATGATGGAAATAGAAGCAGAATAGTAATAACAACTCGACTTGAGAAAGTCGGTGCCCATGTCATGCACCATATTGATCCTTATTTCCTTCCATTCCTCACACCAGAAGAGAGTTGCCATTGTTGCAGAAAAAAGTATTTCAGCAGGAAGGTTGCCCACCCAAACTACAAATTGTGAGTCTATCACTTGCAAAAAGGTGCAAAGGATTGCCTCTTGTGGTCATCTTAGCTGCTGGAATAATTAAAAGGACTAAAGTGAATGAATCTTGGTGGCGTGAAGTTAAAAAAGCTCTATTTTCCTATCTTGATTGTGAGACTGAAGACTATAGTCGGTCAAGTATGCTTTTAAGTTATGATAACTTACCCGATTATTTAAAGCCTTGCCTTCTCTACATGGGGATGTTTCCGGAGGATGTGAGTATTCGAGTGTCTAAATTGATAAGCTTATGGATCGCAGAAGGATTCATTCAAAACAGTGAATCTGGGAGATTAATGGAAGAGGAAGCTGAAGGTTACTTGATGGATCTCATTCACAGTAATGTGGTAATGGTTTCAACGAGAGGATATAACAGTACAGTCAAATACTGCCATGTCCATGATGTAGTGCTTCACTTTTGCTTGGGGAAGAGTAGAAAAGAAAAGTTTATGCTGGTAGTGAAGGCAAATCGTTACCAGTTTTGACCTTATGATTGGAACGAAAGTCGAATGAGCTTCAGTTTCAATAATGAGCGTTCCAAGTTTGCATCTCTGAGATCCAAAACACGAACCAAGACTTTCTACCAACACTTGAGGTCACTGATAATGACAAATGGAGTAGGTTATGAGTGGAATCCCTTCCGTCATGATGTTTATCAATTGATACTTGTTAAGGTCTTGGATTTAAGTTCTCATAGTGTGGCTCTTTTGCAGTCAGCTCAATTGCAACCACTAATTCACCTGAAGTACCTCGCAGTTTACACACTTAGCTTTAGTTTTCATCCAGAATTTCATCTGCCCCATCTGGAAACTTTATTTCTGAATTGTTACCTGCCAATTTTTGGAAAATGGAAAAATTAAGGCATGTTGAGATTTCTTCTGCTGAATTTGATTTGGAAAACAACAAGCAGGGCATCTTTGAAGAATGCTCTAAATTGGAAAATTTGAGGACATTAGGGAATGTTGTATTTCCAATTGATCAAGTTGATAGCCTGGATGTGTTGTCACGGAGGTGTCCTAATCTTCAAGAACTTCACATCTCTGTTAACAGAGATAATGATTCTGCAGAGATTTGTCTCAAATTGGAGAGCTTTAAGCGGCTTCACATACTTCGCCTTAATTATATTAAGTCGTCCCAAGCTGTATCCAAGCTACAGTTGCCTTCAAATTTAAAGAAGTTGGTATTATACAAGATTCATATAGAAAGCATGATTCCTGTCATTGCGGGACTACCAAATCTGGAGTATCTCCAATTAGCAGCTGGAGATCTTATTCAATCCAAAGAATGGGACCTTGAAGATATCACATTGCATAAACTTAAGCTCTTGAAACTGGTGTCATTAGGTATCTCAATGTGGGATGCCTTGGAGGAATCCTTTCCCCAGCTCAAAACACTTGTTATAAAAAGGTGTGATGAGCTCGAGGAGATCCCCATTAGCTTTGCTTATATTTCAACACTGAAACTGATTAAGTTGATTCAGTGCAAGAATAAATTTCTGGAGGCTTCAGCTGAGAGAATTAAGGAAGAAGTCGAAGCAATTGAAGGATACGACTGTCTTAACCTCATCATTATGGAAGTAAGTAGAAACAAACTCCTACGTGCTGTTTTTGAGTATCTACGTGCATCTAATTTGATAACAATATGTTCAATACAGGATAGCTGGTGAAAATCTGTGATTCAAGTAAGTACTTGTCATTACAACACGGTGGTCTTTCAGTTTTTTCTTGATTAGATGCTTGATTTCTATTAGTTACTCCATGTCGATCTCAAACTGACGAAGATATGTTTGAATTTGACAATAGCATTAAACTGACGAAGATTTCTATTAGTTACTCCACGTCCATCTCGACCTCATTTTCTCTTCTACAGATATAGGAATTGAAAATTTCCTAAATTCAGCATATATCACAAGCTGGATTGACTTTTTCTTTTAAACTCCTTCGGATAATGTAGGAGCAAAATTCAGTCTTTCCTCGCATCCTTTGGTATGTTGTTTCAACTGATTGAATTGAAATTCATCACTGATCTTCAACATTCTTGATCCACAATCTTATTTAGTTTTTCTCCCTGATGGACCAATTTGCAACCAAAAAGAAAAGAAAAAAAGCATCCATGAGTCATAATTGATCGCCTTTTCTTTGATTCTTGATCAGGTAATTGCTGTGATGACTGATGGCAGAGTTGATAGAAGTGTGGAATGTACTTCAACATTGAATGTGTCCATGATGTATGCTTTTTGTTGAAATTTATTGAGAATGGCGGTGTTTTAGTGAAGAATAGTATGCTGAAGAAGGCGAAGAAACCAAAGGTTACTGTTGCTGAGGCTGCTACAATGATTGACAACTCTGATCTCTCTGTTTTTCTAGTTGATATATCAGTGAGTTGTGAATTTGAAAAATCTATTATGTTGTATCAACGGTATTAGAAGTCATTATCCATCTTTTTGACACTAATATTACATTTGAAGCTAATTTCAAATCGTTGATGCCAAGTTTAATAGTAATGCTGGTGAATTTTATGTGTGTGTATTCTCAAAGAATGTCAATTGTATGCAGATTGTTAAGCAAAAAAAAAAAAATTGCCGCTTCCCAATTTATCTATTTGTCTTGGCGTGTCTTCTACCTCGGGGTGGGTGGGTGTGTTTCACAACCGACCTTGTGGAGATATTATCTTGAGTTGAGTTGTAACAAGTGGTGATCTGATTTTTTTTCCATTGTTTTTCCATTGAAATTGTTGAGTTCTGGTTGTTGAATCCAGCCATTCAATCATGTGAAGAGATCATTTGGTGGAAGTAAAGAAGGTACTACAAGTGGTTGAGATAAGTATTCTTGAAGTGGTTCGTTGAAGTTCATAGGAAACTCATTTGAATTTAGTGCATTGAAATTGTCAAGTTCTCGGTGTTGGTTCTATCCGTTCAACCCTGCGAAGAAATCATTCTGTGGAACCAAAGAAGGTACTGCACGCAGGTGGTTGAGGTAAGGTGACTCATTTGAATTTAGTACATTGAAATTGTTGAGTTCTGTTTGTTGGCTCCTACCATCCAACCCTGTGAAGAGATCATTCGATTCAACTAAACAAGGTACTGCAGATGGTCACTATAACAAATAATAAATTTTGCAATAATTATTTAGCGACAATAATATAAGTACCACTTTATTATATTTAGTGCAAATAATATAATAAAGATATTTATAATCAACACATTATATAAATGTCACTAAAGGCTTTAGCACTCTGAATGCAATAAATTAACTCAACTGTCGCTAAATGTTTTTACCATATCAATATTTTTGGTAAAAGAAAAATCTATTGCGACTAAATGCTTATCTTGCTATAGTGGGTTGAGGTAAGTATACTTCTTGAAGTGGTTTGTTGAAGTTCATAGGGGACTCATTTGAATTTAGAATATTAAAATTGTTGAGTTCTAGATCTTGAATCCATCCATTCAATCCTGCGAAGAAATCATTTGATGGAACTAATGAAGGTATTGTTATGGAATGGAAGAAACTAGAAAGGAAAATTAAAGAGAGAATGAATGATAACTCTTTGTATTGATTCTTGCATTGATTCAAATAGAAGAGTACATCACTATTTATAAATAATTAAGGTGAATAAAATATATTATTTTCCTTCTAGATACTAAACTAAAAGGAAACTAAATATTTTGCAATTAATGTAAACTCTAAACTTGAAAGGAAATTAAATACTATAGAAAAATTTTAGACTTAAAAGAAAAAAGTAAAAAGATTCTATCAAATTTCAACAGGTATATCATTTGGTTGAGGTAAGTATACTTCTTGGAGTGGTTTGTTGAAGTTTATAGGGAATTCATTCGAATTTAGTATATTGAAATGTTTGAGTTCTAGATCTTGACTCCAGTCATTCAACCATGCAAAGTTATCATTTGGTTGAACTAAAGAAGGTAATGAAGGTGGTTGAGGTAAGTATAATTTTTGAAGTAGTTCATGGAAGTTCATAGGGAATTCGTTTGAATTCAGTTTAATGGGATGATTTCTAGAAATGTATTGAAATGTTTCATAAAAATGTGTGGCAATATGTGTATAGGCACCTAATAGAAGCAAGTCAAAAATCTGAACACGAGACTAATAATCCCATGTTCAGCATATGTGCTAGCATCTTGTTGTGAGAAAATCTTCTCTCAATCTTTTGTATCACCATAGCGATAGTTTGAGATTGATACTAAAGATTCCAGTTATTGCTTATGGCATGTGCTTAGGGTCCATGGGTTTCCGTCGCTTGTTGGGATATGTGATGTGATATTGGTTGTGTATAAGAATGAAATTTAGATGGATTTGGTTGCTTTTGTAAGTTATGTTTTTGTTTTCTGGTGAATCTTTGAACCTCCTAATCAAGTTGTGAGGAAGAGAGGTACAAAAAGCATGAAAGAGATTAACGAAAAAGTCAAAGTAATGCTATTGATAAGATTGTTAGGCGAAGAACATAAATTAAACGGATGGATCTTCAGGCCACATTTATGGAAGCTGTGCAACAACTTGGTGAAGGTGTTGAAATTGAGGAGATTGGCAATCCAACTACTGAGGTGATAGCATCTAAGAAATGCTCAACTCAAGAAATATAAACAAACTAAAGAATGTATTGGTTGAGGTAAATATGATTCTTGAAGTGCTTCATTGAATTTCATAGAGAACTCATTTGAATTCAATACATTGGAATGATTTCCATTGTCCGAGAAATGATTAAACATATTGAAATGATGTTCACCATAATAAGTGTCAATCTGATTTTCTATCATTTTGCCATTGAAATGGCCGAGCTCTAGATTTTGGATCAAGCAATTCAATACCGCGAAGAAATCATTTGATGGAACTAAAGAAGGTACTGCAAGTGGTTGAGGTAAGCATGTTTCTTGAAATGGTTCATCAAAAAATAATTTATCTATTAGAGAGGATTTCATCTCCTTTATGGAGACATTAATCAAAGGGAAATAACCTTCAAGTGGAAGTGCTTTTTTATTTCTCAATTACAAGTTCTTAAATAGATAAAAGTTATTAATAACAGAACACATAAATTACTCCTAATTATTCTGATCTAAACAACTCCACTAATCTTGTAGCCTAAAGACCAGGAAATAACATATTTAGCTTCTAAACAATAGCAACAAACAAACCACTACTGCACAAATAAGCTAGTTATTGTATATATTTACGTAATTATATAGTTGAATATAAGGAATAAATAAAATCAATTAAAAAAATGAAAGAAAGCAAATAATAAAAATAACAATGTGCGTTTGAGAATTTTTTTTTATATAAGACAAAGAAACTTTAATAAGTTATATGTATTTGAGAAAATTTTAAATAGGCAAAGAAAAAAAAAGTACGTGTATTAATCTATTTTAAATACATTTTTTTAAAGAGGCCCAACGGCCCATTTATTAACAAAAAGGAATTTATTTTAAATATAAGGCAAGCAAAGTATTTTTTTTATCTTTTTTTTAAAAAAAATTGAACAAAAAACGTATATACATGTAAGGCACCTATATACCACAAACAACTAACTGAATTAGGTTGTGCCTCCACATAATCACATAAGATGCAAAGAAATTTTGGGTAGTAGGAGTGTAAGACCTTGTAAAGATAGAGTGTGACTCTGAAATTTCAGTCACAGTTTAAAAAGGATATAAGTGGACCAAAAAGATAAAGGGAAAATGCATAAGTACCTCCTAATCTATACCCGAAATCCCAGAGGCACACCTAACCTTTACTAAAGTCCTATTACCCCCGAACTTATTTTATATGTAATATTCTACCCCTTTTTGGCCTACGTGGCACTATCATTGTGGGCCCAGTGCATGTTGACATTTTTTTCAAGATAGTGCCACGTAGGCAGAAAAGGGATAGAATATTATAGATAAATTAAGTTCGGGGGTAATAGGACCTTAATAAAGATTAGGTGTGTCTCTGGGATTTCGGGCATAGGCTGGGAGTACTTATGCATTTTCCCAAAGATAAATATAGGGATATTTTTAGCAAAATAGGTGAAAACAAGATATTTTTTAACCTTTTCGTTTTCTATTTTTTTAACATTTTCCTATAGTGAGACTTACTTATTTTCTTGTGTGGAGGTATGGTGATAGATCGGGAGAACACAATCAATATGCAATGACACTATATCTCCATCGACGGGATGAGAGGTTCAAATTTTGACTCTAATAGTAGTATCCACAATATATCTTTGCAGAATTTGTTTGCATGAATTTAGGTGAAGGCGATTGTTTAATTTGTGAATTACCAAATGATATCCGCCAGAAAATCCTCTGTTCTCTAACATTGAAGCAGAGAACAGTTGCTTACCTTATTTCGAGAAAGTGGCATCAGATGATAGAAATCATTGACGATCGTAAATTCGTGCAAACAAATTCTGTAAAGATATACTATGTATACTGCTATCAGTGTCAAATTTTGAAGCTCTCAGCTTGTCGATGCATATATAGTGTCAATTTCAAGGCAGTCTCTACAAGTTTGGGGGCCTAAAGCCAAACTTCATTGTGAGACCTTATTTTTTTAATTGATATATATAAATTGAATAATTATAACATACATAGTGTAATCCTACAAATGAGGTTCGTAGAGGTAGTATATATGAGGACTTATGAAGTAAGAATGAAAATCATGTAAATTTTTATTGAAAAGTATATAATATAAAGTTAGAATAATAAAACGTGACTTTAATAGTAGTATCCACAGCTCATAGACTATCCTCATAAATCCAAAAAGGTGACTGAACAGTTCTACTTTTCTACACTTAGCTACCGAACCCTATTTTACTAGCAACCCAACTATAAAACACATCAAATCTCCTAAAAAGAAGCTAAAGAAGTTACCCAAATCCTAAGTTTTGAGAATTTGACATATATATATACAATATAATTTTTCGACGAAGGGTGCCCAGTTCGACACTCTGGAGTGGCTATAGCTACGCCCCTGTTAATATACCATCTTCCTCCTTTAATTGGTTTAATTAATGAAAAAAAGTTTAAATATGTCATTAAATTTTGAAAAAATAACTTATTTATGACATACACATGTTAAAAATTTGGCTATGTCATTTCTATTTGAGAAAAGGTTAATCCATGTCATTATGGATTAACGAAAAACCCATTCAATTTTACAGACTCATTTTGTCCATGTGGCAAATGATGATTCGTCCACGTCATTTTTTTTAAAAAATGAATCAAATCTCTAAAATCCATTTGATATTTTTTTTAGAGATGCATAAATAAGATTTTTCTCAAAGTTGGATTAGCATATTTAAGTATTTTCCCTTAATTAATTGATTTCCTTTCTAAGTAGTAGTATATTTTCCATAAGCTATACTCTGTTTCTTGAATTGTTACCTTAATAGGAGTAGTAAATGTTAGAAGTTTTGACCAAAATAAGCTATTTAAAAAACCAATTCACCAAACTAATACGCTTTTTAAATTTTTTGCAAAAGTAGTATAAACGTACTTCATGGTAACGCTTTAGGTTATTTTTATTTTAAAAATTCAACGGACAAAAACTGACGGAACTGACGATGTTAAATGAATAAACGTTACTGTGAGTAACGTTTTACGTGTAAAACGTTACTCACAATAACGTTTATTGAGAATCCAATCATGTCAACCCTGCAAATGCAGAATCAAATCCTGCAAATTTAAAATGTTACTTATAGTAACGTTTTAGGTGTAAAACGTTACTCACAGTAACGTTTTAGGTGTAAGAAACCAATCACGGCTCTTCGACTCCTGCAAATTTAGCTATAAAACGTTACTCATAGTAACGTTTTACCTCAAAAACGTGACTGTCAGTTACGACACTCTGTTAAAGTCTTCCTTCATTTTTTAAACTGGCCACATGTGATTGTAAAATAAATGTTGTTGTAAGGAATGTTTTGCATATTCCAACAATATTCAACAAAACTTTTACTTGTGTTGCCCATTGTTAAAATAATATTCACAAAACTTCATTAGGTAATAAGTCAAGTGTATCATATTATTAAGAGATTTTTTAAAATAATATTAATAAATTAGAAAAATAATTTTAAAGCTATAGTAAGAACTTAACATAATATGATAAACTTGACTTATTCTAAATTTGCAGGAGTTGAAGACCCGTGATTGGATTCTTAGTAAACGTTACTCATAGTAACGTTTTAGGTGTAAAACGTTACTCATAGTAACGTTTTAAATTTGCAGGATTTGATTCTGCATTTGCAGGGTTGACGTGATTGGATTCTCAATAAACGTTATTGGGAGTAACGTTTTACACCTAAAACGTTACTTTAACGTTTATTCATTTAACGTCATCAGTTCCGTCAGTTTTTGTCTGTTGAATTTTTTAAATAAAAATAACCTAAAACGTTACCATGAAGTACGTTTATACTACTTTTGTAAAAAATTTAAAAAGCGTATTAGTTTGATGAATTGGTTTTTAAAATAGCTTATTTTGGTCAATGCTTCAGTAAATATTTGTAAGTTGTAATAATCTATTTATTTCCTTATTTGGTTCATGAATACACGATTTCCTTATTATTATATAGGAAAGCGAGTTAACGGATATCACACTACTTATATTGGAAGATATTGCTTCTTCAACTACATTCTATTTTTTCTACTTTCCAATTTGCAAAAAAAGGAAAGAGTAGTTAGTGAGAAATTATGGCAAAGAAACCAATTAGTGTGAAGAACGTTTCTTCTTCTGGAGAAGAATCAACAAGTGACATGATGAGTAGTCGTAGTAGTAAGGGAAGAAGATGGAGTGATGATGAACAGAGAGAGAACCTTCTTGATTGGATTGGATAAACTTGGAAAAGGAAATTGGACTCAAATTGCTAAAGAGTTTGTACTGAGCAGAACACCGACACAAGTTGCGAGTCATGCACAGAAATATTTTGACAGACAAAAGGAGAAGAGAGCAATCAAACGCAAAAAGTCTAGTGTCTTGGACATTAATTTGAACCAAGAATCCTCAAATACTTGTCCGGAGTTGGTGTCGAAAAGTCGCATTAAAGGAAAATAAGAAGAAAGGCAAAGAGGTTTTGAATGAAGAAAGTCCAATTTCACCAATGCCAATTAGCTACATACTTCCTCCTGATGGTTATTTCTATGTTCCCATGAACAATTATCAGTTTAATTTTGTCACATCATCAACTAAAGCAACTCCACTAGTCCACCAGCCGTAGTTCTGCGTCTATGGATGATTTAGATCTAACTCTCTAGCTATTCAAGAAACAACATCAATGAGTTTTGTTTTGACAAAATTTACCCAATTTTGGATATCTTCAGTGACAGCTTTATGTTTGTTCTCTCATGTAACTATTTTTGTATTTTTCACTTGTGGTATCAATCAATAGCACTACATTTTCTGGTCAGACCCAAATTTAATTCTTCAAAAGGATAGTCTGTCGCGCTTATCTCTATGTCTAGCCATATGCTTTAGAGTTGGCTTTTCAACGCTGCAGTTTTGTTGGCTTGTTAAATCTCATTCTGTTTAGCCGTTTCACTGTACAAACTGAACTTTATAATGATCAACATTTTTACTGTATTAGGTCCCAATAGAACTATTAATTTGGTGACGTGGTACTACATAAAATACCATTGCATTATGTAATGGTGTTGACGCTAGAAATGTGCATTTGATCTGCTTGTGATTGATGCCGAAATTCCTATTTCTATCATATTGATTGTTGATGAGTTAATTCCATAATAACCTCAAGATTGTGAAGATTTAAAAGTGAATTCACGAATTAATGAAGCTTTGGCGCGATGAGTCGTTTGAATTGCTAACTAGAATTTATTCGGGAGAATAAGTCTAGGATATTACTAATTTAAAACGAATTTTCCGGCTATATTATAATATCTGTAAAAAAAAAAATTGGGCATCTATCATAAATTTTACAAGAAAATTAGTGAAACATAAATAAATTTGACTATCAAAATAATAAATTTAAATTAGTCGTTAAAACAAAAAAAAGTGATAAAAAAAAATGTGTGAGGAGGATCAAATATACCTCATATGGATTATACTTTTTTAGAAAAATATTTTTTTTTCATTTCCGTTAAAGGTTATATGTGAGTCGTATGTATAACCGTAGAGGTATATATGAGACACTTTCATAACGATGAGTATATATCAACTCTAAATGACAAAGTTGAGGGATATATCAGACACCCTATTCCCTTAAAACTATTTTTGTCATTGGCTTCGTTGTGTGTTATGAACAATAAATCTTACACTTATAAATCATATTAATTATTAATGCCTTAATAGGAGTATATTATGGTAATATTTTTAAGAGCAACTTACAAAAATAACTATATTTATAGGGTTAATGAATACCAATAGATATAAGTATGCTATTTACAATAAATGACTACAATTTATATCACTTTTTCGCTGTATTTTTGTATAGTTTTTTTTATTTATTTATACATTAATACATCTTTAAGTACAACAAACTAAAAAAGGAATTGACTCTAAATATAACCCACTATCCTTACATTACGTCCATACAATGAGCAACTTCCCATAATTAACTTTATAACTGAAAATTACTCATTTAAAGACATATCATATCATATTCTTTATCAGTTTAACAAAAAATGTGATACATCATACTCAATTTTCTTGTTGTCTCCATAATTCTTATTCTAGCGTTGTGAAGGTATTAATAATTTTGTTTTGTTAATTCAAGTTATTGTATGTAAGCAAATTGTTGAATTTGTGAATGAAGGTTAAGTATTTCGATTTTGAATTAGGTGAACTACATGGCAAAAGATACACTAGTTGTTAAACAAAAAATGAATACACCAATATAGAATACAATGAATACGTTGTTGTTAAACACAAAAATGAATACGTTGGATACAACTATACTTGTATTCCCTAATCAACTTTAATGAATACACCAATATAGAATACAATGAATACGTTATTGTTAAACACAAAAATGAATACGTTGGATACAACTATACTTGTATTCCCTAATCAACTTTTTATCTTGGATATAGTACTTATCTATCTAGATATAACTGTATTCGCAAATCAACATTTCAACTTGTGCTTATATAACAATACAAGTATCTATGTATATAAATATGGATACATTTCAACATTGTTGTTAAGCAAAAATATGAATACATTAGACAAACGAGCAAAAAAGATACAATTTGTGGGTATAAAACTGTATAAGTATGGATACATTAGACACATGAGCAAAAAAATATACGATTTGTGGGTATCAAACTATATAAGTATTCTTGTAAATAAAATTTTGGAAAGGCCAACAATATTGTACTGATGTATCCAACTATACTTGAATTCCCTAATCAACTTTTTAAATTTGACAAAGTATTTATGTATTCAAATATAATTGTATTCACTTATCAACAATTCAACTTGTGGTTATATAATAATACAAATGTCTATGTATATAAGTATTCTACTATATACAAAATTGACAATCAAAGAACCCTTAATCTCTTTTTTGTTCATGTTCTTCTTGTACTCATTTTTTAACAACTATATACATACGAAATCAAATTTTCTAACAATTTCAATACAAGAGGACAATCCATAATATAATGACAATGGCACACAATACATGTGTTGAGATATATAAGTAAATGACATTAAACTAAAAAAAATAAAGCATACAAATCTCAATTTCATTTTCCTTTTGTTCCTGCTCAACTGCTCTTTTTTCAGACCCACTTGAATCACAAGATTAGTTTTCACTTTTGAACCTTTTTTCCTCTTTACTAATTTTGCATGTTCGATTTCTTCAAGCAGATTTAAGGGTATATGGTCATTAACCTTTTTTGTTCTTCTTTCGTTCTCCAATGCAGCAATAGAGCCTGAAATTTTGACTTGTTGTTGAGTAATACACAAATCAAAAGAAGGTAGTTCATCCAACAATTTGTCAAATAAATGTATATCTCTCGTAACCCTCCTCGGCATATCAATTTCAGCCATTGAAATGGATAAACAAATTCTTGAATCAAAACCCTATGAAAATGTGTAGATATACAATGTTCATAAAAATGAGATAAATATGCAATTAGAAGATATCTAATGGATACAAAATCACAAAAATCGCTCCTGCAGTGATGTAATGGATCTTGAATTTGAATGAATTTGGAGGGGGGGGGAATCAGAAAGTATGTGATGTATGAATATTGATGAAAGAGAAAAATTTGATGATGGTAAACATGGGAAAAGATCACAAATGTGTCTGTCATAATTAATTAGGTATTCAATAATTACTTTTCTATTTAATATTTATTTATTATATTAATTATATATAAAAAAAAATTATTTATTTGTACATAATTAACTTTGCTATTTATAGTCGAATTATATCCATATAACATGAAAAAAATAAAATGTAGTTATTTTTCTTGAATATATATGAATGTTTGTCATATTCTGAAGTTTTTCCTATTTTTAAATAGTAATAATATATATGTCCTATTTATTTATTTATTTCCTTATTTGTTCCGCTCCTAACAGATTAGGAATACCACAGCGCTTATAAATATTTGTCTCCAACGACACTTCACTTTGCTATTAGCAAAAACAAAAGAAGAAAGTGTAGCTACTGAGAAAAGATGACGAGAGAAACCATCAAATTGTTTGGCTTTGAAATTAGTGTGAACAATGTTTCTTCTTATGGAGAAGAATCAACAAGTGACAAGGGCGGGATGAGTTGTACTAGTCGTAGTTGTAAGGGAAAAAGATGGAGTGAAGATGAACAGAGAGCGTTTTTGACTGGATTGGACAAACTTGGAAAAGGAAATTGGACTCGAATTGCTAAAGAGTTTGTGCCAAGTAGAACACCAACACAAGTTGCGAGTCATGCCCAGAAATATTTTGACAGACAAAAAGAGAACAGAGCACTCAAACGCAACAAGTTTAGTGTATTTGACGTTAATTTAGACCAAGAATCCTCAAATACTTGTCCAGAATTGGTGTTGAAAAGGGCATTAAAGGACAATAAGAAGAAAGGCAAACAAGTTTTGAATGAAGAAAGTCCAATTTCACCAATGCCAATTAGCTACAGACTTCCTCCCAATGCTTCGTTTAATGGAAGCTATGCATATTGCTATGTTCCGATAAACAATTATCAGTTTAATTTTGTCTCATCATCAACTAATGCAACTCCAGTTGTCCATCGGGCTTCGTCTCAGTCTAGTTCTGCGTCCTTGGATAATATAGATCTAACTCTCTAGCCTACAATACGACATCAATGATTTTTGTTTTCACAAGAGATTGAATCTCTTCGGCGACATAGGCTTGTATGTAGAAGTTTAAGTTCGATTATGTGGATAGTATGCTTTTTCCTGATGATCCAACCATCAAAGGGATATCTCAATTCCTAACGATCCACCCATCAAAAGGCTTTGGCTGCTCAGGAAGGCGGATGCAATGACATTAACTCAATTGTTGCTAAGTATTTTTGCGACAATAAATATTGGTGCTAAATGGGAGATGTATTGCTTTCTTGTAACAAATTTTCAGATTTCAGTTGCTTGGGGGGACTTATTATATATAGCATTCTTGTAAGCATCTAATTGTATTGTATTCTTTATTTTGTTTGTGTTTGTAGTGGAAAACTCTGAGTATGCTAGTTCATGGGAGCCCAAGTCTATGAACAATTAGAAACATTTCATATTTTGAAATTCTTGTACTAGCATCAAGAATTTTATCTTTCAAAATCAAACACTTACCCCCTATCTAATAAAGTATATTAAAGATAATTACTTAAATAAAATTAGGAATAACGTTTTTTAACCCTTCACGGGGAGCTTCTACATTTTTGTTAGGGTTGGAAGTGAAGGGTACTTATAATTCAAGCAACTCCGTCTTATTAGAATAAATTAAAATTTTATAAAAGTGTAAGAAAATTATAACAAATAGTTGGTATATCTAAATAATTTGTATTCATTTTCCTATTTATGAGTTTTAAACGGTAAATGTTTTTTAAAAAGTATTTATTAATTTTAAGCAAAGGCATGATAAAAATTTATCTACATTTATAATTTTCATAAAAGTAACTCCAAGAAAATAACAATATATCTAGTGAAATCTCACGAGTAATGTTTGAAGAGGGTAGAATATACACAAACCTTACCACTAACTTGTGGAGGTAGATAGATTATTTCCGAAACACCCTCGGCTCAAATGCAACAAATTCCTATATATAAAGAAAAAGGAGACAATGAAGAGAATAGAACAAGTCTAGTGCGGTTTGCAGGCTATTACACAGTGGCGGTTTACCTCATGCGCACAAATTAAAGTGCTCGCCACAGAGTGCTCACCCCGAAGGATAGAGGCTGTGGCAAAGATTGTAGCGGCTGTGGGTTATCCTAGGATTCCAAAAAAAAAAATAGAACAAATAACATGAAAACAATGCAAAGATCCACCAGAAAGGAGCCAAAACAACAATAAAAGCATGTGATAATCGACTTCATATATTTTCTTCAACTGCAACTTTTATTTCCTAATCCTATATTTTCTAATTTGGATTTACTAATACTAACCCATGTCATTCCACTCCAAAGTAGGAGAGATTACCTCTTATAAATAGTTGGATAATTGTTAGACAACTACACTTTGACAAAACAAATCCATAAAAGTGGAAAAAAAAAAAAAAAAAAAACAGGCCATATTTCAAGTTCTTATGATGCATTATTTGTGGTGATCATCGGCTACAATTTTTCGGTAATTGTTGAAAGAACTGAAACAACATTGTTAGCAAACCAATCAGTGGCACTAAAGTACACTAGAATATGTTGTACACTAGAATTTGTCTGTGCTGAAGAAAAGACATCCAGAAACTTTGAGGAACGTAACCCTCTAATTATATTATAAATTATTATTACATACAATAAAATGTACTATGAACATATGTTTATTGTACTTTATTGGAAAAGTCATGTTCTTTGGAAAAATCACAACTTTTCGGAAAAGTCACAACTTTTTGAAAAAATCTCTACCCTTCGAAAAAGTCATAACCCTCGGAAAAGTCACACCTCTTTGGTTTTCTTTAATATTTAGAAAGCACATTCTCTGTTTTCTTGAACTACAACTTTAATTTCCTACTCCTTAGTTTTCTTATTCGGATTTCCTAATGCTAACATGCCATTCCAATCAAAGTAAGAGAGATTATCTCTTGTAAATGATTGGATGATTGTTCTCCAACTACATCCTCATACTTTGTTAAAAGAAATCCAAAAAAGTGAAGAAAAAAAAAAACAGGGCAAATCAAGAAAATGGGGGATAGCAATCGTAGCTTTAAACTATTTGGTGTTACAATCAGTACTGACGATAATGAGGATTCGGCATCAAGAAACAAGGGAAAACGATGGAGTGAAGATGAACATAGGGCGTTCTTGAGTGGATTGGACAAACTTGGAAGTGGAAATTGGACTGAAATTGCTAAACAGTTTGTGCCAAGCAGAACGAAAACACAAATTTCCAGTCATGCCCAGAAATATTTTGCATGGCTCAAGGCTAAGAATGACAAAGCAGTAAAATCGACAAGTACTGTTGAGTTGTCGTCGTCCACTACTTCAGAGAAAGAAACTTTGAATGAAGAAATTTCACTTTCACCAATGCCAATTAACTACAGAGTTCCTAATGATTTTGTGCCTTATGTTTCTAATACTGAGAATAATGGGGATTCAGTTGATTTTCTATCAAGAAAGCAAGAAGGAAAATGGACTGAAGATGAACACGAAGCGTTCTTGATTGGATTGGACAAAGTTGGAAGAAATTGGACTAGAGTTTCTAAAGAGTTTGTGCCAAGCAGGACACCAACGCAAATTACGAGTCATGCCCAGAAATATTTTGACAATCAAAAAAACAACAGAGGACCCAAACGCAGTGTCTTCGAGAATAATTTTGACCAAGAATCCACAAGTACTTGTCCAGAATCCGTGATGAAAGGCAAACAAGTTTTGAAATGATTTTGTGCCTCGTGTTTATAATATTGATCAGTCTTTTTTGTGTGGGAAAAATATCCCATCTGATTTTGTAATAATTAACTCTATTTTTATTGTTTCTTCTGTTAGTCCGAATTAAAGGTCTTTCATTTCAAACTGTGTCATATACCTTTTACTGTTTCTTCAGTAGAATCTCAGAGTAGTATTATTTCACTTAAGCTATCGTATTCTGATGAGTGACGTTGAACTTGATTACACAGCGGGGGTGGGGTGACTCTGGACTGATTAGATGGTTTAACTACATTGTAACCTTTTCAGTTTGGATTTAATAAATATGTTACTTATTCTCATATTGGATCTTTGGCCCGCCAAAGTTGTAATGAAAAGTTTTTGTACTAGTTAAATGTCTTGGTTTTTAACTTTTTGCTTGTAAATGGAGGCTAAGCTTAAATAAGAACGATGAACTTTTTCAATAACATGGAAGACTTGTTAGTTATGACTTTTGAATTATGATGCATTTGTGGTGATCTTTTGGGTAATAGTTTGAATATGCCTTTAAACAACTGAATCTTGCTTAGCATCATAGTCTGCAGTGTTTAGGCTTCTACAGAAAGTGAAAAATCAAACCCACCCGATAGTCAATCAACAGAATTACTAAGATTCTCCATTTTAAAAAATATAGTAAAGTGTGAATATATATTTAAAGCACAATAAAGTTGCTGTATTGGTATAGTTTCAGAATTTTGACTTACACTTAAAAGGTTCTGTGATAACAGATCAGCAATTGTCATTCCACGGAAGAACCAAGCATATTTACGTGCAATGTGCTTAGTTGGTAGCTGATGGAAAAATTATGATGAAATAAAAGAGCTAGCAGCAGGGGAAATATCTTTAAGTTTCTTCCTTGGGATAGCATGAATTCTTCAGATTGCAGGTGGGAGTATTTAATTTACTTAGCACAAAACAAGACAAATTCAGACACCATAGGACAATAATATGCCAACTTGCAGTCGAATGTTTATGTTCTCAAGAAATCGTTTATTCAATCCAAATACAAAGATAACAAACCAATTTGTGCATCACAACATGAAACGAAGCGATCCCTGAAGACAAAGCTAGATTGAATCTCTCAAAGCTTAGACATTACACCATCATTGTGGCAAGACTTTGCCACTGTCCCGTTTTCCTTAATATCCGAGTCAGACATGCTGGGAGGAACATCAACAGCTGGGGAGCAATTGAAGAACCCATGAGGCTGCATCATGAACAACATTTATCAAAAACAGAATTAACATAGTGATGTGGAGCATAGGATTTTATTGTACGTGTTTCAAAATGATGGATATCACCATATCCCCGGAAAAGAAAATTCTTTTGCTTCAAGAGAAATTTAAAAAAAAACTTGAACGTGGGGGCCAACCTATCATCAACTCAAATGCAGGTACACAAGTCTAGAAATATTTCACCAACATAAACACAAGCTGTAAAGATATGGAACAAATGTTGTGTTGAGTGCTAGAAGTGTCACAAGAAACACAGCCCAACCCATTCTCAAACCCAGTTCTATTTTGTAAAGAAGTCATTAATATCCGAGGACTTGTGGGGCACAATCTAGAAATCCGGCATATAGTGGATCCTCCTCAACCGATTCTCCACTTAAATACAAGACTATAGCTCCAGCAAGGTTCAAATCCATGATGTCCCACTAACCCACACATCACATGTTGTGATTAGGAGTGACAACGAGCGAGTCGAATCGAATATGAGTCGATCATAAAACGAATTAAATAAAAATGGATAAGTTACTCAACTCGACTCGACTCACATTTTAAATGGGTAAAAACGAATTACCCAATGGATAATATGGGTACCCATATTTACCCATATTATAATAAAAATCTTGTTAAAAGCTTTAAAACAAAAAAAAAAATTAAACTTTTTTTTATCACTTCACTCCACCGCTACTAGCCCCCCTATCCCAAAAAAGTGTAAAAAAAAAAATTTTAAAAATAACCATCCCACCCCTACCAGCCTCCACACCCCATCCCAAAAAAAAAAATTAAAAAAATTTTAAATTTTTTCATTAATTTTTTTTTATAAAAAAATTACCACCCTACCCCCCTACCAGCCCCCACTCCCTACCATCCCCCCCTCCACACCCCATCCCAAAAAAAAAAAAAAAAAACCACCCCACCCCCTACCCCCACCCCCACACCCCTACCCCTACCAGCCCCCCCTCCACACACCCCATCCAAATAAATTTTTTCCAATAAAATTTTAAAAAAATTTACCAACCCACCCCCTATCCCAAAAAAAATGTAAAAAAAGTTTAATTTTTTTAATATAGATTGTTTTTTTTTTTAAAAAAAAAGGACTTTTTTACTACTCATCCTTTATCACTTTTTTTGTTTGTTTGTGTGAATGAAAATCTTTTACCCATTTTATCCATTTAACTATCCACTTTTAAATGGGTAATATGAGTATTATTTGTTTTTATCCATTTTTAAATGAGTTGGATACCCGACTCATTTAAAATGGATAAATATGAGCAAATACCCATATTAATTACCCATTCTGCCACCCCTAGTTGTGATCATATCACTCCCACTAGAACAAAGCCTCGGCTCTCCCAGCCCCAATCCATAGTGAAAAGTAAATGGGTGAGAATTAGATAATGCTAAACACCTGTTGATGGATTCGCTTAACTGGGCACATGTTTTATCAGTGAAAAGGATTTCTACTGTATATATGGGATGACACTGCCGATCAAGAAAGAAAAAAGTCATAGCCCAGTTATTATACCTGGAGCATAAAACCAATGTGTTCCACTGGCATGACAGGCCAGTCTTCTAGCCGTGGAACATGTATAAGTCCAAAAATATACCTGAAAATTTAGAAAACTTGGTCAGCATCCCTTTACAGCATAACCAGAAATATGTAACAAGCTTGATAGCCATAATGTTTCGTTTCAATTTTCAGCTGTACTAATTGGTCTTTTATCCATTTTTTCATCATTCCATTGAACCCTCCCTTCCCCTCTTCTCAACCCCTTTAGTGAATGTCAATAACATATTTTCACTCCAATGGTTGCTCTTTTGTGTATCTCCTCTTTGTGAAGTTCTTTCTATTAGTGCCGGCAAAATGAGCTCATATTTTGGTAACCCGTCCAATCAGCCCATATTTTAATGAGTTGAGTGATTTTTTACTTGGATAAAATTGGGTTTAAACACATATTCAACACATCAAAATATGGGTATTCATGGGTAAACTATGGATTAGCCAAATAGGTTAAGCTTCCAACTAATTATTCCTCTCTATAATTGAAAAGGTGAAGTCTTTGACCCTTCAAAAAATTATACTCCCTCCGTTTCAAAAAGATTGATCTGGTTTGACTTGGCACGAAGTTTAAGAAATTAAAGAAGACTTTTGAATCTTGTGGTCCTAAATTAAAGTTATGTCAAATGTACAAAATTACCCTTAATCTTGTGGTCTTAAACATGCCACGTGAAAAGCAAAAAGTAAAATGTTACCAAAAAAGAAAAAGAGGTCTTTTTTTTGAAACTGACTAAAAAGGAAAGGAGGTCATTCTTTGTGAAACGGAGGGAGTATATATTAAATGTACATTTCTTTGTTAATTATAATTATATTTTTAAGATTTTATATTGGATAACAAACAAGAGTGTAAAGTAAGACATTGATTAAAATGCATTAAGCACGTTTTAATCCTAAAATGCAAATATTCTTTTACTTTGAAATTAAAAATATTTTCCCCTTGTTATTACATAAATTTATTTTATATTGAAAAGTCATACTTTTTTTTTACTTTTATGATAGGATAAAAACTAAAAGTATTTTAACATTTTTCATCCAAAAAAAGACTAAAAAAATTTCTCCACATAAGTAGAGTACTATTTACGCATGAAAATATGGGTAAACATGTATTTTACCCATCCCATTTGTTACCCAATCCATTTTTACCCGCACAATATGGGCTGGTTGAATTATTATCCATTTTTACCCGCACAATATGGGCTGGTTGAATTATTACCCATTTTCAACCCGCCCAAATTTGACCCAACCCGCATATTCGTCACCACTACTTTAGATGATAACCCTTGAAATAACAAATGAGAATGGCCAAGACACAAGATAAAATGAGTAATTAGTATACTTTTTTGTTGCCATAAGAACTTTAATCTGTATTGAGAATGGACTAACCAAAGAACTATTTGCGTTTCTTCTAGGGATCGATTCTGCTGAACCCAAGTAGCCAAACCTTCACCAACACGAGGATTTTGATTTGGAAACTCTCCTCCAGGAAAAATCTCTTCACGAGAGTAAGGGGTGACCCAAAGATTATGCTTTAGGAAGGCAGCTCTCCTCAAGAATTTTGCCTCTGAACCAGCTAGTGGCAGACAGTTTGAACCTGGTACTAGCTTGTAACCAGTTAACTGCCCAGTGCGATTGACTGTTCTTGTGTTCCGGATCTGTATATTGAAGAAAAAAGATACCATTTAACCATTATTTCCAAGTAAAAGCCAAACTACTCCCCATAACACACCAAAGGGGATCACAAATGCACAAGACAATGACGATAACAACAGCTTTAGCAGTTCCAAACAAGCTGGGATTGTATAAGACAGTGACAATAACTTAACCAAGACAAGCTTCAGATACAGATGATGGAACAGCCGAATACCACAAAAAAAACTCGTGCTGAATTCACAACTACCATAATTGACAAATTAAATAAACATCACTATGTTGGCCCAAGGTAGCTGGTGGGTTAAATGTAACTGATGTTTATCTGTGGAACAAAGCAGCTATAATCAAATATTTATGGAATCTTGCTAAAAAGAAGGACAAGTTATGGATTGTTTGGGTCCATACTTATTATATTAAAGGCAGGAGACCGTGGGAAGTTGCAGGGTAACAAGCTTCTTGGATGATGAGGAAGATCATGCAAGCAGGGCATTGGATTTCTGAAGCCGGAATACCGATTACAGAGATAATGGATGCAGAAGAATTCACCATTAAAGGTACGTATAAGATACTTAGGGGGCAGTTCACCAAGGTGCCTTGGAGAAGGTTGTCATGTAATAATCAAGGGAGCCCAAAGTGGAACTTCATACTCTACTTGACCATGCAAAGAAGATTATATACCAAAGACAGGCTAGAAAAATGGGGGATACAAACGGATCAAATGTGTTCATTGTGCAAGCAAGAGCAAGAAACACACCAACATCTTTTCTCCTCATGCACTGTGGCTGCAAGGATATGGAGTAAACTTTTAAAGTGGCTATGTATAACCAGAAACACTGCAGGGTGGGAGGAAGAATTGGAGTGGGCTATTACACATGCCACAGGCAAAGCAATGCAGGATGAAGTGTATAGAATGACTCTCTCAGCAGCAGTTTACTATGTATGGCAAGAGAGGAACTACAGAATTTTCCAAAAGAAAGAAAGAACCACGGAGGTGATCATCAGGAACATCATTCAAGAAATCCATTGTAGAAGCAGTATGCAACCGAAGCTGGCTGATTTCATTCGTAATTTCAATTATTATCCATAGAATAGTAGCTAAGTGGTAAGGATAGTAGAATGAACTCTGAGATTGGGACTATGTCCATATCCAGAAGTCCAAAACTCTTTGTACATATTGATATATCTGGTAAATAAAGCTTACAGTTAACAAAAAAAAAAGACTGCAGCATTTGAACTAAGAGAATAGCCAAGATACAGCCTCTGCCTTCAGTTTTGAAAGAAGGATAGAGGAATACAGTACATCATCAAACAAAAAATTCATACCATTATATTGTTTAGGCAGAGCATAGAAGCTTTGAGCATTTATGTAAAAGCATTACATAACCCTTATAAGCTTTACTATATCCTTTGATAGAAAAGCTCCAACAAGAGAAAAGGAAACTTACAATCCAATGCCGTGCAGTTAGAGGATTACAATCACGCATTGCCTCCAGTTCAGTTCTAAGCAATCTCTCTTCAGCATAAAATGCATTATTATGAACATTATTTTCTCCTGGTGGTTCAACTCTAGCGTTTACTTCAACCACCTAAATACAATAAACCTTCGGATCAGATTTCACATGAAAGAAACATATGGAGGTAAGTGCATGATATGTGTGTGCCTGTATACTAGAAATGGAGTATTGAATATGCACATGTCCATGTAAAATTAAGGAAAATCAGATTCTTTGGTCATTTTAATATGAAATTTTAGTTCATTTACCAAAAGTAGGGTATACAAGGAGGATATTATTTTGTCCCCAGCAATGAAAGTTAGTGTGTTATACTTGGGCAAATTATATTGGAAACCAAAATTCGGAAACCCATACGTAAATCCTGAATGGACTGCTCATGAACAAAAAGCTAAATTTAGTCTTTATAATTGATTTCCTTTTCATCATCTCAAGTCATCAATACATGAACTGGTTCGAGTGGTCTGTCAATCTCTGATGTAGAAACACCAGTCAAACAGCATTTCAGTCTTCCAGTCCAAACATAATTTGGATGTTTCACGAACTTTTCCAATTTTAGCAGGTGTCCAACAACAAGAAACATATAGCAATCAAGCAAAAAGGTTACTAGCAAGATAGAGATGAATTGAAAAAGAAATCTACGGTTGAAGCTAAATGTGTTGCATACTGAAGAAATGATACACACTATTCCTAGAAATGACATTAGAGGATCCAGCCCCCGTGATACACCATCATGGTATGTTTAAGGAATTGAATAAAAGCCGCGTGGGAGAAATAATCAGAAAGATCTGGAAGGAGAAAAGTAAGTTGCCGAGAAGAAAAGAAAATATTTAGGTTGTACATCCCCCCAAGGCTCCAAAAACCTCCTTTTTGGTTAAAAAAAAAAAAAGAACATCAGAAAAGTTGAGCGGAGGATTCAAAAGGCGTACCTGATTATGTGATTCCCCTGATTTGCAATCAACAGCCATATCCATGCGAGCCACAAAGAAGTGCTGATGTACAGGTGCATACAAGCCAGGTGCAATAGTTGTTCCATATTTTCGAACTTCCCCTGGTAGGAGAGCACCTAAGCTGAGAATTCCAGTCAGCTTGACCTCAGCCTCGATCTTCCCATCCTGTGGTGAGAATAAGAAATTAATGTTTCAATATCCGAATCTCAAAATCAAATTGGACAAATAGCTCCACATTTTCTCCTTCATCTCTCCTTCATAAAGGAACTACAGACTACTAATGTGATTTAAAGTGGAATTCCTGCCCTACTGAAGTAATGAATGTACAGTTTAGAAGCATGGAAATGCATGCCCAAATGAAAAGCAAACAATGCTACAAATTGAAGCACCACCACCTTAAATTAGCTAAAACAAGTAAATTACATTATATAGGGAAGAGATAATGAAACCAACAAGTTAGCTCTTATTTATAGAAGGGTAAACCACCTGATAAAAATGCCAGTAAAATCCATATTCATAGTTTGCCACGGTACAGATGAAAGACACGGTTAGTCGTCGGGAACGTCGTACTTCAGCTAAACCTGTTCTCCAATCTTGATGCTTCCATAAGATTCCATGATCCTCCTCGTGTAAGCAGACACAATTTTCAATTGTCTCAACACCGCCAGTGAAATTTGTAAAATGTGCATCGAAATATTTAATGTAGCCTAAGCAATCACAACCCTGCAATAAAAGTGAACATTCATATGTGATTGCAAAGTTAATTTCACAGAATATTATAAATGAAAGATGCATTTCACAATGCCAATAAGATATTTCCTGACCTTCTTTAAGGAATGTGCATTTTTACCAAGTCCATCTTCCCCTGCATCAAAAGCATTTTTCCTGTAATGTGGCTCATTTGGATCCCCATAGGGCACAACCATTTCAATGAAGCTCAGTCTATGAGCAACAGGTCTACGGCCTCTGCTACCATCAATATATGCAACAGAATAGATAACCAGGCCCTCCCTGGGGGTAAAACCAATACGAAAGTTCCACTGCATAGTATGATAATAATTGGGGTAGAAGTAATTAGATCATCCAGAGAAATACAGCAAAATGATATATTGTAAGAAAAGTACCTTCTGCCATTCAACAAAGTGTCCATTGACACGGAAGCTAGGACCTTCAGGTTGAACAATAAGAAGAGGTTTAACATCACTTCGGTCAACCCCTCCTCTTGTTTCACCGGCAGTGTAATTTCTCAATGGATCAGCCGGTGGTAATGGAACCACTTTACGGTCTTCAAACTCTATCACAACCATATTCTGCATATCAACAACTATATGAATTCCTTCAACTGGGCGAGCATAGCCATTTTCCATCGGACAGTCACTCTCAGTTCTACAAAAGATAAGAGGTTTTCCTAGACGGCGGTTAGGTGCATCAGCCTCACTGAAATAACCTGCACACCTGAATGACTAGGAGTGTTATTATATCTAAGCCATACTATAAACAATGCTATTATATATTATAGTAAGAGATCTCATGCAATGCTGTTTACAGAAAGATTTAAAGAACAGAGCAACCAACCAGGCATCGACCATCACAAGATCCATATCATCGATTCCTCTCTTCTTCATTGCATCACGAAAAGGAGGGAAATCCTTCACCACGGCTTCACATTCAGCATATTCAACAGCGTCCTACAATTCAATTTACAGATGATATTTCTCTTTTGGGTGCAGCAGTAAATAGGGTTCTAATTCTTGTGTTGCCATGAAACATTATCACTGTATTTCTTCCATTGAGAAAAAAAAAAAAAAACCACCAGTATGTTGAGCACACAACTAGTGCAGCCACTGTTGTGGCTATCTAGTCACAAGTAGACACAAGCACAAAAGTATTCCAAACATCAAAATAGCTTTCTTATAGCTCTTGATAATTCACTCAGACCCAATTTAGTGGAAATAATTGGTGGACATGTTAATCAAGACCCTGGTAAAATCACCTAGCAAAATTCTTAAAACTTCTAACATGATATTCAACTTATAAGTTAACATAGGCCCCTACCATTGGTGGCTGTATATCAGGCACGACTTTAGATGAAATGACTTTGCCACGGTGGTGTCCTCCTCGAGTGACAGCATGAACCTGTGAGAGCTCAACAATCCATATGCTGGTCTCATTTGATTTCTTGTTATAAACAATCAGTTTAGCTTTCCTTGGAGGAAGCTTACTGGGAATTACAGGCCCACCTTTTGTTCTCGGCAATAAAGATGGTTGAAAAGGAGGAAAGAAGTATGCATCAGCTAAAGCAACCACACTCTTATCTGGTTCCACCAAAACAACCTCGACAAAGCGCATGCTATCTCTCACCTAAACATCAAAGTACACTGTTAAGTTTGATGATTAGATAATCAGAAACAAAAAACATCTATATGCATATATAATAAATAATGACCTCAGGAGTGCTGCCAGCTGCCCTGACAGTTGCCACGGCCACAGAAATTTCAGCAGCAGTTAAGGGATCCAAGGGATGGTGAGTTTGAGCCCTCAATAAGATAGGCAGGCCTGTCAACATCAAGTTAGAACAATTGTTCATAAATGAGCCACAAATTTTCTCAAGATTCCTTACACACCAACTCTTGATATAAACTTGTCATTCCAAGTTGATGACTAACAGTCCAAATAACTAAAATACTTTCCGGCCAAGCCATGGATTATTTGGAAGCCTCAACTCTCGAGCTCTGACTGAACTGTCCAAATATCTTCAGTGCATTCTGGCCAAACCTTGGATTATTTCAACTCTCAAGTTTTGCAATTATGTAATCAAATTTGTTCTATAGGTTTGGCTTCCAAGTCTTGACCACTTTGGTAGACATCAGCTATATAAAATATTCTCTGGTGCTTAAGTTGTGATTGAGCCGAGGTCTACTGGAAACAACCTCTCTACCCATGGGAAGGTGTGTGTACATCCTACCCTTCCCACACCACTCTTGTTGGGTATGTTGTTGCTTAAGTTGTGATTAAATGATTTAAGGAAAATGGAAAAGGCTTACATTACAACACACTCCACTGCGACATATAAGAATAATAATAATTTCATATGTATAAGCCACAATAGCATAAGAGTTTTAGGCATTTTTCTGGAAAAATCAAAATTATAGGAGAAACAAAATGTCTTGAGACACTTTCTGAAATGAAAAGTCAGTCATCTTCCACCTGGAAAGCACTAACTTTAAGAACATTTCAACCATACAAAAATGTTTGTCTTTTACACACTTTTTTTTCTAAAATATTACTACTACATAACTTTTTCCAGAACTTGTCAAACAAAAAAGAAAAATGAAAATATGAATAATTTCAAGCAACAATGAACTCGTGACTGAGATAAGGAGGAAGACGGCGAGTGGAGGATATCCCTTGCCTGGGAACAGAACACGAGTAAAATTTGTGATTTACATAGATCCACAGATAATACAAACAGAAAAGGGGACAAATAAACAAAATCAGTCACGATTTTTCACCCTTTTTATGCCGTTTTTTCTTCTTTTTTTTTAATGCTACCTCCAAATTTAGTAAGGGTGAATCGGCAATCAAGGTGAAGGATGCAAGTTTTATATGCTGAAGAGAAGGAAGAAGGTTAAAACCACTAAAATACGGCTCCGCACAAAGAAACAAAACTAGCTTGACAAGTCATACGTATTTTCACACGCTTTCCGTCAAAGTTTAACCTATTAGCAACACCAATTAACATTTTTCAGCATCAGTCATCATACAAATAGCCAAAAAAGCGGTACGATCGAGATTCGATACATTTCACTTCTGCATGTACATACAGAGCAACAAAATAACTACTCAAATTATGAAAGATACCTTTCACAGCAGGCTGCTGGTTTGGCGCAGCAGGACGATCAATAGAGTCAATCACAGCCGTCAAAGCAGACGGAGCAGCTGAACTAGCCGATCTAGTGGATGAAAGATCGGAAACTTCAGCTACGGTTCCACCGGCAGTCCATTCGGTTTCAGAAGCGGCGGAAGCATTTCGTGAAGGGGCAGAAACCGTCGTCTTTTCCTGAGCTGAGGCCATTGTAATGGATTGGTAAGTTCACCGTAACCACCGTAGTACTTGTTACTGTAATAGTAGTAGTAGTAGTAATCCTCTGACATACAGAGCTTCACTATTCTCCTTCTCCGATTTCAGAAATTCACCACCTTCCGAAAAGCCCTACTGATTCTTCTTCTCTCAGGGAAAACTTGTTTGAGTTTTTCAATGGAGAATAGTGAAGACGAAAAGCGTGAGTGGAGTAAATGTGGGTGGTGGGGTACTTATAGTGGAGAATGAAAAGGAAAAGAAGAAGAGAGCCCGGGGGTGGTAGGGTATCTGGATTGCGAATAACTCTCTTTCCAGAAAAAAACGTAATGGTCCAGCTCATCTTTTGAGCCTTTGTTTTCATTTTTATCACGTTGGTCATTTATTTTATAAATATGTGTTTCATTTGGTCATTTATAAATATGCGATTCATTTTTATTTGTTCAGTATAATCAAATAAATTTTTAATTTAAATTATTAATCTTTTACACATCAAAATCAAAATAGATGAAGAAAAATGAACTAACAAAGTATTTATTTATTTATCTATCTATATATATATATATATATACTAGACATTGGAGCCCGTGATAGCACGAGCCCAATATGTATCATTTTTTGTTTCAATTTATGTGACAAAGACAAAATTAAAGAGTTAATCAACCTTTAATATTAATTTAAAATAGTTTAAATTTTTAATTATTGTTAACTATGGTAAAAAAAAATTGATGTCTTTTAACATTCTAAATTGCTAATTATTGTTGTATGATTTGTAATATCTTTCACGCAATTTTGAAATAATAAAGGTTATTTCTTCTTTCTCAATTTATGTGGTACTAATAAAATTTTGAGATTCAATCAATTTTTTTTGTCTTTAAAATATTCTATTATTAATTACTATAAATTATTGTACTTTCTAAGTAATTTTCAAATAATATATATTATTTCATTTGTCCAATTTATGTGTCACCGATAAAATTTAAAGAGTTAATCAGATCTTTTACATATTTTTATATCTTTTGAATATTTAAGTAAATAATTATTATGATTTATAATATTTTATACAATTATTTTAAAAAAAATTAAACAACAAACAAAACGAATTCATCATAGGAAAAATACCAAAGCATCCTTGAATACATCAACAATGGGTCCCACTTTTTGTTTAAAAAAATATGCATATTGGGAGGATATTTTTGTCCAAAGTGGAAATAGAATAAGTATAAAGCATTAAAGTCTTATAAAATTTTAAATTGTTAATTCTTATTGCATGATTTGTAATACTTTTAAGCCATTTTCAAATAATAGAGGTCATTTCTTCTTTCTCAATTTATGTAGTACTAAAAATTTTTTGAGATTCAATCAATTTTTTTTGTTTTTGAAATATTTCTAGCTGTTAATTACTGTAATTTATAGTACTTTCTAAAAAAATTTCAAATAATATATATTATTACATTTGTCCCAATTTATGTGTCACTGGTAAAATTTGAAAAGTCAATCAGATCTTTTATATATTTTTATATCTTTTAAATATTTAAATAATTAATTATCGTGATTCATAATATTTTATAGAATTATTTAGTATAGTAAAATAAATTTAAAAGAAACAAACAAAACGAATTCATCATAGGAAATGACCAAAGCATCCTTGAATACATCAATAATGGGTCCGACTTATTGTTTTTAAGAAATTGCACATTCGAGGGATATTTTTGTCCAAAGTGGAAATATTGTGTAAAAAATGTGTATTTATTGTGATTTTGAATGTTTTGCGGGGTAATAGGACGCACGCAAAGTTAAGGTGTCTGTTTGAAAATCTGGGACAACTTCAAGTATCAGTTAATGTTTTTTCTCAAAATCTAATTTACTTTCGTAAACTATGTGTCAGATCAAAATCAGATTAACAATTCAAAAGGAATGAGTAATAAATATATATAGAAATGACATATTTATTATTTAATTAAATAATAAATATGTAACTAAAAATCTTGTTAGCTTTTGGTTGAAAGCTAATAAGATAGTTACAATCATAGTTGCATTGTGCTTATTTTATATATATATTAAAAAAAGAAAAAAAAAGCTGGACATAATTTAATAAAAGGTAACACATCTCTTTAATTGGTATATACATTTATCTTTTAGCAATTATTCAAAAATGCCTTATTTATTTATTTATTTATTTATTTCATAAGGTAGCGCATCTCTTTAATTGGTATTTACATTTATCTTTTTAGCAAATATCAAAGATGTCTTATTTATTTATGGGGAACTTTCGCAAATAGCCACCATAATAAACTTAATTATGTTTCATAGCTATAGTTTACAGATTTACAGGCTATAGCTACAGTTAAGCTACTTCGTTTATATAATTCGCAGGTTTGTATAATTCGCGGGTACATTTGTATAATTCAGTTATTTTTGTATAAACTCGAAATAACAAATTTATACATTTACAAACATCAAAATTGTAAAAAGTTATACAAATTATATTATATAAATTTTGAATTATACCAAAGTTATACAAATTCTGAATTATACAAAACTAAAAAGTTGAGCCGCGTAATTGTAGCTAAAAGTAGGTCGAAAATTATAATTAAGAGAAACTATATCTATGTTAACTAATTAACTAATATATATTTATTTATACGCGTAATTTTCCCTTTATATATTTCATAAGGTAACACATCTCTTTAATTGATATTTACATTTATCTATTTAGCAAATATTCAAAGATGCCTTATTTATTTATTTCTTCATTTTTGTTAGTAATCTTTTACCTTATTTATTTATTTCTATATAATTATTACTACTAATCTCTTTTTCAAAAAAAAAAAATGGGCTTTTTGTTTTTGATATAATTATTTTCTTTGTTTGTAAATTGTTACGAGCCTCTTTATTTCTATGATCTCTATTAAACAAAATAAACATGCCTTTTTAGAATGGGTGATGTGACATTATTATCATTTTTTGCTAATATAAATATTTGTCTTTTTTTATTTTCCTCCTTATAAATAGAAAATATCCAAAAGTGCGTTTATTTATTTATTTTGGTTTATTACTAGTAATCTCAAGATAATTAGATGTTGAGGAGTCTCTCATTATTTTCTCATCCTGTTAAGATGTTTTGTGATCTTGAGACATTTCCAGATGTTCATTTGAATTAAGTTTTGATTTAGAATTTAAAGTTTAATTATGCTTTTGAAGTTCCCATTTTGCTTGAGTAAGTCTTCCGCTAAGTAGTTAGTCAGGATAAGAATTCGTTTGGGGACCAGTGATGGCTCTCGAGTGACATCCACGTCTAGGGTATAGGCTTGGGGCGTGATATACACGTCTCAAAGCCATCTTCTTTATATTTCTTATTATTTTTTCTAACAATTTTAAAGAGATATTGGGTTTGAAGAAGATAAACGAGACAACATCCTTGAATTCCTGAGGAAGTGGGGTAGAAAAAAAAATTGAGTGATCTTAAGTATAATTTTAAGGCAACAAGTCATATGCAAAAGTGAGACAACAATGGATCCGAATGAATGACATATATCGGGTTTTGCTTTCTTAACTTCTCTTATAATTTATTTATGAAACTTTATTCTTTGAAATTTTTGAGAAATAATTTTTCATAAATGTTAGCATAAATAATTCACTTGTGATGATTTGAAATGTATTTTAAATGAGTTTAGAAATAACATATTTGGTATGCTTAATATAAATTTGTTATTTAGGCCAAAGAAAATTATTATGGCATAATTGTGTTGCATAAAGATCATGTGAATTTTATTTTCAAATTATGAAATGATATATATGAATTCCTTTATTTTGATGGATTATATCTATACTTGAAAGTTATTAGAATAATTAGATATTAAGAGAAATGATAATCTTTGTGCAATGACTTCTGTGCAATGATCTCGAAGTGCAACCTAGTTGAAAATTCCAAGAAGTGGACATATTTGCTCTGCAAAAGAAGCCTTTTCAATGTATACTTCTGTTGAGTTCGATGAAGATTTGTTCATGGGAAACACAACAACAACAAGGATTGCAGGAACTGAAAAGTCATGTTGAAAATGACATCCGGCAAGGTATTGACTTTGAACAACATTCTGCACATTCCTACTATTAGGAAGAATTTAGTTTCTGCTGCACTGCTCGTTAAGAACGGGTTTAAGTGTATCCTAGTTAGTGACAAAGTTGTAATAAGTAAGAATGAGATGTTCATAGAAAAGGGCTACCTCACTAAGGGCCTTTTCAAACCGAATGTAATGGTTGTTGACAGTATTAATAAGAATTTTGCTTCTGTTTACTTATTGGAGTCAAATGATTTATGGCATGCCCATTTGGGACATGTAAATTACAAAGCCTTGCGAAAATTGATTACTTTAGAAGTATTGTCTGACTTCAAATGTGATAAATCGAAATGTGAAATTTGTGTTGCATGTAAGTTTGTTAAACGTCCTTATAAGTCCATTGTTAGGAATTCAAATCCTTTAGACTTAATTCACACAGATATATGCGATATGAAATCAATACCATCTCGCGGTGGGAAAAACTATTTTACAACTTTTGTTGATGATTGCACTCGATTTTGTTATGTCTATTTGTTTAATAGTAAGAATGAAGCAATTGATGCATTTAAGCAATACAAGAATGAAGTGGAGAATCAATTAAATCGAAGGATAAAAGTGATTCAGAGTGATAGGGGTGGAGAATACGAATCTCCTTTTGCAGAGATATGTTTGAAATATGGTATTATTCATCAAACTACTGCACCCTATACACCACAATCAAATGAATTGACAAAACGAAAGAACAGGACGTTAAAGGAAATGATGAATGTCTTGTTAATCAGTTCCGGTTCACCGCGAAACTTGTGGGGGGGAAGCTATCCTTACGGCTAACAAGATACTCAATAGGGTACCCCATAGCAAAACACAATCAATTCCATATGAGTTATGGAAATGAAGGAAACCAACTTGAAATATTTCAAAGTGTGGGAGTGTTTACCCAAGGTAGAGGTTCTTTTACCCAAGAGGGTGAAAATTGGACCTAAAATAGTAGATTGTGTATATGAAACAATTGGACCACAAACAAGAATAAAAGAAACAATTCATTCAAAACGTGGAAAAGTAATAACAATCCAATCAAAACAAAAATAATTAAAATGACTGACATTACATAACTTTCAATCATTGAATTTACTATGAATAAAGCTTCAACATTCATTATTTTGGACTAGAAGAAAGAGACAGTAACATTTTCAATCTCATAAAGAATTATCATAGACTCTTATATACATGAAACCAATAAGATAAATATTCTCACTTTGGGCATTTTTGTTTTCATAAGTAAATTAAATTTTGATGACAATACATATAAGATCTTTAAAATTGTTTATAAAATAATATATTATATATGTATATAATTTGTCGGTTTGGTTCGGTTATTTCTTTGATCTTTTTGGAACAAACCATAACCAACCTAAATACTATATGTTTTTAAAATTTTAAAATCAAACCATACCTAACCCAAATAAAATCGATTTATTTAATCAGTTTGGATCGGTTTTTATCCAAACCGTGAAACACCACCCTACCCGTGACTCAAACTTGAAACCTCTGATTAAGGATGAATCAGTCTCATCACTGCATCACAAATTCACAATCCATGTTGGTGTAAATGTATGTGTATCATTGAAATTTTGTGGGTATCTACAAGACATGTTTAATTCTAATTGAACTCTATAAGATGTGTTCAATTTCAGTTAGGGTTCTTGGAGATTACTCATCAACCCTAAACCCTACTTCATTCCTATATAAATGGTATTATATTCCTAAAGAGGCATCTCGAATATTTCGTAAATTCATGAAATATTGACCAAATTCAAATCATCTTATTTCGAGAAATATGCCACTAACGACCCTCAAATCATGTCAAAAAATCTTATGAGAGAAGAATCCATGAAGGAACAAAAGTATACCCACACTATTATTAATAAAATATTTATATTTCTTCATATTTTATTTGTGATTGTAATTTATTTTCTATCACATTAAAATTTGTTGCAAACCGTATGTTAATATATCTAATAGTCATAGATCATAGCAATTAGAAAATCAACGAGCAAAGGATTCTATAATTCATATCATCTTTGTCATATCAGTACTTTATAGTCACATAAATTCTGTATGAAAGATACACAAGAATTTCACATAATCGAAAAATCAACAATTAGATCATATTTACCAAAAAAAAAAACTCTCAGATCATAATAAAAGGGAACAAAAAGTACAAACCAATCAAAAATTAAATTAAAAAAAGTAACATAAAAATTCGAAATTTACGAACCTAATCAGTCTACTAATCACGAACACATAAGTAGTAATGATTTGGTCGGAGGCTAATTTTAATTTCTTGTACGTGTAATTATTTATTTAAATGTTAGACTTTTATTTGGACTAAACAATCATCAATCTCGTCATCACCAAAAAGTTATATAATAATTTAAATAACTATTCTTAAATATCAGAAAATAATTAAATAAATATTTTTAAATATTAAAAAATATAATCAAATTACTAATTTGTGTGGCATGAATTCTACTTTAAAAAAATAAAGAACAATATATTCCTAAGGAGTTTCTTGCATTCAATAAAATATATTATTTATATTATATTAGTAATTTTCAACTTTTTTTTGTATAATATTATTTTTTATATTTATTCGTATCCACTATCACAAAAAATTTCTTGATGCTGTAACTTTTTGACATTGACATACAATTTTCACTTTCACAAAAAATTTAGGTGCTCTAATAATTCATATATATTAAGTATTGACTTTCAATTTCCAATTTGCTTATTATTTTCCTCTGTCTATATAATATATCATTGAAAAATTCTCTAAGTTTGAAAAGTAAGAGAAAAATTATTTTTACTATATATTAAATGTTTGTTTTACTAAATCTTTTTTATTAATTATATTTTAAAATTTTAGTTTTGACTATTAATGTTTTATATTATTACTCAAAGATAAGAGTAAGATTAAAAAAGAAAATATTTTTTAAATAAATAAATATTTTATTTTATTTTTGGAAAAGATGATAAGGGAAAAAAAAAGTTAAAAAAGGAAGAAGATGTTTTTGAAATTGCTTTTTGAGACCCTTATCGCTTCGCCAACCGTTATCGCATTGGAATTGAGTGATCAAACATCGCTCTGCTCAACTTTTCAGATTTCGTACAAACCTTACTTTTAAAACTCTTCCGCCCTTTCCAACGCGCAAATTATTGTTACGGCTATCAATCACATGTATGATTTAAGTTTTTATGGCGGTTATTTGACGTTGTTTGTACGACGTAAAGGATGGGCTTCAACAATAAGATTATTAAAAATAGTAGCGGAGTGAGAATTTTTAATAATAGATTTAAAATATGAAGAAATAGATATATAAAATAGTTGAAGGACATTCAACATCTACTACATATATTTAAAAAATTATTTTAATCATATATAAATAATATAATTTTTTGAATTAGTGACGGATCTAAAATTTTCGTTTATGGAATTTGAAAGTTTGAAAAAAAAGTAAGCAGGCTAATAGTGTTGAGAAATTAAAAGGTCGATTTACCTATAAACGGGTTGAATCTTGAATCATATATGAGTGAGTTTATATTCAATATTTTTTTATCTAAATTATTTATTTTTATTAAAAAAGTTTATTAAGTACATAATAATATTTACTTGGAAATCAATTTTTTGATTGAAATATTACTGCATACTCCATCCGTCCCATATTATAAGTCACCCCTTTCTAAAAATAGTTGAACCACAATATATGTCATTTTATAAAATTTATGCATAAATTATCATATTTTGCCCATTATACCCTTGATTGATTAATTAATCTTGAAAATATATTTACTTTGACTAACCTAGGAAATCTACAAGTAATTAATTTCATTGGGAGAGTACTTCATTCATTAATTAACTACTTTCTTTATTCACTACTTATTCTATAAAATCTAATTTTGAAAAAAAATATCAACAAACAAATTAAAAATAAAAGATGAAAAACAATTCAAAAATAATCTTGAAAGTTGAAGCTTCAACAAATTTTATCAAGGAAGATGACATTTCAAAAAGTTCAAAGGATGTAAAAATAGAAGACTCAACCAAAACATGTGAAGGCCAAATTGAGAAAAATCAATATCCAATAAAGGAGTTATGCACCATTTAAATAAAAAAATAAATGATTTGTCGAACTAGAACTAAAATTCATTTGTCATCTAATTTCATTATCTAAAAACAAATTACCTTATTTCTTAATGCAAGTGCAAATAGAAAAAATGACTTATAATATGGGACAGAGGGAGTATTAATTTAAGGAAAAAGGGTCAAAAATGCCCTTGAACTATGTGAAAGGAACAAAAATGTCATTTGTTTATAGTTTGGCTCAAAATACCCTTACCGTCAATACTTTGGTACAAAAATGCCCTTTAAAATATGTGAAAAGAACAAAAATACCCTTTGTTTGTAGTTTGGTCCAAAAATGCCCTTATTGTTATTTAATAGGTCAAAAATACTCATTTTTCAAATAAATATATTCTTTTTTTAACACATTTTTCTCTAATAATGTTTTTTTATATTAGCAAATGTTTATCTTACTTCAATTCAGAAAAAAATAAAAAAATAAAAAAATTTCTTATTTTATTATCATTATTTTTTATCGTTATATAAATATAAATCAATGATGGATATACTATGATCTTATATATATGACATATATTATCTGTCGAAATGGTACATGAAGTTATTCTATTTTCATTGATAAAATGAGATTAAGAAGAATAAAAAAAATATTTCCTACATTTTTATTTGTTAAAGTGATTTTAGATCAAAGAAAACAAGAATAGTATTCTTTAATAATATTTTAAGTAGGAAGAAGATGTGTTTAAAAAGAAAAAATGATCTATTTATTCGGAAAAGGACATTTTTGACCCATTTTGTAACTATAAGGGCATTTCTGGACCAAAGTATTGACTGCAAGGGCATTTTTGAACCAAAGTATTCATAGTAAGGACATTTTTGTGCCAAATTAAAACGAAGAACATTTTTATTCCTATCACATAGTTTAAGGACATTTTTTACCTTTTCCCCCTAATTTAATACTTAAAAAAAAAAAGTTGTCAAGAGAAGCAAAATTCACAGTGAGCCCACGTCCATCGACATTTGATCTCAATTATTATGGGTGGATCTTAACCCGCCTAACCACTGCACTAAGGGATCGTTTGGTACAAAAATTAATAATGTAAGGATTAGTAATGTTGGGATTGGTAATACAGAGATTAGTAATGCTGAGATTAGTAATGCAGAGATTAATAGTGCAGGAATTAGTAATGCAGGGATTATTTTTACCAAGTGTTTGGTTTATTGTTTCCCACCTCATCTTGTGTTTGGATTAAAACTTTATAAAAAACTTTTTTTCCAATTATACCCTTGAATTATTATGCAATTGGGTTAAGGTAAATAATTGCCGGACAATATTATTTTTTTATGTCCTTCTAACTAGCTATGAGAAGAACAATTTTGTTGTCATGTTTCCCTTTTTTTTTCACTTAAATTATTTGAGGATAAATAATTGTCATCTTAGTAAATTGATCACTTACAAAATGTCAATTTTCAATTTAAAAAAAGATAAACTATCAACTTTTAAAATTGAAAAGATGGTAAACAATAGTAAAATTAAATAAATCATCTACATTTACACATAAAAATTGCAAGTTGTAATTTTTATATGTATTCAATTTCATAAATTGTTCAAAATACAAATAATTAGAAAATTGCACAAATATATATCAATAAATTATACCTTTAATTAAGATCACAAATGTCACGTGGTGATATATTTGTCTTTTTAATTAGCTAATGTTAAACAACTCACATTTCAAATACTGTATTAATTTGTATTGGATTTATTTAGCAACTAACAACTCTCTCTAAATAATTTGTAAGCTAATTTATTTAAATAAATTTACTAGTACAAGTATAAAACATAAAATCAAGAAAATAATTAAAATGATTTAAGGGATATTTTTATTTTTACATGGACTTATCTCATGGTATTATATCCCATGCATTACTAATACCTCTAAATGAAAGGTATTAGTAATACATCCTATAATACCATGTAGGAGGTATAACTAATCCATGGATTAACTATACATAGACCCAATTTTCTACCAAACATAGTACTAAATAATACCATACATAATGCATGGACTATTTATTTTAATGAGGCCTACCAAACGACCCCTAAGTACTAATGTTGTGTTGAGGGGTTCATCAACATTTAATATATATATAATCATAAATTTAATTCTATATATACATTATAATTTTTCAAGTGAGGGGTACACGTGAACCCCTCGGCTCCATGTGGGTCTGTCCATTTATATGATGAAACTAAGAATTTGAGTGTGAGAAGTGACTCTGTTTGGAGAGAGGTCTTATATTTTAAAGGTTTCAAGTTAAGTAGGACTCACAGAGTATTTGGAGTGCAAGTTCAATGACGCAACACATAATGTGGAGGTGAAAGTAAAGATCGATGCACAAGTCTTATCTAAGAGGGAAATTTTTAGGTATCTTAGATCCATAATACAAAAGGACGAGGATATTGATGATCATGTTCCACACCGTATTGAAGCGGGATTGATGATGGAGGCTCACATTTAGGGTACTGAGCAATAAGAATGTACAATCAAGGTCTAAAGATAAGTTCTACAGAGTGATTATTAGACCAACTTTGTTGTATAGGGTAAAGTGTTGGGGCAGCCAAGAACGTCCATGTTTAGAAGATAAATGTAGAAGAATGCGTGGACATATTATGAGATATAATTAGATTGTGAACACACATTTTAATTTAATTTGTTAGATTTGAATATAAACAATTAAATTTATTTGAGAATATTTGAATGAACTAAACGAAGATAATAAAATAAGTACAAAAAGTTGTATGAAGCATTAGAACTCTGATGCTCAGCATTTGTGCTAGATCTGACGACGATATAATGATGTTGTCCTTGGTTTCAGGATCGCTTTAGTGGGTAAAAATTATAAATTAGCAAAGACTGAGTAAAAAATATGAAAAACTTAGAGCACAAGAATATAAGCATATTGCTTTTGTATTGTTCAAAATCGCATTCCCACACAATTGTATCGATACTAATATTTATAGGTTATGAAGGTAATACATCAATTAATAGAAAAGTTTCACTCGAACTCTGAAATACTATGATCAATGATTGTCGTTCACGTGAAAATGCCATTATCAGTGCGAACTAATATTTCTTTATTGCGAGAAGATCATTTTGTGGCTTTGGAGACCCATGGAGGTCTATCTCTAGCAAACATATCTTCGACACTATTAATTCCACCGAACCAATTTCCTTGAACATTCTTTGTTGGTGTCATCATGTCCAAGCCGTTTTTTGCCCAATATACCAATAATAGTTTAAAGTCGATTCCAAATATATATTTTCCTAAATTTAATACTCCCCGTTTTAAAAGGAATGAACTAGTCTTACACAGCACGAAATTTTAAAAAATAAAGAAAAGTTTTCAATCTTGTGATTCTAAATTAAAATTATATTAAATATTTCAAATGTTAGACCTTAAATGTGTAATGTAGAGATCTGAAATTAAAATATTTCCAAAAACGAAAAAAGAATCATTTTTTAAATTTAAAATAGATTAAAAAGACAACTAGATTGTTCTTTTCTAAAACGCAAAAAATAATAAATTTCCTCCAAACGTTACTTCAAAATTTCCATCAACATATATCTTTCACCAACTCACATCTTTTGTCGTTTTGAGCTGAAGTGTCCTATTAGGACTCTAACGTGCAATAATGCAATTTATTTTTATTTTTATTGAAGTAGGAGTTTATGGTGGGGACTCCAAAGAGAGTGGAATCTACTTTTTTTTTTTTATAATAAATTTATATCTTTATATTTGTCTCTATGTTTATGGTGAATATTCTAAACTAAAAATATAGGCAAGTCTGCTTGTATGAAAGGTAGTTGCACTGATATTCTCAATATGAATAACAATATATTAGATAATTATTTTTACGTGACATCACTAAAGAATGCTATGATTTTTTAAGCACTAGTCAATTTTTAATGGAATCCAACGTGGGTAGATAGGGACTCTAAATTTCTTTCTACTAACAAGACATTTTATTTTATATCGTAGATGTATCGTGGAAATGCAATGTTCTATGCTTTCAAATAAATAAGAATTTTAAATTTTTGTATATCTTGAACATACCCAAATACAATTTTTTGATCTGTTTGATAATTTTTACATCAATAATTATCTAAGATAAGATGATTTTCTATATATAGTAAATTTTGAATTTTTATATGACTCGAACACATCCAAATACAATTTTTTGATATGTTTGATAATTTTCACATCAATAATTATCTAAGATAAGATGATTTTGTATATATAGTGTGACAAACAAAAAATTTAGAGAACATATATAGAAAGAACGTACGAGGATGCGCAACATATTTGCCTCCACATATTTTAGTATGACAACAAATAATTTTCTTAATCCATGTTACTTATACATTATTCCTTTACTCTGGTTCATATTAAGTGATCTGTTAGAGTTTCACATTTTAAAAAAATAAAAATATTTAAGAACGTAAATTAAATGTTACTTTTTATTATTATCCTTTTGCTTATTTCTAAGTCATTTTATTATAGAAGTAAAATAATTAAGAACTTTATGTAAATATAAAAAAAAAGTTCCAACAATTTTCTAGAACTTTGAATTAGGGATGGCAATGGGGTCGGGCGGATGCGGGGTGAGTTTAAGGCTATGTGGGGCAGGGCGGATTGCGAGTATATGTGATTTTATGTTGGTTCAAACTTATAAGAGTGATAGAGCATTAGTTATTTAGACAATTTCTTTAAAGCTACTAAAATATTCAAGATAGTAAATGGAAATGGTTCAATAAAAAATGATACAATTTCTTACATGTTTGACATCTAAAAAATAAATTTTTAAGTCACTATCCTATTAAATTAATACAACTTAATGAAAAAATGAATTTATTTTTATGAATTATATTTTTAATATCAAAACTTAACTAGAGAAAAAAATATTAAAAAATTATGCAGGATGGGGTGAGGTGGGTTGAGAATGAAACAGATTGCTATGCGGGGCGGGACGGGACGGGACGGAGTGGAGCGGATTAAAAATTTTGCGGGTTAAGCTCAATCCGCACCGCCCCATTGTCATCCCTACTTGAATAATTCACTTATTTTAAACTATTAAAAAAGTCCAACAATTCACTTAATATAAACCAAAATCAAACAAGTGGGGGCTTTGGTGGGATTGGATAAATTTTGGGTAAAGAGCAATTCCTCCTCTTATCTAGTGCAAATTATCTGAATTTAAATTTCGATTCCTCCTCTTATCTAGTATAAATCTGAATCAGTAAATTTTGAATATCAGGTAAATAATCGTATAAAATAACAAATAAGAGAAATATTCCTAATAGAAGACATTTTCTGCTGATAACATTTTTCTCTAAAAAGACAGAGACCAAAGAAACAAGAGATGTAAATGTGATGATAAAAAGTAGTGGGTGACAAGTCCCTTTATATATATATGAGTTGCTAAGAGCCAGGAAATTAAAGTCGAACGTCTAATTAAAATAATTGGGATAAAATGACAAAAATAGTCGTTTAATTATATTTTTGAGCAGTTTCTATCAGTTAAATTTGTCAGAAAGTGTTGATCTCTTCAAATATTTTACAAACTCTACTTATTAAATTAGATGTGAATCATTAAAAACGAAAAAAACCAACCAAAAACACTAAAGAAAGGTCTGTCAAATCCCAAAAGTTGCAACACAAAAATTAAACATGACACCATAAATAAATAGACAAAAGGTACACTAATCAGTAATCAATATATATATATATATATATATATATATATGATTGTATATGTATTCATATACAATTTTATATATTGCATTTTTTTTCAATCTCAACCAACTCAAGTCTTCACCAAACAACACTATATGAACTTCTCTCGATGTTTTGATCATTTTGATATATTATTCTCTCAAAACAATTCACGTCTGCGCATATTGAATTTTAAAATTAAGCTTTGAAGAAGCTTTAATAATTAGTGAAGTCTTTCCATTCAGACCAACTCAAAATCTCTTTTTTAAAACCGTCTCAAATTTTATATATGAACTCTTCTTTTTGTTTCGAATCTTTAGTATATCATTCACCCAAAACAAGTAGCGAATTTATTTCCTTTTTTACCATTAGGATTAGGAGAAGAACAATTTTTTTTCTTTGAGTTCATTTTTTTAAAATTGAATCTAAAAGTTGTGAGTCTTGTAATTAATTGTTAGTTGACAATTTATTTATTTTTTCGTTGAATTTGGTAGTATTATATATGTTGGAAAAATTATGTTCTGTCTATTGGGAGAGAATATTTACACCGCCGTAAGCTAATATAAAATATTATACTCGGCTTAGCTTATGTTTATATATAAATATCTCTTATATATTACTATACGTCACTACATAAAAAATATCATTAGCGGCAATTAAGGATTAATTCCGTTAAATATGTATTTTTAGCGATAATTAGCACTCTTTGTATATGTCCCTAAAGCCTTTAGTGACATTGGTTCTAATGGCACTTAACTAATGTCGGTAAAGACTTTAGCACTCTTTAATAATGCCAATATTTATTGCCATTAAAAGTTGTTTTTGTTATAATATACACTTGTATACAAGGTTGACATATTCTGTATAATGCGTTCCTCAGATATAATATTGTATAATAACGTATATTGAGTTACGTGGCATAATATTTTATGTTCGAATGTATATACTTGAAAGTTTCTCTATTATATTTGCATATATGCTAGTTTACAAAATGAAAACGAAGATGACAAGCATTGGAGTGACGACTATGATATGGTTATGATCCTTTACTTATCGCCTTTAACCCGTCAATTGAATTTGCATCTAAGGACATTATTGCTGAAGCACTAGTAATTTGTACATGTATACGATTAATTGGATTTCAATATTTTTGGTTGAACTAAAAATGACATTGCTATATTATTTGGCTTTTTAAGACCGTTTATGCATTAATATAGTAAGGTTATTTGTTGACAAATGCTTCTTTTACTTTTATATTCTATGTTTCACATTTGAGAGTACTAAAAACTTTTTACCCTTTTAGTCTTGTTTTTATCTAAGTTTTCAAGCATGGTAACAAGTTTCGAAAGCAGCAAAAAGATTATTTTAATATCAATATCAATATCAATGTGAGACTTTTCAGTGTGAATTCAAATTTAATTGGGTTCCAAGAGTTTCACAGAAGGGAAAAAAAGATCGACCAAAAAGGCAAGTTTCGGGTTTCACCACATATGTGTGTGGCTTATGTTGTTGAAAGTCCAACTCATCCTAGCATGACATGTTTGCATTGTATTCCCTGATAATGATCATTCCTATTCGATAGTATAAATAGGTATGCCTGTCAACCATTTATATATGTCAGATGGAGGACAACTTTAGTTTGGAGCTATTCCCATTAGGTTGCTTTCTCCTCAATGCGAGTATCGGACATCGGGTGAAAACCAAAAAAATAATATCAATATCAAGATCATACCTTAATATCAAGATCATATCAACTAATCCATCCTACAATCCATTTACAATGATAATTTGTGTTTGAATAAGGGAATACATACAATTAAAAATGGTGATTGGGGGATTATGTGTCAAAATCATCTAAGAAGGCATCTACATACATAAGACTAAGAGGAAGAAACAAAATTAAAGTAGACATCCACTTGCATGTTGCATTATGTTGTCAAGTAGTAGTCAATGTCATTCAACTTTTCTTTGAAAAAACCTCACCTAATTCAAGACAAGACCTTACATAGAATAAACAAACTGTTTACTTTGATATGAAATTTCTTTCTTTTTTTCTTGTACAAAATTTAAAATAATAGCCTTTTAAAAAAATAAAATGTAAATTGATGAGTCAAGTGTTACATTAAAAAAGTAATATGATATTTAAAATTCCAAATCATTCTTAGTAAAGAATTTGAGATAAAAATCGTGATCTTGTCCAAAAGCTTTGCACGTGCTAATTAGGGTAAATTGTAGATCCATCATTGGGGTTTGAGATATTCGTAGTAGATATATGCTAGTATTATTTACATGAATTATCTATACTATTCAATATTCTTAAAGATTATTATTCCCTGTGTTTTATTTTATATAGCAATATTTAATTTAGTAGAAACTTTAAATGTATTACATACCAAAACATTCTTGGAATTTGAGATTTTTTAATAATTATATATACCATCATATTTTTTATATACTTTATTATTGAAAACACGCCTAGCTATGGAATATTTGGTGTTCACGAAACAAAAGCACTTTGACAACCTAAAGACATAGGTCTATGCATGGAACTCCAATTTTGGGGTCCTTTAAATTTAATCGTAATAAATTATGCATTAATTTTTTTTGAAAAAAATTATTTAATAAAAAGTATAATATATTAAAATTTATATTATTTTATCCTCTTTAACCTTTTTCGAATGAATTAAGAAAAAAAATGATTTTGCCTTCTTATATTTTGTCGGATAACATTGACGTAATTATGTTATTTTTTTCTTTTAACTCCTTTTATACTCGTTTTCTTCGATAAGTTAGAATAATACTCTATAAAAAAAAATACTAGGACAAAATAATTGAAAAGTGTTAAACAAATAAATTATACATTTTTGTTTCTTTTTTTTTTTTTTCATTTTCAAGTAGCATAGTAGTAATTATATTAAAGTAGGGTATACCAAATTATATTAAAGTAAGGTATATCAAATTATTGACTTTTCTATTCATAGTTTATGCTTATAACTCTAGTATTTTTATAAGTTTGTTAACCTATTGCTTATAAAATTATGTTAATCATTCATGTAATAATTTCATTAATGAGAGAATGTTTTTACATTAAGATTGATAATATCTTAAGGTATAAAACTAACAATTGAAAAAGAAATTATTAGACATTTTGATTATAAAAAATTATTAGATAATAATTTTCATCCAATAAAATATATGTTTAGATTTTAAGCCTCTAATCCAACTGTGTTGAACCAACCTTGTTGCTACTTTAGATTCACTGTGTGTTAAAATTGTTGGATTAAAGTCCACTCATGTAATCCTAGACCCTAGTTTCACTTTTTCTTGGAGTTAACTTCAGAAAATATGTCTGGTTACAAAATTCTAAAATCTAACTTAAGTTGAATTATAGAATTTTAAATTTTTTAAAAAATAACAAAAGAATGTCTTTTCATTTTTCTCTCTCCAAATTACTCACAAAAAATAAAAAAATAACTCAAGTTTGTGTTCATGGTTGTCAAACACAGCTCCTGTTTATAAATAAAACTTCTTATTTTGAACAGTGAAATTACTTTTTTCAAACTTTGTAATGAAACTTGGACAAACACCCATGAAGTATCCTTCCTATCAAAAAAATAAAAAGTTTATAGTAAGAAGTTTTCTAATTATAAAATGGAGCCATCATTTTTGAATCATACTTATTTAATTTGACTTATTTTAAGTATAAATTGTATTTCATAGACATTTTACACTGTTGGTCTCCTCTCCAATCTCTAATATATCAAATTATCAATGAAAAAGTCGGTTAGTTTTCTGCTTATTTATCAAACAATATAAAATAAATAAATAAATAATTTATTTTTCAAAAAAATATTTTCAAAGAGTATGTTCCTGATGCAAAATATTTCTCTTTCCTACCAAACATACCCTTATATTTGTCCTATTAAGGTGACTTAATTTATTTTTAAAGTTGACAGCTTTATTAGGTGCGGATGTACATAATTGTATCTATCTCCAATATTAGTAAACTACAACTCAACATATGACGTCAGGTGGGATCACAAAAAAATAGGTACAGTATTAGATTCCTCTATAAATTAGAATTAGAATATTGTCTTGTCCTTTGGCAAGATAGATTTTTGTTCTTCAATAATAATCTAGTGCTAAGTTTTTTTTAAAAAAAATTCACACAAGGTTTAATTAAATTTAAATTCGCACGATCAAATCTCATATTAACGCCAGAGTTGTCCTTGACAAAGGCATTAGTATATTTATAACTTGAATTTGAAATCTTTAACTAACAATATAAAAATATCACTCCATTGCAATTTTTGTTGGTAATTCAATGCTCAGTTATTTATTTATTTAGACCTTATTTATTTTCATTAAGATTAAAATATTTGAATCTGAATTACATCTGAATACTAAGACGTCATGTTAAAGATGATAATACTAAATAGTTAAGATTGCTTGTTTTCTCAATATATGAATATATAAAACTTGTTTTCGTTTAAAGAGTAATAAATATAAAATTTAAATAAAATATTAAGTTGATCTAATATAGTATAAGTAAAACATTTCGAAAAAATTATATGACAATTGATGGTGATGATGGTTAGTATTACAATTGTGTGTTGATTTGGAATGATGTTGACTGATGATGGTGTTTGTGAGAAGTATCTTATGGTATAGTGGTTACTAGTAGTGACTAATTGTAGTTGTTGTTTTTGGTTGATAATTAGTAGTGGAATGATACTAATAACTAATGTCGATGGTGAATGATGATAACGGTCAGCGATATATAATGTTGATTAATAATAATAATTATCAATAGTGATTAGTGGATGTAATAATGATTGATGGTAATAATTACAAATGATGACTAATGGTGATGACAATTGATTTTGGTTATTAACAGTAGTGATGGTTGCAGAGGCGTATTCAGGATTTCGGGATGATGGGTGCATTATTACAAAAAGGTTGATCTAAAATATAAATTTGATCGGTTGGACATTTAGGTTCTTATTACTGAAAATCGTTAAAATTAATATTATAGGTCCAAAACTAATTAAAATGTCAAAAGTGTTATCAATAACCATTTAGAGAGGTGTTATCTAATTTTACAAAGAAAAATAAAACAAGATGAATATAAAATTCAAATTTCTAACCTCATGTAGAGAGGTGCACCCAGTCATCATCGTATTATATGATACTCCGAATATGGGTTCACACATCTATATTTCAATATTTTTCAAAAATATAACATTACTATATATGATCTCGGGAGGGGAGCATGGGTTCACATGAACCCGGTGACCCCTCCTTGGATACGCCTCTGGATGGTTGTGGTTGGGTTGAGGATGGTGATTGTGGATGATAGATGGTGATAGTTTATGGCTGAAATTCTTAAATAAACATCTTAATATATCGTTCAGACTTATTCAAACTCATTAAATTATTATAAAATATAAAAAACAATCGCCCTTAATGATTTCCAGAATTGATTTACGTTCTAAAAGCTAATTGAAAACTGATTCTAGATCATTACTTTTTGGTTTGTTTTATCAGCCTTTTATTTCACGTTGTTATTTTGCTAAGAATACGTGGCAAAGCCAATTGATGATGACATATCATTCATAATTACTGAAATTAATGACGACTATGAAGAATCAATAATAGTCTATTTTTCACTGCAGAGTGATTATTTAAATAAATGTCATAATAATCTTATATTTATTTATGCAAGAATCGTAATTTGAAAAAAAGCAAAAAATTGTGGGTCTTTAGATTTATGGAACCCTCACTTTTAATCCTTAGGCAAAATGTCTTTTGGTGATATTATATAAATTTGGGAAAAGTATACAACTATGCAAATTAATTACCTTGATTTTGCACCTCTATGTTACCTGTTTCGGTCCATATTAAGTGAATTGTAAGTGTTTAACATAATCTTTAAAAATATATTTTAAAAAAAGAAAAATCCCACCATAAATAATTCACTTTTTTTGAATTATGGAAAAAGTCTCAATAATTTTGATAATTTTCCTTTGGCTCATAATATTTCCTAAAATGTCTCAAACTTTCAGCCCTTAAATTCCTACAAAAATTGTAGCACACCTTTCTATTCTCCTTACTATAAACATGTTGTCTTTTTCTCTTTGAATGTAATGCTGAAACTTTGGCTCATAGTATCTCTTTTGTTTTAGCACCCCTTTCTAGTTTATTTATTAAAATTTAATTAATAAAAAATATTTTAATAATCTTTTCTCTTTTTTCAAATGAAAATAAAGTAATATTTTTAAAATATGACTCTATCTTTAAATAATTTTTTAAATAAAAATTAACTTGCTAAAAATAAAAAAAGTATTTGAAAGCAAAATTAAATTTAAATTCGCATATAACTTTATTAGTATCATAGATGACTGAGAAGTATTTCATTGAAGGAATAAAGCATAACTCAATGAAATCATGTTAGTATATAGATATATTGTGATAGTATAATTGCGGATTGCGAAATATCTCACTACATGACTGAAGCATACCTTAATACCACCATGTTAATTTATGAATATACTAGGCCAAACACATATACAACCCCTCTAACTTGTTCACATTTTTCATTTTGACACTATCTTAGCATTGTTTCATTTTAATCCTTAAACTCCATTTTTATGTATCATTTTAACACGAAATACTATTTTTATGATTTCTTTATTTTTATATATATTCTTCAATTGCAAGTTCTTATTTTAAATCGACATGTGTCAGTTAATTTTAGTTAAAAAAAATAAAAATTAACAAAAAATAATTCTTTTAAAAAAATAATAATTTCTTTTTAAGAGTGTTATGTATTTTTGTGTGAAAAATAACCGACGAAATTGTGTTGATTTTCTTTCTTTAAAGTCACCGACAACCTAACAAAGTCAGTCGAGTTGTAACATTGTTTAGTAGTGTTATTAGCAATGAACAAGAGTCTTTTTTTAGTAGTGTTATTAACAAAGTCAGTCTAGTCTTTTTGAAGATGGGTTTTTTTATTCGTATTGATTTATATTAAAAATTAAAAGTAAGTATTTGCTTTAAATTTAGATAGCCTAGATGATAAGAAAAAATAAATAAGTAGTGTTATTTAATTTAATTGAATGTTTAAGAAAGAAAATCAATGAACTTTCGTCAATTTATTTCATGTAAAAATACAGAGAAATATAAAAAAATAATATTATTGTTTGAAAATATTTATGTTCGTTAGTGAATGTTTAATTTTTTTACGAAAATTAACATGCACACATCTATTTTTTTAAAATAAGAAATCGCAATTGAAGAACATAAATAAAAACAAATCATAAAAAATAGTATAAGTGTTTTAAATGGTACAGAAAAAATGGAGTTTAAGGGTTAAAATGGAACAAGGCTAAGTTGGAGTGCCAAAATGAAAAATGGGGGCAAGTTTGAGAGGTTGTGTATGTGTTTGGCCAATATACTATGATGGCATCATGGAGGAATGTGAAGTGTCTCAATGAAAGACTAAAGTAGACATTAATGATATCATATATATACATATGGTATTATGGAGGACAGAGTATTAAAGAAGACTTCAATGATACATGTCGATAAATAGATATATTGTGATGGTATAACGAAAGGTTGAAGAGTGTCTCATTGAAGGAATAAAAGTATTAAACATAACACCATGATACCATGTCAATTTATAAATATATTGAGATGGTATTAGAGACGACTGAGGAGTGTTTCATTGAATGACTGAAATAGTCTTTTATGATACCATGTCAATATATATAAATTGTCATGATATCATGGAGGATTGAAGAGTGTCTCATTAACGACTAAAGCAGTCCTTCATGTTACCATGTCATTATATAAATATATTGTGATGATATTATAGAAGACCGATCCTCCCTGAAAATCATCAAAAATTGAAAAAAGTAAAATAAAGAAGAAGGGCAAAAAAGGTGAATGGTATTAAATTATGAAAAAAACATTAGAAAAAAAAAGAAATAAATAAAATTAGAGAAAAATAAATTAGAAAGGAGCTAAAATTGAGTATAAAACTAAATTAGGGTGAATAATAAATAATAAATAAGAAAAAAGATAAAGAATAGATAGAAAAATGAGGAGAAAATAAAAGAAACAAAAAAGATAAGGAGTATAGAAATATATATTAAAAAAAAGAGTGAACGTTTACTATATCATTTTTTTATATAGTAAAAAATGAATAAAGAAAAGAGCAAAAAAGCATGAATAAAATCAGATTACGAAAGAAAAACATAAAAAAAGAGTAAAGAAATAAGTAAACTGAAAAACAAAAAGAAAACACAAAAATGAAAGTGTGAAAATTGATTATGATGAAAGAAGAAAAAAATATATGGATAATTTCAGAAAGGCCTTCAGAAATCTTTCCTCAAGTTTATTTAGCTCCATAGACCATAATATTCACTTGAGAGTCTTCATCAAAATGGGCTTAGCCCATGGGCCGGTCCAACCTAATTCGTTACTGAAGTAGGGTTGCGATAGGGTATTTTAAACATATTTAAAACTAGGGCTTATAATTCGACCCATATAAGTCTTTGGTCCTTGAGGCTTGACGGGGACGAGATCGGGGTTGGCCCATGGCCAACACTATTTATTTAAGGGTAACTTACAACAATCTCACTAGTATATGAGTTAATTGTTTAAATGCACGTTATATTGTAATATTACGAATCTTACCAGATTTTGATACGTTCAGATACATGTATCTCGTGATACATGAACTCAAAATTAGGTTAATTTTTTCTAGATACACTCTATCCAAGTGGATTAGCATGTATCTAGGATACATAGACAAATCATGTGCCCTCACCTCCCTCTCATCTCGCTCGTCACTCTCTTATCTCACTCGTGTATCTAGGATGCATCATACCAGAAACATGTATCTCGCGTATCTAGTATCCTATATACATTTTAATCACACCAGATTTTTTGCTAGTATTATTGAAACAACACTATTATTCGCCATATTTGATTTGAAAATCTTCTCATTTTCTTGATGTTATAGAATTTTATGTTTGAAAAGAAAAATAATAAAAGAAAAAAAGGACTAGTCCATCCTAGCCCTCGGCCCTTCTAGGGATGGGTTGGGTTGAACATTAATTTTCAGGCCCTTCCACATGAAGGGACGGCCCACCCTAGCCCATTAAATTTTTGGCCCACGAAACTTGGATGGGGTGGGGCTGAGCTGACCCTTTTTGACAACTCTAATTCATATTTTTTGTTGTTTAAGATGTTACACTTACCTCCATTATTTTGATTTATCTATAACAATTATTTTAACTTACGCTAAAACAAAGGAGAAATAAAAGAAAAGAATCAAAAAGAAAATAATTAACTACAAAAGATGCCATGGAGCATATGCATAATTAGATTATAAGGAGCATCAAAGTAAAAGGATATAAGTTTGCTCCTTGTGAATAATTATACATTTTTTCCTAAATTTTGTTGAAAAAATTGTGGCCCAAAACCATCCGGGCATCTAATTTATAAAAATTGGTCCAACCCGCTATTTCTATCAATTTTAATATAATTTGCACAAATTTTGAAATCTTTGAGCTAAGTGAAAAGGGATAGTTACAATCTAATGCCTATAATATACATAAGTAATATATAAATTTATATATATCAACAATATTGATAAATAAATTTGACTAAACAGTACATATATCCCCTTCAAATAACTATAAGATCTCAAATTTCCTCTTTATTCTTAAGATTTCATCCAATTTATTTTTCCCTAATCTCTCAAATCTTCTCCCCATATATCTCTATTGTTATACTCCTTGCCTTTCTCCCTCTTCCCATACATATACATATTACAAAAATAGACATTATATTCTCTTTTATATCCAATAATTAATTAGTTTAACTAAATAACTATTGGTTTTTTACATCAAAATCATACAATGCATTAATATCACACAGTATATAAAAAGTAAATTGACTTTGGTATTTCATTTCCTATTATTTTTTAAGTATGCTTAATATAGTGTGATTTTAAGGGGGGGGGGGGGGGGCACATCATAATTTTAGGAGAAAGAGTATTTTGCTCAACATGACTTTAGAGATTGGATACAAGATTGGCTAAGAATGCCAATATTTTTCAGGCTTAAGTTGCAAAACAAAATTTTGGGTTAAGAATATGTTAATTATACATTAAGATTAATGTACATGTCAAATCCCAAAATAAAAAAGCTATATGGTGCAATAATCTGTATACAACCTAATGATATCAAATGCCCATACAAGAAGCCCTTTTAACATTATGAAACTGGTCCTTTAGAATATACACTTCATTGGGCCTTTACAAAAACAAGCTAGCCCAATGTAGGCATGTTCTCTATTAGGTGGAAAATTTTCGCAAATAGCCATTATAATAAACTTAATTATACTCAATAGCTATAGTTTCATACTTACGAAAAGTGTCTCGTTTGTGTAATCCGCGGGTGAGTTTGTATAATTCACGGGTATATTTGTATAATTGAGTTTTTTTTTGTATAAACTCAAAATAACGAATTTATACAAACACAAAGATTTGAACTTTAAGCAGTTATACAAATTATATTATACAAAATTACATTATACAAAAGTTATACATATTATATTATACAAATTTTGATTTATACAAATGTGTGAATTATACAAACTCGAAATAATTATCACTGAATATTGGTCGAGAGTGATAACTAACTAAAGCTATAGCTATGATGACTAATTAACTAGTATATATTTGCTTAATAACCATTTAATTTTCCCAAGTTCCTTTATACACAAAAATAGGACCATATTTATCTACAATAGCGGTACTTTGGCTAGTGATAACAGTTAACTTAGAACAGGTTTGGTTACTACAAACAACTTCCCTCCAACAAGGTCAAATTAACATTATCGAATGTTGGATTGTACCTATCACTACATGTTTTCTCACATGGCCAGTTATATATAATACTTTCAAGAAGAATATCAGTGGTCACAACGAATCCATTGTTTATGACTGAACAACCTCCGGATCGGAAGATAGGGACATACGCAGGAAATATCGTCTACAAGAGAACATTAGGTGAAATATAATAAATAACAAGTGGGAAATAATCAAACTGGAAAAAACATATACATAACATGAAGTTAATGAAATTTTCATTGATTGTATTCATAGGCTGGGGAGAAGAGGAGACGATATGAACAACACCACACAACTACCAAAGAAGTCGGTTACTATTGTGTATAACTTGTTATTTGTAATTAGACTACAATGTTTTGAAACTACTTAAAAGGGGTCATGTATTACAAGGCACAACATAACTAAGAAGCCAAAATGTCAATTCGTACTAAGTTAGTAAGAAATGGACTTAAACCATCACCACAAATTGCATACAACTTTATAGTCGAGCCGGTCATGATACTAGTTTTAATTGAGATATCTACATAATTTATGCATACAACTTTAAAGGGTCGTGACTTTATAGTCGAGCCGGTCCTGATACTAGTTCTAATTGAAATATCTAGATGAATTATGCATACAACTTTAAGGGGCCGTGCTTAAGCCTAAATAAAATGAAGACGATTGTCTTCCACCTCCCACTCCCCTCCCATACAACTTATCTCCCTTATTCCCCTCATCTCTCCTTCTTCTCTCTGCATTTTTTTTAAAAAAATATTTCTTTTAATTCATTCATTTGTAGTGTAGTTTTCATAAGTTCTTTCTTTTTTTCTTCATTGACATTCTTTTCCAATTAAGTATGTATTTGTAGAGGTTTAAAACTTGAATTTATGGGTAAAAAGACAAAAAGGAAAGGCCCCTCAAGAAAAAGAAAGGGTGGGGTGGAGTGGGATCACCCCTATAGTAAAGTAGATCTTGGTTGGGCCTCACACAACTCAAATAGTAGTACCATACACGTTCATATTGGCTAACACATTGTAATGACAATCATCAAATGATTACAAATATTTTATATTTTAGCAAAAAAAAAAAAAAAAAGAGTTGTCATTTTAAACTTTGCAAGAAAAGCTCATACTCCACAGTCCACATGAAGAGATTATCCCAGAAATAATTATATTAAAGAATAACTAATTATTACTATTGTTGATTAATAAATCTTTATAAAATTATGTATTTTAAAGAGTTTGTAATTATAAACATTAATTTATTAAAGAAACATGAAGTTATGCGACTTATCAATAGGGTGCGTTAGAATATTCTAATTTATTTATGCACTATAGTTTGCTTTCATATTTATATAAAAAGAAATACACTTTCATTTTTTAAAATTAGATATCCGATCAAAATTTTAATTTCAAATCAAATCAGGTCCAAGTGGGCCTAAGAGTTTATTAGAAAAAATACACTTTGCAAGTTGACACAAAATGGGGCAAAAATGGATTTCCCAAGGCTAGGAGCCAATTTACGTTACGTATGCCATGACAAGAGTTGATAATAAAGGGATAAAATATAAATAACCAACAAATATAAGGATTTGATTACAACTTTGTTTGTTAAAAAAACTACAAAATCATATCTACTTGATATCTCACTCCAAAAGAAACTGAAACACTTGTTTAGTATAAGTAGCTCAACTGGAACTTCAAAATATATTAATTTGACCACTTCTCTCTTTTTGTTCTATCATTTAGATTTTGAACTCCCATTCAGCCTTTCTCTCAATCATTTGTTCACGTTATTTATGTATTATTTTTCATATAGTTTATATAGTGTTTAGTAGTTAGATGTGAAATAAGTTATTCATATATAAAATTAATATACGATATTTGGTTGACAATTTAAGAACAAGCATAACTGATACATGTATAAGCTATGTGCGAATCTCTCTCTCTCTCTCTATATATATATATTATGCATGATAGAATGTGGAATAATTAATACATGAATAACTAATCTATGCATAATTAATATTTGCATAAGATAATATATAGATTAACTCATAATTAATCTTCATATTACTAATATCGGCATAACTCTAATCAGCTACTAAACTAAAAGGATGGAAGATAGATCCATCATTACACCCTTGAGCACCAACATCAATCAGAAATATAGTACTAAGTTAAAACTTACGTAGATTTCTTATTAATTATGTGTAACAAACAATTAAGTTGGGTAAAGCTTCATATCAGAAGTTGCAAAAGTAGCTGGCTTTCTAGTGTACTATAGTATTCTGCACCACAAAATCTCTATTTCTAATTAATGAAAATTTACTCATCAACTACATGATTCAACGTTGCATATGTACGTATTCATACAATTAATGATTGAAGCCTTTATTTTTCATCTTTGATTGCATTTTATTAGGGGAAGTTTATGCTATAGAATATAATTTTTTTCATTCACATTCCACCGAATCAGGTCACTGAGAAAAAATGCATGATGAAAAATAGGTTTTTACTGAAATTGTAGTAAACTTGCTAATTTTTTTCGTATGAAAACATTATTCCTCCGTCTCATATTAGATGAGCATCTTACTAAAAATATATATTTTTTAATATTACTTGATCATTTACTAAATTAGGATAGAATTAATTAATTTTTTCCCATTTTACCTCTACTATTAATATGACCTTTGGAAATTTAAACAAACTTGAAAGACCCAATAATTTCCTTTTTAAGGGACTAATTAATATGAAAAAAGGACAAAATAGTAAAGTTGATCAATCTATTAATGGTTTCTTAATTATCGTGTAAAATAAAAAGTACTCATCTAATATAGAACATAGGAAGTACTATTTTTTTCTTTTCTCACCAATTCAATCAAATTATCTGTGAAAATAGTTATCAAACATATTGAGACCTTATTTCAACAATTTTTTCTTGATATGGTCTAATATGTAAAATTCTGAAAATTAAATTATCACCTTCACAGCTTGCAACATTTACCACATTTTGGACGTATATAACAAACACGTGTCGTAGATGTCTTCTATTTTTGGTGTATAGTTTTAATTACTTTATAAAAAACTAATTATTATTATTCATGTAGTTAAAATACTTGATCCTCTGCATCTTGGTTTGGAGAGAATAGAAAAATAGTCCACCATTAAACATCAATATCCGCTAATTAAGATCTCTATCAGACACATAAAAAAACAAAAAAGGCTAACGTGGTTAATTAATTGCAATTATCGATTGTAATTTCTCTAATTAAATTAGGTTTCAATAGGTAGTAGGTACATTCTTTCAGTAGTATTAGTAAAAAAATAAAATAAAAATGGATCAGGCATAACTCAACCACCGACATGGTGTGACTCTTGAATATCTGATGCGTGGATAATTAACGAAGAAATTATATAATTAGACATACTTCAATATCATATATACTATTATTGCTTATACTTTATATTACGTATTTTATCACTAATTAAAAGTTTCTTATCATATTGAGGAAGATACACCAAGATACATGTATTTTGCTACCAGGTACACTAAAATAAGGAGATATGCGAACGAGATTTGTTATGTATTTCAAATACATGCGAACTACACTAGACACACACCAAATACATTATTTAATTTGTATGTATCTGATGTGATTCACATATATCTGGGATACTAGATTTATAGAGGAGTGGCGAGCGAGATAAGAGGGAGACGAACGAGATTTATTATTTATCCCAGATACATGTGAATCTACCTGGATATTGTGTATTCTAGAATAAATTAACCTAATTTTGACCATGTATTCCGAGTTATATGTATCTAAAAGTATTTGGACGCATCAAAATTTGGTAAGATACATAATATTGCAAATTAGAGTGTATCTAAGTAATTAGCTCTTAAATTAATGAAATTTAGATAAGTTTCCATAATTAAATAAGGGGGCACATTATTCAAATCATTGATACCTTTACCTCTTAACGTTTTGATTGTTGACAGTTGAGCTAACGCTACTAATACTATTTCAGTATTGGTACATTTTTTAACCTTTTAAGGATTTATAAAATTTGATTATAGAATCTCAACAACCAAAACAAATAGTTCCAAAAATCATGACCTGGTTCATACATGGCTGAAATAAATCAATCTTTAAGTCCTATTTCATACTTGTTTATTTAGTTATTTAACAAAGATATGCCATTATCATAAAACTACATCCATAAAAAATATTATAATGCAGAAAAATGATGATCTTAATTTACCTAAAATTCATAATCAGATAATAATTATTAAAGTGAAATCCCTCTTAAGAGAGGAAAGAAAATCAGTAGAGACTAGAGAGTATAAACAGGGAGGCCAGAGGAATAGCTTACAAATGATATAGTTTGAATCTTTTTTAGTATTGAAAATGAATTAGGTCCGTTTGGTTTAATTTATTTTTAGGTGTTCTTTATTTTGAAGTAGCTTTTTAAAAAAAAAAAAGTTTTGAAGGTGTTTGGAAAGGTTATAAAGTGCTGTTAAGCACTTGCTTTTAGGCGAAAGAAAGTTTCAAATAAATCAAAAATCAAAAGTAGGGCTTCATCTATTTTTTTTTACAAATAAATAAAAATAAAGCCATCACCAGGGTTGTGAACCCTTAGTGTGGAGGGGTTAGGCTTGCCTGTTTGTGGGTATACCATCTACTTATGATTTTTATTGACTTATTATAGGTTACATTTTATAAGCCCATTCAAACATGCCCTTAATCTTTTTTTAAGCTTTAGGACACGTTTGGTATGATGAATAAAAAAAATAATAATTTTATGATACATTTTTAGTACACTTTAATTCTTGTTTGGTTACAAAGTTTAAATAAACTTATCCCAGGATTACTAGTTAGTACTGGGATAAGTTATTCCTGTCTTTGGGCGAAATAATAATTCTGAGATAACTTATTCTGAAATAAAATAGTTAAAATAACAAATATACACCCTCAAACCCTTTGTATACATAATTTTTCACATCTTTTAATTTACACTTATGGAGGGTATATATTTTTATAAGCAAACAACTTATTCTTAGAAATTATACTATGTATTACTTTTAAGGAAAAACTACCTATGTAGACATACTTCACTACCATATATACATATTTTACCTTAGTTTTAAAATATTATATATAATGCCACTTTTTAATAATTATACCATATTTTTAAAAAGTTAAATAAGATATACAATCCCATTAAATATGGTATTGAATAATAATCTTAAAATTATATCTCCTTAATTAATGGGACATTAACAATTCAAATTACTTTCTCTCTCTTCAATTTAATCGTTTCCCTCCCCAATCCTTCAAACCGTTAGTATCTCACCCCCACTCCCCCATGTAATTCTCACACATCCACCATTACCCCTTCTTCCTTAACCATCTCAATACATATTTGCATGTACTAAATTCATAACTAGCTCTCACATGTGCTCAAAAGATAGTATTTGGAATGATCCATTCACCCTGCTTATAATGTCTCATTACAAGCTATGGAGCACTCAAAGAAGTAAATAAACCCTAATGACACTGGATCCCTCCCTCCACAATGACAAATCCATAATCAACATTATATAAAGAGGTAAAGTAAGATTTTGTTAAGTTATTCTGAGATAGTTTATTATATCTTTGTTTTCACCATTTTCATGAACGAATGATTCTTCTTAAAGATTAATTTAAATTAATAAATTGTGCATCTCGACTTTAAAAATTGTCGGATACATGTATCTCACCATTAATGATTCAAGCCGATGAAGAAGATGAAGAGGTTGATCCAAATTAATAAATCATGTATCTCACCATTAATGATTTAAGCCAATGAAGAAGAAGAAGAGGTTAATTAATTCAAATTAATAAATCCGATGAAGATGTTAATTCAAATTAATAAATCGTGTATCTCGGCTTTAAAAACTGCTAATACATGTATCTCGCTATTAATGATTCAAGCCGACGAAGAATATGAAGAGGTTGATCCAAATTAATAAATTGTGTATCTCGTCTTGGATAAATGTCTGTCCATTAATGATCCAAGCCAATGAAAAAGATGAAAAGGTTAATTAAAATTAATAGATCGTGTATCTTGACTTTAAAAATGTTGGATACATGTATCTCGTCATTAATGATTTAAGCGATGAAGAGTACAATAATAGGATTAATTGGGTTCATGCTTTCCTTATTTTAGGACAACTTGTTAGAGTTGATACTTAAGATCTGTAAATCTGTTGGGTTGTTAATTAGTCAACAATTAATTCTTTGATTAAGGAAATAAGTTACTCACCCTTTAATTCAAGTTAATAAATTGTGTATCTTGGTTTTAAAAATGGTTGGATACATGTATCTCGCCATTAATGATATATCTATCTCGATGCCAAAATATGGTATAAAAAATAATATTACAAACTATCAAAAATTCTAGTAATTAGGATCTAAGGTAGTGGGATTAATGTTACCACAAATCAAACATTCATTAAGAAATAATATCATAATGACTAATTGCAACATAACTAATCTCGATATAACTAATCATATCATAACTAATTTCATCATAATTGTCTTCAAACCAAATGACCCGATAGGATTTATCGAGTTTTACCAACAAACTTTTGTTTCTTGAAAATGATTGAGTTAAGCGTTATTAGTTTTCATTAAGATTAATTAGAATAAGAAAAATAAATGTACTAAAAAATTAAGATTCAAACCTTGAAACAAACATTCTTAATTATTGAAATATGAATAATTAAGATTAACATATTCATTAAGTGCAAACAAATGAGACTTAAGACATATCTCAATACACATATGAATGAATATGTTGTCTCTAGACCTAAAAACTTAATGATTAAGATTATTTATTTTTTAACATCAAAATATGCATATTTTTTATATATATAATAAATATACAAGTCAAATAAAAAAATTGAATATTAAAAATGTTAATGTAATAAAATTAAACAATTATTTAATACCAATGTAAAACATTTATGTTTGCTAGTGATGATGGAAATGGTTTATAGTAATGATGATGATGATGATTAGTGTTAGTGGATGGTAAGAGTGATAGTGATAGTTATGAAATCTAAGCAATTAATTTATAGGTACAAATTCCAAGCAATGAATTTAAAATTCGTAGCTATTATCTAGTAGTAATAGCCATAAAAATTCAATTTTCATAGTTATTTACAAATTCCTAAACTTACTCATCCATGAAATTCAAATTGACAAAGCTAATTCCTCATTTTTGCTACAATGACAAACAATCGTGTCAATAATTTCATATATAGCTACAACTTTGTCAATACCCTAAAAATTTGTAGCTAATCATTAGATTTTTCCACGTGATAAAATTATCATTACAATAGTAATCGTTTAGCTATAATAAATTGTTTAAAGCAAAATATTATAGCTAAATAAATATGTTTGCTTCATATATTTTAAGAAAAATAGTGGCTATAGTCAAATATAATACCCACATATTGCGCGCTATATTAAAATTTCGTGATTAAATATTAATTCTTTTCAGAAATTAAAACGTATTGTAGTAATAATAGTATTTTAACCACAATAAATTATTTGAAACAAAATATTATAGGTATAAATAACTTTGCTTCAACTTATAAAAAATTGTGGCAATGATTAAATAATGTAGTCATAGATTTTTTATTACAATAAAATTTCATAACTAACTATTAATTTTTTCCACGTGTTAAAATTTGTATTAGCAATGCTAACCATTTAGCCATAAAAAACTATTTAAAATAAAATATTGTAATCAAATAAATGTTTTTACTTCGAGTACTGTAACGACCCATTTGGTCGTTTTGAGTATTAGAGCTTTTTATTGCATAAAAGACTTTTTTGATAGATTTTAAATGAGTATTTTGGACTATTCATAACTATAATTATAAAATTAATGGGATGGTTTTAATAATTTATTTAATTGGTGGTTAAAGAAAATAACATTAGAATTAATAGTGGGTGACTTTTACCATTATTTTTATAATTAGTCAGGTATATTAATTAGGGTAAATAAATAATCTTTAGAAGACGAAAAGAAAAGAGGGGAAGAAGAGAATTACAGAAAGCGGTGTCGGCATCGATCAAAAGTTAGGTATGGAAAATTTAGAGTTTTACGTGGGGTTAGATTGCTCAAATTATGATAGATGACTTAAGAATGATGTACAAGGTGAGATATAATTCTACATGGTTATTAAGAATTTAGAGTTGGATTAATACTACTCTATTGATGGGACTACATAGAATGTTATGATGCGTTACATAGACATTTGATGGTGAATAGAGGTTATGAGCTTATAGTATACATAATAATTTGAGTGACCAAGAATTTCCCTAAGTGTTGGCATGAGGTATGTGATGGTTTAGAATGGCAGCTAAAGCATGGTATGTGGAAGTGGTGTGAAGTTGACTTTGTGTGTGATTTAATAGTTTTATCTCAATGGAAAGGTTCTATCAAATTTGAAATTAGTGCTATTAGCCTTGTTTGGGACTCGTATTTGTCATGAAATGCTTAAATAGAAAGAGAGATAGCCATAGTTTGAACATGTATTTGATAAGAATACTTTGATACTAATGATGGTTTGGGAGTAAGGTAGATGATCGATGTGGTTATGATGTTTTGTTAGTTTTGAGAGTGTTGACTTCAGTGGATGTGGGGTTCGATAAACCAAGTATGTGTGCAATTATAATAGGGACTAAATTGGTGATTGTGGGTAGATAGAAAATCAAAGAGATAGAGTTAGATGAATGAAAATGTTTGCTATGGGCACTATGGAAGGAGTATCTAGAGTTATTCGACCTTGGTTATGTACATTCTTATGTGACCAACTACTTCATTCTGGGCATGGTTTAGAGTATGATTCACTTTCTACGTCCGTGTGTGTTTTCGCTTCTATGGGTGAGTCCCTAGTAGTGGATCGGGTGTACCAATTTTGTGATTGTCATCCTGGTAGGGTGACATCCTTGGTTAGACTTGTTCATTCCAGTTATGAAAGATTTTGTGTTGTTTGGGATAGTTGAAGTATACTAGTAAGTCAACACATACAACTTTGCTTATGATAATTTATAGGAGAGCTACAATGAAACTTTATATTTGTTCGATAGACTTAAGATTTATCTCATCATCATGTTTTGGTTATGTGTGATTAAATGAGAGGACCATTGGGTCTAGTTTTGTCATTCTTAAGGTTTGTCTATAATAGCTACTAATCTAGCATTTCGACAGTGTTGTTAGAGGTTCTGTATGCTTGGGTGTATCACGCGATGGTGGGTACTTGATCATTTCCATCTTTGGATCAGATGAGTTAGATTCTCCTTGATGATTACTTGATGTCTAAAGATCATATTTTTATAGCTTAAGCTTGAGGAAATATTATGTTGTGAGGATGTAATCTTGATAAGATCTATGATGGTTTGTGCATTATGAGTGTGTGGTGGCTGGTTCAAGTTCAATTCTCATTGTAGCCAATATTGATTAAGGATTTTATCATGGTTATGTTAGATAATATTTATCTTGATGGTTGTGTCAAGGTCTAGTTGAAGAATCGGTTAGTTGAAGAGTCCACTTGAGAATAGTTTTGTTGTTAGTTGAGTTTACATACAACAACAGTTATCATTAGAGAGTGTTAAGATGGCCCCATTTGAAGCATTGTATGGAAGGAGGTGTAGATCTCCAATTGGTTGGTTTGATACTTTTGATATAAGACCTTATGTACTAATATTTTGAAGGAATTGTTGAGACAACTACCCTTTCTTACCCTCACCTTCTTTTGATAGTTCGAGGACGAACGATGGGTAAATTGGTATCTAATGTAACGACTCATTTGGTCGTTTTGAATACTAGAGCTTTTTATTGCATAAAAGATCCTTTCGATAGATTTTAAATGAGTATTTTGGACTATTCGTAACTATAATTATAAAATTAATGGGGTGATTTTAATAATTTATTTAATTGGTGGTTAAAGAAAATAACATTAAAATTAGTAATGGGTGACTTTTACCATTATTTTTTATAATTAATCAGGTATATTAATTAGGGTAAATAAGTAATCTTTAGAAGAAGAAAAGAAAAGAGGGGAAGAAGAGAATTACAGAAAGCGGCGTCGGCATCTGTCAAAAGTGACAAACCCACCTCTGGTAAATTTCAAGTGAATCCTCAATTCTATTTCTGTTTGTTACATTGATTGTTTCATATATGAGTAAAATTAAATTATTATTATATTATTGGGAGGAAGCTTATAGGATTATGGTGTAGTATGCACACTGCATGTGAACTTGGGTTGGAAAAGAGGTAACGTGGGTGACATAAATTGAATAAGAAAAGCTGGAGACAAGTTTAATGATAAATGGTTATAAATAGTAAGTTAGGAAATTAAAGATGGTTAATGACAAGTTAATGACCAGAGATATTAGATTAGATTAAAGTGACTTAGGCTTCAATTTGTGGTTATGATAGTTACGGGTTTCATGAATTAGTGGGCTGATTTCGTTTAAACAACTATTTGATTATTATATTATTATTATTAGGGTGCATTGTGGATTGGAGATGAATTTGGTAGGTGTTGGTTGCCACTGGTTCCGTGACCAGTGGCTTCAATAGTTTGATATATTGAGATAGGTAATTAAATATTAGGTGTATCGAATTATTTAAATTCCATTAAAGTTATGTGAATTTGAGGAATTAAGACTTATCCTTAGGTTTGAACTTTAGGAAATTAATTATAGAATTAGGTGAGTTATTGGGTTTAGGTTAGACATAGAATAATATGAGTGTTTATAAACTCGTTAACTTACAAATTATGCACATATACTTGATAGATTGGAAAGGTTCGGAGGCATTGAGGAAAGGAAAAGCATTGAAGAAGTAGTTTGCTTGACTTCAGTTCTTCAGTGAAGGTAGGTTATGGTTTATTCTATTTGATAGATAGACTCCTAATACTTAATAGTGATTGATATGTATTGAGTGATATTGTGAAGTTCTCTATGTACTTGATTGTGTGGTTGTGTGGTTTGTGATTGGTCTGAAATCCTGAGACCGTGGAATTTATAATCTTGAACCCTCTCTATCGAAGTGATGCCTTGAATAAAGAAGGCTTGATGAAATATTGTTAATGAAGTGAAAAGTGGTGATAATAAATGATAAATTAATGATATATTGGATCGGATGCCACAAGCTGGCATGGTATTATTGGATCGGGGTGTCACATTCTGACACAATATTATTGGATCGGAGTGTCACGTTCTGACACAATATTATTAGATCAGGGTGTCACGTTCCGACACGGTAACATTAAAGAGGAAAACATATTGAATTAACTGAATGTACTCAATTCCCAAAATAGCTTGGTTTGGAGGCATTAGTCCTCATGTGTGATCTTGATATTGTTGATTGATTACGTACTTACTTTAGTGTTGTTGACACTGGTTCATGTTGTTTGTTGCTCACCACTTGCTAAGTGTCATAGTTGATTTTATACTATTATTCATTACATATTAGTTTCTATTTTGGGTTGGTCGATGATATCTACTCAGTACATGTTGCCCTGTACTAAGCCCTACTTGTGTTTTTCTTTGTTTCTTTTTGTGGAGTGCAGTGAGTGTACCAGTGACTTCGACTGACCCTCAGCTCTAGCCAGTCTCCAGCACATCAGGTTTCAGTGTGAGCTATTCATTCTAGCTCGTGTTGGATTCTCTAGCTCATGTCATGATGTCCTTAGATTTTGGACATAAACTATTTTATTCATTTATTTTGGTGTCTTTAATACTCTTAGACTTGGTATTTGAAGATTAGATGTCCTTGATGTGATGACTTTCAGGTTTTGGGAATGACATATAGTATACTTTAATGGATTTGTGTTTCTTACACTAATAAGATTTAAGCTTCCGCATTATGGTTAGTATTTTGTAAGTTGAATGATTAATATATGTTGGGGTCTGGATTCCTTGGTTCGCCCACCTAGGAGGTTAAGTGTGGGTGTCACTCATGACTTGTTTTGGATCGTGATAAGTACTAAAAAGACGTGGCAATAATTTGCTTAACAACTATAATTATTTGTCATGTGAAAATGATATAACCACAAATTTGTTATTGTGATAATATGTTATAGCTAATAATTATATTTACCACGAATTGAAATTTGTTGTAGCAATACTAATCTTGTCACGATCTAACTCATCGGGCCGTGCAGGCACCTACTCTAACACCTAAGTAGGAGAACCCTCGATTCCCAAACAGTTTAAGACATGCGAAAGATTAGGAAACTAGAGATAAAAGACAATTCACAAATCTTTATAAAATAAAGAGTTTTTCAAGATTCAAAGTTAAGACTTGTAAAGTAATTAACACCCTCAGAGATCTAGTCTAAACAGGTACAAGAGCCCCTAAGATTTACAAGTATATAACATCATAACAAATGACGCAGCTCCCACCACATGGAAGGAAAAATAGAAGTTGTTGGAGATTGCCTTCGTCTTCACCAATGAAACATCACTGACCTTGCAACCAGACTATGCCAAAAAGTCACAGCAAGAGTAGTGTCAGTACAAATCACACGTACTGGTAGGCATCATCGGTCAACCCAATGCCCAATGCATAATATAAAAAATCGACTAGTAGAAAACATGCAATAAGACTGTTCATTTCTCCACCTTGTTATCCTCCTGCCCTTACCATTCTGAATACTTAAGATATACTAGTACACTTGACTCTAACCCCTAACTCACTCAATTCTTAATCATAGCTTAACCATTCTATCACTAGAGGAGTGTCCGGATGTAACCACTACCAACCCGGACAACCATTTACGATGTACTCTTACTTCTTCCACATCACCACTTAACCCTGACCCCGTAGTACAGTCTATCAAGGTTCGCTAACCGTTCAATACGTATCCCCTTCCAAGGTAAGACCTAGCTACTTAATGTTCACGACATGAACACCTTCCCACTTTTGAGAACACAATTATCCTCTCTAATGTAATACATAGCAACACTTGGAACACAACCTTTACTTACCCTACCACACCCCGATTTGGGCCTGACCATTATCGTTCATGCAGTAACGAGATATATAACGAGTAACTTTAATATGGCACACACACATATACAAACTACATAGTTCATTTAGTAATTCAAAAGCAATGTACAATTATATATTCTCAATAACAAGTAGTTATGACAATTCAACAGTCCTCTCATGGAACCCATACCCAAGTTGTTAGTGTGCCAGAACGTGACACCCGATCCAATATATGTGTCTGTACGTGACACCCAATCCAATATATGTATTTGTGTCTGTACGTGACACCTGATCCAATCAGCACAATCACAATCATAATTATATAATCAAGTATTAGGTTCATGGCATGTAATTATACATATTTAGTCTTTTCCTTAGGTTCGATTCATAACTCTCTAATCCCATACATGTATGCATATAACAAAGCCATTAACATGTTTAGATCACACAACTTGGAAATCAAACCATCACCTAACCCTAGTTCACAAGATGAAGCTTTCTCCCAAGGTATTCGTCTGATGTAACAACTGCGAATACATGTACAATTGTCTTTTTTTCGATGCACAAAGTCCTAGGCATGAATTCTACCGTCAATTAACAACATACTATGCAGTGAACACGAATTTAAGACTACTCAATTAAATAAACTAGCCTACCTGGGCACCAAGCAGCTACCGGGGTTATAGTTCCAATCCTGGTTTTCAGACCTTGAGACAGTGGATTTGGCCGAGAATTCTCAAGTTATCGTTATCCTTGCACTAGAAATCTCTTTCTCCTTCTTTCCCAAGCATAGAGCAGCCTTTTGAGGGTGTCTGGGGTGATCCTTGCCTATTTCTGGTATTTTTGGAAAAAGAAGAAAATAAGACTTCGCATTATTTAAGTTTTGTCCTGTCCATTCTGATCTGGCGTGAACTCTTCCGCTCTAGCGCCGCCGCCCTAACGGCATCTGACCCTCTATGGTGGGATAATAGGCCTAGTTTTTCTTCGACGTTTTGCCTTTCCTAAATAACGATGGTTTGGGTTATTACAATAGATACCAATTTACCCCTCGTTCGTCTTCGAACGACCAGCGAAGGGATAAACACGAGTCCCTCTCGGAGTACTTCTAAACTAGCGAATCGACCCATTACGAAATCATAAAGGATGGTGGTTTTCCAATTTTTTAAGCACGAAGGGTTCTATACTTAAGGGACCGGTTAGGGAAATGAGGCAACACACGGAGAAAAGAAATGCGTCCCACTGCACAGCCTGACCCCGCTAGAGCAACAGTCTTCTCGCTGAGACAGGGCCGTTGTGTCGAGGAAACTTCCACTATAGAGGGAGATTGGAGACAGTAAAGGGGGGAAAGGGGTATGATTTCCCCATTTCCTCCTTTTCTTATTCAAAAATTCTCAAAACCCTCTCAATCACTTCTCTCCGAACGCCGATTTCAAGGTAATATTCTCGTTCCTTACGCTATTTACTTCAATACTTAACTATGATTGCATAACGTTAAACAATTGATTAGAAGGACCTTGGGGTAGTTATTCAATATTTTTGAACATAGGATGCTTGATTCATTAGTAAAACGTAGCATGGACACTTCCTTTACGTTCACAACGTCTTCACAACGTTTTGAGCGTAAGGATTTCATGAAAATATGGTTGAAACAATACTGAAACGGGTGGGGGAAGTTGAAAAGTTTCTTGATGTAAAACTCGAATTTAGACATCGTTTAGGGGTTATTTTGCTAAAATAATTGCATATTTAGGTACTAGAGTACTTTATAGACTCTAGTCTACTGAGATTCTATGAAAACGAGGTTTTTGGGATGAAGGGGAGCCATGATCGTGCCTGAGGTTCCTCCCAGATGAAGGCCGCTCTAGCGACCTTCATCCCATTGTGGCGGCCTTTTTTATCCCGCTCTGGTGGGATTTAGGCCGTTGTGGCAGGATTCAGTGGGGCAGTGGCCCTCTACCACTCTTATTATAAATCAATTTTTTCCCTTAGCTAAGTGTTTACTAATTCCATAGAGTCCTAACGTGTATCTTTCATAAATTTTACAAGCATGTCTACTATGATTGAGATAAATGAGGAAAAGTTGCCTTTCATTCAGTTTCCTGATGTTGCAAGTCGGGAGAGGCACCATGACCACCGGAATACCAAATTCTTATGCGCGAGGGGTTTTCACTTGCTGAACCTTGAAGAGAAAGCGCTCGCCTTTTATGCTTGACTTATAGAGTTCGGATGGCCCCACTGACAAAGGCTCCCCCAGCTGCGTGCTCCACATGGGTGAGGGAGTTCTATGCCATCTTACCTACTGTCCGCTGGAATGACCCTCACCCTACTATCCGCATTCGAGGGGTTGACATCCCTCTGAACACTCTATTCATTAATGATGTGTTCAAGGTACCAGAGGTTTCCCACCACAAAGTATGAGGTCAGATTGAATGAGATGGATTTGAGTTGGTTGAAGGATACATTGGTTGAGCCTGTGCGTCGGGATCGGGTCTACTAGGCTACTACTCAGGGAATCTCCAGCACTAATTGGTCACCAAATGCTAAGAGGTGGCTACACTTGGTTTTTAGGAGGATCCGCCCGTCGGGCAACCATACCGACGTGACCTTTCCCTGGACATTAGTGGTGGCTTGTGCTATACAGGGAATTTGACTGAATGTGAGTGCACAAATCATTTCTGAGTGGAAGGTGTTCTACTAGGGCAATAAGAAGACGTTCTTCCTGCCTGGACTGGTGACAACGATGTGCAAGCGGGCGGGGGTACCACTCTTGAACACCGATAAGGTATTTCCCATGGATCCTCTTTTACACCTTCTTTTGATTAGGCAGACTTCCAGCTCCGGGAGTAAGAGGAGAAAGACGGACAAGGCCGGTAGTAGTCAAGTAACTACCGATGTGGATGACTAAGGGGAATGGGGGAGAGAGGAGCGGAAAAACAATGAGGGTGGCAACACTCTCCCTACCCAGTCTCATCCCCCACTCTCAGGTGCTCATGTAGAGGAGGACCTGGTAGCCGTCCGGAGGAGATTGGGAAGCTCCTATGCTAGCACCACTTTAGTTCCACCCTCCATTGCCCTTAAGGTTGAGATGCTCTGCCGGTAGTTGCGACATGAGATGAGGAAGAGTATAGAGAGGAATCGTCTGATGGCACGAATGTGGAAGATCATTAAGGTCATCTTTACTTGTGTCGGCCCCCAGAAGGAGCTTCCCTGACTTGAGCTGGGAGACTACCGAAAGTTCCCTTAGTTGAACGAGGCATCGTCTGGTGTGATACCCCCGGAGGACATGTAACTCCGATAGCGACACTTCCCATTCCCAGGGTTCCTAATTTAGTTTGTTCCCCTCTCGGGCATGTAATGAACAAAGTTTCTATTTCTCTTTCATTTTTCCTTAAATTTTTGTAAGCACATGGATGCTAGTTTTTGCTATTTTCATAACCAATAATTAAATGCTAGGGGTATAACCTACTGTTCTATTGTTGAGTACTGATTGGATTACATGGATTAATCTATCTACGAGAGGTCTATAGGTGTGACTAGGGAAAAACATGAGAGATAGGACTCAGATTCTATCTCGCCATGTCCCGTTCTGGCGGTCTCGCCCTGGCGGGAATAATCTCGTCCCAGCGGCTCCGACGAAAACAATACCCAAGTCAACAAATTCCTAGGGTTCTTCCTGTTTCTAAAGTCTTTTATTGATTCCCAAGCTGTAACTAAGCATTTATGATCATCCTCTTAGCTAGGATAGTCATTTCCTACCCCCGAGTCAACCCAATGGTACACACGCCAGAATTCCTTTCCCATTAATCCAACACCACAAACACGCACATCCCAGAATGTGCCTATCACTCACACAGTTATAGTCTGTCATAACTCACATCCAGATTTTGCATACGAATCACATCGTAGTTTATTTAGACCCTTGCACCTAACCTAGTGATGACTCTCTTCTCGATAATAGGTTCACAAAACCCAGGCAATTAAGACTAGCACATTTTCAAACATTTAGGCTAGCATATTGCACCTATCGAAATCTAGACAAGCATTACTGTGCACAGATCATATCATAACATCTAAGTAATGTACCCTTCACACTAACAGTTAATTCAGAGAACCATATGCACATATTCACAGTTTCAAGCTAGAACTTACAGACAAGCTTAAGTTATTGATTAGTTCGCTCCATAGATGATCATTAATGATTATCCATGTATTTATACTGCCCCTAAGGCCATATACCAATTGAAACCTTCTTAGTTCCAATTTACCCTGCTTGTGTTCCTTCAACTGTGACTACGGCGTCGGAGTTCATTTTGTTGAGATACCAATTGAAATCGGGAGATATCAATTGAACTCAACTCATACCACAAGCAACAACTCGCACGAGAGGAGAGAAAAAATGGAACGACTTTCTAGAATGCTTCATAGCTTCCTGCAGATTAGATTACGTCAACACACCAATCCGCGGGAGTCTATTTCACATTTGCTCTTGTACTGTGAGACTGTTAACCTGGGCTCTGATACCAATTTGTCATGACCTAACCAATCGGGTCGTGAGGACACTTTTTCTAACACTTAAGTAAGAGAACCCTTGATTCCCAAACAGTTTAAAACATACAAAATATTAGGAAAATTGGAGATAAAAGACAATTTATGGATCTTTATAAAATAAAGAGTTTTTCAAGATTCAAAGTTAAGACCTGTAAAGTAATTAACACTCTCAGGGATCTAGTCTAAATAGGTACAAGAACTCCTAAGATTTACAAGTATATAACATCATAACAAATGACACAGCTCCCACTACATGAAAGGAAAAATAGAAGCTGCTGGAGATTGACATAGTCTTCACCTATGAAACATCACTGACCCTGCAACCAAACTATGCCAAAAAGGCATAGCAAGAGTAGTATTAGTACAAATCACACGTATTGGTAAACATCATCGGTCAACCCGATACCCACCGCATTATATAAGAAATCGACTAGTAGAAAACATGCAATAAGACTATTCAGTCCTCCACCTTGTTATCCTCATGCCCTTACATTCCGAATACTTAAGATATAGTAGTACACTTGACTCTAACCCCTCACTCACTCCATTCTTAATCATAGCTTAACCATTCTATCACTAGAGGAGTGTCTGAATGTAACCACTACCAACCCGGACAACCATTCACGATGTACTCTTACTTCTTCCACATCACCACTCAAATCTTGACCCCGTAGTACAATCTATCAAGGTTCGCTAACTGTTCAATACGAATCCCCTTCCAAGGTAAAACCTAGCTACTTAACGTTCACGACACGAACACCTCCCCACTTTTGAGAACACAATCATCATATCTAACGTCATACATAGCAATAGTTGGAACTCAACCTCCACTTACCCTACCACACCCCAATTCGGCATGACCATTATCTTTCATGTAGTAACGAGATATATAACGAGTAACCATAATATGGCACACACACATATACATAATACATAGTTCATTTAGTATTTCATAAGTAATGTACAATTCCACATTCTTAATAACAAGTAGATATGACAATTCAATGGTCATATGAAACCCATACCCAAACTGTTAGTATGTCGGAACGTGACACCCGATCTTAATTAATGTGTCGAAATGTGACACCTGATCCAGATATGTGTCAAAACGTGACACCCGATCCAAAATATGTGTTGGAACGTAATACGCGATCCAATATATGTATTTGTATCGGTACGTGACACCTGATCCAGTCAGCACAATCACAATCACACCCATAATGAACATACTCATAATCATATAATCAAGTATTAGGTTCATGACATGCAATTATAATATTTAGTCTTGTCCTTAGGTTCGATTCATAACTCTCTGATCCCATACATGTATGCATATAACGAAGCCATTAATAGGTTTATATCACACTATCAGGAAATCAAACCATCAGCGAACCCTAGTTTATAGGATGAGGCTTGCTCCCAAGGTATACGTCTGATGTAACAACTAGGAATACATGTACGACTGTTCCCTTTTCGGTGCACGAAGGCCTACGCATGATTTCGACTGTCAATTAATAACATACTACACAATGAACACGGATTTAAGACTACTCAATTAAATAAACCTAGCTTACTTGGGTGCCAGGCAGCTGTATGGGGTTATAGTTCCAATCCTGGTTTCCATACCTCGAGACGGTGGATTTGGTTAAGACTCCGCAAGTTATCGTCATCCTTGCGCTAGAAATCTCTTCCTCCTTCTTTTCCAAGCCTAGAGCAGCCTTTTGAGGGTTTCTGGGGTGATCCTCGCCTCATTTTGGTGTTTTTGGAAAAAAGAGAAAATAAGACTTCACGTTATTTAAGTTATGTCTCATCCATCCCGCTTTGGCGCCGCCGCCCTAGCGGCATCTGGCCCGCTATGGCGGGATGATGGGCCTAGTTTTCCCCTGACGTTTTGCCTTTCCTAAATAACAATGGTTCGGGTCGTTACAAATCTAAACTAGTGATAGGTGTTAATCGTTGATCGATTTGATTCAATTTTATAATCTTTCCTTGTAAAATTTAAATATGATATTAATAAATAAATAAATAATTATATCTAATTAATTTTAATTGATTAATTATATCGAATTTAACTAATAAAGTCTTACTAAAACTTATATTAATCAAATACTTCCAAAATTGTTAGACACAAACTTGTTCCATCAAAATAGTATCTTGATAAAAATTAGTTATACCTATCAATCCACTCCATAAATTGTGCACATGCATTAACTGATTTCTGATTCTTTCCTGAATCCTTTATCCACCAAATTAGTTTCTTTCCTTTAGTGTCAAATTTTTACTTTGTTTTATTTGAAATTATTTTTAAAAATATATTTTCTATGAAAAGGGATTAAAAGATTCTTAAATTGTGCAAAATTATATAAAAAATTCTAACCTAATAGTTTGATTTAAAAAATTGCTCTTGTCATCAACAGTTTGATCCAAAATATCCCTATTATTATTACTTAATGATAAAAAATGTTCTCTTTTCAAATAAATATAGTATTAATTTTCTTTTAGATACATTATTTTTCTAATGATGATTGTTTTAATTAGAAAATGTTTATCCTACTTCAATTCAGGAAAAACTAAAAATAAAAGTAGATTCTATTTTATTAGAATTTTTTTATCGTTATCTAAATGAAAAATTAATGATAGAGTTACTATAATCTTATATATATGACATATATTATCAGTTACAAACGCACATAAAGTTATTTTATTTTAATTGTTAAAATGAGATTAAAAGAAGAGAACTTATTTCTTACTTATTTATTAGTTCAAGTGATTTTAAAAATGAAAATAATACAAGAATAATGTTCTTTAGAAGTAATAATTTTATTAGGAATACAATAAATTTAAAGAGAAAGATAATATATATATATATATATATATATATATATACCCACACACTAGGGGAGTTTCTTAATCAAATAGTTAACAACAAACATTTTTGGACCAAACTATTAATTGAGGGCATTTTATTCAAGTTCACATAGTTTAAGAATATTTTAAATCTTTTTTTAATTTCTCAATAGTACACGAAATATGGGGCCCCAAAGTTAGGAGGCCTAAAGCCCGTAATTATTAGGGTAATGTACATATTTCTCATTAGTTTATGAGCTAATTAGTTAGATTCACACTAGTTTGCAAAATAACGAATCTTACTAGATTTTGGATTTTGAATACATATATTTGGTGCGCCTAGATACATCCAGATGCATATATCTCAGATATATAGTGTAATTTATTCTAAATACACTGTATCCAAGTGGATTTTCAGGTATCCGACTCTCGTTGCTCGCATTTCTTCTATCTTGCTCGTCATTCTCCTATTTCCATGTATCTGGTATCCCGGATATATGGTGTGATTCATATGTATTTGAAGATCTCGCCTCCCTCACATTTTGTTGGTCTCTCTCCTTTTCTTGATCTCCTCTCTCCCTATTTTAGTGCATCTAGTAGTAAAAATATATGTATCGGCGAATAGAATTGTATACACAAATATAATTATATCGTTGTTGTAATTCGTAACAAATTATATTTGTATTCACGTGCATTTGTATTCATCTGTTGCCTTGTGTTGTAGATGCATATATCTCAGATATATAGTGTAATTTATTCTAGATACACTGTATCTGTCACGACCCAAGCCTAGGGCCTAGACGTGACCGGCGAATGGGGAACCCGAAGGAACCCCAAACAAGCCTCATAGCGTATCATTACACATCCTTGGTCGCGGAAGCAATTAAAATGACCATAAGCAATAAGCATAATCAAAGGGAAATCGGGACTAAGGGAGCAAGAGAAAAAAAGAAGAAATGGTACATAAATACCATAGATGAGTCAAGCTCAAGCATAATACACAACTTGTCCAACACCACCTCTAAACATGAGTACTTAGCGGGGGCCAAGACAAACTACCGGGCTCACCCTCATAGTCAAAACATAACAAAAAAAGAAAAGTCTTATACATAGCAAAAGATCATGAGCAACGTCCCGGAATGGAGGACTCACCAATAACCTTGATAGGAAATCGTATTAGCCACGCGGAGGAGGATGGTCAAGCGGTGCTCCGGTCCCTACATGGTGACATCATGTAGGCATAGAGTATGCGTTAGTACGTTTGAATGTACTAAGTATGTGGGATGCAATGCAATGCAACAAGGGATGGACATCATAGGCAAAATGCATAATCGTACCCGATAGATAGCATATTAATGAGATGATATGTATAATGATGCTTATATAAAAATCATATTTAGTAGGACATAGTATATGTGTAGTGAGTGACCATCAATATAGTATTTCCAAGGCCTACCACCCCTTGGAGAGGCGAAAGAGGTACAAACCCCTCAATATGGTTATACGGGCCTACTACCCCCGTACTAGGCAACCAAGGTACAAACCCCTCGATACGGTTATACGGGCCTACTACCCCCGTACTAGGCAACCAAGGTACCAACCCCTCGATGTGGTTATACGGGCCTACTACCCCCGTACTAGGCAACCAAGGTACAAACCCCTCGATACGGTTATACGGGCCTACTACCCCCGTACTAGGCTTGATCGACTCACACACTATATAGAGAAAATCATATACATATATCCATTTCATCATCATTTCAATACTTATATAATCATCCGACTCATAGGACGTACATTGGACCTTCCATTTCATAAGAATTCTATGAATGACATTTTATCAAACATATGGTGGGCTACTTGTTCATGTAAATAAAATCATGTGTTTCAAGAGTACTAAGTCCAACCAATTTCAAAATCCATATAAAACAGCCCACCAACAACATACATATATATATACATATATAACAACCTTCATAATTTGATCATTGAGGCATGAAAACCATAAACATCATATAATTATTCCATTTCATGATAATATACAAAATAGACCATAATAGGATGTGTAGTAATAATTCCATAATTCAAGAGTTCATAAATTATCATAAGGACCCATAAACTTGAAGTAAAATAGAGGATAAATGGTTGGGCTTGTGGAAAGGAAGGTTTCCACAATCAACCCACATACCTCAACTTTGGAGACTTCTAGATGAAGATTGGAATGGAGAATTGCTTGAGATTGAATCTTGAATCCGGAATTAAAGCTTAGGATCCTTGAATTTGGTTGATGATCTTGGTGGAATTTTGGAGAGGGTTTAGAGAGAGTTTTTGGATGTTTGAGAAATGTTTTAGAGACTTGGAATGAACTAATGATATATAGGGAATATCATATGCCCTTTGGAAAAAAATTGTCCAACACTTAGAAAAAATAATGGGGCGGGTGAACAGTGTTTCGGTTTACTGGAAATGGCACTTTTCTGCCGGCGAGGTTTTACGAAAATGGTCATAACTCCTTCATCCTAACTCGGAATGAGGTGAAACAAATTGCGTTGGAAAGCTAACTCATAGAGCTTTAATTTTGATAGTTTGAGCTCCTTCCAGTTCCTTGTGTGCTGGGAGATATGCCCCTTTAAAGTTGACCCTCAAAATCGCATTTTTGCGATTTTCGAATTTTGATACGGTTGTTCTAAAATTCGGGTTAGACTCATTTCCCACTCAATTTGACCCCCTGAATAAGAATATGAAGTCAAATTTTCGAAATGATGCACGAATTTTGAGATATATGGAAATTACAATTTTAGGTGTTTTCGAAGCACATTTTCGGGCATTTTTGGGGTCGTTTCAATATCTCCCCCTTGGGAACATTCGTCCCCGAATGTTAAAGAAACATACATGAGAGACACAAACATGGCAATTTCAGCCCACATAAGGATGCAACAATGCACTTACACCTTATTTCAAAATCTCAACATAATTGTAAAACCACAATGAACCAATTGTCAACTTAAACATGAATGTATGCAATGACATTATCATGTTTAGTGATGTTCAAGGAGAAACTACCTTCTCCTAGTCATAACACACCAACATCAACATTTCTCATGTTCAGAGGAGGAACTACCTTCTCCTAGTCATTACATAGTCCATACATCATTAAGCACATATGCAAGTCTCCATGTTCAATAGCACTCTTTCAAGGAGGAACTTCTCAACTCCTTACTAAGACATGCTCATACCTTATTTTCATAAAGTACAATAGATCACTTATAACCAATGCACTACAACATGAGGGAAACAACTCATACAACTCATCTTTCTTCAAAAACACAAGTTTTTATGGAAATGCGCAAACCTCATTAATTCACATAAACATGGGAGGAACTACCTCCTCTACTCTTTAGGAAAGTTTCCACCACATAAGGAGCTAACATTCCATTTCATAAGAACACATTCAAGCATGTTAATTTAATTCACATCATCAAGTCAAGTATGCCATATTACACACAATGCACAACTTAGGAGAAAAAAATCTCCATTTAAAACACACATCATACAACATGAGAGAATAGGACTACTTCTACGAACTCAATATGCATGCAACTTAGACATATTCCGTTTCATTGGAGGAATTTCCTCCTCCAACTCAAATCATGCTTATCATATGATCTTCGGCCAATTATGCAATTACTTCTTAAAAGCACATTTAAACCATTCACCTCATGAATCACATAGGTTACTTACTCTAATTGCCTATCAACATGAGGGGGCATGAAACATGAAAACTCATTTTTATCTCAAAACATGAATTCTCAAAAACATACCTTTCGTAAGGAAATCATCGAGAATATAAAAATCACACATGACTTCTAAAACATAACATAGGCCCATCTAGGAACTCTTGGTCTCAAGCTAGAATAGGAATGGAAGAAAGAGATGAGGATGTCGGGATTTCAACAAATCATGCTTTTTAAGCACACCATCCCCTCCTTAGGAGGAGGTCCTCACTACAACCCTCAAGAAAACTTTTTACCAAGCACTCCTAAAGGCATAACCAAACTCACATTTTGCCATTTTTGCAAAAGTCTATGGTCCTCAACATCTAGCCATACCACCCTTATATGGCACAATCAAACACCAAATCCATAATAGGAAGAAATTGTACCCAAATGTCATCCTACTCAACAAGGTGATAACTAGTACACACTCAAGGGCCCCATATTCTTCTAACCATCCGAGCCCTATCATCAATAAAAACACACCAAGTATGCAACCCATCCATACTAAGAGTCACATCAAGGCTTAACATGCCAAGTTTCACTAAGTCAACAAGAGTATTCCTAGGGGAACAAGGTAAGAGATATTCTTCACAAACCCTTTTTTTTTTTCTAACTTTAAACCACTAACCGGTAAAATCCGAAAAAGATTCTATTAACTCATCCGGAGAACTCTAAGCCTCATAGCCTCATAAGGCATCATACAAGATAAGGTAGTACCGGAAATCAACATAACACTTACTCTCATATGAAATTACCACATACCGGTACCTTCATCCCAAAATTCTTCCAAGTCAACCCTAGTAGCATCCTTTTCTAAGGCCGTCACTAGGATATCACTCAAGATCTCATATGAATCTACCAATCCGGGTCTAGATTGCGCCAATTCACTAAACCACATAAGGTGAGAATTCAAGCAAACCTATCTCATAAACGTCAAGGACACTCAATAACCTTACCATCTAAGCATATTATCCCGCATTGGGGTAAGCCTAAACTATCTCATTACACAACATGATTCTCAAACCAATGAGGATCTCACTCCTACCCTCTTTTAAAGGAGCTTAATCACTCAACATCTCTAGGTACCACTTAAGAATCACTATTCGTCAAAATCCAACACATCATAAAACTCATAAGGACTAAGTTGAGTTATACTAATCACTCACATATGGCCATAACTAAACCTATGAATATTAAGGACGACACACAAAAAAAAAAAAAAAAAATTCGCGATATTCTCTTTATCAAGTCACGAAAGACAAGTATTACTAAGATTACTCCTACAAGGTTCATCACCTTAGATAACTCCTTTATAAACTCTAGAGGATCTTCCTCTATCTTTGGCCCATGGAATTTCCGCAATTCAATAAAACATAAAACACATACCGGAACCCTTAAGATCCACTACCACTCACTCTTTGAGACTTACGGGTAGACATCCTTTCTTGGTTAAACCTTAGAGGAACTTAGAGGAATTTTGACCAAGAAACCTTTCTCTTTTTTTTTTCCACTAAAGTTGGATTAAGACAACTCTAGACCATGTCAACCCTTATCACCACTTTTGGTGGGGTCTACCAACCAACTATGCCTAGGTATTATCTAAGCACCCTACTTAAGTGACCATACTTAGGATCAATCTTAAAATACAACAACTAACCCTTTGAAGTTGGTCAACACTTATACTTCTTATTCTTCACCTTAACTAGATGGTACATGCAACCCTCAAAGTCAACTTCAAAACACAACATAATCCCGACCTAGGGCATATAATTTCTTTTCCCATCTCCACTCTCGGATAGGCTCCTTTGGGAATCAACAATTTGACCATACGGGTTCTACCATCAACTAAACATAACTTCACAATTACCTTGCTAGGTAGGCACACTATCTCCCCCTTTGGAGTAAGCCTACACAAGTTCTTCTAACCAACACAAAGACAATTATGAAGCATTAATCACACAAAATACAACTTCATAATCTATTCCATCAAAGCTCACAAGTCACATAGCCATAATTGGCATTACAACCACTCGCTCCTTCTAGCAAGAACCCTTCAAGTGGTCCAACTTTAAACACCATAAGACAAGGAGTAAGAGAGAGAGCTTATAGATCTATGGCATGACTTAGAGAATGAAGAAGTGAAACATTTCCTAAAACGTCTCATAGCCTCCTACTCATAGTTGTGGTGCACAACACAACCATGAATCGGACTCTAATCAACGCGGTGTGTTGGACTCCGAGGATCTATCAACCTAGTGCTCTGATACCAAGCTTGTCACGACCCAAGCCTAGGGCCTAGACGTGACCGGCGAATGGGGAACCCGAAGGAACCCCAAACAAGCCTCATAGCGTATCATTACACATCCTTGGTCGCGGAAGCAATTAAAATGACCATAAGCAATAAGCATAATCAAAGGGAAATCGGGACTAAGGGAGCAAGAAAAAAAAAGAAGAAATGGTACATAAATACCATAGATGAGTCAAGCTCAAGCATAATACACAACTTGTCCAACACCACCTCTAAACATGAGTACTTAGCGGGGGCCAAGACAAACTACCGGGCTCACCCTCATAGTCAAAACATAACAAAAAAGAAAAGTCTTATACATAGCAAAAGATCATGAGCAACGTCCCAGGAATGGAGGACTCACCAATAACCTTGATAGGAAATCGTATTAGCCACGCGGAGGAGGATGGTCAAGCGGTGCTCCGGTCCCTACATGGTGACATCATGTAGGCATAGAGTATGCGTTAGTACGTTTGAATGTACTAAGTATGTGGGATGCAATGCAATGCAACAAGGGATGGACATCATAGGCAAAATGCATAATCGTACCCGATAGATAGCATATTAATGAGATGATATGTATAATGATGCTTATATAAAAATCATATTTAGTAGGACATAGTATATGTGTAGTGAGTGACCATCAATATAGTATTTCCAAGGCCTACCACCCCCTTGGAGAGGCGAAAGAGGTACAAACCCCTCAATATGGTTATACGGGCCTACTACCCCCCGTACTAGGCAACCAAGGTACAAACCCCTCGATACGGTTATACGGGCCTACTACCCCCCGTACTAGGCAACCAAGGTACCAACCCCTCGATGTGGTTATACGGGCCTACTACCCCCCGTACTAGGCAACCAAGGTACAAACCCCTCGATACGGTTATACGGGCCTACTACCCCCCGTACTAGGCTTGATCGACTCACACACTATATAGAGAAAATCATATACATATATCCATTTCATCATCATTTCAATACTTATATAATCATCCGACTCATAGGACGTACATTGGACCTTCCATTTCATAAGAATTCTATGAATGACATTTTATCAAACATATGGTGGGCTACTTGTTCATGTAAATAAAATCATGTGTTTCAAGAGTACTAAGTCCAACCAATTTCAAAATCCATATAAAACAGCCCACCAACAACATACATATATATATACATATATAACAACCTTCATAATTTGATCATTGAGGCATGAAAACCATAAACATCATATAATTATTCCATTTCATGATAATATACAAAATAGACCATAATAGGATGTGTAGTAATAATTCCATAATTCAAGAGTTCATAAATTATCATAAGGACCCATAAACTTGAAGTAAAATAGAGGATAAATGGTTGGGCTTGTGGAAAGGAAGGTTTCCACAATCAACCCACATACCTCAACTTTGGAGACTTCTAGATGAAGATTGGAATGGAGAATTGCTTGAGATTGAATCTTGAATCCGGAATTAAAGCTTAGGATCCTTGAATTTGGTTGATGATCTTGGTGGAATTTTGGAGAGGGTTTAGAGAGAGTTTTTGGATGTTTGAGAAATGTTTTAGAGACTTGGAATGAACTAATGATATATAGGGAATATCATATGCCCTTTGGAAAAAAATTGTCCAACACTTAGAAAAAATAATGGGGCGGGTGAACAGTGTTTCGGTTTACTGGAAATGGCACTTTTCTGCCGGCGAGGTTTTACGAAAATGGTCATAACTCCTTCATCCTAACTCGGAATGAGGTGAAACAAATTGCGTTGGAAAGCTAACTCATAGAGCTTTAATTTTGATAGTTTGAGCTCCTTCCAGTTCCTTGTGTGCTGGGAGATATGCCCTTTAAAGTTGACCCTCAAAATCGCATTTTTGCGATTTTCGAATTTTGATACGGTTGTTCTAAAATTCGGGTTAGACTCATTTCCCACTCAATTTGACCCCCTGAATAAGAATATGAAGTCAAATTTTCGAAATGATGCACGAATTTTGAGATATATGGAAATTACAATTTTAGGTGTTTTCGAAGCACATTTTCGGGCATTTTGGGGTCGTTTCAATATCTCCCCCTTGGGAACATTCGTCCCCGAATGTTAAAGAAACATACATGAGAGACACAAACATGGCAATTTCAGCCCACATAAGGATGCAACAATGCACTTACACCTTATTTCAAAATCTCAACATAATTGTAAAACCACAATGAACCAATTGTCAACTTAAACATGAATGTATGCAATGACATTATCATGTTTAGTGATGTTCAAGGAGAAACTACCTTCTCCTAGTCATAACACACCAACATCAACATTTCTCATGTTCGGAGGAGGAACTACCTTCTCCTAGTCATTACATAGTCCATACATCATTAAGCACATATGCAAGTCTCCATGTTCAATAGCACTCTTTCAAGGAGGAACTTCTCAACTCCTTACTAAGACATGCTCATACCTTATTTTCATAAAGTACAATAGATCACTTATAACCAATGCACTACAACATGAGGGAAACAACTCATACAACTCATCTTTCTTCAAAAACACAAGTTTTTATGGAAATGCGCAAACCTCATTAATTCACATAAACATGGGAGGAACTACCTCCTCTACTCTTTAGGAAAGTTTCCACCACATAAGGAGCTAACATTCCATTTCATAAGAACACATTCAAGCATGTTAATTTAATTCACATCATCAAGTCAAGTATGCCATATTACACACAATGCACAACTTAGGAGAAAAAAATCTCCATTTAAAACACACATCATACAACATGAGAGAATAGGACTACTTCTACGAACTCAATATGCATGCAACTTAGACATATTCCGTTTCATTGGAGGAATTTCCTCCTCCAACTCAAATCATGCTTATCATATGATCTTCGGCCAATTATGCAATTACTTCTTAAAAGCACATTTAAACCATTCACCTCATGAATCACATAGGTTACTTACTCTAATTGCCTATCAACATGAGGGGCATGAAACATGAAAACTCATTTTTATCTCAAAACATGAATTCTCAAAAACATACCTTTCGTAAGGAAATCATCAGAATATAAAAATCACACATGACTTCTAAAACATAACATAGGCCCATCTAGGAACTCTTGGTCTCAAGCTAGAATAGGAATGGAAGAAAGAGATGAGGATGTCGGGATTTCAACAAATCATGCTTTTAAGCACACCATCCCTCCTTAGGAGGAGGTCCTCACTACAACCCTCAAGAAAACTTTTTACCAAGCACTCCTAAAGGCATAACCAAACTCACATTTTGCCATTTTTGCAAAAGTCTATGGTCCTCAACATCTAGCCATACCACCCTTATATGGCACAATCAAACACCAAATCCATAATAGGAAGAAATTGTACCCAAATGTCATCCTACTCAACAAGGTGATAACTAGTACACACTCAAGGGCCCCATATTCTTCTAACCATCCGAGCCCTATCATCAATAAAAACACACCAAGTATGCAACCCATCCATACTAAGAGTCACATCAAGGCTTAACATGCCAAGTTTCACTAAGTCAACAAGAGTATTCCTAGGGGAACAAGGTAAGAGATATTCTTCACAAACCCCTTTTTTTTTTTCTAACTTTAAACCACTAACCGGGGTAAAATCCGAAAAGATTCTATTAACTCATCCGGAGAACTCTAAGCCTCATAGCCTCATAAGGCATCATACAAGATAAGGTAGTACCGGAAATCAACATAACACTTACTCTCATATGAAATTACCACATACCGGTACCTTCATCCCAAAAATTCTTCCAAGTCAACCCTAGTAGCATCCTTTTCTAAGGCCGTCACTAGGATATCACTCAAGATCTCATATGAATCTACCAATCCGGGTCTAGATTGCGCCAATTCACTAAACCACATAAGGTGAGAATTCAAGCAAACCTATCTCATAAACGTCAAGGACACTCAATAACCTTACCATCTAAGCATATTATCCCGCATTGGGGTAAGCCTAAACTATCTCATTACACAACATGATTCTCAAACCAATGAGGATCTCACTCCTACCCTCTTTTAAAGGAGCTTAATCACTCAACATCTCTAGGTACCACTTAAGAATCACTATTCGTCAAAATCCAACACATCATAAAACTCATAAGGACTAAGTTGAGTTATACTAATCACTCACATATGGCCATAACTAAACCTATGAATATTAAGGACGACACAAAAAAAAAAAAAAAAAAAAAATTCGCGATATTCTCTTTATCAAGTCACGAAAGACAAGTATTACTAAGATTACTCCTACAAGGTTCATCACCTTAGATAACTCCTTTATAAACTCTAGAGGATCTTCCTCTATCTTTGGCCCATGGAATTTCCGCAATTCAATAAAACATAAAACACATACCGGAACCCTTAAGATCCACTACCACTCACTCTTTGAGACTTACGGGTAGACATCCTTTCTTGGTTAAACCTTAGAGGAACTTAGAGGAATTTTGACCAAGAAACCTTTCTCTTTTTTTTTTTCACTAAAGTTGGATTAAGACAACTCTAGACCATGTCAACCCTTATCACCACTTTTGGTGGGGTCTACCAACCAACTATGCCTAGGTATTATCTAAGCACCCTACTTAAGTGACCATACTTAGGATCAATCTTAAAATACAACAACTAACCCTTTGAAGTTGGTCAACACTTATACTTCTTATTCTTCACCTTAACTAGATGGTACATGCAACCCTCAAAGTCAACTTCAAAACACAACATAATCCCGACCTAGGGCATATAATTTCTTTTCCCATCTCCACTCTCGGATAGGCTCCTTTGGGAATCAACAATTTGACCATACGGGTTCTACCATCAACTAAACATAACTTCACAATTACCTTGCTAGGTAGGCACACTATCTCCCCCTTTGGAGTAAGCCTACACAAGTTCTTCTAACCAACACAAAGACAATTATGAAGCATTAATCACACAAAATACAACTTCATAATCTATTCCATCAAAGCTCACAAGTCACATAGCCATAATTGGCATTACAACCACTCGCTCCTTCTAGCAAGAACCCTTCAAGTGGTCCAACTTTAAACACCATAAGACAAGGAGTAAGAGAGAGAGCTTATAGATCTATGGCATGACTTAGAGAATGAAGAAGTGAAACATTTCCTAAAACGTCTCATAGCCTCCTACTCATAGTTGTGGTGCACAACACAACCATGAATCGGACTCTAATCAACGCGGTGTGTTGGACTCCGAGGATCTATCAACCTAGTGCTCTGATACCAAGCTTGTCACGACCCAAGCCTAGGGCCTAGACGTGACCGGCGAATGGGGAACCCGAAGGAACCCCAAACAAGCCTCATAGCGTATCATTACACATCCTTGGTCGCGGAAGCAATTAAAATGACCATAAGCAATAAGCATAATCAAAGGGAAATCGGGACTAAGGGAGCAAGAGAAAAAAAAGAAGAAATGGTACATAAATACCATAGATGAGTCAAGCTCAAGCATAATACACAACTTGTCCAACACCACCTCTAAACATGAGTACTTAGCGGGGGCCAAGACAAACTACCGGGCTCACCCTCATAGTCAAAACATAACAAAAAGAAAAGTCTTATACATAGCAAAAGATCATGAGCAACGCCCCCGGAATGGAGGACTCACCAATAACCTTGATAGGAAATCGTATTAGCCACGCGGAGGAGGATGGTCAAGCGGTGCTCCGGTCCCTACATGGTGACATCATGTAGGCATAGAGTATGCGTTAGTACGTTTGAATGTACTAAGTATGTGGGATGCAATGCAATGCAACAAGGGATGGACATCATAGGCAAAATGCATAATCGTACCCGATAGATAGCATATTAATGAGATGATATGTATAATGATGCTTATATAAAAATCATATTTAGTAGGACATAGTATATGTGTAGTGAGTGACCATCAATATAGTATTTCCAAGGCCTACCACCCCCTTGGAGAGGCGAAAGAGGTACAAACCCCTCAATATGGTTATACGGGCCTACTACCCCCCGTACTAGGCAACCAAGGTACAAACCCCTCGATACGGTTATACGGGCCTACTACCCCCCCGTACTAGGCAACCAAGGTACCAACCCCTCGATGTGGTTATACGGGCCTACTACCCTCCGTACTAGGCAACCAAGGTACAAACCCCTCGATACGGTTATACGGGCCTACTACCCCCCGTACTAGGCTTGATCGACTCACACACTATATAGAGAAAATCATATACATATATCCATTTCATCATCATTTCAATACTTATATAATCATCCGACTCATAGGGCGTACATTGGACCTTCCATTTCATAAGAATTCTATGAATGACATTTTATCAAACATATGGTGGGCTACTTGTTCATGTAAATAAAATCATGTGTTTCAAGAGTACTAAGTCCAACCAATTTCAAAATCCATATAAAACAGCCCACCAACAACATACATATATATATACATATATAACAACCTTCATAATTTGATCATTGAGGCATGAAAACCATAAACATCATATAATTATTCCATTTCATGATAATATACAAAATAGACCATAATAGGATGTGTAGTAATAATTCCATAATTCAAGAGTTCATAAATTATCATAAGGACCCATAAACTTGAAGTAAAATAGAGGATAAATGGTTGGGCTTGTGGAAAGGAAGGTTTCCACAATCAACCCACATACCTCAACTTTGGAGACTTCTAGATGAAGATTGGAATGGAGAATTGCTTGAGATTGAATCTTGAATCCGGAATTAAAGCTTAGGATCCTTGAATTTGGTTGATGATCTTGGTGGAATTTTGGAGAGGGTTTAGAGAGAGTTTTTGGATGTTTGAGAAATGTTTTAGAGACTTGGAATGAACTAATGATATATAGGGAATATCATATGCCCTTTGGAAAAAAATTGTCCAACACTTAGAAAAAATAATGGGGCGGGTGAAACAGTGTTTCGGTTTCTTGGAAATGGCACTTTTCTGCCGGCGAGGTTTTACGAAAATGGTCATAACTCCTTCATCCTAACTCGGAATGAGGTGAAACAAATTGCGTTGGAAAGCTAACTCATAGAGCTTTAATTTTGATAGTTTGAGCTCCTTCCAGTTCCTTGTGTGCTGGGAGATATGCCCCTTTAAAGTTGACCCTCAAAATCGCAATTTTTGCGATTTTCGAATTTTGATACGGTTGTTCTAAAATTCGGGTTAGACTCATTTCCCACTCAATTTGACCCCCTGAATAAGAATATGAAGTCAAATTTCCGAAATGATGCACGAATTTTGAGATATATGGAAATTACAATTTTAGGTGTTTTCGAAGCACATTTTCGGGCATTTTTGGGGTCGTTTCAGTATCCAAGTGGATTCTCATGTATGCGACTCTCGTTGCTCGCCTCTCTTCTATCTTGCTCGTCATTCTCCTATTTCCATGTATCTGGTATCTCAGATATATGGTGTGATTCATATGTATTTGAAGATCTCGCCTCCCTCACATTTTACTGGCCTCTCTCGTTTTCTTGATCGCCTCTCTCCCTATTTTAGTGTATATAGTAGCAAAAATATATGTATCGATGAATAGAATTGTGTAAACAAATATAATTATATCGTTGTTGTAATTCGTAACAAATTATATTTGTATTCATCTGTTGCCTTGTGTATTGTATTTATGTATTACCATGTGTGTTTGTGCTAGAATTTGTATTTGTATCATTGATTGTTATCATTTGTATTGTAGAGAGATAGAAAGGAAGAGGCGAGAGTGAGAGAAGGGGGGGGGGGGGAGAGGGAGAGAGGAAGAAAGGAGAGAGAGGGGGGGAGGGAGAGAGGAAGAAAGGAGAGAGAGGAGGGGGAGGGAGAGAGGAAGAAAGGAGAGAGCGGTGGGGGGGGGGGTCATTAACATTGCTATATATATATATAAAGCAGTAGCTGTCAAAAGTAATTATTTCAAATTATAGTGATGTATAGTAAATACATACATACCATATGTTTGTATTACTACGTAATTTTTCCTTCATTTTTAACCGATTAAAAGAGAAAAAATATCACAAGACAGAAGTAATAAGAGGAACCAGGGGAGGATCTAGGGTGTAGGGAGGGGTTCACCCAAACTCGATCGATGATAAATTATATTGTATAAATAAGATATTTTTTAAAAGAGTTATGTGTATATATATAATTTGAATTTTCTAAATATAAGATTAGACATTAACTCAGTGGTTGAAATGTTCAAATTCACTTTAAACTTTCAAATTCAAATCATAAATAACTAAGTTTTTTTCTAACCTCCTGAGTAAACATCATAAATGGTATAAGACTTTGAGTATACTATACTAGAAGAGTAAGTCAAATACTGAGTATCAACATGTGTGTTATTCATTGAACTTTGCATTTTCCGTGACTAGCTAGTTTAATAAATTTGAAATTTCTAGCCATACTATTTTTTTCCCAATTCAACTAATTGTATTTTTCTTATATAGTGTACTAAGAAAGCCACGTCTGAGCAGTTATCTTTGTTAGGGAAGTCATGAGGTTATTATTTTTATAACTTTAATTTGATTATTACATATTTTAGTAATCCTTATGTATTATAACAATTGGAAGTTCATGATTAAGAAAAGTTTTGCTTGCTTTCCATGCTGTGATTAAAAAAGAAAGTTAAGGGGATGAAAGATGAGGCAATTTTTTAAATTTGTTTGTTAATTTTAGTGTATAAATTATTTACAAAATATCCGTATCAATCAGAGCTCAGACCCATCTTGAGTTGAAAATTTGATTATGTCATTCTTGATAGTTGGTGTTATTTCTTATTCCCACACAATATTGTATATTATTAATATCCACTTCATACTAATTTATGTGATATATAAATAAATAATGTGTGCATATATAAATAAATAGTTTACACAAAATGTTTTAAGTACCTAGAGCATAAAAAATAAGGTGTGTGAAATGAGTCGGTTGCATTGAAATTAAAGATATTAAAATAGGTTGATATAGAAATTGAATTTGGTCATGATTCGTCCAAGTTTTCTTTAGGCTTAAATGGACTAAATATCGGGTTAGGTCATGACCCGCAAAAATTGACCAACTTAATCTCAATAATTTTAACATTGTTATTTAACTTTTATAATCACAATTTGAATTTCAACTCAAGGAAAAAAAGTTACAAATGAATAAATAAATCCTAGATGATATTAAATAGATAGTAATTCATACTTTCAATATAGGAACATACATTTCATCAATGTAAAAAAAAGTTTTAGTACGAATTGAAATCGGAGATTAAATTGAACTCAATTAAAGATTCTTTTTAAAATGAGTTAAGACTTAAATGGTTTGAGATTGAACTCAATTCAAATTTTATATATATATATATATATATATATATATATCCACACCACTACACCAAAAATGATCATTAATAACAATAACTTAATTGCCACCAAATATGTATTTTTAGTGGAAATTCACTCTTTATAAATGTCGTTAAAGCCTATAGCGAGATTGGATCCAATGATGATTAACTAATGTCGGTAAAAGCTTTAACACTCTTTGCTAATGTGTATATTTATTACCGCTAAAAATTATTTTTGCTATAATGCACACACATAAATATAAAATAAATCTTTTAAAAATATAATAGAAGTGTAAGATAGGAAACAAATAATGCAAAAAGATATATAGTGTCATATAAGTTAAGAAAATTCATAGAATTAATTACTCATCCTTAGGTGTATATCTCCATATATATACTGACACACAACAATCACTCTGTTTTATTTTATCCTTTCAATGGAAGACCACAACTCTAAGCAAAATGAGCCTCTTCTGTCACAAACAGAAATCAGTACATCTGATCTTAATAATAATAATAGTCTCATAAGAAGTTCTTTTGGTTCTTCATTTGTTGCTGATGCTGATGATATTCCACCTATCACTGGAATTCAAGATTTCTTTAGAGAGTTTACTGTTGAATCTAAAAAATTATGGTATCTAGCTGGTCCAGCTATTTTCACCTCAATTTGTCAGTACTCTCTTGGTGCTGTTACTCAAACATTTGCTGGTCATCTTGGCACTCTTGAACTTGCTGCTGTTTCTGTTGAAAATTCTGTCATTGCTGGTTTCTCTTTTGGTGTTATGGTACGTTATTCTCACTGAAAAATGTTCAGTAGCTATTGATTCGGTGAGAAAAAAAAATGTTATGTTTTTTTTTTACAAGTTGTCAGTTATTTCATTGAGAATCTGTTTTTCATGATGTATTTTTCTAGTAATAAGCTGGTTTGATGTGTGTGGTCATTGTTACATCTCATAATTATTGGGATATTTTGTTCATCTTAGATATTAGTTGTTGAAAAAAGAAAGTTAGTGGAGAGGAAAGAGATTGATAATTAATTTCATCTCACTCTGGACCTCACCTCACAGAGTTTATCATATTAGGGCCACCCTAATATAAAAAAAGTCATGATTTAAAATTTATGAATTTTAAATTTTTTTTTTTTTTAGGTTATTGGTTTTCAATGATTTTCAAGATGGATCAAGAATACATACTTATTTTATTATAATATGTAGAAATAAGATATTGTCCTTATTCTTGAGAGATTCCCTTTTTACCTCTTTCATATAGAAATAACTATTGCCTTGTATATCTTGTTGATTTAATAGATAACTACACTTTGTAGTTTTCTAAATAAAAATACAAAAAAAAATTGTATTATTATCTTAAAACCTTATTTTTGTATTATATGCCAGTGGCTTAGAACTTACTTGAAAGGCAGATATTGACTATAATTTCATGGACCTCACATAGTTTATCATGTTAGGCGCCTCATATCATTTTGTAAATGCGGAATCAGAGTTTGAAATTTATATATTTATTCTAAATTAATAATTCATACATATTAAATAAATTTTCAAGATATATATAATATTTGAATCAAAGCTACTAGAATCAGCTGTCATCATGAACTAGATATTTAATCCTTGGTGTGCAAGGTGTTAAGCCCTAGATTAGTTCGTTATGAGTTATTTTCCGCCTTTAGAAATCTTTACCCCATGAATTAGCTTTTCGGATTGAGTTACACCCTGAAATCTATTCAATTTTTTGTTTTGTTTTGTTTTGTATGGACAGTTGGGTATGGGAAGTGCACTAGAAACACTATGTGGACAAGCATTTGGAGCAGGACAAATTGACATGTTAGGTGTATACATGCAAAGATCATGGGTTATTCTCAATTCAACAGCAGTAATCTTAATGTTTCTTTATATTTTTGCTGCCCAATTTTTGAGATTAATTGGACAAACAGAGGATATATCAAGGGAAGCAGGAAAAATGGCTTTATATATGATTCCTCAATTATTTGCATATGCTATGAATTTTCCAATAGCCAAATTCTTACAGGTAACAGAGACGAATTCACGATTTAAATTTAATACATGTAAACATAATGTGTTGAACATCTGATATTTTGGTGATTTTTAGTCGCAAAGCAAGATTATGGTGATGGCATGGATTGCAGCAATAGCTTTGGTTTTTCATACATTTTTTAGCTGGTTGCTTATGTTGAAGTTGGGGTGGGGCCTTGTCGGTGCCGCGGTGGTGCTCAACTCATCATGGTGGTTCATAGTGGTGGCGCAAATGTTATATATATTTAGTGGTACTTGTGGACAAGCATGGTCCGGTTTCTCATGGAAGGCATTTCTTAATCTATGGGGCTTTGTTAGGTTATCTCTTGCCTCTGCTGTCATGCTATGGTTAGTAAATTAATCAACACTCCATTTTCGACATATTCAGTATAATCTTAATAAGTCGAGTTTAAAAATGATCCAGTGTATGTAAACTTTATGCCTATCTCGTACGATATAGATGTTGTTTCAAACAAAATATTCCACCTTGAAACTTATAAAACCATCTTTTTTATTAAATACCCTTATGAATAAGAAGGCTACCATCCATATACATAGTTGATAGACATATAAGACCAAGACACATATTAGAGTTCAAATTTGTTAAATATTTGGGGATCTTTTCTTTTTGCAATTTTTATAATCTTTGAGAATGACAAGAGCAATTATGCAAGAAATCAATCTACCATAAATTTCTTTATTATTTCCTAACACGAAAAGTATACTCTTTTTTTAAAAGAACAAATAAGATAATATCATCAGCAGTACCTTTGAGACTTTTGGTCTAAGTCGTTAACTATTTTTGATAAGTGTAATTATTATGGTTTTGTTGATGTAACTATTATTAGAGTAATAAATGTCAATAAGACTTGACTAAAAGTCTCGAGTTCGATTCGAGTCTTTCTGAGTATGAAGTCATCTTTATTATACAGTGTTTTATCTCAGAATATGGATTTTTTGGCATAAATTTAAATTTAATCGGACTTCAATCGAAACGAAGGAAAAGTTAAAGTAATAAATATATATGTTTATGCAGCTTGGAGACTTGGTACTTTATGGCGTTAGTCCTGTTCGCTGGTTATTTGAAGAATGCCGAAGTCGCTGTTGATGCCTTGTCCATTTGGTGAGTGCACACAAATTACTTGTCTAAAAAGTTATTTATTTATTCATAACCATTATTGCTATTTGTTATTTTATAGTACTATATTTTATTTTTTTCTTGCTTTATGGTTAGAGAGATGTATTGAAAACGTTCCTAAATTTGACGTAAATTGTTAGTTTTGTTCATAAATATTGACAGTTTTAAAAAATATTCTTCTATTTGACAGCTTAAATGCACCCCTAGTTGCTACATGGCATAACAAGTGGTCTCAAATTCTTGCAGGAGCGTGAGATTCTTAATAAAAAATCGAGAAAAATGTTAAAAATACTCCTAAACTTGACGTGAATTTAGGGATGTATTTCACCCATATGACAAGATCAGAGAGTACATATAATTTCAGTTAGTCAAGTAGAGGAATTTTTTCAAAGCTGTCAATAATTTTGGGCATAATACATAAACATGATCCTTAACTTGGCTTCAACTGACAACTATGACTTTTAACTTTGTGTGCACACAAGTAGTCATTTAAACTTGTATAGAATTGAACAAATAGACACATTGACCCTATATTGCATTCTAGTTGGCAATTTTGTGTCCTAGTGGCGTCCTACGTGTATTATGTCACGTAGGACACATGTATCCAGTTCTTCAATTTTATACAAGATTAAGTGTTTACTTGTGCACACCCCAAATTGAAGGACATTAATGTCAACTAAAGCCAATTTAAATAGCATATTTATGTATTATGCCATAATTTTAAAAATAAAATTAATAATTTACATCAAATTTAAAAGCGTTTTCAATACTTCTTTCTTTCCGGTACTTATTCTATTTTAGTGAACAGCTAGATTAGACGACAAATTATTGTTTGACAGTCCCACATTTTGTCCCTTAACATTTGGAGTAGGTGTAAAGTAATTTAGAGATCAAGATTCTAATAATTATTAATAGTATACCCTACCCTTTATGAATTATTTACTCCAATATAACAAAATATCATTTTCAGCAGAGTCTGCCTTTTACTGCTAACTAGTGTTAAAAGGCAAAAACAAACTTTGATACGGCAACGGAGAACAAATTTAATATACCTAATTTTATAACTTGTATATACCTACCATTCACATGAAATTTATATTTAACAATGTCAATATGCAAAGGTTATTGAGCAAGTAGTTGCATTAAATAATTGTATTGGACGTTTCTAAATTCTTGTTATCCTTGTTAAAAAGTATAGTATTTGATCATTTTAGAAAATTAATATAATTAGTTGTTTGTTCCTATTTTTACCTACTATTAAAAAGTCAATATTTTCCCACTATTATTTAATTATGTATGGAAAGATTGAAGTTTTCACTATTTCAGTAAAAAAATTATTTTTTATCATATATTTTTCTAATAAACTGGTTAAGTGGGAAAGATTTTACCATTTATTTGTAATGGAAAAAACTTTTGTTTTTAGTACTGAACCTTAGCCATAACTATGAAGAGATGCTAATATAGTGCAAAAGAGAGAATTATTTTTTTTTTATTAAATAGAAAGAAGTAATAAATAAGAATAATTTAATCAAATTACTCTCTAGTTAATTTTTTTAAGGAAAGTGTAAAACAAAATAAGACTAAGTATTTAAGAACGGAGGGAATACTATACTCCTAAAAAGTAATACAGAATTAAACAAATCAACTTAAAAAAACAACTAACGTTAGTCACGTTCCATGAGAATTGAGATGAAACCAATAATTTATTTTTGGATGCAAGAATATATCACTATTGACCCTTCAATATTTTGTAATCTAGGATTAGTAAGGTTTTTAGTATACAATTTTATTTACACCTTGTGTTTCTAGTATACTGATATCCATTTTTATTTGATTTTTTATTTTTTATTTCTAAAGTTAAATTAATTAATATGATGCAAATTTTAGGATAATAGGTAAAAAAAGGGTATTTACCTAGGCTCTAGACCCCAAAATATGCACATTTCTAGTTCATGTTTGTCTAAAGAAATTGTGGAATTGCAGCATGAACATACTAGGATGGGCAGTTATGGCAGCTATTGGATGCAATGCAGCTATAAGGTTTGTTACAAATCCAAAATGACTATATTAATTATGTACCAGAATCGTTTGATAGCTGGATAAGAAATAAGTTATTCATGTATTAATTTCCGTATTACTTATATGACGTTTGGTTGACGATTTAGAAATTCACATAACTACATGTATAAGCTATGAGGGAAGGTGACATAACTAATATATGAATAACTAATATCTGCATAACTCTAACCAGCTAACAAACGACCTTATAGTACGTCTCTTATACATACATCTAACATGATGAGATAAAATATGTTTCAGTGTTAGGGTGTCAAATGAACTCGGGGCAGCTCATCCAAGAACGGCTAAATTTTCAGTGGTGGTGGTTGTGTTCTCTTCATTCTTGATTGGGCTTCTCCTATCGGTGTTTCTACTGGTCTTTCGAAGTCAATACCCTAGCTTATTCGCGGAGAGTGAATCAGTTAAGCGTCTTGTTTATGAATTGACACCATTACTAGTATTTTGCATGGTGGTTAACAATATTCAACCAGCTCTATCTGGTGTTGCTATTGGAGCTGGATGGCAAGCTTTGGTTGCTTATGTCAATATTGCTTGTTACTATTTGTTTGGTATTCCATTGGGTTTAATTCTTGGCTATAAATTCAACATGGGTGTCCAAGTAAGTGCAACATTTCAATTTTGTATACGTAAAGTAGACCTTTCAATATTTAATTAACCTATTATTTAAGTACTTACAAATTTTGTTTATGATGTTAGGGAATTTGGTATGGAATGGTTAGTGGAACAGTAATTCAGACATTTGTACTCTTTTGGATAGTTTACAAAACCAATTGGAACAAAGAGGTAAGTAATTACTTGTTATAATAGAATGTACATAGTAATAACGCGAAAAAACTTTATATTGTTGATGTATATAAATTAAATCATCAGTCCCTTGTAATTGAGTTGTCTTAGTTCCCTACCCCCCTCCTCAATCTCAAAAAGAAATTTCCCTAGTACAATAAGTATTGAGAAAACAAACTTATAGTGCAACAACTTTATTTTAACAATAGATTTAATGGTCTTCTTATATAAGTTTTAGGCAGGCTGAAGTGCATATATATCCAATTTTAGCGCCATTTTTTAAGTTATGCCTGAGTTTATAACTTCAGATATACGGTGTCTGAACTATACATGATTGAAGTTCAGACATTTTGCTTGAACCCTAGGGATATATGATTGAAGTTTAGTCTTTTTTGTCTGAACTTTAGCCATATATGGTTGAAGTTCAGTCAGCTTATCACATATGACTGAAGTTCAATCATTTATGCCTCAACTTCAGATAGAATATCAGAACTTCGACCATATGAAACTTTAGATTATTTCTTTGACATCAAATGTCTGAAGTTGGTCGATAGGTGGTAAACATGCAAAAAATTTAAAAATTTAGATACCCCATGAAAATTTTACAAAGTCATACTGGACATTGATATTTATTGGGCTTCTTCACTATCTATCAAAGTTTTGTAACACAAAGTATGAAAAATGCAGGCTTCTATTGCAGCAGCAAGGATTAAAATGTGGGGAGGGGAACCAGCAAATGAAATAGAGAAATAAACTTTGACTTGGCAAGTAATTCTATTAATTAAGTCCATCAAATGTATGTGACAAATTTTTTGGAAATTTGAGTTGCTTTTGCACTATTCAATGTAACGTTGCTGCTCTCAGTACGTATTATATATTGAGCATTGTAAGGTACTTTTTCCCAAAATTATTCTTTTTTTGGAAGCTGCAAATCAAACCTCTTATACATCAATAAACAATAATATACAAAACTCTGATTATTTTTCTTACAACAATATTTAAAAACTTGATATATAATATTATACACCCAATATATAATATTATACAAAATTATAGGAAGTGTTTATACACTCATATACAAATGCAGTACTATACAAAATTTCGACTTCGTTTTCACCCCTGAATCCAAGAATCAGATTCATCCAAAAACTATATTAAGTCGCCGAAATTTTAGATTTTAAGCTCCTAGATACCTAACTGATATTTTGTAATAATAACCTTTCAAAACAGAGCTTATTTAAAGAAATTCAATTTTCAAACTTTGAGCTTCAACCATGTCTGACACCAATTTTTATTTAGGGAAAAATGACAAATATACTCTGAACTATCGTAAATGATATGTAGATACCCTTCGTCATCTTTTGGAACATTAGTGTCCTTGCCGTCTAAAAACTAGAGCATATATGCCCTTTACTCTAACGGAAGACTATATAGGGACACGTGGCATAATCTTATCCGGCCATCCAATATTTAATAAATGTCGAATCGGTGGATAAGATTATGACACGTGTATGTCTGTTAGTATAAAGGGTATATATGCTCTAGTTTTTGGATGGCAGGGGCACCAATGTCCCAAAAGTATGACGGAGGGTATCTGCATACCATTTACGACAGTTCGAGGTATATTTATCCTTTTTCCCTTTTATTTATAATTCGATCAAAGCTTCAATATAAGTTGTGCTGGTTTAATAGATCTTTCTATTAGTTTGTCTTGTAATAGTAATAACATTAACTTGCATAAAAAACCTCCACATTTTGTTTTTTTTTAAAAATAGAAACAAAGCTACACGACTCAATAAATCTCAGTCTTATAAATATTTATAATTATAATTTAGAGTTGTCATAAAATTACGCTAATTTAGATAAACATTAAATTAAAAACCTTGATTAAATCATGTAAAGTAACTTTATGAACTACGCTAAAGCATAATTATCTCTTCTTTTTTTCACTTAATATCGATCCCTATTCATTGTAGAGATGAAAAAGCTTAATATCTTTTTGGTAAAAAAATCAGGATGATAGTTTGGAAAAAAAAAAGAGATGAAAATTTTCGGAGGAAGCTGTAAATTAATTTTCAGATAAATTTGATGGATTGAGATTTAGGCCCGTTTGGTCATGCGATATAAAATCATGATTTGAAGTTGAAGTTTTGTTTGGACATGCGATTTAAACTTTTTATGTTGTATATTTTCTCAAAAACTCATAAGTTGTAAAACTATTAAAATTATCCAATTCTTTGTACAATCTTACCAAATAAGAACAAGTTTATAAAATCACATAATACACTATCACAAAAATATTATTTAAAAAATCAATATTTATTAATCAAGCTTTAATTTAATGAAAATATAAAAATTAAACATAACTTGTAGTGTGCTAGTCTTTAACATAATCTTTTCAAATAGTACGGACAATCTTTTCACGTTGAAGCATTTCTCGTTCATATGAGTGAGAAGACGAACCAACATTGTTACTTTGCGCAATTTATTGATCAATTTTTTTGGTAAATATATTTGATAAAAAGAATAATGAATTTGGTGAATATAAATAATAAAATAGAAATTGATTTGAAGTAATAATAAATTCTACGGATGACATGATTTTTCTTACGAATAATTTAGATGATTAGTTGGCCTTTTGATTGTCCTTTAATTTTTCTTATTTCCTAGCTCTCTTTACAATTATCAACTGAAAAAAAAAAAAGCAAAACATTTGACATCAATAAAAGTGAAAAAGTGTGTCTGCCTTTCAATTATCCTTCCTTTTTTGCTTTTCCCCCTTACGATTATCTTATCAACTCAAAGAAAAGTTATCACCACTGCTTCACATTTAATTATAGGTATCGGATTTAAGTAATATAAATATACACGGAGAAAAGAAAATTATTTTGAGTAGTGCTTTTCCCCCTTACGATTATCTTATCAACTCAAAGAAAAGTTATCACCACCGCTTCACATTTAATTATAGGTATAGGATTTAAGTATTGAATATAAAGAAAATTATTTTGAGAGCGCCTTTCTAAATGAGTTCTACAGTACAAATTCAAATTTAGTCGAAATTCTAATATAAATATTATACACACTGAGGAGGGAGAAATAAAAAAAGAAAAGAAAAGTTAAAGCAAAGTGTTGACTTTCTCTATTCTTTTTCCTAGTAGTGTTTGACCACATCACAAAAGAAATATGTTGTTCTTTAGAGGACAATATTGAGGCCTACAAAAGGTAAATAAATATTTAGCTCACAACTATTCCAACAACAAGATCTTCTTCAGTGGTGTTTTTCACAGGTTCAAGAATTTATTTTATTAAGGGAAAAGGATCAAAAATGCCCTTAAATTATGTGATAGGAACAAAAATATTCTTCTTTTAAAGTTTGGCTCAAAAATATTCTTGTCGTCAATACTTTGGTTCAAAAATGCCCTTGCAGTCAATACTTTGATCCAAAAATGTCCCTATAGTTACTAAATGGGTCAAAAATGCCCTTTTCCGAATAAATATATACTCTTTTCTTTTTAAACACATCTTTTTCCTAATTAAAATATTATTAAAGAACATTGTTCTCGTTTTCTTTCTTTTAAAATCACTTTAACAAATAAAAATATAGGAAATATATTTTTTCTTCTTAATCTCATTTTATCAATTAAAATAGAATAATTTTATGTAACCCTTTCGACTAATAATATATGTCATATATATAGATCATAGTATATTCATCATTAATTTATATTTATATAACGATAAAAATAATTATAATAAAATAAGAAATATTTTATTTTTTATTTTTTCTGAATTGAAGTAAGATAAACATTTGCTAATTTTTTTAAAAAAATTATTCAAAAAAAATGTGTTAAAAATAAATAAATAATATATTTATTTGGAAAATGAGCATTTTTACCCATTAAATAACAGTAAGGGCATTTTTGGGCCAAAATATTAACGGCAAGAGTATTTTTAGACCAAATTACAAACAAAAGATATTTTTATTCCGTTCGCATAGTTTAAATGCATTTTTTTACCCTTTTCCCTTTTATTAATGTGTATCACCATTATTTTTATTAATTAGGGATATCAATCACATAAAGCACATAAAAAATTATCTCACCAACAAAGAAAGGGGGAAAAAGAAAAGACGCCAATGATGACCCCATGCCAATAAAAGTCTATATATATCATGAGATATTTTCCATGAAATTATGAAGTTAATAAAACTTAGTTTGATTAATATTGTTGAAAATTACTTTTGAATAATAAATAGTTTAAGTTGTATGACGAGTATTTGATTAAATTTAAATTTGAATTTAGTTGAGATAATTTAGATTTTTAAATTTTATTCCGGAGATTTATTTTTTTTCAAATTAGAGTTTTAAAACCTTCCATGCTTAATAAAATCATTGGGAGAAAATTTAATTTTCCTTCCTAACATTTTTTCTCCACCATTATTTTTAAAAAAAAAATCAACATATAATATCAAATTAATACTACTACTTTTTTAACCATTCAAATGAAAAAAAGATACTCCATCCGTCGAATGATATTTGTTGACTTGACACATGTCGTAAGAAACAAAAATAATAAAAGTAATATTATTATATTACTCTTTGAATATATTAAATTTAATCCTTTAAAAATTGTATTAGGTATTAAATATTATTTAATAACAAGAGTAAAATGTACATTAATTTTTAAATAATTAATTGATTTTTTAAACTGAACAAATATTATTAGAAAATTATTTTTAGTATAGTGATCAAGTAAAAATAAACGATAAGAGTAAAAAAAAAAAAACAATTAAATATTGTCCCTAATGAGTGGTATCAAAAAGCTCATTAAACGACACTTTCATCGATCATCGTGATAAAAGTAATTCGATTTGTCTATTTAAGAATTGTTTAATATAATATACTAAAGAAAGAGGAAAAATTGAAAAGAATAATATATCTATAATCATATATAATTTAGGCATAATAATTTTTAAAAAATAAATAGTAAATTCATCCGAATATTTATATAAAAATCTAAAAAGATTCTCAAAAATTAACCAAAACCTTAATACTACAAACACTTACAAGAAATATAAACAACCTAAGGATAAATCTAAATAATTATTTGCAAAAGGCTCAAGAGGTACTTTCGCAATGTTTGCGTGCAACCCCCAGAACTTTATTAGTATTTGTTTTGTTTGTTTCTCGCTCGGTATTTAGAGCACTGTATTGGAGTTTCAACTAAATTTGGATCATGTATTACACAGTCTATTTGAAAATAGCACTCCCAACAAGATCTTTTATTGTTCTTCTATAATCCCTCTCATTTAAGAAACTACATTAAAAATTTATTTTCCATAATTACTTTTTTGATTATCCTAAAACTGTTCTCCTAAAACTCCGTAAAGCATTAAAAAAAACTCATTCAAATGAGGGTAAATATGAAGAGAAAAAAACTCAAACAATTCTCAAATTTTGAAAAATTCACTTATTTTAAACTATAAAAAATATTTCTAACCCTTCACATAATATGAACTAGAGAGAGTATTAACATGGGAGGATCTAATCTATAGTTTTACATATGAGTTAGTGAGAAACCATAAATCATTTTGCCCTAATATTATATTGTGTTACGAAAAACTTATTCAATATCTAAAAACATTTGGTCGGAAATTCAATATCGAAATAGACTAGAGATTTAGCGGAATAAATAAATTATAAATCTTGAATCATTTATCGAGAAAATAGTACAGTTGAATAAAAAACTAATGAAGCAAATCAAATAAAGTGATAGAGTTTTGTTGCAATAAGTTGTGGAGTTGGTGAGGAGTCATCGATCTAAGATTAGAAGACGATTCAATACTAGTTGTCTTAGTAGAGAATATGGAAATAGTAGAAATATGGAGCATCAAAATATTATAGTATATTACTATAGTATTGTCAAAATTCAATTTTCTTATAAGTATGTAAAAGATATTTAAACTTTGCAGGGTAAGGAAATCAATATCGAAATAAATTGAAACAGAAGAAATATTTATTTTAAAACGAAACCAGTACCAAAATAAATTAAATGTCCAACTATACCTAATTAAATTTCTGTCAGTAGTAGGTGTAACGCATCATTTAAGCACGTTTAATGCCCAGGCCGGTTTGGAATGCTATCAGTTACAAATTGAAATTATTAGTACTTCCTTCACTCTGATATAAATAAAAAATAAATTGTCGGGTGTGATACAATTTTTTTAAGAAAGATATTTTAAAATATTAATTAAAAGATAATTTGTTATGCTATTCTTTTAATTCTTCTAGAAAGTAGAGATACTTATTTGAAATATAAAGATAGTTTTAGCAAAACTATAATTCTAAAAAAATAATAATTAATAGGTATATTTTAAAAAAATTAAAAAACCATTCATTCTTTGAACTACAAAAGAATATCAATAATTCTTGTAAAACTTAAGAACAAAAGAACAATATAAAGAGGAAAAGAAGAAGAATATAAGACAAGAGGAACAATAAACTAACTTTCTTTCTTTCAAGTGTTTACCAAATCTTCAAGTGTATACAATATGAACCCTTATGCCTTTATTTATAGTGTAACATAGAGGCATACAAAAGGTTAGTCATAAACATGACATTAACATGAATATAATGGGGAGGTTATGGATGTGAAAGGTTACAAGAATAATGGTTATAAAGGTAGAGGTTATGGAGGTTATGATTATCTTCATAATGGAGGAAAGTATGGAGTAACTTCTTGATGTAGTGGACATCCACAATATATTATTTTATAACACTCCCCTTGGATGTCCATAGATAATATGCCTCGTTAAAACCTTACTAGGAAAAAATCCCATGGGAGAAAATCCTAGTGAAGGAAAAAGAGTATACATATCTTTTAATACACTTTGAATGTTGCCTCGTTAAAAACCTTATCAGGAAAACCCAATTGGAAAAAAACCATGGTTAAGGAAAAGAGTACAACACATAATTTTCTCCCCTGATAAAAACTTTACTTGATATCTCAGAGACGATGCATTTTAATCTTATATCACAACTTCTCAAATATTAATATTGGCAATCCTTAGTGAATAAGTTTACAAGATATCACTTGAATGGGTCTTTGAATATCTATCTCACCATTTTGTTGAAGATCATGTGTGAAAAGTACTTTTGGTGAAATATGCTTTGTCTGACCTCCTTTGATTATATCCTCCTTTCAATTGAGCTATAAATTATTTTCGTAGATGGTGGTTAGAATATCCTTTGCCAAAGGAAAATCACATGTTTTCTGAATATGATAGATCATGATTCCAACCATACACACTCCCGACTTACTTCATAGATCAATATTATTTTTGTATGATTTGAAGAAGTGGTTACCAATGTTTGTTTCTTTGAATGCCAAGATATTGTTGTGCCTCCATATGTAAACAAATAGCTCATTGCGGTCGAGCTTTATGCAGATCAAATAAATATTACGCATCTACATAATCAAATCATTTCTAACTCAGAGATTGATCATTTCAATTTTATACGTTGCTTGTCTTTTCTTCTAAAAAAAAAAGTCACACATCTTCTATGTGTTGAGTCACTTTTTTTGTTAGTTTCTTGGCATAACTTGAATGATAATATGGCAATCCCCTCACATAACTTTTTATAGGTATATCAAATAATCTTCTAGCATTTGCATAACCATCAATCTGTAAGTGCACCAATTGCACTAATACATGACATTTTAAATCATTTTCATGAGATCAAAAAGATTATTTCTCGATGTTAAGCAATCTCAAAACCATTGGGTACTCAATGGAATTGCTTTAAGGCATTTTAAATCCTTCAAGGATTTTCATATAACTTCATCGTCTAGTTAGACATAATAATCATTATGCATATTCAAGTATTTCATCTATTGCCAGACTGAAACAAGTCTCATTGCATCCACCATTGAAGAATATATCTCCATTTAATAATGTCAGGATTTTTGCGAAACCCTTTATGCCTCGAGGCACAAATCGCACTTTATATCTTACAGTTATACTTTCGCACAATGATTCATTTGTACTACACTGACATTATATTTTGATCCATGAACTATAAGATCAAAATCATCACTTTTCTAAGTGAAACAAAATATACTTGAATAGTGTCAATCATTTATCTGTCAACAGTATATGATAGATTCAAATTTAAGATCCTCGTAACCATTTATAGCATTGAGTGCTACTTCATATTAAAGATAACATCGACGGTCATTCTGATATCAATTCCAATACGACATAACATATCGAGATCTCTTCATTTATCATTATTTTTAGGTACCTCAACCTTTGCCAAGGTTTTATGAAGTGTTATGTCATAGTGCTCTTTCAAAGCACTTACCTCATTATCATGACCATTTTGATAATTTGCTCCTCTCCTTCCTCAAGGAGTTTTACATTTGGAATCGATTAGCCTGTCACGCTTCTGGCATACCATAGACTCTGTCCTTTAAGTACTATTTATTGGAGCATTTGCAGCTTAATTAAAATATTGGGTCAACAAATACATCTAGCAAATTATTTGCAACATTTTGCAAGTGAATTATCTCGTGAACTTTAAGTTTATACTTTTTTTTAATGAGGATCTAGATAATTCACCCCACACATAATCTTCAGCTGCTAAACATATCTCCCCCTAATGTTAGGAATCTAACATTTACAATATGGGGATCCATCTTTGTGTGTGGTGTTAAAATCATATGAATCTAACATTTACCCCCAACCTCATTTGGGGATCTTTAAATAAATTTGATCAAATTTTATTTGATGTTCTCATAATCAATGGTCTAGCTATAATTGGAGGCAAACAATTTATGCTAAATCAACCAGCATTATCAACATAATTTTATAGTTTGGAAATGTGCTCTTAATTTAATAATTCGAGCAAACAACCTTACAAAAATCAATTTGTAAGTTGATACAAATGCACTTGTGACCATACCATAGATGCAGCTATTAAATCATAATAGTAAGCGGTCCACATGGTAGGTGAACAGACCCATATTCACCTTTCTATATGTTTCAAATAATTTCAAGGGATACCTCCGCACCTTAGTTGATACAATTGCCATTTTATCATGAGAACAAGAAACACAAGAAAATTCTTGAAGAATCTTTTATTTCTTCAAACATATAGTCACATGAATTCTCAATTTCTTTTGCATCACATCTGAACCAGAATGGTCAACCGGTTATGCCAACATATATTTATTCTAGTAAACTTCTAGTTCACTTTTGCATGTGATTCCTTCATCATGCCCATATTTTTATTCAACAAACAAGAGAAAGACGGGTAACCTTTTATGTAAATATTCATAACCCTCTTTGATTGTAGTAATTTAAAGATATTTAATCTTTCAATAATTTACAGTCTCAATATAACAATTTTTATTTCAATTCCTTCGAAACTTAAAAAGTTTCTTTTGAGACTTACTACAACCCCAATATTATGAACTATTTCATTTCTCCGGATAGTAACAAATTAGCCCTTTCGAAACTCTCAATTAATTTTGTGTACCACCACAAATTTCACAACACCATTCTTATGATGAGCATCTCATTCAAGGAGAAATTTATTATTATTGTCATGGTTAAATTTATTACATGCAAGACTTATTTCTTGATAACCAATGACAAATTTGTGTTGACACACAATAATATTTATTTTGGTCATGACCACAACCTTTATAGAAAAGAATTACTTCTTTCTTTTGCCCTCCAATAGTTCATGATAAAACATACCACAATATTTGTGTAGTACTCAAAGTATTTGATCAAAATGACCATTTATGTCAAAATATATTATTATTTTTCAATATCTCAAACCTCCCGTAGAGGTGAGATGTGACATTTATCCAACCATACATGAGCATGTTCTTACCCATACGAACACAAGTCACATTCTCTTCAAGAAATGAACCATAACCATTTGTACATGCTCCATAAGTTTTTATCAGAAACTCATTGTCATGCTTTGGCATTATCAAATTTATGTGACTCACCTCAACATCACTTTAAGAGGTCAAATGTACCAAATGTACTACCACTTTGTATCCCTTTATTATGATGGAGGATTTACAAAACTTTTCAAATTTGGGTTGCACCAACAACAATGAGTCCAATAACTTTTCATACCACTTTGATGGATTAGAATTATCTTCACATTTGAAGGACCATCTTAAGAACCCATAATGTTCTTTCTTTTAATTACCACAATGATGACCATCAATATTTTACCATACTCATATTCATACATTTAACCACTTGTCATTTTCAGACACATTATGTCCTGCTACCACATTCACATAAGAGAATGGAGCAAATCAATTGGGCAAATTTCATGACTTTCAGTCAAAAGTATACAACTTTATGTTAGTCATCATCATATCATCACTATAGTGCATTAGGACTTAAACCCAATGTCTTACTCATATAAAGACGCCTTTGGTCATAAATTAATGGGACTTGAACCCAACTTCTTATTATCATGGTGCACCGAGACTTTACTCATTGTCTTATCCATTTGGTGCGGTGAAACTTGAATTCACCGTCTTACCCTCAATCAATGTCTTAATAAACCAAAATGCATTACCAAAAAAATAAAATAAAAAATATATATATATATATATATATATATATATATATATATATATGTTGAATACCATAAATATAATTTGAATTTGACTTAAAACATAAGAAAAATGAACCAAATCAATTAATTAGAACAACATGTTGAAATCATGTAAAAGTCCCAAGTTAAAATGAATTAAAACCTTTTAACATTCCTTCTCAATATTGTTACGAAAGATTAACATAATTTACTAACCATTTTAAAATAACCACAAAACAAACTTCTTTATATTTACTTTGCTTCAATCTTTCAATAGTAGAACAATCGTGCTAATAACATCTTGTAAAACTTAAGAACAAAAGAACAATATAAAGAGGAAAAGAAGAAGAATATAAGACAAGAGGAACAATAAACTTTCTTTCTTTCAAGTGTTCACCAAATCTTCAAGTGTATACAATATGAACCCTTATGCCTCTATTTATAGTGTAACATAGAGGCATACAAAAGGTTAGTCATAAACATGACATTTACATGAATATAATGGAGAGGTTATGGAAGTGAAATGTTACAAGAATAATGGTTATAAAGGTGGAGGTTATGGAGGTTATGGAGGTTATGGAGGTTATGGTTATCTTCATAATGGAGGAAAGTATGGAGTAACTTCTTGATGTAGTGGACATCCACAATATATTATTTTATAACAATAATCCATTCATATTGAACTAAAAGAAGGTACATCATTAATGAATTTGTCATGTTTCGCACAAACCTTCTTATATTTATGATTTTTTTTTTATATTCAAATGTTAAAGTAAAAAAATATTAGAAACTAAATAATTGATAGTTCAAGTATATTTCAATAAACATGTGGCAATAGGTCAGGCAGAAAACTTTCACATATATGATAGTTTAGGTATAGAATTAAAAATAAATAAAAATATTTTAAATGTGTTTTTGACCTTAATTCTAATATTCTTTTCATTCATTTTTATTTGTCACATTTGAACTTGACTTGCCCTTTATGATAGCAATAATTGATATGATTCTTTTTCTATACTATCCTTATTGATTTATGTTTAATATTCGATCTTAAAAAATAATTTAAGGAATAAATTATCAATGCTAAGTATAAAACATGCAAAAAGAGTTATCTTGTTATGTGTTAAAATTAACAAATAAAACTAAAACTTATTTTTAAAATAACGAATAAATAAAAATAAACCGAGAAATTATTAAAGGAAGAAGCCTAAAATATGTCATCGGACTTTGAAAAAGACTTATTTATCTAGGTCATTTGCATTTGAGAAAAAACTCATTCATGCTATTATTTGTTAACTGAAATAGCATAGTTGAGCCAAACTTTAAACGAATGACGTAGATGAGCCTTTTCTCAAAGTTTGATGATAGATTTAAGCCTTTTCTTTTTAAAAATTGATTTAATTAATGAGACCACGTGTAAAAAATGATTTTGCAAAAAAAATAAAATTAGTTAACAAATAATGACATGGATGAGTCTTTTCTCAAACGAAAATGAAATAGTTATACAAAACTTTAAACAAATAGCATAAATAAGTCTTTTCTCAAAATTCGATAGCATATTTGAGCCTTTTCCTATTATTAAACCACAAAATTAGTATCATTTTTATTGTTGCACTTAGTTACAATAGATAATTTTTCATGATATACCATAAAAGGATCTCCTCTTTTTTCCTCTCTACAAAAATCATTCAACCCATATCAAATGTGGATCCAACAATTCTAGAGAAATTAATGCCATTGTTATTGCTTTCTAGATTTAAGCTTGATTATAATGAGTAATTTGGATCTCTCGACTATTTACAAAATGAACAGAGGAATATTGCCTTTAAACGGATTTATGAACAATCTATATATAAAGGAGAAACATAGAGAAGGTGATCCGACACATCTCTATGGTCCCTATTTATGTCTTTTTTCTCTTTTTTTTTTTAAACTATTTTTTCCTTCATTAGTTAATTATTTTATTTTTAATATCTCAAAAAGTCTTCACATTCAATTACTCAACTTTTCACCTATTCACACCTCTTCAACTTATAATCTTAATAATATTCATAACTCTTTATTTTTTAATCTTCATAATCCCCAAAATTAAATTTATTAGTTTATGATACCTTATGGTATTCCTCATCTTTTTCTATATAAATTAATATTTTGTAGCAAGAAAAATTTCATTCAAAGTTTCTCTTTCACCATATCATACATTAGGTTGAGGAAGAAATGCTAATCATCACATCATATGGTTGCTTTCAACAAAGTCGTAAAGAATCTTTGGGTAAAAATGCTTCTTTTAATCTTCTAAATAATATTTTTTACTTTAATAATTTATGTGATGTTATTTATTTTGTTTAGTCAATTTAACTAATCTTTGAAACTAAATTGAATAAACTCAATCCAAATAAAATCATGGAGTAACTAACATTTCATAATATAGTATTTGTTCTTGTAGGGTGAAGAAGAAAGCTGAGGAAGATACAAAAGTAGAGAAAATTGTGAATTTTGGAAGAAGATAATGTAGTTACAATAAAATCATTATTATAGTAATTTGACCTTTTTAATTTTTCTTTCCTATTCTCTATATTTCATTTATGTACTTTATTGAAAAACTTAAAATACAAAGATTTTTTTTTCTTTTTCTTTTATATGACTATAGTTGTATATACATAATTCATTAGGTTAAATTATGGTTAGTTCTTCTGAAGTTTTATCATGATATTTTTTTGCAACATTCTAAAACGAACATTATGTACTCGATGTTACTATTTATTTGTATGCCAAAGTGCATTCCTAAATATGACACTAAGATTAGAAGCATTTTAAAGAGCGAAAATTTGATAACTTACAAAAAAAAAAAACTTTATTCAAGCAATGAATTTAAAAAATTGACAACAAACTTGAGTATTTGTATGATTATAATGAAAAACTAAAGAAACTATTCACATTATATGCAATACTTTGGTTTTTTTTAAAAAAAAAAGACAAAGATTCTATTTTTTTTTTATAAAGTTCACTACATTTTAATTTATTATTATTATTATCAAAAAAGTGTCAATTATCACTCTTTCCATTTATTTCTATTATATATTGTAAAAACTTAAAATGTCTCAAATTTATTATTCTACTTATTCCTATTCTTGATTGTAAATTTAAAGGCCTAATTATTTAACTCCAACCTTTCATTCTCCAAGAAGAATGAAAAATTTATATATATATATATATATATATATATATATATATATATTATAAAGCTAAAATATTAAAAAATGATTTGACACTTCTCTTTGGCCTATGATCTGTATTTATTTATTTTTATATTTTAATTGTTTTAATTTTCACTTAATTTTTATTTATAATTACTATTAAAAAATGTGTTAATTACTATTTCCTTCATTAATTTCTATTATTTATTATAAGAATTTAAATACCTCAAATTTTACTACTCCACTTATTTCTATTATTTATTGTAAATTTAAAGGCAAAAATATTTATCACTCAAATCTTTCATATTTTCCTTAACGAATGAAATTTATTAAAATAGAGTAGTCTAATGAAATATCATTTCAAATAGCTTGAAAAAAAACTTAAATTACCCCTTTAACTCTCCTAATTATGAGATATCTCTTCTAATTTTCAATAATCTAAAAAATATTTACATAATTAGTCAATTAAAGAATAAGATAATTGCTCACTAAATAAATTTTAAAAATGGAAAGGCGTAACTCGCCAAAATAATAATAATTCTGACATCCATTTATACTTATTACGTTGTTCCCTATTTTCTTATTTATTTTATTAGTTTATAAGAATAAAAGTCACAATTATTATCATTTATTGTCCAAAATTTTCATACTCTTTATTAAAAATCAAAACTCATCCACATATTGATATATGAAATCATTGATATTCGCTTTTAACTTCTTCATCTTTATATAGTGTCTGGATTACATAATTTATTTAGTTTCTATAACAAATTGATATTTGAGCTCTCTTGTGTATTTATTATTTCTAATTTTTAATGTAAATTTTTAACGAAATATTATTTTTTATGCCTTTTGTATGAAAATTTTGTGTAGATATATAACAAAAAGGTTAAGCTATTAATTTTATCAATTAAACAAATTGATATGCTCATATTTTGAAGTAGTAATTGTGAAAAATTTAAATTATAAGCAAAAAAATTTACATGAACTCTAAATTTATAGAGTTAAATAAATATAGAAACATAAATAGTATTATATAAAGGAAATTATTAGTGAAATAACATAAATAATTTAAAACACTAAAAAATGAGATCAGCAACATAAATAAAATTGGCGCATAGAGAAATATGTCTTTGTATTGTTCCAAGGAAAAAAATTTAACTCTCTTCTTATTTTTCTTGAAACTAATTTAATTCTATTGTTTTTTCTTTTATTGTTTTTTTCTGTTTGATTTTTTCATATATATTTTAGTATTGCAATTTCTTAATTTTTTTTATATCAATTAATATAGAAAAATATGACTGCGCAAAGCGCAGGTTGGTTAACTAGTATAATAGTAAGACAAATGTACAATTAAAGTAATATACATTATACTGAATAAATGTATTTAATAAATATTCTCTCTGTCCAATAATATTTGTCCACTATTAACTTTGCACATTTATTAATAACCATAATTAGAAGAGTAAGTTCACTATATCACCTTTTGAATATGCTCTAATAAATACAATGTCTTGAAAAATGTAATAGAGAAATGACTATAAATTAATTATAAGGGTAAAACGAGTTAATTCCCAGATAACTTTTGATTGGCCTTTAATTTGTTGTTTGGTTGCAAAAGCTGGGATAACTTATCTCAGGATTAATAATTAGTTTTGGGATAAATTATCCCTCACTAGGGATGTAATAGTAATCCCAGGATCACTTATTATGGGATAAAGTATGTAAAATAACAAAAATAACCCCCCTTGAACTCTCTTTTATACACCACTTTTATATTTATTTATATTAACATAATTTTTAACAACATTTATAATAACATTCACAACCTTAATAATTTGTTGTTTTTATGATAATCTATTTTTCTATTAAAAAATTACATTTTATAAATACAATTTTTATTTATGAATATATTATAAGTTGAATTTATTTGTCTAACTCTTGTGTTTATTTATATTTTGATTTCTCTTAAAATGTTATTCCACTACTAAATTACATATTTTTAATTAAATAGTTTATTATTCACTTAAAAAATATATTTTATATATCAATTAAAATGTAGATAATTTTAATATAAATTTTCTCACTTTAACAAACTTAAAAATGGAAGTTTTATTTTTAAACTAAATAAGATGAAAGTTTTATTTTTAATCTAAATAAGATGGAAATTTTATTTTTAAGTTAAATAAGATGAAAGTTTAACTTTAAAAACACTCAACACAATCATGTAAATGCACACACAAAAATATTGAAGCTAAATAAGATGAAAGTTTTATTTTAAAAAGAAATGGTAAAATCATGGAAATGCACACACAAAAATATTTAAGCTAAATAAGATGAAAATTTTATTTTTAAGAATGAAATAACTAAAGTTTGCAAAAAAAAAATGTAAAAAGAAAAATTAAATAAGGTGGAGGGTATTTTTGTAAACAAACAATTTATTCTTAAAAATTATCCAATGAATACAAGTTTGAATTGACAAACCAAACAAGCAATAAAAACTAATCTCAGCATAACTAATCTCATCATAACTTATCCCAGTATAACTTATCCTAGCATAACTAATTCCAACATAACTTGTATTCAAACCAAACAACCCCTAAGTGTGAAATTGTCCATTAATTTCATAAAAGTGGACAAGTATTATTAGGCATAACAAAATAGTATAGTAGACAACTATGGTTAGACATAGAGAGTAATATATAATACGTATCGTATAATTATTAAGGGAAGATGTCATATTTCCTTTTTGGCCTGAATTTTTATTTTGTGGTCCACCCGATCAATTACTCCATCCGTTTATTTTTATTTGTTATTGTTTAACTTGACACAATCATTAAGAAAATAATTATTGATATAAGTAATTTATCATACTATTCGATTCCCTATTAAATGATGTTTAGTATTGTGTCTTGGAAAATGATTTGGAGAATAAGTATAATGAAGGTAAAATATGGAAAAGAATAATTGTCTTATCTTTTGATATATTAAGATATATCAAAAGTAACAAATAAAAATAAACATTTATTTTAAAAATAAGTGACAAGTAGAAGTGAACGGAACGAATTTTTGATATCCCATTTTTATTTGAACCATATTTAATGAGATTCTAAAAGGGGCCATTCTAAAATTCTTTCCCTCATTTAATGCTTTGAAAATTTGGTGCAACAATTGCTGAGATATTATTCCTTTTAGTCCGTGAATTGTCAAAATTGATAAATTTTTTAGAGTTTAAGGGAATTGTCAAAGAATTTTTTTTTATATTTTTTAAAATGAAAATTTTAATTGTTTTACATTTTTAAAAAGAATAGTTTAAGAATAATTAAAAGGATAATAGTAAAAATTAGTTTTAAATTTTTATTCCAAATATTATTCTTAAAAGGTGTGTCATACCTCAATAATTACTTATTATAGACCAGAGAAATTATCTCAGATATTCACTCGGCAAACAATAATTTTCTTAAAAAGTCAATTCTTTTTTGTTTATAACTAAAAACCATTCGACTAATATTTCACCTACAAAAGTAACCAATTTATTTTATTAATTCTTTAATTAAATTTCACTAACATGAAATTTTGTGTAAAGTCAATATTTTTTGAAATAAAAAGATATTCATTTCAAAATTCGGCCAATCCGCTAAAAATATGGGAAAACTTTATTATTAGACGTACATTCATATCATATATACTAATTCTACTTATATTTTTAAATAATTACATATCTTACCAGTTACCACTAATAAGAATTTTCTATCACATATTGAGAAAAATACACCTAGACACATACATTTTTTCTATTAGATACACTAAAATACAGAGAGATGCAAGCGAGATGGGGAGGGAGGCAAACGAGATAGTCATGTATATCAAATACATGTGAATCACATCAATACATGTATCTGGTCTGATTAACATGTATTTGAGAATACCAAATACATAAGAGAGTAGTTAGCAAGATCGGAACAACGCGAACGCGATTTGTCTATGTATCTCAAATACATGCGAATCTACTTGAATATAATGTCTACAAAACAAATTACACCTAATTTTGACCTTATATATAACATGTATTCTGACGTATCTGTACGCACTAAAATTAGATAAAATTTGTAATATTGTAAATTAGAATAGATCTAACTAATTAGTTCTTACACTAGTTGAATTCCAAAAAAAATGAAAAACACCACAAAAGCTGTTTTCACTCTAATTATTCATAAAAATTCAAAAACTCTAATTTAATTATAGTAATGCCAAACTCAAAAGAATTAATTTTTAAATATCATTTTTCACATTTGAAAAAATATATTTTCTTGAATATTTTTACGGGGAGCATCATTGCTGCCATATCCATCATTGTATGTATTTAAAGCCAAGGCTCAAAAAATGCACTAGGAAATGTTGGAAGGGAATTCAATTTGATGTTTAAAGGATATCCACTGAAGAATTTATATTTTGGATAGTACAAAAAGAGTAAACTAGTGATACAACTAATTTATTTTTTTTGTATTTTGGTACTATAAATGATATGCAGAGAAGATTCATAGAAATCTATATTCTGTCGCTCAGTATTTATGTGGACAATGTAAGAAGTAGGGGCTTCACAATCTTCTATCCATATATAATTGTAGAGGTGAAAATAGATGCGTGTCAACACTATAATTTTTTTTATAAATTATTGAAACTAAAACTAAAATTAATTTAAAATTTAAAAATAAAATTACAAACACTAAAAAATAGAAAAGAAAAAATAACGAATAAAATACTAAAATATCTAATTTTTACTAATACTTTTACTTTTTACCGTTTTTTAAAATTCAGATTTTAATAGTTTTTAACTACCACATACTCTTCTTTAAAAAATGCTTCTAAATTATAGGGATACGTTAAAAGAATAACTGAATTATCTATCTCTATTCAAATTCAATTAAAGTTGCAAGATCCTTTAATCTAAAAAAAAAAAAATGTTGTACTACTTACTGAACATATTGATTTGAGTTTGAAACACATTTTTTTAACAAAAAAAAGGAAACTTTTTTTTGTTGTATAAAATTTTCCCTCTTCAAGAGGAACATATAGAAAATTTTCTAGGAAAGTATAGAAATAATTTTAAGAACCTATTTCGTTATATTACTTATTGAACTATTTTATTTTATTGAAAAGAATTTTTTTTAAGAAATTGAAATTGAAATACTTAAAATTTGAATTAATACTTTACAGTTTTGGAGATGGTCACAACGTTCTCATTTTTTAAATAGTTTTGTGATAATGTATTATGCGATTTTAGGAATATTCATTTATTTGGTAAGATTGTATAAACAATTAGACAATTTTGATATTTTTACAATGTATGAAGTTTTTATATTTATGAGAAAATATATAACATAAAAAGTTCAAATTGCATGTTTAAACAAAACTTTAACATCATCCCATAATTTTATGTCACGATTTTGTATAATGATTTTAAAAAGTAATTTTATATCACATTGCCAAATAAATTAGTATCAACAAGGATGCCAATTTTTTGAGTAGTTGCATATATTAGTTTTGATATTTAATACTAGAATTATTTGGGTTTAGATTGAATAATTGTTGTCCATCTTGAAGAAATTGATAAGAAACAACAAAGTTTAAAGAGTATTTTCAAACAAGAAAATTAAAACTAGTAGAGAAAATAGAATTAGAAACAGATTAGAAACAATATAAAAATATTTTTCTCAAAGAAAGAAAATCGAGCCCACTGAATGCACAGTGTCCCCTTAAGGAAATTATTCCCCTCAAGTACCCGAGGTTAACAGAATATATCCTCCCAGGATAGAACGATCTTATTCACCGGTGTATTGGTACCTAAAACCACAGTGTCAGTGAACCACTCAACGGCAGTAAAGTACACTTTGAATACTAGATTTAGTAGTAGTAGAAGAAGTCCAGAAAAATTAGTTTAACTAAAATGAGAGGAAATCCCTCAATTTATAGAAAACAAAGGGTAGTGTGAAAAGGTTCTTATTGTGCCTTACCAGAAAGGTCACAAACCTTTGAAAAAGTCACAATCTTTCAAAAAGGTCACAACCTTTCATAAAAGTCACAACTTTTCATAAAAGTCACAAATTTTCATAAAAGTCACAACTCTTCATAAAAGTCTCAACTCTTCATTTTCCATTCACACCTTTTGAAACCCAACAATCCCCCGCATGAATGGGGAATGACTCCAAGACAAAAAAAGGGGCAAGTATGTGTACTTTACAAGCAAGAATTAATTGCATCTGGATAAGTAGGTTTCCCCTTGGACTTTCCGTAGTGAACATATGTCGGATATACTCGGTCAATCGGTAGATGTGATATCTTTGAACCGTTGAGCTTTGGTGTATACCTAGACAACCACATGTCACACAATTAACCCTTTACCATTTATGGTTCTTACGATTGTGTTCGTTTCAGCCATGAACACCTCTTGGTTTCATGAGAGTATAGAGAGATGGGCTTTTGACAATCATCCTTTTTGAAGTGGCTTACACTTCACACTCACATAGGTGATTTCTAAACGTGTTATCGCGTAGATACACTATTTGGTCAAATCTGTCAAACTTAGCAAATCATTGAAAACTTTAAGTTTTATTAACTCATTAACAAGCCTTAATGTTGTATCATTGTTCCTGAGCATTGTCTTTATCATGGGAATGGATTGAGTTGGTTGACAATGCCGAATCATCAGTCACAACTTTGTTTTTCTCTTTGAATCTAGCTCTTGGGATCTCCAGTCTGCTAGATAAAATTACCGCCATGATGACTTGTCCTAAGCCGTAAACCCATTCCCTTAGATGATCTTTCAACTTTCTCTCTATTTAGGCCTTTTTTAAGTGGATCCGACACATTATCTTTTGACTTTACATAGTCAATTGTGATAATTTCACTAGAGAGTAGTTTTGTAATGGTGTCATGTCTATGTCTTATATGACGAGACTTTTCGTTATACATCATGCTCCATGCCCTACCTTTTGCATCTTGACTATCAAAGTGTATGCATACTGATGCCAAAGGTTTGGGCCAAAAAGAATATCTATCAAGAAATTCCGGAGTCTTTCAACTTGTTCACCGGCCTTATCTAGAGCACCTAGCTCAGAATTCATTGTAGAGCTAGCGATATATGTCTTTTTGGAAGATTTCCAAGAGACTGCTCCTCCACCAAGAGTAAATACATATCCACTCGTGGATTTTACTTCATTTGATCCCGGTGATCCAATTTGCATCACTATATCCTTTCAATACTGTAGGATATTTATATAATGCAAGACATAGTTTTGAGAATGTTTTAAATGCCCAAAAACTATTTTCATTGTCATCCAATGAGTTTGATTGGGATTATTCATGAGCCGACTCAGTTTATTAATAGCGCATGCTGCATCTGATCGCGTACACTTTCTGATATACATCATACTTCCTAATACTCCAGCATAATCCAATTGTGAGTCACTTTCACCTTCATTCTTTTGAAGTGAAAAACTCACATTATTGGAGTCTTGACAATATTAAAATCCAAATATTTGAACTAGTCAAGTACCTTTTCAATGTAATGAGATCGTGACAATGCTAAACATCTTGAAGTTATAAGAATTCCTATACCTAAGATCACATCAGCAACTCCACGATCTTTCATATGAAAGTAGCTTTCTAGCATATGCTTAGTAGCATTTATGTCATTAGTGTCTCTACTGATGATCAACATGTCACCAATATACAAACAAACAATGACCTTGTGATTTTAATGTAAACACATTTATCACTTTCATCATTCGTAAATTCATTTAACAACATAGTTTGGTCAAATTTCTTATGTCATTGTTTGGGTGCTTGTTTTAGTCCATAAAGTGACTTAACAAGTTCGCACACTTTCTTTTCTTTACCAGGAACCACAAAACCCTCGGGTTGTTCCATGTAAATTTCTTCCTCCAATTCTCTATTTATGAAAATTGTTTTCACATTCATTTGATGAAGTTGGGGGTCATATACCGCAGCTAATGCAATTAACATCCGAATGAATGTCATTTTAGTTACTGGCGAGTATGTGTCGACAAAATCAAAAACTTATTTTTGTCTACAACCTTTGACAAAAAGTCTTGCTTTGTATTTGTCAATAGTTCCATCGACTTTCATTTTCCTTCTGATGATTCACTTTGAACCCAAAGGTGTATTTTCTGGAAGAAAGTCAATTAACTTTCAATATGGTTGCTCAAGATTGAATCAATTTCACTATTGACACCATCTTTCTAAAAGGATGAGTCTATAAAAAACACAAGAAATGTTACAAAATCATATTCAAAGGAAGTAGATGTCCTTTGACATTTACTACGCTTCTCAATCTCTTTATTAAGTACATTCTCCTTTTTTTTTTCTTTCCAAGGTCTTTTAGACCCTTCACTAGACTACTCGAGTCTAATTTTACAGTCCACAGTCATAGGTCCTATTTTAATCCTTTTAGGAATAGGAACTTGGATTTTGGATAGACACCCCCACACTTTGAAATATTTCAAGTTGGATTTCCTTCCTTTCCATTTCTCATATGGAATAGATTGTGTCCTGAACAAACAAAACTTTTTATTGCTTTCTTTCTGAAAAGACAATTTATTTTTTTTGTTTCCTTTTGCTGTAAGGATAGCTTCTCCACACAAGTTTTGTGGTAAACCTGAACTTATAAGTAATGTAGCCATCATTTCCTCCAAAGTTCGATTTTTTTTCCATTCTGCAATTCCATTAGATTGAGGTGAATAGGGCAGTAGTTTGATGGATAAATCCACTTTCCAATCATATTTCTGCAAAAGGAGATTTATATTCTCCATCCCTATCACTTCTTATCTTTTTCCCAACTGATTTCAACTTCGATTTTATATTGCCTAGACATTTCTATTGCTTCATCCTTACCATCAACAAATATACATAACCGTTTCAAATGCAAGTGTCAATAAAAGTTATGAGATACTTTTTCCCACCACGAAATGGTGTTGACTTCATATCACAAATGTAAGTGTAAATCAACTCTAAGGAATTAAATTTCCTTTCAACAGATTTATAAGAATGTTTAGCATACTTAGATTTCACACAAACTTAACATTTTTATTTGTTGCACTCAAAGTTAGACAAAACTTCTAAGTTGATCAGTTTTTCTTACAAGGTTTTGTAATTGACATGTCACAAGTGTTCATGTTACAAACAGTTTGACTCAAGCAAGTAAGAACAAATAAAAATATTGAGTTCGAAAAGCTCTTCGCGAGGTAGCTTTTCCTCACAAATATTTGTTCCTCTTTCTTACAATTTTGTGTGAATACAAACATTGTTTAGAGTCATCACCTTGTCAAATGTCCTTTTCGGAAGGACCTTTCCATAACTTTCAATTTGATTGTTATAGAACTACCCATGAACAAAGTTTCCTCGGGTCCAATAAAGGCAATATAGTCCAAATGTTTCTTTTACAAAACATGACAAATGACTATTCACCAATATTCATGTCTATACAAATAGTTATATTTAATAGACATATCTTTTCATGAAAAATCATAACATTTTAAGTGACACTTTATCATAAAAGAACTCAATCATTTTGAACAAGTTTACGTATAATTTGGTAGTTTCATACTAGTCATACCATATACTAGTAAAAGAGAAACTCAACGACCACAATATCAAATATACTCCAAGAATTTTGTGTGTCTAACATAATACAAAAGTATCATCGAATTTCATATCTTGTGCTCCAAGTTTAAATTAGACACTAAGTCTAATTTTATCTTTGTCATAAGTAAAGAGCCCTCCACATTTTAAATATGATCTCAAAAATAATTTTCAAGTATTTGAAAATAATTTTTTCACATATTTTTTTTTTCATGCTATCAAAGTATCATTGTGTCATTGGCAACATGAAACCTCTTTTGAAAATATTATTCTACAAAAGAATTATAGTGCTTCAATTCCATTTGACAATTTTTACACAATGTCAAAGTTCATTCCATAGAGGCACAAAATCACAAACTCTAAGTCCCTGATATTTTTCCTCCATCACAAATAGACATACCACTTGGTATTTAAAATACTAACAATAAAGACAAAAAAAATTTGTACAATTTATTTCTATATAACAGTGAAGTTTAAAGAAAATCAAAAGTACAACATTGATTTATTATGTGAAGTTTTCATATTCGTCAAACCAATTGCATAGTCTAATTTATCCGGAGTAGAAAACTACAAAAAAATTTAGTCTACAAAAATCAGTCACAATCAAATTTCACATGGAGTACAAAACTACAAAAGTTTTTTTTTCCAGTCTCCAAACAGAATTGAACATATTCATAGATTATCACATAGATATGCTTTTCTTTTCAAATAGCCTTCCAACTATAACATTTTGACATACTATTTTATCAAACAAAAATGTGCATTTCTCATTCTGCAAACTAAATAATTTTAAAGGAAACACTTTTTGCCAAGGAAAAATCATTCAAAAACCATATGGTTTGCAAATCTTTTTCAAAGACATACATGATAAATATCAAAACTGTTAACTTTTAGAAACTATTTTCCTCCTTAGATAAATAATATGAAGGTTAATTGGTGTACTCTTTAATCGAAATACCACCACTTCTTCTAGTACATTCTCACTTCGACCTTGCTAAACAAAGCACTGAATTCTGTACAAGTAATGCATTAATCTTCTACTTTCATGATCTGTTTCTCTCAATCAGTAGAATACAAGAAATACCAACAGTATACTAATTTCCTTAAGATTGTTGTCTATCTTGTATTCCTAAGATACTTAGAACAAAACTTTAAAGAAATTGATAAAAAAAACAAAAAAGTTTAAAGAGTATTTTCAAACAAGAAAATTAAAACTTGTAGAGAAAATAGAATTAGAAACAATATAAAAATATTTTTCTCAAAGAAAGAAAATCGAGCCCACTGAATGCATAGTGTCCCCTTAAGGAAATTATTCCCCTCAAGTATCCGAGGTTAACGGAATGTATCCTCCCAGGATAGACCGATCTTACTCACCGATGTATCGGTACCTAAAATCACGATGTCAGCGAACCACTCAACGGCAGTAAAGTACACTTTGAATACTAGATTTAGTAGTAGTAGAAGAAGTCCAAAAAAAATTAGTTCAACTAAAATGAGAGGAAATCCCTCAATTTATAGAAAACAAAGGGTAGTGTGAAAAGGTTCTTATTGTGCCTTACCGGAAAGGTCACAAACCTTTGAAAAAGTCACAATCTTTCAGAAAGGTCACAACCTTTCATAAAAGTCACAACTTTTCATAAAAGTCACAAATTTTCATAAAAGTCACAACTCTTTATAAAAGTCGCAACTCTTCATTTTCCATTCACACCTTTTAAAACCATTGTTGTCCATCTTGTATTCCTACAATAGTTAGAACAAAACTTTGAAGAAATTGATAAGAAGCAACAAAGTTTAAAGAGTATTTTCAAACAAAAAAATTAAAACTAGTAGAGAAAATAGAATTAGAAACATATTAGAAACAATATAAAAATATTTTTCTCAAAGAAAGAAAATCGAGCCCACTGAATGCACAGTGTCCCCTTAAGGAAATTATTCCCCTCAAGTACCCGAGGTTAACGGAATATATCCTCCCAGGATAGAACGATCTTACTCACCGGTGTATCGGTACCTAAAACCACGGTGTCAGCGAACCACTCAACGGCAGTAAAGTACACTTTGAATACTAGATTTAGTAGTAGTAGAAGAAGTCCAGAAAAGTTAGTTCAACTAAAATGAGAGGAAATCCCTCAATTTATAGAAAACAAAGGGTAGTGTGAAAAGGTTCTTATTGTGCCTTACCGGCAAAGTCACAATCTTTCGAAAAGGTCACAACCTTTCATAAAAGTTATATTTTTTCATAAAAGTCACAACTCTTCATAAAAGTCACAACTCTTCATTTTTCATTCAGACCTTTTAAAACCCAACAATAATTTTATATCACATAGCCAAATAAATTAGTTTCACCAAGGATGCCAGTTTTTTGAGTAGTTGAATACGTTAGTTTTGATATTTTAATACTAGAATTATTTGGGTATAGATTGAATAACTTTATATCACATGGCCAAATAAATTAGTGTTGACAAGGATGTTAGTTTTTTTGAGTAGTTGAGTATGTTAGTTTTGATATTTAATACTAGAATTATTTGGATTTTGATTGAAGACCCGTCATTATTGGTTTATTTAGAAGGAATAAGCCACCTTCACTTTGGTAGGTAGGAATGAGCGTTATATCACTCCCTCTGTCTCAATTTATATGACTTATTTTTCTTTTTAGTCAATCCAAAAAAAAAAAAAAAGTCTATATTTAGTAACAATTTTATTTTAAAATATCCATTTTATCCTTAATGAAATGATTTATAGTCACATAAATTTCTATCACTATAAATAAAGTGTGAATTACATGAGGATTTTCCTAGGGATTGGTATGAAAATTTGCAGGAAAATAAATTTCCTACATATTTTCATACTAATCCCAGGAAAGTCCCCAGGTAATTCACACTTTTCTTGTAGTGTATCATTATTTTAGACCACAAGTTTTAGAAGTCTTCTTTTCTTTCTTAAGCTTCGTGCCGAATCAAACTTTCTCACATAATATAAGACAAAAGGAGTACCATTTATTGATGGTGATCGCTTGTTAAGCGACGGATGAAGTTGATTCTTTTTTTAATAAGAAAATCCGATTTTAAATTTTAGATATGAATTATTTTTAATAGGAGGGAAGCATTTCTCCCATTTAGGGCCTCATGCAATACTAATCAGATTGGATTCCAACGTAAATATCGAATAATATGAATGAGCATTAAAGAAGATGAAAAATATGGACCCCACAAGACACAATTCTTCATGCTTGCTGGGACCTATTTATTCCTCGGTTCATTTTTAGCTATCCATTTTAAACTTTTTATGTCTTTTAATAATTCATGATTAATATAATTATTTTATTACAATATTTATATTAATTGATATGTAATTTAAAGTAATGAATTTTTTTAGAAAATAAGTAATTAATATTAAATATAAAATATTTTTTTAATATGTTAAAAATTACAAATAAATAAATAAAATTATAAACATTTGACAAATACAAATAAATGAAAAGAAAAGAATCTCTTCTAAGTTTTATTATAGCTCTAAAGTAGATAAATCAACCTAGTAGTTCATGGGTCAAATAATTAATGGCACCTCACCCCTTGATTGTGCCTCTCCTATCATTAAAAAATATCGAATAGAAGCATTAAGTACTTTCGATTTGATTTGACACGAAAAAAAAATCACGGTTTTTATATATAACAAAATTGAAAATAGATAAATATCAAAATGTCATTTATGTGTGTTTGGTATGGAATAAAATATTTCATATTTTTCAATTTTCTTATATTTAGTTGATCAAAATATTCTTGTAAAATCGGGTTCCGTCGTTATAGAGAAGCCAACGAGGGAAAATTTGGGGCCGAAATACTTTTTCGTAGTATTTGGATTTTTCCAACCTTGTTCAGATTTGGACGAAATCGGAGTCTTTAAGGCGTAGGGAAATCTGGTAACAATCGGGTGATTTATTTATAATTCTAGTTACATGAGTGGTTAGATAACTCGTTAAGGAATCCGTACGACTTTATGGAATTGAATTCAGGCGAGTAGAACTCCCGGAATCGATCTTAGCGTGAAGGATATTTTTTGAGCGTTGTGGGTTAGAGGTGTGTTGTGAAATGGGGATTTTGGAATTATTAAAATAGCTCACTATTTTGTGTAAGCTACTTTGGCGCTGGATTTTGTCGCTCTGGCGGGGTCGCTGTGGCTGGCCAGACGCAACTTAAAGTCGTAAATAAACCCCTAAACGACCTCATTCTGCACTTTGCAATTTTTAGAGCTAAGTAACGAACCCCAGGCGACTCCTAATAGTTTTCCACCATTCTTGAGGCTAAAGGTAAGCTTTTCACTCCCCGAATCCTTTTTTCGATCCGTAGAACGTAATAGAATGGGTAATTATTGATGGGGGAGGGTTTTGATCTATATTCTATGGTGGAACAACACTATTTTGGATAATTGGGATCATGCGTTTGATCTAGGGTTCATAGAATTGTTGGTAATTCGGGTAATTAGTGATTGTTTATTGATTCCGTGTTATTATGATTGTTTGTAGACCAAGAACAAGTGAAACGAATCCGGAAAGGGAAGGATCAAGTTTCTTAGGGTTTCAAACTTGTTTCGAGATAGGTGATGATTGTGATTCCATGATTGTGTGATATATGTTTGTTTTGCTTCATTATGATACTTGCATGTATGTGAATGTTGCATTATTGATCACACTTATTATAAATGACATAGATGAATGATGAATGCCATGAATCATGATTTATTTTTATGAACTTGAGAAGATACTTGTGATTATGATTGTGGTGTGTTGAATGGATCGGTTGCCACGTTCTGGCATAACTAATTGGGATCGGTTGCCACGTTCTGGCATAACTAATTGGGATCGATTGCCACGTTTCAACATAATTATGTGATCGATTGCCACGTTTCGGCATAATCATTGGATCGGGTACCACGTTCTGGTATGCTTACTGTTTAGGTTTGGGTTCCATGAGAGGACCAATGACTTGTCATAATTGTGTGTATTATTGAGCATGTGATAATCAATAGTTTATATGTTCGGTATTTTGCATGTTTATAATGTTGTATTGACTTGCTTATGTTATACTTAGTGGGATAGCCGTGTGATCCTACCAGTACATTGTGGTTATGTACTGATACTGCACTTGCTCTTATTTTTGTTGAGTACAGGGCATCTTCAAGCGGCTACTGACAAACCTTGCTTAAAAGATCAGTGATTGTCGTTCGAATTCAAGGGTGAGCCGATTCTTTCGGGCTGCCATGACTTCTCCTTTTGTCTATCTCCACATTTTCGGACTTAGACAGTTTTATTAGTTATTAGTACATTAGTTGGGGTTGTATTTGTTTTTGTTTAGACTTGGTTCATTGTTAGATGTATTGGTACATTGACTTTCAGGTTCTAGGCATTACTTTCGCAATGTTAGTTTATTATTGTTAGACTTTTATTAGAATTTATGGGAACTCTATTTCTTTCCTTAGTATTTTTCCTGCTTTCGCATACTTAAATGCCTTAGTTTTGGTTTAGTTGCTTGGTTTGGGTCGTAGTAGTGGTTTTCCCACCGGAGGGTTAGTGTGGGTGCCAATTACAAGGTCTGGGTCATGACAATTTTGAAAATTATTTTCTCTAAAAAAACAAGTTTCTTAAAAAAAAAAAAAAGAATTTTTAACGGAAGTAGGAAAAATAAGTTATATAAGTGACATTTTAAGTTTATTTCCTGTTCCACCCAGTGTTTTAAAAAAACTTTGTTGGGACTCGCCTCGGGGCTCGCCCTGGGGCGGGGCTCTAGCAAAATGTCTCGAGACTCAAGTGTGGAGCTTAGTTCCGTAAGACTTACGCCTTAAGCGCCCGACTGTATGCCCTAAGCACATCTAATGCCCAACACTTGGGGCCCTCTTAATAGATCTTACACAAATTATGTGTTAAAATCTTTAGTTAATATTGTTGACCCTCATAATTCTTGAATAAATGAATGATACTTAATAATTTTTAATCTATAGAGATAAGAAGATTGAGAGTAACTCAAATAACAAATTGTAGTATTGCATCTTTAATATCTGGTAACACTATGAAGGTGATTATTTAACACGTAATATTTCTTTTAAAAATACGTAACAAAATTTTACTTTTTGCACTTATCATTGGTCTTCATGGTTTTGTCATATGTCTAAAAAATTATCATATTTTATTTATCTATTTGAAAGTAATTTTATTTTTATTCATGATGGAGCAATGTTTTTATTATAATAGTAGTATAAGTTTTATTGATTATTTTCTTTTAAGGGGGGTTAATTGTATAGTATGATAAAAAATATTTTTAGAAATAATGATTCTTTTATTATTAGAAACTTAGGATATTAGATTATTTATACTTGTATAATCATGTTAGAAGTTTTATTTTCTATGAGTTTCCTTAATTATGTTTGTAATTATTTCAAACTATTGATGTATTTTTATAATTTTGTGTTATTATATTATTATACTTTATTGTAAATTAAAAATTTAAAGATCCATAGTGCTTACGCCCCACGTCTCGAGGCTTACGCCTCATCCTATACAAAGTAAAATGCCCCGCCTCACGCCCTCGCCTTTTAAAACAATGGACTCCCACCCATCCAATCCCATAGGCCCCAATCCCTACTCTTTGCCCATCCCACCCCTTCCATTCCCGAACCCTCACTCCCATCCCATCCCATTCCATCCCATGATCTCCAGAGTAGTTTGCTAGATAACATATAAATGCGCTTGAAATAATATTTTCTTGCTTACATATCAAACAATAGAAAATAAGTAGAAAAAAATCCACTTATTTTTTAAGAAAACTCTTTTTAGAAAATCAGTTTTCCATGAAAACTATTTTCCTTTCTACCAAAAATGTCATTTGAAAAATTAAAATTAAAAATCTACTAAAAAAGAAAATAATATATTCTAATGTACTATAATAAAAAAAAATTGAAATAAAAAGAGTAATAGATGTGAAATTTTCAAACCTCTTATTTTATTTATACTTAAAACTAAAAAACTCTTATAAAATATTGAGTACAAAATCAAACCTCTAGACAGTTAAAGTATTGTCCCGTACACATCTTTACAAAATCAGAGCTTTCGGCTATAAATGCTGTCGTTGCACACAATTTCTCCTTCACGTGGCTGGTTAAGAATCACCAATGATTATGTTTTTACAGGAATAAAAATCAACTTGACAAAGAATCGTAGTCTCTAGTCTCTACTGATTTTCTTCCCTCCATGAATTTTAAGTAAATTGAGATCGTCATTTTTCTGCATTATAATAATTTTTATGCATGTAGCTTTATGGTAATTATATTTATATACCTTTGTTAAATAACTAAATAAACAAGTATGAAATGGGACTTAAGATTGATTTATTTCAGTCAGGTATGAACCAGGTCATGATTTTTGGAACTATTTGTTTTTGTTGTTGAGATTCTATAATCCTATTTTAAAACTCCTTCAAGGTAAAAAAAATGTACCAATACTGAAATAGTATTAGTAGTGTTAGTTCAATTGTCAACAACCACCACGTTAAGAGGTAAAGGTAGCCAACAACTGATGAATTGTTTGTTGAATCATCCAATTCGCTCTCGCTCTAAAAAAAATAACATCACATTTGACACCTAAGAAAGGTACAATCCAATTACGAGGTACATCAGCAAATGTTACAATAAAACGTATATGACTCTTTGCTGGTAGAACCACTCTATTGTTTCTGATTTTGGGATAATAGCTTCGGTCGATAGGGTAAGCGCTCATTTCGTTTTTGCTTGCTTTCATTCTGTTATGAGAATGATTTGAAGACAATTAAATTAATAATATTTTACGGAGCAAGACTATTTTAATAATGGCCACCCTTATTTAATTATGGGAAACTTATATAAATTCATTAATTTTAGAACTAATTACTTAGATACACTCTAATTTATAATATCGTATCTTATCAAATTTTGGTGCATTTAAATACGTTCAAATACATGTATTTCGGGATATATGGGTCCAAATTAGGTGTAATTTATTCTAGATACACAATATCCAGGTAGATTCTGGGATACATAACAAATCTCGCTCGCTACTCTCCTACGTATTCGATATCCTTGATACATGTGAATCACACCAGATACATACAAATTAAATACATGTATCTAGTGTACTGTGTCTAGTGTTGTTCGCATATATTTGAAATACATAACAAATCTCGCTCACCTCTCTCTTTATTTTAGTGTATCTAGTAGCAAAATACATATATCTAGGTGTATCTTCCTTAATATATGATAAGAAATTTTTAATTAGTAATAAAATATGTAATAATTTAAAACTATAAACAATGATAGTATATATAGTATTGAAGTATATCTAATTATATAATTTCTCCATTAATTATCCACGCATCAGATATCAGTTATGAGGGTAGCAGATGTTGATGTTTAATGGTGGACTATTTTACTATTATCTCCTAACCAAAAAGATGCAGAGGATCAAATATTTTAACTACACTAGTAATAATTAATTTTTTATATGGTATCTCATTCCATTTAAACCCTCTAACATCAATAGTGAAAATATAAGTGAAATTATAGCCCCCTTTTTCTCCCAATTATGGCCAGTGATAGTACTGTGGTGCCACTTCTAACATCAAGAGTGAACAATCACGAAGATGATGAGTTTCATAGCCCAATATTGAGATCAGTTTCACATGGTTCAGATGATATCAAAGAAATCAATGGAGTTAAAGATTTCGTTCGAGAGTTTTCAGCAGAGTCGAAAAAACTATGGTACCTTGCTGCTCCAGCCATTTTCACTTCCCTTTGCCAATACTCAATTGGCGCCATAACTCAAGTATTTGCTGGTCATGTTGGTACCATTCAACTTGCTGCTGTCTCCATTGAAAACTCTGTCATCGCTGGTTTTTCTTTTGGCATCATGGTACGTATATACTTTCTGATATAATAACTATTAGTTCTAAATTTACCTGAACTCGACCAATTTAGGGATTTGTCTTTACTATTAACGGGGTTTATTGTGATTACAGTTGGGGATGGGAAGTGCATTGGAGACACTATGTGGACAAGCCTTTGGAGCAAAACAACTAGACATGCTCGGAACTTATATGCAACGGTCTTGGATAATCCTCACCTCTACAGCTTTAATTCTACTGTTCCCTTATATTTTCGCCACACCACTTCTCAGATTCATCGGTCAGACTTCCAATATATCGAAGTGGGCAGGTATACAGAGGTGAATCTAAGATGGATTTTATCTATTCAACTTAACTCATTGACTTTAAAACATTTAACTGTATAAACTCTATATTCGCCTCTACAGGTACATTTGCTGTATGGATGATTCCACAATTATTCGCGTATGCACTAAACTTTCCCATCCAAAAATTCTTGCAAGCTCAGAGCAAGATCATGGTGACAGCCGTTATAGCGGGGTTTGCTCTAGTGGGACACACTTTGTTTAGTTGGCTGTTGATGCTCAAGTTAAGGTGGGGACTTGTGGGTGCGGCGGTGGTGCTGAACAGTTCATGGTGGTTCTTAGTGGTGGCTAAGTTGGTGTACATATTCAGTGGGGCTTGTGGAGAAGCTTGGTCTGGATTTTCTATGAAGGCTTTTCAAAATCTTTGGGAATTTGTTAAACTATCTTTTGCATCTGCTGTCATGCTCTGGTGAGTTTCTTTGGCTAGTTTGTGTATTTACTCTTTTTGATTTTGAACCCATTTAGTAAAATATTAGGATTCCAAAGCTCAATTTAAGGTTTAACAATTCAAAATATTAACTAAGACAAAGCAAATTAAAGCGGAAGAACAGTCTTCAGTATAACTTATACCTTAATCTAAGGCAATAACAGAGCAACTTCCGATCGTAAGGGTATTAATTACGGTTACTTTATTACCTTAGTAAATTAGCTTTCAACCGTAAGGATATTTTAGGAATTAGGAGTTACTCCCTCTGTCCCTAATAACTTGTCCATATTTTATTTTTTAGTTATCTCTAATTACTTGTCCATTTTGATAAATCAAGAAAAGACATACATTTTTTTACCTATTATATCATCAATTAATTACTTTGAAAAAGGTAGAACTTTTTGAAAATATTAAGTTTTTAATCCATCCACTTCATAATTAATAAGGGTAAAATGGTAAACTCATTATGTCAATTATTGATTTCTTAATAGGTGTGTCAATTCAAAAGTAGACAAGTAATTAGGGACAAAGGAGTACTTTATTAAAGTATTTTTTTCCTTTAAATTTCATTTAAAAAATAGGAATGATTTATTGCCGCACAAATATATATAATTTATTTTATAAGTATTTTAATTAACATTACTTAAAATTTACAATTTTAATAATATTTATAAATATTTATCACTTAATGAGATGATTTACACTCATATAAATACATCTACATAATTTGTTTTAGATAAATAATTTAATACCACACAAATATATATAGCTTATTTCAAATAAAAATTTAAAATTACTTAATAGAATCCGCTTAAAAGACATAAAAAAAATTAAATAGTTCTTGAAATTCTCTATCTTAATAAAATAAAATGTACATTACTAACTATTTTACTATTACAATTACTATACTATTATTACTCTTACTTTTTATTATTATTGTTATAATTAAATAAATTATAGCTAATGATCTGACTATATTTCTAGTCTTAGCTATTTTTGAAACTTCCTTTAATTAAAATGTGATTGTGGGAGTATTAAAGATTATCTATCTGTCACAAGATGTGCTAAAATTATGGTAGCTAATTAGGTTATCTCAAGATATATTTATTATTTATTGCAGCTTAGAGATATGGTACTTCATGGCACTAATTCTTTTTGCTGGATACCTCAAGAATGCTGAAGTGGCCGTCGATGCAATTGCTATTTGGTGAGTTTACATTTATTTATTTTTTACTTTCTTAATTTCAATTTATTTGTCTAATTGATTTAATATGTTTAAAAATAAATATCACTTTATATATATATATATATATATATATATATATATATATATATATAACTTTATATAAGACATATTTAAGATTATAAAATTAAATAATATTTTGATATATATATTCTACATATTTTTAATTTAAGACCACAAAATTCCAAAAAAAATAAAATTGTTTCAAATAAAAAATCAGATATACAAATTGAAAGATATTGAAATGCTTTCGTTAATTTGGCATGAATCCATATACCTCGATCCTTCTAACATGGCAATTATGTGTAACTCTTTAAAAATATCGATATGTGCGTATCGTATCGTATACTCTAAAACTAATACATTTTAAAGGATTCAATATGAATGCAGCTATATTTTTGAGAAGTCCCAGCAAAATATATAGTTATAGAGCGAAAGGTGATTAAAAAATTTCTGTTCAATAATTATGCTATACTTAATAAATCGTTGACTGGAAACAATTTTCTAAGTTTGAGTGTCAACTTATATTAATTATATGTAGTCTAGATCGTATAGTTCTCATGAGGGGAGTACTTATATTAATCTCTTAGAACCCATTTTAAGTGATGAGTACATGCAAAGTTTAAAGTAACTAATTTCCTTTGAACAATTAACGAAGTCCAGTTATCTTTTAGATGATTTGATATTAATAAATTCATTATTTTTTATTTTGACTATTTTACGTACTACTTAATTGCAGCATGAATATCCAAGGGTGGACAGTTATGGTAGCAATTGGATTCAACGCTGCGATAAGGTAATGTAAATTCTAAATGTTGTTATTATAGCAAGCAAGTAACAAACGTTAACTGTTAAAATGTTAACGTACAGCGTAAGGGTGTCAAATGAACTAGGAGCAGGGCATCCAAGAAGCGCGAAATTCTCAGTAATTGTAGCTTCCATCACTTCTTTATTAGCCGGCATCTTCCTCTCGATGATTCTACTCGTTTGCCGGAGTTGGTATCCTCCTTTCTTTTCAAACAATGAACAAGTACAACAACTTGTCTATCACCTCACTCCTATCTTAGCAACCACCATTGTTATTGGATGTCTTCAACCTACTCTTTCTGGTACTTAATTATTATCTTCTACTCTTTAATTTTGATCTTTTTCTACAATTATTTTATTGATCGATCGATATAATGGAAAGAATATAAAAGATTTAGGTAAGTATAGTCACATCAGCAACTCAGCTAAGATAATATCTAGTGTCTCTCATGTAAATGTGGCACATTTTTGTTTTGGTTGTAATTTGAAAATGAGTTAATTCATTTTAAGTAGTGTCAATGTCGATATTATGTAAGATGAGTTGCTGATGGGATACTTTTGTGTAATAAATCAAAAGTTTTATGTATTAATCGACTCCAACTAGTTTAGAATTAAGACGTGGTTGATGGTCTAAAATAAAAATTTGTCATTTAATTTGTTGCAATTGTAGGGGTGGCTATTGGAGCAGGGTGGCAAGCTTATGTTGCATATGTTAACATAGCTTGTTACTATTTGTTTGGTATTCCAATAGGTCTCATACTTGGCTTCTTCTTTGACATTGGCGTTAAGGTACAATTTTTATTTTTAGTTTGTCTTCACTTAATTAAAAAATAAATAAAAATTCCTAAGACATTATATTATTTAATTAATACATGTTTGTTCATGAAATTTTGTAGGGAATTTGGTTTGGGATGCTTGCAGGTACGACTGTTCAAACTGGTGTGTTAATCATGATGATCCTTCGAACTAATTGGAACAAGGAGGTAAGGCATGTTAGGATTTTGTCTTGATTTTTCTATCGAAATTTATTTTTTCCTTAAAAAAAAAGTTAAAGTATTACCATAAATGCTTAAACTTTTTATGAAAGGAAAATATAATTCTCTTTCATATTTGGTTTTTTCTTTCCTTAGATGAACGTATGGAATCCTATAAATAGAAGACCCCTCTTCTCACACTAAAAACACAATAGCATCCACAATATAGACGTTTAAGATTTTAGTTTATGGGGAGATTTATTTTCTCAATAGTTTTAATATTTTTCTCTTATATTAGTTTTCATATAATAATATTATGTTTTTAGTATAAGTTTTTGTCGTCTGATTTATCAACCATATGATTTGCAATTGTAAGCTTCCGCATGACGCCCTAATCACCTTCATAATCTAACAAGGCATACATCAAGAATAAATTGTATACATATGCGTGACAAGTTAAAGTTTATTCCAACATACTAATTCTAATTATCTTATAAGTGATCTGATTGTAAATTTTTATTTTTTTTGGGTCATATCCAATACAGGTTTCCCTTGTTGGACACAGGATAAAACAATGGGGAGGAGATTCAGGGGCCAAAGAAAATGACGAAGATCTTATTAACTGACTGTATACGATGTTTTGTTTGTTTCAACCATGAATGTCTGTCTAATTGCTTAGTTTACTGAAAAAACTAATGATAAGCTTTTCACCATGAAAAGCAAGGGAAGAAACCACAAAGTTTCTTATAACACTTTATGTGTATAAGTCGGAATCAGTTATATGAATTTGTGATATCCATTTTGATTCATTTGAACCTTTTTCATTCTGATACGCCACAATATCATATTCTTTTTACAATCTAGAGATACACAAATATTTTAATTATATAAAATAATATTTTATATCAAATCAAATTCTTAACCCAACTGTTATTTAAAGCAAATAATTGTAAACCTGGTAAAAAGGATAGAACTATAAGTCTGACGCTAAATACAACAGACACGTGGCTTCATTGTTATGCAGTCAATAAGTATTGATTAGTGTTCAACATTATATCGTCAATTTGTAATTGTCAATTTTTGTAGTTCTAGTGGGGGCATGAATGACTTCTTCAAATGATCAGTCTCAATTTCTCAAAAAATAATTGTAATTTGGTCTTTTGAGAGGAAGTAAATGTTAGGGTATATGCTATTAATTATGTGTTTAGATATAATATTTTAATAATTTTTAGGATTAAAAATTTAAGTGGGAGATTGTTAGGGTGTATATTATTATTAATCATGCATTTAGATATAGTACTGTATGATAATTGTGATGGTTAAAAGTTAAAGTAAGAGATTGTTGAGATATATACTTTTAACCATGAAATTTATATTATTAACCATGTGTTTACATATAGTATTTATTATAAAACAATTGTTTATTTAGTTTTGATTAAAAAAAAATAATAAATCATATATTCGTATAACTGTTTGTTTACTTATATAGTAGATGAGTTTGTCACGACCCAAGGGTACCCCCTAGACGTAACAAGGCACATAATACCCCCAAGGGCACCATGTAAGCCACTTAGCATCTCATAACATAAGGCATTAGAACAATAAAGAGTAAAACACATTTAAGTCCAACTATTTTTATAAAGGAAAGAGGAAGTCTAGACTTGTCTCAATTAGCCATCTATTACAATAGTTCAAATGAAAGGGGCATAGCCCATACAACATGGTTCGAAAATGAAATACTAGAGATGACACTCAAAATGAACATCCGTCCTCGAATCTTGAGGACTCACCGCAAGCAAGGAGAATAGTCTAATCCAAGCTTGTATCAAATGAAGATCACCTTAAGAACTGGACCCTACACTTTGTGAAAAATCTAAAAGAAATATGGGTTAGTACAAAAATGCACTAAGTATGAAAGCCATGCATAAAACCATGAAAACATGATAAAAGGGGGCATTTTAGTTAAATGCATGCAATTTGTAAGTTAAAACATCATTTAGACGATAATGGTAGAGCATAAGTCATAAACATGTTCATTACATAAATGCTCATAAGAGAACCATACCATTTGTACCCTCAAAGCATACTTGTGCAATGCATGAATAAGATCTCATAATCCTACCCAAGCTAAGTAAAGCTTATTAAGTAACCATCATTCATAATTCATGTTCTTGTTCGTATCATTGCCATGGTGGGAATAAGCATTAACCGACATAGACTATGTGAGCTTAACATGGAATCCGGTGTTGCCCACACCGAAAAGGAGTGCCCTACTTGCCTAAGGTAAGACCATGACTTGTTAGCTTTTAGGTGGATCCTCTAGCTAAATAACCAATGGCGGCACATAGTTATAGGATAAAGAGATTGTTACTATAAACCCCAACCTTGCTTAACGGGGGAGCCTCCATCTCATGAGATTTCTTTTGGAAACCCGGCCTTACTAAACGGGAAAGCCTCTATCTCATATTAAATAACCACTCGATGCTAAGCATTACTACCCACAATTACATGTTTAGTCTTGAATTAAGTTCATATGTGTGGAAATGTCACGACCCAGACCATCGTGATTGACACCTATACAAACCCTCCGGTGGGAGAACCGTTACTACAACTCAACTAACCAAATTAACGAAAACTAAGCATTTAAAGATACGAAAGAAGGTTTAAATGTCTAAAAGAAAAATAGGGAGTTCCCATAAACTTCAAAGGTTTAAATAAACTAGCCAAACTAATGCGGACGAACAACTCCTAGAACCTGAAAGTCATTGTACCAAAACATCTAAAGTGCAATAAGTCTAAGAAAAAGGGGTACAACCCCAAACTAACATAAGCAACCCTATTTAAACAGTCTGAGTCCGAAAGAATGGACTAAACAAAACTGAAGGATTCATGGTAGCCTGGAAAAACTGGCTCACCCTTGAATCTGGTCTTGATCATTGATCTCTTAAACAAGGTCTGTCAGTAGCCGCCTGAAGATGTCCTGTACTCAACAAAGAAAGAGCAAGTGCAGTATCAGTACACAACCACAGTATACTGGTAGGATCACGATGCTATCTCAGTAAGCACAACATATATTAGAATTACAACAAGGTAAACACATACATGCACATAATGTATATATATACATCGATTATCATTTCAGGAGCAATGCACAATTCCACATTCTCAATAACTAGTAGATATAACAAATCAATGGTTCTCTCGTGGAACCCAATTCAATGGTCCTCTCTTGGAACCCATATCCAAACTATTAGTGTACCAGTACGTGGTACCCAATCCAAGTTAGTGTGTTGGATGTGACACCCGATCCCATATATTCGCCGAAACGTGGCACCCGATCCAAGTTAATATGTCAGAACGTCACACCCGATCATTCAACAAGCCACAATCTCAATCACAATGTACATTCTCATAATCATACAATCAAGTGTTGATTCATGGCATATAATCATTCGCTCATGCTTAATTTCACTAGGTGTGATCAACAAGACTCCATTCGCATACATACATGCATTACAATGAAGCAATTACCAACATACATCATGCAAACATGAAATCACAACTATCACCTACCTCGAACAAAGCTTGAATCCCCTAAGAAATTGTTTCTTCTCCTTCCGGATTCTTTTCGCTTGTTCATGGTCTACAAATAATTATAATAATGTGAGGATCAATCAACAGGACCTAATTACCCAGATTATAATTAATCAAACCAACCCTAGGTCGAACCCTTGATCCCCATCCCCAGATTAGGGTTTCTTACACCATAAATCTCATATCAAAACCCTCCCCCACCGATAATTACCCAAGAAACTAAGTTCTACGAATCGAAAAATGGATTTGGGGAGTGAAAACCTTACATTTAGCCTCAAGAACGGTGAAAAGCTGTCAAGAAAACACTTGGTTTTGTTCCTTAGCTCTCAAAATCGAAACTTGCGGAATAATGATGTTTTGGAGTTTATTTTCGACTTAAATTGCGTATATCCTGCTATGGCGGCCCACATCTGAAACGACCCCAAAAATGCCCGAAAATGTGCTTCGGAAACACCTAAAATTGTAATTTCCATATATCTCAAAATCCGTGCATCATTTCGGAAATTCGACTTCATATTCTTATTCAGGGGGTCAAATTGAGTGGGAAATGGGTCTAACCCGAATTTTAGAGCAACCGTATCAAAATTCGAAAATCGCAAAAATGCGATTTTCAGGGTCAACTTTAAAGGGGCATATCTCTTAACACACAAGGAACTGGAAGGAGCTCAAACTATCAAAATAAAAGCTCTGTGAGTTAGCTTTCCAACGCAATTTGTTTCACCTCATTCCGAGCTAGGATGAAGGAGTTATGACCATTTTCGTAAAACCTGTCTCGGTAGAATTGCAATTTCCAGTAACCGAAAACACTGTTCACCCGCCTCATTTTTTTTTCTAAGTGTTGGGACGTTTTTTTATAAAAAGGGGACATATCCATACCTAGTCATTTAACTTCAAAACATCCAAAAACACTCTCTAAGCCCTCTCCAAAAAAATTCCACCAAGATCATCAACCAAATTCAAAGATCCCAAGCTCTAATTCCGGATTCAAGATTCAATCTCAAGCAATTCTCCATTCCAATCTTCATCAAGAATTCTCCAAAGTTGAGGTATGTGGGTTGATTGTGGAAACCTTCCTTTCCACAAGTCCAACCATTTATCCTCTATTTTACTTCAAGTTTATGGGTCCTTATGATCATTTATGAACTCTTGAATTATGGAATTACTACTACACATCCTATTATGGTCTATTTTTGCATATTATCATGAAATGGTATTATTATGTGATGTTTATGGTTTTCATGCCTCCATGATCAAATTATAAAGGTTGTTATATATGTATATATATATATATATGTTGTTGGTGGGCTGTTTTATATGGATTTTGAAATTGGTTGGACTTAGTACTCTTGAAACACATGATTTCATTTACATGAACAAGTAGCCCACCATATGTTTGATAAAATGTCATTTATAGAATTCTTATGAAATGGAAGGTCCAACGTACGTCCTATGAGTCGGATGATTATATAAGTATTGAAATGATGATGAAATGGATATATGTATATGATTTTCTCTATATAGTGTGTGAGTCGACCAAGCCTAGCTCGGGGGGTTGTAGGCTCGGGTAACCGTATCAAGGGGTTGGTACCTTGGTTGCCTAGTACGGGGGGTAGTAGGCCCGTATAACCGTATCGAGGGGTTTGTACCTTGGTTGCCTAGCTCGGGGGGTAATAGGCCCGTATAACCATATCGAGGGGTTTGTACCTTGGTCCCTAGCTCGGGGGGTGGTAGGCTCGGATAACCACATTGAGGGGTTTGTACCTCTTTCGCCTCTCCAAGGGGGTGGTAGGCCTTGGAAATACTATATTGATGGTCACTCACTACACATATACTATGCCCTACTAAATATGATTTTTATATAAGCATCATTATACATATCATCTCATTAATATGCTATCTATCGGGTACGATTATGCATTTTGCCTATAATGTCCATCCATTGTTGCATTGCATTGCATCTCATATACTTAGTACATTCAAACGTACTAATGCATACTCTATGCCTACATGATGTCACCATGTAGGGACCGGAGCACCGTCTGACCATCCTCCTCCACGTGGCTAATACGATTTCCTATCAAGGTTATTGGTGAGTCCTCTATTCTGGGGACGTTGCTCATGATCTTTTGCTATGTATAAGATCTTATCCTTTTTAATTATGTATTGACTATGAGGGTGAGCCCGGTAGTTTGTCTCGACCCTCGCTAAGTATCCATGTTTAGAGGTGGTGTTGGACAAGTTGTGTATTTTCCTTGAGCTTGACTCATCTATGGTATTTATGTATTATTTTCCTTTTGTTTTTCTTGTTCCCTTAGTCCCGATTTCCCCTTGATTATTCTTATCACTTATGGTCCTTTTTAATTGCTTCCGCGACCAATGATGTGTAATGATATGTTATGAGGCTTGTTTGGGGTTCCTTCGGGTTCCTCATTCGCCGGTCACGTCTAGGCCCTAGGCTTGGGTCGTGACAACATCCCATCTTAACGGCCCCATTTTGGCGGGAATAATCCCGTCTTGGCAGCTTACACAGAAATAGTGAGCTAATTTAAGAGTTTCAAACCCCCATTTCACAACACACATTCATCCCATGACACTCAAAAAATACTTGTTCACACTAAGATCAATTTCGAGAGTTCTACTCGCCCAAATTCAATTTTGTAAAGTCGTACGAGTTCCTTAACGTTTTAGATATATACTCATGTGATCAAATTCATAATTAGATCTCTTATTAATTACCATATTTTCCTAGACCTTACTGACTTCGATTTCGTCCAAATATGGACTAGGTTAGAAAATTCCAAGTCACTACCAAAAAGTTTTCTGACCCCAATTCTTTTTCCATTGGTTTTTTCCTAACGACGGAATCAGGTCATTACAGAAAGAGTGCCTGGGCACTTAATCCAATACAATTCATAAGATAGCTCATAGATTCAATAGGTGAGAAAGGCCTTTCAACCTTAGATTCATCATATTGTGAGAAAACCTTTCACATCATGTTCATTATGTGTTTATGGGAATGACCTTAAAATCAACACAACAATTAGATTATAATCGTGTTCATAAAGCATATACAATGAGTCCACAATCACGTATAATTCTCATGGTTTACCCCTCTTGGGTCAATGATCACATTCCATCCAATACATCTATATTTACTACATTAGATATGGATAATAACATTATTCAATTAACTAATTTACTACAAGCACAATCTCATAGTATTCTTCCTTCATCAATTCACCCACATCACGAAGGCATAAATTGGGAATATGGGGATTATTATGGATTCATGGGAGATTTTATCATAAAAATCACAAAAATCAACAATTCAATCATAACATAAAGTAATTAAACCATTAAAAACATTTTTAGAAAGAATTCATGTCTTGGAGTGAAAACCCTAGCTTTTCGGGAATTTCTAACTTTGAAATTGAGAGTTTAAGGGCTTCATGGATGAAAGTTATCCATGGATGAAGGACTACCATACCTTGGTGAAGAATCCCAACGAAATTTAGAAGAAAACCTTAGGCTCCAATCTCCTTCTTTTTCTTCCTTGAGTTCTAGAGAGAGAAATTTTGAGAGAAGATGAACTTTTGGGATTTGATTTCGGGGTATTGGAAATAATGGGATGAATGGGTGTATTTTGACTTAAAAAGACTTATATAGGTGTATAAAAGTAAGGCAAAACAACTCCACTTTAATAGGACTTAAAAAGGAAATACCCAAAACACCCCTCACTTTAAGTGAGCTGCCAGGGACCACGTGGGGCTTCACGAGCCGTGGTCATGACCACGAGCCGTGGTCCCATCCATAGTCTTGAGGTATTAGCTAGGCAGCTCGTGCCTTAAGTGTAACATCTTGCAACTTGAAAGAACTAGAAAGAGCTAGAATTAGAAAGAGTTATTTTTGCAAATAATAAAAAAATATGGAAAATTGGTTAGGTTAAGTCAAGTTTAAGTTTTTGATCAACTTCAAATGATCATAACTCCTAGATCACGATGAGTTAGGTGTGTTTCCAGATATCGTAGGAAATATCTTAGAATAATCTTTCCAAAGCCGCCGAGTTTGTGCGATTCCAAATTCGTATGAGTGAGTTATGCCTATTGAAAGTTGGGCTGTTTAAATAAAGAAAGTCCAATCCAGATTTTAGAAAGGCGTTATGCTCTTTTCACCACCCAATTAATTAATTTCATTTTTGGTAATTAAGTTGGGGTATAAACTGATTGGATTCAGTTTACGCTTTAATTTGAGAAACAAGTTAGGGTTTTGAGAGAAGAGAAAAAAAGAGGAGAAGGAGCAAGGAATCGTCAAGTTCTTGAAGCTAGGCTCGTGGATTTCGTCAAGGGGTGATCCCTACGAGGTATGTGAGTCTTACATAGCATTGGGTTCGTTCACCCTCGCGCCAATCACATTTATTTCAGCAAAGTTCATTCTAGAAAGTTGAAAGTTGATGAATCTTGAATGGTGTTCTTAAAATTGTTCTTCGTTCTTGAGTTAGGTTGAGGTTGACGAGTTCCTTAAGGTTAACATGTTTTTTTCTTGAGTTGTTTGAGTTTGATTCTTGTGTATACATACTGGGTATCTGAATCTGAAGCGAATTTGAGAAAAAGAACTGAGTTTAGGTGAATTGGGGTTAAGAAACGAAGAAGGAACAAGTCGGGCAGAAACTGGGTATCAGGTCCGCAATGTGGACCTGTATCTCAGAAGTGCTACTTTCCCTTTGCGTCGCGGAGAGGTCACAGACCTCTTTGCCTCAAAAGTTATTTCGCGACCAAATATTTAAATGCACCTCTGCATCGCGGACTAATTTCCAGGCACTGATCTTGATCATTTCTCATGTTTTACTATCTAAAATCATTCCTAAACATCATGAGATATTTTCTATCACAAATCATAATCCTTGAATCCATAATTAGATTCAAGGAAATTTAAGAGTCAAGTTAAGAAAAGTTCATAATGTTTTCCAAAAGTCTTTTACAAATTTTTTAACTTTGTTTTAAGACTTGAACTTTGAGTAGAGTAAAGAGTAAAGTTTGTAGTTCATTTCTTCAAAAAGTATATCAGAACTATGTATTCCTAAAGAGTAAATGTTTTTCACATTTAAACAAGAAAGGAAACTGATGCTCAAGAAAGAGTTTTGTTTTTACAAACATATGAGCTAAGTATATTTTGGGAGTAGTATTGAGCACCAATATGGGGGCGAGCTTGAGTTCAGATAACTCACATCTTCATAAACTATGTAGCTATCATGGGTAGTAAATGATCATACTTTTTAGATGACTCATTAAGATGCTTTTAGCATAGACTAGTGGATCCACTTACTTAAGCGTTCTATATGATGACAAAGTATAGGACAGTTCTAGCAGCATGGGCAAGACGCTCTATCACCACTTAGGCTCATAATGGTGGTTGTCGGTTAGAGAAACTCCTACAAAAACTATATTACTTTATTATATGAGTAAAGATGAGTTAGTTATTGCATTTTCTTTAACGAACTAAGTTGTTTTCTACTATTTTAAAGGCTTTTCATATATTGCTTGATTTATTGCTTTATATTGAGTTAAGTTATTCAGGAGTTGAGTAAAGCCAAGGTAAGTGTTTCTTTCAGATTCTTTTCAAGCTTAATTTATATTTAGCATTCCAACTCGCATACTCGTACATTCAATGTACTGATGCCAGTTAGCCTACATCTTATTATGATGCAGATGCAGGTAATCAGGATCATCATCCAGCGCCTCGTTGATCCAGTTGAGCACTCAGAGTCAGTTGGTAAGCCTCCTAGCTTTTCGGAGGATCTTTTTTATTGCTTTCAGTATTTTAGTTCATTAGGATATCGTAGGTCTTGTCCCGACGTCTATCTTAGTTGTTTAGAGGCTTCATAGACAGAGTTAGTGATGTTAGTTCATGAGTCTTTACTTTCCATTTTCAATTAAGTTGAGACTTGAGTTGCCACTTTGGCTGTGAATGTTATTTATTACAATCTAAGTTATTTATTGAGCAGTTTAGTTTTTTTTTAAAGTATAATTATCTTGAGTAAAGTCTTTCACTGAGTAAGTAAGCTAGGTCAAGGGTTCACTTGGGGACATCAATGGTTCTCTAGTGTCAGTCCCTCCTAGGGTGTAGGCTCGGGGCGTCACAAACTTGTGTCTGTAGAGTCCTAGTTATCGGTGTGAAGCGCGCCACATCTATAATTAGGAGGCTGCAACATTTAGAAATTCCTTCACTTCTTTTATACTCACTTCGTGCGATAGAGTGTATCTCTATAAAATTCTCTTTCTAACTCGTGCTTACGCGTAACAGATTGTGAGCTGGCCTATGGTCGAGAGTACCTTCATGAGGTATTTCTTTTCTCGTGAGCTAAGAAAAACAAACAGATGGTTGTTGACATAAGAAGCAGAATGAGTTTATTTGTTGCTGGGCTATCTCGTCTGTCAAGTAAGGAAGGTAAGACATCCATGCTAATAGGTTATTGGGCAGAGCAAGGCTGATGATCTATGTGCAACGAGTTGAGAAGAACCAGTTGAAGGATAGAGAAGAGTTTGAGAATAAGAGGGCTAAGACATCAGGGAATGAATTCGGGCAGGAAAAGAGTAATGCAAACTGGTATTCTTTCCAACATAAGCATAAATGACCTTCTTTATCATCTGTTAGTGCACTTGCACCAAGGAACAAATGTGAGTACAATAGTCAGAATTCTTAGAACTTCAAAGCTAGACATGCGCATTCACAAGGTAGTAAGGCACGAGAGGGTACTAAGACTCATGCATGTGCTAAGTTTGGTAGGAGCCACTCAGGGGTGTGTCGTTATGGCTCCATTAGTTACTTCAAATATGGCCAGAACGGTCATTTTATGAGAGAGTGTCCTAAGAGCAGACATAGTAATGGTAATGGGGGAAATAGAGCCCAGTCTTCTTTAGTTGCTCCACTAGATAGAGCCGTATCTAAATGAGCTACTTCAAGGGCATACGGAGAAGGAAATCGTCTTTATGCTATCGCTCGTCACCGAGAGCAAGAGGATTCGCCAGATGTTGTCACTGGTATGATCCAAGTCTTCAATTTTGATGTTCTTCCTGAGCAACTTCTTGAGCCCTTTAGTATTTCTACACATGTTGGTGAGTCAATTCTAGCAAAGAGAGTCTATCGTGATTGTCCCATTTTCGTCAATCATAAGAGTATCATGGCTGATTTAGTTGAATTAGACATAGTAGAGTTTGATGTCATTCCAGACATGGTAGAGTTTGAAAGAACTAGAAAGAGCTAGAATTAAAAAGAGTGATTTTTGGAAATAATAAAAAAATCTGGAAAATTGGTTAAGTTAAGTCAAGTTTGAGTTTTTGGTCAACTTCAAACTACCATAACTCCTAGCTCAGGATGAGTTAGGTGTATTTCCAGATATTGTAGGAAGATCTTGGAATAATATTTCCAACGCCGCTAAGTTTAAATGATTCTAAGTTCGTATGAGTTAGTTATGCTCATTGGAAGTTGGGATGTTCAAATAAGGAAAGTCCAATCCGGATTTTAGAAGGGCATTATGGTCTTTTCGCCACCCAATTAATTAATTTCATTTTGGGTAATTAAGTTGGGGTCTAAACTGATTGGATTCAGTTTACGCTTTTGAGAAACAACTTAGGGTTTTGAGATAAGGGAAATGAAGAGGAGAACGAGCAAGAAATCGTCAAGTTATTAAAGCTAGGCGCATGGATTTCATCAAGGGGTGATCCCTACGAGATATGTGAGTCTTTCATAGTGTTGGGTTCGTTCACCCTTATGCCAATCACGTTTATTTCAGAGAAGTTTGTTCTAGAAAGTTGATGAATCTTGAATGGTGTTCATGAAATTGGCCTTTGTTCTTGAGTTAGGTTGAGGTTGAGGAGTTCCTTGAGGTTAAAGTGTTGTTTCCTTGAGCTGTTTGAGTTAGATTCTTATGTATACATACTAGGTATCTGAATCTAAAGGGGATTTTAGAAAAAGAACCGCGTTTAAGCGAATTGGGGTTAGAAAATAAAGAAGGAACAAGTCGGGCAGAAACTTGGTACCAGGTCCACGTCGCGGACATGTTCCTCAGAAGTGTAACTTTATCTTCACGTCGCAGAGAGGTCACGGACCTCTCTGCCTCAAAAGTTATTTTGCGACCAAATATTTAAATGCGCCTCCGCGACGCAGACTAGTTGCCAGGCAGTGATTTCTTGATCATTTCTCATGTTTAGCTACCTAAAATCATTCCTAAATATCATGAGATCTTTCCTATCACAAATCACAATCCTTGAATCCATAATTCAATTCAAGGAAAGTCAAGAGTCAAGTTAAGAGAAGTTCATAATGTTTTCCAAAAGTCTTTTACAAATGTTCTAACTTTGTTTTAAGACTTGAGCTTTGAGTTGAGTAAAGATAAAGTTTGAAGTTCATTTCTTCAAAAAAAAATCGGGACTATGTATTCCCAAAGAGTAATGTTGTCACATTTAAACAACAAAGGAAACTGAGATTTCCAAAAGAGCATTTGAGCTAGCTTTCAGTAAAGAGTAAGAGTAAAGTTCATTATTCAAAGATTATATGAGAACTAAATATTCTCAAGAGTTAAAAATGTTTTCACATTTGAGCAAAAAAGGAAACTGAGATTTCCAAGAGAGGTTTTAAGCTAAGTTTTTGAGTAATTATCTCAAACTAAAGAAAGAGTTTTGTTTTTACAAACATATGAGCTAAGTATATTTTGGGAGTAGTATTGAACACCGATATGGAGACGAGCTTGAGTTCAGATAACTCACATTTTCATAAACCATGTAGTCATCATGGGTAGTAAAGGATCATACTTTTTAGATGACTCCTTAAGATGCTTTAAGGATAGACTAGTGGCTCCACTTAGTTAACCGTTCTATATGAAGACAAAGTATATGACAGTTCTGACAGCATGGGTAAGACGCTCTATCACCACTTAGGGTCATAGTGCTGGTTGTCGGTTAAAGAAACGCCCACAGAAACTATATTAATTTATTATATAAGTAAAGATGAGTTAGTTATTGCATTTTCTTTAACGAACTAAGTTATTTTCTATTGTTTTAAAGGCTCTCTATATATTGCATGTATTTTATTGTTTTATATTGAGTTAAGTTATTCAGGAGTTGAGTAAAGCCAAGGTAAGTGTTTCTTTCAGATTCTTTTCAAGCTTAAGTTATATTTAGCATTCCAACTCGCATACTCGTACATTCAATGTACTGATGCCAGTTAGCCTACATCTTATTATGATGCAGATGCAGGTAATCAGGATCATCATCCAACGCCTCGTTGATCCAGTTGAGCACTCAGAGTCAGTTGGTGAGCCTCTTAGCTTTTCGGAGGATCCTTTTTATTACTTTCAGTATTTTAGTTCATTAGGATATCGTGGGTCTTGTCCCAACATCTATCTTAGTTGTTTAGAGACTTCATAGACAGAGTTAGTGATGTTAGTTCATGAGTCTTTACTTTCCATGTTCAGTTAAGTTGAGACTTGAGTTGCCACTTTGGCAGTGAATGTTATTTATTACATTCTAAGTTATTTATTGAGCAGTTTAGTTTTTTTTTTAAAGTATAATTATCTTGAGTAAAGTCTTCCGCTGAGTAAGTACACTACAAAAAAAATAGCATTTAGGAACAGATTTCAGCGACAAACAATATTTTGTCACTAAATGACAACATATTAGCTACGAAAAACTAATTTGGATGCTAAAATATCAAAGATAATATTGGGATCCTCAATAGTGATGGATTAGCGACGAAAATTGAAATGTGTTGGTAAAATTGGGCGTTAAAATTTGGCGCCTTAATTTGCCTACGAAAATAGTGATGTATGGGGGATGACAAAATTGATAATTTGTTAGCGACAGATTTAACGACGGAAATATTTGTCGCTAGTGTTATTTTATTTCTTGCTACAAAAATTTTGGTCGTTGGCTAATTTCTTTTAAATTATATAGAAATATTTAGCGATAGAACGCATATCCGTCGCTAGAACCGTCGCTAAATTTTACCCAAATTTTTTAGGGCCCCAATATTTCCCTCTCAACTTAACACTTTTCTCTCATTTTCACAGACAAAATGTGACACCCCAACTTTTCAAAACATCTACATTAACTCATACCTTCTTGGAAAGACAAAGAGGTGAGTAATACATTAAGAATGATGTGGTATGTCATATTTTAAGTGTTCAAGGGTTGTATCTCAAGTTTTGAAGTAAAGTAAGTCGCAAAATAAAAGTTAGTGAAAGTTATCGTAAGTTCCTTTTTAAAGATTTCTCTGAAATTTGGGTCAAATGTCTCGGAAATTTTCTCCCAATATATAAAGAGTAATGGGGCCCACAACCCATTAAATCAAAGGTCTACGAGTCAAATTTCCAACGCATTAAATGATTTGTTCATACGACTTTAGAATAGAGAGATATTCGCATTTTTGTGAGACTGCGCAAGCAAGCACGTGAGGTGGGTCCCATGAGTCGGTGGAAGCTTATAAGATAGCATGTTCTTCATTTTTCCTCATTCAAACTCGTAAGTAACCCACAAAAATCAGAGAAATTCTCCTCAAATCATCCTTGTGTGTTCATAATCTCTTCGTGGCTCCTTATCAAAAATTGCCCTACTTCGTGAGCTTGTCGTTTTGGTATAGTTTTCATGGTGAATTGATCGGTGTAGCTCCGTGGAGGCTGTGGCAGTAGAGTTTTTTTCAGTGGTTTGATTTTATTTAAGTGTTCTAGGCATGTAAAGAAAGGTAGGAACCATCTTTTATTAGTTTATGAATACCTTAGGTCTTGGATAGTAATTTACGATAGGAATTCGTATCGATTGTCGTAGTAATTCTTGTCCTTAATTACTGATTGATTTTACCCTTTTTTTTAGTGTTGTAGTGGTGCAAACAGAGGTATTTTTAGCATAAATTTTATAGGAAAAAGTATGTTAAGGCTATTCCCTTCATTCGGCATATTTCCTTAGAGCTTAGGAGTGATATAGTAGGGTAGTTAATGTTGGTGATCTTGTAGATGTAATTGTGAATGGTTGGCTGGTTGAGTGGTTATAAACCCTCATTATAGGGACTCATAATCTGTTAAGAACAACCATGAGTTAGGAACGACTTGGAAACTATATATATATATATATATATATATATTGTTTATAGCTAAATTTCTCACCGTTAGCTTATTCAATTGTTTGTTGTTGCCCTTGGGGCTATTGTGGTTAGTTGTTGAGCTATGAACTGCCTATGGGGATATGATGTTGTCTAATAGGACTATGTTTTGCCTAAGAGGGCTATGTGTTGCCCACGGGTCTATGTGTTGCCTACTGGGCTATTTTAACACATAAGAGGGCTATGTGTTGCCTACAGGGCTATGTGATGCAAAAGAGGGCTACGTGCAGCCCATAGAGCTATGATGTTGCCTAAGAGGGCTATGTGCTGCCTACAGGGCTATATCGCTGCCAAAAAGGGCTCTGTGACTTCTTACAAAGACAAGAGGCTACCGATAGGGTTATGTAGATTGATTTGGCACCTTCTGGGCTTATGGGGGCCTAGGTAGGTGGTATGTTGTTTGTACCTACCAAGCTTATGGGGGCTTGGTTAGGTTGTTGTTTGATCATTATTGTATTTTTTTTAGATTCGATAGTGGGTTAGCATGCTTATCTAGATTTAATTTCCTTACCTGATTGCTTTTGGTATATTATGATACTTACTCATTTAGTCTATAGCCTTTCATACTCTGTACATTATTTTGTACTGACAACCCATTGGTGTGCCGTAATTTTTCTATCTTTAGAAAAATCACTTTTTTGAAATATTCTAAGTATAAAATAATTTGAGAAATACTTAGAAAGAGTTGCCACTTAATTTTTTAAATAAATCGAGAAAACTTATAATTTTCAAAGATTTAAACAGAAAAAATCATTTGAAAATACCAAACAGGGTTCAGGGTTCAATTTACACTTCGAGAAGGGTTTAAGCATTCGAAGTGCCCGTTAACATGTATTTGATTATTTTTAGAAAAAATAATTTAAAAAAAAAATTAAAAAAAAAATTAAAAAAAAAAATATATATATATATATATATTGCAAGTGATTAGAAAATCAATAAAACTAGACTAATTAGAATTTATTTAGTTCATTTTAAAATAAATTAAACCACTTTAACACATTAAAGCATGAAAATCATTTTAAATTAATTGAAGAATAAAAGTTTTGACTAACTTTTGAGCAAATGACTAAGTAAGGATTTATTTATAATAATTTACACTATTAGATTAATTTTGAGAAAATAGTTAAACAAAGAGCAATTTTTATTTTTTTAGAATATGGGACCTTAATTGAAATATTTGAATTAGAGACAAGTAATTAGAATTTTAACGAAACTAAATTAGTTGGTTTCTATTTGAGTCATTTTTTGGTTTATAAAAAAAACTATTTTAAACTAAATAAAAAAAAAGTTTTGACTAAATATTATAAATGATAATGCAAGAGTTGATAAAATGAGATTTGTTAGAAATAAAACAACACAGAGAAATAGTTTGTCTTTTGGGGAATTCGATTAAGTTAATTAACAATTCTAAAGATAGAGTTAATAAACAATAAACAATAAATAATTATAATTAAATAATTTAAGAGTAACGGAGAGAAGTTGAATTTAGGCCTTTCTTGGGCCAAATTCGTTGCTACTTTTGGGGTTTAATCAAAACCCGTTTTTGGTATACAGCTGATGTATATCAGTGTATATCAGATGTATACAACCCATTTTTTCACTTTCGATACCTGTACATCAACTCCAAAGAATTTTCTTTGATTTTTCAAGGTTGGCTGACTCAATATAAGAATTTTGGGCTTTCGATCCAACTCAAGATGCAAGGAGTGAAGGAGAGAGTCCCAAATTAGACTCGGAACAAGAGATTCATGCAAGGAAAATAAAACGATAAGAATTAGAATGATAATTCAAACAACTCAGAATCATTTATAGCGAATGATGAGAGACACATTACAAGGAGCATTTAATAAGCCATAACAAAAACGAATTAACAGATAAAGCTAAGTATCCACCAATAACAAAGTCAACCATTTATTAATTTAAGAACAAATATAAATGATAATAATAAATAAAAGAGAAGGAAGAAAAAACAACAAACAGTGGGGGAATGAATCATGGTGACTATGAGCATCAAAGATTAAATTATATTCACCAAATTGCATATAGTTAGTTGATTTGAACTCAAAAAAGATCCTAAAAATGAGTAACACACACTTCAAAGGACATTAGTTCACACAAATAAATTCATACAATAAATGAAAGAACACGATAAGGTGAAGATTAATGCATACTTATTCAATTAGGAATCACGAGGGAAGATATTGAGCTCACTTGTAACACTATATATACATTGATATTCACAACTTTCTTCCAAATACAAATATTCCAAACACTTAAACAAACTACGAGTGAGCAAACAGAGATACACTTCTACTTGGAACATCGAATGCTACTAAATTAAGGCATTCTTTTGAACACCAAGTTGATGACCAACATTTCGGCTAGCATTCAACACAAAAAAAACGAAAACTTGATCCAAAACACAACATGTTGAACATTAGGATAATCACAAAATTTGAAAATAGAGAAGCCAAGCTCTTGCATCCAACAAAAATAGGCGATACAACAGACGATTTCATATCACCTAATCTTGAGATTCTGCCTTCATTTCGGAGGGAAGCCAAACACCAATAGTAATAGAACTTAAGTGAAACCTTTGACGCTAAGAGACTGTGAAAACTTAAACAAGAGTATTCAACGACATTCAAACAAGTGAACTCGAGATGATTACTAGCGAAATAGCGTTAAAATTACCATTGAGAAGCAGTAAAACTAGGCATAAAAATAGCAAATTGTAAAGAGCACAGATACTGCATATCACTATGCCAGGAATTTAATTACAAACAGTAACAATACAGACCTCCAAGACACCGAAAACATCATTTCGAAATATTAAGGACAAAATATTGTAAAGGAAGAGGCGTTACTTTTCTGGGGGCAGCGAATTAGAAACGACGAGTTTTGGACAGTGATTCTTTTACCACAAGATTCAAATACTAATACTAGCAAGCTAAGAAGTTCAAAAACCGGCTACGAACAGAGATTTCCTCGGAACCTAGGATTAGAGAATCACTCGAAATTTTTCAATTGTAAAATGACTATTGCTTCAAAACTAAACTCCCAAAACCGTCAAAAATCTCTCCTCAAACCGAAAGCAAAGATGGATTTTTATTGGAGAAAATGAATTCGATTAGAGGGGAAACGGATTAAAAAATTGAATTTCAAATCCCCTTTTTCCAGAAAACAGTAGAAAGAATGGGGCTTTTTGACAAAAGAAGATGAAGGGACGGGATGAGTATGGGTGCTGCAGATTTCTAGCCGGATTTTCTGGGATTTGAACGTTGCTTGCTGGTCGTTTGGAAAGAAAAAGATGCAAGGGTCGATTTGGTAGTGCTGTCCGTCTGTTCTGCTGCTACTATCATTGAAATTGAAAGGGAAAAGGGGATGGAGCCGGGTCAGGATTTGAATTTGGTGGGCTGGATCGGTCATATTAGAGAATTGGTATGGGTTGTTGGAAATAATGGAATGGGGCTGTTTGGACATTTGAATTGGAACGTTGGGGAATTAAAATGGGTTTGAAAGTGGGCCAAGATGGGTCCAAAAATTGGAAGAAAAAGGTTTAGGGGAGTAGGCAAAATGTACTTGAAATTACATTTACAAAAATGGTCAAACGAATTTCAATTGTAGCCAATCAAAATTAAGAACATAATCGAGTCGATCAAATTAGTAAATTTGACTACTAATTAAATAGGACGAATTAATATAATTAATTAATGAACTTCTTAATTTTGACGAGATAAAATAATTAACTTAATTATAAACTAATTTAAATTATTCAAAAATTATAACTATAATTTATACTAAACTAATTTAATAAAATACTTACTAAAAGTTTAAAATGGTCAAACGAATTTCAATTGTAGCCAATCAAAATTAAGAACATAATCGAGTCGATCAAATTAGTAAATTTGACTACTAATTAAATAGGACGAATTAATATAATTAATTAATGAACTTCTTAATTTTGACGAGATAAAATAATTAACTTAATTATAAACTAATTTAAATTATTCAAAAATTATAACTATAATTTATACTAAACTAATTTAATAAAATACTTACTAAAAGTTTAAAATCTTTTTTTTAGATGATTTTTGAAATGTTTATAGAATATACAAAATTATATAAAGCATATATATTACATAAAAATTATAAAAATGATAAAATTGATTAAAAGTAACTTGAAAAATATTTTGAACTTTACAAAGTCAATTATTTCAAATAGTTTAGAATTTAAGAAACTCGATGATTAGTATATATTGTGGAGGTCCAAAATTGGGTGTCAACACCCATTGCTTGGTGGCCCTGCATTCATATATGCAGGACCCGACAGATGACCCAGTAGACCTCCTCAACAGCCGGATTGACTTCTATCTGGTTGGCTAGCCCCTTTCCTCCGGAGCTGCCAGAGTTGGGAGGTTTGTTACCTTTTGTTGTATATATCTTTATGGGTAGGCTGGGGCCCTGTCCCGCCAATCTTTACTACTCTTAGAGGCTTGCAAACTAGTGTGTGGGGTGTACAACTACATTATAGCCATGCTGGCCTAGTTTGTTGGTTTGTTGCTGCTTGTTAGTTGTTTGATGTATTGTATTGATATATACATGCTTTCAGTTTCGCTATAGAGATCATGGTGGCCTCAACGGCCCAATTAACACTTCTGTGCTAGTTGGCTATTTCTTTATATGAACTCTTGGGAGTAGCTGTTTATTTTATAGATTTGTTGACAGGGGCCTTGCCGGCTGAGGGTTTAATTTTAAGCCGAGATATACTTGTTTGTTTTTCTTGATTGCATGTGGCTGCCATGCGCTAGTAGCAAGTGGTTCAGCAGGATCTGCTCGGGCCTAAGTTCTGGCAGTAGGAGCTAGTTGAGCCCCTCGAATTTGGGGCGTGACACAAAGCCTCTCATCGCTCCCCACCTACTCGCCGTGAAAATGCAAAAATCTTAGTGTGTGAGGGTGAGAAATATCTCTCACACAGAGGAACCTCTCATCGCTCCCCACCTACTCGCCGATCCACCCACCCTCACCCACCCACTCAGTGAGAAAACTCTCTGTAAAGTGAAAGTTTGTAGATTTTGAAAGAAGTTGAGTTTGATGAAGTGAAAGATCAAAATTTCACAAATTTAGGTAAGTGTTCTCTCTATTTCAGCTCTATTATGTTTCTCTTTTGCCTGTAGAACAACAATTTAGCAATAAGTTCTATTTTGTTTGTAATGAAAGAATTTGTCTTCTTCTTTTTCTTTTGTTTGTAACATTTTGATTCATTCTCTTGTATGCTCTATTTTCTATTTGTAACAATGATTTTAATGTTTTATATGATTCAGTCTCTAAAAGTGAATACACACATTTTTTTTTTGTATCGACAACATGATTGATTCATCGTTATTGGACATCAGGTGTTGTTGCTTGAAAGTTGCTTTATCATTGCTTTAAATCAAGTGTTGCTGCATCATTGTTGGAAACTTTTTGCTGCTACTTTGAAGCTACGTCATCGTTGCTGAAAACTTGTCGCTACTGCTTAGACGCTGCTTCATCGTTGCTGGTTTATCAAAAGGTAATTTTAATTCCAAAACCTCATATTTCTTTGTAAATCAAAAGGTATTATTTTTCTACATTTTCAATTTTCTTCACAGATTGATATTTTATTTATAGATTTGGCTGAATCTCAAAGAAATTTAAGGTAATGTCTTTGAAGATTTGTTTAGGTAAATCTTTAAACTCAAGTAAGTCTATTTTATTTATATATTTCATTGTATCTCTATTCTATATGCTTTTCTGTTCATATTACTTTTCTATTCATATGTATTTCTTTTGACAATAACTTATATGTACTGTATTTGAACTCAACCAAGATGTTGTATATGATTTTGTGTTCCTCTTCTTCATTTGATTGTCGTTGCATTTCATTACCTTTTACTTGAGTAATTGGTTGAATTGTCCAACTGTTGCAAGTTTAAGAATTATGGTTTAATACAGTAAAACTTGTTTTTATTGTGGGTTTGGGTTAAAGTTGTTAACAAGTTATTGAAGAAAATCATAAGAATCACGACTATATATAAATTTTCTTGCTTGCCTTTTGTTCATTTTGTTGTATTATTTCTTTATATAAAAATCAAACATTTAAATGAAACTCTCTATCACCAAAATTGTATGAGTCGAAAAAATCTCTTCCTCTTTGATTACAAGCAAAAACATAATAGGTTCTGTATAACTACAACCTTTTATTCCTTCAGAACTTGTTGACTGAATGGTTTATATAACGAATTGGTGTTGTGTTCTAACATGTTTTGTGTTCTATTAAAGTTTTAAATCTTTGTTGACACTTTTGCTTGTCATTTTTTTGTGGTTTCTATTGTTTTTGCTAAACTATTATGTTATTACTTTAGTTCTAAATTTTTGGATAACTCTAATTGTCTTGTTTATTTTAACATTAAATAGGAGTATGAATAATCTAAAACGTAGTTGGATGTGGTTTTGGAATATCACAAGTAAAATTATGGACTGGGATCTTGACTACAACAACTAGGAAAGAAAGACATTTTCCTTTCCGCAGCCTAGCAAAGTAGGAAAGAAAGATCTATGTTTTCTGACCCTCAGACTTATTTGACCATTCTTTCAACTTTTCAAATTCTACCGTCAGACTTATTTGACCATTCCTCAACTTCTCCAGCTCATCTCCTAGATTATTGTTCACGAGGACTAGCGTTGATCTGGAATTCTGCTTTTGATACATTTCAGTCAGTGCTTTTTATGAGTTGTGTTCTCCTTCTCTAGATACTTAAGCCTGAAAAAGATATTAGGATCAGTGGAAGTAGGTGTTGCAGCTTAAAAAGTTGTTTCTCAAGTGCAGTTTTTTCAGATTTCAATATTTGGTATTGATTTGGAATTCTGCTTTCGATATTTGATGTTGGTTTTGTTTAAAATTTACTCATGTGAACTTTATTTTGCACAATATGTCTGTTTTTATTTTTAGACCTTTTTTAAATGCATAATTTTTTAAACACATGAGAACTCATTGACGTTAGTTGAGTCTGGATGTGTCTATTGTTGTTATAAATAAATAATTTCACTAATTTTCACTCTTTTGCAGAAAAAATATCAAGAAATATTACAAAACCAAACATAAACTCAATCTGATGTTGATCAATGGAAAGCATATTATCAAGCAGCGGGAAAGGAAAAGAAAAGAAGGATATATGGTCTTAAAGCTCAAACAAAAGTATTTTATGGACCAAATTTCCGTGTCTCTTCTGGATCTGATGCTTCTGGCTCTGTACCATGTTCAAATGCTCAAACAACACCGACAGAAAATGTGGATGAGTTAGTCGTGCGAATGATTCCTTCGCTAACTAATCACTTGCTTCCTATACTTGTAGAGCAGGTACGTGGTTTGCTTTCTCCAGCCTCATCTGATCAGTCAGACTCTCCTACCAACCATCCATCAACTATTGCACCTGTAATTCCTGCTCCAACTACAACAAATATCGATGAGGATCGTGCATCGGTTTCTAAGAAATGATTGTGGCTCTCTAGTCTCTCTTAGTTTGTTTTTGTTGGCCAAATTTTGTTGCAAATGCTTTCAGCTATATATTTTGCTTGAAATTTATCATTGGGGATATTTTGAACTTGGTAATATAATTTGCACTTAGCTATGTACTTTGGATCTTGTAGAATATTAATTTCTACAGATTAAGTTAATTTTATGATTATATAATATGTGTTTGAAAATGTGTATTTAATTACACAAATAAAAAAAATACTACTCCCTCTGTCCCAATTTATATGACTCACTTTCCTTTTTAGTCAGTCCCAAAAAGAATGACACATTTCTATATTTAGTAACAATTTAACTATAAAATGTCTATTTTACCCTTAATGAAATGATTTACAGCCACACAAATTTCTATCATTCATTTTGGACCACAAGTTTTAAAAGTCTTCCTTTCTTTCTTAAACTCCGTGCCGAGTCAAACTACATCACATAAAATGGGACGGAGGGAGTAATAGATTTGTGAAAAATTACTTTCGTCGCTAAATGAATGGAGATGAAATTAGCGACAAAATATTTGGTCGCCCTATATGATGAAACGATGAAATAATATATAAAATGAGGGATAAAATTAAAAATACACGACAACTTTTTTTGTCGCTAAAGAAATTGGTGACGAAATTAGCGACAATAATTTGGTCCCCAATATGTTGAGAAGACGAAATAAGTTACAAGAACAACGACATAAATTACAAAAATAGTGACAGATTTTTTTGTTGCTAATCTTGCCAACGGATAACTTTTGTTGCAAATCCGTCGCTCACTTTGTGACGGATTCAATTTTTTCGTTGCTAAATGGTTAGCTACCCGCAATATAGAGACGAACAATATTTTGTCGCTATTCCGTCGCTAAACCAAAATAGCGACGGAATAAGCTATTTAGCGACCAATTTTGTTTGTCACTAAACACAGTTTTTTTTGTAGTGGTAAGTCAGGTCAAGGGTTCGCTTGAGGCCAGAAATGGTTCTCAAGTGCGAGTCCCGCCCAGGTTGTAGGCTCGGGGTGTGACATTAAGCTCATACGCCCAAGCAACTCCACGAAGGGCTCCACAAGCCGTAGTCAAGACTACAAGTCGTGGTCCCTCTCGTGGACCTTGAGGCAGTGGCTAGGCCAAGCCACCCTCAATAGACATCCTACTAAGGTAAGCCAAAGACCACTCCCACAAGTCGTTTAAGGCTTCAAGGATCGTGAAGTAGCTCGTGTGGAGGGGTCTCTTTTGAGGCAGCCTAAGGAGGCTATTGCCTCCACCTCCACGAGTGGTACCACGACTCGTGGTGCCCACTACGGGTCATGAAGACCCTCGTGGTCTTGGTGGGCAGTGTTTTGGACAAAATGGGCAGCCTTGGCCCTTGCTCATTTTCCTTGGCACTTGACCTTTTTCCTTGATTTTAGCCTTCACATTTTAGTTCTAGTTTAGCCTACTAGTTTTCGAGATTTTACAATTTAATGTATAGAGTTTTAGCTTATACACAGAGAATTAAATCATCAGTTCTTATAAGTTTAAAGTTTTTTGCTCACAATCTAAAATGAAAATTGGACATGACATCAGTACGATTGCAGTATAAGATTATATATATTTTTTCTTGATTATGGGAACGGTATAGTTCTAACATTGTGGTAGTGCATTTTGTATATATTGAACGGGACCAAGTATAGATAATTATTTTAGATTGACTGACAAAAGTATATTCTCTAAACTATTAAATGTACTTATATTATCAATCATGATATAACTATTATGATTTGTATATATTAATTATCGTTTTGATTTATTAAAATGTGAGATACTAAGATGAATCTATATGCCTGGTAGATTGGATGGATGATAATAATATATATTTGTGAGATAATAAGTTTGTTGATGGAGTCCATATCTCGATATAGAGATTGATGATATACCTTTTTGAGAAGCTTAAAAGTTTTCATCGTGTCAAACATTACAAGTGAATTTATGAATCTCTCATAAAGTAAGTTAAGCAGTGCTCTAAAGAAAATTAATCTTTGAATTAAATTCGTTGATAAGTTAATTTATTAATTAGTATATGTAATCTTAACATGAGTATTACATAAGTATGTAATGAGTAATTTTGAAATATAAACGGAGGAGTGCAATTACGAATTTCTAGTGAAATGATTTGTAATTTATTATGATAAGAATAATTTAAATTAATTATTTGGATTATTTCCATAATAAGGACCTTAGTAATTAATTTTGTAGTTCCTACTTGACTAGAACTCGGAATCCTATTTCTAAGAGAAAATGAGGAAAAGAGTGTGATGTGTTTTCTGGTTCAAGAAAAGGATTAAGGACCACATGTTTTTCTTCTCTTTTTTGGAATGGGAAGAAATCTCTATAAGTAGGGATTCTTCTAACCTAGAAAGAAAATAAGTTTTCTATATGATACTTGCACATTCAAGTATTGCGAGAGTTTGGTTGTGAACTTGAGATCATTGTAGAAGACAGCAAAACTACAGTTTAACTTATGGATTCGCTTGAAGGTATATGTTCACGCTTCAAGAGGTATTTATTGAATTAAATTTCAAAAAAATTATGTGTTCTAACATGATTGTATGTGTTCTAGCATAAATATATGTATTGTCTATTATTCATTTAAGTGGTATGATTCTAATATGCTTCTGAGGTGCATATAGTTTCCAACTGTAATTGGATTATCAAGTACTTTAGCATATTACATTTTTTTTTCATGAATGTTAAAATTAAATATGACTTTATTGAGTAGTAATAAGATATTTACATGCTCATGTATTATCGGATTGCAAGAAAGAAGTTAAAAGGTCTATCAATGAGAAATTGAATATCGAATGATTACATAAAATTGTACAAATTTACTATACTTAAGCGATCTAATGATGTGAAAATGCATGTTAACTAATTACGACTAAATGTTAAAAAGTATATGTTATACGCTAATTGGTTTGACATAAACATCGAATATAAGAGAATTTGAACGTACAAATTATTCATAGTTTAATTTTATATTAGATTGGATACTAGATACAATAATTTTAATTAAAATTATGATGAGTGCAAAAACTTTGTAGTTGCAACAACTAAAACTTCAAATCCAACTTGTTTTGTTAGGATGCCTAATTTGGAGATATTTTTATGTTTTAATTTCTTTTTATGATGCATACTAATTAGGGAAAATGTTGACTTAAATATGGTCTTTATACTTGATTTTTACTCGTTTACTATTTAAAATTAGATATTCATTTTTACTTGTCACTTTTAACATATTAAAAAAGATAATTGATTTTTCCATGCTTTACTAGGGATGTAAACAGAGCGTGGCAAGTCTTGACCTGTTAAGATATTGCGCCATCTCACTCTGCCCTTTCTAGCATTCTTAAGAATCTTGTCTTGTAATGACCCGGAAGGTCATCTTTAGAATTTTCAAAAAATTATCATTTTATCCGTTCCGAAAATTGTCCCGAGTCATTTTTTATCAGTGTGTGAAGTTGGCTTTGAATTTTGATTGAAAGGTTGTGATTTTTGGAAGTCTTGAGTTCTGAAAGGCTTAAGTTATTTAAAAGTGGTTTTCGATAACAATCAGGTTTCAAATCTCGAAATGGAATTCCATCAGCGTAGAATTTAATTTAGGAGTGTTGTTTCTGATTTGGAGGTGTTTCATAATAATAAATAATAATGTGATGCAATAACATACTATTTAATAATTACATAAAAGAATAATGTAACTTATAATAATTTATAACTTTAAATATTTGAAAATTATATAACATATTGGTCGTTCTTTGTATCACATAAATTGTGAGAAACAAAGTAACATAAAACACGTGCTATTATATCTATCATCTATTATATGTATAGCGGCGGGAGAAGAAGAGAACTCTAGAATTTTTAACTTCGTGCTTTTGTGGGCCTTGCCTATAATTTTTTGGAAAATTACAAATATCTAGAGTATATTATATAATATAGCTATAGTTTTTTTTATTTTTAAGTCGTAGCTATAGTTTTGTGAAATTTTGTTATTCGGTTTCTAATTCTACAAATTTAGAATTTGTATGATTCGGTCTCTGATTGTATAAATTCAAAATTTGTATAATTTGATTTTTGATTCTATAAATTCAGAATTATGTATCTGCTTACCCTAGTTATTTGTATACGATTTATAAAAAATTCATAATAAATTACTCTGTTTATATATTAACAAGTGAAATATACAAATGGAGTTTTAAAAAATTCTCAAATGTATAAATACAGAATTCGTATATACTTACCCTGTTTGTATATTCGCAAGCAAAATATACAAATCGTAATCTTCATAGTAGATAAAACTAGCTATGGAGCGCAAATACCAAAATTATAGCTATAGAGTCTTATTATGTCCATTATCTTTGCTATTTCCTAAATTTTCTCAATTTTTTTCCACAAAGCCATCCTCACCTACCTTGCCCTGTTTAAATTTTACCCCGCCCCACCTCATCCCCAAATCTTTCCATGTTCTGCCCCAGTAACAGCTTGTCCTGCCCTGCCCTGCCTTGCCTACCCCAATTGTCATTTCTGTCTAAATCATTTTCAAAGTTTAATACTTCCTCAGTTTTAAAAAAATAGCCTAATTTGATTTGAAACAGAATTTAAGAAAAGGAAAAAGACTTTTTAATCTTCTAGTTCTAAATTAAAATTATGTTAAATGTACCAAAATGCCCTTTAATCTTGTGGTCTTAAACATGTCACGTGGAAAGTTGAAGTTAAAGTGTTGCCAAAAAATAAAAAGGGTCATTCTTCTTGAAACAGACTTAAAAAGAAAACTAGATCATTCTTTTTAAAATAGAGGAAGTACTAATTAACATCTAGTAATATGAATAATGTTACAAATAGTCATGTCAATTATTATTATTTTAACGAGTGCATCAAGTCTAAATGCGACAAATAAAAATGAAAAGAGGGAGAATTATTTAAAAATGATCATATGGGACCCATGAATCCACTTATCAAACATATTGGTCATGTGACTCATATAGTAATATAATTTCTCGAGTAACCCCCAAAAAAGTATATGGCAACGATTGTCATTTCTAAACTTTAAAACACCTAGAGTGAACACACAAATAATATATGGCAACGATGGAGAACGATAGTGTGGTACCACTTCTAACATCAAGAGTGAACAATCACTCAAATGGTTCTTTTACTAATAATTCTTCATTCAAACCAGATTCATATGATATCGAAGTAATCCATGGAGTTAAAGATTTAATTCGAGAGTTTTCAGCGGAATCGAAAAAACTATGGTTCCTTGCTGCTCCAGCCATTTTCACTTCCATTTGCCAATACTCAATTGGTGCCATAACTCAAGTATTTGCTGGTCATGTTGGTACCATTCAACTTGCTGCTGTCTCCATTGAAAACTCTGTCATCGCTGGTTTTTCTTTTGGCATCATGGTATGTATATACTTTCTGATATAATAACTATTAGTTTTAAATTTACCTGAACTCGATCAATTTAGGGATTTGCTTATTGTGATTACAGTTGGGAATGGGAAGTGCATTGGAGACGCTATGTGGACAAGCATTTGGAGCAAAACAACTAGGCATGCTAGGAACTTATATGCAACGATCTTGGATAATCCTCACCGCAACATCACTAATTCTAATGTTGCCTTATATTTTTGCCACGTCACTTCTCAGACTCATCGGTCAAACGTCAGATATATCGAAATGGGCAGGTATATATTATATAGGCGAATATAAGACAGATTCTATTCATTCATTCAACTTAATTGTATACACTGACTCTAAATTCTGAATTCGTATCTACAGGTACATTTGCTGTATGGATGATTCCACAATTATTCGCTTATGCACTAAACTTTCCGATACAAATATTCTTGCAAGCTCAGAGCAAGATCATGGTGATGGCCGGCATAGCGGCAGTTGGACTTATCGGACACACTTTGTTTAGTTGGCTATTTATGCTCAAGTTAGGGTGGGGACTGGTGGGTGCCGCGGTTGTGCTGAACGGTTCGTGGTGGTTCGTAGTGATGGCTAAGTTGGTGTACATATTCAGTGGTGCTTGTGGAGAAGCTTGGTCTGGATTTTCTATAAAGGCTTTTCAAAATCTTTGGGAATTCGTTAAATTATCTTTTGCATCTGCTGTGATGCTCTGGTGAGTTTCTCGGTTTAAATTAATTATTATTGCACTATTCATTCACTGGGCGGCTCAATATAGTACCTTTATTGTCAACTACGTGCACACATAACCTATCGAGGATTTTATATTTCCTTTAAACTTAGTTTTTTGTATTATTTACTTTTTGATTAATTATATTACCTGATAAAAAATAATATATACAAGTTAAAACACAATACATGCAAACTGATGCTTATTCATCCCAAACTAAAATACATATAAACTACTAGAATATATAGTAGATCAAATATTCAATTATAATATTATTTTTCTCTCCAAGTAGATATTCAATCAATTTCATCATAATTTAGATATGTACTTAATTTCGTGTCTTGTCTCATTATGAATAATGAATGACACGAAACACAAATTTTCAAGTAGATATGATATCATATACTATGCTATCAATAATGCATCTTCAATTATATTTTTGATGTTACTAATTATTTGTTCACTTTTTTTTATAGTTGTCTCTAATTACTTGTTCATTTTGATAAATTAAAAAATGTCAAAAAAAATTTACCTATTATACCCTCAATTAATTACTTTGAAAAAGGTAAAACTGTTTAAAAATCTTAAATTTTTAATTCATCTACTTCATAATTAATAGGGGTAAAATGATAAACTCACTATGTTAATAATTATTTTCTTAATAGATGTGTCAATTTAAAAGTAGACAAATAATTAGGGAGATGGAGTATGTTTCACTAGACTCAAATATTAATTCGTTAATTATTAATGTCAGAGTGAACATTGGGTGATGTGAAGAAAGATGAAACAATTTATTGACTTAAAAATAAATTATGCACATGTTCTGTAATAGTACACTAGATCCACAATTTTAATATCGCTATTCAATGGCCAAATAAATGAGGCTGCTGCACTGATTGAAAAAAAAAAAAACTGATTGTAATAAAACATTTAAATTAATTTATCATTTTAAGAGTTTTACACCGGAATTATGTATTGTTTTAAAGAAAACTATTGAAAATACTTTTAAACTCAGCGTGAATTATTATTTTCATTCTTAAATTATTGGCAGTCTTTAAAACACTCACTTGACTAACTGAACTTAAATCTATCTCGATCTCGCAACATGAGTGAAATACATCCCTAAATATTTTCGTCTAGTTTAGGAGTACGATGTTTTCAACACTTCTCTTTGCTTTTATTAAGATCTCATGCTCCTACAAGAGTTTGAGACTACTCGCTATATCATGTGGCAGATCAGATGTGTATTTAAGTTTAGTTAGTCAAGTAGATGAGTGTGTTTAAGACTGTCAATAGTTCGAAGATAAAATTAATAATTTACATCATGATCAGGATGTTTTCAATCCTTCTCTTTTTATATACCTATCTAAACTATTAAGTACTTCATTTATATAAAAAAAAAAACATATTGAGAATATATCTTTGACCAATTCAATATTGATATGTGTTGTAATATAAGGAGAGTAATAGTTTAGGTCAATAGACATAACAATAGGTAGTTAAAATATGAAATTTGATAACTACTTTTATTTGCAATTTTTCTTTACTATTCTTTTTTTACTGATTAAGTTATTTCTTCATTAAAAGAAAAAAAAAGAGAAAAAGCTTCATGAATTTCGGCACCATTTGGGCAGTGTCGTGCATCTCAAAACCTATTTAGGGTTTCGAAGTTCTTGTGCAGAAGAAAGATTAAAAAATCCTCTGATTCGATTAATTTTATTTTGTCAATGAAGATTCTAGATTAAAATGTGGTTTAATAAAGATAATTCATATTTGTTTCGCAAAACTATGGCATATAATATTTGTCTCTCTCATATACACCGATTTGTCCTAGATCGTCTTATATTTAAATCTTGAAAATAAAATTGCTTTTGATAGAATGTCCCTTACCTGACAATTTGTATGATAAGTAGTTAATGAGGATATAAATGCATGTCATGATTTTAATATTATATTGCAGCTTAGAGATATGGTACTTCATGGCATTAATTCTCGTGGCTGGATATCTCAAGAATGCTGAAGTGGCCGTCGATGCAATTTCTATTTGGTCAGTTTACTAATTTTTTTTTTAAATGTGATACTGACATCATTTTATTTAATTTGGCACGAATCTTTAGGCTTCTGGTAACATCTTTTTCTATATATTTAATGTAATATTGATTGACCATAGTAATAAGTAGGATACTCTAACTCGATCGTATATATTTAACGAAAAGTACAACTGTTAATTTTTTATATTATTTATATGTGTTGTGTGCATGCTTATTATGTATTTTCAAATATCAATAAGGATTGTGATATAGCATAAGTAATTTATTTTTTATCTAACGGTTTCAGCTCTATTAGATCTAAAGTCATTTTTATTAGGAACGTTTTTTCTTTCAAATTAACATTATGAGATTTTCTGTGTGAATCTGGAAGTGATGGCCCTAATATGGATTTCGACATCGGGTGGAAAATCAGAAGAAAATACATTCTTAAAGAAAAAAAAACTTTTAACAGATCATTATAAGATTTATAAAGATATTTTTATGCGCTATATCACTTGACCCCTTATAATAAAAAAAAAATGAACCCAAGTATATTACCGTTTTTTTAGTCCATTTTGTATATATTTTGAAATATTTAGGAAAAAGGCAATAATTTCTTACTTTGTGATTATGATTTCCATTTTTTATTATTACAAACTGATTGAGGGTGATATTCATGATGTCTATCATCACAAATTTAAATTTTGATGGGTGAATTAAAGTGAAAAACTAAAAACTCTGTTGTTTGGGTTATAAAAGCTTGAAAACTCACAAATATATTTTATAATTTATTGAAATTTTTGATAAATTAATGATTGAGGTTCGTTAAAGATGTCATTTGAAGTTTTGGTTTAAAAGTGAAAGCTATTTGGTGATTTTCGTGGGTTGAAGTTTGTAGGAGACGAAATTTAATTTTTATATAATTTCATATAATCTAGAATAGAAGTATCCACATACACCTCTTATACACAATTTATACACGATTAATACATCGTTAAACAATAACTGTATAATATTGTATAATCTTATATACCGAATGTATAAACATTGTTGAAAAAATTATTATATGAGTGTGAACTAAAATTATAACTATGTCAGTGCAATATATATTATATTATTGAAAAATTACTTGGGTAATAACCTCACCAATAGTTATTTTTACAAATTGTTTACGTTATCAATGTATAAAAGTTAAAGTATTAATATCTTTCATTTTTTAACAATGATATCATTATTTGATTGTAGTATGAATATCCAAGGCTGGACATTCATGGTTGCACTTGGATTTAATGCTGCAATAAGGTAATCTTATATAAGAGAAAGCATTCAACTCGTCAATCCTTGAACTATGTAATATACTTTATTTGTTGGGTTACGAACTAGCATTTCACTAGAGGTTTCTTATCTACACAACTTTGTGTGATTATTGAAGATATTCGCTATGAACTATAAGAACAATAGAATTGGAAAAGAAGAAAGTATTTTTTATTTTTCCTTTTTAAGCAGTTAGATGTACAATGACTAAATTCTATGTATTTATATTTTCCTTACTAATTAACTTACCTAACTTTTTGGTAACTACCTTCTAACTAACTTCTTGAAGAAGTCCTAACTAACTCTAAACACTCTCCTTTTTTAACTATCTCATTACTCCCCCTCAAACTAGGTGGTGTAAAAATATTTAATACCCCTAGCTTGGACAGTAGATAGGCATGTTGTGGCCTGTTGAGACCCTTGGTTGGCAAATCAGCCGGCTGATTATGTGTTGATACATAAGTAATCTTAACCAGCCCTTGTTGAAGTTTTTCCCTGATGAAATGACAATCAATCTCAATGTGTTTAGTACGTTCATGATAGACTGGATTAGAGGTCAATAGAATAGCAGACTTGCTATCACTCTATACTTGAACTGGTAACTGAACCTCAGCCTTTACTTCTTTCAGCATTCCAATCAACCAAACTAACTCTGCCACAATAGAAGCTAAGCTCCTATACTCAGCTTCAGCTGAGCTTCTTGAAACAATGGTTTGCTTCTTAGCTTTCCAATACACCACAGACTCTCCAAGTTTAATGACATAGCCAGTCACAGACTTCCTTGTAAGAGGGCATGCTGCCCAGTCTGCATCACAATAAGCTGTAATTTCATTACTACACTTCCTAGATAGTAGTATACCTTGACCTGGCTATCTTTTAATGTATTTGACAACTCTAAGTGTTGCATCCATATGAGACTTATTTAGTTGATGTAAAAACTAACTTAAAGTTTGAACACTAAAAGAAATGTCTAGTCTGGTCATGTTTAAATATAGCAGCTTCCCAATCAGTTTTTGATAGACACTTTGATTTGTTAGAGGCTCATCTTGATTCTGTCCAGTTTGATCATCATATTGCTTTGATGTCAACTTTACATTTACATCCATAGGTGTTCCTGTAGTCTTTGCTCCTGATAAACCAACTTTAGAAATAAGCTAAAGTGCATACTTCCTTTGATGCATGACAACTTTACTGTTTGACCTTATAAACTCTATCCCAAGAAAGTATTTCAACTCTCCTAGATCTTTCATCTTAAAACTTTGTTATAAGGACCTTTTTGTTTCCTCCACCAGCTTTAAACTACTTCCTGTTATTAAAATTTCATTCACATAAACCAAGATTATCGTAGTTCCTTCAGTTGTCCTCCTTGTAAACAACGAGTGATCATACTGACTTTGCTTGAAATGTAGCTTCTGTAGACTTTCTGCAAACTTATGGTTCCATTGTCTTGGTGCTTGTTTAAGCCCATACAATGACTTTTCCAATCTGCATACCTTATTCATATTCACCCCCTGATTGGAAAACCCTTGTGGCATAGATATATATAACTCATCCTCTAAATCACCATTTAGAAATGCATTATATACATCCATTTGATGTATATGCCAACTCTTGGACACAGTTAAGGCTAGAATGGTTCTTACTGTGACCATTTTTACTACAGGAGAAAAAGATTATTTATAATCTATGCCCTCTTGCTGACTATATCCCTTAGCTACCAGCCTTGCTTTATACCTTTGTATTTCTCCAGTTGACTTGTACTTAATATTATAGATCCACCTACATCCAATAGCAACCTTCCCTTTAGGCAACTCAACTAGTTTCCAAGTGTTGTTATCTTGTAATGCTTGTATTTCAGCTTGCATTGCTTCAATCCACTTAGGATCTTTACTAGCATCAGCAAAGGAAGTAGGTTCAGTTAGCACAGAAGTTACAGCAACAAACTCTTGGTAAGACTTAGATAAGTGACTGTATGAAACACACTCCTTTATAGGATACTTCACTTGTTTGCCTATATTAAGGACACAAAATCTTTCATCCAAACTGGTGGATGAACTCCTCTAGTGGACCTTCTATTCACCACTGTCTGAGGATCATTAAACATACAATCATGTCCTTGAATTGTTTCCTCCACTGTATCTTGTTCAATATTATCAGTCAAGTTTCTGACTAATTCTGTATCACATTGAGTTTCTTGTACATACCTATGATTAAATTTGTTCTTGTCACTCATGTTAGCATAGCCTAACTTCCATTCTACATTCAGCATATCATTATCCAAATGATTTACAAAAGGACCTTTTTTACTTTTATCTAAAATAGTTAAGAAAGGAAAGACTGACTCTCTAAATATCACATCTCTACTCACAAAGAAGCTGTTGGAAGTCAAATCTAACAAAATATAACCCTTTTGGGTTTTTGAGTACCCCATATGTACTGCAACCTTTGTCCTGGATGCTAGTTTATCACTTTCAGTTAACAATTCAGCATAGCATAGACAACCTAATATTCTAAGATGAAATATCATTGGCTTAACACCATACATCATTTCATATGGAGATTTACCTCCCAGAACTCTGCTAGGTATTTTGTTTATCAAGTAAGCAGCTGCAAGTACACACTGACCCCAAAACCTTATAGGAATATGGCCCTGAAACCTTAGCGTTCTAGTCACCTCTAATAGATGTCTATGCTTCCTTTCAGCTACTCCATTTTGCTGTGGAGTATAAGGATACGATCTTTGATGTACTATACCTCTTTCCTTTAACAAAGTAGCACATATAGCATTCATAAATTCAGTTCCATTATCAGACCTTACCTTCCTTACCACTTTGTCAAATTGTGTCTTGACAAACTTCAGAAAATAATCTAAAGCTACACACACATCTGCTTTATTTTTTAACAGAAATAACCAACTCATCCTTGAGAAATCATCAACTATTGTGAGAAAAAATATGTTACCATCAAAAGTTGCCTGTTTATATGGACCTCATACATCCAAATGTATCAAATCAAAAGTTTGACTACTTTTAACACTACTAACAGGAAACATATTTCTGGTTTGTTTTGCACAAGGACATACAGTACACTATTTTAGCACTTTATTCACTACTTCTGAATTAATAGGAAAAACTTTACTCAACATTTGTGCAGATCCATGTCCTAGCCTCTTGTGCCATACATTCAATTCCTTTTCTGATAACTGTTGTATCTCTAGCTTCTTTTCAGGTACAACAAATGACTGGTGCTTTAATTGATCTTTTGACAAATTCCTTAGCAGTAGGTACAAACCATTCTCCTTTTTACCAACTTCCCTCACTTTGCCAGTGTAAAGCTCCTGAAACACACAAAAATGAGGGAAGAAAGTGACTGAGCAATTTAACTCCTTAGTCACCTTACTCACTGATAATAAGTTGTACTTGAACTTTGGTATGTGATAAACATTTGTAATCACACTTCTTGGAGATATGTTACATAATCATGTATGACACACATATGACACTTCCCCAGTAGGTAAATATATAGGTTTTGGCTCTTTAACCTTGATAACAGACTCACTAAAAAGCATATTCAAGTTTGACAACATATGATTAGATGCCCCAGTATCTATAATCCATACATGACTATTTTCAGAAATTAACAAAACTTTACCTGCAGTATTAGCCTGAGTTTCATGTGCATGACTTGAATCTTATGATTTTTGTCCACCTCCTTGATTCTGCTTCAGTATTTGAAGAATTTGACTATACTAATCTTTGGTGAAATTGCATCCTTGTAACTGGTTTGAACATTCCTCTATATTACTCATATGATTTTTCACAGGTACATTAGTGTTACCTTCATAGCTGAAAGAAACTCTACCAGACACATCCTCATAATCATCCTTTCTTATGTTGTTAATATCATTTCCAACCATGTAAGCTCCAGTTCCTGTACTGGTATTCACTTTCCTTTTTGACTTGAAATCAGATGGATACCCAGTTAGCTTATAACATTGATCCTTAGTGTGTCCCTTGCATCTGCAAAAACCACATACCACTGGAAAGTTCTTCTTGAACTTGTTAACCCCTTGGGAACTAGAGCCTCCACTAGTTCTTGAGTACATTGCCAAAGGATCCATTCCAGTACTACCCATAGAACTTAGGCTTATACTTGACCTACTAGAGGTCATTTTTTGACATTCATCATTTACAACCATAGCATAGGCTTGATTTACTGTAGGAATAGGATTCATCAACAAGATCTGACTTCTTGCTTGTCCAAATGACTCATTCAATCCCATCAAGAACTGATACAATTTCTGGCGATTTAGATGATCCACAAAACCTCTTGCCTTTTCACAATTACATCCAGGAGGTGGTACCAAAGTCTCAAATTCATCCCATAATGTTTTGAGCTTTGTAAAGTATACAGACACAGAATTTGTACCCTGTTGCAAGGTTGCAATTTCTTTGTGTAGACTGAAGGTTCTTGATCCATCTAATTGATCAAACCTTTCTTTTAAGTCATTCCACACAGCTTGAGCTGATGATGCAAAACCTACTCCTCCTAGCAAACTCTTGACACAGAATTTAGAAGCCATGAAAGAACAATGGCATTCACCCTTTCCCACTGACCTCTTAATTCTGCACTTACATCTTCTTATTTACACGATCCATCTACCAAACCAATCTTGTTTCTTCCAAGTAATGCCAATCTAATCGACCTACTCCACAAAGCATAGTTCTCAATTCCAATAAGCTGGAATGAAATCAGATTAACCCCACTGATATCAGCAAGACTCAAGAACAGAGGATGACTATAATCAACCCCTTGACTCATCGACATAGCTGGATGGAGCTTGGATTTCTAGAAATTCCACCAACACTACTGGTTCCAATTGTTTGTTCACCAGTTACCCCTTGAGTCATGCTTGTAATCTTTCTTCTTTTTCAAATTGATTTTCGGAAGCTAAACTGAATTATCAAGACGATCAGAATTCTTTAGACTCTGATCTTTAGACGTAATACACAAAGACGAACAGACTTCTCCAGATTCTCCAGATTCTGATCTTTAGACTTAATACATAGATGACTTCTCCAGATTCTGATCTTCAGACGTAACACACAGATGACTTCTTTAAAGTTTTATCACCCGCTCTGATACCATGAAGATATTCACTATGAACTATAAGAACAATAGAATTGGAAAAGAAGAAAGTATTTTTTATTTTTTCCTTTTTAAGCAGTAGATGTACAATGACTAAATCCTATATATTTATATTTTCCTTACTAACTAACTTACCTAACTTTTTGGTAACTAACTTCTTGAAGTAGTCCTAACTAACTCTAAACACTCTCCTTCTTTTTTAACTATCTCATTAATTATGTTTATGTACAGCGTAAGGGTGTCAAATGAACTAGGAGCAGGACATCCAAGAAGCGCGAAATTCTCAGTAATGGTAGCCTCCATCACTTCTCTTTTATTCGGGATGTTCCTGGCAATGTTGCTTCTTGTTTGTCGGAGTTGGTATCCTCTATTGTTTTCAAACAATGAACAAGTCCAACATGTTGTGTATGAGCTCTCACCTATCTTAGCTGCCACCATTGTTGTTAGCAGTCTTCAACCTACTCTTTCAGGAGTGGCTATTGGAGCAGGATGGCAAGCTTATGTTGCATATGTAAACATAATTTGTTACTATTTGTTTGGTATTCCAATAGGTCTCATACTTGGCTTCCTCCTTGACACTGGTGTTAAGGTACAATTTTCTGTCTTAACTTGATTTTTTAAAAAAAAAAACAATTTCGTAAGACAGACATTGTATTATTTAATACATGATTTTGTAGGGAATTTGGTATGGGATGCTTGCAGGTACGACTGTTCAAACTGGTGTGTTGATCATGATGATCCTTCGAACTAATTGGAACAAGGAGGTAAGGCTTACATCAAGAATCAAATGTAGGCTAGTTATTACTTTTAATTGTATCTTACAAATGACTTGATTGTAATACAGGCTTCCCTTGCCGGAAACAGGATAAAACTATGGGGAGGAGACTCAAAGGTCAAAGAAAATGGTGAAAACCTTATTAACTGACTGCAGACGAGATCCATATCATACTGTTTGTTTAGTTTGGATGCCACAAAAGCTGTGCGTGTGTGTATGTGTGAGAGAGAGAGAGAGAGCGAGAGAGCAATTTTAATACGTAGTTTGCACGTGTATATCAAGATTATCAGGGGCATGTGTTGGTTGATACATGAATAAGATGAGTAAATTCCTCTCTTCAATGCTGTCTGCACAAGGATGACATACACAAATCGAGAATGTTCTCTGCATATTTACAGTATCTCTGCCAAAAAGAATCAACTAGTTTCTTGCCTGAATTGACACAATGGATACTTGCTTTTACTCTCAGACGTTGTCCAAGAAATGAGTGTAAACAAATGCAAAATGCAGAGAATAGCAGAATTGATATTTGCTAATTATATTAAACAAGGGTAGAAATATACAACAGGAACTTAGAATGGTAATACACATTAGCCTATACTTACCAATAAAGAATAGAAAGCTAAACGACAAACATCTTTACATGTATGTATATGCTTCATTTTTGTAAAAAGAGTGCAGCTCCAACCAAGGCTATCCATATTGTTAAAATTGCCCAGAATGATTGGCTTTTCTCCAAACCAACTGGGGGCTTCCAGACCAGAAAGTCTCCCACCCAGTCCCTGCTCGATGGAAGCTGATTTGTTGTAGACCGACTTTGTCTTTCATCTTGGTCCTTCTTTTTGTCAGTCCATGATCCAGCGTAACTACACAAAAAAAGGAAGGGAAATTAGTGCTGATCTTCAACAATGCTTGGAATCACTCAGCCTCAGGAAGCATGAGTACCTTAAAAACCTAACAACTTGTTCAAAATGCAAACCTTTTCTAGCAGAAAGATCTATGTGAAGCTGAGAGGCAAGGTTGTGAAGATGACAGGGAGTCGGGGAGAAGACTAGTGTGTCTGACCCAAGGTACCCCAAAAAGGATCTTTATGCTGAGGCTGGCAGCTCATCGAAGTCTCTACACTAGAGACAGACTAGCTCACTGGAGTGTTGTTGATAACCTGTATTGTCCCTTGTGTAGCTACAAATGGAAGTATCTCTCACCTTTTCTTTGAATGTGAGTATATCTTCTAATACATGGAGTAATATTCTTCAATAGCAGGGGGGGGATACAGAGGCAAATGCTGCTTTGGCAGGAAAAGGTGCAGTAGACAGCAGTAAATTGCAAGGGAAAGAGTTCAGCTGCTGAAGTGTATAGAATGGCAATGGCTCGTTCACTATACTATGTTTGGCAAGAGTGGAATATGAGAATCTTCCAGGGAAAGCAGAGGACTGTGGGAGCAATAGTCAGGATGATTATCCAAGAAGTTGTCTTTAGGGGAACCTTGACGGCTAAACTAGCAAAGAAGATGGAAAGCTTGAACTTCTATTCTAGCAGAATCTACTATATGGACTATAAGATAGTTTAGTATTATTCTCGTAGCTCCTTTCTTGTCCTCCGATTTCTGGTTCTACCTGTTGTTTTTGTGCATCGATTATCACAGTATTTTGCTGTTGTTAAATGTTATGTAAGGCTTTCCCTATTATTTGCTATGCCTTCTTTACTTTTGGAAAAAAATAAATCAAAATACTTTGATATGCATTGCTTGAGTCGAGGATCTTTCAGATACAGTGTCTCCACTTCCACAAGGTAGGAAGAAGGTCTATGTACACTCAACCCCCACCTGTCGGATGTTACCAGGTATGCTGTTGTTGAACTATGTTGCTCAAACTCTTCAAAACTTTTGACAGGTACAAGTCAGATCCTCCAAAACTAGTACATTTTTGGAGGATCCGACATGGGGGCGGCAGTATTTTTGAAGAGTCCAAGCAACATAGGTTGTTGATGTACTATAGATAGAGGAGTGCATGGACCAGTGGAAGAGTAGCTTAGAACTGATGCTGGAGCCCTTTTGCTCAGCTTCAATTTGTTTCAAGTGCTTTTTGACTTTGTGTTGTAATATTCCAATTGGTAAATATAATTTATTCACATACCCCAAAAGCAAAAGATAATTTCAATTGTTCAACTTTCCTGCTACATCTATGCTTTAACCAATAGAGATCATAGAGGCACATACTACAAAATTTTCCAATAATCCATGGATGCTAAAAGTAGCACACAAATAATAATGGTGTAATAGTCAATTTCGCTGGACTGTTTCACCACATACCTGTACTACCTCCAACCATTACATACAGGTATCAGGTAACTTTGCTCAATGCTTATCAAGGCTTCAGCAGATCGGAAGAAATTACCTAGATTTTTTCATCTCTGCTGGAAGTTGAACCATGGTTTTCAAAGTTCACACCCACTTCATTTACCACTAAAGGCACACTCTTGGGTAAAGAACTTTAATTAAATTACTGTTACAATTATATTGATGCCAGCTAGTAACTTTATGCTCAAGTCATTATAGTATTAAAACGACGAACCACTAATGTAACATATTGATTGCCCCAGGCACTTGCATATCATGCCCACTGCATAGAAGCAAGTAATTGGTACTGTTTTATTTAGCTAACATACGCAATATAATATTAGATGAATGGGACTTACCTATCATAGCTAGAACCAATAAGTGGTATAGTAACCATTTCTTCTTGAGATATCTTCAACTTAGGTGCTTGCAATATATAACGAAGCTCTGCAGCTTGACGTCGAATGCTGATACTGGGATGTTTCCTTTCTAGTTGCTTATACAAATCAATGCAGTCTGAATGGCGGTTATTAGCTTCATAAGCCATAGCAAGCCATATTTGTATCTGAAAGTTCAATTTGCAAATGCAATTAGTCTTGGAAAAAAAATTAGCACATTTTGTATGTGGCTACTCAGGAAGTAGCTTGCCACTAACCTCTCCACCAAACAAGGTTGGTCTAGGAATGATAGTAAGAGCACCTTCAAGGAACTCTATGGCACGTCCATACATGCCCTTCCCATAAGCCTTCTGGCCCAAATCGAACATTAATTGAGCAGTTTTTCTGCGTTCCGATTGCTCCTTTGCCACCTAAATTTCAAACCAGAGTTAAAACGATGATTTTGAGACTAAAGGATCTGAAATTTTTCATCAGACCAATTTTTAGCCAAGTAATTTGGAAAATATTTTCACCCTTACTAACTCATCACAATAAAGCTTCACCACATAAAGCAAGTTTTTTGGTAGAGCGTATTAGCAAAAATAATGCATGCATTAAGCCTGTGTATTAGTGGTACCTCGTTTGGTACACTTTTTCATGCTATGTATAACTAATGCTTTCATTATTTTTACACTCTATTGTATATAATGGTGAATATTACTAATACCATGGATTTCTAGATATTAGTAATGTAGGGTTTTAGTGCATGCACTAGCATGGTTAAAGACCTCATTGCCCCTTGAAATCTTTTTTTACATCTTTTCAACCATAATTGTGAAGGGTATCTTTGTAATAAATATTTTATGCAATGTATGCTATTATTAATACACCAAATCAAACAATGTATAAGAAATCATCTATGTATAACTAATGCAAGCATAACTAAAACAAGCATTTTTAATGCAAGCATTACTAATACACTCTATTTAGCATTATTTTTATGCACTCTACCAAACGACCCCTAAAGTATTTGATGAAGCATGCAAAAGAAATATATGCAATAACAGTTTTGAGGATATTTGCAGCATATTTCTACTGTCACTACAGCTCTTCGAGGGTGTCTTGCTTGCAAATACTCATATTATTCAAATAAGAAAACCACTTCCAAGTAGTGGAAAATAGGTTTTAGCCATTGATGCAGTACAAAATGAAATTACCCATGATAGTTTCCTTTCATTTGCTCACCAACTAGTGGCTACCACGATTCAAAATGAAATTACTACTCCATCCATCCCAGAATAAGCGTCACTTTAGCACAAATATTTTTTCCAATACATCTCACCTTAGGAATTCAAGATAAAAAATAGTAGTATGTTTTTCCAACTGCACCCTTGTAGTAAAGAACTACTCAGTAATAGTCCTCAATTATCAAGAATAGCTAATAAATAGGGTTAACTTAGTAAACTATACCTTCTTTTTATTATATTATATTTCTTAATGGGTGTGAAATGAGCTAAAGTGAAACTAATTTTGGGACTAAAGGAGTACTTAACAGTCACCAAATCCAAAATTCAACCTGAGTACAGTTTCAAAGGTGATGCTATAACAGTAGTTAGTTAAACATAGATGAAAGTGTACACCGGAAAAGGCCATGTTGATCCTATCATTACTAGGTGCATCAGCTATTTATCTCCAAGAGCTAATACGTAAACCAAATAATTATACTGCGAAGATATAAAGCATAATATGGATGCAAGTTTCAAGTTCCTTTGGTTCATCTTCTCGTCTGCCTAAATCTAGATGGGCGAGAAGTAGCAGGTACGAAAGCTATGATTGGTGGTGTGCACAAACTAGCCCCAACTCTATCATTATAAATAAGGCATGGATTGTTATAACATCAATAATAATACAGGCAATGATAAAGGCATCACCTTTTCGAGCTCCCTTCGAACTCTTTCACGTTTCTCCTCCTCAGTTTCTTCACTGATTTCACCTTCTTCACCATACTCCTCATCAACACGATTCTGCAATTCCTCAGCTTTTTTCTCCAATTCCTTCATTTCCTCTAGCTCCTTAACTCTCCTCTTCATTTCTTTCTCCCAATCGAACTCTTCTCCTCCTCCACCACCTTCTCCTTCATCTTCAACACCATTTCCATTCTCATCATCACTTGAATTCTCATAATCAACCGCACCCACTTTCGAATTCGCTTTACCCCGAAAACCCACTTTCGGATTTAATCTTTCTCTTTCATTTTCAAACCCAATAGAAGCATACATGCTCTGATTCTGACATGGGTCTTTCTTCACAAAAAAGTTCAACAGAACATCCCTCGTTTTCCGATCTGGTAAGACTACGGCACGTGGAGTGGTCAAGTGAGTTCCGTCAAGCAATAGTGCTATGTTTCCGACTACTACCGCCATCTCCGATGAGTACTCAAATGAGTGAAAGAGGAAAACAGAGTTGGAATTTCATTTCAAACTGGGAAGAGTAGATATTTTAGCATATGAGTAATGAAATGACGAAAAAGACCATCCGTTTGCGGTTTTGTGATGCTAAGTTAGTTGTAAATAGTGAGAAATTGTCTGGGTATTAATGGGTGCAAGAAAATGGAGACGTGGCCCATCACTATAACAAGAGCCGTGTGGCGTTGAATGCAATTGGGTCTAAGAATTGTTTTGTCACGGCGTCAGCCTTTTCTGCTTTCACGGATGACCCACCATTCTCCGCCGTCGATGTGGCGGAGAAAACACCATCTACGGCAGAGAATGAAACACGATGAACCCTCAAAGACTAATCCAGAATTTTAGTTTCTAGCTTCGGAATAAACATGTTAGTATATACTACTACCAATTCAAGTTAAGACAAATCAAGATTTTAAAATTTTATTAAATTCAGTCACGAATTTATTGATATTTATTTATTTTTTTCCTCCCACTTCACATCCATTACACACTCTCTCTATCTATCACTTCACTTCATTTTCTGTCCCTTTTTTTAAAAATTGAAGTGATTTTATTACTATAGGAATTTGGTGATTTCTCTGATGAAGGTGGGTAAGTGCAGTAGTGGTGATGGCAGTGATTTATTGATTTATTTGTTTTGCTTGGTAAGTGAAATGAATGGTTCCATATGTAAAGAGAAATAACAATTTTGAATTGACTCACAAGACAACGAGGTACCACAAAATTGGCCGACCTAAGGTTTTCTTCTGGTGGCTCCTTCATAGGCAGCGGTTGCGCAGCTTTCATGGCTGCTACGTCCATTAGACGGCCTCCTTTTGAGGTTGTCCAGCCTGCCCCACCACCACATACGCCATCATTTTCAATTTAAATACTCTAAATCCTAAACAAACTGCCCTAATTAACTAAAAAACAATCGTAAAATCAATTGAAATAATTCATGGAGAACCTATTATCACGTTTTCAATGGAGGAAAGGCAAGACTTTATGATCAAAGAGGGATTGCATCAAGTATTGGTATTTAAATTATCCCATAGTTCTCCAGATTTGAAGGTATTAAGGTCAAATTGTTTAATTGGCTTACTTGCTCCAAGACAAATTTTGTTGAGGTTTGATCAATATGAAGATTATGTACTAGCTTTATCTCGCTCAGTTAATTATCTTTTCTACAATGGAAAGGAGCACCAATGTAGGGTTTTCCATGATCCATTAGATATAATCCTAAGGAGGAAATGACGCTAGATGCGGCTTGGATTTCTTTACTGAACTTATCTCCAGATTTATTTGCAAAGAAGTCTCTGTTATCTATAGCATCGGCAGTTGGGAAACCAATAGCTATAAATGAAGCTACTCAAATCAAGTCAAGTCCTAGCACGGCTAGGGTCAAGGTTATACTTGATCTAGTGGAAGAGCTTCCAAATCGTATAAGGTTACAATTTGTAGATGGAAAATCTGGTAAGTTGATTGAGGTTTTTCAGGAGATTGTATATGATAATCTACCTTTGTATTGCAATTATTGTAAGCAAGGTCATGATGAAGATAGTTGTCATTTGTTCTCGAAAAGAAATCAAAATAACAAACAAATTGATGAAATCATTGAAGTTGCTTTAAAAGGTACTATTGATAGTGAAAAGTATTAAGGTGATGCGAGAGAAATACTAAATGAAAAAAGAAAGATTGTAGATGTCGATAAAAGTAAAGCTACTTTTTTAGATCGACAGTTGGTTGTTGCCATTTCTGAGCAAAATCATGCAAACTCAATGGATGTTGATACAAGCAATATTGGTGTTCAAAAAACTACTGAAAACAAATGTGATTGCAATAACCAACAGACTGCTACTAATGAAGTGCAATCAAAAGAAGTTGGCTAAATTTAATGTCTAATGCAACTAAAAATGCAGGGGGACACCAAGAGTTGGGGTTGATGCGCCGCGAGTTAGTTTAGGGCAAAAATTAATGGATTCGGGACAAAAACTAATGGATACATCTGATGTTGAAGATGCTAAAAATTCTAGGCAATATGTTTTGCAAGTTGAAAACGAGAATACAACTAAAAACTGGACACTGGTTGCACACAAAAATTCAACTAGTAGTCGGACCCTTTCCCCAACTAGTCAAAACAATTCTCCATGTAGTGAAAAGGGTGTGACTGGAGCAGGAAAGATATTAGTAATGCCTCAAGAGACCTATTATGTTCGAATAGCTTTGATGTTTTATTGAAGACTACTGGAAAGTAAGTAAGGTTAACAGAGAATGACAACGATTTGATCTAAGAAAAACATGTCTCACCACCTGCTTTGAATAGCAAATTAAGTCCAGAAGCTCCCATATTTGTGCGTAAATGTGTGATTGCAAAGAAGAATGTGTCAAGGGCCTTAGTGTCAAAATACAATTGATTTGGGCTAGGATTCTCTTTATGAAAATGAGCAAGACAATGTGTTGGACATATGCTTTGATAGAGTGGCTAGGGAAGGGCATCTATCACCTAGGCAACAAAGAAGTAGAAGCAACAAAAGCAAAAAGAAGACACATGGAAGGCAACATAGTTGGGACAGTAAAATGACTGAGGAGTTTGTTCCAAGGCACCTACCGACGCGACAGGCAAAACATAACCATTTGACAGTATCAATAGGTTCAACAAGATCCAATAAATCCATAAAGAAAGAATGAATTATCAAGTGTTGTTGGATAGGCTTGAAGAAGAAGACAAGAGAAAAATACTCCAAGTTACTTTTGATGGGCAATCAATCGTTTTTATTTCATGCTTTTGTAATAGAAAGTTTGAGGCTGATAACTCAACTTTCTTATTGATTGGCATGTTTTTACATTATTTAAGCATCCTCATTTGTAATATTATCATGGAGTGTATTACAAACTTTGTGAGCTCTTATTTTCTTTATCCTTGTTAGATAGCAGAAGTTAGGTACTTCATTAGGATTAGCAAGGTAAGTCCTAACCCCCCTTGCTTGTACTTATCCCTATTGATATTTATTATATTTAATAAAAGGTCGCTAGACATTGTCTAGTGGTAAATTTACTTTTTTTTTTAAAAAAAAGAATGGTTCCATATGTATATATAGCTGAGTGATTGGTAATGGCTCTTTGCTTTTAAGAGAAATTTGCATATTAAATCATTATTTATTTTTTGTTAGAGTTATTATGAAGTACTATACACAATCATTATTGAAGTCAGGGGTGAATCGACATTAAGTGAAGGGTGGGGTGTAAGTTAGTATTGAGGTTAGGTTCACTTTCATAGAGGAAATTAATATTAAGCAGTTCGAGGATGAAGACTTGAATAAGCTCAGAAAATAAGGTGGTGTCCAAGAAGACTCAAGATGTCATTCTTGATGTTGGTAGGGTGCTCAGTTTTAGAAGGAGGATTTGTGTCCCTCGAATTTGTGGTTTGATACAAAATGTATTGATAAAGAGGTGTTTGGATTGGCTTAAGATTTAAGTCAATTTTTGACTTCTTAAAGTGTTTGGCAAATATAAAATAACTTAAAATAAGTTCAAAATGACTTAAAATAAGTTAGGAAGTGTTTGACAAGGTCAAAAATGACTTAAAATAGGCTTAAAATGACTTTAAATAAGTCAAAAAACCAAAAGTAGGTCTCCCCCTACTTTTTACTTTTTGACTTAAAAGTGATTTAAGTTTGACTTTTCTTTTTGATTTAAAAGCTTCTTTTTTTAAGTTAATCCAAACGGGCTTTGAGTCTCATGCTACGTGATACTCGATTCATTCAGATGTATCAGGATTTGAGACAGCTTTATTGGTAGCCTAGGACGAAGAAGGACATAGTTGAGTACGTATCCAAGTGTCAAAATTCTCAACAGGCGAAGTATCAGCATCAAAGACATGTAGATTTGCTTCAGAATATGCCCTTTTCAGAGTACAAATGAAAAGGATAGCCATGAATTTCGTGGTAGGCTTCCCAAGACTTTGGGAATGTATAACTCAATTTGGGTCGTTATTGACAGGTTAACTAAATCATCCCACTTCATTCCGGTTATAATGGATTACAACTCCCAACAGTTGGCTAAGATTTTTGTCAAGGAGATAGTAAAGTCGTGGGTGCCTTTTCTATCATTTCAGACCGTGACACTCAGTTTACTCCTAAATTTTGGAATAGGTTGCTTGGGGGGTTGGATAGTCAACTCACTTTCAGCACAACCTTTTACCCATAATAGGTGGTCAGTCGGAGAGGACGATTCAACTGTTGGAAGACATGTTGAGAGCATGTGTATTTACTTTGGAGGTCATTGGGATCAATTCTTACCCTTATCCGCGTCTCTAACAATAATAATTATCACTGCAACATTGATATAGTACCATTTGAGGCACTCTATGGGAGGGAATATAGATCACCTATAAGGTGGGATACTGGAAATGTGAAATCTTTGGGCGTGGATTTAGTGAGCGAAGTCCATTAAAGGGTGAAAAGTATTCAAACTAAGTTTTTGACAGCCAAGAGTAGACAAAAAAAGTATGCGGATCACAAGATAAGAAACATAACATTTCAGGTTGGCAATTGGGCTTTATTGAAGGTGTAACCGATGAAAAGAGTTATGAGAATTGATTAAAAAAAATAGCCAACTAAACCCTCTTTATATTGGTCTATTTGAATTTTTTGACAAAGTGGGGCTGGTGTCGTACAGGTTAGCGTTGTCATCTAACTTGTCTGGAGTTCATTTAGTTTTTTAAATGTCTATGTTGAAGAAGTACCATAAGAATGGAGATTATATCATCAAGTGAAACTCAAAGTATTGGACAACGACTTGCACTATGAAAAGGAGTCGGTTATTACTCTTGATCAGAATGATAAGAAGTTGAGGATAAATGAGATCAAATCAGTGAAGGTACAGTGAAAGCATCATCCCATTGAGGAGGCTAGTTGTGAAACCTGAAAGGACATGCAAGACAAATACCTTTCTTTGTTTGAGGATCCATGTACTACACCTTACTGACTTAGCCCACATGTTTTTTAGTTATTGCAAACTTTAATTGCTTCATTATCGAGATCTATTTGTAGCCACCATGATTCATCAATCAAACTATATTTTACAAATAATAAAGTCATAATTATTTATGACTAATCCAGTCATATGTTATATTTATAATATAAATAAATTTATATTATTACTAATTAGATATTTTGTGTTTTATGTGACCTATAAATAAATAATAGTTTTTGTTCCGAATTTCACTCAAGCTTTAGCTATTTCTACGATATCTATCATAGTAAATATTTTTTTAGTGAAGTTGTAGTAGGCACTCAACCATTATTTTTTGGGTGAGTAACATTTTTAAATAGTTTTTTCCTTATTAATTTAATTTAAAAAATATTATTTTACTTATTGATTTTGAAAGAATAATCGAGAAGGTATATAATTGTTGCATGATACACTTAATAAATAGTTTGTTTGATCAAAAGTTTAAAATTTCTTCATTTTGAAAAGTATTGTTTGTCCTTTTCAAAAAAAAATCACAATTATAGCAATTTGTGTTTCACTGAGATTTTAAAATATTTCTTAGAATAAAATACCATTTTTATCTTCTAAAAACAGATTTTTCTATTATTACAAAAAAAATTGGTCGAATACCTCAATCACTAAAATAAGATTAGAAAAACACTTTTGAATTTTCAGAAATTTATTCTAACAGACTATTATATGCTCAAATAATATTCTTTGACAAATTAAATTTCATTAATTTTTAAGAGTCGAAAAACTATACCCCTCCGTCCTTTGCATAGGACGATAATCTTTTTGAGCTTTCATTTTCCATTGAGCAAAGATAAAGACGAATATAGAGTTTAATATATGATTCATTAGAATGATTTTAAATAATACACAATAATAACCAACTTCATATTCAAATATTTTTATAAAAAGATAGACAATACTTTTAAAAAATGTTTATTTTAAATTTTACTGGATGCTTATATTGTTTATAATATGAAAGACTAGTAGAATTTTTTATTTGTTTTTATCATTGTTGTATGTATGTTGTAACATTCCACCTTAGAAAGAGCTAAATTTAGAAAGCGCTAAATTGGAAATAGCTAAATTGAAAATTTTGCAAAGTTATGAGTTTTGGGTCAACTTCAAATGACCATAACTTTCAGTACATGATGAGTTAGGTGGCCCATAAGATTTCAAATGAAAGGTCTTGGAATCCTCTTTCCAATGCCACCGAGTTTGCTAAGTTTTGAGTTCGGATGAGGGAGATATGCTCGTTTGAAGTCTGCCTGTCTAGTTAAGGAAAGTTACCCGAATTAGTGAGGGATATTTTGGTCTTTTTCTTACCCCTATCAGCTTAAAACGAATTTAGTAATATTTTTGGGGTCAAATCTGATTTGGGTCAGTTTTCATAATCCCAAATACACTTAGGGTTTTGAGAAGAGTTCAAGAAGAGGAGAAAAGTTCAATGCGTTCATCAAGATTCGGGAGATTTGTTGAGGGATTTCGTCAAATTGAAGTATGTAAGCTTTCATAGTGTTGGGTAAGTTCACCCACACGCCAACCATGATTTCCCTTTTCGAATTTCATCCACAAGATTGAGTATAATTGAGTTCTTGGTGAATTATTGATGAGTTTCTTGAAGTTTGTGATTTATTCTTTAAGTATGAGGTTTCGTTAAGTCGTGTGATGAGGACCTTTATAACACCCGAAAAACTAGTAGGTTAAACTAGAGCCTTACTTAGGGGTTTTAGAGTTTGGCGTGAGGGTTAGAATCGTAAAATGACTTCCCGTACTTAGAATGAGGGATTTAGGGGTTAAACGTCGAGGTACGACTCCCCAAGGACCAACCATGGGGTCCTTGAGGAGGACCCTAAAACAGCCCCTAAAAGCTGGCCAAAAAAGGCTACCTACGGATGGGACTCACTCCCGTAGGTGGACCTACGCCTCGTGGGAAGGGGTTTTGGGTCAAGGCCCCTTTTTTAGAGTTGCAGGCCACCACCCACGAAGGACCAGTACGGTCCGTAGACCCACCCACGATCCGTGGGTCGGGGTCTCATGGGTGAGGCAGTTTTGAGGCTTAGTTGTTTTAAGTTGGGGACTTAGGGGTTAATTCATTATTAGTTAGGGGTCAAGTGGTGTCATTTTATTAGTAATTAGACCACATATATAAACCTAATAGATCCCTAAATACATTGATCCTAGACATTATTTTCAACTCATCAAAAGAACCTAAATTCCCTCCAAGAAATTCTCTCTCTAGAAAGTGAAGAAGAAAAAGAAGAGAAGAAAACTAAGTCAAATTCCTCCATTGTTGCAAGATTTTGTGAGGGCTTTGAATCAAGGTATTATAGCTTATTCATCTATGGATTCTTTCATCCATAGAGCCCCCTAAATTTTCCCCAATTGTGAAGACAAACCCCCAATTCTAGCTAGGGTTTCTTTCTATATTATGGGTAGTGTTGAGTATGATTCCAATTGAGTGGATAGTACTTGTTTATGATTTTTTTAGTATTGATTCATGATATTATGATGATATTATATGTTTTCTATGGTTAACCCTAGTCTAATTGATGAAAATGATATCATGTGGGTCTATGCCATGAAAGGTGAAATTAAAGACTTAGTGCTGATCTTCTAGAATTGATGTTATAAGTAGTAATTGATCAAGAATAGAAGCATGTAAACATGAATTGAATTAGATTAAAGTATAGATGATGGGTCATGACTAGTAATGCATGAGATTGAATCTTTATAATGAGATATGAATAGAATTGCTTAAAGATAAAACTTGTGACTAGAATGTCTTGTGATCTAGATTTGGGTGATGATTGAAAGAGGTAAAACTTTGAGAGTAAGACTTGTAGTCATAAATGCTGACTTCTAGGGTTATGAAAGTAAAGTTAATATGATTTATATTATGAATGTATGCATGTTCTTGTAGAATTTATGTAAATGACATGAGTACACTTTGAGAGTGAAGTGTCAATGATTAGGTTGTTGTTATGGGATGATTGAAAGGTTATTCTCATGAACTCATAATGAACTTAACATGAAAGGTGTTCTCACATAGTAATGGTTCAAGGGTTGAAAGGTTTTTCTCACCTAATGGAACCTAAGGCTAAAGAGCCTTCATACATAGGTCATGGATGGTGATAGTTGCTCACTCATGGTCTAAAGAGGTATTTTAATAAATTAACTTGGATTGATTGTCAAGGACATCCTTCCATGAAACTTGAGTCAAAGTAAAGACTTAATAATTATCTTGTGGGATTTAGGCCTAGCACCGAATGGATCTTGAAATGAGATGGAGGTTCCCGCCTAGTTGAGTTTGGGCTTCCAAAATGGAAATTCTCAACTAGTAGAGTCCGAATTTCCCAAAGTATGTCTTATGAGATGGAAGCCTTCACCTAGTGGAATTTTGGGTTTCTAGTAACAATCTTCGTATCCCATAACTACGTGCCCTATAGAAAAGTTAGCTAGTGAATCCAACTAAGCTAACAAACCGGTTCTACCTTAGGCAAGTGGACCAACCCTTGACGGTGTGGGTAACATCGAGAGGGATCATGTGATAGCTCATATGTTCTCATGTCGATTAAGGCTACATCCCAACTACAACAAGATTAGTAATGAACTAAGATTATGCTTAAAGAAGCATCTCCTAGAGTTCAAACCTAATGGACTAAGATTATGCTTGAGGAAACATCTTCTAGAGTTCAAAATAATGATGAACTAAGATGTACTTAATGTAGTATCTCATAAGGTTCAACTTAATAAGGAACTAAGAGATGCTTAATAAAGTTCTTCCTAGTGTTCCAATGTTTTCAAAGCGGGACTAGTCCCTAATTAAGAAACATGAATATGACGACGTAAAGAAGTACTTAGTATGGATGGGATTATGGGGTCTCATCTATGCATTGCACAAGTATGACTTAAGGTTACCTAAGAAGTGTTGCTCTTATATGATGTATGGTTTGATGGATTGTTGTTATAGTTGCCTTCCATGATATGATTGATTAAATATGAGAGATTCACTTGGTTATGAGAAGTAAGTTAAGGATAAGATCCTAAGATGGTAAGTATGTATGATGACCTAAGGTGGTACTTAGTGTGAGTAGGATTATGTGGTCTTACTCATACATTGCACAAGTATTACTTGAAGCTACTTATGAAAGTCTAAGACTTGACATGTATATGGAATATGTTTGGGATGACCAAAAGGGATACTTAGATTGGATGGGATTATGGAGTATTATCCATGCCTTGCACAAGTATGCTTTGAGGTTACTTGAAAAGTAGTTCTCTTATGATATGGAGGACTAATGGTTGACTAATGTTTATATGATGCCTATGTTGGAGACTTTGCTTATGATTATGATATTGTCTCTTGTGCTTATAGTTTATGTTTCATGAAGTAATTCTTATGATTATGGTATGGCTTATATTGACTAACCCTTATGTTATGTTCTTATGATGTTATGCTAGCTATCATATTTAGTACTTTTGTATTAACGCATACTTTTGCCTACATTCTCATCAAATGTAGGGTTCAGTGATTTGAGTTTTGTTCTTGAGGATAGGTATCTAAGGAGCAAGGAATTGAATATTTGGTGAGTCCTTATAGCTTCGAGGACAAAGCCACTATTTCTTTTGTGTCATTTATTTTCAAGTCGTGAGACTATTGTATGGGTTGTGACCCAAAAGTATTCAAAGTTGTATTAGATGGTTTGAGACATAGTGTAGTAAGACTTTCGCTTGCTTTTATGAAAGACTTTGATTGTATGGACAAAGTTTTAAATTTTTCATACTTTTCTATTATCTTATGTCATGATATGCTAAGGGCTTGTATGAGACCCCTTCAGGGTCAGGTACGCCATTACTTCTAGGGTGTACCCTTGGGTCGTGACAACCTTGTGTTGGAGTATTGTTCTTGAGTAATTTAAGGTGAATTTAGTTGTAGTTATGTTGGGTCTAAGAATCCATAAGAGTTTGAGGGGAATCGTTCGATTCTAGAGGAGTTAGATGTGATTTCGAAGCAAGAAGAGCCGTAAAAAATCTGGGTACAGGGTGGGGTGTCTCAGTGCTCCCCAAATCATTTTCTATAGTTTGGGTCCTGGGGAGTTGCTCCACTCAGTGTGCCCCAACCCACCTTCAGTAGCTCAGTGGCTGGCGCCCCACGCCACTCAGTGTGCCAGGGTCGCCAAGTCCCTACTCTTTTGTTCTTTTTTCCGTGCGAGTTCTCTCGAATCATACCTATATTTTCTACTTGATGTCCACACTCTAAACTACATCTAAGCATCGAGAAATCATTCATAACATGAATCATAACCTTGAATTCATAATTCAAATTTAAGGTAGAGTTAAGTCTTGAGAGTTTTTCCGAGCCATTTTGAGAAGTCTTTTACAATAATTTTTAAACTTGTTTTAAGACTTGAGTACTTGAGTTTGAGGATGAGGAAAGTTAAGTTTCATTTTTCAAAATGAATATATGGGAACTAAGTATTCTCAAGAGTAAATGTTTTTACATTTAAGATGAGAGGAAACACCGATTTCCAAAAGAGTTTATAAGCAGTTTTGAGTACTATCTTTTTTAAGATAAATCTTTTGAGTAATAATCTCAAGGTTGAGGATGAGCAATTTTTTTTAAAAACGTATGAGCTAAGTTATATTTTGGGAGTACTATTGAGCACCGATATGAGGGAGAGTTAAAACAACTCACAGGCCCCATAAACCATGTAGCCAACATGGGTAGAAAGGGCTATACTTTTTAGATGATTCCTTATTGCTTTTTAAACATAGCTTAGTTGATCCACTTAGTGAGTAGTCCTATACCCCGGTAAGGTATAAGACAGTTCTGGCAGCGTGGACGAGACGATGTATCATTACATAGCTTATAGTGATGGTTGTCCGTTAGAGAATCTCCCAAACAGAGTTATTTTGTATTTTTATATACAAATTGAGTTATTATTGTATTTTGAATACATTGAGTTGCTATCTACTATTTTAAATGCTTTATATAAACTGCATCTTTATTATTGTTTTTATACTGCATTGAGTTGAGTATCCATGAATTGAGTGGAGTCGAAGTAAGTAAGTTTCCTTCCTTCCAAAGTTCTAGCTTTGATGTTATGTTCAGTTTTCCCCTTAAATGATCGTACATTCAATGTACTGATGCCATTTGGTCTTTATCGTTTCTGATGCAGCTATAGGAGATCAGGGTCATCAACATACGATTCATTGATACCAGTTGTAGTTTCAGAGTTGTTTGGTGAGCCTCTCTGCTTCCGGAGGATCCCTCATTTATGTTATCATTTCAGTTTTGTTTTTAGGATGTCGTGGGTCTTATCCTAACGTCCATTTCAGTTAGTAGAAGTTTCATAGATAGATAGATAGATAGTAGTTCATGTTTTTTTTCATTTTCTACTGTTGATGTTCTAGACTTAAGTTTCCCTTGTGGCCAGTCGAATGTTTCCTTAAACTATTCTGAGTTTTATTTGAGACATTGAGTAAAGTTTGCTTTTGAGGCTCTTTATTGTTGAGTAAGTCTTCCGCTAAAGGTTAAGCCAGGCCAAGGGTTCTCTTAGGGCCAACAATGGTTCTCGAGTATCAGTCGCATCCAGAGTGTAGGCTCGGGGCGTGACAAACTTGGTATCAAAGCACATAGTTCAAGAGTCCTAGGGTGTCTATAAAGTCGTGTTTGTAGATTCTTAGTTATCGGTGTGAAGCGCGCCACATCTCTGCGACATTTAGGAACTATCTCACTTCTTTCATACTCTTTTCGTGCGATAGAGTTTAACTCTATAAAGTTTCTTTCTAATTCGTGCTTGCGCGTATATTTCAGACTATGCCTTTACGAAGAGTCATTCGAGGTCATCTCATGATGTTTGCGTAATCAAGACACAATTTCTGATGCAAGTGTCTACGATCGTACAATAGTTTAGTAACCCAACCAAGGGTTGGGATCGTTCCCAAGAGAGTGGTTTTGAGAATTAATAGAAAAATAAAATTTAGTTCTAACTAGTCGTAGCTAAAGACATTAACGATTAAAAATATTGTAAATTAAAGAGGGACACAAGAGTGTCAATTAACAAGGGGGGGTTTTGTCACTAGTAAGCAAAAACAACAAAATAAACAAGGATTTCTACGTAATGAGAGGGGATCCTTAGGATGTGACGGGAATACGGGTTAAGCTAGATTATTGGGTACATGCTTTCGATAGAAGATTCATAGAATAATTGTGACTACGCTAGACTTTAAGGGGGATAAGCTTTCTCTTGAGCAACTTACCCTGTTTCAAATGCGTTCTTCTCGGACACCCACTTGCCGCATGAAGACCAGCCTACGCCTTAACCCACTCACTCTCTCGAGCTGAGTGTGTGGACATAGGACTAGGGTTCACTCTCTCGAGCTGAACCTCATGTCGACCCACTCACACTGGCTATCAATCTAGTGGTCTTAGTTTTATGACATCTCTCTCGAGCAAGCCGAAAACACATAAATAAACTTGTATTTGCAACTACAAATTCATTAAATTCATCAACAACCACTAGACAAAATCACATTTAAACTACGAATAGACTATCAACAAGCAAGACCCAATAATTATCTTAACCCATATTTGCTAAATCACACCCCAAGAATTGGGGGTTTTAGCCACACATGTATAAGAGATAGAAATTTATACCAAATTGAGCTTGCATTCAACTGGGTATGAAGATTTAAGTCTTGATGCAGGCCAAAATTGAAGAATCCAAGAGACCCAAATCCAAATCTTAAAGATGAAACCCTTTGGAACTTCAAGTCTTCAAAACCCTCTCAAACTTAGAGTAAAAATATCAAAAAGTACTATTTTATATGAAAATTATAATAATTGTTCGACTCTTAAAACTGCAACTCTAACTAGTATTTATAGTTTTCACAGATTTGTGCTGCAGCGGATCATTCGGCGTCGTTAGTCGAAATTGCCGATCAACTCGGCAATTCGCTTTTTGGTGTAGTTCACTGCCTTCTTGCACCAGCCTTCAGCATCATCGTGCTCTGGGTCGTTGGGCGATATAGTACTGTTTCATGAAACTTCTCGGCGATACGCTGACTGCTCCCTTTTTCCATCAACTTGATCCTTTCCTTCAGGGCTCAGTACACCGGAACAAAAGGCGAAGTAAGATCCTTCGGCGACTCGCCAAGTGGACTTGGCGATCCTCAGGCCTTCATTTCTTCATTCTTTTCAGCCTTTTGGTTCCTTTTTGCAACGTACTGTCCATGCTTTCCTTTAAATTTCAAATACCTGAAACTTAAGGGTTTTTATCAAATATTGAGATAAAATAAGCATTTGAGGACACAATTTATATTAAAATATAGCCTTAAATGAGTCCAATTTGTGGACTCATTATCCCGCTAGGAGAAATGTTGATCCACAGGATCAAAGGGTACCCAATGCACCAGAAGTGCAATCCCAAGGAGAGGTCACTAATGCTGAGTTTTTGGAAGCTATCCGGATGTTGAGTCAAGTTGTGACCAACCAAGTCGGGCAACAAAGAGGGGTTCGACAGGATGTGGCTCCAGGATCCATGAGTTCTTGAGAATGAATCCTCCAGACTTCACCGGTTCCAGTGTCACTGAAAATCTAGAGAACTTTATGGAAGAGTTGCAGAAGGTATTTGAGGTGATGCATGTTACAGATGTTGAACGTGTAGAACTAGCTGCATACCAACTGAAGGGTGTTGCTAAAGTATGGTACGATCAATGGAAAAGTAGTAGAGTTGAAGGTGCATCAATTGTAAGTTGGGTTGTGTTCGAGGAGGCCTTCTTGGGGTGTTTCTTATCCCCCAAACTGAGAGAGGAAAATGTAAGGTAATTCCTCACTCTTGAGCAGGAATCTATGAGTATGCATGAGTATAGCCTCAAGTTCACACAACTATCCCGTCATGCTCCGAAGATGGTTGTTGATATGAAAAGCATGATGAATTTGTTTGTATCTGGGTTGTCTTGTCTGTCGAGCAAAGAGGGCAAGGCTACAATGTTGATAGGGGACATAGACATAGCAAGACTGATGATCCATGTGCATCAAGTTGAGGAAGATAAGCTAAGGGATAGAGAAGAGTTCCAGAACAAGAAAGTTAAGACAACAGGAAATGAGTCCAGGCAGCAGAAGAGTAATGCAAACCGATTATCTTTTAAGAAAAAGCCAAATGGACCTGCTCCATCATCTGCTAGTGCATCTGCACCAAGGAACAAACGTGAGTTCAAGAATCAAAGTTTGTAGAATTTCAGAGCTAGACATGCACAGTCTCAAGGTAGTGTGCCACGAAGAGGTAATAAGACTCCTGCATGTGCTAAGTGTGGTAGGAACCACTCATGAACGTGTCGTGATGGCTCCACTGCCTGTTTCAAGTGTGGTCAGAATGGTCACTTCATGAGAGAGTGCCCTAAGAACAGGCAATGTAATGGTAATTGGGGAAATAGAGCTCAATCTTCTTCAGCAGCTCCACCAAAGAAGGGTTGTACCTAGATGAGCTACTTCAGGGGCATGCAGAGGAGCAAACCGTCTGTATGCTATCACCAGTCGCCAAGAGCAAGAGAATTCGTCAGATGTTGTCACTGGTATGATCAAAGTCTTTACTTGTGATGTAATGTATCAATATTGTATAGATCATGTATATATGATATGATATAATGTTATTGGATCCATGCACAATACTGACTATCCTAACTAGTATAAATTATAAAAATAAAAAAGTTTAGGTGCTATGAAAATAAATTGGAAAGAATGTTAAAAACAAATACTGCAATATTTTTATTAAAATATAATCAAATTTAAATAACAATCAAAATAAACTTTGTATTTAGATTAACAATATAGTAACATCATCCAAACAAGGTGTAATATTGACGTGCATAACGCGTACATTTAACTAGTTAAATTAAAATAAAAAAGGAGAGCATCTAATATTCAAAATTGAAGAGAGAATTTATTTTTTAAAACAAAATTACGAGGCATAAATAATTTTCAAACAAAAGGGGTGTTTAGAAACGTTTTGTTTTTTATCCAAACATTTTAAAATTATTTTAAAACTATCCTAACTTAAAATCACCTAAAATATATCACTATAATAAGGCTCGTAATTTTTTTTATTTTTTATTTATTTTTTCATTCGGTGTCTGGTACCCATATTGGAGCCTGACTAAATCCAAATGAGAAGTTCCACATTGAGTTTGATTTTCCATCCGGTGCCCGATACGCACATTGAAGCTTGACTAAATCCGAATTTGTCCCACATTGGGGGAAAAAAGCTAAAGCACTCCTTAACAAATGCGACTCCGTACCAAAGGAAACTCAAACTTGAGATCTCTGTTTAAGGATGAATGAGTACTTACCACTAGACTACATATCGACTCGTAATCTAATGACATAATACATAAATATGCCCTTTAACTTGGCATGATTTCACATTTATGCCCTCCAACCCTAGGTATGTACAAGTAGACACTTAAAATTGTATAAAGTTGAACAAGTAGACACATGAGTCCTACGTTACGTAATACATGTAGGACACCATGTAGGACTCATATTGCCATGTAGGATGCCACGTAGGATACATATGTCTATTTGTTCAACTATATACAAGTTTAAGTATCTATTTGTGCACACCCAAAGTTGGAGGGCATCAATATGAGCTCAAGCCAAATTAAATGACATATTTATGTATTATGTTTAATATATAACATCTTTTTTAACTTGGCCTTATTTTACATCTATGCCTTCCAATTTAGAGTGTACACAAATAATTACTTAAACCGTATAAAATTGAATAAATAGATCCATGCATCCTACTTGACTTGACGTTCTATGTGACGATTCACATCTACGCAACATCTTATATAACATGTATTATGTAACACAAAACGTCTAAGTTAAAATGCATTGGAGCTTAAAATAGAAAGAGCCAATATTGCAAAAGAAATACAACAAGGTGCAGTCTCTGGTCTCCTTCTGTAGGCTTGCATAACAGTTTGCCACCCCCACCTTATTCTTCAACCTAGAAGTCTAGAACCACCATTTCTGCTTCTCCCGTCTCCACCAAGTACTTCTATTTTTCTTTCTCCACCGCCGGTAACTTCCTCGGTCGGCCACCTGAACAACAATCGGCGTCTTAAACCCTCAACCCAACTGTCAAAACCCTAAAAAGGTATGGACTTCCAACATCAGCATCCGTACAATCGACCACCACCACCACCACCACCACCGTTACCACCGCCGTCCATGGCGGATCCCCACTATCAGCTCCTGCATTCTCAACGACCACCGGTCCCGTCACCTGGTTCATGGTACTCGAACCAATTCCAATACCAACCACCCCCTCAGCAATCTCCCCCTCCTCCTCCTCCTCCTCAGCTGCAGCAGTGGGGTCCACCCCCTCCCCCTCCTCCTCCATTTCCTGGACCTCCTCAGGGAGCTTATCCACACCATCATATACAACAACAGGCCCAGTATCCACCTCCTCTTCCCCCGCGGCCTCATATTCCCCAATCTTCTCCTCATGGAAATCAGGTGATATACTGTGTTTCATTTTAATCCCTTTTTTCTTGAAAGAATTTGCACCTTTTTATGTTGCTTACCCTGCTTCCTAAAGGTCCTTTGTGTATGACTTCAAGTTGGGATTGTGTAAACATTTACTGTCAGGGCATAAAATTTGAAATGTCATTATTGTACTATTGTCTAGAAAACCTGTGTGCTAGTGGTGATAGTTTGGAAAACTAGTGAAAACTTGAATATTTTTGGGTAACTAGTATGAGAGAGAGAAGAGAAAAACAACCAGTAATGTTAGATGGGGGTAAGTGTGGTGGCACGGTTGCCATCTAAAACAGCTGATTCAATGGACAAGTGTATCAAGAATTGAGTTCATAGAAGACTAGACGAATGCCCTCTCCCTCTCCACTCTATTATTTGGTGCATAAACTCCAGTTAAATGCCAAATGCCAGTAATTGACTTTTTTTAATGAATGGACGCGTCAAAAGCTTTTAAATCAAAATACATAATATTTAGATCTAATGAATTCATATTTAATTTAATATGAAGTGAATGGATGAAGCAAAAAAACAGAAGGTGTGAAAGAGAGGAGAGTTTAGCCTAAAAAGAAACCACTTTTAGACTTTAACCTTTCACTGGCCTTTGCCAACGATAACAAGGAGACACAAAGAACGAAGTTCTAAAAAAAATAGTTTTGTGTGGAGCATTTTTGCTTTCGATTTTGGCTAAGTTGAAGATTTTTTTAAAGTTTTATTTAAAAACCTTAATGTTAAGTAAAAGAAAGTCAAAGACTCATCAGGTGGGAATTCAATTGACTATTGATTCTTTTATTCTTTTTAGAGAAACGTTTATGAGAAAATCAAATCTCTTGGCCACTTACTAAGGAATAAAAGAAAATGACCTTTTAAGATCTCTTACGTGTAAAAATGAAGATCTTTTATGAAAAGGTTATAGATAAACAATTAAGGATTATTAAAGAATAACATTAAAAAATAATAGATTAATTACCCTTTGGGGTGACCCAGTGGTTTGGGCTTGGGGCTTCCATGTTGGAGGTCTCAAGTTCGAAACTCCTTGCCGGCGAAAGCAAGGGGTTTGCCTTCTGGGTCGAGCTCGTCGCACCGAGCTTGTCTAGAGAGGGTTATCTCCTATGTGGTTTGCGAGCTATTGCATAGGAGCGGGGGTTTTACCTTGTGCGCACCCAAAGGGTAGCAGCTGAGGGTTTTCCTTGTCATAAAAAAAATAGATTTATTATCCTTACATGCACAAAGTAGCTTAATAGTAGGGATCACTTTGGATCCTTATCAATTTATTATTGAGATTAGAGTAAAAAACACACCTAAACCATACATTTTTTTGAGTTTCATACCTAAGCTATTGAGTGTGTGAGACACACCTAAACTATCATTCATTAGTTTGAAAAACATCCCTCAAGTAATATGTGATGGTGTGTGTATCACACTCTCTCTATTTTTTAAAAAGAAAATGCCACATAGATTGCCTGGTGGAAACAAATTCCAATGGGGCAAAAAGTTTAAAATTTCAAATGAGTATTGCAGTATATCTGAGATGTTATAAATATGTGATGTAGCGCATCTGCCTTCATTTGTAGGTTCACACATTTTGTGTACTCTCTCAGCCAGGCTTTCATTAGAACAATAATGGAGATACATCTTGGCCTCTAACTGGAGCCAATCAATTTTCTACTTCAAGCTACTTCCAATGCTTTCTGCTTTATTGACTTCCGTCCTTAGCTGCTCATTGTTGTTTAAATTTTCATAATCTGGAAATGATTGATGAAGTAGTCTTAGAAAGCTACAATTCAATAGAAAGAAAATAGGCTATGTTTTTTTTCTTTGAATGATACCACAAATAGCATAATTGAAGACAAAAGCAATCCTGTGCAGAAAGTCCAGATGAATTGTATTCTTTTGTTTCAGTTTTGGTGTAAAGAAAACTATGTAAAGGAGACTGAAATCACTAGTTAATATGATAGGTTCCTTGTGAAGCTGTAATCCTAAGCATGGTTGGGTTTTTGTAATTGTAGATGGCATTGTTATGGTGCAGACCTATATATATATATATATATATATATATATATAGTTTTAAAAAAACAAATAGTCTTCAGTTATTAAAAAAAATAGAATCTGATATAATGTACAATCATTCACAACCTCAAATTATTAAAGCTACCAAACGGCACTATGGATTCCTTGTATGGCATCATAGATATACAAATATCAGCCCCCTTTGAGCTTACATAAGCAACTGGTTGTCATATATTATTTAAGGTGTGTTTCTCAAATTTATGAGTGATAGTTTAGGTGTGTTTCTCACCCTCCTAATAGTTTAGGTTAGGTTTGTTATTGACATTTTTTTTTTCCTTAAAAAATGAAGAAGCCATGTGGACGAAAATCAAGGCCACACTCACGTAGAAGTGTGTATACACACACATTTAGTCCAGTCAGCATTGAGGTGTGTTTTTCAAACTAAAGAGTGATAGCTTAGGTGTGTTTCTCACACTCGAAATAGTTTAGGTATGAAAAACTCAAAAAAGAGGGATAATTTAGGTGTGTTTTTGACACTTAATCTCTTTATTATTCGGTCTTACAGAGCAATAAAGTAGGTAGACTAACTGTGTGATGCACTTTAAACAAAAGCACAAAGTAAACTAGCAGGTTTTGATAATCAATCCTGCGCGCCCAACGACACCAGGCTGTTCTTGAATACCCTTGACCACTGAGCTACCACATCTAGTTGTTTTCAGGGTGTTCAAAATATAATATATACCCATATCAAGTAGCATTTTACCTATATACATGGTATAACTTTCCGACGAAGGGTGTTCGACTGACCACACTTGACACAATGTGGCTCTGCCCCTGGATTGAAGGTATGAAAAGAGGATGAGGTATCTGCAGTAGGTGAGGTTGCTGGCCTCCTGTCACATGCAATGCCTCTCTGTCTCTCAGTGGGTGGGGTTGTGCTGGTTGTGGAGGGGGGGGGGGGGGGAGTAACACTCATAAATAGTGTACTGGACAATATTCCTACATATCCCATGGCTATTATCTCAATTTCTAAGAAAGATAATTAAACAGCGGGATAAGATCAGATCAAGAGAATACTTACGTTGGAAGAATGCAATAAGGGCACAAATATCACCTGGTGAACTGATCTTAAGTCAAAATGTCAAAACATGTTGGTGATCTGCGCATTAGAGACCTTACTGTACACAACAAGTGCATGTTAATGTAGTGGTTGTGCAGATATAGCCAAGGGGGAGTGCACTTTGGAAAGAGGTGGTAAATGAATGGCGCCAAAATCACATTGGTGTATAAAGTTATTTGGGGATCATATGGTGTTAGTCTATGGAAGAACAATAGGAAGCTGTGGAGTGTTTCTTGCATAATATTTCATTCAGGTGGGATATGGTATTCACATCAAATTCTGGTAAGATAGTTGCTAGATGGTTCTATCCTTATTTTGACATAGGTAACTGTTTCTATTTCTGTAACACAGTACAACCCATTGTACTGAAACCATATTTACAAAAGAACTCAAAATCTACTATCCTATCCTTAGAATAAGTCTAAGACATCAATGATAGAGACAATATCATTAGAGTATATCTGGTTACACCAAAAACATAATCTTGTACTCTTAAGGTTCCTCTCCTTCCATATTGTCCACCATATAGCTGCAGGTACAATTCTCCTGTTTCTGTTTTTAGCGTGAACTCCTGCTTCTTCCCAACTGGTTCTAGCCTAATAAATGAGTTTCCCCATTTTTCCAAATAGCTCTTGACCCAGACTCCAAAATCTCACAAAATAGACAAGGCAATTTCTGGGACTTGCAAATGTTACTTCTCAATAAAAAAAACCTTCCGAGACTTGCACTTTGATAGAAATGTTCAAGATCAGAATTTTCTGACTTGAAGAACTATTGAATGTACTTACAAAATTGGGGAGCTTGCACAATAAGTGATGATGCAGTTGAGAACATGAAGTGGGGTTACGCAAAGGAGGGTTTATACACTGTGAAAGCAGGTTACTCGCACATGCTTTCAAAATAAATTATAGAAAGCAGGCTTTGGAAACTAATCTGGAAACCTAAGTTAGGTACAAGGGATATTTGCTTTAGCTGGAGAGCTTTATAGGAATATTGTAATATGTTTCATGTGTCTCCAGCATTCCGAAACCAACAAATGCCTCTTTCTCTGCTGTCCAATTGCTGTAGATATTTTGAATATGTTTCTTTATATTTCTGGGCACAGGTGGGTCATGTTTGGGCATCAAGGGTGCCTATGAAAGCTGGAGTTTGTGGAAAGTTGATAAAACTATGTGGAGAATCTGGAAGATGATATCATCATGATTTTTTTGGTGTGTTTGGTAGGATATCAACTTTTAACATGTCTCCTATGGTCATATGGTTGGCACAACTTTGCTCCTGTAAATTGCCCTATTAAATTTTTCGACTTTGTCAGCTTCCTAATGGAAGTGACCTCTATTATAGTGTTTATCTTTTGTACTATCTGCACCTTCTTGATTCCATTAATGAAATGTACTCATAAATTATTGTAAGGAATCTTCTTATTTTGATTGGAGAGTTGTGCGATAATAAAAAACAGAGACAGTCCCTGTTAGACATATTAGAATGAGTCCAATATTGTGCTAAATGGATATTGAGGATGGATATATAGCCTACATAAAAAGTTGGGATTGAGGTGTAGTAGTAGTTGTTATTGCTGTGTTATACTGCTTCCTATTCTGCTGATGGATTCGTTATAACATGTTTGGTTAATGAATGTAAGATTCATGTGCTTGCAGGACTGGGGCAGTATGAACTGGGGTCAACAGCAAAATTGGGGAAACTCAGGTTTGGAAATATAGTATTGATTGGAATCTATGCTTGTTTAGCAATTCAATATGCTGGGATGCATCTGCAAGTTTCCTGAAACCCATTTATGGTTGAAAAATGTTTTGAAGCTAATGCAAGCCGTGTCTTCTATTTTACTTATACTATTTCTCAGAGTCTAGGCCGGTTCCTAAAATTTATTGATGTTTAACTTTTCTTTACTGCTTCGTGTTCTTTTTGTGGCATCTCAGACATGCTTAAATGTTACCAGAAAATAATTTGACTTATGTTGTTTGTTAGAATTCTGGATTTAGGAGTTTCATCATTTTACTTTCTCCAAGTTTTATTTAGCTCTGCAATGGTCTCCACAAGTGTCTGTCGTGTCATGTGGAACTGAACAATGCTGTCTTTTCTTGAGTCAAAGAAAAAATTCTAGCTGTTGATTGAGGAGGTTTGCTAAAGAAGGTATTAATCACTTAACAAGGTCAAATTCTTATTTAAAAAATCACATTAGGTTTTAGAAGCTCAAATATGAAACCTAGTTAATTGTTTATGAGAAGAGGTCTATTTACTGTAGTAGAATTTAAGGGGCGTTCTTTCAAATTAGAACTCTGGGATTGCATCCCTCTTGTCAGATCCTTCCTTTACTTTTTTTTTTGGCTTTTATTTCTCTTTAGCCCTGGCTAAATTTCTGACTCTGTAGAAGCAGTATGTAGTTTCTATGTGATATACACTTGCATATTATATTACCTTCTAGCTTTTCCATCATGGAGGACTCCTCCTGCTGTTGGTTAATAATATAGAGATTGTATGGTCTTTGCCTTTCCACCCCCCCCCCCCACCCCTTGGTACTTCTGTTGCCTAAAGGTTAAATCTACTATTAACTAGTAGCACCTAGCAATGAAGATTGGGCTGCAAAGGCCCGAGCATGGGCTGCTGACAAGGCTGCTAATGACCATCAGCACCAGAACTCGCAATTTACGCATGATAGCAGGCCAGAACAGCAGAGTCATTACTATGAGCAATACACTCAATCTGCTGATCAACATCTCCAAGACATGCAACAGCCACCAGTTCTGCCGTCAAGTAATCATCACTCAATAACTCCTGTGGCACCTCCTCAGAGGCCATCGTTTGGCCATTCACAGGAGCCCTCATTCTTCAGCCCTGGGCAATCTCCTTATGTTCTACCTTACACTGCAAGAGATGGAAATTTCACTGGAGATTCAGTTGCTTCATTCCCCCAGCAAGGAAACTCATCCATAAGTCCATTAGTCCATCAGCAGGAGGTACCTTCTAGTTATTCTTCTATTGCAGGTAAAAAATTTAATTAATATATCAATATTGCATCTGAAGTTACCGCGTCTATATAACTTTGTCCTGCTTGTGGTTTCTAGACTTGTTTTGGCAAGCTATGTTTACTGAAGCCCCTTGAGACCTAAGTAGAATTTCATCGTTGTTGGATCCTTTTCTTTTTTAAAGCCTCTGTGTGACGGAATTCACTTCAGATAATTGACGCTATTGTATTTTGATTTCATGGAATATTGGTTCCATCGTACTGACATGTTCTTTCCTCTGTCCATCCTGCTAACTTTGTGTTCTGTTTTTCAGGAATACTTTTGTTTATGATAACTTTTTCCCAAGGATTACAAAAAAGAGGAACAGTTGAAAATTAGATACTATTTTGAAGTCCACTTGGATTGATGTTAATCAAGCTATTGGATAAACTTCTCGGCAATAACCTTACCAAAAATAAAAAAGAGAAACTTTTACGCAATCTGCTTTATTCTATTCAGCTAGAGTAGGCAAAATGGAATTCAATGATCTGCTTGTACTTTGTCAATTAATCCTGCTTGATTGCACATTCCTTGAATGTGTGTCTGTTGAGTTTTCTGCCCTTCTGGCTAATCGTGAAACAACAGATTTTAATGCTGACATGGCAGAAACTGTCTCCTTTTGTCCAATAATTTTTGCCTCGTCCATGTCTTCCCTATTGAGACTAAATTGGCAGAAGAGAGGATGATTTGGCCGCAAAGTTTTTTGGTCTAGTGAGTGGAATGCATGATATGTGGGTTAGGCTAGCACCTCATGGTGCCACAGATAAGCATGATATTAAGTGACGAAGGGGCGGGCCCATTATCCACCTAGTTTTGAACCGTGCTCCAGTGGTCCTTGTATTTCTTGGTCATCAAAAAAAAATTGGTGGAGAGGATTCAATTTATTTGAAGATTTGGTTCTTATTTATTGCATTAAGTGTTATCTGGGTAGCTTGACAATTATCTGAGTGATTTAGCAGAGATTACTGTCACAGCCTTAAAGGAAGTGAAAATTGTAGGAAACATTTCACTTCTGAAGGAGTACAAATATTATGGACACATGAAAACGGAAAATTAGAAGGGCGAAGTGTACTTCTGCTTGCAAAAACAAAACCCAGCAGCTCTTGCACTTGAAGACACATTTGCTTAGAGGGTTTTATGTATTCAAAGTTTTTTTTGTCCATTTGCATTGTGTCTTTGTTATTGGTTAGCACTGTGTTGCTACCTATACAGCTATACCAATACAAGTCTTCTAATTGACTAAAATATCAAATATTGTAATTGAAAATTATTCATTTATTCTTCTTTCCCTCAAACTATTTGTTTTGTTCCGCCTTCATAATTTGGAAGGCTCTGTAAGAGATATCAATTTTATATCTATAGTTATTGAACAAGCAACAACAACATATCAGTGTAATCCCATAATCCCATAAGTGGGGTCTGGGGAGGGTAGAGTGTACGTAGACCTAACCCCTACCCCGTGGAGGTTCATAGGTTGTTTCCGAAAGACCCTTGAATCAAGTAATGCATATCAAAGGAGTTTTGTAAAGGAAAAGTACAGAAGTAAAGAGGAAAACTTATTGAATAAGCAAAGACCAAAAATTGAGAACCGGAGTCTCAAGCAGTAAAAGTTAGATGCTGCTGACAGAGAGGCTCTTTTTGAAGTGTTCTTCTCTATATAAGATTGTTTTACCTTCAACACATTGGTCGCTTGTGTGGCTTAAGACTGTTGACTGATCAGCTATGCAAGGGAAATAATAAGCTTAAAATAATAGTTAGTCGAAAGATTGAGGTTCCTTTGAAAAAATACATTATTATTTAGTTATAATGTACAGTTTATGCATGAGATATAAAACTTTACCTCACAGCGAGGCTTCTTTTTTATCGTCTCAAAGCTGTTTGACATCTCTTGCACTATGGAACTACCTTTTTCATAGGAATCAGTAGGCTGGTTCTTCTAGCATTTTTTTTTTGGAGAAAGATATCTTGTATTATGAACAAAGGAATACTCTATTCCAGTAATACTTACAGCCAAAATACAGGGAAGAGATAACTACTGCTACATCACAAATAATCTAGAATACTAGGAATATCCTTTTCTTCTTGAGGATATTCATGTTTACACCAAAAAAAGGAAAGGACCAGACAGTTCATCTTCAGTTTCTGCAGTGAGCAGCTCTTATTTTCAAAGCATCTCTGGTTCCTTTCCATCCATATAGTCTACCAAATGCATGCTGGGACAATCTTCCATCTCTCCCTGTGTCCTGACTGATTTCCTTCTCTATTCCAACAAGCTAAAACTTCTTTGATGCTCCTTGGCATGGTCCAGCTTATGCCCCTTAAGTTAAAGAAAATCTGCCTTAACTTCACAGTCTCTATACAATGTAGAAAGAGATGGTTTATTGTCTCAATCTCACATTCACAAAAAGAGCACCTAAAACAAATTTGAAAGCCTCTTTTCATTAGATTGTCCTGGGTGAGCCATGAGTGTAACCTGTTTGGCTAGAAGCCAAGTAAAACATGCTACCTTGAAAGGTATCTTGACTTTCCATATCATCTTCCAAGGCCAACTACTACCATGTGAGTTTGATCTTTTGTAACCTTCTGTAAGCTGAACCCACCGTAAATCTTCGTTTCTTGTCAGGCTTCCGATATAAATTGTCCTCATTGGAATTTAGTTCGTTGTATTTTCCCAGAATATTGAATAGCTCAGCCTCTCTGTTGATTTCCCAATCATTCAGATGTCTTCTAAACCTTAGGTCCCACCCTTGACTGTCTCTCATTTCTCTGATTGTGGATAACTTTTGAAGACTTAAAATGAACAAATCAGGGAACTTGTTCTTCAGAATTTCGTGTCCCACCCACACATCTTCCCAAAACAGCTTCTTTCCCCCTTACTTGTCATGTTTCTGAACTTATTACGGAGTTGAGAGTCAATCTTGTCAGGAAATGTTTTTGTTACCAAAGTCTTGTGGTTGCAAATCCAGTTGTAGAGGTTACAGAGAATAGTTTCCGTTGATTTGCATGTATGTACTTTCTGAATGCCCATTCTATTTTCAGGTAAAGAAGAGGCTGGGAATCAACATGAGGCGTTCTATGGTTCTTCACCTTTGCCTGCCAACTCTTCACATCATCATCATGCACAACTAATGCCAGCACCCAATAAAGCTGCAGTGATGGAGGAGCGTCATTACGTGATGGGTCCTGATCTTAGTGATCAGCCTTTGGATTTTGCACCTCGTTTTAGTCATGAGCATGACCGGCATTCCCAGCCCTATTATGTTTGTGCCGATTCAGGAGGTTCTGATCCTGTTTCAACAATGCCTTCCAATTATGTGTGGCCTTCTTCTGCTGCTCCTGGTTCTGCGTATCCTCCTCTTCCTCCAATGCCTCCAGTTGGGTCTCAGGTTTTAGTTTTAACTTCAAAGTTAACTTAAACCCAATGATGCTGTGATTGAGCTTTCCTGTTATCACTTTTATACCACAGGTTGATCCTTCTGTTGTTGGAGCTTCTCCAGCCCCTGAACATACTGCATCACTCTTTGGAAGGGCACAGGGTTCAAGCTTCCATCCAACTGTCCCGTCAGTTGGTGCACATTTTGGTGTTGGTGCGGGGGCCGCTCTGCATCCTGCAGCTGCTTTTCCTGCTGATGCATATGGGATTTCTGATCGCCCTAAGAAGGTTTGTATACTTGTTCTATGGGCTTTCAGTTTGTAAACTATAGAGTAATGATTCATCTGTATTATTTGTCTGGTCTTTTCTAGGCTGCTGTTCCAAACTGGCTTAGAGAGGAAATAATAAAGAAGAAAGCTGTCATCACAACTTCAGCTGCAGAGCTTCCAAAGGAGGATTCTCAATCTATTGAGGATGAAGGTGTCAATAAATCTTATCGGAAAGGTGACCAGGCTGATAGCAAAAGCATCGATTCTTCAAGGTCAACCGAGGATGATGATGATGATGAGGTCGTTTACTTTTCCTTGATTACTCATCTGACAGAAGATGTTGCTTTTTTGTTGAATTTGTTTCATGTAAGAAGTCTGTTTACTTGGTTTAATACCCTTTGTTGGACTATACTGTTCCAATGAATTTATAGTGTTGAAGCTTTCCCCTTTCTAATTTTTCTTGATTTATTCCTTTTGGGTTGTCTTTAATTATTATCTTATTCACGTCATACTAAGTGTAGGCTTACCTGAATTTTTATTGGTCCATGCAGGTTGAGGTGGAAGCAGCACGAACTGCAGCAATGAATCAAGAAATAAAGCGTGTCCTAACTGAAGTTCTTTTAAAGGTTATTGATGATAAATATGTGATTGATTTCTTTACGTGGTTTTTTGCAGATTTATTGACTGGATGCTGTTTTTACAGGTTACTGATGAGCTATTTAATGAGATTGCGACAAGGGTTCTTAGTGAAGAGGAACTCACTGTTGATGGTTGGTGTCTCCCTTTTTCAATTCCTTTCCTCTTTAAATTTCTTCCTTCTCCATGTCTTTGCACTCAGGTCATTTATATTTGAGACTAAGTTGATCTTCTTCCTCCATTAAGTTGAGCAAAAAACTGGTGCTTCAAGTCAGAAGGTGTTAACATCTGTTCAAGCTGTTACAACTCCCAAGGCCTCTGCCAAGGTTCTGATACCACTCAAACCTAAAGATACTCATTCTGTTAATGCCAGTGAAAAGTCTACTTCCACTTCTCCTGGGGATCTATTAGGCCTTGCTAACTATGCGTCAGATGATGAGGATGACAACGAAATCCAGAGTTCTGATAAACAAAAGCCCAAAGAGCATGGAAATGGAAATGCACGTGAAGAATCCGAGGAGCATGATAGGTCTCCTGCCAACCTGGAGAAAAATCCTCACAAAATGAGTCCCAGTGTTGGCACCGATGACAGGTCAACTAGATATTCTGCTCATGAAGATGCTGGAGGCTCCTTTAAGACTGAATCTAGAGTTCCAGAGGATAAGATGCCAGGTGGGAAGGATGCTATGAAAACTGAAAAGCCATCCCAGACTCTTGACTGCAAAAAGACTAAGATAGATAATTCCAGAAGCGAAGACAGAAGAGATAAGCCAGATAAGAGCGGTAAACGTGAAGTTAGAAAGGGTTCTGGCACAAATGATAATGGTATGTATACAAGCTCAAAGGACAGAAAAACTGAGATAGATGAAGGAAACCATGGGAATCATGAGGAAAGACTTGCCAGAAAGGAAAAAGTGGGTGATCTAGATGGTTCAAAAGATATTGTGAAGGAGAAAAGCCGTAAGTCAGGGGAAAAAGCCAAGGAATCTGACTCAAGGAAAAGGCCCTCGCCCTCTAATGTCAAGGAAGAAAAGAAGGAAAAAGAAAGAGACAGCAGAGCTGGTGTTGTCATAGATAATGGTAGAAAAAGAGAGAGAACAAAGGATGAAAAAAGAGAAAAATCTAGACGTAAAGATGAAAGGGGCTCCAGCAGACGTAAAAGACATCGTTCATCTTCTAATGATAGCAGGGGTAGAGAGAGCAAGGACAAGTCAACCCGTGCCAATGATCCCAGTGATGAATCTTCAGATGATTCTAGAAGGTTCATTTTTATTTTCTTCTATTTGTGATGCAATAATCTGACCCTTACGTAATAGCTCATCTTTTTCTTGTGGAGTGCAGGAAGGCGCAACCAAATAGACACAGATCACCCTCACCACTCAGGTCAAGGAAAAGGTATCTTTTGAAGGGCCTGGATGCCCTAAAGTCTAATTGTTTCCATTAACTCAAAAAGCTCAAGATCGTATGTTTTATTTCACTAATTATTTCACTATTTGTTGGTCATGATCTTCTGCCTCCCTGGGAATTGACATCTTTTTTCTTAATTTTTTTTTTGAAATTGGTAACTTTATATATCCACAGGTATTCTACAACAAAAGTGTAGCTTCCCTTCAAAAGTGCTATAACTTATAGAGAAAGACGGTCTTAATCTAAACTACTGCCTGTAAACAATCTAGCACATCAAAGATGTCTTCTGTCATAGTTAATATATCTTCTTTACACCAAAAATAAAAAAGAGCTAAGCAATTCATTTTGATCTTCTGTAAGTTGTTCTGCACATTCTCAAAACTCCTGTTGTTTCTGTCTTTCCAAATTGTCCACTAAATGCATGATGGGACAAGTTTCCATCTCTTCTCCTTATCTGCTGAATTCCCATCTTTATTCCAGCTGCTTAGAACTCCTTTAATGCTCAATGGTTTCACCCATCTTATCCCCTTTAGACAGATGAACATTCTCCATATCTGTTCTGTCCATGTATAATGCAAAAAAAGATGGTTAATTGTCCCTTCATGCTCTCTACATAAAGTACATCTAGGGGCCAACTGATAGCCTCTTTTGTTTAAATTTTCATGAGTCAAAACTGCTTCTTTTGTCAACAACCACACGAAACAGTTTACTTTATATGGTGCCTTTTGGTTTCCAGATCATCTTCTATGGCCAATCTGTATTGACCTTTGGTGTCATTCTTCCAAATCGGCAAGTCCTTTTCAGTGAGGTTGCTTAAACCTACTGAATCTTGAAAATCTGCCACTTTGTCCATCTCCCTGTCATGAAGGTTCCCTCTTAGGAACAAATTCCATCCTTGTCCTGTTCACATTGTAGCCACTGATGTTGGCATAAAATAAACAAATAGGAACTGCCCCATTCCATTTGTCCTCCCAGAAGGATGTCTTTAAACCACTCCCACTTCTACCCTGGTTCTATGATATATCACTGGCCATAAATTTCTGATTGCCCTCCAAACAGTGCATTTATAAGGGGTACTTACCATTTTAGTCATCCACTTATCTCCCATACCATATTTTGCTGTGATGACCTCTTTCCAGAGCATGTGTTCTTCATTTGGAAACTTCCACAACCACTTCATCATTAGGCTCTGATTTTATTTCTTCAGGTTTTTGATGCCTAGACCTCTTGGATTCTTGCTCACAATCAATTCCTCCCATTTAACTAGATGGAACTTCTTCTTATCTTCACTGCCTTGCCATAGGAAATTCCTTCTAAGGGCATCGATGCTCTTAGATACATTGCTAGGCATAGGAAAGATAGACATCATATAAGAGGGTAATGCATTAATCACACTGTTGATTAAAGTCAATCTTCCTCCCCAGGACGAGTACTGGCTCTTCCAGTTAGTAAGTCTCTTTCCACATTTCTCCAGGACCCCATTCCATATGCCTTTGGATGTGCTTTTAGCTCCCAAAGGCATTCCTAGGTAAGTAGTTGGGAGCTCCCCAACCTTGCCTCCTAGTCTACTGGCCAAAATAGCTGTAGTAAGCACACTGTTGATAGGATAGATGAAGCTTTTCCGCCAGTTTATGTGGAGATAAGAGACAGCTTCAAAAATGACAAAAATAACCCTCAATATCAGGATTAACTGTTCACTACTTAATTGGGTATTTGGGTTAGTAATGTGAGGGGGGTTGTTCTGAGAGTCCCGAGCCTAAATAATGGACAAAAAGACAGTTGACCAAAAGAAAGTGTCAGAATAAAGTTTACATTTTTTACATATAGTGCACTAATTTAGTGTGCTATACGAGACTTGGATAATTGCCTTCGTAAAAATACGTTCCACGTATTTTGCACTGTTTTTCTAGCACTCTAGTACTGTTTAGGTTCCACACTCTGGTACTGTTTTCCTTTCTCTTTTTGCATTATTTTCCTTTGATCTTTAGCTCTATTATTTACTATTTCTACCGTATGCAAACATTTTGGATTTCTTGTCTCTCTTCCGTTCAACAAGGTATTTGAGTCTTGAGAGATATTGTGGGAGCAAACTAACATCAGGCAAAGATCTAGCAGACTGCTGAGTGAAAAAAAAAAAGACTTTGGGACATACTAATAGTTTCTTCGGATCTTGTGGATTTAAACATGCTAAAGTTAGACTTCCATATATAGAAAAGTGTCACTCTGTTCGGAAAAGGTTCCAGACTTTAAAGGAGCGTCCTAAAAAATGAAATGAAGCATTTGTTTTTTTTTTATTCAGAGGAGAACTTTAACTGAAGCTAGTAAAGACTTTACTTTAAAGTTTATTAGTAAATATACTACTAGTGTGGCCTTATCAAAAAAAATATATAACTAGTGTGATGAATTATTTCATGAAGAACATCCATGGAAGTGTGGACTAATGAAAACAACACATTCCCATGGAAAAGACTGCACGGTTGAGTCACTACTAATTAAATGTGCTTAGGAGGCTGTACAACAAAAGGCATGATGAGGGTTTACTCGTTACATCCTGGTACTTGTGGGTCAAAACAGCTAAGCACATAACAGAGTAATCCTACTTCCCCTTGTCAGTACATTAAAATAGCTGATAGTTTGGACTTGCAATAAGAGCTAATGTCAGAAGAAAATACTGAATAATGTGTCACTGCCACTGACTCCTAAGATGGATTTCTGTTAGTTTCATCATGGTGTTATTACCTGGTTTGATAGTTTTGTTACAATCAAATTAGCATCACCAATTTGTAAGTGCATCTCCACATATCTTTGCAAGTCTTGTACATGTCATCTATCTGATTTAACATTTAAGCATTTTGTAGAGTTGGAAGCTCGATAGGTTATTCACCCACTTAATGATGCATTGCCCTTGTTGGACGAGTACTCCCTTGGTGTTGTTTGTATCATTTAACATATTAACAGTACTAATGCCATTTACCTTATAAATAAAAAGTACTTATACCATGTATTCTAGTAATCAATACATTAATTACTCAAATTGTGTACACTGTTGTCACCTGCTTTTTGCCAGAGTGATAAGTCATTGCTTATGCCGTAGTGAATGGTCCCTGTGGACATGATTATTAGTCTTATATTTTAGATGCCTATGCCATAAAAAAAAAACTAAAATGCTTGATAGAGAACTCCTATTTATGTTACTTGCGTAAAAGATTCATAATTAGGGTATTTGCTTGCGATTCCAAATTGTTATGCTCATGTCTTGTGAATTCCTTTAAGGTGGTTTTTGAAGGAGTGATGTGTTATGTCAAGAAAATTTATAGGAGTTGGACCAATTTCTTTGTTGAATATCCTTCATGCCGGACCAATTTCTTTGTTGAATATCCTTCATGCCGATTTTAGCCCTTTGAATGAATTACCCAAATCTTTTAGAAGGGATGACTTTCAGTTGAGTTTTTTGAGGTTTTCTTTTCACACAGAATATTTAGGTAAGCTTAAAAGTTTTCATAATGTGTTTCCTCACAAGTGACTCCTCAGATAGTTTGATTCATTTTCAAATGCTTAGAAGGATTATGCAATTTTATTTTCAAACTATAATTTTGCAGTAAATTAGTAGACAGCTGCTGGAAGTTATTTAAAAGGGTTACAAATTCCGCAATTATAGCTGTTTTAGAATTGTTTACCAAACGAGTAGAGTCGTTCACTTCATCAAGTTGACCTAAGTGTAAATGAAATCCCCGTCACAGGGTTTCCTTAACATCAATTTTTTTTTTGATGACCGTGGTGTCCGGGCCAACTTTCGCGCACCTCGACTAATTCCACGGGATACCTCACCACCTCCCACCAGCAAAAGGTACCAGGTAACTCTGTACATCAATGCTAGGACAGATGCGAGCATTTATTTATATATAAATTTAGGCAAACACTATGGGGTTGGTTGTAGTGGGGTGGGGTGGGTGGGAGGGGTTGGGGGTAGGGATGGGGTCAATTTGGGAGTTGGTGAATGTTTCCCTTCTTTGTAGAGAAGGCATTATTCTGAATTTGTTGGAAAATGAGTTTATAAGGAAAACATTTTACCAAATATTTAAGCCAACCAATCATGGAAAACATTTTTCCTCTATACCAAACACACCCTCAGCACCATTAATTGTAAAGGAACTGGTAAAGAGGCTTAGCTATCAATTAGATGACTTTTTGATTCAAAATTATAATGATAATGAAATGACTGCTTTATTGTTTTGATAAACTCTTCTTAAGCAGATACTGTTACAGGATTTTGGACCAGGAATTTGTACTCTCATCAAGAGGAAAAAACTATGAACTGCCACCACTGTTTGAATGTGGAATTTATAAATTCTAAGTCCTTTACATGATTGAGGCAATTTCACCTCAAAATCCTTTGATAATGATCATTAGCTATATATAACTTATTAAAAAAGGTTGCAACCATACGAAGTTCAAATTCTTCTAGAGCCTGAATATATATAGTAGGTTGAGAATTTGTATCCAAAATATTGTATCTTTTTGTCACCACTTACTTGTTTAGCATGTAATCTTTTTATTTTTAGACACGTTTCGCGGTCTCCTCATAGCAAGCACTCTCAGCGCAGGCGTTCTCCTTACCCTGCTAGTGAAAGCATCAGGTATCTTGTTGGGTGTTCTTAAATTTCTCTTGATATTTTTCAACTTAGTCATCCATCAGCATAGCTAAGAACATATTGATACAGGTGAACTAATCTAATAAATGCACTTCAGAAATTTTATCTTGTTTATAAACTGGTCCATGTAATTGCAGGGGAAGGAGGTCAAGGTCGAGATCAAGATCAAGGTCTCCTAATCGCAGGAAAAGATGAGCACACAAGTACCTGGAGTCAAGACAGAGTACTTAAGGCTAATGACCTTGCATATTCTTATTGGCTACCGCCTTTGGCTGTTAAGTAGATAGTGGATGCACCAGTTGACCTGTTCGAAATCCTCTGTACTGCCTTTGGCTGTTAAGTATGACAATAGATATGCTAGTTGACCTATTAAAATCTTGGTTTCAGATTGTGGTTGACAGGAGTAAAGCTGTGATACTCTCGTGCAGAGGACTAATGATATGAGAGATTTATGGTGCCTGTATCTGTTACCAGCTTGTCTGTTGTTGACATTTGTGACAGTTTTAGTTATGATATTGAGGTTGATAAATTTTGTTAGCTGTACATTGCATTTGGAGGTTGAGGTGTGTCTAAAGAGGAGGTGAACCAACACTTGAACATCCATGACCTTTTTCCATTTGGTACTAGTATTAGTTGGAAGTTGGGGAGTCCCAGATCCTCATTGTTATGCAATCTTATATAATTATATATTGTTTCCTTGTGAGAAAACAAAAACAGAATATTAGGGATTATGTAATGAAGAAGAGCATTGTGTTTGGAAAAAGTGAACGAGGAGGGATCTATGCTAACTCGTGGACATACTTATAATGAAAAAATGTCGGCTATTTAGTTGTGACTGCTTCCCAGGGTTGCTATTTTATGATAGGGTGGCTGATAAATGATCCATGTAAAGTGTAAATGCCTGTCAAAAAAGGAAAAGGAAAACTTGGTGGAGTGTGGATCAACTTAGAAACTGTAATAATTTTAGAATGTGTATTTTATTTTGGTTTATCACAAGTAATAAAGAGACTCGGAAAAACTTAGAATGGTTAATCTGTTTTTGTGTTCTTGTATCAAACCATACATTATTAACATGCTTTTCAATTTAAAAGCAAATTATATTTACGGATGTTTTATAATTTGCGTTGAATTATAAATTATTTACTTGTATTAGGATGAAATGGGGGTTTAATCAAATTGTATGTATATGAGGAAATCCTCTCATATGATGTTTGTGTCTGCTTTAAGTTGAATCTTTATTTCTATGTTTTAGATCTTCAATTTTCGAAAAATTCACCATCGTTGATACCGATTACTGACCATCAACCCACAGTTCCCAGTTTTACCCAGATATGTGAGTGTGACCAATTATATTGTGTGTATTGAGGTATGCTTAAGTTAAGATTGTCATTTTAATATCTTTGGACAGTGTCTTTAAAATTTATAAACTACATTACCTCAAACACATAATGAGGAAAGTGTAATGGAGAAAGGAAGAAAATATAATACTTTCTCCGTCTAGTCTGCTATTCTAAAAATAGATTTTTTTCACTTTTATTAGTCACGTTTGACATATCATTTTCCTATTCCATTTTTTTCACTTTTATTAGTCACGTTTGACATATCATTTTCCTATTCCATAATGGAGGATTGGAAGTTGAAGTTCCACTTCCAATTGATAGTTGCATCTGCACTCACTCAACTCACCATTAAAATAATACTTAGTGAAGAAACGTTGACCCTTAAAACCTACGGCTGCCCAACGCATAATGCCTCACATGCTTTTAACTTCCCCTCCTCCACTTCCATGCTTTTCCCACGGCGTTGCTGCTGTTGCTGCTATTGTCAACTTTTTTTACTTATTATAGACTTTTATTCCGTTAAAGCTCCACAAAATCATGAAATCTCCAACCCCTTCTTTTCACAAACAACAATGAACTTCTTTCAATCATTTCTCTTCCCAAATCTCCACAACAAGAAGGTACATTTTCAACAAAGCTTTCATCTTTATGCATTTACTACAATCAAGATTCATTTCTTTCTCAATCTTTATGCTTTTACTATGCTATTGTGTTGTTCATTGCCACTCAACTTCAACAAAGTTTTCAACTTTTATGTATTTAATTAATATGCTATTGTGTTCTATTCTTTATCCCCTTTCTGCATTTACTGTGCTACTATGTTCAACAAAGCTTTTAACTTTATGCATTTACTACGACCTTGTGTTCTTTATGCTCAAATCAATGTTGATTTTTCTTCTTCTTCTTCTCTCTTTTGGTGGATTTAACAGGCAAAGCTACTTGGGTTGTGGTTGATTTGGGTATGGGGATTTATCTTGATTGGTGTCTCCTTGTATGCTACTCAACTTATGCCATTGCCATCTTATTTTAAAGGTCAGATAAAAAAGACCATGATTTTCAATGGTGAATTGGTGGATGGTCCTAGTATTACCTTATTTACAGCGCCAAGGCCTTTTGTGGGTACTGTTGGGGAAAGGCAAGCTCTTGCTATTCGATCTTGGCTTGGCTTGTCACCAGATATTAGTGTTGTTCTTTTCAGCCAAGACTCTTCCGTTTTCTCCTTTGCTGAATTATTAAGCCACAGGGTATCAGTTGAGCCAAACATCGATTTCACGTATGAATTTTACTTTGTTTTCTTAGTTAGTCTCTTTTTTGCAAGTACTTTCGTGTTTTCTCTGGGAAATAAAGTTGCAAACTATATTAACCATAATAGTTAAATCACCTTGATGGATATGTTTGTTGTTATAGTGAGGACGTTTAGGGACTTGACTCTTATAATGGATAAAGTTCAGTTACTTTAATAGGAGAAATGTTAGTTGTCTTTACTGATATTGTCCGTAAAGTTAAGTTACTTAAACAAGACAAAAATAGTTTTGTAATTTTACGATTACAATGGATAATTTTAAGCTCAGTAATCATACCTGAAAATTTAATTGTTTTCTTGTTGTTTAGCGAATTTGACACAGTCAATCCTGCATAAAAAGGGACTTATCCTGTGCACAAAGTGCTTTTGGTTAGTAAGAGGAGAGTGGGTATTTACTGTTTGCAGTATTCCCTTTGCATTTCTGCAAAGAGGCTGGATATAATCTCTGGGACTATACTGATACTGGAATTTTTTAATGCCAAAAAGTAGGACTTCCAAATTAAGTTTGGTTTTGAACTTGTATTATATCTCCAACAGTCGTACATGTTTATAAATAACACAAACATTGAGCATACGCAGAGAAATAGGATATAGTCACAGTTGTTCGTTAAGTTACTTTATAACAAATGGTCCAAGTTGGTATTTCATCCCCTAGTATCAGGATTAAGCTTACACATTGTATGTAGATTGACAGATGTATTTTGCATTGAACAATAACTTAAGAGCTTAATAGCTGAATGAAAGAGTTTGAGAAGAGGATCAATTTGTTGATCACTTTGCTAAGAACCTGATTTATTGGGTTGTATGTAAACTTGCATTATTTTTGTCAGATTTAGGTTTTAATTTGATCTGGAAATTTTGAGCTGTTACTATAATTTTTATTTTAGGTTCCTAGGCACACCATTTTTTCATTCCATGGTTGCAAGGTCAAAAGCATCTTCTTCAGATGTTTCTGTTGTGATTGATCCAAACACTGTACTCTTGCCAGACTTCATTAAAACTATCAGACATGCTCATAGACTTGATCATGATTGGCTCCTTTTTTCTTCATCAAAAAGTGTGCCCCACTTCCCATTTCACTTAGATGCAGATGGAAAACATTGGCTCCGAGATGATGGAAGCCGAGTGAAGACCCAAAAGGTATGGTTAAAAAGGGACCTTACAAATGATTTGAACAGGATCAGTCTTGAGGAAACTTCTTAATTTGAATATGCTGTTCCTGTAGTTGCAGGATTTCCTTTCACAAGAATGGAAATGGAACCTTTGTGAGGAAAAAATGCTAATAGCATGGAACAGTGGAGATCTTCCCTTGCATAAAGGAGTCCTTCCCCCTTTTCTATATGGGAAGGGGCTTCATAATCGCTGGCTTATAAATGAAGCTCTGCTATCTGATTTCAGATTTGTTTTTGATGCTAGTTGGGCCATTTCCAATCTGTACCTTAATGACCTTGGCCAGGATTTTGATCGCACCAGTGGCGATTTTCTTGGCCTGGCTACTGGAAAAAGGTTTTGGGAAGTCGCTGGCAACTCCAATTTGGCAATGCTTTATGGATCATTATATTTCCATGAACAGAACTTCTCTAACATATTTAGACTTTTTCAGTGTGGAGGATACTATCTCTTCATAAACTCCGCACAAATGATTGTTTACCCTTTGAGGTATAAAGGATCATTGAGTTTAAGAAAAGAAGTTATGTTCAAGTCAACAAGAGAGAAGAATACTTTAGAATGCATTGATACTATCAGATCAACTGAGGGAACTAAGGACTGCTCTGTGAAGAACTACTTGAATGTGTCAATGCCAATTTCACTTTCCTTATCTTTAGAAATATTACTCTCACTTCGTGCAGACAAAAATAAGACAGTTGTGCTAGCAGTTGTTGGGTATAGTTACAAGGACATGCTAATGAGTTGGGTCTGCAGGCTACACCATCTCCAGATCTCTAACTTTTTGGTCTGTGCTCTTGACAATGATATATATGAGTTCTGTGTCTTGCAGGTAACCTATTTTGTTTATTAACTAATATTCTCCATGCTAAATGTGATTGATAGGTTGAACCGTTACTGCATCACAGTAATAGCTCACTCATTTATCTTTCCGACTAATATGCCTGCCATTTATTATGACTACCTCAATTTCTTGGGAAATCTATATGTCTGACCCCATACACAGAATGTTAAGATGTCATCCCCCTCCCTTCTGTTTTACCAGTTACTAAAATACTAAGATGAACTTGTGTTTCTAGGGCCTACCCGTCTTCAAGTATGCCAATCTTGAAACCAAGATCAGCTTTGACAACTGTCATTTTGGCACTGAGTGCTTTCAGAAAGTAACCAAAGTCAAGTCCAGAATGGTTCTGCAGATACTGAAGCTTGGTTACAATGTATTAATGAGCGATGTTGATATTTATTGGTTCAAGAATCCACTCCCCTTTCTTAGCTCGTTTGGCCCTGCAGTTCTTGTGGCACAATCAGATGAATACAAGTTGACAGGTATTTATGTATTTCCCTTTGAAGGAAACTATCTTTTCTTGTTGAATCTTGTGATTTGGATTGCTAAAAGAGTACTCCTTTCTTTTCAATTTGTTTGTATGGTTTTGACTTTTGAAAGTAAAGAAACTTTTGAATCTTGTCCTCTTAAACTAAAGATATGTAAATGTACCAAAATGCCCTTTACTCTTGTGGTCTTAAACATGCCATGTAGAAAGTTGAAATAAAATAGTTGCCAAAAGGAAGGAGACATTCTTTTTGAAACGGACTAAAAGGAAAGTCAGACATTTCAGGGAGTAGTTAATTAGTGGGATTCATCTTCAGGAGGAAGATATCTACTTATCTCATGCTTGTGTGGTTGAAGATAAACTGTTACCACCACTTGATTTAAGCTAAATGTCTCTTTATTTGCACATATGTATGGCTCAACTACAGGACCTATAAACTTACCTCGACGTCTGAATTCTGGATTCTATTATGCTCATTTGGATGCTATGACTATTGCTGGACTTGAGAAGGTTGTGGAGCATGCAGCAAACTCAAATCTCTCTGAGCAACCAAGCTTCTATGACACGTTGTGCGGGGAAGGTGGATATAATCGCATAGATGACAGCAGATGCTTAGAACCTCAAACAAACCTGACCGTTCAATTCCTGGACAGAGACCTCTTTCCAAATGGTGCATATAAAGATCTTTGGCAGGAAAGAAATGTGAAGGAAGCCTGCTTGATAAAAGGTTGCTTTATCATTCATAACAACTGGATTAGTGGGAGAAGGAAAAAGCTAGAACGTCAAGTGCCATCAGGGCTCTGGGAGTACGATATGAGCACAAGGATGTGTTTGCAGATGTGGCACAAAACAAAATTTGTATATTTTTGAAACAACAAAAACTTGGATGCTAAATCATGATAGACTTTGGTTTTGCCGGTTGAGGAGAATACAAAGAGATTTTATTGTTGGGGGATATAATTTTCTATTTGGCCTTTGGAGTTATCACTTAATTCATTTGAGATAATGTTAAAGTTCATAATGGCTGGCCTAGAGAAACAAAATATGTTATTATGCTGGAGACCTTGTTTATATAGAGATATCTGACAGCAACTACACTCCTAGTTTTCTGTTTCTGATCCATGATGCTGGTAATTGTTGTAGCGGCCTTCTAATTGCTGGAAATGCTGAAGCTTTGTGGTAACAAGTCAGGAAGAGGCCAGAATACTGACAGAGAATCTGAAAAAAGGAAAAAGTTGAAGGAAACTGATTCTTTTAGCCTGAGTTTGCAACTTAAGGATATCACAGTGCGGATAGTTCATCCTGGTGGGAAGGTAGATATGTACGACTGTGCCATTTCTGCAGCTCAGTTATTAAAGAACTATCCAGGAAGGCATGTAGCTCTGCCGGACTTCTTCAATCGTCCCCATGAATCTCTTCTCACTGCAGATGATATTCTATTGCCAGGGCAAAAATACTTAGTAATCCCATCTAGTAGTGTAGAGAAACTGAAGCACAGACACACTCATAAAGCAAAACAGCCCACTGAAATCAAGGATCCTAAGTTTGACGGGGAAGAAGTTGTGAATGTAAACGAAGATTGTTCAGAGGACTCTATAAGTCTCGCAAAGCACTTTTATGCCTCCAAAGAGAGATGGTCTGGTTGGTTATTGAAGAAAATGCAGCAGGAGAAGAAGTCATTTATACCTCCTATCCCGACTCTGAAATCATGGAGGGATTCGAGATGGGAACCTAATCTAGAGTCAATAGAGGAGATTTCTCCTTGAGTATCCCTTTCACCTGATTCTCAACCCGTTTTAACTAGTACCAAATGCATCTGGTATGCCAATTTTCTTATGCTGTTTTAACTGCAATGGTCTATCGTTTGCTAAGGAGAGATCATGGTCTTTTTGTATCAGTTTTGCAAGATTTGTGTTCTATTTTCGCTCTTATCTCTCAATTCTTATGAGTCATTATTTGTATTGGTTACAAATGTTACCTGCTGGAAAACAGCTGGACAGACAAGGAAGGAGAAACCTCTGTACCATGTAATATTCTGCTATTGTATACCACATAAACATTCACAGCTCTGAATATCCAAGAAATAAAAGGATCTTTATTTTTTATAATTATGGCACAATATTTCCTGTTTACATTATGCATGCACAGTGTGATCAAATTGGACAACATTAGATTTTAACCATTTTGTCGAAGTTAGACTGATCCCTTTGCTTGGATAAAGAAGAAAGATCCACTTTCAGACATTAGTTTGCCTCCTCATTTTCTTGTGTTCCCTGGACTGCCTCCCTTTATCATTCACCTCAGACCGTATTTTTTGTTACTCATAGGAAATGGCCCTACTACCTGTGCTTTCAGTCTACAAGATCTTAATTTTTAGTCTCTTGTTAAGTGGTAACTGGAGTGCTGACCTACTGGTCCCAAGTATGTTAATAATGGTTTCAAACTTTAATGTCTAAGATCAGCTACCAGACATGGAAGTAAAATTAGAGGCGAATCCAATATTTAAGTTTTAACTGGTTCAACATCTAAGGTTGTTAGCATTGAACCCATTATATGTTTAAAGTTATGAGTTCATATCTACTATTTGTTGCAAATTTTTGTGAATTTCTACATATAAATTTATGCTCTGGTTTTGAAAGTACTAGGTTCAGATGAATCCGGTGTCGGTATATGCTACATCCACCTCCGAGTAAAATACAAAGAAACAATCACATTTGCTTAAATCCAACAGAAAATTTAGAAGCTCATATAGGATCTTTTGGTTCCTTAACCACCTGTTTGTATTACAGTGACCATAGATTTACTTGGGATGCTGTCAATATTAGTATCCTTGGTTTAGTACTCAGGCGTATAGTAAGTGAATTCATGCGCTATAACTTCTTTTATATTCATTAGCTGTAGAGATAATATCTTTTGAGGCTTAAATATTTTAGAGAAACTTTATGATATCTGTATATTTGGTGCTACGCCCATGTGCAAATTTTGATGGTTGCTGATACAGCTTGATCGAAACTTTTAGTGTGGTCTCAGAGTTTTTGGCAGTTGTTCTATGTTGTAGAAATCCACAGCTTGAGCCAAAACCAACTGAAGCAATATTTTAAGAAGCAAAATTCATAGGAAAGCAAATTGCTAAACGGACAACAAAACAAATTTCTTGTTCTTCATCCAAACGAATGGACTATCACTCTCTTGCTCATGGATCAATGAGGTTTAAAAATTGCAGTTCTCAAATCACGACAGGAAGTCCATCTATGTGATTTCCTAATTAATCACATACACCGAGAAGTTTTTGCTGCATTGTCTGTTAATTTACACTCAGAATAAGTATGCCAAGAGCTTAGTGAATATCCATGTGTAAATAACAGCAAAGGTAGCACCAGCCGGAATTGTCACTGCCCAGGAAGTTGCAATCTCTCTTACTGTCTCTGCTCTTACACTGTTAAAGCCTCGAGCGAAACCAACACCCATGACTGCTCCCACCAAGGTATGTGTGCCTGAGATTGGTAAGCCCAGCTTGGATGCGCACAAAACCACAGATGCGGCTGCAAACTCAGCTGCAAATCCCCTGGTGGGTGTTAATTCTGTTATCTTCTTTCCAATAGTTGCAATCACTCTGTATCCCCACATTGTTAGCCCTGCCACAATTCCAAAGCCTCCCCATGCTAGAACATCATTTGGAATAACAATATCTGCTGCACTGAGCCCACCCTGAAGAATGGATAATGCTGCAGCCAATGGCCCTATTGCATTGGAGACATCATTTCCACCATGAGCAAATGACATGAAGCAGGCTGATAAGACTTGCATGTAGCCAAAAACACCATAAACTATTTTCAGTTGTGTTCCTTTAGGACCTGCAATATCTGAAAGAAATCCAATGTTTTTAGTGTCAGTAGTTTCTGGTTCTGGTTCTGGTTCTTTTGAACTGGCCTTGGCCAGGAGGTGGCCAAGTTGGCCCCGGATGATCCTGTCAACTGCAAATGCACTAATGGCGCCACAGGTTATAGCCTGGACAAGAGCTAGATTCAAAGTCTTGCTCAGAGGAAGAGCTACGAAAGAGATTCCAGTGACACCAAGAAAGACAGAAATTGGTGCAGCTGTTGCAGCCGCTTTTCCTGGGTTCCGAGCACTGTACACAAACTAAAAATAGTAAAAACACCAGGATTAGGAAAGGTGAGTTGGATTAAGAATTGTGACTAGAGCCCAAGGCAGAGTATGCACGTCAGAAGAACATACCCTCCGTATGCATTTGTACACGAGAAAGGACACCACTGCTCCCAGTAAAGGTGAGATCACCCAAGAGGATATTACCCTTGCCAGTGAACTCCAAAAGACTGCACCAGTTCCCCCATAAACAAGACCAAAACCAACCATGGATCCTACAATACAATGTGTTGTGGATACTGGCAAACCATAATATGATGCAACCTGAGCAAGAAAACAAGGAGCTAACCAGAAACTTCATACGATAGTACTTGGCGAATTGCTAAATGGACGACAGTGTTTCATCTGTGAAATGCATGATCAGATAGATGCAGAGTGATATAGTGGAGATTCATCTGAATGAAACATGAAGGGAAGGCAGAGGTTCTAGCTAAGACTTGATAGCCATTTTTTAGCAATTTGACTCTGAAAAGTTATTCGGTCGGGCAATTTAATGTTAGGGTAGTCTGTGTTACCCATGCAATTTGAACTGAAGTTACATTTGTGTCATTTGAAACAACCAAGAAGTTTACATGTGAAAATGTTGATGTTTACTATTTGTCAGCTCAGGCTAATGATCAACATTGGTAGTCAAAACACAAGACTTTCTTAATTAATTACTTATGCCATTCCCATAAGAACATAAAATAAAGTTATGTCAAGCTCATTTATTAAGTCTATCCATAGTTGATTTGGATGGATAATCTATGCACCATCAGTCCAAGGTAGCAATTTCCTTGACAATGTTTCTTAGTGTTACAATTGAGGCTTAAGTTGTTCTTAGTTTTATCTAGTGACAAGAAACTCAAGACGACTTAGGGGGGGTTTGAACAAGGGATAATAATCCCACAATAAAATGCAGGACTATTTTATGGGATAGTTACCAATGTAATCATTCGGCCATCTGGTTAACCAAATTTTGGCCGAAGTATACACTACATAATTTTCTGTTATATTATCCAATATATATGGTGGGATAACTAATTCCACGGATATCCCAATGTATGGGATAACTTTGTCTACCCCAATGCCCATACCAAACAACCCCTTAAAGGTCCGGCATTTCAGTGGGTTTCCCATTCATGTCACTGATTCATTAGTTTTTAATTACAGTAGTGTTCAGTTGCCTCCCACTAGCACAGGTTTCGGGTAATTTCGTTCATCAAAACTTAGGCAAATAGAAAAACAAATCATTTACTGGTGATCTCCAGGGACTTTTCTGACTTCATTACCCCCTAAGCCACACTTATGTTACTTAATTAGTACTTGTTTAAGTTCTATATACTTGTGGTATGTGAAATATCTACACAATTATGTTACTTGTAAAAGGTACTTGCAAGTAACTCTATTTAAAAACATATTCATCAGTAATCTATACTAAAGGGAATGCACCTGCAACCATGTCCCTGCAGCAGCCAAAGAAGAAAGCAGGCCAGCAAATAGTAAAGTATCTTTTCCTTGGAAAACATTAGTCACAAGAATACCCTTCTGCATTGTATTAGTAACATGTGTTCCCATTAACAGTGCCCCTGAAAATTCAAGAACCCCAGCCATGACAACGGCTTGTCGGAGACTCAATGCCCCTGAACCAACAGAAGTTCCCATCGCATTTGCCACATCATTAGCTCCAATATTCCAAGCCATGTAAAAACCAAACAAGATTGTTACATAAGACAAAATCTTGTACTTGAATCCCAATCCTTGACCCAAAGACTTCATGAAAAATGGCAAAATCAGTGCAGCTAATGCAATGCATATTGCTATAGCAGAAGCTGTACTTGAAGATATATTAAAAGCTTGTGCCATTCCAGGTAACTCATCTTCATTCTCAGAGGAAATAGCTTTTTCTTGGTGGGATTTGACTTCAAAGTTCTCACCTTTTTCATCATCTGATTCAGCAAAAGATGATAAAGCAGCAAAAGGGTGTGTAAAGCTGGATTTTTTAAGTCTCAAAAATGAAAAAGAACATGTCTGAGGCTTGAGTACAAGAAAATCTTTCTTGGGAAACTGAGTTTCATTGGTAAACACACACAGCCTCTGTCTTGGAAAGAAAATATTAGAATTGTTAGCTACAAATTTAGTAGAGTTTCTAATAGAAGATAAAGAGTAGGAAGAAGTCATGACTCAAATTCTTTTTTTTTTGTTGATAAAACAGTAAAGTAGAATAAAAAGGAGTTATTGAGGCAGATTCTTTGCCATGGGAGGAAGATGAAGAGGAAGAATTTTGTGACAGAACAATTTGCATAGTGTGTTTTTGTTCCCAAAGGGGACAAAAGCTAAGGGTGAGAATGGATTGGGATGCTAGATTTGGTTCTATTTGTAATGAGTGGTGGTCATATCTTCTCTAAATTGGAATTTCATCAACATGACCACTAGTTTTTCAACTCTAAATGTGACACATTTTTATTTCGAATCTTGTTTGATAGGGTGTTCTACTGATGGTAGGCTATAAGTACGAATTTTTACCTTTTTTAAAAATATATATTATTTACTATATTGTAATTAAATTTGAATTAATATATGATGAGTTAATATTCATTAAGCATAATTTATTCTGTCATTGTGTAGGATGTGTTTTCAAGATAATGAATGAGTTTGAAACTAAAATAAATGATTTGAGACTTCTAAATATATCTTCAAATGTAGAAAGTTTAAACAAAAAAACTATCTTTATTATTGGTCATATCTTCTCTAAATTGGAATTTCATCAACATGACCACTAGTTTTTCAACTCTAAATGTGACACATTTTTATTTCGAATCTTGTTTGATAGGGTGTTCTACTGATGGTAGGCTATAAATACGAATTTTTACCTTTTTAAAAAAAATATATTATTTACTATATTTTAATTAAATTTGAACTAATATATGATGAGTTTATATTCATTAAGCATATTTTATTCTGTCATTGTGTAGGATGTGTTTTCAAGATAATGAACGAGTTTGAAACTAAAATAAATGATTTGAGACTTCTAAGTCTGACAAATATATCTTAAATGTAGAAAGTTTAAACAAAAAAAAAAAAAAAACTAAAACTGTCTTTATTATTGATCAAGTCGATTGTCGAGAGACACGTAAATAAAAGTAGTTGTTATGATCTTCGTGATCATTGAAGAAGGTTGTACAAATTAAATCATATAAAAATAATTAAATATTGGAATACTCAAAAATAGTAAAATGTGTGCTACATAGTGGGGATTCAGGATTTTCACTCAGGAGGTTCGAAAAATAAAAATATAAATGTGTGAACTAGAGGGCAAAGTAGTTGTGCACCCAACAAGAATCAAACCTTCACAACTCAAGTTGCACAATCCAGTACCACTAAGCTATCTCTCTTCTTTGATTGAGACAGTTCAAAATTAGTATATACAAAATTATTGAAAATCTACATTATTCTGCTACATGAATTGAGGTGAAAGAAGTGATAACACTAATTTAGCAGATTAAGCTTTTATTATATTAAAATAACTTATTTTCTTATACCTTAAACATGTCCTAATTTTGGATCCCATATTTAGTACAAAGACAAATTTCTGAGAAACACTTTTTTAAACATTTAAAAGGATATTTTCTTTTTATTATCATTGCCTTCACTACAAGAAGATTTTCTCCTTGTTCTTTCATCACATACACAAATTTCGTTACTTGCAGTTTGACATTCTTGATATTTTCCTAACACCACACGTGATGGTGAACCTATAAAAACAAAATAAATGTTAAGAACAATAATTCAAGTTAATTCATTTATAATACGTAGAAATTAAAAGTGTGAATATTCTTCATGTAACACCTCGGTTTTAGAAAGAGCTAATTTTAGAAAGAACTAAATTGGAAAGAACGAATTTAAGATTTGTGCAAGTTAGACTTCTATTGTAGGTTTTGGGTCAACTTCAAACGATCATAACATTCAGCACATGATGAGTTAGGTGGCCCATGAGATATCAAATGAAAGATCTTTGAGTCCTCTTTTCAACGCCACCAAATTTGCTAAATTCCAAGTTCGGGTGAGGGAGATATGCCCGTTTGAGTTCAGCCTGTCCAGTTCAGGAATTCATCCGAATTAAGGAGGGGTAGTTGGTCTTTTCCTTACCCCACTAAGTCCACACGTTTTTTCACCCAAATTAGGGGTCAACGCTGATTAAAATCAGTTTACGCTAAAGTCTAAAACGTTTGGAAAGTTAGGGCAAAGTTCAAAAAGGAGAAAAGGGAGAAAAACTTCAAGCATTCAAGATTTCCTTGTGAGCTTTGAGGAATTTCGCCAAGAATTTGATTCTTTCGAGATATGTAAGACTATCATAGTGATGGACTGAGTTCTTCCTCACGCCCTACATCTACTTTCTATCAATAAAGAGTAATCTAGGGTTACATCCTTAGTTTTGATAATTCTTGAGATGGGTTTGTTGTTGAATTCCGAATTGTTATTCCTAATTATCGAGTTTCTATATATTATGTATTGAGATTCTTGGGTTGATTATTCATGCCTATTTTCAGCATGAACCCTATTATTTGAAGCATTCACTGAGTTATTGATGAGAATCTTTTTAATCGAATAATTATCTTAAATTGATTTTCTCATAAAGTAAAAAGGAGTTTTTGAGGAAAGTTTAAAGAGGCTTTTTGAGTAAAGCTTAAGGGAATTATTGACTCCCAAATTTATCATTTTTACATTAAGAAAAGAGAAACTTTGATTTCTAAACGAGTAATGAGTTCAGAATTAATTCAGAGCAGTTGCCTCTTTTAAGAGGATAGTTGAGCAATTATCTCAAACCATAGGAGGAGAAATGTTTTATACATTGAGCAAAGGTAAATATTATTGGGAGTAGTATTGAACACCGATATGAGGAGAGTTCACTACTAAAAAAACAGTGAATACCGACCTAAAAATTTCCGACCTCAAATGGAGGTCGGTAATTATAAGTAGTCGGTTTTTATGCAAAATAAAGCAGGAAAACCAAATTCCGACCTTCGGAGGTCGGTATTTATAAGTAGTTGGTTTTTGTGAAAAATAAAGCGGGAAAACCAAATTCCGCCCTCTGGAGGTCGGAATTTTTCCTGGAAAAAATGAATTACAATAAAAATACCGACCTCATGAGGTCGGTATTTTTATATTTAATTGAGAAAATAATACCGACATCAAGAGGTCGGTTTTTATTGTAATTCATTAAAAATTCCGACCTCCTGAGGTCGGAATTTTTTCTCAATTAAATATTTTATAATACCGACTTCCGAATGTTGGTAGTATGTAATTAAAATACCGACCTCATGAGGTTGGTATTTTTATTTCATCTAATTACTATTAATTAAAGCGACATCCGGAGGTTGGTATTTTTATTTCATCTAATTACTTTTAAAAGCGACATCCGGAGGTCGGTTTACAGAAAGCGGGAAAACCAAATTCCAACCTCTGTAGGTCGGAATTTTTCCCGGAAAAATGAATTACAATAAAAATACCGACCTCATGAGGTCGGTATTTTTTATATTTAATTGAGAAAATAATACCGACATCAAGAGGTCGGTTTTATTGTACTTCATTAAAAATCCCGACCTCCTGAGGTCGGATTTTTTTCTCAATTAAATATTTTATAATACCGACTTCCGAATGTCGGTAGTATGTACTTAAAATACCGACCTCATGAGGTCGGTATTTTTATTTCATCTAATTACTATTAATTAAAGCGACATCCGGAGGTCGGTATTTTTATTTCATCTAATTACTTTTAAAAGCGACATCCGGAGGTCGGTATTTTTATTTCATCTAATTACTTTTAAAAGCGACATCCGGAGGTCGGTTTGCAAAAAGCGGGAAAACCAAATTCCGACCTTTGGAGGTCAAAATTTTTCCCGAAAAAAATGAATTACAATAAAAACCGACCTCTTGATGTCGGTATTAAATTATTTTTTCTGAATAGGTTTTGTGTAAAATAAAAAACTAAAAAAATTATAATACCAACTTTCGTATATCGGTAAAATTAAATAGTAAAAATAAATTAATATAAAATACCAACCTCATGAGGTTGGTATTTTTTATATCTATTCAGAAAAAATAATTTAATACCGACATCAAGAGGTCGGTTTTTATTGTAATTCATTAAAAATTCCGACCTCCTGAGGTCGGAATTTTTTGTCAATTAAATATTTCATAATACCGACTTCCGAATGTCGGTAAAAATTAAATAGTATGTAATTAAAATACCGACCTCATGAGGTATATATATATAGATATATGCATATATATGTATATGTATACATCTATATATATACATATATACATCTATATCAAGAGGTCAGTTTTTATTGTATACATATGTACGTATACATCTATATATATATATATATACATATATACATAATTATTTTAATATAAACTCACCTCTTGAGGTTGATTTTATTAATTAAACATATATATGTATGTATACATATACATAGATGTATATATATGTATGTATACTTATACATATATTATATGTTGATGTGTAGTTAAATTTTATATATATATATATAATTATTTTAATATAAATTCACCTCTTGAGGTTGATTTTATTAATGAAACATATATATGTATGTATACATATACATAGATGTATATATATGTATGTATACATATACATATATTATATATATATATATAATTATATATGTATACATCTATATATATACATATATGTATACATCTATATATATATATATATATAATTATTTTAATATAAACTCACCTCTTGAGGTTGATTTTATTAATTAAACATATATATATATATAGATGTATACATTAATAAATACCAACCTAAAGAGGTCGGTATATTTAAATTATTATTTTATTTAAATAATATCGACTTTATGATACCAGTATTTATTAAATATTTTTAAATATAGATAATTATTCACTTCTTGAGGTTGATTTTATTAATTAAACACACACACACACACACACATATATATATAGATATAATTTACATATATATATAGATGTGTATATATATAGATATAGATATAATTTACATATATATATATATATATATATATATATATATATATATATATAGATGTATATATATATATATATAGATGTATATATATGTATATATATAGAGATGTATACATTAATAAATACCAACCTAAAGAGGTCGGTATATTTAAATTATTATTTTATTTAAATAATATCGACTTTATGATACCAGTATTTATTAAATATTTTTAAATATATATAATTATTAACTTCTTGAGGTTGATTTTATTAATTAAAATATATATATATATATATATATATATATATATATATATATATATATATATATATATATATAGATATAATTTACATATATTAATTTACATATATATAGATATATATATAGAGATGTATACATTAATAAATACCAACCTAAAGAGGTCGGTATATTTAAATTATTATTTTATTTAAATAATATCGACTTTATGATACCAGTATTTATTAAATATTTTTAAATATATATAATTATTCACTTCTTGAGGTTGATTTAATTAATTATATATATATATATATATATATATATATATATATATATATATATAGATGTATACAATAAAAATACCAACCTAAAGTGGTCGGTATATTTAAATTATTATTTTATTTAAATAATATCAACTTTATGATACCAGTATTTATTAAATATTTTTAAATATAGATAATTATTTTTAAAAATATCGACATCCCGTGGTCGGTAAATTAAACAATTCTTCTTAAAAAAGAATGATAGTATAAGTTTTATTCCTAAATCTAACTCTCAAAACCTAAAATCACTTTCACTCTCCACCCTTGACCCACCCCGTCGGCGCCCACCCCCGACCCACCCCATCGGCGCCCATCCCCGACCATCTCCGACCGGCGCCACGCCACCGTCGTCCACCGCCGCCACTCCACCTTCGCAGCAGCAGGGAAGGTCGCGGCAGCTGCAGAGGAGGTCACGCCCAGCAGCAGGAGGTGGCGCGCCTCCATCCCGCCGGTGCTGCCTCCTTCCCGACCGGCGCCGCCGGTGCTGCCTCCTTCCCAGCAGCTGAAACGGTAAAACTCTCAGCTTAAGAATTTTCCTAACAGCATTTCAAAGATCCAAACTTTTCAATAAACATACAAAAGACAAAAAAATGTTCAAACAACAAAAAGGTACCAGGAGCACAGCAGCTTGAGGGAAATATTTGTAGATATGGTCTGCAATATTCTTAGCAACACTTCCTAGCTCGGAATCATCGAATCTCTCATTGGCATGAAAGTAACCAACAATACTTAAAAGCAAGTTCAAAGTATCACCATATCCCTTACTCCTCTGTAACAATTTTGGTTCTAGTTTCATTTACACATTTATACAAGCCTATATATAAACAAAATACATAACACTCTCAGAGGCAGATCCGAGATTTTAAGTCAGCTCAGAGTACGTCCTATATACATGTGCCATCTAGTAGCTTTTGCACACACCCTATATATTCATTAACAACTCATCTATAAATTTACATATATTTAGGGTTTTTGACTGTTAGTTTAAATTAGGGATTATTTGATTGTTAGTTTGTGTTTGTTGATTGTGAATTAAATTTTAATGTTAGGGTTAGTTTGAATTAGGGCATCTTAGGATTTGTTTGAAATTTAGTATTTCTTAAGTTAATTAGTTTGATTTTGGAATTGTAAGATTAAATTGAATTAGGATATTTAAGGAGTTGTTTGAACTTGGGTATTATTTGAGTTAGTTTGAATTATTATTGAGATTTTAGGACTAATAGTTTGAATTTGGGATTAGGAATAGCTAGCTAATTTGAATTTAGGATTTTAGAACTATTTAGATTTTGAGATTTTAGGGCTAGTTTGAATTTGTGATTTTAAGATTAGTTTGAATTTTGAATTTAGGACTAGTTTGAATTATTATTGAGATTTTAGGATTACTAATAGTTTGAATTTGGGATTTTAGCACTATAGTTTGATTTTTGAATTCTAGGAGTACTTTCAATTTGTGATTTTAAGACTAGTTTGAATTTGGAATTTAGGACTAATAGTTTGAATTATATTTGATATTTTAGGACTAATTAATAGTTTGAAGTTGGGACACTAGCTAGCTAGTTTGAATTTAGAATTTTAGGGATTTGAATTACAACTTAATTAGAACTTATAATTAATTATAACTTGAATTTACTATAAATTGAACTTAATTAGGAATATGAACTTGAAATTAGAACTTGAACTTGGAACTAATTAGCTTGAATATATAACTAATTAAGTTTAGAAATTAGATATGAACTTGAATTGAAACTTGAACTTATTAAAACTTGAATATATATATATATATATATATTTATATATATATATATATATATATATATATATATATATATATATATATATATATATATAAAACACTTATTTTCTTGGATATGAATTTATATTTAACTAATTTAAGAACTTTTCGTGCTAGGCAATTGAGGAAGCTCAACATCTTAAAAAGTTGATACAAGACTTTATTGCTTCTTTCATCAAAGTTGGAGATAAGGTTGGTGCTTCTAAATTTCTTAAGTTAAAGTACAATTGTTTTCAATAATGTGTTTGTGTCCATTTAGTATTAATACTTAACTTTAATTTTGTGATTATTTTTTTGTGTGCATCGAGTGTTTGTTAAGCATAAGTACCAACACTAGTTGATCCTATTGATGACAAAATTGATTTTCTTGCAAGATCGATTTGTGTCTATCTAGTGTTGCTATTTAGCTTTAATTTAGGAATAATGTGTTTGTTAAGCATAAGTATCAACACTAGTTGATCCTATAGATGACAAAATTGATTTTCTTGCAAGATCAATTTGTGTCCATCTAGTGTTGCTATTTAGCTTTAATTTAGGAATAATGTGTTTGTTAAGCATAAGTATCAACACTAGTTGATCCTATAGATGACAAAATTGATTTTCTTGGAATATCGATTTGTGTCCATCTAGTATTGCTATTAAGCTTTAATTTAGGAATAATGTATTTGTTAAGCATAAGTATCAACACTAGTTGATCCTATAGATGACAAAATTGATTTTCTTACAAGATCGATTTGTGTCCATCTAGTGTTGCTATTAAGCTTTAATTTAGGAATAATGTGTTTGAATAATGTGTTTGTGACAAAATTGATTTAAGTATCAACACTTGTGTTGATCCTATAGATGACAAAATTGATTGTTTTCTAAATTAAAAGATGGTTTTGTGATAGATTTAGTTGTTGACAGTCTAAACTTTAAAAAGTTGTTAAGTTTGTTTAAATAAGTTAAATTAAATAATGTGGTTTTGTTGATAGATTTAGTTGTTGGAACTAAGTCTAAACTAAAGTAGGTAAAGTTAAAAAGTTGTTATGTTGTTTAACTAAGTTAAAATGAATAATGTCGGTTTAATTAGTGAATTTAGTTGTTGGAACTAAGTCTAAACTAAAGTAGGTAAAGTTAAAAAGTTGTTATGTTGTTTAACTAAGTTAAAATGAATAATGTCGGTTTAATTAGTGAATTTAGTTGTTGGAACTAAGTCTAAACTAAAGTAGGTAAAGTTAAAAAGTTGTTATGTTGTTTAACTAAGTTAAAATGAATAATGTCGGTTTATTTAGTGAATTTAGTTGTTGGAACTAAGTCTAAACTAAAGTAGGTAAAGTTAAAAAGTTGTTATGTTGTTTAACTAAGTTAAAATGAATAATGTCGGTTTATTTAGTGAATTTAGTTGTTGAAACTAAGTCAAAACTAAAATAGGTAAAGTTAACAAGTTGTTATGTTGTTTAACTAAGTTAAAATGAATAATGTCGGTTTAATTAGTGAATTTAGTTGTTGAAACTAAGTCAAAACTAAAGTAGGTAAAGTTAACAAGTTGTTATGTTGTTTAACTAAGTTAAAATGAATAATGTCGGTTTATTTAGTGAATTTAGTTGTTGGAACTAAGTCAAAACTAAAGTAGGTAAAGTTAAAAAGTTGTTATGTTGTTTAACTAAGTTAAAATGAATAATGTCGGTTTATTTAGTGAATTTAGTTGTTGAAACTAAGTCAAAACTAAAGTAGGTAAAGTTAACAAGTTGTTATGTTGTTTAACTAAGTTAAAATGAATAATGTCGGTTTAATTAGTGAATTTAGTTGTTGAAACTAAGTCAAAACTAAAGTAGGTAAAGTTAACAAGTTGTTATGTTGTTTAACTAAGTTAAAATGAATAATGTCGGTTTATTTATGAATTTAGTTGTTGGAACTAAGTCTAAACTAAAGTAGGTAAAGTTAAAAGTTGTTATGTTGTTTAACTAAGTTAAAATGAATAATGTCGGTTTAATTAGTGAATTTAGTTGTTGGAACTAAGTCTAAACTAAAGTAGGTAAAGTTAAAAAGTTGTTATGTTGTTTAACTAAGTTAAAATGAATAATGTCGGTTTAGTTAGTGAATTTAGTTGTTGGAACTAAGTCTAAACTAAAGTAGGTAAAGTTAACAAGTTGTTATGTTGTTTAAGTAAGTTAAAATGAATAATGTCGGTTTAATTAGTGAATTTAGTTGTTGAAACTAAGTCAAAACTAAAGTAGGTAAAGTTAACAAGTTGTTATGTTGTTTAACTAAGTTAAAATGAATAATGTCGGTTTATTTAGTGAATTTAGTTGTTGAAACTAAGTCAAAACTAAAGTAGGTAAAGTTAACAAGTTGTTATGTTGTTTAACTAAGTTAAAATGAATAATGTCGGTTTAATTAGTGAATTTAGTTGTTGAAACTAAGTCAAAACTAAAGTAGGTAAAGTTAACAAGTTGTTATGTTGTTTAACTAAGTTAAAATGAATAATGTCGGTTTATTTAGTGAATTTAGTTGTTGGAACTAAGTCTAAACTAAAGTAGGTAAAGTTAAAAGTTGTTATGTTGTTTAACTAAGTTAAAATGAATAATGTCGGTTTAATTAGTGAATTTAGTTGTTGGAACTAAGTCTAAACTAAAGTAGGTAAAGTTAAAAAGTTGTTATGTTGTTTAACTAAGTTAAAATGAATAATGTCGGTTTATTTAGTGAATTTAGTTGTTGGAACTAAGTCTAAACTAAAGTAGGTAAAGTTAAAAAGTTGTTATGTTGTTTAACTAAGTTAAAATGAATAATGTCGGTTTATTTAGTGAATTTAGTTGTTGAAACTAAGTCAAAACTAAAGTAGGTAAAGTTAACAAGTTGTTATGTTGTTTAAGTAAGTTAAAATGAATAATGTCGGTTTAATTAGTGAATTTAGTTGTTGGAACTAAGTCTAAACTAAAGTAGGTAACATTAAAAAGTTGTTATGTTGTTTAACTAAGTTAAAATGAATAATGTCGGTTTAGTTAGTGAATTTAGTTGTTGAAACTAAGTCTAAACTAATGTAGTTAAAGTTAAAAAGTTGTTATGTTGTTTAACTAAGTTAAAATGAATAATATCGGTTTAATTAGTGAATTTAGTTGTTGGAACTAAGTCTAAACTAAAGTAGGTAAAGTTAAAAAGTTGTTATGTTGTTTAACTAAGTTAAAATGAATAATGTCGGTTTAATTAGTGAATTTAGTTGTTGGAACTAAGTCTAAACTAAAGTAGGTAACATTAAAAAGTTGTTATGTTGTTTAACTAAGTTAAAATGAATAATGTCGGTTTAGTTAGTGAATTTAGTTGTTGAAACTAAGTCAAAACTAATGTAGTTAAAGTTAAAAAGTTAAGTTTGTTTAAATAAGTTAAAATAAATATTGTGGTTTAGTTGGTGAATTTAGTTGTTCGAATTAAGTCAAAACTAAACTAGTTAAAGTTGTTAAGTTGTTTAAGTTCGAATTAAGTCAAAACTAAATTAGTTAAAGTTCTTAAGTTGTTTAAATAAGTTAAAATAAATATGTTAAAACTAGTTAGACTTCGAAAGTGGTTGTTGTTTAAATAAATTCAAATGTTATTTAGTTGATGGAATTAAAAGTATCATTATTGCTGTTGCTATGCATCTTATGATGAATGGATTCAAACCAGGGTATACAGTTTGGACTAGCCATGGTGAGGTTGAAAGTGACACTATGTTTAATAACTTTGTTGTCGGTGAAAATAGTAGATTTACCGAGCATAATTATTTCCAAGGTTCTAGAATGTCAGATATGATTAATGATGCTTTTGGGATGCATTCTGATTTTGAACAAGGAGAAAATATAGAAGAAGCTCCTAATGAAGAAGCAAACATCTTTTATGAACAATTGCGTGATTGTAGTAGTCCTTTGTTCAACGGGAGTCAACACTCTAAATTGTCTTTGCGCTTAGATTGTTAAGTATCAAATCCGACAATAATATTTCTCAAGGAGCAATGGACTCTATGATAGAACTTATGAAGGAATTAGTTGATCCCAATGTAGAGATTCCTGATTCTTATTATAAAGCAAATGCATTGGTGTCTAAGTTAGGACTCTCCTCGATAAGAATTGATTGTTGTCAAAAAGGTTGCATGCTATACTATAAGGAGGATGTCAATCTAGAGTCTTGTAAGTTTTGTAGTCACCCTCACTATAAGATTGGTAATACCGGAAAGAAACTTGCTATTAAGGCGATGCATTATTTACCTCTTATACCAAGATTGAAAAGGTTGTATGCATCAAATAGCTCTGCTCCTCATATGAGATGGCACCATGAAAATAGAAGGTCACCTGGTGTCATGTGTCATCCATCTAACGGAGAGGCTTGGAAACATTTTGATAGAACTTATCCAGATTTTGCTGCTGAACCAAGGAATGTTAGGCTGGGTTTGTGTGCGAGATGGTTTCACCCCTTTTTCGGTTGGGGCTACACCATATTCTTGTTGGCCCGTATTTATTACACCGTATAATCTTCCACCGAGATGTGTATGACAAGTCCATATATATTTCGAATGTGTCATTCCCGGTCCGAGTAATCCAAAAGCAAGATTGATGTGTACTTACAACCTTTGATTGATGAGTTGAAATTGTTGTGGTCGATGGGGTAGAAACATGGGACATTTCTCGTAAACAAAATTTTAACATGCGTGCTACTTTAATGTGGACTATTAATGATTTTCCCGCCTATGGAATGCTATCTCGGATGGATGACAATTTGGAAAGTTAGCATGTCCCTACCGTATGGAATATACTAAATCATTCACATTAAAACATGGGCGAAAGAATTCATGATTTGACTTTGTCATCGTCGATTCTTGCCACCGATCATGAGTTTAGGAGAAAGAAATATGCATTTAAAAAGAATAAAATAAAACTGAACGAGATGGTCCACCTCCAATATTAACGGGTGATGATATTTGGGAAAGGGTTCAAAATTTTCCAAAGGTAACTGAGGAACCACCGTATAAATTTGATGGGTATGGTGTTGCACATAATTGGACTAAACAGAGTATATTAAGGAGTTACCTTATTGGAAGGATAATTTGCTTAGACATAATCTCGATGTCATGCATATTGAAAAGAATTATTTTGATAATCTGTTCAACACTGTAATGGATGTAATTGGGAAGACAAAAGATAATGTTAAGGCTAGACTTGACTTACCAGAATATTGTAGACGACCGGAGTTGCATTTACAGGAGTTTGCCAACAACAAGTTATTTAAGCCCAAGGCTAGTTATTCATTCACAATGGAACAGAAGAGAAAAATTTGTGAGTGGGTGGAAAGCTTGAAAATGCCAGATGGATATGCCTCAAATTTGGGAAAGCGGGTTGACATTGAGCGTGGAATATTACATGGGATGAAAAGTCACGACTGTCATGTTTTTATGGAACAATTACTTCCGATTGCTTTTTGTGGATTGCCTAAAAACATATGGAAGCCAATGGCAGAAATTAGTTTGTTCTTCAAAGACTTGTGTTCTAGCACATTGAGAGTAGAGAATCTGGTTCAGATGACCAAAAATATAGTTGTTATTAGTAATAAGTTGGAGAAGATTCTTCCACCTGGGTTCTTTGATATGATGGAACATCTTCCTATTCATCTTGTTCATGAAGCTCTACTGGGAGGTCCAGTTCAATATAAGTGAATGTATCCTTTTGAGCGGTAAGTAACTATAACACATTTATTCTTATTTCATAAATCGTTAATATATCTTTTGAAATTATATATCTAATATAAAATTTTACAGGAGCATTGGCAAGTCTAAAAGGGGTATTAAGAATAAACATAGGGTGGAGGGCTGTATGACTCAAGTATATCTAGCTAAAGAAAGATCCCACTTTTGTTCTTACTACTTTGATGATTATGTGTCGTGTTTGAGAAACAGACCTAATCGACGTGATGTTACTGGGAATGATCCTGCAGTATAATCATTATCAATCTTCAACCAACTGGGTAAGGGTTCAAAAAAGCGTACATTGCACAAACTTACCGAAAAGGAGAAAAAATCTGCAGAGCTTCATGTCTTGTTGAATTGTCCAGAAATCCAACCCTTCTTAGAGTAAGAAAATTAAATATGTAAACAACATATATTCAACTCCAATTTTATGAAGGAAACTAACTGTATTTTCAATGTGATTCTATAGTTATTTTGTGAGCCAATATGGTCATGATCAAGTGTTTCCATCATTTATAACGTGGTATACTAATTGGGTAAATGTTGTAATATATACACCTATTAAGAGATTAGTGTACTCTTCTTTCTACTAATGTTGCTTTTAATTTACTAATTATATATAAGTCTACAATTCAGAAAATGCCGCCACATTTGATCAATTTTTCAAGGATATTTCTTGGGGACCGATTACAGTTCACACAATGTCCCAATATAACGTAAATGGTTTTAAATTTGCCACAGAGAAATACTTAAATAATAAGAAAACTAATAATAGTGGTGTTTGGGTTAAAGGTGATAATGGAAATCAAAATGAGAATGTTGATTATTTTGGCGTCCTACAGGAGATTGTAGAGTTGGAGTATTCGGGTTGGCCAATCAAAAGAATAGTACTTTTCCAATGTAAGTGGTTTGATCCAACTTCAAGAGGTACGAGAGAGCTTAAGCAACATAATATCATTGAAGTCAAGCACACTAGGAAGTATGAGGCTTATGATCCTTTTATTATTGCACAAAATGCTAAGCAAGTGTACTATGCTCCTTATCCGTTGCGTAGGGATAAGTCGATTGGTGGGTTGTAATCAAAACAAAACCGATGGGGCGAGTGGAAGTTGAGAATGAATTGGATGTTGCATATCAAAATGAAATATCAAGTGTTCATTAAGTAGTGGATGCTGAGTTAGAAATGAATTTGGAGCATCTTGATCACATTTTAGAAGAAGTTAATAAAGAAGAGTTAGATATGCCAACAAATATGGAGGGGGATGAGGAGGAAACTTTCGAAGAGGATGAATGGATAGATGAGGAGGAAACTTTCGAAGATGATGCATGTGAATGGATAGATGATGAAGAAACTTCCGAAGAGGATGAATAACAATTTGTATGTTTAGTTGGTGGATTTTTAGCTATTCATATTTGAGTATACTTTATATTTTAGTAGTTTTAACGTTTGTTCGACATTGTGAAAGACTATTTGGATTAAGCCTTATGTTATGATAACTTTGTTTGATATATTTGTTCGACATTGTGACATTATTTTGTACTACTTTGTTTTAATCTTTATATTTATTTGATATAGATGGTAGATAAAGACAAGGGTAAATCAAAAAAATCCTCTAATCCGAAAAAGGAATTTAAGGCCAATGCTATGAGAAGGCCCACTGGGGTCGTGATATCTGATAAGCCCTCTCGAGTTAATGTTTCAAAAAAAGCCTCAGTTTCAACTACTCACTTGACACACCAGTCACATAATGCCTCTGCTCATGTCGCTCCACAATCTGGTTATACTATATCTACACCCACTGTGGTACCTAGTTCAGGTTACCAAACATTGCAGGGCTATTCACATCTTGGTCGTGGGTCTAACATACCATCATCTAGTGCTAGTCAGTGCAATAGTTTGAATACTAGTAGTGGATCAATTAGACTTTCCAATCTTCATATTGAATCCAATGGCTCAGAGCCTAACACTCGCACCACCTAGCACTCAGATGCACATGCTCCTCAGCTAGGCGATAGAGACAATTTTCGGAGACTTATCATCGAGCCATTAGGATACAAGTATGATTTAATTATGTTTCATCTTTCATTTATCTATTTATATTTTAATTGATTGATTATTTTTTGTTTACTTTACTTCGTCAATGAACTCGTATTTCAGCTTACATCCGGATGTGGGTATGGCAAAGATTATTTTAAAGTGCATCGGAACTCACTATAATGGTGTGTATCCAAATTGGAGTTCGATTCCACTTAACACCCAAGGGCAGATGTTCAATGAATTTAAGGTAAGAATATATATAAGTTAAATTCATATCATACACATTTAAATTCTCTAGTCATTTGAACAATAAATATTTAGTAATTTTTTATTACAGAAATATTATGTATGGGCTCCCGAACACGAGGATGATGTTCAAGTGAACTTCAAGCTTAAAACTTCAAAGTTGCTTTCTAGCACATTTTGTGATTGTCGAAGAGAAAACAGAATGCCTGGGTTTATGTTTCCGAATCGATGGGCTTTGTTACTGAAACATTGGAGTACTGATGAAAAATTTAAAAAGAGGAGTGAAATTGGGAAGATGGCTCGCGCATCAGAAAATGGAGGCTCTTTGCACACTGGTGGAGCTATTAGCCAGGTTACTAGGAAGGAAAGAATGGTATACTTTCTTAATTTAGTAAAATAAATTTTTTCTTTTTTGATAAGTACTTTTTGGAGATTAATGAAATCAAATTCTATATGTTATTTGCAGGAAAAAGAGTTGGGTAGGCCGGTAGCTGTACCAGAGATGTTCAAGGTTACTCACGTCAAGAAGAGTACGAACCCCACAGAAGAAGAAAGATGGATTGAGCCACGTACTCAAGAGACATATGTAAGAACTCCATTCAAACTATTTTTTTTTCTTTTCCTTGTATATATTACATTCTTATTCGTAGAGTTTTTTGTTTAAATTACAGGATAGGTATATACGAACATCTCAGGAATATCGTACTACTCTACCTCTTGAGAGTCAAGACAGATCATTTACACAAGAAGAAAACGAGAATCTTTGGAAACAGAGTCTTTGGCGAACCGATTAGAGATTCGGTCTACGGCTATCCGGAAAAGGCGTATCGAAGAAGAAGTCTTGGTATTGTGGTTCATCATCCTCAAGCTTTGATGGTGGGGATAGAGAGACAATATACGCAATGGAGAGTAAGATAGCTTATCTCAATGCCGAGCTTCTTTTGTAGCCGAAAGAGAGAAGAGGAGATTGCGGAGAAGAGGAAAGGAGGTAGAAAACAAGAGGTATGCGGCGCTCGAGGCCCAACTAACTTTTCTTTTTGAATCGGGAAATATTCTTCCTCCATGTCCCGGCTATGGTGATGAATCTGATCAGGAGGGTGATGAGAATGATAAGTCTAATAAGGAGAGTGAGGGTGATAAAGAGTAGTTGTATCTATTTGACATTTTAGACTTCTATATTTTTGGAATTGTTTCATTTGATCGTATTTTAGTTTATTTTGAAATAGTTTAATGTATATGTTGAAAATATTGTGTTGTTTTGGTTGGATGAAGTTTATTTGGCTTTGGGTTGTTTTGGTTGGATGAGTTTTATTTGGATTTGGATTGTTTTGGTTGGATGAGTTTTATTTGGCTTTAGGTTGTTTTGGTAATGAATTTTATTTGGCTTTGGGTTGTTTTAGTATAAATATGCAGGTGGGCAACAAAAAATTACAGCAATTTGCTGCTTGTTTTGCAAAAAAAACCGACTCACAGGAGGTCGAATTCAAAAATAAAAATAAAAAATACCGACCTCCTGAGGTCGGAATTTCAATATTACACAAATAAAAAAATCGACCTCCGAAGGTCGAATTTTAATATTACACAAATAAAAATATTCGGAATTTCAAAATAAAAAATAAAATACCGACCTCCGGAGGTCGGAATTTCAACATTACACAAATAAAAATACCGACCTCCGGAGGTCGGAATTTCAACATTACACAAATAAAAATATCGACCTCCGGAGGTCGAAATTTCAACATTACACAAATAAAAATACCGACCTCCGGAGGTCGGAATTTCAAAATTACACAAATAAAAATATCGACCTCCGGAGGTCGGAATTTCAACATTACAAAAATAAAAATACCGACCTCCGGAGGTCGGAATTTCAACATTACACAAATAAAAATACCGACCTCCGGAGGTCGGAATTTCAACATTACAAAAATATAAATACCGACCTCCGGAGGTCGGAATTTCAACATTACACAAATAAAAATACCGACCTCCGGAGGTCGGAATTTCAACATTACAAAAATAAAAATACTGACCTCTGGAAGTCGGAATTTCAACATTACAAAAATAAAAATACCGACCTCCAGAGGTCGGAATTTCAACATTACAAAAATAAAAATACCGACCTCCGGAGGTCGGAATTTCAACATTACAAAAATAAAAATACCGACCTCCAGAGGTCGGAATTTAAAAAAATGAATATTTCAACATAAAATAAAAATTGACCTCGAGAGGTCGGTAAATACCGACCTCCAGAGGTCGGTATTGAATAGCGACTAAGCTTTTTCTGACCTAAGCTGGGATGTCGGTTTTAGGTCGGTATTTCAAGGAATACCGACCTCCGGAGGTCAGTATTTCTAGGTCGGTATTGACTGTTTTTTTAGTAGTGGTTCAGACAACTCACAATCCCCCATAAACCATGTCTTGCCAACATGGGTGCAGGATCATACTTTTTAGATGAATCCTTAGAGCCTTCGAGCATAGCTTAGTGGATCCACTTAGTTGAGGTGTTCTATATCCTGACACAATATAGGATAGTTCTGGCAGTGTGGACAAGACATTGTATCATTGCTTAGCTCATAGTGATGGTTGTCGGTTAGAAAATCTCCCAATAGAGTTAAAGTGTATTGTTATATATCACTTATTATGTTAAAGTTCAAAGAATGAGAAAGTATTTGTGTAAAGTTTTAATGGTTTCACTTCCTTATTTCTTTACATTCAGTCGAGTATATATATATCTACATCTATTGCAGCCTTTTCATTCAGTTGTTTGCTATTCAACTATATTACATACTCGTACATTCAATGTACTGATGTCATTCGACTTGCATCTTTTATGATGTAGATACATGTGTTCAAGATCATCAACAAGCGTTTCGTTGAGATCACTTTGCACTTCAGGCAACTTTGGTGAGCCTCCTTGCTTTCCGGAGGATTTCACAATTTACTTTCATGTTGTTGAGTTGTCGTGGGTCTTGTCCCGACTTCTATTCTAGTATTAGAGGCTTCATAGATAGTTAGAGTTGATGAGTCTCTCAGTATTTCCCTTTTGTTTGAGACGTTTTGAGATTGCTTTGCAAAGTATTATTATTATTGCACTTAAATATTTTCAGACAATTGAGTTAAGTATTTACTTGAGTTTGAATGTTATAAATTCAATTTGTAAAGCTTCTTTATGCTTGAGTAAGTCTTCCGCTAAACAGTCATCCAGGCCAAGGGTTCGCTTGGGGATCAGAAATGGCTCTCGAGTGTCGGCCACGTCTAGGGTGTAGGGTCGGGGCGTGACACTTCAAACTACGACTATTATGTTTATTAAAAAAAATCAACTAATTTATATTGATATTTTGTGATCTTAAATGTGTGAATGTTTTTCAAGCTACTACTATTATGTTTATAAAAATGTTCTATCAATTTAAATAAATATCTTTTGGTCTAAGTAGAGCTTGTAAACTTCAAATAAATAGCAAATAAAGAAATATACATTCCCTCTATTCCACTTTGTACGTCATACTTTAGCTCAACATGAAATTTTAAAAGTAATGATACGTTTTAATTTAATGATTTGAAATATATCATAATATTTATGTGATTATATCAGTTTTGACTTTGAAATTTATCTCGATTGATACATAATCAATCAAAAGATCCAAATTAACCCTAAACTATCAAATTAGATGTATGTATCCTCTATAATATTGTGATGCATGCCTTAGAGAAATTAAATAGAATTAAATATACACTCAAATGTTTAATAAATATCCAACCTGCTTACACAAGTTCCGTTAAATCAATTGACTTAGATCCGTTCTTCTATGAAAGAATAAATTATTCGTCGGGGAAAAATATTATAGACAAAAGATAACGATATGGACCTACATGTAAACATATGAAAAATGTAAAGATAAATCATAAATATTGACCTTTTTCATATACATATGTGCATATATCCATATGTATATATGTATAAAGAAGAAAATTTACTGATATACCTTATAATAAGTGAGAAGTAAAAATGAGAGAGAAAACGAGGAGAGGGAAAAGAAAAGGAACTTAACCTAGCAAAATGAACACAAATAAAAGCTAACACATTGATTGATTCCTTGTTCTTCATTTTCTATACAATTACTATTTGTCAAATTTCAATTATAATCCTTTTATTTGGTATATGAGATCACAGTAATTTGTACAACAGCTCATTAATTGAACGCATCGATAATTTGTTAAATCTAGAAGATATAATGTTATATTAAACGTAATAGTCAACTTATTTAAAAGTTGGAAAAGAAAATTAAATAACATTTACTCTTATTATTTTAGACTTAAATAGAAATTACATTTATCAAGTCTATATCACATATTACTATTTAAATACTCTATTTGAATTAAAAATAGAGTATTTAAATACTCTATTTGATATTTATTTTTTTGAATTAAAAATAGTTGAGAGTGTTTTGTATTTTGGAAATGAAAAATAAGTATAAACATATAGCATAAAAATATAAGTATCGATTTTGTAATAAAAAATTATATTTTCAAATGGAAGAGGAAACATCCGCTATTTACTTACATTTTCTCTTTTCAAAGGGTGGAGGTTCTAAACCCCCGCTATTTACTTTTATTTTCTGTCAACTACAAAACCCCCTGTATTTCATACAATTTGTGGAGGATGTAGCTAACCTCCGCTATTAAACCCTCACAATTTAGACAATTTTTTAAGTGATTCTTTTAGCATATTAAGATTGATAACATAAACTTAAAAGTGCAGCGCGGTAGTGCCACCACAGTGACCAAATCTATTAGTAGGTGAAAAAAACTATTGTCGTGTGAGTGTGCACAAGTATGTTACATTATATATATCATTTATAATACATAAATGTGACCTTTAAACTTGGTTTTAATAGATAATTATGTCCAAAATTTCGAGTGTGCACAAGTAGACACTTAAACTTGTATAAAATTGGACAAGAAGACACGCATATCCAACATGGCTTAATACATGTAGTACGCCACGTAGGACAAAAAATTGTCATGCAAGGTGCCATGTAAGACATGTTGTCTTCTTGTTTAATTTTATACAAGTTTCAGTGTTTACTTGTGCATACTCAAAGTTAAATGTCATAGTTGTCAACTGAAGTTAAATGACAGTTATCAACTGACGTCAAGTTAAGAATCATGTTCATGTATTATGCCTAAGTAGATGCTTAGGATTCTTGCATTCGATTATTATGATGGCATTAGTCATATATATGCATTATACTTGACCGTTATATATAATGTAACATAAATTAAATTTTCTTTTCAGTAGTTTTCTTAACGAATATAATTACTAGAATGGGACATACGAGAATATCGTATATATGAAATATTCTAATATTACAATTTTAATTAAGGGAAAAAGGATAAATATACCCTCGAACTATCATAAATGGTATGCAAATACCCTCCGTCATACTTTTGGGATATTGGTGCCCCTGCAATCCAAAAACTAGAGCATATATACCCTTTACACTAACGGACATATACGTGTCATAATCTTATCCACCGATCTGATATTTATCAACGGATAAGATTGCGCCACGTGTCCCTATTTAGTCTTCCGTTAGAGTGAAGGGCATATATGCTCTAGTTTTTGGACGGCAGGGGCACCAATGTCCCAAAAGTATGACAGAGGGTATTTGCATACCATTTACGATAGTTCGTGGGGTATATTTATCCTTTTTCCCTTTAATTAAAAGTAAATTCAAACTACTCAAAATATATAAAGTTACTTTAGATATTCTATTTTGTAATAATAATTTGAAATTAGTAGGAGACGGAAATTTTAAAGAATATTACATTAACTTTGATTATTATTAAAATATTATATAAGTTCTTGTGAAGAATAGATATGAGTGAAAAATGGCTCTAATAATCACCATTGTTGACAAATTAAGATGAACACATATATGAATTTTATGTATAAATTCAAACATTTTATAATATTTTGATTTAAGTTACTAATTTTGTTGAAGTCGTAATAAAGACTTACTTACATATTTCATGTATATATAATTTGTCTAAAGCCTTTAATTTTTGTCTTAACTTGAAAAGACTTGTGTAGTCATACTTGTAGCTATTTCTTATGCAAGCATAGATATTTTTTTTGCAAGCATATATAATAATCAAGTACATTTTAAAAAGCGTTAAATGATACTGTAAAATATATCAAAAAATCTTCTGATTAAGACAGATTGATATCGAAATCAAGCATTCAAAACTCTTAACCAGGCTACAAGTCATTGTATTCACCACAAACATGACTATGGAGCTGCGATATATTTAAATTTGTATTTTTCTGAGGCATCAAATAGAGATTACATTTCAAAATGAAAACTTAAATCCTTTTTAAGCATGATAAATTGTGTGAATCATACTCTATACCTATCCTCTCATTGTTAGTTCCATTCTTCAATTTTATTGTGATACTTGTAATTCAAATCATGCTAGCGGAATAAATTCAAATACTATTTTTTTTTTAAAAAAATCTTCGAAAATGATAAATGAATAAAAAAATTCAATCCACATATTACCCATCTTCTTAAGACTCTATTTTATTTTTTTACAAAACTAAATGTGGCAAAGGCCACCATTTATTCCAAAACAATAACGAAGTTCAAAAAACTCAATTAAGCTAAGCTCAATCTCTCCACAGTAAATTGACTAAATCTGAAGTTGTTATATCAGAACTTTGGAGTGGAAAAATTATGGATCTTACATTCGAGCTTTGAAAAAGTTATCTAACAATGTTAAAATAACAAAATATTAGAAGACCATTTCCAAGCAGAGGCCACTGAAGGGAATAAAAAGGCCTTTAGTGTCATTTTTTGAAATAGAAACTTTTTTTTGTTAGACTTGAAGGCATCCAAAGATCCCCTTCCTATCTATATGTCCTTACTCAAAATTTCAACAATTACCTTCAAATAAAAGAGGATTATTAAAAAATTAGATCTATGATCAATTGGCTTAATGATAGTGATGCCAATACTAAATCCTTTCTGTTATCGATAAAAAGAGAAAAAATAAAATTTCTTACTGTAAGCAAGCATGAGAATGTCACGATCCACACCGTCGTGAGTGACATCCATCCTAAACAAGCCGATGGGAGAGCCATCTAACCCGAACCGCCCCAATACCATTTAACCAACCAAGTCTAACATATATAAAATAAGGGAAATAATTTAGACATAAAAGAGTTGCGTTTTATAATACCCCGCAACTTCTAAGCAAAGATTCCTACCATCCTTCATATGTGTATAAATCCGAACCCGATGATTTTTAAGTTGTATACATATGTTAAAGTCATTTACTAAGTGTAGTAAGTGCATAAGATGTGCTTTAGGGTCGTAAGGTGCCTCAAACACCAAGTCAAGTTCAAAGCATTCCTATCGGCTAAGTTTTCACATGAGTTCATATTAAGGTTAACTTAAAACGATCATATCTCTCAATATATAATGAATTAGGTGACCCATGACCTATAAAGAAAAGGTCTACGAGTCAACTTTCCAACTCCACCAAATTTGCCTCATTTCAAGTTTGAAGGAAAAAATTATGATCGTTTTACTAGAGACTACCACAACAAAATTTTCAGAGTCAGTGCCTAGCTATGAGCCTCAGCTACGGGTTATAGATTGCAGTACGACCTATACTGTTCACTCGAAATCAGATGTATCTCAATTGAGGTCTCGAGTCAGCCGTTAGAAGATTTGTTGCACTCAACAATAACTAAAACAGTGCATAACTACATGTCTCATATGATCATAATGCAAATACTAATCCGCTCATGGAACCTCAAACACATATCTCGTCCTCTCACGTAACCCAAACTAAACTTTAGTATCATACCAAATGTGATATCCTAACCAACTGTATATATGCATATCAGGCGTGGCATCCGAGCTAATCAAGAATGTCAGGTATCGGTGTGATATCTGAGCCAACCAACAATCACAATCAAACATGCATAATCACATAGCGCAATGAACAAGACTACTTGAAATACCACAATCATAACCACTAGTTCCTTGCATGAGATTACCTACATCATGTCATTTCATATATCCCTTCATATAATGCATTGCACATTATGATACTACAAGCAATAAACATGCATACGTACATAAATCAGAATATATAACCATGACCTGCATCAAATCAAGCCTCTTGGAAGCTCTAACTAGCTCGAGTTTTTTCCTTGTGAAGTGCCTTGGCTTGTTCTTGGTCTAAAATAAGCAATGCAAACAATAATAAATCACTAATTAATGACCTATTAATTTACCCGAATTACTAACAAATCACAACCTCGGCCAGAATGTGATCATCTTCCCCAACTTAGGGCTCCTTTCCACCATGAAATCATGCTCAAAACATTTCCCCAATGTTAAATGTTAACCACCAAGTTTCTAAAACTTAAGAAATAGTTTACAAGATTAGGGAGCCAAATTTTTACCTTCATCGGTGATTTTCATGGAAAATTTGATGCAAGCTGCCCAAAATAGCCCCTCTATGTTTTCAAGAACACAATTACAAAAAATAGAGGTTTTGAGCACGTTTCTGCATAAAATCATGATTCCCTCGCTATAGTGACGTCAGTCTCGCTATAGCGACAACTTACCTTGCTATAGTGGTCTGAGCAACGCTAAAGTGGGAGGCCGTCCACTATAACGAGATCGACACAAACTCTTCTCTTGATGAGCCGACTCCTACTTTTCACGTCAAGTTCAATTTCAGGAGTTCTACTTACCTGAATTCAATTCTCTTGATGAGCCGACTCCTACTTTTCACGTCAAGTTCAATTTCAGGAGTTCTACTTACCTGAATTCAATTCCAAAAGACATTATGGATTCCTTAATGTCTTGGCTACAAGTATACATCAGTCAAATCTCAAAGAAAAACTGCACCCATTTCCGGATGGCCTTAGACCTCACCTAGCCCAGATTCTATCTAAGGCTAGCCTAGTCAAGAATTTTCAAGTTACTATCCAAAAAATTTCTGCCCAAATTCCTTTCCTATGGACAGTCATAACGACTGGGTCAAGTTGTTTTAGAGAATGATGCCTAGATAACTGATAATAACAAAAGTATGCATCATGACTTCAAACTTCTACAAGAATGCTTTAATCACTAATCACAACTCCTTCAATGGCAAAGACATTTAAAATACCACTGAAAGCTTTCATACTCTAGACCTTTCCCCTCTAGATGACCTTTTTTTGAAGTTACCCAAGCTCTATTCTCCTTCAAATCCTTCAATGCACTAAGTCCATATGGCAACCATTCGTTATTATTTTTTCAAATTCATTAGGACACAATGAGCAAAATAGTGATGGATTGCTACCATCAGATTTTCCAAACCCAAATTATTTCAGAATGCCTTAATAAAAACCTCTCTTTGCCTTATTTTCTAAATTTAAAAATGTCGCAACTTAAAAAAAAAAACTGTCTCATTAAATTGTGCAATACGTTTTATGTAAGTGTCATAAAAAATTTCACCAATCAAATTAAATCTTCTTCAAAAGCTCATTGGTCTTTGTCAAAATAGTTTTCTAAAAGGAAGAAGATCTTGTGATAAATAAAAGAACTTATGAATCAATCATCTTAATCATACAAAAAGTGCAAAAGAAATTCTTATGCTAAAATTTGATTTAGAAAACCGTATTGAGTTATTCTTTGTCTACAAAACTCTATGTTTTAAAAAATTTCCTTCTAAAATTACTAAGCTTATTTTGAGTTGCATAACCTCAATTAGCATTACAAACCTTACCTTTGACTTTTCAGTTAAATCAATATGAACAAAGGTTAGGATGGTTCAAATGATTTGATGAGTTCAAAAAAAGAAAAGAAAAAGCAATTGCATCTAGCAACAATGAATCAAAAACAACATATGATACTGATGTTGAATCTAAGTCCATGGACGATGTTGAAGAGTTTGAGGTATTTGTATAATTTTAATTTTCATTTTATATCTTTTATACTTTATATATTTTTGTGATTTATTTTTGTATCAATTTTCACATTATGTTCTTTATGATTTTATGAATTTGTTGAATCAATGTTTATTAAAAAAAATTGCTTTTTTTTGTATTAATTATATATATGTATATTTAAAAAAGGGGAACTTTCACATATAGCCACTCAAAAATAGCCCAATTACTCTCCATAGCTATAGTTTGATAATTACAATTCATAACTATATGTTATAGGGAGGAGAGAAGCGAGTGAGACTGGGACAGAGAGGAGAGAGGCAAGAGAGAGGGGGGCAAAGAGTGGGAGAAAGGTGAATTGTATATGTATATAGGTTAGATAATTGTATATTATACATATGTATTTGTATATATGGCAAGCGAGATTGGGAGAGGGAGGAGAGAGGCGAGCAAGAGAGTGGGAGAGGGGTGAATTGTATATGTATATAGGTTAGATAATTGTATATTATACATATGCATTTGTATATATGGCAAGTGAGATTGGGAGAGGGAGGAGAGAGGCGAGCGAGAGAGGGCAGAGAGTGGGAGAGAGGTGAATTGTATATGTATATAGGTTAGATAATTGTATATTATACATATGTATTTGTATATTCTGGCGAATTATACATATACAAACGTGGCTAATTAGACAAACTCAAAGTCAGCCCACGTAATTAAGGTATACTAGTTGTAAGTGGTAATTATAGCAAACTATAGCTATGATGAGTAATTAAGTAGTATAAGTTTGCTTAACCGCGTAATTTTCCCTTTAAAAAATTTGAAGAACGTTAAAGATTCTTATTAACATTTTAAAATGGTTTTAGGGGATGGGGAATTTGGATTTTAGGCCCATTTAATTTGGACTTGAGCTTCTGATCTTCTTTGTGGCCTTTGGCCCAAAATAATTAGCAGATACAATTTTGGCTACATAAGATTCCAAGCTAACTAGTGATCAAGTCATCATTATGTCTAACTCCTAATAATATTGAGACAACACTAAAGGAAGATAAAGATGAAATGATTTTTGGTAAATTAGTGGCAATATCTACTTTTTTTTTTTTTCAAATCCGTCAATGATGGAGGGGTTTAGCCATGACCCCGACCTATGCATTGCTTACAGAAGAAGAGAGTGGATATTTGTCCAAGTCCTCCTTGAGTTACATAGAGATTAGAGGATGTAGATTTCCTCTTTGTACAAGAAATGTCCCCTACTATTAGGAATGAAATAATCACATATCTTTAGGTATTAAGTTAACTCGTCTTGACAACCTTTCTATATATCCAAATATTTGTAGTTTAAAATACTTTAAATTTTTAGAATTTTTATGATAAGCAATTCTGATCTCAAGCACTTATCACAATTTTTGAGTAACTCTAATCTATCGAAAGCAGTTATAATTGCTTCAATAGAAGCTACGATATTTTTTACGATCCACTCGTCTTCAATCAATTAATTCCGCCCCGACATATAACACAATCAATAAGCTAAAGATCAAACACCGACCCGACCAAGCGCAATTTCTTTGTTTATACACTTTTTGGACAATATATATCTTACAATTCTATATACTGATACGTGTCTTATTTTTCTTTACCAAAACAACTTCTTTGTTAACCAAAATTTTGACATATTTATTTTAAAGTTAGGGACATGATCATGTTTTATGTTTTAGACATTGATGTCTCATATGACTACTTTTTTTTTTTGGATTTTTATGTTGTTGTATGAGAAATGACCAAGTTGTTAATTGTTATATTAAGGTTAGCAAAACAGAAACAGAAAAATAGATGAAACAAATAGAAATAAAAATTCGAGTCTACAGAACCCACTGTGTTTCCTTAAGAAATTTAATCCCCTCAAGTACTCGAGGTTGCAGATTAATTCCTCCCAAGATAAAACGGATTAACCTATTAGAGAAGTAGCGGTATCTCAAACTTTAATAATTTCAGCGAACGCAAGAACAATAACGAGAGCACACGCAGACTTAGTCAATCGACAATTTGTTTATCTAAGAAAATGTATGCAAAGAGGAAAAATTTCAGTAAATGAAAAACGGAAAAAACCTCTTATGTATAGCCATTTGCAACAAGAACGCATCTGTTCGGACAATGGTGTCTTTCCAGAACGTTGTGTTTTTTGGGAAGAGTAACGCCTTTTCGGAAGGAGCAGGTCCCTTCAGAACGTTTTTACCGTTACACGCAAATTTCAAATAAATTCCGTTACCCGAAATTAATTTTGTTAATTAACTAACATTCTGAATTAATTTATAAGAGAAAGGAAATCAATTAATGAGATTGATTAAATAAATTTTATTCAAAAATATTATAAATCATACGCCAAATCCAAAGTCGAGCGACGACGACAGTGCAAGGGGCGCCTTCTTCTTAACCCTCTAAGAACTAAAGGAAGTGTTTCCTAATATGAGGACAACAATTTCCCTTTCTTCTACCAATATGGGAGAAATGACTTTTCATTTGCAATTTGCAATGACTTTTCATTTTCCCTCCAAAATTGGTTCCCTCACATTTTCCATTTTCTCTTCTTATTTCCCATTCACACCTTGCTAAAACCCAACACAAGTTATGTTATGTAAGTGGATTTTTGGTTGCCATCGATCAATGTTTGCTTAAAAATAATACATATGCATGTGCTTAATTAGGTATTGTTGATGTTTTGATTTTCCTTTTTGCAAGCTAAGTTATCTCATCCACATGTTTTTTCGAAAATAGTAGGGTATGAGGCATGTTGAGAAAGAATTCAAATTGAAAGATCCGTGAACTGTTGAAACTATTCATGTTTAGGTGTTTTCTAAATTTATCAAATATATCTACATTGGTGTAAAAACAATGAACGTCAAGAAATAATATACCTCTTGATATACAAATTTCATGCATATTTTATTCGGTTAATATACATCGGAAACAAATTAACATTATGGATTACGAAAATATTGTGTATACTTTCTATATGAAAACAAGTGTTTCAAAAAAAACAAAAAAAAAATTGACATCTATTTTAATACCTAGTTCATACGTTTTTTTTTTAAAAAAAAAAGGTTTGACACCATTTTGCAAGCTAAGTTAGCTCGTCCACATGTTTTTTTGAAAGTAGAACTTTTTTGTATTTCTTTGGTCTCCCAATGAATTAGAGAAAATTTGTGGAAACGAATAAATATAGCATGTTAAATTAAAATTATTGATGATAATATTTTATATTGAGGTTACGTTGCTGATGAGACATATACTAGTGGATATGTTTTGAAAATACTTGGTGATCATTCAAATGGTTAAAAAAGATCATTTGGAGATGGGTATATGCGACTCTCATTTGAATTCACCTAGGAGCGGAGTCATTATAGTGATTACGAATTCGATAAAATTCAATAACTTAAGCTTAAATTTTGTAAAATATTTATCAATATCAATAAAATCAAGATTTGCTTCTGTTTGACTATAGATTTTGAATTTGAAATGTGAAAATTTGAGTGTTTTTTCTTAAGTCATGGTATTTGATATTTAAAATTGCGTTTGGACGTGAATAGTTCCAATTTTGTAAATTGATAATTTTTTAAGGCAAAATTATAAAATTTGATTCAAAACTTATGATATAACAGATATTTGAAGATAAATCTGTCAAACGTTAGGTAGGTAATTCAATAAAAGAAGGATATTTTTTTGTATGTAAATGATGAGAAAACCATTGTCCTCAAGTTTTTATTGGGAATATGCACATGTCATTTCCTCTCGACTCATCGAGATTAAAAGGCTAGCAACAATTGATGCCTCACAATCACTTGTGAACATTGAGTACCATGACACTTGTGGCCTCGTAGACTTTGCACTATTCCCACAAAATTGGTAAAGATTAATATTGGTTGCACTATTTCTTCCCCTCTTGTCAATTGTCTTTTTGAGATATATATATACTTGTAGAAATATGATAGGCTATTAACTGTTTGTGAAGGAGTTTACCATAAAAATCTTAAGCCACCCCTTCCTTTGAGAAAAACCAACCATTTTATTTATTTACGAAACTGTCGAAACTAAACAAGCTAGGTGCTTGTCAAACTTGGCATCAAGTGTTGTAACCATCAAAAGATTTTCTTAGTGGATCGAGTCTTAATTAATAAGATCATCACAAAATATATTATTATTTTTCATATTTGATTGGTCAAATTCTAAAAAAAAAATATCTTCCCATAGGGGAAAGATATATTGTTATGTACTAATTTTAAGGGGAGGATATCTAGGTCTTTTCATTATTTAGTTAGAATGTTAGTAGTTGTTAAGATTATGTTAGGAAATGAGTTGTCACTTGACAGATGGTTAGGAAGAGTAGGCAAATAAACACAAAAATGCAAACTATGATGTAAACATTTTTCATCGATTCAAATATTCAATATACATCTTCTCGATTTTTCTATATCTCATTCTTATTACTGTACAGAAGTCATTCTTCCATTGGTTTCTTAGGCCTTGTAGAATTGTGCTTGTCAATTAGCACGTTACATATTTAACTTGAAGAGAGGTAACACTATAATAAATAATATTATTGTTGCTATACTATATTTGACAATAATAATAAATATAAGCATTATAACCAACATTCTGTATAAACGTTTGAATGCAATGACAATAACTCAATTGCCTTTAAAAGAAAAAAAAGAATTTGTCAATAAATATCTCTTTTACTGTATTATTATATGAATTCTGGGTTACCTCGAACTAATTAATTGCTCTCGCTTTAACCCTCGTGTAACATAATTCGTTATTTTTATAACATCCCAACTTAAGATAAGAAGTTCATATCAGCAAAACACAGAAAATCTAGAGATGTTGGGTATATAAGTAAGCAGGTCTTATCAATTAATGACACATTTTCGTGTTGTGCGATTCTAGGTCCAAAACGAATAATATTACTAGCGAATTGGGTTGTTACAATTTTCCACTTTACGTATTCAAGAAATAGGGTATATGAGGTGAAATGTCACGTTTGTTGTCAATGAGACTACTATTTTGGAGCTACAAATATAAATGGGATCGAGCTACTCATCACATTATTGATTTCTTAGATGCCCATATGTCCACGTATTGAACCTAGCAACTTGCGACAATTCCCTTAATGATAAAAAAGCTAAGAAGATTAAAATGTGGATTTATATTCCAACTCTCAAGCTCTCTCTCTTTTTTTTTTTTTTGCAATTAATATTCCAAAAAATAATACTTCATCAATGGATGTGGATATAAGTTTTTTTTTCCAAAATATTAACTAACTAAAAGTTGAATTTATTATCATAAAGAGAAGTTGGTGCAATGGTATTTCACTCTCACCCTTGAAATAATATTGAGTTGGCCTTGTAGAAAAAGGAAATATGAAAGGGAAATAAAGTAAACAAGGAACAAGAGTGGAAGGCATTGGAATTTAATTTGGATATGCAATGTTTTGGCCCCCAAAAGGTGGGAGCCACAGAGGCATATGTTCAAAGTTCAAGTGGCAGCTCAATGATAGATGCCATTTTTAATTGATAATTGATGAAAAAGACTCCAATCAATTTTGTAAGGGATGATTGGTTGTTAGAATTATGTATATATTATATTAACTTCTTGTGAATTTTTAATTGCAAAATCACACATCATTAAGGGAAATAACGTGCGAATAAGCAAACATTTACTCGCTAATTAGTTAACATAGCTATATATAGTTTAACTTACAATTCGCACTAACATTTAACGTTAATTATGTGGGCTTTGATTCAAATTTGCATAATTTCCTACGTTTGTATAATTCATCATTAATAATTCTTCGTTTGATTTGTATTTGTGTATGACGGTTTGTATTTGTATATGCGATGATTTCCTTTGATTCTTCAATTTTCTCATCAGATACATCCAATCTTTTTTATATAACTTTTTTAAGTTTGTATAAACGTATAGTTTTTCAGAATTTGTATAATATAATATATATAACTTTTGTATAATATAATTTGTATGACTGTTTAAAGTTCAAATATTTGTATAAATTCATTATTTCAAATTTTATCATATTTGTATAATTTCAGAATTTGTATTGCTTCGAAAAAAAGATCCAATTTAGATCTACAGTTGTATCCATATTTGTATGAATCTGTAATTGTATATAGTTATTCTGATTGTATATTTCTTTATTTTACTTATACAAAATATATAAGTACAAAAGTCTACCAACATAATTATACTTATACAAATACGGATGAAAATAACTCAATTATATAAACAAGGTGCAAAACTGCAAATTAGACAAACGAGTAAGCTATAGCTATAGCTTGTATATATGCAAACTATAGTTAAGAAGCCTAATTAAGTTTATTATAGTGGTAATTTGTGAAATTTCCCCATTTTATACATGAATAACATACCTCCTACGCAACTACGTCCAAACATGATATTACTTATGTAAAATTTAATACATGCATAACTCACATCCAAACTAGCTCCCAAACGATCCCAAAATTCAAGAATTTGGATTTCGGAAATTCATTGGTCCAATTATTTTAAATGCATGTATAGTATGCTTAAACTCGAAAGATATAATTGAGGGGTGAAGAATTTTATCAAATTCATGTATTATTATATTTTATTTTTTTGCTCCCAATAAAAAAAAAACTAGTACTTCATTTTGAAACTTGAATTTGTAATCTCTTACCTAAAACTAGTCTCAAAGTATGACTATACTTTTTTAATAAAAATATACATCTCTTACCTTTCTATTTCAAGTTAAGATATTCAAATTAATTCTTCTATTAGTTGCGGTCCCAAAACCATTTTTCAACATTTTATTACTTTATAAATTCTACTAACTTTTTTTCTGGATTATTATTAAAAATATCATTGTTATTATTATAGGGCTAAAATAGTCATAGGACATGATGCATCTAAGCTTTGATTCAGTCTTTACCAACCCCCATTCCCCTGCCCTCCACACAAACCAATTATATTCCTTTCCAAGCTTATGGGATAGGACATTATTGACAGTGGCTTAAAGGGACCACATTCACATTGGTGAGACCCAATGGTAGATATTGGACTAAAACATTGTGGTATGGGATACTGAATTTTTAGATTTAATTAATAGATATACCTCATTTTCAATATAATATATATTTTCTTTGTTTTAATTTATTTGTATGATTTTTATATATATATTTATTTGTCTGATTTTATTTTTTTCTGAAAGTATGCATTTTGATGCGGAATATATATTCTTGAAACTTTTCTAAAGTAATGCACTTGAGGCAAAGTACACTTTCTTGAAAAAATTATTTAAAATCTTGAAATATCCTTTACTCATGAAAACAATGCCATAAAAAATATTATGACAAGATTTTCAAATAATCTTGACTAGAAAATGGTCATGTGGTAGAACAGAATGAACCCTGAATCAATCAAGGATCATTAACAATCATAAAGTATAATGATTTCAATAATAAAATAAACACTAGCATATTCAAAGTAGAAGAATTCAAAAATCGTGGATTTTGAGGTGAAAATCATAACTTTGATCTTACTAACTGAAAGTATATATGTAAGGCGCCTAACTATGATATCTTAAACGCTCCACAGGTCTTGAAGAAGAATCCTAACTTGATGAAAAACAATCAAAAATTTCTTTCTTGAAATTCTTGGATTCGTTTCTTGAAAATCCTATGGTCAAGGGTTAAAATTTATATAAATAATTCATGAATAGACAAAGAAACTTGAGCTGAAATGCTTGAAATCCATAGATAAAGACTTACTTTGATGAATGAGGAGAGAAAAAATAGTTTAGGGCTTGAAATAATAGCCAAAAGTGAGAAAAATCGAACTAAAACTGACATAAATGATTTTCCATCAGCCCATCAACGTTTTCACCTTGAAACGTCTATAAAAAATTGTTCAACGCAGGTAAACACATGTCCAAAACAAAATGCCGGACTCTTAATGTTTCTTCAATTAGCGTTAGACCGGCGTTTCACCAATTTAGAATTGTTCAACACCGGCGAAATGCTTGTCCAAAACAGTATGTCTCTGTCTAAACTAAAATGATCATAAATTTTAGACTCAAACATTGGATTGACGAGAGGTTGATGTTGTTCTAAAGAAGACTCAAAGACATCAAATTTTATGGTTAATGTGACACATAACTCTTCATATTCTAAGAGATATGATAGTTTGAATTTGACCCAAGTAAAATCTTATACTGAAACTCAATCGGTAAGGAAACTTTCAACTTAACTTTGCACTAGAGAATTCTTATGACCTTAATTCATCTCCAAAATAATTACCATACTTAGTAATTGATCCTAATGCCTATTCACCATTAAGAATCCCCTGTACGGACCTATACACATACACATAATGGTTTGGATCTTAGCTTAGTAATGTTTGGGTTGTTACATATTTGTTGATCTATAACTATTGTTCTTAATTTTTTTCATATGATGTCTATTCATCTATCTTTTATCTTTGTTATTAGTGTTAGGATTTCGATTTCTATATTTCGATGTTGTATCAATCACGATGGGGAAAGTTTTAGCTGATAGCGAAAAAATTAACAAACTTATAATTAATTGATCTTGTTGAACACATTGAGCATAGAGGATTCGATTGAACATCTGCAGATCCTTAAACTGCATTTATAGAAGAAGGACATGGTTTTGCGCTAGTGATGAAACCATAGAGATTATTTTCAGAAGAGGTAACTACTCTACGTAAGTTTGAGTGAGATAAAATATCAAGCTTGGGAAAGAGGGTTGGAGGAGTTTTTCTAGGGGTCGTTAATGAGGAGCTTTTCCCAGAATTGTGTGCTCTGATACCATATTGACATTAGTAGTCTGCTGAGAAGACGATGTAACAGAAAACTAAACCTCAAATTATATTGTATTCTTATATGGAATATATATTAACGTGGTTGTCGTTGTTTGCAACAGATTTTAAATTGACAGAAAAAAAATACAATCACCAAAAAATATGAAAAAATAAGAATATTTTATTAATAATAGTGCAGGTACAGGTTTGTTGATCCCTTGATTCTTCTCTCATAGGGTGATTTGGACTTGATCTCCATGAAAGGATTTGTAGATCTACTTGAAATATTGTCAAGAAGAGTCTATGACATATTTTGATGATCATATTCGAGATTTCTTTGAAAAAGACAATACTTGGTGTCTTCATGATCTCTTTGTGAATAACCAATAATTTATGAGATATTCGAGATGCATTTTAAGGAAATATAATATCTCTTATATAGACATAAGATAGAATTTAGAATGGAATAGCCTCTAAAAACCCTAACTAAAATAGAATTCGTCTTAATAAAGTCCTAAAAATTTTCAATATCTACAACCGTACATTAAGAGGAATTAAAATTACAAGTCCTAATTAGACATATAAGAATAGAAAAAACATTGGCATAGTAAAAGACAAGAACTAGGATACTTTACTATCCACCAAAGAAAGAAAAAACAATAGAAAATATATTTTTTTTCTTAAATAATGTAAAATATTTATAGCTTCTTAAATACTCTCCATATGCTGCCAGAAGCGGCCAGCCAATCATATTTCAACAACTATGTCGGCCCTGCAATTTCAATCTCTTTTTGCAAAGAAAATAAGTGACAAAACAAAGTGTCGTATTCTTTGTGTATATAGTCAAGATTTGAAATATTAGAGAAGCCTAAGTCTTAGTCATACAGAAATTTACAATTTGACCGGCAAATATATATTTACTTCTAGTTAATGATCTCTCTCTTACTTATAATATGGTGCATAATTAAGATTAAATAAATAATAAAAAATTAGTGATCAACTCGTAATATGTTAAATGTAAACTTCAACTTTATTTGATTAAAAGTTACAAATACAACTCCAATATTATGTTGTGTATATATAATTTCTACTTGATCCTTCTATCTTTAAAGAGAATATTCTATTATATATCATATGATAATTTAGTAGCTACCTAAGTTCTATAATATAGTACTCCCTTCGTCTCATTTTATGTGGCAACATTTGATCGGGCATGGAGTTTAAGAAATAAATGAAGACTTTGAAATGTTTATCAAATTGCCCTTTAAAAAGTAGATTCACTTTTCTCTCTCCTCATAAATGTATTGGAGTATTATTTTAAGATTAAGTGAAACCAACAAGGGTAAAAGAGAAATTGTACCTTTAAATACTTACCATATAAGAAAATGTGACATTCTTTTTGAAACTGACCAAAAAAAAACGGTACCACATAAAATGGGACGGAGGGAGTAATATAAGAATTACAACACGCAACGTCATTGACAAAAGGAATCGCCCAAAATCCATCACAATAATTAAGGAATCTCTGTTCAAATTTGTAATGATCATGAATCTAACATGGCCAGGGCATGGAGCTATAGTTTTCACATATACCCACATTCCAAGGTGAACAAGTATAATAAAAATACTCTTATTATCAGGGGCGAAGCTAGCCTTTGAGATATGGATTTGACTGAACTTGATAACATTAATTCAAACTCTGTATTTATCTTAAGAAATTTTTGAGCTAGCCTTTGAGATATAAGTTCAGTTGAACTCATTAACTTTAGTTCAAACATTGTATTTATTTTAAGAAATACATTGAGCGAGCCTTTAAGATATGTATGGGTTCAGGCAAACTCAGTAATTTTAGTTCAAACACTATAATTATCTTAAGAGATTCATTCAATATGTACAAATTATTAATTAGAAATCAATAACTTAAAATGGCTAAAATTTCAACGCATAAGCTTCAAAACTTGGCTCCGCCCATAATGAAATCAATTTCTGGCCCGAGCCAATGACATATTCATAGAATATACTTTGTTTAGATAATTAGAGTGGTGGCTTTCTGTTTGATAAGTTGTAATCCTAACCTTACATAATGGTTAGGGTGCAGGATGCTAAATTCAACAAAAAGAACATGGTCGGATGAATAAAATTTCTTCGCCCTTTATTAAAAAATTCGATTTTGAGCACCAAGAATTTTCTAATAGGAAGCTTTTCTAGTTAAATGAGTTAAACGTAACGTCATACTGGATTAATCGAATCAACAAATGTTTGACTATCCCCATAATTTAAAAACATGTTCATATCTATATAATTCTAATTCTAATCTAGTGACCTAAAAAAATTTAGTAATATGATGTTATATCGGCCATATGATCATATAATTTACTTTACAAATACGTAATCTAGTAACCAATATGATCATATAGTTTACTTTACAAATACGTAATCTAGTAACCAAAATGCTACTTATTAATTGGGGAAAATACATAAAAAAAAATAATCTGAACTTGGGATGAAAACTTATTTTAATACTTAAACTTTACGGATAATTATTTACCCCCCTTAACATATTTGAAGTGAATTAATATCACCCTAAAAATATAATATCAGTCTCAAGTTGGCAAGTGTATTACACACGCACCACGTCATTGACACATTAGAACCACATAAGCGCCATGTCATAGCCACATTGGAAATTCTCTAAAATTTGATTTTTGATTTTTTAAGTTCATTTCTTTCTTTCCATTTCAGAATATTTAAATACTAGTTAATCTTTAGTTCTTAATTAGTTTAAGAAATATTGAAATCATTAGCAGTGATTTTTTTTTCAATACTCAACTTCATTTACTGCCATGTGGATTGTCGGTGTTCTTCATTTTTTTATTTTTATATACTAATCAAGGTCTAATTCATAACTAATTCAAGAAAAAACACATTTATTTGTAGTTATTTTAAAAAAAAAAAAAAAAAAAACTTTCTCTACCCATTGCTTCAATCGCCATTGCCAACCATTAACATTATAGATCGATTAACAAAACCTCATCTTCTTTTATGCCAAAGTCTTTATTTTTCAAAAAACTTCATAACTTTTTAAGAAAGATTAAATCTCCAAAGTAAAGAGTAAAAAAAATTATGTGGGTCTTAAATGTGATTTTTTTTGTTTATGTGTTTAACGAAAAAATGTACTTTGAATGTAGAGTTTGAAGAAGGAGAAAGACACTACACCATTTTAGGCCTACGGCCACCCCAGTAAAGTGTAGCCTAAACTAGCAAAAAGTGTGGCCTTTGATAAAAGGCTACACTTTTGGACTTTAAGCAACATTTTTCCAAGGGTGCCCAAAAGCAGCGTTACCTTAGAGTTTAGGCAACACTTTTCAAGTGTTGCCTTATTAGCTACGGTTAAAAGCGTAGCCTAAAAGGAAAAATGGCAACGCTTTTATGTACCTCAAATAGCAACATTTCTATCTCACACAACTACACTTTTAAGCGTGGCCTAAGCTTACTTATTGCCCACAATTTGTAAGTGTTGCCTTTTCTATCTAATGTATGACAACAATTTTAAAGTGTTGCCTTTTTCTATCCAACGTATGACAACACTTTGAAGTGTAGTCCTTGCCCATGTGCATACCACAATTTACAGTCCTATGGCTACACTTTTAAGTGTGGCCATATCATTTTGGCTATAAAATATTTATATGCCACAATTTCTAATTAAAAAACACCAATATTATTTTGCAATAAATAATCTCAAGCATTAAATTGGCTAATAAGTAACTCGAATATATAGATTTGCAATAAATTTTAAAAGATAATATCATGTCTTCTGTACATACACATACTTATAAAGCAATATTCTAAATATGTGTACATAATAGTTAAAAAGTACTCTTACAATAGTTCAATATATTCTAGCAATGAATATATTTCACAAAAGCAAACATAATGTATTCAAAGTTTTACAATAGTTCAAAAACTCTTCATCATCCACTTCAATGAGATCAAATTGACTTGTGGCGATCCTTCAAATTTGATCACCTCCATTTCCCTACACATTTAAAATGTACAACAAATCAGATTGTAGCAGTTATAGAAGAGGCAAGAAGTTCCAGATTGCAGCTGTTCCAGATTACAGATTGCAGACTGCATATTTTTGGAATTCCAGATTGCAGATTGCTGCAGATTACAATTCCAGGTTCCATGTTCCAGATTCCAGATTGAAGATTGTTGCAGATTACAGTTCTAGGTTCCAGATTCTAGATTGCAAACTGCATATTACAGTTCCAGATTGCAGGTTTCAGATTACAGTTTACAAATCAAAATTTATCGGCCAAAAAACTTTCAGAATTTCGTAGTCCACTTCAGGCCAAAAAAAAGAAGCAAGAGAAAAATCCCAAGATACTCTAATGCAGACATGTAAATCAGAATAGCAGTCACACAAAACAAAGCATGGAAAAAGAGGAAACTCAACACCAAACAATATCAAAGTGTATGGTTTTTTGGTCAATGGAACTTGGGATATTGAAAAGATCACTAAAACTACACCTTTGAATCTTGTCGCGACCATTCTTTCGACTCAAATTCACTACCAGCCAATGGTTTCTGATCAACCAATCTGGAAGCCCAATGCAAATGGAGAACTCACTTGCTCGTCTGCTTGGGATTAGATTAGAAAGAAAAGAAACCAAAGTTTCTCTTTGTCACAACCTCGTCAACTATTTCTCGCCGCTATAAACCACGAAAGACACACTTTGTTTAAATAGTTCTTTCACAGTAAGTGGGGAGACACATTGTTTCTACATTGGACCTCCACTACTAACGAAACAATAGACAAATGATCATGAGATTCTCTTTGTAGAATTCCATGGAAAACACAAGAAGACCGAGTTGATGGATGATCAAGCTTAACACAAGGGATAAAATGTATAACATGGAGAAGGAAAGCCCTTAAAATATCCAAGAAAGTATACCTTTGCCAAAATATACTTCTCCTTTTCATGAAAGGCATCTTTGAGGCTTGGCTTGGAAGAAAATTGAATAGCATCAACATTTGTTAATCTGAATGAATTAATCATTTTACATGAGCTAACACCAACAAAACATAGTTTCTAAAAATATTTGAGTTAAATGCATGTTATAACATCATGGCACGTGGGAACATTATCTATCCGACAATGTGTACTGAATAGATAGGCTGACCCAGGTAGAATGTCAAACTGTAATGGAAAAATAGATTGTAAATTAACTAGTTTAATTGAAGAATGAATAGAAATGTGGACATAATCTTGGGAACTGTTAAGTTGAAATTTTGTAATCTTTGATATCTCTCAACATTTTGTCTTTTCTTGGCTGGGAGAGAACCTTTCACATTAAATCTGAACCCAAATATCAATAAACATACAAGATCTATAGAAATTTATACCCATGCAAGAATGAATTTTTTTAATATATTATCAACTAAGGTTACATACCCGTCACTTGGAAGTTGAAGAAGCTTCTCCCACATCGAGTTACAATAAGAATTACCCAATATACGAAATAGATCAAAGATGGTAGACTCCCAAACCCTGACATCTAATGTTATGGACCTTACCTGCAAATGATAAGTATCTCAACTATCAATCAACTCAACAGGCCCATAGATCTTTCATTTTGTTACTTTCTAGGGGCAGCAACTGAAAACAAGTTATACTTCAAAATACATTTCCAAAAAAGATCCAATAGCTACTAACATTCTAGAATGAATAGTGCATTGTCATGAAACATGAAAGTAATGAAAATACTTATATATTCTCAAATATAAATGCATGTGGACCAGTACAAAATTGAATAAACACCGTGAACTAAATGGAATTAATCGCTTTTTAAGAACAAGGCGAGATGTTTGTAGACAAGAGGAACAAAAAAATTTCAACATGGATAAATATATACCTTTTAGATATGAACACCAAGGTTTCGATGAATGCCCGAGCATTCTATACAAATTAGGATGCCAAGATTTAGAGAAGCCCAATCGGGTTCAAGCACCACAGTCGAGCACTTGTCGTTTCCGGGAACTTCTCTGAGAATCTTAGAAACAGAATCAGGATTATTGACTCTTATAAAAGCTAGGACATTTTCATCATTAACAGACCCTTGAACATTCAAAGAACCAGCATAGGTATTGTTGCTACTATCAATGTCATTTTAGTTAAGGTCTCAAGTATCACCATAGTTGAAGCATATAGATTTTAGTTAAACTCATCTCTTTCTTTTCTAGTCTTGGTCGAGTTGGTTCATTAAATGGCCAGTTAGGAATTCGGTATGCAGATAGATATAACATAGTTTGTGCAGGAATAGAATATTATGATGTCTGGTGCTATATTTATACCCTTTTAAAGTTAAAAATAATTTTAAAAAATTCAATAAGTACCTGTTCTGTGACAGTAAGCTAGGATTAGTTCATTGTCAATGTGAAACCTATAAAGATTTCATATGATAAGTTCACATTCTTTACTAATTTCTATCATCATATTCCTAAGGCACAATATCTAATGTCTCGCACAATGAAAGAGATAAACAGAGCATAGATTATTTAAAATCATGTAATGATGCAGATGAAATTAAATTTGATACTATTATTTATTGTATCAGGCATTCAAAGACAATGCTTGGTAAATCAAGTAATCACCTTAGGCTTCAACTTAAAAACTTGATCAAGATGTTAACTACATATTCATATCCAGTAATGACAAGAAACAGTGGTAAAAGTTCCTATGGAATGTGTTCTAGACATACTATAGGCTCCCAGATACAACAAACAATGAGGTGGAGGAAACTTCAATTTGTAAAGCTCTATATTACTGTGTTGCAAAAGATTTTACCTCATCTTTTTTTTCTCGTTGTAGCTTTGTCTCGTCTTGTTATTAATGTTGTTTGCATCATATTCTTAATCTGCAAAAGAGGCACATAGATGCTTAAAACTCTTGAGGATTCGATGGTACTATTCAACGGGCAACTGATACAGTTACAATCTTGCTCATTAGAACAGTAGCATAAAAACTCATGTCAAGTTTAATTATTCTTATTTGAAAACATTGTTATTGAAGCATCTATAGAAATAATACCTCTTTTTCTTCCTTTGATGTTATTTTGTGACTATAGGACTGAAGGCCATGGTATCCCTCCATTTCTTGAGTTTGTTGATTCAAAGGTACATAGAGCAACAAGCGGGAACCTTACGAGAATTAGCATTTAAGATTGTGGAATAATGTGCACTCCCTATTCTTATACAAATGCTTCGGTCCGAAGATAGCAAAGCAACATCATTTACAACATAGCTAGCATCCTCTAACCTATTTTCTAGAAAATCATTAACATCTACAAGAATGTGTACACAAATACAATCGTGAAATTTGTGACAACGACAAAATCCTACAGCAAAAACTATATCAAACTTAAAAGGGCAGAACAATCTAAGCTGAAGCTGTGAAAGATTCTGCTTATCCTTTGGTACTTTGCCATCATCCTTTAACATATTTTCCAGATAAGCATCAACATCTAGAACAATGCATTCACATATACAGAGTGAAATTGTGGCGAGGCAAGAACTTCTTTGCAAAAACTATTTCAAACCTAAAAGGGCGAGAAAAATTAAGCTCAAGTTTGTGGAAGATTCTGCTTATCCTTTGGTATTTTAAACAATTAAACTAATATTCCACCTCCTTCCTTTAATGCCTTTTCTTTAGCACTAAATGATCAGAACCAACAATTTAAAAAAAAATAAAGGTAACTAATGATCAGAACTAACAGTTCCATCCACAAGAACAAGGTGTCAGCAAATATAGCAATTTTATCCCTATTGATGAGGAAAGACTTCAATAAAATGGATGTAACAGTAGCAACCATGGCATACAAACAGTTAAAATAGCTAATCATTACCTCAAAATTGATCATCCCGTTCATTTGACACTACTAATATCGAGATTCATTTTTTACTTTATAATGACTCGATACCATCAAACATACTCTTAAGCACTATAGCACAACTCCATGTTTAGAGCAAAGAATAACGTAAAATGATCATCAATCAACTAAGCTTCCCCTCTAAAATAGTTAGTGTCGAATCTTTCACAACCATTTCTCCATATTCGGGTCCATTCCAATACTAGAATTTCTCGAAGCCCACAAAGATACAAGTGACTTCCCTCTAATTTCAGCAATACAAGAGCAACAACAACAACTACAACTCAGTGTCAAACAAGTCGGGGTTCGACTATATCAATACCCAATTTTCATTTAAGCTCATTTCATAAAGAATCCTTATAATTCAAAGCAATACAAGGGCAAATAAACAAAATAACAGAGTTGTTGAAAATCACCTTCGCTATAATTCAGTAATGTTGTCCACTTGAGTTTGATTGTACTGAACAAGCTCCGAAAACAAGAAAGCAAAAGAACTCAAACTGACCTGCAAAGGACCTCATTCACTAATCTGTAAAGTAAATCTCCCAAACCCAACCCAACCCACCCATACCCTCTAGCTAAAAAGATTTAAAAGTGGTAACACCGGTAGATGTTATTAGTATCTATAGTAAAAAAGAACCCCCCACCCCCTTCTTTTCTTGAACAGCTAAGAGCATTGAACACAAGAATGTGTACACAAATACACTGTGAAATTTGTGGCCGTGGCAAAATCTTACGGCAAAATTATTCAAACTTAAAAGGGCAATTTTTTTTAGCTTAAGCTGGGATCTATACACAAATACACTGTGATTCTGCCATCATCCTCTAACATATTGACAAAAATAATGAGAATAAGAAGGAATAGGTACTTACGCTTGACGAAATCTTCAGCAAAGCTCAGATCTTCCGTTCAACTCTTCAATCCAGCTCTTGGTTCGGGGGAGAAGAGAACCCAGGAGAAATCTTTAGTTCCGCTCTTCGTTCTTCGACTTTAGCTCTTCCAGAGAAGCATTTTGGAGAAAGAAAATAATGTTTTCTTCGACTTCAGATAGAAAAGTGTTATGAATTTTTAATGTTTTATTAATTATTTTTTTTGGCCAATAAAAATGGGAGGGAGAGTTAAAAATGTTGGAGGGAATATAATATTTTAGTGAAAATTTTAAGGCCACACTTGTAATGTGTTGTTTTTACAATAATAAAAATAGGACACTTTAAAAGTGTGGCCATATATGTAAATAGTTGTTGCCAATTATCTCATACTGTAACAACGCTTATAAAGTGTAGTCTATACCATTAAAGAGTACGCTTTACAAGTGTTGCCAATATTAGCGTAGCCAAAAGTTAAAAACTTGGGCTACGCTTTAAAAGTGTTCCCAAAAATATTTTAGGCAACACTTTACAAGCGTTGTCCAGATTTAGTGTGGCCGTAGGCCTAAAATGGTGTAGTGAGAGGATGGGGTGGGGTGGGGATAGGGTGGTGGGGAGTTTGAGGAAGAAAAGACAAGCAGGTTGAGGGGGTAGGTGGGGTTTTGAGAAAGCGGAGTGGGTGGGTTTCTTTTTTTTTTTCATTATATATATATAAAGTGGGACCATTACTTTTTAAAAAAAAATAACTTAACGCGCTTTCATAAAAAAAAAATTCTTCTTTTGCCACGTCATCCGTTAGGATGGTATTAAATTCACGCGAAATGAGATAAGGAGGGTAAATAATTATCCATAAAGTTTAAGTATTGAAGTAAATTTTCGTGCCAAGTTCAAAGGGGTTTTGATGTATTTTCCCTATTAATTGTGATGACAATTCAACCATTTTGGACACCACTTGTTTAAACTTTGAAAGACAAAAAAGAAAAAGAAATCTTAATTAAACTAACAAGGGGCCCCACCAATATGGGAATCTTAGGTGACGTGTTCAAACATCAAAGTGGAGTCTCTTTTTGGGTTTTTCTAACCCGACCCGACGCGATCCAATTTTCCTCTTATCTTCTCCCATTCCCAAAAAAAAAAACTCTATAAATTAGTGCTAAAGGTAACCTTACTTAGGCTTGAACAACCAACTAAGGCCTCTTCAAAACCCCTTAAATTATCACTTATAATATCTCCAATACTTGCAAAATAGAAAAGAAAAAAAAAAAGCATGGTTAGTCCATCCAATAATTCCCATAATTTTCCTCAAAAATTCCTTTGTAGCTATGGTGGCAAGATTATGCCCCGTCAAACCGATGGAAAACTCCGGTATTATGGTGGCGAAACACGTGTCCTCTCCGTTGATCGTTCCATTTCATTCACAGGTTGTTATTTATTTCATCGTATAATTTATAATTTATGTTTCATCGTTTTGATTTTATATGTCATAGTATGTTTCAACAAGGTACGACATTTTCTTTTTACACTTTTACGACATATTTTATCATATCATATTTAATTAATTTAGATATATATCAATTTTTATTTTTTCAGAGCTATTATTGAAGTTAAGAGAGATGTCTGGATCATCAGTGAGTTTAAGGTGTCAGCTGCCAAATGAAGATCTAGATGCACTTATATCGATAACATCTGACGAAGATTTAGTCAATCTCATCGAAGAATATGATCGTGTTTCAGCAATATCATCGTTTCTCAAGATTAGGGCTTTCTTATATCCACCAAAATCCACAAAAAAAGTTGTTTCTCCTACACCTTCCATTGCTTCTACCTCATCCACCGATAGTACCACTATTAGCAACCCCGATGCCATGTCATCACCAAGTTCATTTTGTTCAACCGTTACTAGCCCTCCTGCGTCAACGAGGCATCATGATTGTCCAAGACCACATAAGAAAGTGACACGAAATTCTTTAGATGAAACAATTAATCGGCGCATATGTCATATTAGAACAAGATCGTCACCGGTGATGTTTCCTATTTGTCATGAGAAAGTCACGGCCAAGATTCCTCAATATGCTTATCATCATAGTCATGGGAATAATAGTAGCCATATTTATTTGATTCACCGATGCAACCATTGGCAATAACACTTGATATTTTCTATTGGACAAGGGCAATATTGGAACATATATATACTTTTAATATAGAGAAAAAGAAAACCCCATCAAGAAAAAAAAAAAAGAAAAAAAAAGAGAGGATGAGATATTTTTTATTTTTTTTATGTAAGAAGAGAGTGTATATGTCAATAACAAATTGGTAGTTTTTGTGTCATATATATGAGTCCGATTTATTTTTTTACTACCATGGATGGATATTAACTCACCTCTTTATGTGATGCGTGCCACGTTAAATTTTTTTCTTTTAAAAAATTATTAAATTTTTTTCTTTTAAAAAATTATTTTATATATATATATTTTTTTTTTTTTTTTTTTTTTTTATTATTAATTTTTATTTTTTATTTTTTTAATCTTGTTGGCATTTTCCAACAAATCACAAAAAATGAGTCCTATATCATGTTTGCTTCCCCTCTACATTTTCTAATCTTTTACGTCTTTATATTTGTCTCTTTAGTATTTCTCTGCCTCGAAGAGATAATCATAAAATTTGTGTATAAAATTTTACTAAATATATTATTGTTATTGTGTTTAGTATTTTGTGTGTTCATTTTCTCTGTGTTAGTATATTGTATCATGATATGCAATTATATCACGTCTCTTCCTTTGGTGCTAAGTTTCTATCTTGATTTTGTGTACTGCAGGTATATGATGATGAAATCAATTGAAACTCTCTTTCATTTAGACAGGAAATTCTAGTAACCTCAAGATGGGAATTAAGTGGCGGAGTCATATGGTCTGAATGCTACATGAAGAGGCACACATAGGTAATTATTACATGTCTCAGTGTTTATATTTCAAATTAAAGTCGATATGAATGTTCGTTATATGCTAAAAAAAAATTAATTTTTTTTTATTTCTCACTTCATATTCGATAGTCTTTTTGTAGATTGAAGTTCACGTCGGAAAGTTCTACTAATAATTAAAGTGCTCCTTATCAAAGACGAGTCCATTCCTAAGACTTGAAATTAATAACTCTAATTAAAAATAAAGAAATACTTATTACTCCAACTACACAACTGGATCACAAAAATTATGTTTTAGTATATGCAAAATAACTACTCCAAATGCTCCATTGAACATAAAAGGTAGTAAAGAGTTTTTAACTTTTATGAATTGATCATTTTAAAAAAAGTTTGTTATCTTTTTTAAAAATTAACTATATGGCTCGTACAATTATTGCCACAAAAGTGCATACTTGATGATAATTAAATCGATAACGACGTATATACTAGTTTAAAACAACATTTGCCTATAATACGAAAATTACATTTAGGATATCTCAAATCTCAATATTGATTTTCTAAAGCCCTTGTATATATTATCTCTAATCTCTCTCACCTTTTCACACACGATGCAACTTGTGTTTCATTTGATGTGACTTTTCTAGAGCTTATATTAAGAGTATTTTTTCTTAATTAGTAACGCATATTTAATTTAATTATTTACTCCCAAGAACTTTTTTTTCTAATTAGAAGAAGCTTCGAAAGAATCATGATATTTAGCCTCCGATTTTGTCTTACTTAAATTTATTAATGGGTTGATATTTCGTTGCTTACTTGCTAGTGATTATAACCATTCATGGCCAATTGTTCCAATTGGTGGTTTTCCTTTATGAGCATATATTAAAGGGAAGAAAAAAGAGCTTTTAGCGACCAAAAATTAAATGAACTAAATTGGATATCGCAGTTGGAGGGAAATTAAGTTTTGTTCTTTTATAAAAGGGCATCATACAAAATCGTTTTCTTTAATTTGACCTCAATTGGATTTTATGTCCTCAAATTTTGGGTGTGCACAAATAAGAACATAAACTTGTATAAAATTAAAGTACACACACGCATTTTACGTGCCAATTCACTTGAGACGTGATGTAAAACGCATGTATTTACTTGTTCAATTTTATATGCCCATCTAGGTGTTATGTCTTTACAAAAACTTTGAAAACTTTATTAAAGTGAAGAAGGTATGGTGCCATCACCATGGGTCCATGATAGCCTGTAAATGAAAAGAGCCATTCTATGGAAAGAGATTAAAAACTCCAATTATTATTATTATTATTATTATTATTATTATTATAAAAATAATAATAATAATAATAATAATAATAATAATAATAATAATAATAATAATAATAATAATAATAAAGGATTTATAAAAAAGAAAAAGTGAAGAAAATGACTTCTTTTTTCTTTTTGGCCTTGGAGATGTGGAGGAATAATATCACCATAAATTGTGGAGTTAGCCAATTTCTCAGTCCATTCAATTGAATAAAGCAAATATTTTTCAAAATAGAAAAAAATAAAAAAAGAAGAGAGGAGGAAAATGATTTGATGAGATAAAGAAAAAGTGGTTTAAGGTAAGGCTACCCCACCAATGCCTGATATTTTATGATCTTAACACATTAGTATTTAGTAGAAAGACTAAGAAAAACGGTTTTGAATTCTCTCTGACTAAGATGGTGAAATGTTTAATCACAAAAAAAAGATTCACTGATTTGTGAGAAAAACATTTTTTCTAATAGTGACATAATTAAGCTACTTGAATAATTTCATGACTTGACTATTCTAGTAGATGAAATTCAATTATCATACATAAGAAAAAAATTAATACTCTAAATTTACTTTCAAAATTTCGATCATAATTTTTTACTTGAAAAGTTTTTATCTTTTTTCTTTTGGCGTTCTATACGGTGTTCAGTATCTGCATTGAAGTCTGACTATTTTGAATTCGCGTCGTGTAGGACCCATTCAGGAGGAAACACTCTTTATCAAGGATTTTTATTAAATTCAAGGTTCGAGCGTGAGACCTCTGGTGAGGAGTAGTCTCCTCCACTGCAACATACCCTTTGGTTGTGAAAAACTTTCTATCTTGCCGGTATTAAAAATAGTTTCAAATGCCATAATTTCACCAACAAGAGTTGTGGTGGAGTGACAAGTATTTCATCATCCTTAACTAGGTGTCTTAGGTTTGAGTCTCCTTGGGTATGAATATGCCTTTATTAGGAAATGTTTACCTCAATGAGGGACTTCTAGACGAAAATCTAAATGTAGTCGGGTTTGAAACTCAATAGCAAACAAAAGAGAAAAGAAAAGACGGCACTAGAAACGAATGTATAAAGTTTATGGAGATGAAGAGAATGGGGTTAAAGAATGGCAAAAAGTTCTGCAATAATTAATGAGATGGGTGAATACTTTATATGACTTGAACAATCATTCATCCTTAAAGATACTTTTGAGATAGAGTTAGGCTCAAAATCTATTTCTCACATATGGCAATAGGAAGACTACAAGAAATATGAACAAGTTCAAAAGTCTTGAGATCAGATTCACTTTCCCATCCAATTAAAGTCCAGCAAGAAACAATGTACAACTTGTATATTATTAAACAAGTAGATACACATGCGTTTGCAGCAAATTTTAATGTGACAGAAAATAAATTGCAATCACAATAAAATAAGAAGAAACATAACTTTATTGCTAAATATTGCTGGTACAATTATGTTGATCCCTTGATTCTCCTCTCATAAGATTTATCCATGATTTGAGAGCCGTTAGTGGCGTATTTCTCGAACTAGGGTGATTTAGATTTGACCTCTATATGAATATTCCATTACTTTTGTGGAATATATTGAGATATTCAAGATCTCATTATGGAATTTTTGAGATGTCTTTTCAAAGAAATATAGTACCCTTTATATAGGGGTACTGAACTAGGGTTTAGGGTTGAGTAGCCTCCAAGACTTAATTGGAATTGAAACCACCTTATAAAGTCTCAACTCGAATTGAACACGTCTTGTAGAGTCCCACAAAATTTCAACGTCTACAACGTGTTCTACATGTCAATTCGCGTGAGATACACTCATCTTATATGACAACTAGTTTGTATTACGCCACGTAGGACATGTGTGTCTAGTTGTTCAACTTTATACAAGTTAAGTACTTACTTATTCACACTCAAAGTTGAGGGGCATAAACAACAATTGAAGCCCGTCTAAAAAGTGTATTATGCCTAACTATGAATTATATTGACGAATATGCAAAGAGCATTGCCAAGTCTTGAGAACTAGTTAATTAGTTTGCAGGTTAATTAGTTTGCAAGGTACTTCCCCTGTCTCAGTGTATTACTCTAAATTGAAGGATCTATGGGACGAATTTGATTCGATTGTTCCCCCTCCCTCTTCTAATTGTGTGAAATCTAAGAAGTATATGAATAGTATGTTTAGGCAGAAACTTCTACAATTTTTTGATGGGCTTAAACGACAACTATAGTCATGCTAGAAGTCAGATTTTAATGATGAGTGAACCACCTACTGTAAATCAATGCTATGCAATGATAATTCAAGACAAAAGTCAACGAGAATTAAGTAGTGATTACTATAACATTGGGGGCCAAACCGATCCGACTGCATTATTCACTACCAAGCCTGGGGGAAGTAGTTTTGGAAATCAAGGATCTTGAGATCTTGGATCCGGAGGATATGATAGTTTTCGAGGTCAAGGGAATGGGAAAATTCATAGGCCACAGAGAGGAAGTTACATGTACTGTGATCATTGTGACATGAAAGGTCACAGTCGAGCTGATTGTAATAAATTGAAGTATTGTACTCATTGTCGTAAGCATGGCCATTTGAAAGAAGTTTGCTACGAGCTAATAGGCTATCCTGCCAGTTATAAAGAGAAGAAAATAGCAAACCTTGTGACATCAAATTTTGGAGATCATCCTCACATTCCAGGAGGTATGATTGATGGTTACTTGAATCCTATGTCCCAGATGCAACAACTCAGTGGAGGCAGTACAAACCATATGCCACAACAATATGGTATTAATTCAGGACTTGGAGCTAGATCAGTTCCATACATTGCACCAAACCAATACAATCAAGTCCTCCAAATGTTGAATAAACTATTGATCCATGATGCAAGTGCTGGAAATTTAACAAACAACAGTGCTAATATAGCAGGTATTTTTGCAGGCAAATTTATATCTATTCCCTCAACCTCCAGTTTCTATTGGACTGTTGATAGTGGGGAAACCAATCATATTGTTGGGACTGAGAGCTTATTGAATCATGGATTAACAATGAAAAGTTCAGGCCGGGTGCAGCTTCCAAATGGTGACTCAGCTAAGGTCACACAATCTGGATGCTCTCAACTACAAAGAGGTGATGTAGTTAAAAATGTATTATGTGTACCAGAATTTAATTTTAATCTTCTCTCAGTGGCAAAACTGACTAGACAGCTGAATTGTTGTGCCATTTTTTACCTTGATTTTTTCCTTCTTCAGGATCTCTTCACTGGGAAAGTGAAGGAGATTGGTGAAGAAGATGGAGGTCTATACATCCTAAAGCCTCATCAACTATTAGATACTGGTCAACAAAGAAGTTTTGCTGCAACTTCGAAAGACTCTGATGAGGGTGATGTCTAGTATAAGAGACTAGGACACATTCATATGAGTGTGATTAGAAAGATAGATATGTTTGCAAATAAAAAGGAATTTATGCTACAATGTTGTGACATTTATCCTTTGGCTAGACAAGTCAGATTGACATTTTCTATTAGCAGAAATAGATGTTCACATTATTTTGACCTAATTCACATGGATGAATGGGGACTCTACAAAGTTGCAACTCATAAAAAAATGAGGTTTTTTCTTACTTTGGTTGATGATCACTCTAGACGGACTTGGATTTATTTGATGCATCTTAAGTTTGATGTTTCTACCATATTAAAACAATTTCTTAACATGATTCAAACTCAATATAATATCCAAGTCAAATCTTTTATGTCAGACAATGGTGGAGAATATTTTAATGCATAAATGAGTGAATTATTTGTTTCTCAAGGAATCATTCATTAGAGTTCCTGTCCACACACACCTCAACAAAATGGTATAGTGGAAAGGAAACACCGACGCATTATGGAGATAGCAAGAGCGATCATATTTTAAGGGCATATTCCTATTAAGTTCTGGGGAGACTGTGTCTTAGCTGCAGTTCACATCATTAATAGGGTTCCTTCAACTGTATTGAGCAACAAGTCCCCTTTTGAAATATTGTTCAACAGACGACCAGACTTGTCATATATGCGAATCATTGGATGCTTGTGTCATGCAACCGATTTACAAAGGACAGATAAGTTTGGTCCAAGAGCTATCAGATCAGTCTTTATGGGTTATGGGACCTCACAAAAGGGTTACAAATTGTATGATCTTCAAAATAAATTTTTATTTATTAGTAGGGATGTTATTTTCAATTAATCTGTTTTTCCGTTTCAGACTCATGTGAATAATGGCTAACAGGATATTATACCACCTGATGACTCTCAAGTTCCTACTCAATTACCTTTGACTATCATCCCTGATGCACATCCTTCTAATGCTGAAGCATACTGATATACCGTGAGTTTACGATATTTCTAATACATTTAACTTACAAGTTGTGTGTGTCTAGGGCCTTATCGTATTGATTTTTATGTGTTTCATTGTATTTTTACAGGAAAGATGTTCAGGCGCAGAAGTATGGAGACAACTAAGTTAAATGTAGAAAAAGGGCTTTCACGGAGACGATCTACGGACCGTAGGTCCATTGACGGTCCATAGGTGATGACCGTAGATCAGCAGCCAAGAGATAGATGACAAATCACGAAAATCTGACCAAGTGTGGAACCACGGTGGCAATTGACGGTCCGTAGATTGGTCTATAGACCATACTGATCAAATCGTAGAAGGAGACTGCGAGGGTTCCAGTACCTGATTTTTGAAGATTCTAAGTATGGAGATACGGAGGGGATTGACGGACCATAGATCGATCTACGGTCCGTACTGCAAGTCCGTCGTTTGCTTCAGAGAGGCTGATCTTTGGATGCTAAAATATTTTTTAAGTCCTGGCTGACGGAAGGGACTTATGGACCGTAGATCAATCGACAGTTCGTAAGTCAGTCTCGTGGATTGAAGACGCGTGCCTGAACAAAATTTCCTTAATTTATTTCCTTTTTAAATTAGGATTTGTTTTTCTATAAATAGGACATGTAAACCTCGTTTTTGAGGGTTAGACATTATTATTTTAGTTTTACTTTGTAACTTTGGAGATTGAGTTGGAATTCTAGTAAATTGATTTTCTAAGTTCGTTTTGAAGATATTGGCTTTGCAATTCAAGTTGAAATTCTGGGTTTATTATTCTCTTTACGTAACATTATGAATTGTGTTCTAGCTAATATGAGTAACTAAATTCACAACTAGAGTTGTGGGAACCATGAGCGATTAACAAAATATGAATAGTAAATAAGTAATTCGTGAATCATGTTTTGCATGCATTGATAATTCTTTCATTTAGAAGTCTTTTTAACGAGTGCATGCGTTAAAACTCGTCTTGTTGCTACTTGCCAGATCAAGGAGATAATCAACAAGAAAATAATTATCAACATAGATTTAGGGCGATACTAGCTAATAGGCTAGTGTCGATTGGTGCGAACTAATAACTAAGTCAAACATCGATTATGATGTCTAAAAGCCAAACATAAGCTTGCCCTTATTTTCACTGTTTAGACTCTCCAAACTAGATTCTAAGATCACTATAGGACTTTATTTGGCTTATAATGTAGGCTCAGGGTCAGGTGTGGTACATTTGGGTACTGCTTAGTGACTTTCTGTCCTCCTTGACATTACACTTTAGCTTTTAACCTCTTTTTGCCCTATTTCTGACATCCTACAGTGTTACCTTCTTTCGCTTGATTTTCGTCAACCAAGAATGTGACTTCAGAATTTGTAACTCTTTATTTCTCACATTCATCTATTTTTTTTCTTTTTTTTTAACAAATCACATCCTTTCCTCACGTTTTCTCTCTTCTTCACATCACTCTTTTCATACCCATTTTTCTCTCAGTATCCTCTTTCATAGTCACTCTCAACTTATGGATTTTTCATTAGTTGAGGTGCACAATACCCGATGTCAGGTCAGGGCCAAGATTGAAGTTACTTTTGCATTAACCACCCTCAACTTAGACTTTTGGCCTAATTCGAAGTGCACATGACCAAGGAGGGACCAGGGCCAATGTAGTAGATTATGAGAAGGTGAGTTTGGGGTTTTAGATAGAAATGGTTTATTTTAGGCTCAAAGCTGGATCAAAGGGAACATTTATTTCATTTAGTTGAATCCTTCTAGGTAATTTGCGGACTTTTCAGAACAATGACCTATGATCACTTCCTAACCTCTAGATTGAATTGTCTTCACAGGACTAATCGGGCAAGTTCTAGTTTTGCACAAAACTGTTTGAACACTCAACGATTCACACCCACTCTTGGCACATAGTTTTATGATCAGATTATTAGATTACCTAGTTCAAGTTTCAGCTCAAGTAATGCCATCAAGTTGATTTATTACGTCATACTCAGAGTTAACACAATCAACTAATCGTAGCCTACAACATCTAGCATATATCCGTAAATCTGACGGGTATCATTTTTTTATAAACCATCATGCTCCATTCTGTATCATGCTTCTACACATACAATCCTAAGATATGCCGGTTCAACAAAAATTACACAGTCATTTGGGGAAAAAGAACACAGGCAAGAAAACCCCAACGGAGGATTCATAAGTTGGGTTATTCAGATTTCACTCTATCACTCACAAAGCATTTACCCCACCCCCAACAAAAAATAGATGTAGTTGTGCACAACGCATATAGAAATATTAAAAGTAAATGGATTGGGTGAAGCAAACCTGTGGCGCAAAGCACTGGCGAATCATTAACAAGCAGGGGGTCCGATTGCCCGGAACCCGCTGGAACACCAGTGGGTGCACCCTCAGTAGTGCCCACATCAACAGTCGTAGCACCCTCAGTAGTGCTCTCTATCAATCTCTATGCGTCCCACAAACAGGCTGGGCTACTACAACTGGGGCAGAGCTCGACGCCCCTGCAACTCTCTAACGCTACCTTTGCTAGCGCAACTCTTCATCTACTATCGACACCCTCCTAGCCTCATTTTCCTTTCTACGCTGTCTCTTGAGGGCTTTCTCCTCCTCAGTGCGGTGAGAGCGGTGTCGCTTGCCTTTGGCATGTGTAACTGTAAGTCCCTCCTCGGCGGTCCCACTAAATAGGGCATCTAGCACTGTACCATCAGTCAATGCAGTGAGGGCGACCTGAGGCTCAACTGAAGGTGCAGCAAGGATGGCCTCAACGTCAGACCGGAGGCTAGCTATGTCAGCCCGCAAAGCAGATAGATCTATGGCCGGGGATAATCGTTCGAGGACTCTCAGTTCGAAGGCATCTAGACGATTATGAACAGCTTGGACCTTTCGGTCCATCATCCCTCTATCCTGCGCTCCACTCTAGCGTCAGACTTGTCGATCGATTTTTGCATCCACGGCTGGATGTGGTGTAGCAGTGTGGCCATCTGAGCCTTTAACTTCTGTACTCTGGCCAAGGGAACAACAGCAGTGCCCAACTGCGGTGTGGATCGGGAAGCGCTAATGCCCATGCTAGTTGTCTGAGAGGAGTAGCCCGGGACAGTGTCGGTGTGATCGGGGGCGCTGAGGTCATCGCCCTGTGTCTGCCCCATTGTGTCAGCAAGGTCGGTATGCAAGAGAGGTACCTCAACCTGAGGCTCTCTGTGAGGTGCTGCTACATTTGTCTCATCTCTGATAAGGTCGATGTCCAACGCCCCTATAGGGTAGATTAGCTTGTCACTGTGCCAGATCGGCACTCCATTGTCCCTGCACAACTGAAAAATTAAACATGGAAAGGGGTAAGTAGTAGAGATCTTGAAAGCCCTCTCATGTATCGCTGCCAGCAACATGCGGGCAAAGTCAATCTCCACCCCTGCTACCAATTCTGCTACCATTACTGCTCTGTCCTACGTGACTTGATTATCAGCTTTTGTCGGTGACACTCGGTTACGCACCAATAGCCAAAAAAACTTAGTCACAAAATTCAATGTTGCCTTTTGGATGCCCAACCGTGGAGCTGCGACCCATTCCGCACGCTCGCCATCTGCAGCTATGTATCTGGCCAACCAAAGTATCATAGTCTCTCGCTGCTCAGAATTCCTCTGGAGAGCACCACTACACACAATGTCCCATTTGTAGTCAAACTCCGTTGTATTGAGAGAACAAAAGTGACTCGCAGTAGGACCATAGAGAAATCGTCTAATCGTGGCAGGTGATATGTCCACCGGACACCCTTGAACCAATGTGAAAGTGATCGGATCTTGAGCTAGGGGCTTCGACCGTTTAGAAATGGAACCCCGGAGAGTGGCAACAGAGGAAGCATAGAACTCCCGCACAATCTCCTCGTTGTACGTCCCTGGGTCTCGAGCCATCCAGCCACACTTGTGAAGGTTGAACAGCCGGTAAATGTCTGGAACAATGTGCAAGCTCCCCGTGAGAGCTCTCCGCTCTTCTGTGATCAGTCGGGCCATTTTCTGTTTTTCATTGACCATCTTTGCGTTCCGATAAATTTGTCATTGGCCTTTGACACACCACCTATTTAGTTCGCCGGTTACAGGAGTGGAGTCATCATTTGGTGGTGCGGGTATGGACTCCAAACTAGTAGCCTCGTCAGATGAGGTTGTTTGGTCATTTTTTGCAGACCCTGTGGAAGATTTGGCATTGGACCCTATAGCATGGGCAGACTCGGATCGTGAAGAGTGGGCAGACTTGGAGCCTGAAGCATGGTCAGATTGAGATCCTGATATAGACTCCTCTATACTGGACGCAGCCCCAATTGGTGACCCGATCAGTGTGTGCTCCTCATCAGACTGGGAGACAGTGAGTACGTCGGGAAGCACCTTTCGGGGTGTGCCTTTGGTGCGAGAAATCCTAGTGTTGAGAGGCTCGTATGCTGGATCAGTGTCGGTGTCTGTGTCCTCATCAATCAATCAGAAACTAGGGGCAGCAGATTTGGACTTGCCCCTTTTGGAGTAGGTGACCATCTTTTTGGGTGCCATTGTACCTGCGAAAACGATATTAGTGCCGAAAACTATACTAAGAAAAAGTAAAAAACTATAAACGAACAATAACAAAGTCCCAAAAAAATTTCAGACACAGGCTACAGTGGTCATCCACGGAGGGTACCTACGGTCCGTAAACTGATCTACGATCCGTGGGACTTTGCCGTGGTTTAGGGACCAGAAATATAGGTTGCAGATCGAAACCACGGATGTGCAGAACAGTCTGTAGATTGATCTACGAACCGTAGTCCAGGTCCGTGGTTCTACACTTGGGTAATTTTTGCGTGTGCATCTAGTGACGAACCTCATCTACGGTCCGTAGATGGATCTACGGTCCGTAGACAGGGTATCGTGGATGCCGCTTGTGCCAAGTTTTTAGCCATATATTACTAATCAGACATATATGGCCCTAAATTTCAACATTAACAAGCCTCATCATGCATTTCAATACTCAATTATGCTAGTTCTTCATTTTTACGATTTCGATCGATTATTTTAACACATAATTTAGACTAGTTTTAGAACCCTAAGTCAAAACTTGCATAGAGGCTTACAATCACATACAATAAAACTACACAATCACTATCTATCATTTGAAGGGTATTGTAAATTGTAGATTTATCATGTAATTACATCAAATAGTAACCCTAAGTTAAGACCCAACTCTCGACTTCCTATATTCAGGCTATGAATCGAAATTCAAAGTGAGGGAAAAGTCCATTACCTTACAAGCAACGAGGAGTGGGGGATTGTGTGACGACACTACTTAGCAAGACAATTGATACACCACTTTGCTACTAACCGAACACCGGACCTTAAAGGGTGGAATATAGAAGGGAGAGTGATGTAAATTGAAGGGATTTTGGAAATATATGAAAGGGAGTGTTTTATATGGTAGTTATAGAGTGAATTAGGGAGTTGAAAAGATGGGGAAACGGTTTTGGGAGTAAATGGAGGGAATGGGAATGATTTAAAACAAGGGGTTATTTAAGTAGGGGATCCGGGTCGGGTCAGACAACCTTAGGGTTTGGACTCACGACACCCCGTTTACGGTTCGTGAGTCTATCTACGGTTCGTAGATCAGGACCGTAGATCACTACTACAGTTAGAAAAATTTAGGAGCTTACCTTGGATCTACGGACACCATTGACGGTCCGTGTAGCAATCGACGGACCGTCGATGGGTTCCGTAGACCTCTTCACCAGACCAATTTCTGCAGATTCATTATGTGGTGTACCTGTACATGTAGCAACCAATAAGCTATTTTTTTTTTTTACATTTTCTTGACACTTTTTAGACACGGACCCTATACTAATTCTAGCCAACACTAAGAACTAAATTAATACAAAGACGCAAGTAATCAGAGAAAACTAAACTACTAATTGGAAAACCAGAACCCTATCGTTGGCTAGATTGTACATCTTGGGCTGCCTCCCAAGCAGCGCTTGATTTAACGTCGCGGCACGACGCAGGTGTCTTGATTACTCAGACTTCATCAAGATTGTAGGCATCAATCACTTCTTGCACAGTTTCAGCATTTTCCAGATAGATCTTAATCCTTTGCTCGTTCACCACGAACCTTGTTCCATCCTTTTTTTCAAGCTCAACCGCTCCATACGAGAGCACTTTCGTGAGCAAAAATGGCCCGGTCCACTTGGACTTCAGTTTGCCTGGAAAAAGGCGCAGCCTAGAGTTGAATAGCAGCACAAGATCACCAACCACGAATTCTCGCTTTTCAATTCTTTGGTCATGATACCTCTTCATCTTCTCTTTGTGCAAGGCTGAACTTTCATATTGTAGGCGAAACTCATCGAGTATATTCAAGTCATTCATCCTTTGGTTAGATGCGACGCTGCAATCCAAATTTAACTTCTTCATTGCCCACATAGCCTTATGCTCTAGCTCTACTGGTAAATGACAAGACTTCCCATATACAAGTTGGTAAGGAAACATACCTATGGGGGTCTTGTATGCAGTGCGATATGCCCATAGAGCATCGTCAAGCTTCCTTGACCAATCCGTTCTATTAGCATTCACGGTCTTTGCCAATATCTGTTTGATCTCTCTGTTGGATACTTCAACTTAATCGTTAGTCTGTGGATGGTAAGGAGTGGGTACATTGTGATGGACACCATATTTCTCAAGTAGTACCTTGAATAACTTATTACAGAAGTGAGAACCTCCATGCTAATTATGGCCCTCGGTGTACCAAATCTGGAGAAGATATTCTTTTTCAAGAAGGCGGTGACACTTTTACCTTCATTGTTGGGGATTGCTACTGCTTCCACCCACTTCGATACATAATCAACCGCAACAAGAATATACTTCATCCCATATGAACTCACAAATGGACCCATAAAATCAATGCCCCATACATCAAATAACTCTATCACCAATATAGGATTCATTAGGAGCTCTTGCCTCTTTGAAATCCCCCCTTCTCTTTGACAACGATCACAAGATTTGGCGAAGTCATGAGAATCTTGGTGAATGGTGGGCCATTAGTACCCACATTGCAAAATCTTATGTGCACTCCGAATATCACTATGATGCCCACCAACAGGTGATGAATGGCATGCTTCAAGTACACTCAACATCTCAACCTCAGGCACACATCGACGAATAATTCCATCAGCACAACTACGATACAAGTAAGGTTCATCCCAAAAGAATCTCTTCACATCATGCATAAAAAAAATTCTTTGGTGAAAAGACAAATCGGTGGGCACAATATCGCTTGCCAAATAATTAACAAAGTCGGCGAACCAAGGAATCAAATCATGAGAAGCAGCCAATACATTTTCATCTGGAAAAGCATCATTGATTTCAGCCCTATCTCCAAGCTTTAGCATAGCCTCTTCCTCTAATCACGACAAGTGGTCGGCGACTTGATTTTTGGTCCCCTTTTTATCTTTTACAACAAAATCGAACTCTTATAGCAGTAATACCCATCTAATCAATCTCAGTTTTGCATCCTTTTTCGCCATCAAATATCTCAATGTAGAATGGTCAGTATGCACTATGACCTTAGTACCAAGCAAGTATGATCAAAATTTCTCGAATGTAAAAAACACTGCAAGAAGTTCTTGTTCGGTCACAGTATAGTTCTTCTGAGCCATATTTAGAGCTTTACTGACATATAAATAGGGTGAAGATTATCTCTCGCCTTTGACCCAATACTACACCAAGCGCCAGTCCACTCGCATCACACATCACCTCCAACGGTTGTCCCCAATCCGGTGAAATAATAATTGGTGTTGTAACTAACTTTTTCTTCAACTCTTCAAATGCTCTAAGACAGTCATTATCAAAATGGAACTTACACTCCTTCTTAAGCAATTTGCACAACGGATGTGCAATTTTGGAGAAATCTTTGATGAATCTTCTATAAAAACCTGCATGCCCAAGAAAACTTCTAACACCTTTTTCAGAGATAGGTGGTGGAAGCTTTTCTATTACTTCAACTTTAACCCTATCAACCTCAATACCTTTTTCAGAAATGCGATGACCCAACACTATACCTTTTTTCACCATGAAATGACACTTCTCCCAATTCAGCACCAAGTTGCAGTCTTCATATCTTTTAAGCACCTCGGCTAGATTATCTAGAAAATGGTCAAAAGAATCACCTACAACTGAAAAATCAACCATGAACACTTCAATAGCATACTTCACCATATCTGAAAATATCGACATCATACACCGTTGAAAGGTTGCTAGAGCATTGCACAACCCAAAAGGCATCCGTTTGAAAGCAAAAGTCCCATATGGACAAGTGAAGGTGGTCTTCTCTTGGTCTTCTGGAGCTATAGAAATTTGATTGTAGCCAGAATATCCATCAAGAAAACAATACCAACCCATGAATAGCATGGGAAGGTGATCTTTTTCAGTCCATGCATTCAACTTTCGATAATCCATTTAAACTCTCCATCCAGTAACGGACCTCATTGGAACAAGCTCATTTTTTTCATTTGGAACCACAGTCATACCTTCATTCTTACGCACACACTACACAAAACATACCCAACTACTATTTGCAATAGGATAGATGACTCCTGCATCCGGCCACTTTATGATCTCCTTTTTAACTACTTCTTGCATATGTAGGTTTAATCTTCTCTGGTGCTCAATATTGGGCTTATGTTCTGGCATGAGTTGGATTTTGTGAGAACAAATACCGGGGGAGATCCCAATAATATCTACAATAGTCCACCCAATAGCTCGCTTGAACTTCTTTAATACAGTCACCAAACACTCTTCTTGCCTTGAATTCAAATCTGCTGCAATGATGACGGGCAAAGTATTCTCTTGGCCTAAGTATACATACCTCAAGTGTGGTGGTAGAACCTTAAGCTTCAATTTCGATACTTCCTCAATAGATGGTCTTGTGGGTGGAAACTCGCGATTCTTGATGTCTAGCTCATATTTCTTTGGTTTGGACCAGTATTCATGCTTATCAAGTGCGGCTACCAACTCATTATACTCTCCAATACCATCACTATCAAAATTTATCATGACCACTGCTAGTGCCTCAACACCTAGTCGCTCTTCAATCTGTACTTCTAACCCACTCTCCACTCTGTAGGTGATAGCAGATACTGTTTGGAGCTCACCATTCTGCTTCATGGCCTACAGATGTTGAAAGTTGCTTCTTCATTGTTCAATTTGGACTTCATCTGTCCCTTTTCCATATCAACCAACGCACGCCATGTAGCAAAAAATGGTCTCCCAAGGATGATGGGACCTCAAAATCAACCTCACAGTCAAGAATCACAAAATCCGCCGAAAAGATGAAAGACTCCATTTTCACTAGCACATCATGGAGCACACCTATGGGCCTCTTCACAATCCGATCAGCCATTAGTAACCGTATTGCAGTGGGCTTTGGGTCCCCAGACCCAACTTCTTGTAAATAGACAAAGGCATGAGGTTGATGCTAGCACCAAGATCATACAATGCCTTAGCAAAGTGTAACAACCCTATAGTACATGGGATTGTGAAAGCACCAAGGTCTTCCTTCTTCTGCACCAGAGATCTTGTAGAAATAGCACTACAATACTGCAATCTGTCGTCATCTTCAAAACTCACAGATCTTTTCTTTGTCACCATATCTTTCATAAACTTAGCATACCCAGGCATTTGCTCCAATGCTTCTATCAAAGGGACATTGATAGAGAGCTGGTTCAACATATTGATAAACCTGCGATATTTATCATTTTCAGTCTTCTTTACTAATCTCTGTGGGAAAGGTGGTGGCGGTCTAGGTATGGAGACCACTTTCTAACGTATCTCAACTTCTTGTTTAGTCGCGGTCTCCAACTCCTCTCTAACTTTCACCACATCATCTTCTTATATAATCTCAGTATCCACCAGAGACGGCATAGGTGGATCTATGATTTGCTTATCTCCTCGAGTAGTAATTGTCATACAATGACCATCACTCTTGGGATTCTGGATGGTGTTGCTAGGAAGGGTGCCAGGTTGACGCGGGTTCATAATAGTAGACAACTGAGTTATCTGCTGCTCTAGCTGCTTTATTGACACTGCATGGGCATCAACCTTTTGACCAATGCCAGATAAGTCGTTTCTCATCTCATTCACATTCTCATCAGTTGCATCAAACCTTCTCATCATCTTTCGCATCATATCTTCGATCCGCGCCAAATTACCTCCAGATTCCCGATTTTGAGGGGGAACATAGGGTCCGACCCGATCGTATCTGTTGCCATAATTATTCCTGTTATAGTTGTTGTCGCGATTGAAGTTCCCATTTCGGACATAGTGACCCTGTCACGACCCAAGCCTAGGGCCTAGACGTGACCGGCGAATAGGGAACACGAAGGAACCCCAAACAAGCCTCATAGCATATCATTACACATCCTTGATCGCGGAAGCAATTAAAATGACCATAAGTGATAAGTTTAATCAAGGGGGAAATCGGGACTAAGGGAGCAAGAGAAAAAAAAAGGAATGATACATAAATACCATAGATGAGTCAAGCTCAAGCATAATACACAACTTGTCCAACACCACCTCTAAACATGGGTACTTAGCGGGGGCCAAGACAAACTACCGGGCTCACCCTCATAGTCAAAACATAACTAAAAAGAAAAAAGGTGTTATACATAGCAAAAGATCATGAGCAACGTCCCCGGAATGGAGGACTCACCAATAACCTTGATAGGAAATCGTATTAGCCACGCGGAGGAGGAGGGTCAAGCGGTGCTCCGGTCCCTACGTGGTGACATCATGTAGGCATAGAGTATGCGTTAGTACGTTTGAATGTACTAGGTATATGGGATGCAATGCAATGCTACAATAGATGGACATCATAGGAAAATGCATAATCATACCCGATAGATAGCACATAAATGAAATGATGTATATAATCACGCTTATATAAAAATCATATTTAGTGAGACGTAGTACATGTGTGGTGAGTGACCATCAATATAGTATTTCCAAGGCCTACCACCCCCTTGGAGAGGCGAAAGAGGTACAAACCCCTCAATGTGGTTACCCGGGCCTACCACCCCCCGAGCTAGGGACCAAGGTACAAACCCCTCGATATGGTTATACGGGCCTACTACCCCCCGTACTAGGCAACCAAGGTACCAACCCCTTGATACGGTTATACGGGCCTACTACCCCCCGTACTAGGCTTGGTCGACTCACAACACTTTTATAGAGAAAATCATATACATGTGTCCATTTCATCATCATTTCAATAATTATATAACCATTCGATTTATAGGACGTACATTGGACCTTCCATTTTCTAAGAATTCTATCAATGGACATTTTATCAAACACATGATGGGCTATTGTTCATGTAAATGAAATCATGTACTTCAAGAGTACTAAGTCCAACCAATTCTGAAATACATATAAATCAGCCCACCAACAACATACATATATATATCAACCTTCATAATTTAATCATGGAAGCATGAAAACCATAAACATCACATAATAATTCCATTTCATGATAATATGCAAAAATAGACCATAATAGGATGTGTAGTAGTAATTTCATAATTCAAGAGTTCATAAATGATCATAAGGACCCATAAACTTGAAGTAAATAGAGGATAAATGGTTGGACTTGTGGAAAGGAAGGTTTCCACAATCAACCCACATACCTCAACTTTGAAGAATCCTTGATGAAGATTGGAATGGAGAATTGAAGCTTGAGATTGAGTCTTGAATCCGGAATTAGAGCTTGAGATGTTTGAATTTGGTTGAAGATATTGGTGAAATTTTGAAGAGGCTTAGAGAGTGTTTTTGAGTGTTTTGAAGCTAGAAAGAAGTATAACTAAGTATGGGACATAACCTCTTTTTATAACAGAAAACGTCTCCAGCCCGCTACAGTAACTTAGCTTACTGGAATTTGAAATTTTGCCGAGACAGCTTTTACGAAAATGGTCATAACTACCTCATCCTAACACGGAATGAGGTTAAACCAATTGCATTGGAAAGCTAACTCAAAGGGCTTTAATTTAATAGGTGGCGGCCCTTCCAGTTCCTTGTGTGCTAAGAGATATGCCCCTTTAAAGTTGACCCTGAAAATCACATTTTTTTGCGATTTTCGAATTTTGATACGGTTGCTCTAAAATTCGGGTTAGACCCACTTCCCACTCAATTTGACCCCCTGAATAAGAATATGAAGTCGAATTTCCGAAATCATGCACGGATTTTGAGATATATGGAATTACAATTATAGGTGTTTTCGAATGACGTTTTCGGGCATTTTTTAGGTCGTTTCAATATCTCCCCCTTGGGAACATTCGTCCCCCAATGTTAAAGAAACGTACATGAGGGACACAAATATGACAATATCAGCCCACATAAGGATGCAACAATGCACTTACACCTTATTTCAAAAACCTCAACATAGTTGTGAAACCACAATGAACTTGTCAACTTAAACATGAATGTATGCAATGACATGGGGGCTGAACTTAAGACATGAGATTTTATAAAGGGCTTAGATCAATACCTTAGGCTTGAGTGGAGTGGAAAAGATAAGGATATCGTCTTTACATGTCCGCTTCGGCCTCCGAAGTAGCACTTTCAACTTGTTGATTTCTCCAAAGGACTTTAACGGAAGCCACATCTTTGTTTCTCAACCTCTTCACTTGTCTATCTAAAATCTGGACCGGAACCTCTTCATAGGTTAAATTATCTTCAACAACACCCACAATATCAAGAGACACAATGGCATTCGGATCACCCACACACTTCCTCAACATAGACACATGAAATATCAGATGAACCAAATCTATTTCGCTAGGCAATTCCAACTCATAAGCTACCTTGTCAATTCTCTTCATCACCTTATAAGGACCCACGTATCTTGGGCTCAACTTGCCCTTCTTACCAAAACGAACCACACCCTTCATGGGTGACACCTTCAAATAGACCCAATCACCAACTTGGAATTCAAGAGCCCTTCTCCTCACATCGGCATAGGACTTTTGGCGACTTTGGGCCGTCTTCAACCTTTCTTTAATCATCCTAACCTTCTCAAGAGCCTCCATAACTAGATCTGGTCCTAACAAGGCCACCTCACCAACCTCAAACCACCCAACCGGTGATCTACAACGCCTCTCATAGAGAGCCTCAAAAGGAGCCATACCGATGCTAGAATGATAGCTATTGTTATAGGCAAACTCAATCAATGGAAGATGATCATCCCAACTACCCCTAAGCTCCAATACACAAGCCCTAAGCTTATCCTCAAGTGTTTGGATAGTCCTTTCGGCTTGTCCATCCGTTTGCGGGTGAAAGGCCGTAGTAAGCTTAACTCTCGAACCTAGATCCCTTTGAAAGGACTTCCAAAAGTGTGAAGTAAATTGAGTACCACGGTCCGATATGATAGATAGAGGAATTCCATGCAACCTTACCAAGTCATGAATATATAACCTTGCATAATCTTCCGCCCCATATATTGTCTTTATCGGTAGAAAATGAGCCAATTTTGTCATCCTATCAACCACCACCCAAATAGAATCAAAACCTTTTCTAGTCTTGGGTAAACCAACTACACAATCCATATTAATTTCTTCCCACTTCCAAGTAGGAATCTCTATGTCTTGGGTTAGACCACCCGGCCTTTAATGTTCGGCGTTGACTTGTTGACAACTATGACAACCGGAGACGAATTTGGCAATGTCCTTCTTCATGCCTCCCCACCAATACACATCTCTCAAATCTCTATACATTTTGGTGGAACCGGGGTGAATGGAGTAGGAAGAATTATGAGCCTTCTCAAGAATTTTCTCCCTCAAACCATCAACACAAGGCACACACAACCTACCTTGGTACCTAAGGGCACCATCTCCCCCTTGGGAGAAAACTTCCACCTTGCACTCTTTTTACCAAGGCCTTCAATTCTAACAAGGAAGAGTCAAGATCTTGTTTTGCTATCACCTCATCAACCAAGGAAGACCTAGCACCATCAACAACGACCACACCACCATTACCAACCTCTTCCAACCTAACCCCCAACCTAGCCAACCGATGCACCTCCCTAGCCATTTCCCTATCACCAATATCAACATGAGCTAGGCTACCCATAGACACCCTACTCAAAGCATCCGCCACCACATTAGCTTTTTAGGGATGATAATGCACACTCATATCATAATCTATAAGAAATTCTAGCCACCTTCTTTGTCTCAAGTTGAGATCTTTTTGGGTGAAGACATATTGGAGGCTCTTATGATCGGTGAACACATCAACATGTACCCTATACAAGTAATGACGCCAAATCTTCAAAGCAAACACCATCGCGGCTAATTCAATGTCATGCGTAGAATAGTTCTTTTCATGCACTTTGAGTTGTCTAGACGCATAGGCTATCACCTTACCATTTTGCATTAGGACACAACCCAAGCCAACTCTAGAAGCATCACAATACACGACGATTCCCTCAAGCCCATCCGATAGTGACAATATAGGAGCGGACACAAGTTTATCTTTCAAGGTTTGAAAACTCCTTTCGCACTCGTCGGTCCACTCAAACTTAGCATTCTTTTGTGTCAACTTAGTCATGGAAAAAGCAATAAAAGAAAACTCATTCACAAATCTCCGGTAGTAACCCGCTAAGCCCAAGAAGCTCCTAATATTCGACGGGGTCAATGGCCTAGGCCAATTTCTAATCACATCGGTCTTCTTAGGGTCTACCTTAATACCATTCCCCGACACCACATGACCTAGGAAGGCAGCCTCCCTCAATCAAAATTCACACTTTTCCTATTTGGCATACAACTTCTCCTCTCTCAATCTTTGCAACACCACCCTCAAGTGACCCATATGTTCTTCCTCGCTATGCGAATAGGTTAAAATATCATCAATGAAGACCACAACAAAGGAATCAAGATAGGGTTTAAAGACCCTATTCATTAGGTCCATGAAGATAGCCGGTGCATTGGTCAACCCAAACGACATGACCACAAATTCATAATGCTCATACCTAGTTCGGAAGGCTGTCTTGGGAATGTCACACTCCCTCACCTTCACTTGATGATACCCGGACCGAAGATCAATCTTACAGAAATGGCTAGCCCCTTGCAATTGATCGAACAAGTCATCAATCCTAGGAAGAGGATATTTATTCTTGACGGTGACCCTATTGAATTGCTGGTAATCAATACACATCCTAAGGGACCTATCTTTCTTCTTCACAAACAACACCGGTGCACCCCATGGTGATTGGCTAGGCCTAATGAAACCCTTCTCCAACAAGTCCTTCAATTGTTCCTTCAACTCCTTTAACTCCGCCGCGGCCATACGATAAGGGGGAATAGAAATGGGTTGAGTATCGGAGAGGAGGTCTATGCCAAAATCTATTTCCCTTTCGGGAGGAACACCGGGAAGAACATTAGGAAAGACATCAAGGAATTCATTTACGATCGGAACCGACTCTATAAGAAGGGTTTTGGACTCCACATCTCTAATCCTCACAAGGTGATAGAGACACCCCTTAGAGATCAACTTACGGGCTTTAATGCAAGAGATGAACCTACCCTTGACTACCACATTTTGGCTTTCCCATTCAAGAATGGGTTCACTAGGAAATTGGAATTTGACCCTACGGGTTCTACAATCAATGGAAGCATAGTATGCATGCAACCAATCCATCCAAGAACAACATCAAAATCGACCATGTTCAACTCAACAAGATCACAAGGCAATACTTTATGCAAGATGTAAATAGGACAATTTCTATAGACCTTCCTAGCAATAATATATGCACTAATAGGAGTAGACACCTTATATGACTCACGCAACAAGTCAGGCTCAACGTGAAACTTTTTGGCAACAAAGGGGGTGACAAAAGAAAGTGAGGCACCCGGATCAATTAATGCATATACATCAAAGTCAAAGATTTTTAACATACCGGTAACGACATCGGGGACTTCATCGACCCCTTGCCTCCCATGCAAAGCATAAAATCGATTGTGCCTTGGGGCACCATCTTGTCGGTCCCCTCTCCCCAAAGGAACCGCATTAGCACCTTGTGGACGGACCTCTTTACCCTTGTTGCGATTTCGGGGACAATCGATCGCCTTGTGCCCCAATTTCCCACAACTATAGCAAGCACCGGTATTTCTCAAGCACGGGCCACCATGGCCCTTACCACACTTCGGACATACATCAATAGGACCCATACCACCAACACCTTCGGCCCTTGGAACATCATTGGCAAACCCCTTATGGGGCACATCAGAAGACCCTTGGCCTTGATGAAATCGGCCTCCCCTTCGACTTTGGAACTTGCCCTCAAAACGGGCCCTCTTGGCCTCATGACCCCTCCTCTTCCTCAACTTCTCCTCCTCCATTTGTTCGGCATAGACCATCAAGCGGGACAAGTCCATGTCACTAATCAACATTGCGGACCGGCATTCTTCACTCACTAGGTCGGACACACCCATCACGAATTTGTTCATTCTAGATCGTGAGTCGGCAACCAAGTGTGGAGCATATCTTGAAAGTTGGTTAAACTTGAGGCATACTCCCTCACACTCATAGACCCTTGTTTTAAATTCATGAACACCACTAATTTGGCTTCCCTAAGCTCAAGATGAAAGAATCGATTAAGGAAAGCCGTTTTGAACTCTTCCCAAGGCACCACATAGTTTGCCCCTTTCTCTTCTTTCCATTGGTTGTATCATATTTGGGCCACCCCTTTTAGTTGGTAGGCCGCCAACTCCGCCTTATCTTCTTACCTCATGCCCATGATAGCTAATATCTTGTGGACTTCATCAATGAACTCTTGAGGGTCTTCATCTAACTTAGACCCATAGAATTTCGGGGGATTCATCCGCACGAAGTCTCTCACCCGAGATGCCGGGGTAGGAGCCTGAGGAGCTTGGGCCCCGTGGTTGGCTTGATTAGCCATAGCTTGAGCAAATAAAGTAAGGTTATCCCGAAGATCCCCATTGATCGGTTGTTCCTCGGGTATGCGGGCTCGTCTTCCTCTTGTATTAGGCATGATCTAGCATAGCAAAGAGCAACCGTTAGGGAAGAACTTGATTCAATTCTATAGCACGACTTACAACAAGGAGAAGGGAAACATTTCCTAAAACGTCTCATAGCCTCCTACTCATAGTTGTGGTGCACAACACAACCATGAATCGGACTTTAATCAACGCGGTGTGTTGGACTCCGAGAATCTATCAACCTAGTGTTTTGATACCAAGTTTTTCACGACCCAAGCCTAGGGCCTAGACATGACCGGTGAATGGGGAACCCGAAGGAACCCCAAACAAGCCTCATAGCATATCATTACACATCCTTGATCGTGGAAGCAATTAAAATGACCATAAGCGATAAGCATAATCAAGGGGAAAATCGGGACTAAGGGAGCAAGAGAAAAAAAAAAGGAATGATACATAAATATCATAGATGAGTCAAGCTCAAGCATAATACACAACTTGTCCAACACCACCTCTAAACATGGGTACTTAGCGGGGGCCAAGACAAACTACCGGGCTCACCCTCATAGTCAAAACATAACTAAAAAGAAAAAAAGGTGTTATACATAGCAAAAGAACATGAGCAACGTCCCCGGAATGGAGGACTCACCAATAACCTTGATAGAAAATCGTATTAGCCACGCGGAGGAGGAGGGTCAAGCGGTGCTCCGATCCCTACATTGTGACATCATGTAGGCATAGAGTATGCGTTAGTACGTTTGAATGTACTAGGTATATGGGATGCAATGCAATGCTACAATAGATGGACATCACAGGAAAATGCGTAATCATACCCGATAGATAGCACATAAATGAAATGATATATATAATAACGCTTACATAAAAATCATATTTAGTGGGACGTAGTACATGTGTGGTGAGTGACCATCAATATAGTATTTCCAAGGCCTACCACCCCCTTGGAGAGGCGAAAGAGGTACAAACCCCTCAATGTGGTTACCCGGGCCTACCACCCCCCGAGCTAGGGACCAAGGTACAAACCCCTCGATATGGTTATACGGGTCTACTACCCCCCGTACTAGGCAACCAAGGTACCAACCCCTTGATACGGTTATACGGGCCTACTACCCCCGTACTTGGCTTGGTCGACTCACAACACTTTTATAGAGAAAATCATATACATGTGTCCATTTCATCATCATTTCAATAATTATATAACCATTCGATTTATAGGACGTACATTGGACCTTCCATTTTCTAAGAATTCTATCAATGGACATTTTATCAAACACATGATGGGCTATTGTTCATGTAAATGAAATCATGTACTTCAAGAGTACTAAGTCCAACCAATTCTGAAATACATATAAATCAGCCCACCAACAACATACATATATATATCAACCTTCATAATTTGATCATGGAAGCATGAAAACCATAAAAATCACATAATAATTCCATTTCATGATAATATGCAAAAATAGACCATAATAGGATGTGTAGTAGTAATTCCATAATTCAAGAGTTCATAAATGATCATAAGGACCCATAAACTTGAAGTAAAATAGAGGATAAATGATTGGACTTGTTGAAAGGAAGGTTCCCACAATCAACCCACATACCTCAACTTTGAAGAATCCTTGATAAAGATTGAAATGGAGAATTGAAGCTTGAAATTGAGTCTTGAATTCGGAATTAGAGCTTGAGATGTTTGAATTTGGTTGAAGATCTTGGTGAAATTTTGAAGAGGGCTTAGAGAGAGTTTTTAAGTGTTTTCAAGCTAGAAAGAAATATAACTAAGTATGGGACATAACCTCTTTTTATAAAAGAAAACGTCTCCAGCCCGCTACAGTAACTTAGCTTACTGGAATTTGAAATTCTGCCGAAACAGATTTTACGAAAATGGTCATAACTCCCTCATCCTAACACGGAATGAGGTGAAACCAATTGAATTGGAAAGCTAACTCGAAGGGCTTTAATTTAATAGGTGGCGGCCCTTCCAGTTCCTTGTGTGCTAAGAGATATGCACCTTTAAAGTTGACCCTGAAAATCGCCTTTTTTTGCGATTTTCGAATTTTGATACGGTTGCTCTAAAATTCGGGTTATACCCATTTCCCACTCAATTTGACCCCCTGAATAAGAATATGAAGTCAAATTTCCGAAATCATGCATGGATTTTGAGATATATGGAAATTATAATTATAGGTTTTTCCGAAGGACATTTTTGGGCATTTTTGGGGTCGTTTCAGACCCTCTCGGTTGTAATTTCCATAGTTTCGACCTTGGTTTCCTTGACCTTGGCGCCAATTTTCCGTGTTAGATCCTTGGACATTTGGTCGGAAACCCCCCGTCTGATCATTCACCGCGTAAGTGTCCTCTTCATAGTAACACTCCTCAACTGGTGGGGGAGTTCTTGTTAAGTAGTTTACAACATTTACCTTTTCTGCCCCTCCGCTCACATGCTTCAGTACCAACCCCAACTCTGTCCTCATCTGAGCCATCTCCTCACGAATATCATCTGCAGAGTTGACAGTTGCATTATGAACGGCAAATGTGTTTCTCCCAATATTACTCTCCTAGTGCTCCATGGTTTATTGTTGTGAGAGATCCTCTCCAATTTTTCAGAAATCTGTATGTATGTACAATCACCATATGAACCTCCAGCAATAGTGTCAATGACTGCTTTATTGTTATCATCCTGTCCTCGGTAGAAGTATTCCTTTTGCGACTCATCATCAATACGGTGATTTGGAACACCTCTTACAAATGCAGTGAATCTGTCCCAAGAGCTGCTCACAGACTCTCAAGGTAATGCTACAAAATTGTTGACACTATCTTTGTGATTAAGCTTCTTAGACACTGGATAGTACTTTGCTTTAAACACTTTCGTCAATTGGTCCCATATAAATATGGAGTTATAAGGAAGCTCAGTGAACCATACTGTAGCGTCGCCTGTTAGTGACAGAGGAAACACTCGTAATCCAATGACGTCCATATCTAGGTCTCGTCTTCCTACACAACTATTGTTCATGTAGGACAATGGGTCCATCAAAGTTTTCTATGTTCATATTGCCCCGATAGTTGTCATGTTGTCGTGGGCCTAGTGGATCTGGCGCCCTCAGCGCATCTCCCAATCAATTTTCAGCTGGACCCTGGTTGTCCCCACCAACTACCCGCTGCTGTTGGAACTCATCTGCATCATCCAGATTTCCTCCAATAGGATTAATTTGACCTCTTGGGTTGTTCATTCTTCGTAAAGTGCGGCTTAGCTCTGGATCGTAAGGAGTAAGTGGTTCAGCTTTACTCCGTGTACTTGGCATATACTAGAATTAGAATCTGAGAGAGACAAAAACAAAGAGAAAAAGTAAAATACCGAAAATATTTGACTAACGTTCAATAATATAGTTAAAATAAATCTAAAAGCCAAAATTTCTCCGATAGCGGCGCCAAAATTTGATACACTCAAATTACACCTCCCTACAGAAGTATAAGCGATCGTTATCAAGTAGAGAACCCAACTTGTAGGTTGGGGTTGATCACACGAGGAAAAATGGTTTAGACTTTACTTTAACCAACAGTTATATTCAATCAGTCAAATTACTTCCAGAAATAGATAATTAAATGGGGGGGTTTGTTTATATGAAACAAATAATAAGAATTCAATAAGTACTCAGTAATCAAACTAAACTTAATTTTTGGTTGTTATCAAGATGAGAGAAATAACTAAGGTGTACGTGTTTCCCACAAGCTCATAACGCAATAATCCTAGTAACAGCAATCCTTTCCTAGTATATTACATGCAAAGTGATAAGTTAGGTATCTCTAAATCTTTAATCCGGCATCTAGAGAATTTCACCACGCACCTTGATCCGGCTACGTGTGTATAATTTACTAACCCTTACCTTTACGTCATATTAGACATCATAATCGATGTTTGGCTTAGTTATTACTTCGCACTAACGCATGCACTCGTTAAAAGATAATTCTTTTCTTGTTGATTACCTCCTTGATCCGGCAAGTAGCAACAAGGCGAGTTCTAACGCGTGCACTCGTTAAAAGAATTATCAATTATCAATGCATGCAAAACACGATTCACAAATTGCTTATTTACTATTCATATTTTGTTAATCGCTCATAGTTCCACAACCCTAGTTGTGAATTTTGTTACTCATATTAGCAAGAACACAATTCATAATGTTTGATAAACAAATCATGAACTTACGTAAAGAGAATAATAAACCCAGAATTTCAACTTGAATTGCAAAGCTAAAATCTTCAAAACGAATTTAGAAAATCAATTTACTAGAATTCCAACTCAATCTCCAAAGTCACAAAGTAAAACTAAAATAATAATGTCTAACCCCAAAAACGTGGTTTACATGTCCTATTTATAGAAAAACAAATCCTTTGATAAAACCTTTCCTTTAATTTAACTTAAATAAAAACAAATTAAGAAAAGTTTGAGTGAGACAAGAAGTGACCAGCCCACACAATCCTCTTCAAGCACACTTAAGTGTTCCCAAGTACCTTAGATAAGGACTTTATAGGCAAAGTGCATAATCATACCCGATAGATAGCATATTAATGAGAGGAGATGCTTACATAAAATAAATCATATTTAGTGGGGCATAGTACAGGTGACCATCAATATAATTTCCAAGGCCTACCACCCCCTTGGAGGCGAATGGATGGTTACCCGGGCCTACCACCCCAGGAGCTAGGGACCAAGGTACAAACCCTCGATATGGTTATACGGGCCTACTACCCCCGTACTAGGTAAAACCAAGGTACCAACCCCTCGATATGGTTATACGGGCCTACTACCCCCGTACTAGGCAACCAAGGTACCAACCCCTCGATATGGTTATACGGGCCTACTACCCCCGTACTAGGCAACCAAGGTACCAACCCCTCTCACGGTTACACTTACCCCCCGTACTAGAGAAAATTATATAGAAAATCATATGTGTCCATTTCATCATCATTTCAATAATTATATAGCTATTCGATTCATAGGACGTACATTGGACCTTCCATTTCCTAAGGATTCTATAAATGGGCATTTTATCAAACACATGATGGGCTATTGTTCATCTAAATGAAATCATGTAGTTTAAGAGTACAGTCCAACCAATTTCGAAATACATATAAATCAGCCCACCAACAACATACATATATATATCAACCTTCATAATTTGATCATGGAAGCATGAAAACCATAAACATCACATAATAATTCCATTTCATGATAATATGCAAAATAGACCACCATAATAGGATCATCACAAGATCACATAAACTCATTCACATCATACCTTCACATATAGCTTCATATAGGACTTTACATCTAGCCTCATATGTGTATAATAATACAACAATATAATAACATTCACCTAATGCCCTTCATGGCCTCAATTCACAACAATACAACAAATAACCACCTCCACCAAAGGTGGATCAAGCCAATTAATAACAATATTATTAATACTAAGAGATCAAGCCATCTCACCATCCTTTTCAAAGGCCATAAGCCACAATACTCAATTCCATGCCAATTATACAATATTTATCAAGTTTGATCAACTTACCCTCTTTCCATGGCTATCTTCATCATCCTCATCTTCCAACAATTTAACAATACAATAACAATGATAATAACAACAATCAACTATACAAGCTAAGCTAAACAATATCCAATAACCAACATAAAGTCTAAATCCCAATTTATGACCATTCAAGGCTACTACCTCACATTATACCATTCAATAACAATTTCTAGCAACTCAACATAGCTAAGATCATATAAGAACAACCCACATCAACCACTCAATAATCCTACATCAATTACTCAAAATCATTAAACTCACTTTAGGCTAAATTTAAAGAATTTGAGAAGACATGGGTTCACAAATATTTCTTTCTTAAAACCATAAATAATCATTAATAACCACATGAAACATCATTTGAAATTATTTAATGCAAGAACCCGTACTTAGAATTCGAAATAGGATTTTTGTGTATTTGAAAAACCTTGAAAACCTTTTGATTGGGCTCCTTGAAAGAAAGAATAATCAAGGATAAAGGATCCCCATACCTTTATCTTCAAGAACCAAACGAAATTGGTGAAGAAATCAATAGCCACCATCCACCCTAGCTCCATCTTTCACCTTGAGCTTCCTTGGGGTTTTGAGAGAGTTTTTGAGAGAGGGAAATGTTTTTAGGGATGGGAATGAATTAATGGTATCTAGGAAATAATATATACCCTTTGGAAAAAATTTCAACACTTAGAAAAAAAAAAGGGCGGGTGAATAGTAAATGAACCGATTTGAAATTCTTTTCTGCCGGACAGACTTTACGAAAATGGGCATAACTTCTTCGTCCGAACTCCGAATGAGGTGAAACGAAGTGCGTTAGGTAGCTAACTCAAAGGGCTTTCCATGGATATATTATTGGCCACCAAATAATTTGTGTGCTAGGAGATATGACCCTCCAAAGTAGACCCTCGAAAAGGCTTCACTTGAAAATTTTGGATTTTGATACGGTTGCTCTAAAATTTGGGTTAGACTCATTTTCCACTCAATTTGACCCCCTGAATAAGAATACGAAGTCGAATTTCCGAAATGATGCACGGATTTTGAGATATATGGAAATTACAATTTATAGGTGTTTCCGAAGCACATTTTCGGGCATTTTTGGGGTCGTTTCAATGTCCTATTTATAGAAAAACAAATCTTAATTTAAAAAGAAAATAAATTAAGGAAAGTTTGTTCAAACACGCGTATTCAATCCACGAGACTGACTTACGGATCGTAGATTGATCTACGGTCCGTAAGTCCCTTCCGTCAGCTAGGACATAGAAAATATTTTAGCATCCAAAGATCAGCCTCTCTGAAGCAAACGACGGACTTGCAGTACGGACCGTAGATCGATCTACGGTCCGTCAATCCCCTCTATAGCTCCATACTTAGAATCTTCAAAAATTAGGTACCTAAACCCTCGTAGTCTCCTTCTACGATTTGATCAGTACGGTCCGTAGACCAATTTACGGATCGTCAATTGCCACCGTAGTTTCACACTTGGTCAGATTTCTCTGATTTGTCATCTATCCCTTGGCTGCTGATCTACGGTCATCACCTACGGACCGTCAATGGACTTACGGTCCGTAGATCGTCTTCGTGAAAGCCCTTTTTCTGCATTTAGCTCAGTTGTCTCAATACTAACTCCGAACATCTTTCCTGTAAAAATACAATGAAACACATAAAAACCAATACGATAAGGCCCTAGACACACACAACTTGTAAGTTAAATATATTAGAAATACCGTAAACTCACGGTATATCACATACCACAATGATCCTATTCTAGAGGATCCAACACTTGATCTTCCTACACAAATGCAGACTCCTGCTATCACTGAGGAACCTGTCATGAGTTCCACAATAGCCAGGAGGCACTCCAACAGGTCTTCCAAACCTCTATTGTGTTTGTGACTGTCACTAAGTCAAAATCCCAGTCCCATTGTATGTATTCTTTTGCAGATAGTATTGGCTACAACAGCTTGTCTCATACATATCAAGGTAACATTGCCAACGTCTCAGTTGACATTGAGCCTCAGTTTTACCATCAAGTTGTTAAAGACTAGAGATGGATAGCAGCCATGAAAGAAGAAATACAAGCGCTTGAGGACAATAAGACTTGGGAAATAGTGTCACTCCCTCTTGGGAAGAAGGCTATAGGATGCAAATAGGTGTACAAGATTAAGTACAAGGCAGATGGTGCAGTTGAAAGATTTAAGGCCAGGTTAGTGGCCAAAGGTTACAATCAGCAAGAAGGGTTGGATTACCAAGAGACATTTTCTCCAGTTGTTAAAATGGTAACAGTACGGACAATCCTCACTCTAGCTGCAACCAAAGGGTAGGATGTTCAACAAATGGATGTATATAATGCCTTTTTACAAGGTGACCTGGTAGCGGAGGTGTATATAAAGATGCCTCAAGGATTCATTCATGAGCACACTGGAGTTCAACCTGTCTGTAAACTCCTTAGGTCACTCTATAGTCTTAAGCAAGCTTCAAGGCAATAGAATGTGAAATTAACTCAAGCATTGATGGCTGCTGGTTTTCAGCAAAGTCACTTGGACTATTCTTTGTTAATCAAGAAGTCAAGTGTAGGCATTGTGATTGTTTTGATCTATGTTGATGATTTGTTGGTCACTGGTAGTACCACTGAAATGATTGATGACACTAAGCAAATTTTGAAAAACAACTTCAAGATCAAAGACCTAGGACCATTAAAATACTTCCTAGGGATAGAATTTGCTAGGAACAATGAAGGGTTTCTTATGCATCAATGGAAATATGCATTAGAGATCATTTCAGACTTGGGATTAAGAGGATCCAAGCTTGTATCTACATCTGTTGAAGTAAATGTGAAGTTGAGTACATTAGTTTTTGACAAGCATATGGGGCCTTCTTCTGATACAGTACTACTAGATCCTGGTGAATACCAAAGACTGGTTGGGAGGTTGCTCTATCTTACTGTATCTTACTGTTACAAGACCAGATTTGTCTTATGCAGTTCAGACCCTTAGCGAATTCATGAATGCTCCAAAAAGATCCCACATGGATGTTGCTATAAGAGTTGTGAAATACACTAAACAGGCCTCAGGTTCAGGCATCCTCCTAGCTGCTCAACCAAATGGTTCTCTTCATGTGTTTTATGATGTTGATTGGGGATCCTATCTTGACCCAAGGAGATCCATTACTGGTTATCTAGTTAAATTTGGGGAGTCTCTCCTGTCCTGGAAATCCAAGAAATAACCCACTATCTCCAGGAGTTCTGTAGAGGCAGAGTACAGGAGTATGGCCTCCGTTGTAGCTGAACTAACATGGTTAACTGGTATTTTTAGAGAATTTGATATGCCAATTGTTATGCCTGTTGTAATTCAGTGTGATAGCACAACTGCTATTCAAATTGCCTCTAATCTTATTTTTCATTAGAGGACTAAACATATTGACATTGATTGTCATTTTATTAGGGAGAAGATTCAAGGAGGTCTTGTGACCATTCAGTACTTGCCTACTTCTGAACAACCTGCTGATGTGTTGACTAAAGGTTTAGGACGAACAGAACACGAGTATCTTGTGTCCAAGCTTGGGATGAAGAACATCTTCATAACCCCTAGCTTAAAGGGGGGTATTGAGGAATATGGAAAGAGCATTGCCAAGCCTTGAGAACTAGTTAATTAGTTTGCAGGTTAATTAGTTTGTAGAATTAGTTGTTAGGCTGATTAGTTGAGTCGGTTATTCCTAATACAGTTGTCAACATTCTATTGGTCCATTGCCACTGTTAGTTAGTATAGTTGTACATATATATAGCTGAATGTGAACTTGTAATTCATTCATTGAGGACATAAGAAATAAATGCAATAGTTCTCTGTAAACTACTCTCTTCCATTTTCATAGAAGCAAGTAGATTGAAAACAATCAGAATATTATCAAATTATTGGTCAATGTACCTACTCTTTTGGTTTCTAATTCCTTGAATGTTTCCTTGTTCTGTTCTACTGAAAATTGAATTCAATAATTCTTGCCAACTTGATGTTTGTTATGTGTGAAAACAAACGAAAGCTATAATTTGATATCTTTAGATTTAGATTGAACGTAACGTACAATGCATTTTCTAGCAACCCAACACCAAAAATACTTGTTTTCATGAAAAATAGTTCCATGGACAAAGAATTAGGGGAAATATGTTGATCAACAAACGATTCAATTAAAAAAATAGTTCATGAAAACATAACTCACCAATTTGTCGATGATCCACCCACCTATTGATTCTATCCAATTTAACGACTCCTTTTCCTCCTCCCCTATTCAATTTAGTCCATTTATAATTAAGTTGGGTTGATTTGAACAGAAAATGTAGTATGAATTGACCCATGAGAAATTTTATGAGAATATTTTCAAAAGACCTATTTTTATTTGAATGTTTGTATATCAAGTATAGTTGTTATGGTAAGAGGAGGCTCTATAGAAGTCAATTAGCTTTCATGTTTTAAGATATTATGTAAAAATGTTATCCATTTAATTAATAAATCGATTAAGAACTAATCAATAAACGTTATATGCACACCAAATCAATCAATATCGTAATGGTTATGTAAGCGGATTAGTATATCTAAAAAAATGATAAGATAAACAGTTAAGTGAAAATATCAAATCAAACCACTCGCTAGAAATCCCTAAATTAATTGATCAGATTATTTTCAGAAAAAACAGAAAACAAAAATGAGTAAATTTTAGGTTTAGCAAACATAAAAATCATATTTGTATGTTATAACTATAGTTTATGTTTGCTATTGCTATTAATCTGTATATTTCGGTATGCATATACATAAAAATCTGTATTTATATATTTCGGTATACAAACTAAAACATAGTAATTGTATATAAACAAAATTACTACATATATACAACACATATGTATACCGAATGGGTCGATTTGTATATTTCGGTATATAAATGGGTCCTAAAATTAATTTTTATACAACACATATGTATATCGAATGGGTCCATTTGTATATTTGGTATACAAATTGGTCTTGCAATTAATTTTTAAACAACACATATGTATACCGAATGGGTCTATTTGTATATTTCAGTATACAAATGGGATGGCAAAAAACATTGAGTGTTTGCTGTGAATTACAAATAAAAGAAACTATGACTATAACATTTAATTTGAATTAATAGTTTGCTATTTCATATAATTTTCTCAACAAGAGTAACTAAATAAAATGTGAAATTCAACGAGGAGAAGTGAAAACTGTTGGGTCAAATCTACTAATTTGGATGAGCCCATAATTAGCTTGGATTGTGATCGTGCTTGGCCCATTATGTGTGGGCTTGTAATTTCATTTCGAGAAAATTGTATATAATAGCAAATTATTAATTCAAATTAAATGTTATAAATATAATTTGATTTAATTGTACCTCAAAGCAAACTATTTTTATTTCACCTCTCTCCTGGTGAATCTCACTCGCCACTCTCGTTCTCTCCCACGCGTCTCTTATTTTTTATATAAACGCAAGTGTATAAAGTGCGTTTGTGTTTGTATAAAGCGAGAGAAAATTGTATATATACATATATTTTCGTTCCCCTCTCCCAGATCTCGCCTCTCTCACTTTATACAAAAAACGCAAATTGTATAAAATGCGTTTGTATTTGTATAAAGCGAGAGAAAATTGTATATATACATATATTTTCGTTCCCCTCTCTCCCCTCTCCCAGATCTCGTTCGCCACTCTCCCAGATCTCGCTCTCTCACTCGCCTCTCTCACTTTATACAAAAACGCAAATGTATAAAATGCGTGAAAATTGTATATATACATATATTTTCGTTCCCCTCTCTCCCCTCTCCCAGATCTCGCTCGCCTATCTCACTTTATACAATTGATCTTTTTGTATATGTATACCAAAACAGATTATACAATTGCTTTCTTTTGTATATGTATAGCGAAATATACATATTTATGTTTGCTATGGAGCACAATTATGCAAACTTTGTTATAGCATACAAATATGAATTTTGTGTTTGCTATATATGAAAGTTGTTCTTTCATTTTTGAAAGGGAAAATTATGTGGTAAATCACTTTTCAAGAATATCTTCATCAATAACAGTACTTTTTAGTAATTTTATATTTTACTTAAAAAGATGATAGGTTATTTTTTTTTACCATTTTAGCATATTTTAAAATTATTTATTTAAGAAATTAACTTAGTTCACTTTTATATGTCCATTAATTTAAAAATAAAAAAATCTTCATATTTTATCTTTAGCATTAATTATATTTAATAATATCTAATAATAAGCATCAATTAATACGAATAGTATGAAAAAAATAGATATGTCAATCATTATTTTCTTAATGAGCAAATCAAATCTAAATATTACAAGTAAAAATAAACGAAGGAAACTAAAATGTTGTCCATGTGAGAAGTATATACTGGAATTATATAAATTCTAAATTTATACCGAACTCAAAAGCGGAATATTTGTGCACTTGTCCCACATATATCTATGATGACAGGTGAAAAGAAGTGGATCTCAAATCATATACCTTGTAGTAGAAATGAGAAACATTGGCATTGGGCTTACCATTAAATTCATCCTCAAAGCTTCAGACCTGTCCATCAAATTCTCAGAATGTGACAACATTTTTTATTGGATAAATTATTTGACTACACTCTTTTACTTATCTTAATATTCATTTATTCCTATTTATTTTAAAATTTTCAAAAAACTCTTATTTACCTATATATCCCGCATGTATTCCGCGCACAACGTTATGTATTCCGCTATGTGGAATGTATCAAACGCTATGTATCCCATGCACAATGCTATGTATCCCGCATGTATCCTGTGTACAACGCAAATATCCTGCATGTATCCTGTGCACAATACTATGTATCCCGCTATGTGGAATGTATAAAACCTAATGTATCCCGTGCACAACGCTATGTATCCCGCAAACATCATTTTTAAGGAATTTTTGGTAAATAGAAAACTAGAAGGGATATGATGTTATTTAGTACTTATAATATGTGGTTCCTATAATTTATACTTTTTTATTTATCTGTGTATTTTTCACGAAAATGATTTCCTATTACTAATTATAATTTGATTAAAGAAAATAATTCTATAATGAACTCATGTATTTTATTTTGAAAAAATTAACAATAAGAACAATTTTGTGAAAATATTATGTAACTAAATCTCACGCAAATCAAACACTCAATTTGGACGCATTTTGATTAATCAACAAAATCATCTAGAGTAAATCTATAATTATGAGTTCACTACAAATTCTTAATTTTCTCTTTTTTAGTAATACGAAAAGTAGTAGTCAATAGGTTAAAGTAGGTAAAGCTTTAAACTTGTTGAAAACTTACGCAATTATTGAATATATTAAATTCTAATTACTTTTTTAAGCTAAAAGAATGGGGACGGAGAAGCAATATAATTAATAAATAAAAATTAATATTGTTTACAAGTATATATACATATTTAAATTTTCCGCACAAATGAACACATTTGATTAAAGAAATAAATATTTGTTTAAATATGTATCTTTTGTAACTCTTAAGTAGAAAAAAGGAAGACAAATTACTTGATAACATGATTAGAATTTTAACATATTTAGAAAAATAATTTGTTTTTTATTTTAATTATAATGATGTTATCCCTATTTAAAAAATATTCAAACTTCTTATATAATAATAAATCCTACACAAATAAGTAAATTAAGATAATTTTGATTTTGATGCGGAATACTATAACTAAAAATGAGAAATTTATTAATTATATAAAAATTCACCAAAAATATTTTCTTAAGAAATAGGTTAATTTTGTTCGAGAGGATATTCCTAGAAGCAACTCTGACTTTCTAAATTAATGTCGCTTCTCCCTAAATGTTTTAACCAACTATAACATATTACTTCAATAGTATAATTTTAATCAATTTTAATAATTATTATTTCCAATAAAAAATATTCCATTCCCTTATCAATAAGAATCATTTATAGTTTTAATTTATTTTTTGATAATTATATAGTATGAACTTTTTAAATCAAAATTATTTACTTTCTCATTTTTTAAGCAATAATAAATACTTTTAGCTTTCACACAAACTTACAAACATACTACTAGTAAAGATCTCAATTTGAAAAAAAGAAAAAAAAAACTTATGGAAGCTTACTTTTTTCAAAGGTAAACATGTGATAAGTAATTTCTTTGATTAACCAAAAAAAAAAAAAGTAATTTCTTTGAGTTTTGCAGATTTTCTGTTTTTGGACAAACATATCAATTCATTTTGGCGGCGTATCTAATCCCTTTGTCCCTATTATATTTATTTGACCTCAACATTCTCTTTTAATTCCTCCCTTCAAAAACATTTTGTTTTATTTCGTTTATCAATATTTAATTTAATTAATTTTTAAATTAAATAATATTAAGTTAACAATTAAAGTAAGGATTTTGATACGGAATAAGTAGCCGTATGTGAAAATCGAAGTGATCGATAAATTAAGTCGGAAAAATTATATTATTTATTGCTATTGCGTTAATTGATTTATGATGATTTTATTAAAAAGAAAGTTATCGAGTTATCCATTTGGTTTTGTTTTTAATAATGGGTTATTGGGTAAATCAGTAACCCATTAAGACTATTGTAATTTATTACTCCGTACTTAATTTCTGCATAAATATTAAATATTAATCTTAGTACCTTATTGGTTACTGTCTTCGTCTTTTAGCCTTTAGTTCACACTTTATATAGTGACTTGGAGTTCACAACTTCATATTATTGAAAACGTCAAAACCTAAAGTAAAAAAATTATTTCTCGTAATTTCCCTTCATCTTTAAAATTTATATATTTTGAATCAATTTTTTGGTTCTCAATCAAATAATGACATACGCGAAGAAGGTGGTGGGAAAAATAGGGTAAGATATCATCAAAGATTATGATATAATGGATGAAACTGTTTCTTTCTTAATCAAAAATCTCAAATCAAGTCCTAAATATGAAAAAAAAACTTTGATAGGCGGCACTTCTCCAAAATAGGGCCGCATACTATGTAAAATCGAATTATCATACGTTAATATATATAAATATCGAACATTAGAACCCGAAGTTTTGAAAGCTACGTTGCCATATCAAGAAAGGTGGTCCATAGTGATGGATAGGTATATTAACCCTCACGTACCTAACATTATAGTAGTAAGATTTTTACGTACTACTACTTTTATTATTTCAAACATAAATGAAAACATATACTGCAGTATTAAACCTTCTACGCCACCCCCACCCCTAGTTAAACCCCTAGTGAATGAATAATGATGATTAATAAAAGCTTCTTTATAAGCCTATAGTAGAAAGTAGAAACCGTGTGTGTGTGTGTTAAAGTAATAACACAATTACAGATATTGTCTTGCACGCCTGCCTTATTCCATTGGTAGACATTGCTTACCTTTTTACTTATAACAACAACCTCACTACTTTAGTTTTAACTGCTCTGTCTCTCTCTCTCTACCTCACAACAAAACAAAATAACACAGACAAAAAGGGAAAACGAAAAATATACCTTCGAACTATAGTAAATGGTATGCAGATATCATTTATCATATTTTTAGGACATTAGTGTCCCTGCCGTCTAAAAACTAAAGCATATATACCATTCATACTAACGGACATACACATTATAATCCTATCCACTGATCCGACATTTATTAAATATCGAATCGACAGATAAGATTGCATCATGTGTCCATATTTAGTCTTGTGTTAGAGTGAAGGGCATATATGCTCTAGTTTTTGGACGGCAGAGACATCAATGTCCCAAAAATATGACGGAGAATATCTGCATACCATTTACGTCAATTTGGGATATATTTGTCCTTTTCCCCAAAAAAAAAGGATTACTCAAAAAAAAGGTATTTATTATGCATTGATAAACGAGAATGAATTATCTCTTGTTGTTTTTTTTAAACTTGACAAGTATGAATGGATATTTATTTTTCATATAATGAACGGAAGGAGTAACAACTAACTATTTAAAGTAGTTCATTGTTGATAATATATATTTCCTTCGTTTTAATTTGTTTATTTGGTTCTGACTAAATACACCGTTGAAGAAAGAAAAAAAAAGCTTTTGAATTTTATGATTTTAAACTAAATACGTAGAATATAATAAAATATTTTTTAATCTTGTGATTTTAAACATGTCATATGAAAAATTACAGTAAAGAGTTGTCATAACATATACTAAAAAGAACATTCTTACTAAAAAGAAAAGGAAGAAAAATAATTTAAACAAAAGGAATAGTAAATATATATCATGATCCATAAGTAATTTGTTATAATAGGTTAAATTAATTTAATTTGCTATTATATATTTTTAATAATATTATTTAGTGTATATATAAGCTAATTAATAAATAATGATGGAATAGGAAGTCAACCCTACTTCATGAATTATTATGAAGTACACGGATGCCTCTAATTAATTAGGCTATGCACTTTTTAATTTATAGGGATTTTTAAGTTTTTGTCGCTTTAATTAAACACAAAATAATTCTAATTTTAATTCACCCTCGTGGACCATTAACTCATCGTTAGGTTTTATGTTGCACAAGTTAATGATATGTCCATTTTATTTTAACATTTGTGTCATTAAAATTTTAATTATAGTAGTATTATTTTGCCAGCTAGCTTACCTAAATCAGCTTGATCACATTGTTATTATGTGCTATTGGTAAGTATTTCTTAAATCTTTTCATAATTTTTATTTCAAAACATATTATTTTAGATTTGAACTAATTACAATTTTGGATTGTTCAATAAGACTGTTATAGAAATATAACTCATAAATTTATAGTAACTCAAACACACCTCATCTTTAATCCTACCCCCTCCATAGCTATCATTTCCACCACCCCACATTCCACATTCCTCTGATGTCTCCAAGCCGGTCATAATAGAATAGATAGGTGAAGCAGTCAATAGCAATCTGTTCTCGCCTACCGATAGATAGATAGCAGGTTGCTTCCAAGCTCAAACCATTTGAAATGGAGTTGCTACTAGAATCGTAACTCAACACTACAAGAAAGTGGTAGAATAGTGCATGTTCTAATGGATCATTAGTTGTTTTAACAACTTTGAGAAGTACAAATATGGAAAGTTTGTGTAGCCATTAGGTTTCATTTTTGTCTCTTCGTTTTTAACCTGCATGCATACAGGCTACACCTACTACATATAAACATAATGTACATGCAAAGATTTGAAGGTTTAATTTTTAGCTTTAATATTTTGCAGCTTTTGTTTTTTCATTGACTTCTCTGGTAAAAACAAAATATTAATATTTTTAGATTAGGATGCAGTAAAATTAATTAATAGAGTAGGGAACAAAATGATCAGAGGGAACTGCATGCACAAGCATGAGTTCCTTTAATTTGTCTTCCCCTTAATTCCAGACCACTAATAAAAATAAAATTAGGGACTTATCATAACATTCTGTTAGTAGAAGTAATTTTATAACGAATTAACGATGAAATTCATAGATGATAATATTATGCTAGTCAAGAAACGCATAGATTATTTTTTCAAAAAGTAAATTTTTTATTGAAAAAAATGAAATTAATAGTAAAAAAAAATCTAAAATATTAACTAAATTGAGTATTAACTAACTGAGAAATAAACTTCGACTACTACATAATGTTTGACACGCTGAGGTGTTATACTTCTTAAATCGTACCACCAAGTTGGCTAGAGTTAGAGTTGGTGCATTGGTCGGTTTGATTCGATTTTATGTATTATCGATTTAATTCATCAGTTTTTAATTTTAAATATTACAAATCGATACAAAAAAATTATCGGTTTTTGGTCTATCAATTTTTGGTCGTTAACGGTTCATTAGGTTTTTGGTTTACCCAATAAGAAATGCTCGTAGAATAAATATTTGACTTCCTACTTTTCTAATAATTTAGCGCACTACACTGAAACAAACAAGGTAGTTGTAAATGGTTTGATATAGTGAAACAACAAAAGATAATATTTACTTATGTAGATTGTAGTGTAGAGTACTAATATAGTATTTAGTTATGTTAAATTATTACTAATATTTTATATTTTTGAAGGATAAAGTAGTAAATTATTATCGTCTTAATGATTTATCCATTTACTCAATAACCCAATACTAAAAATCAAAATCAAATCGATAATCCAATAAATTTCTTTTATCAAACCATTACAAACCCGTTAACCTAATAATCCAATAAAAAAAAATTCAATTCAATTTTTGCACACCCCTAATATCCTCCTCATAATAATAATAATATTAATACATACGTAAACCTTACAACAATTATTATTTTCTTCAAGCCTTTCACAAACCATTGTGCTGGAAAGTTTTTGGTTTTCTAATAAAAAATTTCCATAATTAAAAGAGCTAGAGGATAAATAATTAATAGGGGTACAGATCAAGAAATAAATTCAAATGAGTTATTTTAAATCAAACGTGATCACGAGATAGATTACTGCTCCATAAATCTCAATAATAAATTTATTATTAGCCACCATTCTTTAAAGTTCATAAATCCCTTTTTACCTTTTTAATTATTTCGAAGATAGGAGAGATAATATGATAGTAATGCTGTTGACACCGTATGGAAATCCCTTGAGACATGAGAGTATAAAATATTTTATATGTTAAATTAATATTTAAAATATTAAAATATTACTTTTTTAAAGCCGGTTAAAAAGAAGAAAAAAAAAATAATTTAGAACGGAGGACGTATTTATTAGTAATAAATAAAAATAGGAGCAATAGTACAATATTATATACTCAGTACATTTCACTTAGACCGCATATTGTTGAGTTCGGAGCCAAAAGGGCAATTATTTTCTTTCAAAAAACTAAAACGGCACATCAAAAAAAAAAATTAACCAAAAGGGCAAAATCGCAGGAGCGATTTTCTGCTGACAAAAGTTGACTTCGTCCGTTAAAAAAAAAAAAACCAGCGATTTTCTCAAAAAAAAAATCTGTTTTTCTTCAACATCGTTGCCATAGCAGCGATTTTGATTAACAATAGGCTTGAATAGGCATTTTTATATTATTAATAATTAACAATAGGCATGAATATACATTTTTATATAATTAATAATTAACATTAGGCATGAAAAACGATGCCCCTGCAGCGATGTGCAAAGAAAAAAAAAATCGACACAGTGATTTTTAATTAAAAAAAAAAGAAAAAAAGTTTTTGGACAAAATAGTCATTGTGTCAAAGGGAAATCGCTTCGTCAGGAACGATTTTGCTCTTTTGGTTTTAAAAAAATTTGATATTCCCTTTTAAAATTTTAGACAATTTTTTTTGTCTTTTTGGCTTCGAACTCACATATTGTTCTCTGCGCTGCAATGTAGATTCAAGCGTTCATTCTCAGACTCTTGCCCAGATAGATTGCAACTTTTCAATCAGTGGTTGGCGTGTCCTCCTTATTCGGAAACTTCATGGATTAGTTATTAGTTATACTTATCGCTAGTTCTATTATTTGTTTTAAGATAGTTGGAAGTTATGTCGTAACAAACTTGTTTTTTCTAACTATAGATAGTATCGACTTTATTCATATTTTAGTTGTTCAATTTTATTGATTTATTTATTATGTTACTCGGACTTATACTTAGTACATGTTTTAGTTACTTAAGTTTCAACTTCTGTTTGCATTTTATAAAATGTCATATTAGTTCATTTGCAACATTCAGTTCCAAAGGTTTGTTTTGGGTCATTTATGATCTTGAGTGGCGGCCAACACTTAAGATGTAGACTCGAATCATGACTATTTTTCTAGAGATTTTAGATGAGTAATAGTGGGGAATTGTGAGGGCAATGAATTAACCATATGTCGAAGTTGAGTAACCAGCGGCCGGCATGATCATGGATTAGGATTTAGGGTGTCAATTAGGGTAGAAGAGAGAAGAGAACGGTTTCGGAGAAAAATAGAGAAAATTATGTAATTAGGCAAATATGTAATATGTACTTATAATACACTATTATGGTTTGAAAAAATTACATTTTGTAGTTAAAGTTATGATTTTGTTGCTATTTTCTCTTTTTTTTTCCTCTCTTTTATCCCCTCACTTTCTCTCTCTCTGCACTCTCTCTTGCCTCTCTTTTCTCTCTCGCTCTCTCTCTCTCACTCACCTCTATCCATTCTCTATGCCATATTTCTTTAGCCTCTCCCCTCTCTCTACACCCTCCTCCCTCCGCTCTGTCTCTCACCTTTTTCTGTATCCTCTCTCAATATAAATTTAACTGATCAATCAATTATACAAATATAAGTGTTAGTAGTCAATTATACAAATACAAATGATAAATGTTAACTATACAATCATTTTCAGTAATACAAAATATAAATGCATTTGTACTCGTTGATATAACACTGATATAAATGATCATAATCAATTATACAGATACAAATGTTGAACTTGATACAACTTTGCTACAAATGTATTCTAATACAAATTGTATTTGTTAATACAATTGATACAAATGATAACAATTAATTATACAAAGACAAATATTAAATTGATACAAATTGTAGTCAAATACAAATTGTATTCCTTAATACATTTGTATTCATTGATATATATATATATATATCTAACTGATATACAAATATAATTATTGATACCTATACATACTAGTTACTTCTATACAATTATCGAGCAGATATACATATATAATTCGTCTCTGTCATTTCTTTTTCTCCTCTCTCACTCACCTATCTCCTTCGTCTCTCAACCCCTCTCTCTCCTTATAACATGTAGCTATTTTTTAAACTTCCATAAAAAAATACTTCCCTTATTCTAATATATGTGGTACTTTCCAGTTTTCGAGAGTTGAACAATTTAAGTTTGATCGAAAATTTACGTATGAAATCTTCAAATTTTTTGAAATGAAATTTATAATATATTTGTAAACTACATAAAAAATACTATAAGTCACAATAATTGATAATTCAAAATGTTTAAAAAATCTATAAAAAATTTACGATCAAAAATAGATTTATTTAAATATCAAAATTTAAAAAGTGTCACATAAAATAAAACAGAATATATATTTTTGACCTCTTGAAGCTTTGATTGAATCATCATAGTTAAACTGTGGAAGAGAGCTCCTCAAGAGATGTCACGCGCATGGTTCCTTGTCAATCTCCCTTCTCTCTTCCTTTCTTTTTCTTTTCTTAACTTATTATTTTCATGTTTGTATTTCCTCTCCCTTAGTTATAATCCAGTTTTTTTTCTTTATTTAGATCATATATTTGCTTCCATTTATATTTGTATAAGATTTAAATCATTTTCCATTTTATGATGGACTATTTTTCTTTTCTGTTTTAATTATTTTTTAGTTTCCCACTCGATATTGGGTACCCATATTAAAGTCCGACTAAATTCAGATTCATGTCAAAAAGTCCCATATAAAAGGTAAAGCACACCTAACAAAAACTACTTGGATTACTACTTGGACCACATATTCTAGTTTGGTCATAACATACATTTTAGTGCACCAAAAATTCAAATAAATTAAACCTAATTGGACCAATATTAATTAAACTGCCTAATTAACTTTCTTGACTTGTGTAACTTAGCATTAATTCTAATGTTATCCTTATTTAAAGTATTACGACTTATCAAAAAAAAAAATCAGAAACGCTACACACACACACACACAACCCCCCACCCCACCCCAAATTTATTTATATTTTATACCATCCATCCTCAAAATAAGAAAAAAAACAGAAACGGATATAAAACGAAACACACCTAAAAGAAATTATTACCTTTTCTGTTTCAATTTATTTTATTCGTTTTTATTTTTAGTCAATCTCTAAAATAATGACATATTTTTATATTTAATAACAATTTAATTTTAAAATATTTATCATATCATTGATGAAAATGATTTATAATCACACAATAATCTATTACAGTACAAATTTTTATGACTTACTTTAACCCACAAATTTCAAAAAACATGTAACCAAACGAATATCTGTAACTTATTTTGAATATCACAATATGAAGTTAATCTTTCTTTTTTGAAATTTCATATTAAATTAAACTATATCACATAAATTGAAACGGAAAAAAGAGTATAAATTGAAAAGCAATAGACAAGAAGAAAAAGGCAGAGAAGATAGGTTGCTCCGGTTTGGGTATAAGAATCTTGATACTATCTGTAACAAAGGAATTGATTGGGATTTGCTAATGTACGGTTCTCCAACATATATTGCAGTATTTTTATACTGTAGTAAATTAAACCAACATCATATCTTATATTCATTTAATGATCTGATATCACATCACAAAAAGATAAACCACTTTTACTCAGAAACAAAATCACCCACCCACTCCCCTGCTTCATTTAACCTAAATTCTTTCATGCAAATGCATGTTTAATGCTTTCATGCATCAGTTACTATGATCTAAGGGTTATTTCTAATTTTTTGACAAAATTAATTTCACCCAAATTTTCTATTTTACTCTCTTAAAAAAGAATTTTATTTTCCCTTCTAAATATTATATTATTATTTCTATTTCATCCTCAATATAAATTGATTCCTTTTTTTTGCCAAATAATCAATTTATATAATTTTAATGTGATATAAAATTTTATTTTTTCAAATTCTGTATTTAATATAAGATTATATTTCATTCTAAATTTATAAGTTACATAAATTGCAATCATATACAAATTTATGGACAATTCAAATTAAAATGAAATAATTAATGAAACATAAATACATAAACATTACATAAATACTCAACTTTATAGATTATTATGTTGCTCCCGTAAATATTCTATTAACTCATTATGGAGGTCAAAATAAGTATTTTTGTCCTTAATTTTTATGTCTAGCTAAAAATTGTTCAAATCGAAAATTTTCATCTACTACCATTTTTGTCGTTGCAGATGGGTGCATTAAGATCACGTTCATCCTTGATTATCATGTTGCGCTAATCCATGTAGTCATTATATTATGTAACACTTTCTTTCTCAAAACACGTGATTGTCCTGTAATAATTGTAAAACTCCAAATGCATGTTCAACATCTTTTCAGCATGATTCTTGTTTCATCGCGAAATATTTCTTTTTTTGGAACGTGAATCACAAATAATTTGAACAATTGTAGACCATTTAAATTTGTGCATTTTTTTATAGTGAAAATTAATAATAAAATCAAATAATATTAAAGTGACAAATTTTTTTGAAAGATAAAATATTATTAATTCGAGATGAAAGTAGTATATATTAAATAATATATTTTTTAGAATATTATATTACATTTAAAAAGAATTACATATATTAGAGATTTAATTAATGACCTTATATGAAAAATAACGTGTTAATTATAAAATAATAGAAATTATAATAAAATAATTAAAAGTGAAATATTTTTTGTTAGAGAAAGTAAAGAAAATAGTGTTAGATTCTATGAGAAGACATCAATGGTGAATTTTGTTAGCCACGCAAGGTCTATCGTAAAATTTAACACTTTTTAAAAAAATAAATTTGTTAAGTTCATGGAAAAGACCAAGATAAACACATTTTATCATACATTAAGGATTATTTCAAATAAGTGAGATATATTAAGGACCAAAATAAACATTTTTATTTTATATTAAAGACTATTTCAATCAAGTGAAATACATGTTATTTAGGTGGAAATAAATTATCCCAGAATAACTTATCAATGATTATGATATAAATGATGGAATAAGTTATTACAAACATGACAATCGAGCAAAACATCAAAATTTTATGTCATAACTATTTACTTTTATCCCTAACACGAAAGGATCAAAATAAAGCATTAGTTATGTATTAAAAATCGTTTTGATCATTTTCTAAAAGTAGTACTAATAGACAAAACCTGCAAGAGTAGGAGTACATGAAAGAGTAATTAAAGATAAAATAAAAATAAAAGGTGGAGCTGGTATAACACCGCCACCCTCCGCCTCCACTACTTGATACCTTTTACATTACTACTACTGACACTACCTACTCATGTCGTTTAAGTATAATCTCCGCGTTTCTCTATCTTTTACTTTTGTTGTTCGATTTAACACGAAATTTAAATTTTAAAAAAATAAATCTTTTGGGTTAAATTCTTTTATAAATGTTTGTTGACTCTAAATTACTTTTTTAAAGTTAAAATAAATATTTTAAATTTTTTATTAAGTATAAAAATATATTATTTGACCGATTAAAACAAAAAATGAATCATAATTGAATGACTTAGGGCCCGTTTGGCCATACGATATGAAACCATGATATGAAATTGAAGTTTCGTTTAGACATGCGATATAAAATTTTTGTGTTGTATATTTTCTCATAAACAAAAAAATTTCATAAGTTGTAAAACTATTAAAATAACCCCAATTGTTTATTCAATCTTATCAAATAAACAAAAATTTATAAAATCGCATAATAAATTATTACAAAGTTATTTGTTCTCCACTTAAGTAATTGTTTCATCTAACTAAATTAATTTAAAAAAAATTGAACATAAATTGTAGTGTACTAGTTTTAATATAATTCTCTCACATAGTACGGACAATTTCCTCACATTGAACTTGCATTTCTCGATCATGTGATCGAGAAGACGAACCAACATTGTTACTTTGAGTCATTTGTTGGTCCATATCGTCCGCAACTATATTTTCATGCTCATAGACCATAAATATTTCATCAGTACTTTAGTATTCTCGCAAATAATTTTGTAACACCGCACAAGCTATGACAATTTTCACTTGTGTATCAATATTATAATGGTTCATGCCTTGTTTCAGTATTCTAAATCTATTTTTCCAAGCTCCAAAAGTTCGCTCAATCACATTGCGCAGAGACGAATGCCTATAATTAAATAGTTCTTTGACATTTTGAGGCTCTCTTTCACTTCATCAATAATCTTGCAAATGATAGCGTAGTCCTTTGTATGGAGCTAAAAATCCTCTTGTGTTTCGAAAACCAGCATCAACAACATAATATTTATCTACCAACAAAACATTTATAAAGAATTACTAAAAGCATATGTGACGTAAATGAGACAACTTTGTGTAAATAAATAAGATTTATTCTAAGGATATAATTTAAAGTTACCATGTGGCGGAAATGAAAATTGTGACGTTGGTTCAATAAGTGCATTCTCAAGTACTTTATTATCATGTGCAGTACCTTCCCAACCAACAACAACAAAGGTAAATTGCATATCAAAATACAAGCACATAAGACTATATGTTGGTGAGAATAATAAATTTTATGTCGGTGAGAATAATAAATTTTAAAAAGTAATGATGTGATTATAAATTTTATTTACATATGAAATAAATGGTTAGTAGATATAAATATGGATTGTTTTAACAAAATATAAACTCGTGGATCAATTTTTGTATTAAAATATCTCAAATCATGATATGGAATTCTCATATAATTTCATATCATGGTTTTTGGAGAATGTGGAATCACAACTCCTGATATGGAATCATGAGATAGAATGCGTAAAATCGCATGTCCAAACGCTGATTCCACATCTCACGATACCATATTGTGATACGGTATCGCATGGCCAAACGCCTACTTAGTTTAACTTAACATAAATTTTAAGAAAAAAAAAATATTTTTAATTTTGAAATTCTAAATTACAGTTGCATCTAATATATCAAAAGATAATAGTCTTCACGTGAAAAAATTAAAATTAAAATATTAATAAAAACTTATTCTTTTTTAGATAAATTTAAAAGAAAAATATGTGATTCTTTTTTTAAACAGAAAAAGTAATATCTTCCGGTTCATATTGGTATTTATTACTAAAATAAAAGTATTCTTGAGTTCTAATTCAAAACCTCCCATTTTACATATTCAATTAAGTGTTTTACACTAAAATAAAAGTAATTTACTATTCGAATTCAAAACATCTCATTTCATTAACTCATATAAGTATTTAATGTAAAGATAATAGCATTCTCGAATTAGAATTCAAAGTCTCTCGTTAAAAGTGAATGAATTCCTTTTTATAATTCAAAGTCTCTCATTACAAAATTATAAAAGGAAATTCATTCACTTTTAATTTTTTTTTACAATTACAATTCCTTATGCATTCCTTTTTATAATTTATAAAATGTTATTTATAAAATTGAAATTACAAAAGTGGCGTACATATATCCTTATTGTTACAAAATTTTCTCACATATACCCCCTACCATTACAAAAGTGACTCACATATACCTCCTACCATTACAAAAGTGACTTACATTTATTCGTACCGTTAAAAAATTGGCTCACATATATCACTATCATTACAAAAGTGGCTCACGTATACACCTATCATTACAAAAGTGATAAAATTATTATTTTAATTTTAAATTTTTAAAAAAATAATATATCTAGTCTTTGTCACACAAATTATTTTTTGACTTCTTTTATTATTATTATTACAAGATGTTTGAGTTTCTTATTCTTATTCCATTTGTTCTTTCATTCTTAAGTGTAAAAATATGAGAAATAAAAAAAAGAAGTGTGAATGAAAAAAATATTAAAATTAGTTTTTCGGCTATATTGTAATTTGTTTTTTATTACTGTAAAAAAATAAAATTGAGGCATCTATAATAAATTTTACAAGAAATTAAAGAAAAAAATAAATTTATCCATCAAAATAATAAATTTAAATTAGCCATTGAATTAAAAAAATCATAAAAGATGTTAAAATGATCAAATATACCCCTGCTGAATTATATTTTAATAAAAAATATTTTTTTTAACTTCCGTTAGAGAAAAAAAGTATATGTGAACCATTTATATAACAATAGAGGTATATATAAACTATTTTTATAATAAGAGATATATTAGTTCTAAATGACAAAATTAAGAGTTATATCATACCCATGTCCTTTTACTAATAACACCATCCTAAGTACGGATGGAGTGAGTTTTGTTTGTGTATTTAAAATTTTAGGATAGGGGGTAATTTTTACTTTTCTTTCATACAGAATATAAATATGTATCTATTAATTTAATTTACTTAAAAAAAAAAAACTAGTTTGTATTGAACCATAACTTCAATCAAATGTGCCACAGATTTTAACATATCGAATATAGATTCTAGTTTTCATATATGTTGACAACAAATATAAAACTAGTAATTAAGCCTAATGCACATTATATAAACAATGAAGAGACATAATCAATAAAAAATTATTGCACATAATTAATCCCCACTTACTTTGGAGTGAGAAGCAATCATCGTTAATGTTGTTATATTTGTATTGTAAAAAAATAAAATTTAATGTGTAAATATAAAGTATTGCGTTAAAGTATAAAATTTAACTAGTTTGATAAATAAAATATTTTAAAAATTTAAAAACTTTATTAGGAAAACATATTGGTAGATGTTTCTTAAAACATCCTAAAATGTCATATAAATTAAAATGAATAAATTACTAAATTAGCGCATACACTATATAAGAATAATTATCTACTTATATACTAATTATTTTTTCAAAACAATAGACTCTAAACTACTGAGGTCAAAGTATATTTATTTCTTTCGTTCAAAAAAATAAATAAGCAATAACACTATTTATTTACTAATCTATTTATAATATTAATGACATTTTAACAATAATTTAATTTAAAACTTTTCATTTTATCCTTAACTACAAACAATTAAGTCAGACAAGTCTCTGAATATGCATATTTGAGATTGGAACTTACAAATTTTTTTTATAGCTACACAACTATTAGAATACTTATAATGATAAGTGTAATTAAAGCCTTTATTTTTTAAAATAAATAAATTATAACCAATCAAATATATATAAATTGTAAAATAAAGGAATAAATGTCTGAAATATATCTGAACTTTGACCGAAATTATTGTAACAATATCAAGCTTTGGAAATGACCTTTTAAACCATGCACTATTTAATAGTGTATTTTAAATGTATATAGGTGCCCACGTGGACATCATAAATATTGCATTATTTTAAATTGTAATGTGTCCACGTGGGCATATATATATACTTTTAAAATACAATATTAAATATTGCACTGGATAAAAGGTCCTCCATAAAATGTAGTATCTAAATAGCAATTTCGACAAAAGTTTGAAATATTTTTCAGACTGTTTTCCATAAAATAATAAATAATATAAAAATATTGGAAAATATAATTTGGCGTCTCCCATTTTTATGACCCACCTTCGTCCTCCACCGTCATTTATTCTCCTCCGAATATAATTTATTTTTGGCAATGTCTTGTCCAACTTATTTTTACTCACGTTTCTCTATGCAAAACTTATTACCTAACTTTTTTTTTTATTTATTTATTTTATTTGCTATTCGATATTTATATTCAAGTTCAGTTATATTTGAATTCATATTGTATAAGAATACATTTCATACTAAAAAAATAATTCATATTCAAAATTTAAATATAAGATAACTGATTCTTCAGAAAGAAGCAACTTCATCCATTGTATTGTATCCGTTGATGAGACCTAACTTATTAAATAGACAGATGCACATTTATATTTTTTTTTAAAAAAAGCTATTACTCCTATACTATAGTATAGTATTAAATACGTGACCTCACCTAAGTCGATTAGATACTAAAAAGCCATGTAAAGATATCGTCATCTGTTTCTTTAATTTAATAGCTACTTCGTCATCAAATCAAAGAATCCCCATCGTATCTATTAGATGTGTATATTTGTCCTCTCTATGGTAGGTTTTATTTATTGGTTATTAAATTTTTATTTAATGCACTCATTATTCTTTATACTTAAAATTGGGAGAAAAAGATTAAAATTTAAAATTTAATTGTTGACATTAAAAAATTATATTTTGTAATATTACAAATTTTTATATAAAAAACTACCTCCTCTCGTAGTGTAGTGGAGTTGACATTTCATCGTTCTTGGAATTTAGGTATCTATCGTATTTACATTTACTATTGACATATAGACCAAGCCCCACAAATATTCGGGGTTGTTTATGGAATTAAAGGTGATATATATTAGAGTGAAGATTATATTAAAGGTAATATCTTAATAATAAATATTTTTGATTTTATATCGTTTAAATTCATATCTCAATCTGTAAGACTGTTTGTTTCAAAATTTGGATTTATATTATTCACATTTTAATTATTAAGTGCTTTTTTTTCTTTCTTATTTTACAATTGTTTAGTTAGTCTAATAGATTTGAATGATTAAAATTATAACGAAGAACAATATATGAGGACACTCTGGAAAATTGAAAAAATAAATAAATCAAGGTCTATATCACGATTGTCAATCACGATAGCATATGATCCTATCCATAATTACAATTATCAGTTAACACCATTCTAGATCGATACATGCAGTCACTTAGTCATTTCCACAATCAATTGCGATATAAAATTTTAAAAATCTTTTATTGATGTAATATTAATTTAGTATTTTGTATTTATATTTTTTTTAAATAAAGATAAAATTTTATATATTCATATATTGAAAAAATATTTTTTTTTTTTTAACTTCTTAGTACTCAAATCTTAATATAACATCTTAATATTCAGATGTGTGTTTAAATTTAGATGTCTTAACCTTAAATAAAAAAATAAATGAGGCAAAATGATAATTCTCCTCGTAACAAATACGAATGAACTTTTGCATCCTATGGCCCATTTTGGACATTATTTAAAGTGAATGTCTAGTTTAACATTTTGATTTGAAATTAAAATTTTGTTTGAACATAATATTTGAATTGATTAAGTTGTACTTGTTTTCATACATACAAAAATCTTACAAATTGCAAAAACTATCAAGAAAAAGTCAATTCATAGTAAATTATAATTCATAAATAAAATATTAGAATATCATAAGACCGGGAATTGTAAATTGCATAGGTTTGTGTTTCTTTTATGAGTAAAAGTTTTTTATTACAATCTTTCAAATATACATAATTTTATAAAAAAATAATAGTTAAGAATAAATATAACTAGTTATTCTTTTGTTATAATTATTTTACATCGAGCATGAATCTTCCTCTTTTTTTTTCAAAAATAAAACGATGAATTTATTTTATATAAATTATAAACTTATAAAAAAACTAGATCCTTGAACTTTCTAATCTAATCATAATTATTTAACGGTGTTCTTTTATTATTATTATTATTATTATTATTATTATTATTATTATTATTATTATTTATACACTATTTATAAATTATTTATGATACTTTGTTGCGGATTGACTTTCAAAAAAAAATTAGCTTTCCAAAGTTGATCCAATAAATCATCAATTCTAAGTTGTTATACCCATGATTTCCTCCTTAATTTATGCTTTTCGGTTATATTCCTTATTTAAATACATTTAATTATATGTATTTGATTAATTTGTGTCCGAGATACATGTATATGTATCCAGATGCGAGTTATGGTAGAAGGAACGTAATTAGCTCCTAAACTAGTGATATTTGTGTTGTTTGCTCTTTATTTAATATAGGGAAAAAGGAAAAATATATCCCCAAACTATCATAAATGGTATGCAGATACCCTTTGTCATACTTTTGAAATATTGGTGCCTCTGCCGTCTAAAAACTAGAGCATATATGCCCTTCACTCTAACGGAAGACTAAATAGGGACACGTGGCGCAATCTTATCCGTCGATAAATATCGGATTGGTGGATAAGATTATGACACGTGTATGTCCGTTAGTATAAAGGGTATATAAGCTCTAGTTTTTGAACGACAGGGGCACCAATGTCCCAAAAGTATGACAGAGGGTATTTATATACCATTTACGATAGTTCGAGGGTATATTTATCATTTTTTCCTTTAATATAACATCTTTATCCATCGGTTATTTCCGGCGTTATTTCTCATGCATTTTTGCACGAATAGTTTTATTTCGATAAAATTGTAGAAATCGACTCAGAGTTGATTTTTGCAACAAAAAAAAGAATAATTATTTATCAAACTTGACTCTTTTAGTTGTTTTATTTAGTTAAATGATATTTTTAAAAATAAATATAATAATATAAAAAAATTATATTTAATTTAATTTTAAAAATCGACGGACATGATTAATTCTTTTATCATGATCGGATTAACTCATTGAATAGAAAAATCGACGAACTATCAGTCTCTATCAGTCATCTTTTCTAAATTAATTTATAATCCAAGCAGATTTATTTCTCTCTCTTCTAGATTTATCCGACTGTTAGTTTTTTTTTAAAGAATATTATTTAATTAGTGATTTATCATGTTTAAATTTATTGAATTGTTTAGAGTAGGAGGATAGTTGGTGTAAATTGTTAGAAGTAAAGTTATGAAGTTTTAAATTTTGGTAGATTTTGTGGATTCTTTTTGTGAATTTTTTTATATTGAATTTGATGTTTTCAATCTGTGGATTTAGAATTGATTTGACAGTAATTAATGTTGGATATAGTTGTATATTGAAGTGATTTTAATTTTGTAGTATCTTTTTTTTTCCAGCAAAAAATCGACGGTAAGGGTCCATTTTATCCGCTGATTTTGTGGAAAAGAAAAAATCAAATGCAAAAAATTCAAAAAGTCGACTTTGTCCATTGTTTATTATTTTTTAAAGTTGTTTTATTAGAAAAAATTATTTACAAAATAGATTAAATTTTAAAAACTAATATTATTGGTCGATTTATTTTTTTACTCCGGATGTCAATTAAAAAATTCGACCTAATAAAATTAAAAAAATCGATGAATGACTCTTGATATTTTCCGACCCCGTCTGTCTTTCCTTCCTTTTAACTGTAACGACCTGATTCCGTAGTTAAGGAAAAGCCAATGGGGAAAGAATTAAGGCCAGAAAACTTTTGAGTAGTAACTTGGGATTTCCTAGCCTTGTTCAGATTTGGACGAAATCGGAGTCAGTGAGGTCTAGGAAAATCTGGTAACAGATAAAGATCTAATTATGATTTTGATCAGATGACTAGATAGCTAAGACGTTAAGGAATCCATGCGACTTTACGGAATTTAATTCGGGTGAGTAGAACTCCCAAAATTGATCTTAGCGTGAACGAGTATTTTCTGAGCATCATGGGATGAAAGGGTGTTGTGAAATGGGAGTTTGGAATTCTTAAATTTTCTCACTATTTTCGTGCAAGCCACTGTGGCGGAATTATTCCCGCCAGGGCAGGGCCGTTGTAGCGGGATTAGGCCCGCCATGGCGGGGCAGACACGATTTAAGTTGGAAATAAATCCCAAAATCGTTTTATTCTGCACTTTTCAACTTTGAGAGCTAAGGAACGACCCTAGGTGTTTTCTTGACAGTTTTCCACCATTCTTGAGGCTAAAGGTAAGGTTTGTACTCCTCGAATCCATTTTTTGATCCGTAGAACTTAATTTTTTGGGTAATTATTGATAGGGGAGGGTTTTGATCTGTGATTTATGGTGGAAGAAACCCTAACATGGGTATGGGGATCAAGGGTTTAACCTAGGGTTGATAATGTTGATTATAATCTGGGCAATTAACCCTCGTTTATTGATCCTTGCGTTAATTATATGTTTTTAGACCACGAACAAGCAAGAAAAATTCGAAAAGGGAAGATTCAAGTGCCTTAGGGGATTCAAGCTCGGATTCGAGGTAGGTGATGGTTGTGATTTCATGTTGGTGTGATATATGTTTGTAATTGCTTATTATAATGCATGTATGTATGCGAATGTTGCATTATTGATCACCCTAATCGTAAATGAGGATAATTGAATAATTGTATGTCATGAATCACCTCTTGTTGTATGATTGTGAGAATATACATTGTGATTGTGGTTTGTTGAATGGATCGGATGTTATGTTTCGCACACTAACTTGGGATCTGTTGCCACGTACCGGAATAAAAATTGGGATCGGTTGCCATGTACCGACATAAACATTGGGATTGGTTGCCACGTTCCGGCATAAACATGGAATCGGGTGTTACGTATGGCACACTAACTTGGATAGGGTGCCACTAACCTGTACACTAACAATTTGGGTTTGGGTTCCATGAGAGAACCATCGAATTGGATTCCGTGAGAGGACTATTGAATTGTGTTGTGTATCTACTTGTGATGATTACGTTCATACCTAATGGTGATTGAGGGTGAAAGACTATTTGTTGATTTAAAATAACAACCAATGTGTATTATTGAGAACATGGAATGTACATTATTCCTGAAAAGATGACTAATATTGTATATGTTTGGTATGTGCTTGTTTTATAATGTTGTGGTTACTTACATGTGTTTCACTTATTGGAATAGTCGTGTGATCCTACCAGTACACTGTGGTTTGGTACTGATACTGCACTTGCTTGCTCTTTGTTGAGTAAAGAAAATATTCAGGCGGCTATTGATATACCTCAGCTAGGTGATTATTGAGCATGATCGGATTCAAGGGTGAGCCAGTTCTTTCAAGTTGTCATAGATCTTTCTTGTTTAAGTTCACCCTTTTTGGACTTAGACTATTTGTTTATGGCGTTTGTTTAGCTTCGGGGTTGAAACCTTTGTTCTTAGACTTGTCGTTAGTAGAGTTTTCGTACAATGAATTTCAGGTTCTAAGGGTTAAGACTTCCGCATTAGTTTGGTTAAGTTATTTGTTTAAACCTTTGGATTTTATGGGAACTCCGTATTTTTATTGTCATTTGAACCTTCTTTTGTATATTTAATACATAGTTTTTGGTTAAGTTGTTTAGTCTGGGTTGTAGTAATGGTTCTCTCACCGAAGGGTTAGTGTGGGTGCCAATCACGATAGTTTGGGTCGTGAAAAAGTTGGTATTAGAGCCCTAGGTTCGTTGATCTTATTGTACCAAAACGAGTATAGTAAAGTCTTAAGGAACGATACGAAGACATCCGTACTTTTATTTGAGTGGCTATAAGACTTTAGAAAAAACTCACTTTTTTCTACTCCTTCGTGCTATGACTTGAATCCAATTGGTATCTGGGTGATATAAATTGGTATTTTTCCTCCTTCACTCTATGGTTCGTTCTAGAGCAACAAAAGTGGTAACACCATCACTAGCAAGAGAGGATGTGTATAGACTATCGACAATTGAATAGAGTCACCATTCGAAACAAGTATCCACTGCCTCGGATAAATGATCTTTTGACCAGTTGCTTACATTTTGCTCTTGTATTGGGAGATCGATAGTGGTCATTTATGGAACAAACTAATTAAGAAATCAGGCTTGTCTGTGAGTTGTAACTTGAAAAATGTGCATGCGTGTTCCTTGTTGCCTAAATTAACTGTAAATGTGGAAGTTGTATTTGCTTGGATGTGATAATATGATCATGTGCACTATAAGTGTGGGTTTGAAATTTGATATGTGCAATATGCTAGTTGAATTGATTGAAACTATGTAAGTTGTAACTGCTGAGTATCGTGAAACTTGTGAAAAAAAGATCACAACTAAGTTTGATACAATGATCTAGATTATGTACGAGGTGATTCGTAAGAAAGATCTGGATGTGTCTTGTGCTTGAGTAATAACCGTGTGAGTGTCTGGGTGTATTTGGATGTGTGGGTTATAGTGTTGGATTGTGTATCATTGGATTGACTCGGGGTAGATAATGATTCTACTAGTTCAGAGGACTATCCTAAATTGCTCAGTAAAGCTGAAAACTGTTGGGAGATTTAGTAAAGAGAAAAACCCCAAATTTTTTTAATTTATTCCCTGGGTTCTTTTTCTGTCTGAGCCGCTGGGGCGGGATTTTTCTTTCTGCCAACGTGAGGCTGCCAAAGCAAAAATTCCCTACCAGAGTGCGATAGAGCAAGACATAACCTCATCCTTGTCTCCTCTATTTTTCATAGGTTTCCTTATAGAACCCGAATCACATTCGAACTAACCCCTGCAATCCAATCAGTGTTCAACAATTGAGGTTAGAAGATATACTGTGAGTTTATGGATTGATTGTATATCAAGAAGGGTCAGTATACGAATGCTCCAATAGCAACAATGTTTACTGGGTTAAGTTATTAAGTGTGTTATAATTGTGGAGAACCTGAGCATATGATGAGGAAATCAGCAAGGCTGTGAAGGCCGGGGAAATGATAATGCAAGTAGAGGAGTAGTGCAGGCAGGCAATGAGGTTTGCCCGTCAAGATGATAAGGCTAAGTTTTATGCCTTATAGGGCAAGACTGAGGCTGAGGGTCTGATGTAGTGATCACAAGTACTATTATTGTTTGTGACTGGATGGCTAATGCTTTGTTTGATTCGGATTCTACTTATTCTTATATGTTTTTGCGATTTGCCTCATAATTTGATATGATTTGTGATATACTTGATGCTCTCATCCGTGTTTCTACCCAAGTTGAAGAGTCAGTCATAGGTCACCCATGTATATCATGTTGTCCTGTTGAGTCTATGGATTTTCAGATTTGGGTTAATTTGATTATGCTGGATTTGATTGACTTGATAATTTTAGACATGACTTGGTTGCCCCTTATTATGTTGTGCTTAATGGTAATGCTAAGTCAATAGCTCTAGAGATCCCATTAAGGGAAAGGTTAGAGTGGGAAGAAGGTACAAGCCTAAGTCAGCTAAGGTCATATCTTTTGTGCGAGGTGGGAAACTGGTGGGACAGGATTGTTTGGCTTATTTAGCTCATATTCGAGATGTGGAGGTTGAGTCTCCCTCTATTAAGTCTATTTCTTATAATGTCAGAATTTAGAGGAGTGTTTCCTACTGATTTGCCTGGTATGCCTCCGAATAGAAATATAATTTTTTGCATTGACTTGGAACAGGATACTCTCCATATTTCCATCCATCCCTTCGGTAGAATTAGGAGAGCTTAAGGTTCAAATCCAGGAGCTTCTTGATAAAAGTTTCATCAGCCCTAGTGCTTCCATATGGGGTTATCTTGTCTTGTTTGTTAAGAAGAAAGATGGTAGTATGAGGACTGGTGATTTTATCTTAAGCCATAAAATAGTAGATTGATACCGGAATGACAAGATTATGGATAAATAAAGTCCCATTAAGTATACTTGGGTGAAGGAATTTGAAGATTTTAGTAAGAAAGTGCATATATCAATTGGGTTGGTCCTTTGAATTTGATGAGTATACCTAAGTTTGAGGCGTCGTGTTGATGAAAAGGTTGACTTCGTAGTTATAGTCAGGGCTAACAAAGCATAATGGTAATAAAAGTTTGTGGTGGATTGTGACGGGATGTAAACATATAATAAGATTGTTGGTTAAGCGAAATTGGTACAGTAATTACGACTTGCGAGTATCTAAGGTTGTGATTTTCTAATATTTGGTGAGTAACGTGGTTGTATGGAAAGTTTTAAGAGTGGTGGACTCGAGTAGAATTTAAAAGAGTTAGAGTCATGATGAAGAAATGTAGTGGGATGCAATATAACCTTTCGAGAGAGGCGAGAGTAAGAATATTTTATTTGATTGCAAAGGCTAAAGAGATATCTTCAGAGGGAGAGATAATTAGGTTCATAGACATGTAATTTATTTCGTGTTGATGTGGCTATGGTAATAGTGTCACAAGTCGTCAAATTGGTTAAAAACTATTGGAAAGAGCTTGAGAAATAAATGTACAAACATTTGCTCGAGTGTGATGATAAGTGTTTTGTTTTTATTTTGAGTTTAGTAATGAGTACGATTGAATTGTTAGCGAATGATATTGTAAGATCGATGGAGATGCGATCAATGATAAGCGAAGATCCACGAATTCATAAAAAATATTCAAGGTATAAGCTAATGTTGATAAATAAGGAGATTGTGTTATATAATTGAATTTACATTTCAAATTTTCATTATAAATCTACATTCGTGGTGATATATTTATCAAGATATGAATTGGCAATGTGGGAAACGATCAATTGTATTCGGTATTGAGCATTTGAAAGGACTTACACCTGGGTTGAGTCGTAGAGTTTATTACTATTGATTGTTAAGTACCTAAGAAAGGTTCATCTAAAAGTGTTGGTTTATAATAAGGTAAATAGTTGGAGTGTTTATGATGGTGTTTAGTATTGTGAGTATGATTCACTAGCTATGATTACGTGTGTTTTCACCTTTGTGGTTGGATCCCTAGTAGTGGATCAGGTGTACTGATCCTGCAATATTCTCTTGGTTAAATGGAAATATTAAGAAGATTTGGTTATCTCGAATGACATATTTGGTGTTGTCTTGGAGTTGTTAAAGTATTTTAGTGGTTCTACAGGTACCACCTTCCTTATGAGAATTTATAGAAGATTTACCATGTGTATTTATGATTGTCCGACAATCTTAAATTTCATTTTGACGTCGAGGTCATGTAACGATTACATGTTGAATGTGGGGATCATTGGGTCCAATTCTATTGTTCGATAGTGTTGTTAGAGGGTTTGTATGCTTGGACATATCCCTCGATGAGTATCCGATGTCTAAAGATAAAATTGTTATAACTCAAGCTCATGAAAATTTATGTTGTGAGAAAGAGATGTTGATAAGAACTATGATTGTTTGAGTATTATAAGTGTGTATTGGTTGGTTCAGGTCCACTTCTAATCGTAGAGAGAATTGATTTTGAATTTTATCATGCTTATGTGCTAAAAGCTTCGTCCGGTTGAGGAAACTACTTGGAAAATCGAGAAGGATATGCAAGACAAGTATCACTAGTTTTTTGATGATTCAGATACTACTCTACCTTTACTTTAGCCAGACTTTCCTAGTTGATCACTCGAGGATGAGTGATGGGTAAATTGGTATCTATTGTAACGGCTTGATTTCGTCGTTAGGGAAAAGCCAATGAGGAAAGAATTGGGGCCAGAAAACATTTGAGTAGTAACTTGGGAATTCCTAGCCTAGTCCAGATTTGGACGAAATCAGAGTCAGTGAGGTCTAGAAAAATCTGGTAACAAATGAGAGATCTAATTATGATTTTTATCACATGACTAGATAGCTAGACGTTAAGAAACCCGTACGATTTTACGGAATTGAATTCGAGTGAGTAGAACTCCCAAAACTGATCTTAGCGTGAACGAATATTTTTCGAGTGTCATGGGATGAAGGGGTGTTGTGAAATGGGGGTTTGGAATTCTTAAATTTTCTCACTATTTCCGTGCAAGCCGCTGTGGCGGAATTATTCCCGCCAGGGCAGGGATACTGTAGCGGGATTAGGCCCGCCAGGGTGGGGTAGACGCGTTTAAGTCGAAAATAAACCCCAAAATCATTTTATTCTGCACTTTTCAACTTTGAGAGCTAAGGAATGATCCCAGGTGTTTTCTTGACAGTTTTCCACCATTCTTGAGGCTAAAAGTAAAGTTTTTACTCCTCGAATTCGTTTTTCGTTCTGTAGAACTTAGTTCCTTGGGTAATTATTGATGGGGGAGGGTTTTGATATGTGATTTATGGTGGAAGAAACCCTAACATGGGTACGGGGATCAAGGGTTTGGCCTAGGGCTGATAATGTTGATTATAATCCGGGTAATTAGGCCTCGTTTATTGATCCTTGTGTTAATTGTATGTTTTTAGACCACGAACAAGTGGGAAGAATCCGAAAAGGGAAGATTCAAGTGCCTTGGGGGATTCAAGCTTGGATTTGAGGTAGGTGATGGTTGTGATTTCATGTTTGTGTGATATATGTTTGTAATTTCTCATTATAATGCATGTATGTATGTGAACGTTGCATTTTTTATCACCCTAATCGTAATGAGAATAATTGAATAATTGTATGTCATGAATCACTTCTTGTTGTATGATACATTGTGATTGTTATTGTGGTTTGTTGAATGGATCGGGTGTTACGTTCCGACACACTAACTTGGGATTGGTTGCCACGTTCCAGCATAAACATTGGGATCGGTTGCCACTTACAGGCATAAATATTGGGATTGGTAGCCTCGTACCGACATAAACAATAAGATCGGTTGCCACGTTTCGGCATAAACATGAGATCGGGTGTCACGTCTGGCACACTAACTTGGATCGGGTATCACAAACCAGTATACTAACAATTTGGGTTTGTGTTCCATGAGAGGACCATTGAATTGGGTTCCGTGAGAGAACCATTGAATTAGGTTCCATGAGAGGACCTTTGAATTGTGTTGTGCATCTACTTGTGATGATTACATTCATGTCTAATGGTGATCGAGGTTGAAAGACTATTTGTTGCTCTAAAATGATAACCAATGTGTATTATTGAGAACGTGGAATGTTACATTGATCCTAAAAAGATGACTAATATTGTATATGTTTGGTTTATGCTTGTTTTATAATGTTGTGGTTACTTGCATGTGTTTCAGTTATTGGGATAGCCGTGTAATCTTACAAATACACTGTGGTTGTGTACTGATACTGCACTTGCTTGTTCTTTGTTGAGTACAGGGCATCTTCAGGCGGCTATTGATAGACCTCAGCTAGGTGACTATTGAGCGTGACCAGATTCAAGGGTGAGCCAGTTCTTTTAGGTTGCCATGGATCTTTCTTGTTTAAGTCCACCCTTTTCAGACTTAGACTATTTGTTTAAGGTGTTTGTTTTGCTTCAGGGTTGTACCCTTTGTTCTTAGACTTGTCGTTAGTAGAGTTTTGGTACGATGACTTTCTGGTTCTAAGGGTTAAGACTTCCGCATTAGTTTGGTTAATTTATTTGTTTAAACCTTCGGATTTTATGGGAACTCCATATTTTTATTGTCATTTAAACCTGCTTCCGTATCATTAAATGTATAGTTTTTGGTTAAGTTATTTAGTCTAGGTTGTAGTAATGGTTCTCCCACCGGAGGGTTAGTGTGGGTGCCAATCACGACGGTTTGGGTCGTGACATTAACTCTTGGTATTGACTCTCATTTTAAAGATATTTTTTTATGAGTGTTTAGTTTTTATGATCACCTTATTGAGTTAGCGATAATGAACCCACATTCTAACAATTGATTCATTCTTCTTTCAGATAAATAAGATTGAAGCATTTCAACATAAAATATTCGATATAGCAAATCCTTTATGAAGCTACACTTTGTTTATGAGGCTAAGATTTATGTCCTCCTCTGTGTAATTTTGATTTTTGGTATATATACAGGTCGGAGTCATGCCTAAACTCCTCTATCATTATGATGAATTTTTTGAAGAAAAAAAAAAACTTTTATCTAACAAATCTTCCATCTACTTTTTCAATTCATGCAATTCAACTGGAGCCTAGGGGGAATAAAAATTGATTTAAGTATTAGAAAAACATCATTCGTTATGAGTCTTTTCTTTAACTTTTATGATCTTAGCTTGGAGAGTAAAATTTCATTGACTTACCAACCTTCCATTTCTCCTTTGTGGTTATGATTGGAGATCGCGATTGTAGCAGAATTTTTTTAATTTTACGTGGTTATTTATTGAAATATCTCTGAATACTCTTGTTTTTTTCAGTCTGATCATCTTAATAAGTCCCAAGTAAGTATACAAACTTATTTAAAACCTAAAAAAAAAACATATTTAATCACAATTTAGTGATATTAGAAGTTGAGTTATTACATTTTCATGAAGATAAGATGCGCACACACGCCTCTGACTTTTAATCATGATGGAAGACTTCGTAAAATTTTGGGACAGTATTGCGTTAAGTCATAAGCCTAACTTATAAATTGATGCTTTTAATTAAAAGCAATAATTCAATACATTGTTATTACAAGCAACTTGTAAATTTTCTAGCTTATGGACAGAAATAATTGCACTTTAAATTTATTTGTTATAGGACAGGTAGATACTTTGTATACCATTTCTTCCTACTCTCTTCTTCAAATAGAAAAAATAAAAATTAAAAAGCCTCAAAAATACACAAAGAAAATAAAACTTCAGATTGTTTTCTCTTCAAATAATCTCAAAATTATCTCATATCCAATTTCAATAGTCTTGGATATAGATGGCAACTTGGTAAGTAATACGTTCAATACGAAACAAGTAATTTTAGCTCGAACCTGATACATACATTAAAAAAAGAGTATTTAATAAATTTAAATAATTAATTTCAAACACAATAAATATAAACAATTCAATTATATATCATATCGATTTTTCCCTCAAAACTTAAAAAGTATTTTTCAAGTGAAAATATTATTTCTCACTCAAATTTTAACATTTTTTTCTTGTGAACCCCAAACATGTTCAATATATATAATTTAAATTATAAATACTAGTGGTACTTTTTAAAGTAGACAAGTTCCATTATTTTTACTGATTAAAACTTTAGGTTACATCCACCAGCTTTAAAAAGACTAGCTATAAAAACCTACAGTTTGAAGACAATGGCATGTGAACATAAACTCTTGGTTTTCAAAACCTAAAACAATTACAGATAACTTAAAAACAAAAAAAGCAGGGAACATTACCTATACATAATAGGAAAAATAAATAAATTTAGCCTCATATTTCTGTATATAATGAACCATTAAAAGTTTTTAAAAAAAGTAAAAAAACTATAGTAGGAGGAACAAATTCTGAACGCCGCCAGTGTAATCATTCAGAGGGATATTGTGTTGAAAAAAAGCTTTTCAACTTCCCCATAAAATTAAATCTTCTTTTTAAAAAAAAATATTTAATTTCTTTTGAAGAAAATAAAAATTAATCTGTCATCTTATATATCCTCTTGCCCGTAAATCCCGACTATTTGCTTTTATGTTAGGATTAGACATTCTGATGCTGACCCCTTCTTTTGGAGTGTCATTCTCGACCCTTTTAAGTGTGCGATTCAAATTTAATTAAAGTTTTAATATAAATTTTGTTCATTAAATAGAAAATAAAAAAATATGGCATTACATGATCAGGTACCGAATTTAAAAAATATAAAAAGACTTTGATATGTTGGTTACCAAAGTCCTTATTAAAGTATTCAATGGAACGCAATCTATATATAATATAAAGCTAGATAAAAGAAAAGTGATGTGGCACATCTCTTTGGCCAATGATCCTATTTAATTTTTTTTTTCATTTTTTGACATTTTTTAATTTATTATTATTATTTTACATAAATGACATCTTTTGGTATTCATAGAGGCATTAGAAAATTTTGTTACAAAAGAAATGATCAAATTTATATGCATAGTAAAGCTAGGATTAATTAGGTGAAGCCTGCTCATTTTTTTAGCCAAGAATCACAATTTTTTTACATTACTTTATAAAATAGTATTTTACAGTTTATATGTTGCTTTTAATTTTTTTACTTATATGAGATTTGATTATTTTATCATGAGTGCCTTTTTATCGAATGGCAAATATTCATCTTCTCCATGATATTTGATAAATGGATCGAATTTCAATCTAGCAATTTAGGGATAAAAATCTAAACAAGCTCACGCAAGATTATTTGCGGAAAGGTATAATTATTTTTCTTTTTTATTTATATGTAAGTCGTATTTCTTATTACTTAAATTTTTATTGTAAGAACTTGACAAGAGTTTCAAGTAATGCAAATTTTATACCATAAGCTCAATACAAGAGTCTCTTGAGTTTTGCATCGCTTTGGCTAAGAATTCTATTTATTTTGTTAGATTGTTTTTTTTTAAAGTTCTTCTATTTTTTATTGTAGAATAATACATATATCAATTAACCATTCATTCATATTATTTAATACAAAACTTAATGATTGTTATTTTGATTACTTCCATAATTTTTATTATCATAACCTCTAAAATAATTAATTGTTATATTCATGACATTATTTGTTATTCATATTATAGTCCTATAAATAGAAGCATTGGAAGTCGTTGGAGAAATGATCACATTAGCCTTTTAAATTGCTGTATTTTCGGTACTTATTTCATTCATTCTTTAATTTGACAAAATGAAGGCTATTGAATGATGATCGGCTTGTGAGAATGGATCATGTTGACTAAAGTTCAGAAGATTGTGTATCGATTTCGTGTTTTTTTATTTTTATTTTTAAAAATGATTAAGATTGTAAAAATAATGTTGCATTATTTTATTTTTTTGTAAATCTCTTTGTTTTGTATTTTATATAAAAAATTTATTGTCGTAAGTTTATATTTTCTTTTGATTGAAAAGAGTAACTTATGTCTTTGTTGGAAGTCATCTAACTACTAATCAAACGGTTTTTTCTATGAAATTAATTATATGTATGAACAAATATATAATAACATCTTATCGTATTTCATAACCGCGTGAAGCGCGGACAAATTCACTAGTAATAATATAATCATAGAGTAATAAAAATGATGTCATTATAGAGTTGCCAAGATAAATTTTGTTTGGAACGAATGAACTTTTTTTTTTACCCTCCCTAGGAGCTCCCACCCCTTTTTGCTACCTTGGTGACTCGAACTCTCAACCTTCGGGTTGGAAGTGAGGGGTGCTTACCATCCGAGCAACTCCAATGAGCTAAAAAGATGTGATAATTGTTTTTTATTTGAATTTATTTTTTATACATTTATGCAGGATAAACCCTGGTTCAGTAATAATAATTCTAATTTATTACTTATATCTTCTTCTTCTTTTTTGTTATTATTGTCTTGAAATGTAAATAATCCATAACATAATTTGAGAAGAATGTACTTTTGAGGCAAGGGTCTAGAGTTAATGCCATTCAATAAAAATATTTAAAAACTTCATAAATATACTATATGTTTGGTACGTGAAAATGGAAATTTTTAGACTGACATCTTAAATAAAAAATAATTGTTTCTAATTCGAATTTTGCAAACACAAGTATACTATGCTTAATGCTAATGTTTACTTATTTCTAGGTGCCAAAAAATAAAATCATTATCAATGAATATTTTTTTTTTTTGACATCTATTTTAATTTTTCAGAAACTTCTGTTCTCCATTTTTTTTAACGAGCTCCATCTTTGCCATGCCATTTTATCTCACTGTCGCATCCGCGTGGATTAATGTGTAAAAAGTTTCATTCATTAATTAAACATATTTTTATTTTTATTTTTAAAAAGAATTAAATTGAAGTGGTGTCTTGTTATCTAAAAGCTCGATTGGTACGAAGGATAAGGAATAACTAATTTCAAACTAATTTTTAGGATAGTTTAGTTTATGTTTGGTTGGATAAAATTACAAGTTAACTTATTCCAGAATTAGTTATCCTAGATTAATAAGTTATCTCAACGCTTAATTTTATCCCATATTAAAAATGGAATAACAATCATAAAATAATTACTTACTAAATAATAATCTCAAAGATAATTTATTCTTCAGTCAAATGAGTCCTCAGAGTAATACAGTAATAAAATTGGTTAGGTATAATCAAGGTCAAACGCTTAAACTGTAAAATCATTCGTCAACTAATGAAACACAAAGCTTCTTTGAATACATCGTCAGTACGACATATTTCATGCAGCAATTTATTTTCTATATCTTTCTTTTGTACTATATATTCCCTTCGTCAACTTTTATTTGTTATGTTACCTTTTTAAAAGTTAATTTAACTAATTTTTAAAATTAAATTAGATTTCATTAATTTGATGTTTTAAACAAAAAATTCAGCTATTCAAACACAATACGAAAAGTATTAAAAATTACAATTTTTTGCATATCAATATGATGAAAAATACATCATAAAATATTTATAAATTTTTTTAATAGTTTAATTCAAAAAAGAAAACTACGACAATTAAAGTCGACGGAGATAATTATCTTCGTGTTGGAAATAGATGAAAGGCTTTTACTGCATGATCACGCTTTTAGCTGTCACATTCCCCCAACTAATTTTTTGGAACGTGGTTCAACCATTATTACTAATTATGAGTTTGTATGTATCAATTTCTACACCATTTAATTATGGTTCACTCGTGTTCAATTAATTGGTTTTCATTTCAATTTTTAAATTATCATACAAACTTAATTATCAAGTTTGTATGATAATGTTACGTTCTTTCCTCATTTTTTTTAAAAAAAGTAATTTTTTTAATAATTACGAAATATATTGGAGTTATACGCTAATTAGTGACTTAGCTTAAGGAAAATGTTGCATTGTTATTTATGCTGCATTCTTTAATTAAATTAAAAATATCAGGTCTCTTGGCCTTTTTAAAATTTGATAAATACATTAGCATCAAAGAAAGAATGAAAAAGCAGTAAAATTGAACTCACATGTTATTATATGAGAAATTTTCATCATGACGCTAGATTGACAAATTAAATACATTATGTTGGAGATAATATAGTAATTGAAAATGGTGGTTGCAACATTTATTCTTTTAATTAATGAGAAATAAACAGGAGCATCGTATAGGATTTGGATGATTATATATTATCGAATATATATCATGCAACGACATCGTTTGTAGGCACCTTATTTTCAAATGACTAGTTTTTTTCCCTTACATTATAATTCATCCATCATTACTACTAAAAATATTAGTAGGTGTAAAAAGTATTTTCAAAATGAAAGGAGTAAATTTTAAGAAATTAAATTCACTAAACGTACTACTTTTATTTTCAAATTTTGATATGTTATCCCTTTAATTTTCTTTATCAAACAACTTTTTAACTTTCTATTTAATGCTACTATAATAATTAATATACATCAAAGTTAAACATTTTGAGAGTTTGTATTCCATCAAATACTCTCATATAAAGTAAATAACATAGACCAATGATATAAAATCATATTTATTCCAACTTACTACTTATAAAGGTAATACTAGCACTGATTGGTAAACTTTGAATTACAATTAGACATTTATTACAGTACTATGAGTCGTCTCATATATGTAAAGGTAATTTCGATCGAATTAGAAAAGGAAAAGAAAAATATCACCTCTACTAAAATGTTACTATTTTCTTATCGAAATTTCTTACTAAAAAAATTATTCAATAGCTATCCTACACAAATATTTGGATTAAGTCGATGGGAAAAAGAATAAAGGCATTATTGTTTTATTCAATCAAAATGAGTGAAAAATTACATTTGAAAGCACAAGGGTATAGCCATTCGTCAATGAAGTGATTGTTGAATACTGAAATTTGATGTTCAAAATTCAATGGAGAAAAAAATATAGTACTAGGTAATTATATTCCTATATGTGCAAGCTTGATGAACATAATTACTTGATACTTGTTGTTGTTGGGAGGTGACAATTAACTAGTAAAATTAATTAAGATGCGAGAAAACTGATCCGATCAATACAAATTTTGGTATGGATTTTTTTTTTCTTTTTTTCTAGTAGTGTGTGTTGGGTTCCTTTGTAGTACTAGCTGTAGAGTATTTACTTTCTATTTAATGCCCGTGCAACGCGTAAATTCTTCTTTATTGATGCAACCACAACACAAATCCCATTATAAATACAACCTCAAAATCCATATATCCCTACTACTTACATTCTCTCCTGTACCAACAAACTTGTCCTAAGAAAAAAAAAAAAAAAAAACTCTACCAAACTTTCTTTTGCATTTTTTTCATATTGAAAAAAAAAATGGAAGATGCAATGAGAAGACTTAATCAAGAATCTGATGTTCCTCTCCAAAACAGTACAAACTCTACCACTCTTAATAAAACTAGATCTTCTTGTTCATCAAACAAAAGATCACTGAAAGACACTACTACTGGTCCCTCCGCGGTAAGATACCGCGGAGTTCGTCGTCGTCCATGGGGACGTTACGCAGCTGAAATTCGTGACCCTCAATCAAAAGAAAGGAGGTGGCTTGGTACTTTTGATACCGCTGAAGAAGCTGCTTGCGCTTATGATTGCGCTGCTAGAGCAATGCGTGGTGTTAAAGCACGTACTAATTTCGTTTACCCTCCTTGTCCTACTCCTACCCAACCCACTTGTACGAACGATGCTTTGTTTAATATTCATTCGTCGTATAACTCTTTGAAATCAACATCGCCTTATTATCATCAGAGTTCTAATACTCTTAAGGACTTGTCTAATAGACCCTTTTTTCATTCCTCTAGTCCTTATGGTTCTACGGGGCGTGGTCATGTTATTGGTTCCACTTGTCAGAAAAGCAATGATTCTTTGAATATGCTTCTGTTTCGTGAACTTCTGAGTTCAAATTTCAGTAACAATAGTACTGCAAGTAATTTGAACGTGGCTGGTAGTATGAATATGCCTAATCTGTACGAACAGCTGCCGAATTTCATGAATAATCGCAATACGAACAGCTTCTGTTCGTATTTGCCCACTAGCAGCAACACCGTTATTCCCAGCTCTTCTGTCATGACCACTCAAGTCCCCAAATTTGATAACACCATCCATTTTACTGTCAACAACAGTAACACTACTGCACATGATTCTGCTGCAGGAATGGATTTTTTTCCATCTGAGCCGTCTGATTCTGGATTATTAGAAGAGGCCTTAAATGGTTTTTTCCCAAAGCCCAAGCCCATTAAGTCTGTGCCATCATCATTACCTAATTACTCTACTAAAGGAGAATTTTGTAATATTTTCTCTCAACAACCACAACAGCTACAACAGGAGCAGATTAATGATGGTGGTTTAAACAGTGATTTTGGATTATTATCATCGTCATCGTCATTGTCATCATTTCCAGTGGATTATTTTCCAGGAAATCTTCAGGTGTCACCAGGAGACAACATGATGGGAGACATATTTCAGTATCCAGATCTTCTCAGTATTTTTGCAGCTAAGCTGCAAAATGCTTAAACTTTGTACTACCTCTTGCAGGACTTTTATCTACCTGACCTAATGTACTAATTTTATATTATATGCTTCTTAATTAATTAATTACTAGTATTTAGAAGGATCTGGATTTGTTCTGTTTCTGGTTTAAACAAGAAATTTCAGCTGTTTAACTTGATTTGAAATGTAAGAGTTTATTCAGTAATATAGCAGTGTTATTTTCTTAACATATATCATTCCTCCAGCTTCTTTTTTTTCTTCCGTACGTAAAGCGATTTTATTAGCTTGTGATTTAGTACGAATCTCTGAAATGATAACCTTGTGAAAATTTAGAAATTCAACGTTTTGAATCGAATGCGATGAACATTTTTTTTTTCTTTTTTTAGTTGCATCTATTTCTGGTTTTATATTTTACAATTGTAAGATTTAACGGAATGTTTGTTTGTTACGTTGTTTGGTGTTGAAAGTTTTTTTTTTTTAAAGTTCCTGGCTACATATGCTTTTAGGGAAAGTTTATTTGGTTGTGTTGACTTATTTTTCAAATATTGTACTTTATGCATGTTTTGTATTTCTATTTTCTATCTTCGGAATTATGGGCTTTTGGTGTATACTGTCAATCTTGCCTTGTTCTCGCAGAAAAGAAAAAAAAAATCACCTTTTTAAAAAAAGGTAGAAAGTGAAGTACTAGTACTACTTTGGTTTACAAAATAATAAAGAGTTCTGAAGTAATATCCAATTTTATAATTTTTATTTCAACTTGTGAGTTAATTACTTAATTATCTTTTCAAAGTAAAATATGCATATTAATAATTTACTATGCTTTAGACTCTAACAAGTTAGTTAGAATTGAGTATATGAATTGGAATTGAACTATGAGTTGTTGGCTACTCTCTCAATTCTTTAAAATTGGAATTGAACTATGAGTTGTTGGTTACTCTCTCTCAGCCCATTTTACTTTTTATTCTTAAAAAAGATTTAGTTGAATTTGTATGAAATTTAAAACATAAGATATATTGTTTCAATTGAGGTAAATAAATAATTAAGCATATAAGAAATAAGTTAATGATAAATTGAATATATTAAGTAAATAATGGATTAATATAGTTTGAGTCAGCCTTCGAGGAAGGTTAACTTAAGTAATTGATTGATAAGCTAATCGAACATGTAATGAAATTACCAAAGATATTAGAATATGGAAATTAATGATTCACAAAATGATGATCCTACCGTTTTTATAGGGGTAACTTTTCAGGAATAGATTGTCCATCATTAATTTTTATTATTTGTGATGAATGATATTCAAAAGTAAAAACAACTTAAAATTTCACTCGTGGAATGATTTCATAATGATTAATGTGTGCAAATGACTTTTCCTCCTAATGTTCATAAGTATTGGTCAGATTTAATTCTATGGGGTGAATTGCTTCATCGATCTCTTCGAGTATTATTATTATTTTGCTCATTTTTAATGTATCCTTACTCAATTCAACCACACATTTAACTTTACATATGTCTCGATTATTTTTACTCTATACAATTATGCATCTAAAGATTTGAATTAACTGTCACACCCCCTATAGAATTGTCAAGTAGTATATTAAAAGTATGCACTTTTTTCTTTTTACTTCTCTATTTGTTGGAATTAATAATTTTAAAAAAAATTATAATTAAAAATTAGTAACCATTTCGTAAATAATTTGAAATATTAATAATCAAACTTTTAGCAAAATATTAATAAGAATAATTTAGTAGACTAAATACTTAAGGAATACTTGTTTAAAAAAATACAAAACACTCAAATAAACGAACAACTAAATATGGACGGTCAGACCAATACTCTTTTTCTCGATGATCATATTTTTGCAACTTAAGGTGTGAATGTGATAAGTGTTTCCAAATAGTGTTAGTACTCCTACTATTTTTCATAAATAAAGAAGAAAGAATGACTATATTCAAATAATGTCATTTATTCTCCAGATTAAATACCAATAATAGGTCTGGACCATCAAATATTGATGAATTAATGTAATAATTAATAAAGTACCTTTATCTGACACGAAATATGTACACGCTCAACGTGCATCAACTGCTAATTAGTCACAAATTATCTTGACCTCAATTTATAATTATCTAATTTAATCAAGTGACATGTGTTTACCCTATACATTTAGCTTATGTTAATTTCACCCTAGGAATAACAACCAAGTTCAGGCGTAAAGCGTTCACCGTCGGATGTTGAGTGAGGTTTCTCCTTACTTAATCAGAGATTTCGAATTTGAACCTTAAATATGAAAAAATTCTTGAAGCTTTCTTCTAAATGGCGCCCTACGCAATGCGAATCCAAAATAGTTGTGCTCCAATGCAATACCAAACACCGAGTGGAAAATAAAAAATAATTTTAAAAAAGAAAGTACAAGGTGATGATTCTACTCTTAGAGTGACTCATCATAATGCTCTCAGAAATTGGAACCGGCCTCAAAGGAAGTGATCCTGGCTTAGAAAACTCTTCATCCGCCGTTAGAGAATTCGCTTGTGACTTCCCCTTTCGGAGAGTTTTCAATTGCAGGATTCAGCCTCGGCAAATGCGATGCAGTGCAAGACGTTGCAGACTATGTGGCCGGTGACGTAAAAGATATGCCGACAAGTAGCCAACTCGACTTGAGGAACTTGGAGACTAGTTGAAGTACTGTGCTGCAACTGAGATAATGAAAAAATATTTCACCCTTTTAGTTTTTTTTAGTTCGAACTTTAGGCGGTTCTCGAAAAAAAGATAGAGTTCAATTTTTTTTTAGTTAGTTTTAATATTCTTTTCGATCACTTTTAATTTTATTTTTCACTTAATATGTCTAAGATCACGTGATTGAAGAGTATTTTAGGATATTATATACTTCTGTATAAAGTGAATATTATTATTTTGACGTATCAATCAAATATGCATTTCAATTCGAATGATGGTATATAGCTCAGCTATATTTAGCACGTAGTCTGCTTCTTGTTTACAAAATAATACTAATAACAATAATAAGAAGAAAAAGAAGAAAAAAATACACGATTACGATCAGAAGTTCTTAAATTAAAGAAAACTAATTCTATATTTAATTTATAAAGTTTTGGCTTTCTAGATACTTTCTCCGTTCCATTTTATATGTCACTTTTTTTCTTTGCACTTGCATTAAGTAATAATGTAACTTTACCCTTCTATCCTTATTTAATGTTTTCCTAAGTCAACTTTATTAATAAATAACAAGATTAATTAACTATTCTATCAAGGGTATAATAGGCAAAATATGGTAATTTATGCATAAATTTTATAAAATGACAAGTATTGTGGTCTAGATATTTATAAAAAGGGATAACATATAAAATGAGACGGATGGAGTACATCTTAAGATTCAATTTGCAAGACAAATCTAACCAAATTTATATGTGGGCGACAAAAAAATTAATTAATTTTATTTTTGCACGAGCCCATTGTGAGGAAAATGACATAAAGTAAAGCAATTAATTAATTAGTGCGGTCCATATAAGTTTTTTTTTAAATTTTACAAATAAAACGTGTATAGAGGCATTAAATATGATCTAAAAATTGATACGAAAATTAAGCAGAGTAATCGTTCGGTCATAAATGGTCCAGTTATCAACTTATCATAAGTCTCCATTCTTATTTTTCTCTTTCTCCCACTCTTAAAATTTAATTATTTTATATTAGAATCAACGATTTTTTTCTCTTCATTTTATTTTTTGTATAATAGTGTGGATATACTGTTTATATATCACATATACATAAGATACAATATATATACACACTATTTCTTGTGGGTTGTGCACATTATAATTTTGTGGGTTGTGATATATATATATATATATATATACTATTTCTTGTGGGTTGTGCACATTATAATTTTGTGTTCGGTTGATTTTTCGCATGACCAATAACCCATTTTAAAAGTAATCTTCATTTTAATTGAATGCTAGCCTAATACTGAACCATTTTTAAGATTTACTTTGGTTTGACTTTATCGTTGAGAATTATAAATTTTATATTTTAAGAAGATCTGCCAATAAATATCTTTGAGTAACTTGGTATTGATAAAAATATCTTTAGAGCAATACATGCAATGAGAAATGATTACAAAGATCCTGAAAATATACAATTAGATACGTTTCCACATATACTTCCTTTCAACTAGCTTATCAATATCAACTAATATAAGCTATTCATTTTATTTTCTTTTGAATTTACATGTAATTTGATTTCACATGTCATGAACTAATAATTCTATCATATATAATCGAACTCAACACAATAACTTATTCAAACATTTTATTTTTACTTTTAATAACCATGCAGTGCATGACAACCTAGCTAGAATATATGCTCTACGAAGCATCATTGCATGTACTAATATTTTTCGATCTAGAAATAATATAGATAAATTAGTATATGGCTTTGTGACAAAAATTAAAATAGACACTATAAACAAAATATCAAAATTAGCTTTGAACGATATTTTCATAGCTAATAAAAATTTATCGCTAAATAGAATTAGCAATGAACTTTGCTATTTATCTTGGTCCGATCCGTCGCTAATTTGTTTTTTTTAGTGGTGTTGTATATCATTGCAACCATTTTTCTTTCGATAGACAAACACGGCAAGTGGGAGAATCTTAGTAATTTAATTGATTGATTATTTTAATTTTCATCTTAAAGGTGAGGGTTCGATTTTTTTTTATCTTGTCATCTCTTTCTTCATTTCCCTTTTTCTTACCCCCAATTTTAATTTTTTTTGTAAAGGTAAAGGCAAGTGTTAATTAGTCGATATATCGTATTTATGGATGTATCTATAAGTGACCTTAATGAACATGATCCGATGTAAATGTGGGCATGCAGTAACTCAGTTGTGACAGGTAGTAGCGGAGCGGAGCCAAAAATTTCATTCAAGTGTTCAAACTTTAAAGAGATAAGTAATTTTTTTTTCAACAGACTAGGTGCACAAATCATTTTCTTGTTCTTAAATATAATTGGGTCGGAAGAAGATTGTGTTAAAAAATGGAAGTAGTAAAAAATATTTTTTTGTTCTTAAATATAATTTGGTCCAAAAAAGATTGTGTTAAAAAATGAAAGTAGTGAGAATCAAACCACAAACCCCAAGGACTTAAATGAGCATACACTTATCACTGGACTATCAACCCCTGTGTTCATCTTTTAATATATATATATATATGCAAATAATAATGAATATTTTATCTATACATATAATTTAATTTTCCGATAAGAATGTTACTGACCACCCTTATTGAATTGTAGCTCCGCCACATGTAAATAAAATTAGTTGGGTGGAGTGAAAGAAGCAAAAAATCAAATCAATATTAAAGCAAGCTGTATATAAGTTGGAGACAATATTCATTAATTAGGATACAAAATAATGTGACCTACATGACCTCAGCATAGGCAAATAATTTTTGCAAGTACCTTAATAGCTATTTAATAATATTGAATAGAAATATGGAGTATATCTCCCCAAGAACCAAACACTACAATGAATGCACACAGTTTTGCTGGGAGGAATTAAGGATCTGCTTCTGCTGTATGCCATCCCAACAGGTGACACTTAGAATCCCCCTTACATCATTGTCTTGTAAGCAGGTTTATCCAACGATGACAAAGTCAAAATTTTAATTTTTTAGGTTCTGAATTCTATAACGATGATTTTAAGTGTTAATAGTAAACTTTTGTATACAAATACAGTATTCAAGCAAAAGTTATTAGGTTCGGCCGAACTCGTATCCGAGCTTCTAGCTCCCCACCTATTTTCCGAATTTCTTTTCAAAAAATTATACTCACTACACCAAAAATGATTAATAGCTGCATTTAATTAACGGTAATAGTTTAATTATCGCTAAACATGTATTTTTAGAGACAATTAACACTCTTTGAAAATTAACTAATGTCAGTAAAGACTTAATTGCTCTTTGTTATTGTATATATTTATTGTCGCTAAAACGTATTTTTGTTATAATAATTGTATGTATAAGATCAATTTTTTTTTTACGTATGTATAACAAGTTTTAAATCTCCTTTGATTTTTCAAATATTTACTTTTATAGTATTTTAAATCTTTTAGAGATACTTAATTCTAACTCCGTCATATTTGTGTATACTTGATAAAGTATTTGAATTTGGGTAGTGGTACACATATAATATTATAATACATTCATGTACATGTTGTTGTCACTATATGACATTATAGTGTTATACTATATACTATATAATATCATTGTATTTGGATTAAATATTGGTAGATAGATATATGGATCTAAATAAATTGATGTGTGGATTTATTTAGTGATATTGTTGGGTACTTCAGTTATGTTCCAACAAATACAGTTGATGAGGCTTTTGTCCCTCTTTAATTTTGCAAGCTGTGACATAATGCTTAGATATTATTATTATATATAATATACAGTAATACTTACTGATACAGTACTGACAAGTAATATTATGTTAGAGATTTCTTCTACACCATTCATAGTTTCATTTGTGTCGTCATCCCTCTTTTTGATGGGGTCTATCACTGTTCATTAATAAATCCCTCAGACATCACTAATGATTTTCTTCCATGATTTAATACCCTAATAAATATCGATTGCGTTCACAGACGAATTCAGAATTTGAGATTTGTGGGCAATATGATGATGACCAAGAGGGCAACAATATGCTTTGTTAATGGGTTCCCATGTCATATTTGTTACACGCTTCATTTCAATTTGTTCTAGTTTTTTTTTTTTTTTTTATTTGTTTGAAAAAAAATAATTTTTTATAGAGTTTTGTCCTGATTTTTTTATATATTTTTTTTTCCCTAGAAGGAAAATCAAATTACTACCATAACTGCTTTAACTATTTTTTAAAGAAAATATTAGGGGTGTCAAATGGGCAGGTTAGATGGAAATTAGAGATATTAAAATAGATTGAAATAGAAATTGGGTTGGGTCTTGACCTGCCCAAGTTTACTTTGGACTCAAATGAACTTAAAAATGGGGTGGGTCTTGACCTGGGAAATTTGATCCGCTTAATCTCAATAATTTTAATATATTATTATGTAAGTTTTATAACCACAATTTGAATTTTAACTCAAGAAAAATTGAAAAAAGAAGTTACAAATGTATAGATAAATTCTAAAAGATGTAAAATAGATAGTAATTCATACCTTCAATATAGAAACATATATTATATCAATGCAAATAAAGAGTCTTAAAACATGTTGAAATTACAGATTAAATTAGGTTCAATTAAGGATTCTATTAAAATGGGTTGAGATTGAACCCAATTTAAAATATTTTGGGCCAACTCTTAAAATTCTAGACAGGTTACCTATAATTAAACTCATTTTTGATACCTCTAGAAAATATAATTCTCTTCCATATAGGAAATGTTTGGAATTCCATAAATTGAAGATTTTTCTCTCATACCAGAAAATAATAATATCCACAGAGAGAGTTTTGTTTATGGGAGATTTTCTCCAAACATATTTATTCCTTTTCAATTATAATATGTAGACCGTTTAGTCAAACTATATTAATAATATGTTTTTAGTATGCTTTGATTTTTCGTTTGATTTATCGCCAACATAATTTGCAATTGTAAGCTTCTGCATGGCGTCCTTATTCTTTGAAATCCAACACCTTTTCCTTTTTAGCAACTTTTTAATTTTACTTTTCACCTAACTTGTTTCTCTAGTTTTAAAAAGGATTTTGAATTGCCATCTAATTTCTAATGATAAATTAGGAAATTTAAATTGTATTGAAATGTAAAATCATTAATTTTATGAAATCAGTCAAATTTCAAGTAAGAATTTTACTTATTCTAAGAAAAGGCGTTCCTTTAATTGAACAAGAAGGGATTTATCTATTTCATTTTATTTGTCTTTATTTTGGAATGGAGGACCTGGGCCAACTTCTTTGCTTGAGAGCCCAACTTTTGCTATTGGTGAGAAGTTTCAAGAAGGTAAAATTATGAGGATAAACAAACATATATCAGTTAATTAGTTAATATAGCTACAGTTTTCTTTAATTATAATTCGTGATCTACTCTTAGGTATAATTACGTGGCTTAGTGTTTTACTTTGTATAATTCGCACGTTTGTATAATTTGAATTTTGTATAATATAATTTGTAGAACTGTTTAAAGTTCAGATGTTTGCGTTTGTATAAATTTATTCATTCGTTTTTATACAAAAATAATTCAATTACACAAACGTACCAGTGAATTATACAAACTCACTCGCGAATTATATAAACTCACGAGAAATACAAATGAGACAACTTAAATTATAGTTACAACTAGTAAATATGTAAACTATAGCTATGAAGTATAATTATATTTATTACATGGTTATTTGCTAAAATTTCCGAAGAAGAAAGATTTGGGCATGCCGCATGGCCCAATGAGTTCTGAAAATTTGCAACAGTTCAAGCCTCTTTAACAATGTTTTCTGAAAATATACTTTGGGCCGAATAGGCCCAACTTCGCTTTGGCCATTTACTGAATTCCTAGAAACTTGATTTGGGCTGAAAATATTAATAACTCTGATTTTAGAAAGTTTGGCCAGGCAGGCCCATATCTGGTTGTACATCCAGAGACCCTTTTTTGGGCATGCATTAATTTGAAGGACGAAATAACAAACATAATAACGCTTTATACCTATAGTTTTGATAATTGAACTCCAAAGCTATAGTTCTGTTTGCTATGGAGACTTCTATTTGTATAATTTTGTATGATTGTATATTTTGCTTGCGAATATACTCATAGGGTAAGTATATACAAATTTTGAATTTATACATATAGGAATTTTTCAGAACTCCGTTTGTATATTTCGCTTGCCAATATACAAACAGAGTAATTTATTATGAATTTTTCATTCGTATTCAAATAGCTAGGGTAAACATATGCAAAATTCTGGATGTATACAAATCAGGTGAATAACAAAATTGAGAAAACTATTGCCGCAAATTATAATTTTCTTAAACTATAGCTATAGTACCTTATATAGGCTAAATGTTTACTATTCTGCATCATCAGCTTTTTACACAAAAAAAAAATCAATATGAAACCGAATTTCTTGAGGCCAAGATGGTCAAAACCCAACAAATCACAACTTCTATTTTTTAAATTTTGCATTCTCTTAGAATACGTAAAATCTGCACTTTTGAACTCCCGTAGTATCCTATGTATATCATTTTGTATCTATTTATCTTAATTCTTATGAATATATTTCCATGATAATGTGTGTGATATGAACCATATACAACGTGATATATACATAAAAGACCGACATTTTCTAGGTCTGATTTTGATACATGTCTAATTACTTCTTTTTTAAAAATCATATATATAAAATGAATACTCTGCATACTTGAGAACTAGTTACTTATATTTCCTCTTAGCAAAAGTATACAATCCTTCCTTACCTTCTCTGATTTTCCACCTCTGCTTAAATTTGGAAAGAAATGATAACACCAATATATTATTTGAAAAATACACAAAAAGTATTATAAATTACTATAATTATTAATTTAAAATATTTTAAAATCATCCTACAAATTTAATTAATTCTCCACATTCTATCTATATCACATAAATTTAAATAAAAAAAATAATATATATTAAACTCGTGCTAGCATGGACTCCTGTATCTAGGTTGAAAAAAATTGAGAAGACCAACCCCCTCCCCCAAGCCAGAAAGAAACATGATTACCAACGAGGGTTGTAGTGAAATGGTAAGTACTCCTTTATACTCTTACTCAGATCTCTCCGATTTGAGTCCCTATAGGTACTGAATTATCTTTGTTAGGGAGTGTTTTACCCCTCCCCCTCCCCAATGTAAAACTTTCTAACGCGAATTCAAATTTAATCTGGCTTCAATACAAGTATTTTGATCGAACACCGAATAAAAATAATAATTCTAAAACTTACTTTTTGCTAAGACCAAATAAAATAATGTGAGAAAGGGGGTCCTTTATAATATTCGAGAACCCACCCATGGGATTGTAATGTCCAAGCCATCATAACAGTTTTGGGACCCCTTTGAAACAAAGTGCTCTAACGTAACCTTATTATATTTATCATGATTAAAACAAAGCAATTTTATTTTTATTTTTTTAAAAAAACGATAGGAAGAATTAAAGAAATAAGGTGGTTGACAAAGTAGTTGTAATTTTATCTTACTCGACATTAAAAAATGTGATAAAATAATGACATCTATCCACTTTTAATTGAAAGCTTTTTTTACTCGATGTAACTTTAGATTAATTGGTCAATAAATTTTGTATAAAAAATGAACAAACAAAAAGAGCTTTTTCTTGCACTAATTTCCACAAAATGCTCTCAAACTTCTATACACTTTTATTAGAAAATAAGGAGTGAACAAATATAGTAGCTAACAATAAATTTTTTAACCTTATCCCATTTAGCTATTAATTAGCGATAATTTATAAGAAAAATTAATTAATCAATTAGAAGATCTTTATCGATGAATTACTTGATGATTATCGATAAATTTCCTAGCTAATGTCATAGTTTTCAGTAATGATATTTTTTCTCCACATGTCCACGTACCCTAATCCAAAATATTTTTAAAAAATTAGGAAATAGATTAAAGTTTTCTTGTATTGATATTGGATATTTGGAGTGGTTGAGTGATGACCATAAAGTGATTTAAATTTTGGATGCAGATGGGACATTTTATGGAGTTGATTATGTCTCTCGTGACACCAAAGGAAGAAAAAGACTAAAGATATTTGAATTAAAGATGAAAGTTGTATTATGTTATTATATTTATATAATAAATAGATATGACTATAGCTATCTTTGCTTTAATTACTACTATACTGCACTCCCATCACTTTTTTTCCCCTTATCCTTTTAGTTTTACCCACAACCAAATATCCTTATGAAATTAATATGAGTTGTGGTGTAATAGTAGGACTGTTTCACCCTTAATCAGAAGTTTCGGGTTCGAACTTTGAATATGAAGAAAATTTTGTCAGGAAAGTCACTTTCAAATGAATTATACAGTGCATGATCGAATTTAATCGAGGCACCAATACGAACTTCGGACATGAAAAATCGAAAAAAAGGAAAAAGATAACCCTCATGAATCCTATTGAACTATAACTTCCCTTTTCCCAAAGTTCTTATCTTTATTTAAAAAGCCATACCCCAATAATATTGCTAAAAAAACAACTTCTTACACATCCAAGATCCAGTAAGTTCAAAATCAAGGCCATCATCCTAAATTATGAAGATTTGAAAATCTTTTCGTCTTTACAAAAAAAGATATTAATCATAGAGAAAACGAAATATTCTCCACCTTCTTTTAATTTCGTATTAGTACTCATCTTAGTGAATTGAGTTGTAATTTTTTTTTAAATGAAATTTGGTGATCTTTTTTTTTTCAGTTAGAAGAGGGAATATGGAAGCTGGAGCAATTACTACTAAGGATATGAAGGTGGAGATTAATTCATCGACGGAACCGGAAAATATATCGCTGACATCGGAAAATGTAACGACGGGAGGATTAGCAAGGCAAGGAAGTATGTCCAAGAACAGTTGTCTTTGCTCTCCGACGACTCATGCAGGTTCCTTTTTAAAAAAAATTAAATTTCGATAAAGTAAGAATCAAAGTTCAGTTATATACACTAACAATGTAATAAACATTCTCAATATAATTTTACTTGTGCTAACAAATTACTTTACTATTTATGCTAAAATACCAATCAATGTTATGTACTCAGAGGCAAATTCAGAATTTATAAACTATGGATGCTCAATCACTTTTAATCTGAAAATTTCAGACAAAATCATTAGTGTTTACTTAGTATATTTGTATGATTTTTTAAAATATAAGTAAAAGAGTTGTGTCCAAAAGTTAGGTTCATCATTGTACGTATTATACAAAGTTAGTGTTGGTAATTTTTTTTTAAAAAAAAATTGATTAAGCAAATATTTTTTTATATTGTTAGTATATATAATTTAAACTCGATTTAATGGTGATGCAGGTTCATTCAGATGCAGGCTTCATCGTGCTCCGACGACGACTAATACGAATCTCCAGAGGACTAAAAGTATTGAATCAAATCCTAAGGCTAATCCCAATGCTTATACAACTTGCTAGCAATCGTGCTTAATTCTATAGTTCTATGGAGTAGGCACAATAAAAATTGGATTATTACTATAAGTCACTTATGTTGAAATCTTGTATTTTAATGTATGTATTGTAACGTTGCTTCTATTTCTTATTAATTGATCTATGTCCTTTGTGTTTTCACTCATCATGTGTAATGTAGGTTCGAGTTCTTAGAATGAAAGGTGGCTTGGAGTATGCATATAAATGTACTGAAAGTTTTTCCCTTTTGTGGTCTGTGGATGTTAAAGGAAATTTTGGGAAGTTATAGAAAAGGACACATGCATCGAGATATGTTATTAGTGTTTATTTAAGCGTCTAGAATTTGAAGTCGATTTGGCTTTGCTCTTTAATACAAAGATCTCACGTTTGAATTTGGGGCCTAATATCATGTTTTTGGCATGGTTTCGATTTGAGTTGTTAGAGGTAACTTTGTTTTTGGTTCACATTTTGACGCTTAATAAAGAGTGAATAACGGGTAAATATATTTTAATGGATATGATCAGATGAATAATTTAACTGTAATAGACAATTATGTAAATATCCAATCTTATACTTTATAAAATTGGGATAATTTCATAGATATCCCTTGAGATTTCGCTCTATAACATTCATTTTCCTTGTGGTTTACGATATTATGTCTACCTCCCTTGTTTTGAATTTTTTTTTATAACCATTCGAAAAAGTTATTGCTGGCCTCTCCTTTTGTTTAAATCCTTCCTTCTATGGAAGTAGCATTTAAGCTAAAGTATTAGGCTTCCTTAATCACAAATTGCCTATTTACACATCATAGTAATAGTTTAAATAACTAGCGAATCAGATTTGTATATTTCGCCTTTTTTATAAAATAATTATATAATATCATGTTTAATTATATATAACTAATTATGCGGTAATTAAGGAAAATAATACCTTAATTAAAGGTCATTTAGTTCAATTAGAATACGTTACCAAATAAGACTTCTCCTTCTTGACGAAATACAAAGTACTCATTGTGTTCATTATATCGAAATTTCTTCAGAATTAGAACATAATTCATTGATTTTTTTGTTGGTTTGTATACAACAATTACAAGTTGTATACTTTTCTGACCACATTCAATTATTATGTATTTCATATATTTTTTTGGTTAATTTATGTTTAATTTGCAGTGTTATGTTATTGACAACGAATATCTGTTTGAATTGTATAGTTATTTATAAGTTTAAAAAGTTTTAAGCGTATTAACATTCTATTTGAAGTAGTTAATTTTCTTGAAAATCATTTGTAGATGTATGTAATTGGTATCGAATTTCAGATTAAATTTGTTTGTGCGTATTTATGTGTCTATGCATATTGTATATTTTATAGTTTGTATATAAGTCGTTGTATATTTCGAGTCAACTAATGTGTATAATTGAATAATTTTTCGTTGACTTATATCAATTTGTATATGTTACTCCATATTATATAGATTGTATACAATTCGTCGTATATTTTAAATCAACAAATGTGTATAGTTGAATAATTTTCGTTTACTTATATCAATTTATCTATGTAACATCTCACTAATTGAAAGAAATAGAAAGAGCTAGAATTAGTAAGAGTCATTTTTGGACAGAATGAAAAATCTGGAAAAATTGGTTAAGTTATGTTAAGTTTGAGTTTTGGATCAACTTCAAACGATCATAACTCCTAGCTCAAGGTGAGTTAGGTGTGCTACCAGATACCGTAGGAAATATCTTTGATTTATCTTTCTAACGCCATCGAGTTTTCTCAATTTCAAGTTCGTACGAGGAAGATATTCCCATTGGAAGTCAGGCTGTTTAGATAAGGAAAGTTAAAATCGGATTATTAAGGGGTATTTTGGTCTTTTCCATACTCACTTGATTTAATTTGTTTTTAGTAAATTAATTAGGTTCAAAACTGAATTGGTTTAGTTTGCACAATTGAAAATTCACGCTAGGGCTTTAGAGAGAAGAAGTCAAGAGAGAAGAGAAGAGGAAAAATCAAGATTTGTCATCTTTGTAAGGAATTGATTGCGGATTTCGTCAAAGATTTGATCCTACAAGGTATGTGAGACTTTCATAACATTGGGTTCGTTCACCCACATGCCAAACATGTTTAATTTAGCGTGAATTCGTTCTAAAAAGATTGGAAGTTTGAATGTTCTTGATGAGTGTTCTTGAATTGCTTTTGTTCTTGAATTTGGGTTCAAATTAAGGAGTTCCTTAAGATTAAAGTGTTGATTCCTTGAGTTGTTTGAGCTAGATTTTTGTGTATATGTTTTGGGTATCTGATTCTGAAGAGAATTTGAGAAAAGGGATCGAGTTTAGTCGAATTTAGATCAGAAAACGAGTTGCAAAGTTCATCGGGTTTGCCTGGGGAGGGGCTGGCGCGGCACGCCCCCATAGCGCCAGGAAGGCTGGGGCGGCGCACCAAAAATGAGTCCTAGTAACTTTGGGGCTGGCGTGGCGCGCCCGGGTCATCTGCCCCCACTCGTTTTTCATCGTTTAGCCCGTTTAAGTCCTTCTAAAGTATACTAACACTTCCTATTGATTCTAACTACTCTAAAAGACTTCTAAACACTTAGAAATCATCCATAAACTTGAATCATAACCTTGAATCCAAAAAATTCAAATTCAAGGAAAGTTAAGAGCCAAGTCTAGAAAGTTCATAGAGTCTTTTCAAGAAGTCTTTTACAAATGTTTTAATCTTCTTTTAAGACTTGAGTTTTGAGTTAAGTAAGAGTAACAAATGAAGTTCTATATGACGGCAAAAAGAGTATATGAGAACTAAATATTCCCAAAGAGTAAATGTTTTCATATTTAAAGAAGAGAGGAAACATTGATTTTCAAGAGAGCTTTTGAGCTAGGTTTTGAGTAATTATCTCAAACCAAAGAAAGACTTTTGTTTTTAAAAAATATGAGCTGAGTATATTTTGGGAGTAGTATTGAGCACCTATATGGGGACAAGTTTATAATAACTCAAGTCTCCATAAACCATGTAGCTATCATGGGTATAAAAGATCATACTTTTTAGATGACTCATTAGTGCTTTTTAGCATAGACTAGTGGATCCACTTAATTGAGGCGTTCTATATGACGACAAAGTATAGGACAGTTCTGGCAGCGTGGGGGAGACGTTGTATCATCACTTAGGCTTATAGTGGTGGTTGTCGGTTAGAGAAACTCCCACAGTATTATATTATTTTATTATATAAGTAAACTGGGTTGTTATTGTATCTCTTTAATACATTGAGTTATCACCTATTGTTTTAGATGCTTTGTATAAATTGCACCATTATTGTTGTTTTTACTTTGCATTTGAGTTGAGTTAATCATGAGTTGAGTAAAGCCAAGGTAAGTGTTCTTTTCAAATTCCTATCAAGCTTATGTCTTGTTTAGTATTCCCCACGCATACTCGTACATTCAATGTACTGATGTTATTTGGCCTGCATCATTTTCTGATGCAGACACAGGTAACCAAATTGCCATCTAACGCCTCGTTGATCCAGTTGAGCACTCAGAGTCAGTTGGTGAGCCTCTTTGCTTTTCGGAGGACTCCTTTTACATTGCTTTAGTAATTCAGTTGTTAGGATGATGGGAGGTCTTGTCCCGACATCCTTCTTTGTTTTAGAGGCTTCATAGACGAGTAGTCATAGTTTTTTAGTCTTGTATTTAAGATGTTTTACTATAGGACTCGAGTTGCCATCTATGGCAAGTTTGAATGTTTTATCCTTAAACGTTCTGAGTTTAAATTGAGACAGTTATTTTATAAATGCATTTGATCCTTGTAATAATGCTTAAAGTCTTCTGCAGAGAATCTAGCCAAGCCAAGTGTTCTCTTGGGGACAGAAATGGTTCTCGAGTGCCAGTCTTGCCCAGGGTGTAGGCTCAAGGGGTGACAGTCTATGTTACAGTTTGAACTATATATGATATAGATTGTATACAAGTCGTTGTATATTTTAAGTCAACAAATGTGTATAATTGAATAATTTTTAGTTGACTTATATCAGTTTGTATATGTTACAGTATGAACTCCATATTATATAGATTGTATACAATTCGTTACATATTTTAAGTCAATAAATGTGTATAATTGAATGATTTTTATTTATTTATATCAGTTTGTATATGTGACGATTTGAGCTCTATGTTATATATATTGTACACGAAATATATAAATAATTGTAGTTGTATAACTGTACAATTTTAATTTTGTATAAATGTAATCTTACAAATAGCATAACCGAGCATTTAAACATATGTTGATTATTAATTATGTAATATATACAATTAACTCAAAATTACAACTCATTTATTATGTCATATTCAAATTGAAAAGAAAAGAAAAAAGAAAAGCAAGGCTATAACTTTAAATCTTCTGCTTCTTGTTGGTCCATTACACCATAATCATCTTCCACAATTGTTTTTGAGTCGTTCTTAATGGAAGATGTTTCTTGTACTTTTCTTTTTCAAGAATTATCAACTCTTGTTTTTCTTTGGAGCTTTAACTCCGTTCTAATGGGATCGTTGTGAAACTTAGATTTAATCTTCTTTTTTGCTATGCTTGAGTCAATAATTTTAGATTTGTCAACGAACCTGCAATTCCTTCAAGATCTTGGGCTAATCCCACCGAAAAGATGGACTTTCAACCGAACACTATAACATTTTAGGCTTTTAGCCACACCAGTAAAGTGTAGCCTAAACTAGCAAAAAGTGTGGCCTTTGAAAAAATGCTACACTTTTGAACTTTAAGCAACGCTTTTTAGGGGGTGGCTAAATGGAGTGTAACCTTTGACATTAGGCAACACGTTTTAAATATCGCCATAATAGCTACAGTTATAAAACGTGACCAAAGAGGTATAAGGGCACACTTTGTAGTGATTCATTAGCAGCACATTTTTTTTTATTATACTACACTTAAAAGCGTTGCCTTTGCTATGTTATTGGTCACACTTAAAAAGTGTTGCCTTTTATATCTCATCTATAACAACACTTACAAAGTGTAACTTTTCTTATGTATAAGATAACATTGGACGTCCTACAACACTTTTGAAGTGTGGCAATGTTGGTAGAATTTTGTATCCATAATTTTTATTTTTATTTTTAATACAAATAATTTTTATTTGCATATATTCAATAATCACATAAATAAATATACAAGTGACCTAAAGCACAAAATTAACTAATAATTAAATATATTTCAAATAAACATCGAGAAACATGTCTTGTACAACCAATACTTAGAAAATGATTGCTTCAAGATCTCTACTATCAATAAATTCCACAAAACCAAATGCATTCAAATATATATATGACAATAGTACAAAAACTCTTCGTCATTCACTACAATAGATCGAGTTTACTTCTGGCCACAATTCAAATTCAATTACCGACATTTTCCTACACATTTAAAATAAAATTATAAGTTAGTGAAATAAATCATGTATTTGGAAGTGCATAATTGGAGAGTATTCACTATAAGCCAACTAATCCCAATCAATATATGCAAATCATATAGACCAGACATCTGGCTACATTGCCTATGTGTTGTAAATTACTATTTACATGATGAAATAATAAGTTGGAGTATTTTATACATAATTTATACATGATGATTGTATATGTAGGCTACAATTTACAGTTTACAATAACCCAATGCCCTGACCCCTCTATGGTATAACTCGTATAACCCATTCCGCATTTCATGACTACAGTACATAACCAGTTGTACCTGTATATACTCAAGAAGGGCCAAAATATCCTGGGAAGGAAGCTGCCCCATTGCAGAAACAAAACAAAGCACAGGCATTAAAAATCTAAATAGCTTTATTGCAACACCAGAAAAAGCTAAAAGGGACAACCTTAACCTTCCAAGAAATCTAAAAGGGATAGCTTTAACTATGAGAATCAGTTTAAGTAATGAAAACCAAAAATCATCTCTCACAACAACCATCACAGTTCAAGCAGTAAAACAACAGGGGGAAAAAGTACACAACTACAACCCAAAATCACTAGAGTCCTCCTTCAACACAATACAACACTCATACAACTAAAAATATAAACCTTTCTAGGTATAGAAGCTAAAAGGAGACAATGAGTGACAAAAACAAAGTACAGACTGAACTTTCAAAGATTCAAGATAGTAAAAAAAATTCAAAATTTCTTTACCAAGAACACTAGCTCAACTAGAAGAAAAACAGAAAAAAAAAAGTCTTTTTCAAAGATTTTTTTCTTAGACTTGAAGTCAGGTGGATAGCTTATTAGTTTGAAACATTGTCCTTCCTATGTCCCGTGCATCTGCAGAACTCACACACCAACTCTTTCCAGAATTTTCAACACTGTATTATAGTGCTGCAGCTGAGTTTCCAGAATTTCCAACACCGTATAATATTGCAGAAGCTGAATTTCCAAAATTTCCAGAATTTCAACACTGTATAATATTGCAGCAGCTGAGTTTCCAGAATTTCCAAAATTTTCAACATTGTATAATATTACTACAACTGAGTTTCCAGAATTTCAGGAATTTCCAGCACTATATAATATTGCAGCAGCTGAGTTTTCAGAATTTCTAGCACTGTATAATAGCATATTACAGTAGCTGAGTTTCCAGAATTTCCAAAACTTCCAGCACTGTATATACTGTAAACTGATTCTATAACCTGTACAGACACAATATCCTAGCAGGGAAGCTGGAGCCACAACTAAACTGATTCTATAACATGTACAACCATTCAGATGAGTAGTGGCAGCCTGTGCAAACAGTATACGTTGTTGTCATGGATTTTCTAATTCTTGGTGATCAGTTGTACTTTAGAGGGTAAGTCAAAAACTAACTTTTTAAAAGTAACTTATATAGTGTGTAAAGTTTAGTTACTTTAATGCGACCAAATAGTTTCTGAGTATACTATCTCACTTGCTTGCAATATGTAGTCCATAAAACTGTACTAAAATAAATTCAAACTAAATCAGGACCTAGACAAACTATTTTTGATCAAATTGAACATTAGAACTTGAGGCCTCATAGCATTAGATAGCATTTGAGAACAATCAGACTAAGATATACAACGAGTAAGTTAAAAGATGCTCAAAAGAGAACTGAGCCACACTTGGAGAAAAAGGTAAACAACCAGATTTTACAGCCCCATTTCGAGAACCCAGAATATATAGCGGGCACACTTAAAATCGCGACTGAATAAACTACAGACCATCTTGAACAAACTAAAAGGACACTCAGTTAACTTTAAGAAAACAGATCAAATCATATCAACTAAGAAACTGATACAAACTAGCAGCTCACTATTTCAGTCACAACAACGCATAACACTCTTGGTCTGAAACAAACAAGAAAAAATTAAAGGTAAAGAGTTGTACCTCTCTCGGAGTGACAAACTAGGGACAACGATGAAACCAGGAGAGACTTCAAACTGTAGAGCTCACTGTTCTGCCTCTAATGCCTACTGTCTGATAATAAAAGGAAACTAAGGCCAAAAATTAGCTTTTTGTTTCAAATTTTCCATTTAGTTCTTTAACTACTAAAAGAGATGGTATAATTAATAGAACTGCCTTTTATAGTATAGTACTAGCTTAGCAACTGGTGAAATACCAAACTATACAAAATTAAGTGTTGAAGCTATAAATCACCTTAGAGTTATCAGTGTGATTGATTTAGCTTGTAACAACTCCTAGAGGACTCATTTTATTTGTGCCCAACAATGTTTTAGAGGTAAAGACTGACCTTCTATAAGTACGTCTCGAGTCGATCATAGGGGCTTACGTTGATGTTCCTTAAAAGTTCATTTTCATACATGTGACAAAATCATTCATGTCCTTGCAGTTTACACATTCTGCAATGAGAATGAGGCTTTGTATGCAATCTCAAGAAAGTCGAAAGTATTCCATGTTGCCATTGTAGAGGTATATCTTCTTCTTAGTGGGTTTTGCAGACTATTAAAATCGTATCAACAACACAAGAATATCAAAATCCTAAGCTAAAATTTAAACTTTCAAAGATACACAAGAATATCAAAATCCTAAAGCTAAAATTTAGACTTTCAAAGATAGAATTTCTTACCTGATAAACCCTATTCCAACAAAATCGTGTTTTTCAGCGAGAAATTTTTCAGCAAGAAATCTGTCTGAAATCGTGTTCTTCAGCGAGAATTCTAAGAGAAGAGTCTGATGGAGAGACTTAGCTTCAGTTCATCTTGTCAAAAGCGTGACGGAGATACTTAGAAATTTTATACTTTTAAACAATATCATCACATTAATACCTGTCCTGTTTTTATTAATTTTCTGAAGTACTTCCACATTCTAAATCTAAACAGATCAATTAAATCTAATGCATATTTTTTTTGTTCTAGCATTTATTAGAAAAGCAATTTACCAGCAGGATTTCTCATTCCATAGATAAGTAAAACCTCAAATCAGTAACTCCAGAATACGATCATCTTACCAATATACTCATTCACTCAAAACATCTCTCATTATTCACGATTTTTGGCACTTTCTTCCCCTACTTTGGAATTTCAGCTGTAACAACCCCAAAGTAATCAATTCCTTCTAAGCACAAAACAAAAATTCAATCAATCAATATTACACGATTTTATGTAATATTGCATCATTCACATAGTAAAGTAACCATGGTATCAATAGTACATCTAGCTCCTCTCACAATCTATTCTTGATTTTGTCCAAATTCTGAAATTTTATTGGGGAATGACTTTGGTTAAGGATATGGCTAAGTTTACAAGTAGTCATCATATTGTCCTTTATAGTTTCCCAATCTTTAAGTGTCAACATCAAACGATCATTGTTGAAAAATATTTCCCATTCGAAGAACATTTTGAAGATACAAACATGATTATGTTTAAGTAAATATGTTTGAAGTACATATTTCTATGTAATGGACATAGATTAAATGGAGAGAACTAGCTCAGAGAATTATGTAATCAGGGTTTATTGGACAAAAAGTCTTTAAGAAATTTATGTGCATGTTAAAGAATAGAGAGCAGATAGTCAAGTACAAAGGTTGCATATATCTTGTTTCATATGATCCTAAAAATTGTGTCTTTAGGACTTTAAGGGTTAAGGGGATGCCTAATTCTTTTCGGGCAATCGTTCATGTTGGCTGCCTTAATTGGGTTAATATCCCTAACCCTGAAAATCTTTAGCAAAATCATATCATACTTGGTGTCATTTCATTTTGTTTTTCATTATTAGTACTATGTTTTCTAGATTATGCAATCTTAATGTTATCCATCTATGTTTGATATCAAAATAGAGCATTTCAGAAGCGCTTACTTGAAAATTATAGCATATTCATGTTCATTAGATACTTAATATGTAAAGTTTCAAAATCAATGATGGTATGGATCTTTCTGTAGTTCATTGGAGATCACCTAAACTCGTAAGTTCTTCAGGTACATAAGCAGTATGTCATAGAATCATTTGAGTTTCCTACATTTTGATCCATAACATAGTACTGCAGGTCATATATGCTTGTAAAGACTATGTACTATTCCTGAAACACTATTACTCACAGAGAAAATAAACGTTGACGAGACATATGGAATGCCACAATTAGCATCAAGATATGGAGTTGCTCTAAGAGAAGAACTAAAAGCAGAACATTAGGGTGACAATATCATTGAAGCTTCATACCTTTTCCCTATGGCAGAGGAGTTCCAAAATTCGTACTCCAACAGTATAGACAGTATCCTCTAACCTATTTTCCAGAAAATCATTAACATCTACAAGAATGTGTACACAAATACACTGTGAAATTTGTGGCAGTAGCAAAATCTTACGGCAAAAACTATACCAAACTTATAAAGGCAAAAAAATCTTAGCTCAAGCTGGGATCTGTACACAAATACATTGTGATTCTGCCATCATCCTCTAACATATTGACAAAAATAATGAGAATAAGAAGAAATAGATACTTACGCTTGACGAAATCTTCAGCTAAGCTAAGCTCAGATCTTCAGTTCAACTCTTTAGTTAAGCTCCTCAGTTCAAGGGAGAAGAGAACGTAGGTATTAGAGAAATCTTCAGCTCAGCTCTTCAGTTCTTCAACTTCTCCTCTTCAGTTCTTCGCCTACAGCTTTTGCAGAGAAAAACGTGTTTGAAGAAAGAGAAAAGTGTGTTCTTCAATCTTCAGTTCTTTAGCTTCATCTGTTTAGCTCTTCGAGAAAAGAGTGTTCTGGAGAGGAGAATCGTAGGTATGGAGAAATCTTCAGCTTTCGCTCTTCGATCAGTTTTGGAAGAAAAGCGTGCTCTAGGGAGAAAGAGTAAAGCGTATCTAGAGAAAGAGGAAAGTTTTTATGAATTATTAATGTTTTATTAATTTTTTTTTTTGCCAATAAAACTGGGAGGGAGAGTTAAAAATGTTGGAGGGAATATAATATTTTAGTGAAAATTTTAAGGCCACACTTGTAATGTATTGTTTTTACAATTATAAAATAGGACACTTTAAAAGTGTGGCCATATATGTAAATAGTTGTTGCCAATTATTTCATATTGTAACAACGCTTATAAAGTATAGTCTATACCATTAAAGAGTACGCTTTACAAGTGTTGTCAATATTATCGTAGCCAAAAGTTAAAAACTTGGCTATGCTTTAAAAGCGTCCCCAAAAATATTTTAGGCCAGATTAAGTGTGGCCGTAGGCCTAAAATGTTGTAGTGGAATTTGTTGCATGCAAATATATACCTCTAGAAATTCTCTTAGATGAAGATTGTCCTTCCATGATTTGAATGAGTGTGATGATTATATTGAAGGAATCAATATTATGACTATGGAACTATGAAACAATAAGGGGAATTCAGAAATATTATACAAATACAAAAAATTAAAAATTGATGGAAGTTTTTTTTTTATAACCAAAAATGGTCAATGACCATAATTTATTAAGAAAAAGCCAAAAGGCCCACATCACCTCCAAAAGACTCGGTCCAAATTCCCAAAGTCTTCTAACACTTGAAATAAACAAATTAAAACAGCCAAAGAGAAGACAATAACCATTAGAATCAGATAGGAAACCTTTCCAGAACTTCATCAACGATTTGGACTTCTTAGCTCATCATCAACACATGCCTTTTAAGATTTCATCTTTGTAACTTCGATCTGAGACATAAGTCATACATCACTGCTACCATCAGAGCCAGAGCTCTTTAGAAATGTCAGTTGAAGATTCGTCTTAGCAAGTCGGGACTATGTGTTGCAAGATCAGTTTGAAGTCAGGTTCGTTAAATCTATTCGATTGATCTTCGACCACTTATCTTGTAAACTATACTTTTCAGATCTGTACTCTTTTTGTGGAAACTGATAACACCTCATCTCTTGTCATCCTTCCTAGTGAATGAGCTTCCGTAGAGGCTAATACCACACTTTAGAAAGATGACATTAGATGAAATGTCCAGTGAGATTATGTACATTAACTTGATAGATAATAAATCTGCAAATACTTGATGTAGCTCATAGATAGAAAGATTATTGGATAGCAGATGTTAATACTGCACAAAATGTCTATTTGCCTTGGTGTGTAACCACCACGAACACCTCAAGCTCTCACCAGGTGCGACGGTTCCAAACGACCAATCATGAAATAGCTTCAGGCAATTGACATTAATGTACAATGCTATTAACTGCTTATGATATGTGTTGTGCCATAATTTTACTGTATTTTAGGAAAATCACTTTTTGAAATGTTCTAAGTATAAAATAATTTGAGAAATACTTAGAAAGAGTCGCCACTTAATTTTTTAAAGAAAGTAAGAAAACTTATAATTTTCAAAAATTTAAACAGAAAAAATCATTTGAAAATACCAAAGAGGGTTTAGGGTTCAATTTACACTTCGAGAAGAATTTAAGCATTCGAAGTGCCCGCTAACATGCGGTTGACCTGTGATTTGACTAAAATATATTTTGACTATTTTTTAGAAAAATGATTTAACATAAGAAGAATAACTTACAATATTTGGTTAACTTAAAAAAAAAAGTTAAATAAGTGACACATTTTATTTTATTTTATTTTTAGAGAAAAAGGATCCAAAATGAAATATTTGACTTGGAATATAAATGATTAGAATATTAATAAAATTAGATTAATTAGAATTTATTTAATTCATTTTAAAATAACTTAAACCAATTTAATACATTAAAGCATGAAAATCATTTTAAATTAATTGAAGAATAAAAGTTTTGACTAACTTTCTTGAGAAAATGACTAAGTAAGTATTTATAATAATAATTTACACTAATAGATTTACTTTGAGAAAATAGTTAAAGAAAGAGCAATTTTTATTTTTTTAAGAAAATGGGACCTTAATTGAAACAATTGAATTAGAGACAAGTAATTAGAATTTTAACGAAACTAAATTAATTGGTTTCTATTTGAGCCATTTTTGGTTTATGAAAAAACTATTTTAAACTAAATAAATAAAAGGTTTTGACTAAAGATTATAAATGAAAATGCAAGAGTTGATAAAATGAGATTTGTTAGAAATAAAACAACACAGAGAAATAGTTTATCTTTTGGGGAATTCGATTAAGTTAATTAACAATTCTAAAGTTAGAGTTAATAAACAACAAACACTAAATAATTATAATTAAATAATTTAAGAGTAAGGCAGAGAAGTTTAATTTGGGCCTTTCTTGGGCTAAATTCATAGCTGTTTTTGGAGTTTAACACAATTCCCGTTTTTGTGTATATCTAATGTATATCAGTGTATATCGAATGTATACAATCCATTTTTCTGCTTTTCGGGACTTGTACATCAACTCCAAAGGCTTGTTCTTCGATTTCTTAAAGTTGGCTGACTCGATGGAAGAATTTTAGGCCTCCATGGCCATCTCAAAATGCGAAGGGAAGAAAGATGAAGCCCAAGAGGGACTCGAGTTAGTGTCACATGTAAACAAATAAGAAATAAAAATTAACTAGACGATCATGGGACAGAAGTAGTACATTTTTAAAGTGTGAACAATTAAATCACTCAACACATACAGATGTGGTTGAAAAAAATTTAAAAAAATGATAATTTTAAAGTAGTCATTTAATGAGAGAACTTGGATGTTCTAATCAACTACTACTTAGCATATTAAGATGAGAATAAATCATACTTACGATTATTAAATCCCTTTGGCAAATAAGGATAATAAAATAAGCATTCTTGCAACCCATTAATCATATAAGAAGACTTTAGATTTTAAGCAAAGAGATCTAAACGTGAAGGATTCAAATAAGGACAAATAAGTTTAGAAAGAGTGGAGCAATTATTTTACCATAAAAATTATAAACTACTCAAATATCACACAGTGAAGTGATGCCCAAAAGTGAAACAATATATTATTATAAAGCTAAAGAATGTCAATAAGAGATAACCTTGCACCAAATGTGACCCATAAACTTTTTTTTTTAAAGACTTGTTAATCAATACAACCAATAGTAATTAGACTAAGAACGTCAAAGCAGCTAAGCCTAAAGATGCATCAAGTACGAAATTAAAGAGCTTAAGTAGGAACCAAGGAAACATATTCAAGCTAAGTTATTACCGGGGGTAACTTAATATTGGTTGAAACAAACATGCTGCTAGACTGAACTTTAAGGCAAAAACAATGTTCATTAAGGAAAAAACAATAATGGTAAAAGAGTGAAACAAAATGGCAACTAACTGTGACGGTTTGAAAATAAAAAGCTTTAAGGAAGAGGTTGATTCCTTCCCTATGTTGGACTAGGCAAGATATTACAAAGCAATATAAAAATAGACATCAAAACACAGCTATGATTCGAGTGCGAGTGTCAGACTGACAAATGTTTTATTTTAATTTTTTTTTAACAAAATGAGCTCTATTCTGCCAAAAATTACAGCAAACACACAGTTTTGTACAACTCAAAACAACAACAATATGAACAAGAATTATGGTGCACTCGATCAATACTATTTTCCAACATAATGCTCAAGCAAGAGGATACAATATTGACCAACCACCTCCAAAGTATACGTTTGCCTCGAAAGTTCAACAATGACATTCAGCAAAAGATTTGAGGCGAGGACGAATGCACACGCAAAAATAAACTTAAACAACTACATACACTTGTTCATACCTTTATCTTACGGCAAGGAAAGAATAACACGATGATCAGCTAGAAATTCAAACGGTGAAGGAAATAAGTCTAGATACTCATATTCAAACCAAACAAACTTTCAAAGAAGAGTATAGAAGTCGAAATGAAAAAGAGACAAGAATGAAACCAAAGAGACCAATAGAGTGTTCATCATATAATACTCAAAACCGAAATAAAACATGAATAAGGGGAGAGGTATTATGAATGTAGTTACTCTATAAATAAAGAAACGCCTAATCACATAAAGAGAAATAGAAATCCCAAAGAACAACATAGTACTACTTGAGCTAAGTTAAACACAAAGTTGAGGAGATGAACCTTTTTTACGGCTAAACTAAAGACAACAGCCAGCCCAAATAAAGGCTAAACAATCCACGAAATCAGATTACAAGACTCAAGATTAACAATACAACAAACTTTTTATTCCCCTAGCAGATAAAAAAAATTAGGACAATTAAGATTTTTTATGACTTAACAGACAATCAATCCAATTAAACTACATCCAAAGACTAAATTAGCAGGACATCATCTTGGACATTTAAACCGATACAAAATTATGCGGACTAAGGGCAATCAGGTTTAAATAAGGGAAAACAAAACTTAAACACATTTTAACGTTTTGATGTAGGCCAAACGCTAGACAGAAAAACAGTCCATAGGTCCAAACAATAAAATGAATAACTGAAACCATGAATCTCAATAGTTCCAAACAACAGCTAATTCATCAAAAATAAATAAATAATAACAATAAATTGGAACTCATAACAACACCGGAAAAACAACTATCAACTTTAGCATAGAATAATAACAAACTAGAAAACAAGATTCAGTTATAGAGAGAAAAGGAGAAGTTACCTATTTCGGTGCAGCGATTTGAGACAAAAAACAAGCAGAGCAATGACAACCTCTACCACACTAAGGCTCGAACACAAACGACAGTTGAGATATATAGGCTGAAATGTCGGACTCGACCCCGAAACTAAGTATCTCCTCTACTTTTCTAGAAGTGTATTTTTGTATGTATTACGACTACTTTGCTTAAATTGATCTTAATATTTTGCTCTAAAATTTCTCCCCCTCAACAATAGAGAAAGTGGAGGTATATATAAAGGGGGGAAAATCAGAGCTCGCAATTTGGACGAGGCGGGTGAATTTTCGGAGTAGATTGGGGCAAAATCGTCAATCCGAATTCAATCCCTATTTGAATTTTTCTTCCCCAAGGAAAGGGAAAGCTGCTGCTTGTGCCATATTTCAACAAAATCCCCAAAAATCTGGATGAAAAGATCAAGGCGGGTGTCTATTGCAGAGAAAGTTGTTGGAGCTGTTGTTTGTTGCCACGTGAGGGAGAAGAAATCACGCACTGCTGCTGTTTGGTTCACGTTTGCCAGCTGCTATTGACGTTTCTGGATTTTTGCAGTGCACTCACATGTTGGTGAAGAAGAGAGAGGATGCAGGGGTCATTTTGTTTGGGCTGCTGGAGACGTTCTGGAAATCTAGGTTCTTTTTGTGAAGGAGAAATGGATTTGGGCCGGGTTGAGGGGATTATTGGGTTGGGTCGGCTGGAATGGAAAAGAATTGGAAAAAAGGTGGGCTGGGGATAATTGGTTTAGGCTGCTGGAGGGAGTATAATGGACTGGGAATTTATTTGTGATTGAAAATTGGAATTGGGCCTGCTGGAGTGAAACAAAAGGGCCCAAAATTGTTCTTGAATTGGATTTGAAGAAGGTCTTTGGAGAAATCTACAAATTAACCAATTTCATTTAGGATTTGACCACTTGAATTGTAATTGTGCTCTAAAACGGCATAGAAGTATAGCCAAATTGAAGAATTGGTAAGTTCGGCTAAAATCTAAACAAGTCGAATCAATATTTAATTAATTAATGAGCTTTTTAATCTTAACGAAATACAATAATTAATTTAATTACAAACTAATTAACTCAAAATTATAACTATAATTTAAGGCAATTTTGATAAAATATTTAACTAAAAAATGTAAAATCTTTTGTGATGATTTTCAAATATTAATAAAATATACTAATTGTATACATAATTATATAAAACATATATATTGTTTAAAAAATATAAAAATGAAACAACTATTTAAATAACTTGAAAACTATATTTTTGAAATTTTATAAAACTAACTATTTTAAAATGTTTGAAATTGCAGAAGCTCAATGATTAATTTATATTGTGGAGGGTCAAAATTAGGTGTCAACAATATGAAAATCTTATTGTCTATGCTTTATGCTAGAGTGATCTATGGCTTGCAAGAGTTAGTTTGCTCCAGTTGATCTTCTGTTAACTTGCCTTCCTCTCAGATTTGCAGTATGCTGCTTGTCTAGATTAATGATTTTTTCCCCATAAAATGGGACTTCTTGAAAATTATTCATCTGAAAATCACCTGCAAAATCAAAAACTAGGTTAGCAAAAAAATCCACCAGAGTATTCCCTTCTTTCAAGACATGTTAAATAGTAACCACCTCTCCTTCCCTTAATTTTTTTATCGAGTTGACCTCCAATGTCACACTCCATGGAACTTTCTAAATACCATCCAAAATATTCGCCATGGTAAGGGAGTCTGACTCAATTATGATAGGAGTGAGTTGCCTTTCAATGCAGAATTTTAACATTTCTCTTATAGCAATTACTCCTGTAACAATGTTAGAAGTGTCAGGTAATTTGATACCTTTAGCTCCTAGAATATCCCCATTTTCATTTCTCACGCAAAAGGCCGCTGAGCTAGAGCTAGGATTTCCTCTTGAAGCACCATCTGTGTTACATTTGACCCACCCAGGTGATGGGCAAAGCCAGTTCACCAATTTATATTCTGTTTTTGGTTTGTATCTTTCCAACAGGTGTACTAGATGTGGCCAGGATTTAGGTAAATTTTGAATCCAAGGATACCTCATTCTAGTAAACCTAAAGATAGTATCATTTATATCATGAATCACCTTCCCAAGAAAATATGTCCCCCATGTAATACTGTATTTCTTCTTTTCCAGATAAACCACAACACAATGATAGGAGCGACTTGAAAAATGGTTCTGATCTTAGCATTTCCTGGCTCATCCCACCATTTGAATATTGTTTGTTTCACCTGAATCCATGGGCCCTATAGCCCTGCTCGATTAAAGTAATACTCCCATACTTTTGTACCAAAATCTCCTATCAAGAAAAGGTGCTTAATTGTCTCTACTTGTGGATTGTAACAACAAGAACATCTTGATACTACTGCTATGCAACAGTTAGCCAAAACTTCATGCATGGGAAGTTTTGCTTTCCATAACCTCCAATAAAGAAGAAAATCTTGAAAGAAAGACCCTTTTACCCATATTTGGCTAAACTGATAGGAAATTGTACCTTTTCTCCTCAATAACTCCCATGCACTGGTCACTGTAAAAGTTCCAATGCTATTCAATATCCACCATGGTTTATCACTTTGATTTGTAAATTCAACATAATCCATTTTCTGTCTCACATGCTCCACAATAGAAAAAGGAAGATATGATTCCATTTTCTCATAATTCCAATCGTCAACTCCCATAAATTCTTTAATATCAGATATTGAGTGATTTATTTGAATGTCTTCCTGAATGCTTTGGCGTAAAGGTCCAAGTTTAGCCCAATTATCATACCAAATACTAGTTAAACGCTCTCTCGGTTCCCACCAAATCTCCTTCTCAAGTCAATTTCTATTTTCTAACATCATTTTCCACACTTGTGATCCAATTTTCCATTGAACTAAAGAAGGAATTTGTTTCTTACAGTACTTAATCCACATGTAATTTGTCCATAAAGAGCATGTTGTTCTAAATCTCCACTAAAGCTTTGCATACATAACTTGAGACACATCAAACATGGATCAGAAACCAAGACCTCCTTCTTCTTTGGGCAAACACATGTCAGCCCAGGAAACCCAATGCTTACTCCTCCCTTTTTTCTTATTGCTCCAAAAGAACTTTGCAAAGATCTTGTGTAGTTCCTTGATAACACATTTGGGGGGGACAATAGCTGAAAGGACATGAATAGGGATAATCTGTAGAACACCTTCATATAATGTTACTTTCCCACCATACGATAACATTCTTCCTTTCTATGCTTGAAGTTTGTCTCTGACGTTCTTAAGAAGACAAGAATAGTGGTCCTTCCCCTTTCTAGTATGTGTAATTGGGCAACCCAAATAAATTAGTGGGAATTGTCCTTTTGCCATCCCTGTACTATGCTCGACCATCATTTTCAAATCATTGGCCACATTATGGTGCATATAGAATGCACTTTTAGCTTTATTAATATTCTGCCCTGATTGAGTTTCATACTCCTACAAAGTCTTCATGATCATTCCCAAAGAATCCCTGTGAGCAGATACAAATATAATGGTATCATCGACATAAGCAAGATGATTTAAATTTGCACTCCATTTAGACATACCATATCCAACATACAATCCATCCTTAAATAGCTCACTTAAGGATCTCGTTAAGACTTCAGCACCCAGTATAAATAAAACATGAGATAGAGGATCTCCTTGTTTTACTCCCCTAGTTGAGTTAAAAAAATCATGTGCCTGCCCATTCAATAAGACTGAACACCAGTTATTAGCTACAAGTCTCTATATCATATCAACAAAAATATTAGAGAACCCCATCTTATAATTTTGTTGATAAACTTGCTCAAACTAATAGGCCTCGTATCATAATATGTATTAACATCATTCTTTTTAGGAATAAGAACTAAATTAGTATGAGTAATTGATTTAGGAAAAGTGTGACCTGAAAAGAAAGCTTGCACCAATCTCAGTAAATTAGTTTTCACTATATCCCAACAAACCTAATAAAATCTTCCTGTGAAACCATCTAGGCCACTAGCACTGTCCCTATTCATACTAAAAACAACTTTCCTGATCTCATCTAGGGTTGGGATGAGCATAAATTAGAGTTATCACTCTCATTTAAAACCTCTGGAATATGGCTCAACAGGGAGAAATTAGTAGCATCTCTCTCTTGGGTGAACTAATTCTGAAAGAACTTGATAGCTTCAGAGGCCATGAGACCATCCTCTTCCAGCCAATTTCCTTGATCATCTTGAATCCTCTTCAATTGCAACCTTTTTCTTCTTCCTTTTATCAAGCCGTGAAAGAATCTTCTGTTCCTATCTGAGATAGGCTATCTCCTTCTTCAAACCAATCAAAACCAGCCTTTTGTTTCCAATAATCTTCTTCAAAATGGAGATACTTCTTGAATTCTGCTTATGCCTTTTGCATAATCATTCTGTTCATAACAGTAGGCTCTTCTTCAAACAAATGCTCCTTTATTTTGACTATGTCCTCTCTAAAAGATAGTTGCTTGAAAATGTCTCCAAAAGCTTCCTTACTCTATGTTGACAGTGCAGTCTTCAGATTCTTCAATTTCTCCTTAGACTCAAGAAAAGGGTTATTTGAATAAGAGGCATACCAATTTTGAGACACAACCTCTTTAAAGGACTCGTGTTCTGTCCAGAACTTGAGAAATTAAAAGGTTTATTGAACTGAGTAGCATTCTCTTCAAAAGTTAAAAACATAGGAGCGTGGTCAGATCCTGTTCTAGTGAGATGTTCAACTTCAAGAAAGTTAAACCAATTTTGCATCTCTTGATTTACTAAAACTCTGTCAAGTCTTTCAAAAATACCATCATCTCTAGCCCTTTCATTCCACCATGTAAAAGGACCGCCTCTAAAGTTAACTTCTGTGAGGTCACAATTTTCAATGCAACATGCAAAATCCTCATAATCAGCCGTGACCACAGGTAGTCCCCCAATCTTCTCTTCCTCATTCATAACTACATTGAAATCTCCCCCAATAATCCAAGAGCCATTGATCGTATTAGTCAACTGGTATATATCTTCCCATAATGACAATCTCTCCACAACATCACATTTGGCATATACGAAAGTGGTAAAGAAAGTCTTATTAATACCTTGGTTGTACATTTTTAGGGTGACTTGTTCTGCAGTGTCCATAATTATCTCTACTTCCACCTCATCACTAGTAAAATACCATATCTTACCATAGCCATTAGATCTTACCATTTTTATCCCTAATCTTCTCTTATATTTGTTAATGTGTCTAGCATTCTGAAATGGCTCAAGAAATGCAATAAATGTAAACTTGTGATGTTTGTTCAGCATTTGTACCCTTTGAAAAGCTTTGTGACTCTTCACAAATCTGATATTCCAAATAAAGGATTTCATGATCATTAAAGAATGGTTTTGCAAGTTCCCCCCTTTGGCAGTATTCTGGTAGGTGTAGCAATTTCTGATATACCCTATTTTTTCCCTTTTCTGAAAGATTTAATTGATCTAGGAGAGACATCTGCCTGCCTAGAAATTCGTTCCATATTCAGATCCACCTCATCATCCTCCTTGTTGTTATGTTTTTCACCATCCTTTATAAGACAGTCAATCTTCAACTCATCTTTAAAAGAATGAGAAACTATTTCATGCAGAACCATATTGGAAGATTCAACTCTCACATGAGATAATTGATTTTACGTTGAATGTAGTATTAATGGTATCTCAACAATGGCCAAGGAATTTGCTTCATCAGAATCTTGATTTGTATCACCTTGTCTCTCATCTTCAATAGCAGTGTCATTTTCGAAATGGTTCTTCCTTAGCTGATGAACATAGATAGAATGTTCGTCATGATCTTCATTACGTCCTCTTTGATAATCCACGTGTTGTACCTTTCTTTCTGTTAATTGTTGAATGAGTTTATGTGTAACCTCATTCCTTAGTCCATCGATTTCTCTACCATTATCTATATTGCTTGTTGATTCCTTACCGTGATTAATGACTCTTTCAATTGTTAGTGATTGATCAATAGCTTGTTTGAAACTATCTGTAACATCCTCATATTGGGAAATAAACCCAACATTACGCGTCAAAACTTCTCCTTCTGGGCTCATTTCCATGTTTCCTTCATTTGCAATAACAGATTGTAGTAACTCCCTAAAAGATGTCTTCTCATTGACTTGCTGCTCCTTTTTGTTTGATTTATCATAAACATCATGTTGCTGTATATTTTCCACATTTTGCCTTATAGTCTTGTTCCCAGAATCATTAACAGATGTGTTCTCATCAATCTTTGGGGCTGCCTCATTAACCTCTAATGTACTGGAGATATTAATCGTTTCTTCCACTTCATTTAGTGCATTAAATTTGTTACTAACTACTACTTCCTTAGCATTTGTTGTTGTCACCAGACTCTCGACGATTTGTTGTGGTTTCGTGAATACTCTTCTTTCTTTCACAACTGTCCAGTTACCTGGATTTCCCACAACCTTGCCACTAGACAATATTTTAGCATTGCCTTTTTGAATAGGATTCACTCCATTTGGGATAACCCTCGTATCTTTTTCCATATTCTTCGATTTTATCTTTTCACCATCCTTCTCCAAATTCAACTCAGGATTAAGGATTCTGCACTCTTCTTTATTATGACCCTGTAATTTACATTCCACACAATACTTTGGTATATAGTCATATCTGATGGCAACTGTTTCAGATCTAACCTCCCCTGTTTCCTCATTCTCAATATCCATTATCATAGAATGTGGAAGATCTGCCAAAAGGTCCACCATCACTTTAATCCTAGCATAACTTGGCCTAGTTTTATTGATGGTTGCCATATCTAATTGCAATGGCTTGCCTACAGCCGAGGCCAGTGAAAACGAGGATTCTTTCACAAAAAAAGTAGGCAATAAATTTGGGAAAAAGATCCATGCCATTGCTTTTGTTGTTTCCTCATCAATCTTAAATCTGACATCATAAATCAAAGTTCTCATTAGAAAAGAAAAACCTTCATTGTATGTGATATAATACGCTCTTTTAGAAATCAGATTAACAAAGTCTTTCATTGGAGATAGTCTTATAAATACATGTCAATTGCGAAATAAACCAATCTTACAATCCCCTTTGATGCCACATTGTAAAGGGATTGCCTTTCTGAACACTTCTAAATCTGGCCAACCGTACAAGAATTTACCAATAATGGCATATTGTAGGTCTTGCATGATATTCATACAATCCACTTCTGCCTTAGTCCATTTAATTCTTGGAGAACCATTAACCATATTCACTGGCTTGCAGGGGATGGGCTCAAGAAGTGACTTCTGTAAAATTTGGTTCTCCACCACTCTGCATGAATCAACATATTTAGACTGAGTTATGGATGTATTTTCTCCCCTCTTTTCATTGTTCGTAGATGGATTGAGTTCACATAAAGGAGGAAAATCTGTAAGAGATGTGATAGCTAAAGGGAGACCAGTTATCTGAGATGACTGGCCGCCGATCACAGTATTCATAGGCAGATTAGGGTTCATGCATAGGCTCCCTGCTCTATCCCATCCTTTTGTTCTACTCAACTCTTCTGATGGAAGTTAAAAAAAATGAATAGAGGTTACCTGAAATTGATTTTGCACGATAAGAAAGGTTGATTCAAAATTTTCAAAATTCGAATTTTGATCTGTTAAGTAATTTATGGGGGTTGAGAGATTTAAGGAGCAAATTAAGTGCATGTGGTAAAAAGAGATAGTGTGTAGATTTGTTTAAAAGGAGAAAAGGAATTCTACACGTTTTGATACAAAAAAGTGGACCTGACTTAGCCATTTTCTTAAACAATAACCGTTTTTCATTATTATTTTAAACTGTAGTAATATAGCATAATTAACTATTAAATATTTAGTGTAGTTATTTAATTTTGTATAAATTATAGGAACTACATATGATAAGTACTAAATAACATCATATCCCTTCTAGTTTTCTATTTACCAAAAATCCCTTAAAAATGATGTTTGCGGGATACATAGCGTTGTGCACAAGATACAGTAGGTTTGATACTTTCCACATAGCGGGATACATTAGGTTTGATACATTCCACATAGCGGGATACATAGTGTTGTGCACGGGATACATGCGGAATACATAGGTAAATAAGGGATTTTTGAATTTTTAAAATAAGTAGGGATAAATGGATATTAAGGTAAGTAAAGGAGTGGAGTTAAGTAATTTGTCCTTCAATTTTTCTTTATAAAATATCAAGCCCAGTTCATTATTATGTGGGATCCAAAACATTTTTTTAAAGAAATATATTTTTTAATAAATTTTTAAATTTGAAAATGTTAATATAAATATTTACAAGACAATAGTACATGATTTTACTATGCAAATATCTTGAGTACAACCGTACAAGAAAATGATTTTCCTAAACATAAAATTTCTGTTAATGTTAATAATTTTTTACATATGTATTCATACGACTCGAACCAAATAGATATATTAATAAGTAAACAAAACTAACTTAAAAGAAATATTAACTTGTAACATATATATATATATATATATATAGACTTTGAGTTTTAATTCTTTTGCTCTTTACTTATTTTTAATATTCTATTCAGTGGCGGATCCAGGATTTAGAGTCCGTGGGTGTCAAATAAACTTATCGATTAAATTAATTTTATATTTGATTAAATTATTCGTCTTTTCGATATATATCATAAAGCAATCAATAAAATATAAATAATAAGATATTACAAATCCACACTCCACACTAAAAGCATGAAGTTAACAAATTTAAAACTTTCAATAATATTACTATTTACTAATATTATAAATATTCAACATTCATTTACAATTGTCCTCGACGAGTTTTCATATTCTCGAAAACGATCGATAATGACATCATTACTAACATTTATAAACACATCACGCCTATGTAACACACTAGACAATCATTTAAATATTGATTACCAATACTATTCCGCACTTTATTTTTTATGTGCTTCATTGACTAAAATGTTTCTCCACGGTTGCCGTAGCAAATGTAAAATCAAAGTCAACTTTACAAGTAAATAAACAAGTGAATAAGTCTCCGCAAGATTTGCTTCAACCAATGCCTTCGCCAAATCACGAATTCCTTGCAAGTTGGAGAACTTGGGATTACCACTTCGCATATGAATAATGAAAGTATCGAGTTGATAGCTCAAATCTCGAATTTTTCCATCATCAAACTCACTTGGATAACACTTTGCTAAAGTCATGATTTTACCTTTGTCAAAATTAGAGAAAGAATTGACCGGATTCAAGCTACCCATCCCAAGAAGCAAATCACTACTCACTACATCAAAACGGTCATTAAGTTCTTGAAGTTGCACATCAATGACAACAAAAAAACTTCAACACGCAAGTGGTGCGCATAACTAACACCCGAAGACTTACGTTTTGACTTTCCGGGAAAATAAGACTCATCCAACTTGGGAATCAAGATATCATGCACATCACAAAATGAGGAAACATCATCCAACAAAGATTCCCATCCATTTTCCCTCATATCTTGCAATCTTTTCTTTGTAATATTAAGAAACTCTACGGCATTAACAATATCTTGATTTTTTTTTTGTAAAATCTTACTCAACTCATTTGACATTGCCAACACTTTCAACATCAAGTGAAGCATAAAAATAAATTTAAATGTTTTAATCTTTGTTAAAAGATACTCCGCTTGATTTCTATCACTTGATGTGGACCCTTCAAGTTCAATCACTTAAAGAACATGAACAATAGATGAGAAAATAACAATAAAGTTATCTAAAGTTTTGAAATGTGATCCCCAACGAGTATCACCTGGTCTTTGAAGCCCACGTTCTTGATGTAATCCTTGGCCTTTTTGAACTTCACTGGATTCAAATAATTGCTCTAACTTTTTAGCTTGGTGATCACGAAGTAAGTCTCTACGCTTGAAAGATCCTCCAACAACATTCAACACATTACTAACATGATCAAAAAAGTCTTCAACATCCAAATGTTTTTTAGCAATAGCCACTAGTGTTAGTTGCAATTGATGAGCAAAACAATGAATGTAATATGCCGATGGACTATCTTTCATAATCAAAGTTTTGAGCCCATTTATCTCTCCTTTCATATTACTTGCCCCCATCATAACCTTGTCCACGTATTTTGGATGGACTTAGTGAGTGAACGGAAAGCAAAAAATAAATCGCTTTCTTCAATGAACATGCCGATGTATCACTAACATGGACAAGACCGATAAATCGTTCAACTACTTCACCATTTTTATTAACAAAACGCAAAACAAGAGTCATTTGTTCTCTGTGAGAGATGTCTTTTGACTCATCAACTAATATACCAAAGTAATCTCCATTCAAGTCCCCAATTATTACTTTCAATGTTTCTTTTGCACAAGCATTGGCAATATCTTTTTGAATCATAGGACAAGTCAACATATCATTTTGTGGGGCATTTTCCAATATCACTTTTCCAACATCCGGATGTTTGTCCCCGTGCCATCGCAAAAATCCTAGAAAGAAGCCTTGATTAATTGAAGATTCACTTTCATCGTGACCTCGAAAAGGTAATCCATATTGCAAAAGAAGTCTTGACACATCAATTGAGGCTTCCAAACGCATTCGATACTCATTTTTTAACTTTTGAGAATGCTTATCAATAACAACTTGAATTGATTGATGATGATTTGACAAATCTAGCATCTTGTTGAAACATTTGTCATGAATACTATTAACATCACCAACATGTTTACGGAATCTTTCAAGTGCCCTATTCCAACTCCTAAAACCCGTTTTTGTGTAAAACTCACTTGTACTTCCATGGAAAAAATCATCTTTGAATAAATAACAACATAGACAATAGACAGAATTTTTCTCCACGCTATACTCCAACCATTTAGAATATAGACCTTCAAACCAAATTTTACAAAATTGACGCATTCTTTTTCCAATTTCAGTTGGAGGATATGAATCCATTTTTGGTTGACAAGGCCCTTTTTGAATATAATGTTTCCTCACTTCATCCTTTATTTGAGGGTTATAGTGAGCAATTGGTACCCTTTTTCCTGGATCGGCTTCAAGTGAATCTAAATTAAGGTCATTTATAAGATTAGAAGGATCGACATTCCTACTAGAACTTGCTTGAGAATGGTTAAATTTCACAAGAAACTTCTCCATCTCAATTCACAAAACTAGAACACTTTCCTACAAAAATTAAAATTTAATTCAACTCACAATTAGTTCAAATTTAATAGTGTAAGGCATAGTTAATTCAAATTAGCATGATTCATATCACACAATTTTTAACCAATAATGTCTTACAATGTTAGAAATTTAGAATATCAAAGTAAAATCAAAACTCTTGTATAATATGAAATCAATTATCACTGATTAAAACTTAAAAGAACTCAAGCAATAGAAATAAAAAAAATCTTACAAAAATAGAATTGCAAACTTACAATCTATAAAAAGTTGTGGATGGATGGAGAAAAGTGAAAACAATAACACCCAAATGAGGCTTAACCGCTGAATGGAATGCTAAGACGGGCGGGGGACGGCAACGACAAGAAGTGATTTGGATTCGGAATGGGGTAATGAAAATTTTGGAAAAGTTGAAACTTGGAGGAAGAAGGGTTTGGAAATAGTTGAAGAGAAAGAGAACACTTTTAAGTCAAAGGAGTAATGTAATTAATTTAATTTAAGTCATTAACAATTATAAAAAAATAAAAATAATGTGCAGCTGTTTTCCTTAAAAAAAGAGGCTTGGGGCCTTTATTTTTTTTACTTAAAAACGTCAATAACAATTATAAAAAAATAAAAATAATGTGCACCTGTTTTCCTTAAAAAAAGAGGCTTGGGGCCTTTATTTTTTTTACTTAAAAACGTCAATAGCAATTATAAAAAAATAAAAATAATGTGCAGCTGTTTTCCTTAAAAAAAAAAGGGCTTGGGGCCTTTTTTTTTTACTTAAAAATGTCGCAGCATTTTTCAAAAAAATAGGTTCAAATGGGATTCGAACTCGCAACCTCAACCTTCTAAAGTTGCCCTCCTACCATGGCACCACAAACCAATTTTTGTTCTGTGGGTGGCACGCTTTATATTTATATAAATATTATGTATATATACCTATGTATATATAGAGTTTCCGTCGAAGTTCGGGGGTGGCGTGGCACCCCCAAGGCCCTTCATAGATCCGCCCCTGATTCTATTCATAGTGCTCAAGTCCCACGAACCGATCCAACTCAATGTGCTCAAGTCCCACAAGCCGGCCTTAAAACCCCTATTCTGAAATAGACTTCAAATTTTTAGTTCAATTCTATCAAATAAAAAATAAAATTAAAAAAATCACAGATTGAAATGAGCCAGCCAACATACCTAGCCCATATTGATGGTTCTAGTTAGGAGAAATTTCACAAATAACCACTAAAAATAAATTAATTAGGCTCTATAGATATAATTTGCTAATTACAATTTGTAGCTACATGTTAGAGGGAGGAAAGCGATGAGTGAGATTGAGAGATGGAGGTGAGAGGCTAGCAAGAGAGTGGAGAGAGGTGGATTGTATTTGTATATCTGTCAGATAATTGTATTATGTAACTGGTATATATATGTATTTGTATATCTAGCGAGTGAGATTGGGAGAGGGAAGAGAGAAGCGAGCGAGAGAGGGCAGAGAGTGGAGAGAGGTGAATTGTATTGATATATTTGTCATATAATTGTAAACGTACATGTATAATTTGTATTTGTAAATGTATAAGAGAGGAGAGAGAGAGAGAGAAACAGAGGAGAGAAGTGCGCATAATTATAGCTAAAAAGAAGTCGTGAGTTCAAACTATAGCTATATTAGCTAATTAAACGTATATTTATTTATCCGCGTAATTTCCCGTTCTAGTGGAAATCAACTAATCAAGTGGGTTCAATTCCAATAGCTTAAAACAAGGATTGGAGATATACAGTAATTGTCCACCAAAATGAAGAATAATTTCAAAAGCAAGCATGCAATCTTGTTATATCAATGCAACCCTACATCTCCAGTTGCTAACATGAATCATTTTAATTAGTGTAGCCTTAACAAGGGGCAGCTTTGGGTTTTATGCTAAATTATTTGTACCATTTTTCAAAATCTGACATATCCTATCTGGGGTATATTTGCAGTTACTACATTTTTGGTAAACCCAAGCAAAATACTATGAATATGTCTCTGTCAACAAAATAAAACTCCCACATTATGTATCATGCTTGTTTGGCAATAATAACAATAAATGACCAACATGAGTCGTGGTGCATTTGGTGAGACTCTTCCACCCTTGGTTAAAAGTTTTGGGTTCGAATTAGTGGCGGAGCTAGGATTTTTAACAAAGGGGTTCAAAATATGAAGAAATAAACACACGAACTAATCGAAGGGAGTTCGACATTTATTATATATACATAAAATAAAAATTTAACAATATATAAATAGTAATATTTTCCGTCGAAGGGACCCCTGAATGTATGCTGGGTCTACCCCTGGTTCAAGTCCTCAATATGAAGAAAATCTTGTTGGAAGCGTCACCCCGAATGAGTCCTGCAGTGTGTGATTTAGATTTCGTCGGTGCTGTAATGTAGACTCCGAAGACCAGATGAAAAAAAAAACAATATGTAAAAATTTTCGAAACAAAATTGGACAGCCTTAATTCCCAAGCAAAATTTAACTCATATGCATGTGGATACAAATAATTGACACATACCACATGTTACAAATCACCAAGATTTCACAAATGTCGAACACCTACATCTGTAAATTAATAATAATCAAGCTGTTTATACTCAAAAGAGACATAATTATTATGATGAGAAAAAATCGAAGCATCTTTTGTTGTTAATAAAACGAGCCTTATTAGCTGTTATGTGCATAATTATTAATGATTTAACGAACAAAACAAATTTCAGTATATGCTTATTGTCAGTATAAGTATAATTGTATCTGAGGAAAAAAAAAATTAATAAGATGGAAATTATTCAAAAGAAAATTATTGCACAACGTACTCCAATTACATGATTATTTATTTAAAACATGTATTAGGAAATTAATTTTAAGATGCATGTATGTATGCTTTTGTTCATGAGCTAGAAAATATGAAAAGTTTAGAATTAAATTATGATACGTATACTAGAATAGGTATATGTTAAAAGCACTAGATTTGAGTCCTGAATCACAGGCCATGTATGTACTAGAATGTTGGTCCAAAAAGCACTAGATTGATGAGATTAATTTGGAAGATGGTATGGTGTTGAGATATAATTAAGTAAATAAATGTGTGTGTTTTCTAGCCGCTTAAGTTTTTAGATCTTGAGAAGGTCAAGCAATTCAACCTGATATCAGATCAGGCAGAGATTCTAGGTTTGAATCTCACCACCATTCAAAATTTTCATATGTTTGACTCATGAAAAAGAGTCGAGCCCACGTGTGAAAGAGCAACGATCGGGAAACAAGGTTTCTTAGGAAGAACATGTTCCAATTACTATGTCTATATGTTAATCCCAAAATTTTGTATAATATATTTCATAGTACAAGTTTCTATGGAAAGGATGATTCATTTAGATCGAAATTACATTGTCAGAATTCATTTTGTATATTTGTAAGAGGTTGACCTTGTTGCTTCTCGCATTATACCTGTCATTCAATTTGGAACCTATGAATCTATCCCATTTAGAAGCTTGGTGTCTAACTTGTAACTCATAAATTGATGGTACATGTATGAACTAATCCAACAAAAGAAGTTCAACACATAATTTTCCCAATATTCTAATTGTAAATTTTGTTGTACTTTTATTAGCTTAGGTTACATTTTACACCAATACTTAAGCATAAAGATTTGTCTATTCTAAAGGCTACAAATTGTTCTCCAGAAAACTAACAAATGGAAAAACAAATACTCTTTAAGGCCACAATAATGATAAGATATAAATTATCAATTCTTTTCACTTGCAACTGATGATCTATTGTTTGACCATAACTTACTGAACATTTTTTTCGGTCGATTCGGAAGAACACATAAAGCTTTAATTCTTGAAGATTTTCCAATTTCATCTGCATTATGTTCATCCAAATCATCATCTTCAGCTAGCTTCATTTTCAGAGTTGAAATGTTCGACTTTGGAGATTTTAGGCCTGATGCATTACTCCACTGGTCATTAACTGGTGTCATTTTGGCCTTGTTAAAAGATGCTGAAGTCTTGGCTGTGTCATCATGGTTTGCTAGAAGTGCTTTGATGTTACTAGGCAACTCTGTTACATGACCACCAGACATCGCGGTTCTAGCTTGCTCGAAAAAAAGAACTTGAACAACTACCCTTAGTGGAAGTAATTCATTTTGTGCAGCATGCATACAAACATCCATTGATAGTTTCTTGCAGTCTAATATCCTGCAAAGGCGCTTTCTTTCGCTCTTGTTCAGCCCTGGATGCCCCTGCATTTTTCGTTACAGTTTGAGTTGACGTTTTAAAAATAACATCTAGGACATGTGCAAAGGATTATTTCCATGTTATGTGCAATTTTACCTTGAGATAGATGTCGATGGCCTTGTAAAGATCATCATGATCAAACCTGGCGAATCCTGGGATTGCTTCAGCAATGGATATGAATTTTGAGAGGGGTAAATTTGTGTCACTAGCAATTTCTTGAAGATATCCATCGACAAGCTTAGCTACCTTGAGTTTTGAGCTATGTGATGCTGAAGAAGATCTTCTACTTTCTTGAAACTCAAGGTCAATATTCTCCGCGGATCGAGACCTTCTCCTCTCAAAATCTCCTCTCCTTCTTAGTGGACTTGTTGGAGGACTTTGAACCTGCAACATGAACTGTTGTAATATGGTAATAACTATATCCACATCATAAATTGTGTCACATGTGTGTGACACACAAGGTATTAACAGATCATTAACACTAGCATCTTCTAATTGAAGTCCAACCCTTCTTGCCAATTCCATTTTAGATGAACAAGAACCCTTCAATATGTTAGTTGCTTTAAGTAGTTTCAACAAGAAACTACAAGAAACAGCCCCCTTTTCAGCTGGTAACAAGCTGATTATTGACTCCAAAAGCAGCCTATGTTTTCCAATTGAATCCGATTCGGATTGATCATGTACTATCTGCTTCTCACGATTTGCATACTTTGAAATGTTTGGTAACCATCTTGAGGCGTAAATTCGTAATGCATCACCGATAACAGTAGCAGGTACTTTCCCACCAGATTTGATAGCTATCATACTTCTCCAATAAAGGTCTATGCTGAATTCTGCTAAATCTTCAGCCCACCAAATTTTAGATGAATCTTTATTATGTCTTCTGCTATCAGATTCAATGCAAGAAATATCATCCCTCGGGCCTCTTCTCGAGTAGGTTCTTGACAAATTAACCTTTGAAGGATGAGCTAAAACTTTCGAAGCAATAGCTTCAATACATCTGCTTGTAATTACCAAATCCTCAGACCATAAAGGGTAAGACTTTGTACTTTGTAATGTCACAATTGAGTCTTTCCAACCTGAAAGTATGCAAGAATTGAAAAACACTTCGAGTTTGTAAATCAAGTTTCCTTTCTCTACATCCTCTGTCATCTGTAGATACTCTGCAGCACAACGAGCCGCAACAATGTTGTAAGCACTTAGAGTGATGGTAATTCCATAACAGAACTTTGCACATAGCTCAAATGCCTCAATTCCACCTGGAAAATCTGGTAGCTGCACAATTTGATGCTGTGATGTTTCTGGACTTTCAGAACATAGCCTCTGCAGCCTTGAACACTTTGACAGCAGAGGAAACTGTTTAACACAATCAACTCCAAATTAGTAAGCATTTGGATTCATAATTTTTACATGTCCAAACACAATTTCCTCCAAATTAGCAGGCATTTGGATATGTAAATTCATTTTAACTAGAAAAATACATGTCCAACTCTGAGGAAAAAGGTAAAGAATCTAACCTTGTGAAGCAAATATCTACTACCCTTTACTTGAACTATAAGATCACTAACAACTTCAGAATTAACTGACCTGCATCAACAACAAAAAAGTAAAAAAATCTTTGATTTCTTTGGAACATTTTTGAATTTTTTCTTCTTTGATTTCAAGAAACAGAGGAAATGATTAATAAATTACCTTACAGCCTCAGTAGTAATGAAAGTGTCAGGCCTAGATCCAAGTTTCATAAACTTCATATTCTTGAGTCTTTATTTTTTCCCTCTTTTTGTTTCACAAAAAAACACAAAATATATCAAGCAATATGCAAAACCATGAGAGACAAAGCCAAATTCTACAACAGTTGAAAGGTTCACTTTTTTTAGACACCACTACTAGTACTAGCAAATAGCAATAGATATTGTCTAAAAACAAAAAAGAAGCACTAGTTAGTTTAGAATATCCTGTCTAAAAAAGTTTGGTAAATAACACAACAAGATTGACACTTATTTCAACTCCACAAATAGTTGCTAAGGAGAAAATAATAATAATAATAATAATAATAATAATAATAATAATAATAGAGAGAAGAGGAGGGACATGAAACTAAAGGTTGTGGATTTGTTTGTATCTGGCTTGCACTAATGCAATTTATATTAATGATGATGCTGACTAAAATGATATGAATCAAGAAAATTTTAGTTAGTGACATGAAAACAGAAAGAATCAAAGCTACCCCAATTCTCATTTAAATCAAAGGACTGTGACAATATAAGTCAATTAATTTTGAAAAGAGAGAGAAAAATAAAAGGAGAAGGAAAATGAAGAGCCACAAAATTTATTCTAATATTAATAATTGAAATTGGAGAAGACTAAAAAAACTAATAAAAAATCCCCTTTCTTATAAATAAACAATAGCAAAATATGTTTAACTCAGTATCAAAATTATTTAATTTATGATGAATTCTTAGATTGCAAAATATATCAAATTGTACTCACTTAGGCACGTGTTACGCTAAGACGGACTTAAATAAAGTGTCAATCTTGCCATTGGAGTATTTTTTTTTTAGGGGAAATGGAAAGGGAATTAACCCTCACTAGTAGTAGAAATTGATAGTCAATCAACTAAGCTACTAAGATTATCTATTAAGTGGAAATCAAACTCTTACCAATAAGGTGAAAGTTCAGGTAGTCAACCAATTGAGTTCATCTGCCATTATACTATTTGATATTAAGCAAATTTGTCATTCATTAAACTTTTCGTCTAACATTTAGAAAAAGTCTCGTTATGCCCTTTACCCTTAAAAGAAGCTTCAATTTGACGATATTTTTAACACGTAATCATATATTGAGGAGTAAATATGGATATTTTTTTCTTGAAAAAATTTACTCTTTTGTATTTCTACTCATTTCATGTTGGATTTCCATTAATGGCAAAACCAAATACGAAATGATTCGGTAAAGGCCCAATTATTTATATAAAATGAACCAAAAAAAAAAAAAAACAAGGAGAGACAAAATTTGATAATACTGTTTATCATTTTACCTGTTTTGATAGACTTTGTTCAGTGCCAACTGCCAGCCAGCAATAAGAGAGAGCCGACGCCACGTGCTTATCCTATGCTGGGGCGGAAGTGGATCTAGGAAAAGGCGAGGATGTTTATTCAATTCCTTCGACAATTTTTTTTATAGACTTCGAAACTCTTGAACACAAACTTGTAGGTGACTCAGTAATTTTGGAAAATTCAAAATTCAAAGCAAAAACTACTTATTTTAATTTTTCGAACCTTTATAGTGAAAATTCTGAATTCGTACACTATCCTTCTTTCTTAGCAAAGTTTTTGATTATTTTAGTCTAAAACAATCATACAAGTCATCCTACGCCGCTCTCTTTGTATTAAACATTTACCTTTTCTGTTTATAATACAAGAAATATTATTCTTTTCCTTTTGGGAAAAAAAGAAAAAGAATACATGTAAAGAAAAAGTAATGATATAAAGAAGAGAGCAGAAAGTAAAAGGATATATTGTGTATCACTTTCAACGTTGGCTTTTAAGTATTCTCACATAAGGGCCTCAAGTTCATGATATATATATATAAATATAAATAAAATGGGGACCAAAAAAGTTTGCCCTTGCTTTTCAATATATCTAAATAATAATAACTAGACCATCAAACATTTATTAAAAGAGGGACATAGCCATTAAATATAATTTGTTCAAACTTGTATGTGAAATGTAGAATTTTGTTTACCACAATTAGACAGGTTTTTTTAAAGATTAAAATATTGATGTGGGGATAAAATGCATTAATTTGGCAGTTGAAAGATATGTTGGTCAATTTTGTTTCTGCCTTGGATTCTACTGAAATAATACTTTATTGTAAAAATATTTAATAACAAAATCAATCACAGTGATAATAACTCTGAAGGAAAAGTGTAGGGTCCAGTTGATATACAGATGAATAAACTTAGGAAAGATTAAAATTGAAGAGAATTTTAGTATGTGGCCGTGGCATCTATTTTCTATCCCCTTATCCGTACAAAAAGAAAGTAAATTTTGTTGTAATTAAGTCTACAGAGTGATGGTAGCCGTCACTTCTTTTTATGGTTAGCACTCGATATTCGATATTCGATATTCATATTCATATTCATAATGAGGTTTGATTAAATTTGAATTCACCTAAGAAAGTTTTACAACGAAGGATAAAGCACATCCTAAACATTAAAGTAACTCTGAGGTCTCAGGTTCAAACCTTAGTAGATACAAAAAAAATTAGGTAATTCTTTTCATCTATCTTAGCATTGATGGGCAGAGTAATTAACTATCAGGTACATGTTGTTAGTGGGAGATAGTAGGTAACTTGTGGAATCTGTAGACATCAAGGTCATCACAAAAAATAAACTAGAATGACTCTATACTTACCATTCGAATATGAAATCTTTGATTAAGAATGAAGGGCGATATACCACAAACTATATATTGTTTTGGTTTAGCAATCACTTATGGCTAAGTTGACTTCCTAAAACATAGGTGCAAATATTATACTAAGTACTTTCTGTCATTTATTTTCTTGTTAAATTTAGTTTCATTTGTTTTAGTAGTTACTTTTTAGCATGCAAAATATGTAGAATCGTCATCATTTCATAGAAGACTTCTTAAGAATTGCCAAAGACAGTGACTGTATTAGTTGTTGAATTATATAGTATATATAATAATTGAAGTAGCTAGTGTTGCGTATACCACACTTTTATAACAAAACAAAAGTGTCTGATTAAGTAGGAATAATGGTTGGTTTCCAATTGTAATGATATATGATATATACATACCATTGTCTTTTGTAACTCAATTATAATAAAGTATGGTGTTTTGTGATAAAGCAGTAAATCGACCTAATATGTTGCATGATAACAAATAAAGAGATATTGACCCATAGTTGGAATTGGCACAAGCGGAGTAACAGTTGAACATTCTTTGTCAAAATTATATTAGTATATATCGCATATGTATATAGATATCTTGAACATCTTTAACAAAAAATTTTGACTTCGCCACTGAACACAAAGGCACAAGCAAGCTATATATGTCTATTATCTCTAGCTATTCTACAAGAATTGAATGTGTAATGGCTCTATCAATGTTTGGTGATGAGTAGCTGGAGGAAACTATATGATGAGTTACCTCTATCAAGGTCCGGCCAGGACCATTACCATTGGCATTTGCCAAATAGGTCTATATCAACATATGCACACCACTCACTTCATATATATATATATATATATATATATATATAATTGTTTATTTATATATTCGATTTAATATCAAAGTTTACTTTTAAGTAAGTTCCTTTGTATGTCTCTTTATTTGTATATATAGTAGATAATTCAGTGTATAGAGTTTAGCTTATACACATAACATTAAATTGTTTGTTCTTGTAAGTATTATGTTTATGTTCACACTCTAAGATGAAAATTGAACAAAGCTATCGATATGACTATAGAACAAGATTTATATATAATTTATCTTAATTATGTGATTATAGTTCCAACTTCTTATGCTACTATATTTTGTATGTATTGAACAGATCAAGTAGAGATAAGTATTTTATTCCAAGCTTGTAAAATAAATTTTCTAGTCCATTAAATGTACTTCTAATCTGAAATATTCTTAATCTTGATATAAAACTATTAATTGTTTATGTTGTTCATTGTTTTGGTTTATTAAAAGACGAGATTCTTTTGTGGGTCAACAGATAAATTGGAAGGTGACGACTTACATTAACAAAGTAATTATTAGTTGATAGAATCAATGTCTTAATTTAAAGATTGATGATATCACTTCATAATAGCTTAAAATGTTGGTCAAAGTTCATTTAATTTGACTTTCGAATAACAAAATGCGACAAATAAAAATAAATGAGGAAGTATTTGATTTGTAAAATGAGAATGGATCTAGATAACCAAAACTATTCTATAGTAGTATAGTTATATTCCATGGAGCCATTTCAGCTTTTATAGCAAAAGCTTATTTTGATCACTTTGAATATCCTTGGGAATATATATGTGCTATAAAATGCCAGAAAGGGAATGAAGGGCTAATGAATAAAGCAGGAAAAAAAAGTAAAAAAACGACGGATCAGAGAATAAGGGAAGAAATAATTGAAAAGGTAAATTCCAAGAAATTCACTTATTAAAAGATCAAAATAACAAAAAAATAAAGTTAATGCTAAATGACCAGAAAATTTGGCCAGAAATTTTAAAAGTCTATAATATCTTTTTTATTTTAAAATAAATTGATCTTTTTTTAATTTTTAATTAAAATGTATTAAAGTTAAATGGGTAAAAATGTTCATAAAGATAAAATAACATAGTGTGAAATATGTTATTTTACCATTCTGGCCAAAAGAAATTTTTCAAAAAATAAAAATAAATATGAAACTAGCATAACTCCCTAGGGTCAAGTTACTTTATATATTTAAGGAATAAGATTATAATTCAACAATTATTATTGAATTATCAATTAATTTGTTATGAAATTAAGTAAATCACTATTGAATTGATGATCCAGTAATCAAAAGATTTTAAGCTAGTGGCAACGGCGTCTGTCTGGGGTCGCTATCTGTGTTACCCAACGGGGTTACCAGTATTAAACATGTAGGGTCATCATCCTTTTGGTGGGCTCAATGAAGACTAGTGATCAATGGACCCAAAAATAGTTGAAATTATCACTTCACCGTTAGAAAAAGTAATATATAGTGGAGAGCTAATTGGGAATTAATTAAGCTCTTATACGAATAACAAAATTTATTTTTAGAAAGAATTCTAGTGGGAGATTTCATGTCTTATAAGTAGGGGCGCATTATTTGGATTAAACCGAAAATCAAATCAAATCAAATTAAAATGAACCAAATTTTAATTTGGATTGGTTTTTTAGTTTTTTGGTTTGGTTTTGAATTAATAATTTATTTTTTTGGTTTTTTGGTTTTGAATTTAGAAAAACGAAAACTTAAAAACTTAAAAAAACGAATGATATATATATAGAATTAAGTTGGAGGTAACCACTTTGGTCCCTTTTTAGTTATTGTCTTTCATTAAGATTTCGTTTATTTTTTTATGTTTTAACATCTATAGTTGATATACTTTTAACTATTGTGTTTTACCTTTTACTTTTAAATTTTTTTCTATGATTGATATATTATTATTATTATTAATAGTTTTAAATTGCAAATATATTTTTTTATTATGTTTCTAATTATTGAAATAACCACATAATCAAACCGAAAAGAGAACTCAAACCGAACCAAATTTATTTTGGTTCGAATTGGGTTACACTTCTTCAAAACCAAAAATCGAAAAGTCCAAATCAAATCTAAAAACCGAATGCACACCCATACTTATAAGATCAAGGGTGAGCCATATTGTAGAGGAAAGAATTGATTTCGTTGGTAATAATGTTTTTTTATAAGAGATCTAAAAGATCATTTTTAAAATTTATTTTGTAATTAGTTAGGAAATCTTAATTCATTTTCTGTGTCTCTGTAAATTCAATTGAATTTATTACTTTTGACTAGAATTATATATACATTATGGAAAACATATTGTATGCATGCAATATATCACACTTTTTTTAAACCTACAATTGATTCTAGAATTTGAATTCATCTATGGATTTCAATTATAGCCATGCTTAGATTCGTTTTACCGATGGTTATTAAACTTACTTTTTGTAACAACAAAATGACAAAATTATTTTTTAAAACAATACAATCACTAAACGAATTGTTATATTCCTAAAAATACTACACGAATTAACCCACTCTGTTTTTGCTTAAATAGACAAGAATTTGAAATGGTGAATAATTACAATAACTATTACTCCCTCCGTTCTATAGTAGTAGTCTAAGTTATTAAAAAGAGTTATTCAAATTATTTGTCAATTTAAAAAATCAAGAAAAAAACCAAAATTTTCATTTACCCCTACAATTTTTTATTTATTTTTAAATGGTAGCCAAGTTTGTAAAGTTCTAAATAAAATTACAAGATAAACTAGTAAAAGTATTTTTTTTATAATTTCTTTAAAAAAATAATAGACAACTAATATGAAAAGAAGGAAAGACAAAGGAATTACAAGAACAAAAACTCCAGGGGTCGGTAAAAGAAAACAGTACTTAATGATTGCGTTAAATAGTTCCTTGAATATATGAATTTTAGCCCTTAATCAGAGATTTCGGGTTCGAATCTAAGATATGAAAAAATATTTATTGGGAGCATCACCTTTAAATGAGTCTTATAGTATGCAATAAAAATTTAATAGAGACTTTAATACGAGCTTCGAATAGGATGAAAAACCAAATATTATATATATATATATATATATATCTCCCATCACCTTTAAATGAGTCTTATAGTATGCAATAAAAATTTAATAAAGACTTTAATACGAGCTTCGAATAGGATGAAAAACCAAATATTTTATATATATATTCTATTTTTATACACTGGATTTTGCAACAGAAAGGGAAACAGTCATTTCCATACCTTAATAAAACTCACGAGTTTTCAAGAAGACTAGTCTTACATAATTGAAATGACTGGCCGCATGCAGAAGATAAAACCAAAGTAGTCAAAAGAATGGCCTTTTTCATTCATTTTTGCATTTCACCATACTCACAAACAACTTATTAATTATTATTATTTTTGATGACATGTATTAGTCAGTTTTCACGTATTTTAATTAATTTCATAAAATATCTGTCATTTATCATCAGCAACAGGTATCAGATAACTATATCCATCAATTAGTTAAGACAAATGTGAAGAATCACTTAATATTTTTGTCTCCACTCGCAAACAACAAATTATTAATTCATTTTCATTTTTCAATCAAGTTGTTAGGAATTATAAGTAGCTCTACCTTACAAACAAAGACCCATCACCTGCATCTTGTACGTAGGGCATGTTAATTGTAGTTTGCTTCCCTTCCTTTTTCTCATAACTAATTTTGTGTGCTTATTCTAAGACAAATAAGTATTGATTAAGATTTATGTTCCTCACTCTGAGCTTTCTCTATATATTTTCCATCAATTATAATATTTCATTTCTTCAATAGTTATACTAATCTTATAAACGTAAATATATTTACTGAAAACTATAACAAGAAGAACCGACATATCGACGTGTTAACATCATACCTTTCTACAATTAATATCCAAAGCTCTTCAAATATCTATAAAAACTATGGAAAAGTTGTGAAGGCATTTACAAAAAATTTATACATGTAATGTCGAGTTAATTAACTTGATTCAATTTGACTATTTTTAAAATCAAACCACAATTATAGACACGTTTGTTTTCAACATCAAACCAAATCACTAGTCAATATTTTTCCAGTTTAATTCGAATTACGATTTGAAGTGATTTATCAATTTTGTTTGAACACCCCTAAGTGGAATATATGGATGTGCCTCTTTTATGGATGTAAATTATGTTACTTTACGTCTTAAAACATTGTATGTATTAGGGGCATGCACACAACTCACAAGACAAACCAATCTGATAATAGATGTGATACTGCTGAGCTTTGACTTGTAATATTCATTCATTACACACACCTCTATGAACTGGCAAAATGGTCATGCAAAAGTCTCTATCATGCCATTTCTTTTTCTTTCATTTTGAGCATAAACCGTTATTGGGAAAATAACACCCAAATAAGATCAGTCATCTAGTTTATATATATGTACACCATGTATATTTTAAAGTTATATATCTATAATTTTAAAAAATAGAGATAAAATATATATATATATATATATATATATATGAACAGAAAGAAGTATTGAAAGCATCCCTACACTTGACGTGAATTATTAGTTTCATTTATGAATTATTGACAACTTTAAAAATATTCTTTTACTTGACTAACTGAACTTAAATACACATCCGATCTTGTAACATGAGTGAAATACACCCCCAAGTTCTAGCCAAGTTTTAGGAGTATTTTCAACACTTATCTCAACTTGACAACTTTTTATCAAGAGTCTCATGCTCCTACAAGAGTTTGAGACCACTTGCTTTGTCATGTGACAGATTGGGGGTGTATCTAAATTTAGTTAGTCAAGTAGAAAAGTAATTTTTAAGGTTTTCAATAGTTCGAAAACAAAATTAATAACTTGCGCTAAAATTTAAGGATATTTTCGATACTTTTCTTATATAAATAATGTGTAAATCAACCATAGATTTGGGGCCACTTCATTGTGGGCCTCCCTTTTTGTTAATTAGACGTCTTGTTATTCTCTAAGATGAATGAATACAAGTATGAATCTAGCCACTAAGACAACAGACCAAACACTACTGCCTTTCATCTGGCATTGCCTCCTCAACCTCCTACTTTTCTTAATTATATTAGACGTTTCTTATTTCTTTGTTAGCTTATAATATATACACATTAAATGTAACATTTTTCCATACACAAGTGTATATATTGAAAACATATTAAAGCAACATAAGGTATGAAGCAATCTCGTTTTAATTGTGTTGAATTTGTAATTATACCCTTTCGCACTGCTAAAAAGACGAAAATTTCCAATAATAGTATCAAAAACCCTAATTATCAATTTATATTGTCACCTATGTGGAATGTAATACTATAATAATAGTAAGGGAAGTGCTAAATGGCCAAAAAAATTGGTCAGAAAATTAAAAAAACTATAATATTTTTTTATTTAAAAATAAATGGATTTTTTTTTTACCTCCCTAGGAGCTCCCACTCCTTTTGCTCCCTTGGTGACTCGAACTTGCAACCTTCGGGTTGGAAGTGAGGGGTGCTTACCATCCGAGCAACTCCCTCTCGTCAATGGATCTTTTTTCCATTTTTAAGTTAAAAGATATTAAAATTAAAAAGGCAAAAATGTTTAAAAAGGTAAAATAACATAAATAAAATATCATTCTGACCAAATTTTAATCAAATTTTCTGACAAAAAAGATTTTTCCTAATAGTAATATACTTATATTGCAGCTTTCTCAGTGTCTTTCTTCTTTTGTCTTTGCCTTTTTAATTTTTCCCCTCATTATTTGCTTTATCCCTCCTTTAATTTTCTAACCTTAAATTTCAAGCAAATTCTTGTTATTTGGTGATTATTGAAACCCCTTTTTAAGATTTTCTTTTTCATAATAAATTCCTATTTGACTTTTTGGTTAATTCCTTCATTTTCTTGTTTACATAGGAGACGAGAGAAGACAGGAAATTAAAAGGCCAGCGCAATTACACATCACCCAATAAGTTGAATGAAATGCTCAATGGAAAAAAAAAAACCTTCTAAATTGAAAATTCATCAGCCAAATGGTCAAGTTAAGTACACATCTATAGTAAGCGTTCACGAGGTTCATCCGAACTCCTTTCGATGAAACACTATATTGTTTATATATATGAATTTTCAATTGTTTCATAGATTTGCATCTTCACATTTTGAACTGTCTTAATAACTGGCTCCTTTAATTTGACTTATCATAATTAACTACTATATATGATTTGATGTAAAAACATTGTGTGTAGTTTTATTTTATTTTGATTTATGACACGTTGTTTAGCAATTGGTTTGACAAATGATGAGATACAAAATTATTATTTTATTGGACACATTTCACCCAACTCCACCCACTTAACCTCTAGTGTTTTGTCAAAGATTCGCGTGCAACGCATGGGAGAGGCACGAATGAGTGTGACTTCACCAATTTGCCTTCAACTTTTTCATCTTCCATCTTGTTGACTCCCAAAACAAACAAAAAAAGTCACAAATGTGATTATGATGATGAGCTGGGCTCACACTCCGAGGCGGAGCTAGAAGTTCGGATATAGATTTAGTCAAATTCAATAACTTTTTGTCCAAATAGTGTACTTTTATTAAGAAATTTATTAAATATGTATAAATATTAAGTTTACAACTCAGTTGTTAATACACTTTCAGAACTCATAAGGTTAAAAGTCTGATTTAGCCTCGGCTCACACCTAGAAACATGTTAATGAATATGATTAGTACGTAGTAATCCAATTAATCATTATTAGGTTGGTTTGACGTGATTTATATGGATGCTTACCATGCTAATACTAATTGAGATAATACTACAACTACTTTCCACTGTTATAGTTGGTGGAAAGAGGAGAATTCGTACCTCTAAGAATCTTATTTGGTCCCCTAATAAGTGCAATTATATATCTTGTTGTCAAGTTTTCCAATAAATCATGGATTAATACCTTAATTAAGATAATTAGCTTGGAAAAAGATGTAATGTCGCGACACAGACCATCGTGATTGGCACCCACACTAACCCTCCAGTGGGAAAATCATTAATACTAATTAGCTAACCAAAAAACCAAAGAACCAAACAACTAAGATATTTAAGTTACGGAAGCAAGTTAAATAGCTAAAAACTGAAGTTCTCATAAACTTTCAAAAGATCTAACAACTAAACAATGCGGAAAAATATGCCTAGAACTTGAAAGTCAATGCACCAAAACATCTTAAAGTTCAACAAGTCTAAACAAGAAGGGATACAACCCCAAACTAATGAACTAATAACTAGTTAGAAAGTCTAAGTCCGAAATGTGGACATAGACGGAAAGAGAACTCATGGCAGCCTAGAAGAATTGGCTCACCCTTGAATTCGAACGACGATCACTGATCTTCTAAGCGAGGTCTGTCAATAGCCGCTTGAAGATGCCCTCAACAAAGAAAGAGCAAGTGCAGTATCTATTGAAATATAGATAAGTTGAGCTGTTGTATTGTGATTGGTCAGTTCAACAAGTTAGTTAGAGTCACATGATTTACATTTTGTTATGCAGTTATGCAGTCTGTTAAGTTGTTAACACTGTTAAGTTGTTAACACTGTTAGTTGTGAGGTTAGTTAGAAACAACAAATATAATCCTCTATATATAGAGGCTGAGATGAAAAAGGGCACACATAATGAATTGATGATACACATTGAAATGTAGCTTTCTTCTAGATTTTTCCAAAAGATCTCTGTTTCTGCATTCTCTTTTCTTCTTCGTAAGAGTTCACAAATTCCATATGGCATCAGAGCATTGATCAAGGGATTCCTTAGAGGTTTGAATCTGTAGTTTCTGCAATTGTTGAAGTTGTAGCAATGGTGGAATCACAGAGTTCAGAGGTAGAAGATAATCCCCAGACAAATCATAATCATCCACTTTATCTTCAAGCATCAGACACACCTGGTGTTGCCTTGATTCCTATGAAGCTCACAGGGCCAGAGAACTATAGTGTGTGGAGCAGGTCAATGCGATTAGCACTACTAGTCAAAAACAAACTGGGATTTGTTGATGGCACATGTGCTAAGAGCTTATACAAGGGAGAGACGGCGATCGGATGGGAAAGATGTGATGCAGTTGTCTTATCATGGATAAGTGCAAAAAGGTTGCACCAGAATTAATGACTAGCATAGTATATGCTTCTAGTTCGAAGAAGATCCGGAATGACTTCAAGGAGAGATTTGATAAGTCCAATTTGACAAGGATTTTCACTTGTGGAAAGGGATCACGCGATCTCTGGATGTGACTTATTACTCCAAAATGAGAGATCTATGGGATGAGATGGATGTGATGGTGCCTTCTCCTTCTTGTGATTGTGCTGAGTCAAGCTCACACGTTGAACATGTTAAACAACAAAGGTTATTGCAGTTTTTGGTAGGTTTGAATGAGAGCTATGCTCAGGTGAGGAGTTCTATTCTGTTGAGTCCATCTGTTCCAAGTGTAAATCAAGCCTATGCAATGGCTATACAGGAAGAAAGCCAAAGGGTTAGGACAAACAGAAGGAGGTAAAGAACCTTTGACAATGATGGCGGGGAAGAGGTGCTCAACCACATAATTTCAACAATCGATCAACAACAATTTTCCCGGCTAGGAAGACTCGTGGTCGGGAATTCACAAGGCGAAGGATGGGACTAGTATGTGATCATTGGTTACAAAGGTCACATCGAGAAAAATGTTATAGAATTATAGGATTTCCAGCAGACTTCAAGAGTAAGAGAAAGGGATCTGGATCTGTGAATGAATCATATGCAAATAACTCCACTTCTGAAGCATCAGGATCTGGATCAGCATATGCAAACAACTCCACTTCTGAGGCATCAGGATCTGGATCAGCATCACAATTCTATTTCCCAGGAGGTTATTTCACAAAGGAGCAATATGAGCAAGTCACTAAGATGTTGCCTTCTTCCTCACCTACAGGAACCTGCAGGGCTGATGCTAATACTGCAGCAGGTATGAATCCTTCGCCTGATAATGTTGGTGGAAATACAGTGAGGTGGATTATTGATTCAGGAGCTACACATCATATTACATATTGTGAAAATATGTTAAGTGAATGTAGAAAATTATTAGAATCCAGTTGTAATAAGGCAAAAAGCCAACAGGAAATAAAATTCATGTAGAACATGTAGGAGATGCAGTGATTTTGGGGAATTGCAAGTTAAAAAATGTTTTACATGTACCAGACTTCAGGTTCAACTTATTGTCAGTCTCTAAACTGACTAAGGATCTGAAATGCATGGTGTCTTTCTATCCTGATTTATGTGTAATGCAGGCTCTCTTTTACTGGAGAGGTGATTGGGGCAAAATAAACTGTCTCGAGGCAAAGATAAAGAAGATTGTATGATTTGCCCTTGGCAAAGCAACAGACTCAAGTTTCCTCTAGTGTTACTCTTACTACTAAGATGTTTCAACTAGTACATCTAGATGTTCGGGGACCTCATGAGATCCAACTTATGATAGAAAACATTATTTTTTGACGTAGTTGATGACTTTTTAGCATTTACAGCGGGTTTTTTTTACCGCAAACTAAGAAGGATGTAATAGTTGTGTCGAGAAGCTTTATATCAATGGTTTGTAATCAGTTTGATTGTGCACAAAGGTGTTCGAGAACTCGACAATGGTACCGAGTTCTTTAACCGTCAAGTAAATGAATTGTTATCCTCTTTAGGCATCATACATCAAAGTAGTCATCCATACACTCCACAACAAAACGGTATTGTCAAAAGGAAACATAGGCATATATTGACACAAGTAGAGCTTTAAAAATGCAATCTCATATTCCTAGTAGATTTTGGGTGAATGTGTACAAACCGCAAAGCTTATTTAATTAACAGTCCGCCAACAACCGTGTTAAATGGACAAAGCCTTATGAAAGGCTATTTGGACATGCACCTAGACTAGAACATATAAGAGTATTTGGATGTTTATGTTTTGCTACCGTTTTGCTACAAGAGGTGGAAAGTTGAAGCCGAGCTAAGAAAGTTGTTTTGTCGGGGTTCTCTTCCACAAAAAAAGGATATAAGCTATATGATCTTGAGGCGAAAGTTGTGTTCATTAAAGGTGGATGTGTTGTGTTCGTAGAGGCAAAGTGTTTCCTTTTAAAGTTATGCAATCTAATGATACATCCTTGTCCTCGCTTTCACCTTTCCTAGATACCGTAGATGATGCCAACAATGACGTGAACATAGATCAAGTTCTCCCAACATGTTCATCTCCCGCAAAAACCATGCTCTACACATATTGAAGAGCTTCCCAATACCACTAATGATCGTAATGGTTCTCATGACTTAACCTCCCGAGGTTGGTCCAGAGCCACTTCCACTGTAACACGTGCATACCGACACTCCTACACCTCCCGTCGATGAATCACCAATTAATCATAGTTTAAGGAAGACTACCGTGACAAAGGCAAGCCTCCCGCGTGGATCAAAGATTATGTTGTGCCTAAAAATCAAGTCCTCACCAATCACTAACCATGTCTCCATGACATAATGTATCCTCAGTTATCACCCTATTTACATGCTTTTTCCAAATTTCCTGCGGAACCTCAATCTTTCATTTAAGCATCACAAGATAAGATGTGGATTGATGCTAGCGCAACAAGAGATTAAGGCTTTTAAGATAACAACACTTGACAATTGTGGACTTACCTCCCTGAGAAATCAATTGGAGTATATGTACAAGATCAAATACCAATCAAATGGTGTGTGGATAGATACAAAGCTCGATTAGTCAGCAAAGGTTATACTCAAAAGGCGGCTGACTATCATGATACTTTTTCTTCAAAGATGGTTACCAGAAGCTTACAGCCTTCCTATTTTGGGACTTATCTCAAACGGATGTTTTAAAATGAAGAATTTATATGGCACTTGGGAAGAATCTTTTTGATCACTTTTGGTCTCAAGCAAGCATCTGACACTGAACATTAAGTTCACCGAGGTCTAAAGAGGGGTTCATGATCACTCTTTTCATTAAGTGGAAGGAAATCGAAATGGCTGTGATTTTAGTATATGTCAATGATCTTTTAATAACTCGGAAATAGCTCTAGAATGGTTCAAGAAGCCAAAGACACACCGCACAAAAATTTTAAAATAAAAGATTGGGAAGTCTTTGATATTTTTTTGGGAATTGAAATCTTGAAGTCTAAAGGGGTTATTGAAGTGAAGTATGCTTTTTACAACTTAAGACCTGACCGAGTGGGAGCAAAGACTGGCACAGTTCAACCACAAATTGACCAAAGATAGAGTTTGATCAATACATTGGTGGATCCGATGATGCAGTAGTTAGAAGATATTACAAAGATACCAAAGTTCGATTGGTAATTGTCAGATTTGATAATTACTGACACGACATTTGCTTCAAAGGTCTCCGGTTCTGAAGTCAATTCATGCAACACCCTAAGGTTTCACACCGGGAGGCAAAGCACTCAAGAGTTGTAAGATATATTAAAAAATCTCCGTGACTTGGAGTAATGCTTAGAAGAGGGACTGGTGTTACAAAACTCACGCCAGATACCGTGATTCGAGATCGGGCTTCATGCCCAAACACACGAAGATCAAGAATGGATAAATGGTAAAACTTGGAGATTCTCTTATTTCTGGAAATCAAAGAAGGAAAGAAGTAGGAGTTCACTCGAGGCAGAGTATAGAAGTCCGGCAGCCCTTGTTGCCGAACTAATCAGTTAGCGTGATTACTAGATGAACTACACTTTCAGGTGCCACTCCAATCCCAGTGTTCACAGACAAGAAATCGCCCATCCAAATAGCCGAAAATCCAAGATTTTCATGAGCGTACGAAGCACATAGATATTGATTGTCATTTTATTCGAGAGAAGGTGAAGTCAGGGTTCATTGAACTTAAGCACTTGTCCACTACCATGCAACCTGCTGATATACTCACAAAAGGATTAGGTGCTAGTCAACATCATCTCCTTATGACCAAACTTAGTGTGTTAGATGTCTTCCTTCAGTTTGAGGGGGTGTATTGAAATATAGATAAGTTGAGTTGTTGTATTGTGATTGGATTCAACAAGTTAGTTAGAGTCACATGCTTTACATTTTGTTATGCAGGTTATGCGGTCTGTTAAGTTGTTAACACTGTTAGTTGTGAGGTTAGTTAGAAACAACAAATATAATCTATATATATAGGCCGAGATGAAAAAGGGCACACACAATGAATTGATGATACACATTGAAATGTAGCTTCTTCTAGATTCTTCCAAAAGATCTCTGTTTTTTCGCATTCTCTTTTCTTCTTCGTAAGAGTTCACAAATTCCATAGTATCAGTACACAACCACAGTGTACTGGTAGGATCACGCGACTATCCCACTAAGTACAGTATACATAAGTCAATACAACACAATAATACATGCATACACCGAACATATACATTATCAACATCATTTACAGATATACAGTTATGTCAAGTTAATGGTCCTCTCATGGAACCCAAACCCAAACTGTTAACATACCAGTACGTGGTATCTGATCCAATGTTTATGTCAGAACGTGGCAATCGATCTCATAATTATGCCGGAATGTGACAACCGATCCAAGTTAGTGTGTCGGAAAGCAACACCCGATCCATTCAACAAGCCACAATCACAATCACAAAGTACATTCTCATAATCATACAATCAAGTCATGATTCATGGCATTCATCATTCATATATCCTCATGTACAATTAATATGATCAATAATGCAACATTACATACAAACATGTATCATAATGAAGCAAGAACAAACATACATCACACAATCATAGAATCACAACCATCACCTACCTCGAAACAAGCTTGAAACCCTAAGAAGCTTGATTGTTTCCTTTCCTGATTCGTTTCTCTTGTTCTTGGTCTACAAACAATCAATATAATATGAGAATCAATAAACAATCACTAATTACACGAATTACTAACAATTCTAACAACCCTAGATCATATCCATGATCATCATACCCATATTAGGGCTTTTTCCACCATGATTCTCAGATCAAAACTCTTCCCCATCGATAATTACCCATTAGATTACGTTCTACAGATCGAAAAATGGATTCGGGGAGTTAAAACCTTACCTTTAGCCTTAAAAATGGTGGAAAATTGTCAAGAATCGCCTGGGGTTCGTCTCCTTACTCTCAAAGTCAAAAAGTGCAGAATAAAGACGTTTTGGAGTTTATTTTTTACTTAAGTCGCGTCGGGTCCGCCACAACGGTCCTCACCCCGCTACAACGGCCTGGCCCGGCGGCTTGCACGGAACCAGTGAGTTATTTTAGTAATTCCAAGACCCCCATTTCACAACACACCTTCAACCAACGACACTCAAAAAATACCCGTTCACACTAAGTTCAATTTCGGGAGTTCTACTCACCCGAATTCAATTCCGTAAAGTCGTACGGATTCCTTAACGCCTTATCTATCTATTCATGTGATCAATTTCATAATTAGATCACCCAATTGCTACCAGATTTTTCTAGACTTTAATGACTCCGATTTCGTCCAAATCTGGACTAGGTTGGAAAATTCCAAGTTACTATGAAAAAGTTTTTCGACCCAAAATTTTTTCCAGTTGGCTTTTTTATAATGACGGAACCCGATCGTTACGTGTAAACTGTTTAAATACTTGTCGATTGCACATTCATTGATGCTCCTTTTAATTTTACACAATTTTTTTCGTTTTTGTTGTCTTTTATTTACCTTAATTATATTCAAAAGTGAATGATTCAATAAATTAGTATTTTTAGTCTTTCAAATATCGATAAATTTGACTTTGGTTTATATGTGGTGTATCGGATTAAGTGTATTTTATCTTCAATTAATTGATACGTACACTTTTGATCTCTTGTATAACGTTAATTTCCACAAATTTAATGAAATATTTGGTAATAAATCATCCAATTATTGATGTATTTGTATTAGTCGCCGAATTGTAATTTCTTATTTATTAAAAGTGTTTTTTTGCTTCAAATGATTCTTTATGTCACGGGAGGAGTTATACATATTTTATAAAATTCTTAATAAAAATATACTTTCTCCGTTTTAAATTGAGTGACTTGTTTTGATTTGGCACAGAGTTTAAGAAAGTAAAAAATACTTTTAAATTTTGTGGTCTAAAATTAAAGATCTGTCAAATATACCAAAATGTCATTTAATCTTGAAATTAAAAAGTTGCTAAAAAATGAAAAGAATATTTCCTTTTCAAACAGACTACTAGAAAAGTAGATCAAACAAATTAAAATGGAGAAAGTAATATTTTAATAATAAGTAATTGAATTCAGTCGAAAATCGTCCATTTAAACAATTAACTATGTCCCTATCTTATTTAGCGTGAATCTCAATTAATTAAAAATTCAAAGCAAATATTGAATGCCGAATGAAAAACTTAAAAGATGAAAACGAAATCATCTTTGACCCTATAAACTCTTTTAATAGTGGAACAAGATCATGCCATCATTCTAAAGTTGTGAAAGATTCAACTTTTATTGGCAAGCAAATAGATATACCTTATGTTAAAAGATAAAGAATAAACTCAATCGTCAATATGACTCAAAATCTTATAATTTTACGTGTCAAATTAAAAGAGTGCCCTTTACTTTTTTTTTATAATAATAATTGAAAGCTGGCTAGATCTCAATCATTATTAGTCATAACATTAGTTCATTCAATCAACAAAGAAGCCGTATTATAGTTGTCTTTAAATTCTGAGATCTTTTCAATATAATTTTATTTACCAAATAAATATATATACATAAAAGAAAGAAAGTTTTGGAAGTTAAAAGCTATAGCCTATACATATGTTTATAGCATAGGCTTTCAACTGTCCTAGAATAGTTTGACAGTAAGAGAATGAGTGGATTTAAAGCTGAGACTTGAGAGTGGGCGGCTTTTATATTCTATTTTTCATAATAATAATAATAATAATAAAAATAATAATAATAATAACAATAACAATAATAATAATTAAAAAGAATAAAAATCTTTTTGTTCTATGTGAGGAAACAAATTCCACATTGTACAACCAAAGATAAACTCAATCGAATTTAGGTTTATCAAGCTTTCGAAAGTTGCATCACTTGCATGCATTTTTTAAATTATTACCCCTCTGTTTAAATTTAATTGTCTTAGCTTGATCAACATAGAGTTTAAAAAAATATATAAAAACTTTGAATATTGTAATCTTAATTAACTATATATGTATTATGTAACAATAGTCCAATAAGAAAAACTATTTTTAAAATAGACTAAAAAAAGTAATTTAAGACAAATAAATTAAAACAGATAAAAAATATATTTATAAGAGAAAGAAATCTAAAATATGATCATAAAATTGTTTTTGGTAAATGGTAAGTGATGATACCATAGTTTATTTAAGAATTGAGGAATGCACCTTGTAGTGCTAGGGCACTCATAGTCAATAAAATGTTGTGCTAAACTACCATAATTTATAAATGTAGTACTGGATTTAAACTTGAGCCCCTTAATTATTGAAAAAATCTCTAATTTTATGTTTAAAAAATTCAAAATCTCTCTATATATATGCATAATTTAAAAATAAAATAATATTATATCTACAATGTATTTTTTTTATCGAGAAAATTCAGAAAGCTCTTTCACTACTCTCTAAATCTGCCCTGACTACAAGTAAAAGAAAGAATGCACTTAAACTTGTATACATAAGGTAACATAAAATTGCGATTTTTGAACATATTGCTAATTAAAAATTTGCCACACCCCCTTCCCCCTCCCCCTCTCTTCAAAAACAAGATTTAGTATTATATGTTTGTTTAATGGACAACGTAGTACGTGGAGGTGTCTAATAAATGTTTAAATTTTCCCCTACCACATGATATAACTCAATTGCAATTCACCTAACAAATTAAAAGAGGAAAAGATAAACAAGAAAATGACTAATCAACAGCTATATCTCGAACTGCGAGTAATTTACTAGCATTTGGTTTAGTGCAACGCTAGTGAAAACTTTTTTGATAGTCAATTTATTCAAATTATATATATAATATATAGTATGGTTAGCAGTTAAAATTGGGCCAAATCAGAAAAAACATACAAGATCAAGATTAGAAATTATTGCATATGAGTATCTAATGGGACACTCATAATTACCTTTTCCTCTCAATTTCCATGTGGGACATCCACATGAATTATTACAACTATATAGGATTTTCTGGAAGAGTTCTTATATATATGTACTCTTCTTTTTTTTTCTTTTCTTTTATCGTAGATACAATAAATCAGTGCGAGCATGAGTATATATGTTATTTCGTTTGTTTCAATTCATGTAATACAAATTTAATTCAAAGAGTCAGTCAAATGTTTATATGATTTATATTACATTTTACGTAATCTATAAATAATATATATTATATTTATAGTACTATGCAATTTTGAAATATAACATATTAATAAGGAACATAAGATAAATAAATTAAATGGAGAAAACAAATTAAATTAAAATATTCAACAAAAAAAAGAGTCAGAAAGTAACTAGATGTCCGTAGTTTCAGCTTTAACTATAAGGCTAGAAGCAGCTAAATCAATTTTTCATACAAACAGATAAAATAAAGATTATGATATAGACAAGTGAAACAACTAATTTGTTGCGTCTTATATAAGGGAATATACTATTAGTACTCCTTTATTTTAAAACTATATTTTTCACTATTGCTATTTATGTTTATTCTCAAGTTACTCAAAAGGGTTTGGGATAATGTAAAACTTCATTAAAAGCAAAGGATAAATATGAAAAAATAATAATCAAACATTCAATTATTTTAAATAATGAAAATATGCCCAAAAAATTCACTCATTAGGAAGTGAAGTGAGTTTAATTTTAACATTACCTTATTTTTGTGTCATATACAGAAGTTGTATTTATGATTTTTGATATCATTATACTTGATTGTGAAATATGACTGGACCATTAACAGAATAATTCAATCCATGCAATATGATAGAATAAACATTTATTCTCAAACCAAAAAAAAGGAATGGACAATGTAACTACAGGCATGGATTTTAATATGGCATGGATTTTAATATGGTTGATTAAATGTACTTTTACAAACCTAGAAATGAGGCAACAAAACAATCAACACACCAATGCTACATTTTTATTATTTGACTCTTCATTCTTAAAGGGGACCAAAATTGACTATTACCAAAACTCAAGCTGCTCTCACACACACACACACACACACACACACACACACACACACACACATATATATATATATATATAAATTAAATTAAATAAAAAAGAAAAATATATATTTTTTAGATTTGGCTTTATGATTTAACCATGTGATCAATTCATCTTACCGTCAATAATTAAGTTTCATTGTGATTTGAATTTGAGACCTCATGACTCTCAACCATTTCATTGACCATTAAGCCATAACCTTGTGTACTGTAGTCAATAATTAAGTTCCACTAAACCAAAACAACTTATGTCCAAAGAATTAAGTAAGTTTGACATGATAATTTATAACCAAGACACATAGAACCAAAAAAAACCCAGCATATATAACATAGGGCAAATGAGATTGATCAGAACTATTGGGATCCATATGTTAAGAGTGAATAACAAAATGTCAGTCTCATTGATGAATCATGACCAATTAGATATGTCCTTTTTATGGACAAAGAGTTAAACGTCCAATTAAAGTTGTATGACTTATTTCTTTCAATGAAAAATTACAAAGATGAAAACATGACCATGTGAAGCCTACCCAGTTTGTACTCTAAATATCATAATAATAACAACATATATAACTGGTTGCAGTGTGCAATCACAAACACGAAAACGTCCAAATGGCTAGTTGGTAAGGGAACATTGATTAAATCATTTTACCAGAAAATGTTATGTTGCACACGTGAGATCATTTAATTTATTTCTTACTCTTATCAAAAAAAAAAAAAAAAGTAACTCTATCGATCATAGCAAAATAGCCACCACATATTATTTCATTTGTTTTGTAACCAGAATATGACACTTGTTTGATGGGCGCTTGTTAAAATAAAAAATCACGTCTTTGCTATTATGATTTATATATAGTTTTTGATGTGATAGTAATTGTTTGATTCCAATACAATAAACTTTTTTCTTTCCGTGGACAACTTACCGAATCGAACAGGTCATTGAATATTCACACACACGGAAAAAAACAATTAGAAAAGTAGTAGTAAGATAAATTTAGAAAAAAGTGGAGCGTTACATGACACCATATGTCGAAACTTGGTTGTATTTTCTAAGAGGAGAAAAAATAAAAAGCATATATCACCTAGTGTAAAGAATGGGTCTCAAAATTATATAGGGGGTCCATTATATTGTTGGTATGATACACAACTTTCTTGCTTTTTCTCTTCCTTTTTGGAATATATATATATATATATATATATATAGCCTTTTTTTAGGCTTATTCTAGATAAAAAATCCTCTATATATTATCCACCAAAAAACAATCCTATTACCCTATTGTGTTGTCATATTCTATTTTCGAAATATCCTAACGACGATAAGGAATTGCTTGGATGGAAAATACCCCAATATTACATTAGAGAAAATGCCCACTTTATAATCGCATGATCAACAGGCAAATTTCACCGACGAACCATTAATGGGTTCTTAGCGTGGGCGCCCAAATCATGTTAACAGTGGTACCAAAGTAAGCCCAAAATTATAATGTACACCATTGTAGATCCAGTAGGAGGCATTTGGGTTCTTATAAAGTTCTATTGGGCTAGAAAGCTATATACATAAGAGCCCAAGATTGAGGCCCAAAATTTCACCAACCATATAAACAGCCATTCATTGTAGCAATGAGCTGTTGCTTCTCGTTAAGACATAGGATACATGTCAATATGAAATCATGATATGAAATTAAAGTTTTGTTGGACATGCAGTTTAAATTTCTCAATGTATTTTCTCAAAAAATAGTTTCGGCGAAAAACAATTTTTTAATTTCTAAAAATAAGTTTCTATTGCTCCTAAAAAAGGATAACCTACCTAAATCTCATTAGTTTAGGAGTTAATTATTTAGATTCACGTTTGTTTTTTGTATTACGAATCTTACTAGATTTGGACTTCGGATAAAGTATTTCATATACATGAGGTTAAAATTAGGAGCAATTTATTATAGATACACTATATTCAAGTGAATTCTTATGTATCAGACTCTCTCGCTTGCCTCGCTCTTTGTATCTGGTACCCAGATACATGTTTTTAGTATCCCTAATATATGTGTCGAAGTATGATTCACATGTATTTAGAGATTTTGCTCACCTCTCTCCCTGTTTTAAGTATATCTTGTAGTAAAAATACATGTATCTAAGTGTATCTTACTTAAAATTTGATATGAAGTTATTCATTAGTTCGATAATATTTAATTATTTCAAACTATAGGGAGAATTAGTAAATATGATAGAAATGTTTGCAATAGTTTTTAAAAAAAGTTTGACCAAACACCATTTTTTCTCTTAAAAAATAAACAGTTTTGAGCTCCCAAAAATTTGACCAAACAGGCCCAATGAGATATAACCTCAGGCCTTAACGAAAGGCCTTGTTTAAAATTAGGGTTTCTTCTTCTTCTATAAATGCTACTACCTCGCCGAAACGTTCATTAATTTTTCTTGTTAATATTATATTCCATTGCTCACTCCCCAGTTGATTACTTGCAGTTTTTGTGTATTATTATTTTGATTTTACCTTGCTTTAATTATTTTCCCCATCAAAATGATCTTCGTTTTACTTATCTAAATTGGGGTATTTTATTATATTTTTCTTGATGTTTGATCTGTTGTTTATAAAATTGTGTTTGTTGTTGCGATGATTATAAAAAATTCCTCGTACTGAATGCTATTGCCATGGCATGACAGACTCTTTTACACCCATAGAATATGAGCAACAACCACTTTTTTCATATTATTTTTCTGTATGCAATAATGGATCAATTTTAGTATTGTCTAATAAGTAGATCCAAAATTTGTAAACAATCAAGGAGTTGGCTTCATATTATATATATGGCAATTTGTTTTGCCTTGTACTTTTAAGCGTCTCCTAAATTGTGAAAAGGTGGTGTTTAAAGCCCTAAATTTTAATTCCAGAAATTGGGGTTACGCACACCTCCAAATTTCTTATTGAAACAATTTGTTTCCTGTACAATCAATTTGTAGTAATTTTCTCTGTGTGTGAACCAGACGTAAGGCAGGTGTTACCACATTTTATGGTTGTGGAAAACCGTTGAATGTCTGGAACAGTAAAGGGTGTTCTTCGTTGCCCGATAGTTCAATTCTATGACTACTCGAGCTACATCAGAACTCCATATGAACATCTCTTTTTACTTTAAAATAAGTGTCCATTACCTTTGAAAAGAATAAAGCAAATTAAACTTGCTATATCATCTAATCGAAGAGACATTGGTTGAACCAAAAAATGAATTATTTAATGAGTTTTGAAATATTTAAGTATCTAAACTTGAAATAATTAGTCTTTTTTTAATTTGCCAAACCTTTTTTTATAGGAAGAGAAGCCAAATGACTGCACTCTGAAAATACAGAATTACCTGGTGACAAATATGGATTGAAATTTTATGGCCTGTCCAATTTAGCCCATAGTTGTGTTTGGTGTTGGTTCTCATGTACTGGATTGAGGCTGGGGTCATGTAGTTTATGATCTGATTAGTTTTTAATCCATTTTAGCTGAAACCTTGTTAGTCTAAATTTTGGAATAATATTCGGCCAATTTATTAGTGCGAACTCATTTTAACATGCTCAATGTCCTGTTCTCTGTGATGGCTCAGTTGGTAATCCACAAGCATGACTTGGGATTGATCCCCTCAATTTCTTTTGAGTCAAACTTGATCCATAGGGCACAAAGTGGTGAGTAGTGATTGTGGGTTATCCTTGGTTTAAACTATCCTAGTCCCCTATGATCTCTATCGCTAAAAGAATTGCTTCTCAATTCTAATAACTACTTGTTAACTAGCTAATCTTGTACTCTATAGTATATAATTACCTACCTGACTGAAAATATGAAATAATAAAACATTATGTCCAAGTATTGTTTTTTCGAAATGAGAATCATTTTTTAATGCTTAAACATAAAGAATTGAAAATAGTGTATAATAACTGTATAATTAATGTATATGTATATTACAAATTGAGATGAGAACAAGGACCATTTCACATACTTTATGAGTAAATTCGAACCTTTTTCCTTATTTTTTTTTTCTTCACTTGCAATGTCACTTTTTCTCTTTTACTAGTTTTTTTACGGGGAAAAAAAGAAGAAGAGGGAAGAATGAAATAATGACACTAGAAAACAGATATTTATTTATTATTTTACACCATTAATCTTTGATTAAAGAATCATTTAGGATTAGAGAAGATTATATAATGGCATTAATTTAGAGAATCAAGGTTTTGACTTGAAACCGATCCATGTGCAATTGTGCTTCATCGACCTAATTTATATTGAATGTTGATGCTTTGGGCCAATCTATCAGCAATGAATGTAACACTATGAACTGGCACAATACCAAAATAATAATTAAAAAAATAATCTATGCATGCTTTAGAAATAAGGGTGCTTATTGGTTTGATTTTTCTCTTAAGAAATAATGGCTACATAATTAATGAATGACCATTAATTAAGACATAATTATTCTGGATATATTATTATGTATTTGAATAATTATATTCTTCTTTTTACTTTTATTATAAGTATGATAGATGTATTTATGTACCCATGCACAGATACATTGAAAACATTAATGTAATTTTTATATTGGATATATAAAATACTTAATACTGGATACATTGGATGAAATTGATATACACTGATAATAAATACAAATATACATGAAAAAATGAAATACAAATATAGAGAAATGAAGGGAAAAGCGAGCGAATACAATGTATTTAGAGGCAATTCAGACTAGCTACATAATTATTAAATTTATAAATGTATTAAATAATTAGCACAAATACTAGTGTGATTTATGAAAGTTGCTCAAAATATAGCTCAAAACTTGCATTTCAAATCTTTAACCCCAAAAAAACAATAGTCTATTCCCGATACAAAAACGGTTTTGCCGTTATTTAGGTAGTCAAATTTTCAAGTTTTTAGTTGCATAATTATTATTTTCTTTTAACAATGTTTAAAAAATTCAGTACTATTATATATCCGATATACAACAATATACAAAGATTTAGTTTTTTTTTTATAACAATAATTAAAAAAAATTTGATATACAATATTAGACACTATATATAACATTCTATAAAATTATAAGAGGCATTTATACACCCTATATACAATAGGGGAAAAGACCTGATATAACTTTCAATTTTGCGATTTAGAATTGGTTACAAAAGTGGCTCGTATTGTTACATAAATGACCCAGATATAACCAAAGTTGAGAGGTAATCAGACTCTTTCCCTATACAGATATATACAAAATATATGGAAGGCAGCAATAGCACAACACAGGATGTGTCTGGCAGGTACCATTTATCACATGTGGATAGAATGTAATTGTAAAATCTTTCAATCCAAGCAGAGAAGTGAGGACTACATGATTAGGCATATCATTAGAGAAATATATGGAAGATGATCCCAACAGAGGAGGATAGGAAGTAGACTACAACAACTCAATATGTATCCCTAGTATATTAATCGAGACAGTAGCTTAGAAGAGATAGATTAGAAAGTCTTGGAGCAAGATTGTCCAAGTCTGCTGTTTTTTTTAATTTGTTATGTAATGTTCACTTTGATAAATAAAATGTTTACTTACCAAAAAATATATATATATACAAAATAGTAGATCTCAATATCATTCGACTTCAATGTCACCAAGTCTCTTTAAGCGATGAAAGGGTAGAATACTTTTCTATTTGCTCAACTCAAGTGGAGGAAAGATAAACAAAAGTTTGCTGATCTTTTCATGAAGAAGTGATACTACTTTTCATGAACATAAATTGGTATTTAAATTCTCGAAATAGAGAAACTCAATGAATGAAAAATATTCATCATAAAAAATGTGAAATTTTGTATAGTTGAGAATTCTTTAAAACAAAAATAATAATTTTAAAAGCTAAGGGCATATGTTAGTTTTCAAATAAATCACATATCATTATTGTTTATGAATCAATAATTTTTTGTTCTAAAATAAATGTTAATACAAAATCTATAAAAACACGTTGAGTAGTTATTTTGATAAGAAATATTTGGAGAGAATTATTTTTTTCAAATGAAAATACCATAAAGTATTTGATAATTTTTTTTTTTTGATTGATCATATTGTGTAGAAAAACATTGTGAAGTACATTGAGTTGTCTCACTGAAAGTTTGTTATCTTAAATTAGAAGGAGGTCTCGACTTCAAGCCTTTTTCTTTTGTAGTCTCAAAACACTCTTTACAAAGTCATGATAAAAATTTGCAACCCTATATTTTGGGGGTAAAACTCCATAAACGCTTTTCTTTTTCTCTTTGAAAATGTACTCTAAAATCAATAGATGGAATCCAAAAAAAATATAAAATCAAAACATTCAAAATAGAATAGAAAATTACTCGATTATTGAGTACTTTTTAAAATTTTTTGGGAGAATTATATGGAGAGAGAATGAGAGATTTATTTTTATTTTCTGAAAATTGGACTACATGCTTATATAAAATCTAAAATACTTTGTGTGATTATCTTGTTTGTTTAATAATAAGACTCGTCCGTTCATCTTTTGATTTAACAGTAAAGTTTTTAGGGTCAAATTAGTTTCCGGGGCAAAAATTTTAAAAATAGATTTTGAGTTTTAATAGTCTAATTTCTATTTTTGTTTCTTTTATTCTTTTGGTGTTATAGTTATTTCTTTTTAGTTGAGTTTATCATTATCAACAAAATTTGATTGTAGTTTATTTTTCTGTTTACTAGAGCCATGCATGGTGTAGAGATGTAGTAGTCATATACCTCTTTGATATATCTTGTGGGAACATTCATCGAACAGTTGAATTTCGATGTGTTCAGGGAGTTGCACCTCTGCGGTTACTTTTTTGGTGAAAATTCTAGTGGACATTTTATCGAGCATATTGTCCATCATGTTAATCGATAGAAGTGTCAAATAACTTCGGATGACTCTTGACATTATCCACAAAGCTTAAGTTATTCTTTGGGCAAAGAAGAAATAATCATTCCGCTAACAATTGTAGAAATACTAATCCCCACATCTTCTACTATAACTTGTTGAGACGTAAATAAACATTTATCCTCCATCTTCTGTAGCAAATCTTGACTACTTTTAATTTGAGCGTCTACCTTAGGAGATTTTGCATAGGTTCATTTTCGAAAATGCAAGGCTCACTTCTTTTTAAAATGATTTCAATCAAAAAGTTATTTGTTATGAAACATCCGACGGAACCACTTGAGAGGCTTACAACCAAGATGTTGAAATGTGTATTACATGTGATTAGTTGAGTTAGTTAGCTTATTGTTGAATTAGTTAGCTGATTGATGTTTTAGTTTACAAAGTAGTTAATTAGCTTATTAATGATGCACAGTATATAAATAGCACTTGGTGACTAATGAGAAGTTAAGTCGGTCATTTCAGTTCACTGTTCTATTCATTCTCTTCTTCCTCTTCTTCCTTTCAAATGCATCTGCTCTATCTCAGCTAGGACAACATGGTATCAAAGCTAGTGACGATGGAGTTCTAGCTGGTGATTCGAGTTGTTTGCAAAATAGATCTTTTCCTTTTTTGAGATTTGGAAGAACAGTGAACACTGGCAGAGCCTCATTTTTTTCTTCACTTCGATCGAGATCTACTTCCTGGAGTAATTCAATGAAAGTTGCACTGCTAGCAAAAAACAAAATTGGTTTTATTGATGGAACTTGTCGTAAAGCTCACTACAGAGGTGATTTAGCTCATGAATGGGCGAGATGTAATGCTTTTGTATTATCATGGATTTCCAATTCAGTTTCGAAGGAACTTGCTAATGGACTAATGTTTTCTTCTGATGCGCATAATGTTTGGAAAGATTTAAGGGAGAGATTTGATAAGCGAAATCTGACTAGGATCTATCAGATTCATCGCGAAATTAGCACAATGAGTCAAGGAATTTCCACTGTTTTTGAGTACTATTCTAAGTTGAGAAATCTCTGGGATGAGTATGTGTCTTTAGTGCCTTTACCAGCCTGTGATTGTGACAAATACAAGGTGTATGCAGGACATATGGAGCGGTAGAAACTTATGCAGTTTTTAATGGGTTTAAATGATAATTTTGCTTAATCGCGAAGTCAAATACTCTTGATTGTTCCTAGTCCTAGTCTCAATCAGGCATACAACATGATTATGCAAGATGAGAGTCAAAGAGTTCAATCTAGTTTGATTTCTAATTATGTGTTGCCTCTACAGAAAATGAATGTTACTGATCCAACAACATTAGCCTCTTCACACACAAATAGGTTCAGTCAGACTTCAGGATTATATTGTGATCATTGTCACTTACACAATCATACTAGGGCCAACTGCTATAGATTGATTGGCTACCCTCCAAATTTTAAGTTCACAAAGAAGAAAGGTGTTGATGATAAGAATGGTAAGGGTCAGTCAGCTAGAGTTTTTTGGTAATAGAAGGCCTCAAGCCAATAATGTGAATCATGATCCTCAGGATAACATTGAACCACCACCTCTTGCTCCTGGTCAAACAGTACCCTATTTTACTCCTGATCAATACAACAATTTGTTGAAGTTGTTTGACAAGGATTCTGGACCTAAGAAGGCTTTTGCTAATATGGCAGGTATTGTTTCTCCTCTTCCTTCCACTTTCAACACCACTCACACTTGTTCTGATATAGGTAATGAAACAGTTCCCTGGATTGTTGACACTAGGGCCACACATCATATGGTTTCTAGCTTGGATACTCTATTTAATTCTCTTCCTGCCCACTCATCTTTTAATAGTGTCTCTTTACCTAATAGCCAAACTACCTTAGTCACTCATACTGGTTCAGCTCATTTTTTAGAAAATAATGACATCCACAATGCCCTTTATGTCCCTCAATTTACATATAACCTCTTATCTGTTTCTAAACTTACTAAAGAGCTCAACTGTTGTGTCTCTTTTTATCCTCATTTCTGTCTTTTTCAGGACCTTTGCACTGGCAAGGTAAAAGGGATTGGTAAGGAAGAAGCAGGTCTATACATACTTCCTTCCACTACCAAGCATCCACCTCTTGCCAATGCACTTCATCACACTTCTAGTCCTGCTGTTTCATTCAATTCAACCTGTTCAAACCACCATCCTTTAGATCTTGCTACTTGGCATCTAAGGCTTGGTCATGCTCCTGTTTCTGTCCCTCACAAGATTGAATCCATCAAATCAGCTCTCCAACACCAAGTTTTTCATCATTGTCATGTCTGCCCTCTAGCTAGGCAATCTAGATTTCCCTTTCCTACTAGCACTAAGAAGACTGCATTTCCTTTTGAACTTCTACACATGGATGTTTGGGGTCCTTATAAGCAATGCACTTATAATGGTCATAGATTTTTCCTTACTATTGTTGATGACTATTCTAGAATGACATGGGTTTTTCTATTGCGATATAAAAGTGAAGTTGTCAATTTTATTTCAGCTTTTATTAATCTTGTCAAAACTCAATTTTTAGCTACTATCAAAACCATTTGATCAGATAATGGTCTTGAGTTTTTTAACAATCAATGTCGCACCATTTTTTCTTCTCTTGGTATTGTGCACCAAAGCACTTGTGTGCACACTCCACAATAAAATGGCATTGCTGAAAGGAAGCACAAACATCTTCTTGAGATAGCTAGGGCACTTAGATTTCAAGCTCACGTGCCCTTGAAATTCTGGGGTGACTGTATTCTTACTGCCACTTTGTTGATAAACAGACTTCCTTCCACTGTTTTAGCAGGCAAGTCTCCTTATGAAATTTTTCACAAACATCCTCCTAAATTGCATCATCTCAGGGTCTTTAGGTGCTTATGTTATGCCACCACACCTCTTATCACTGACAAATTTTCTCCTAAAGCTTTTCCCTCTGTTTTCATGGGGTACTCAGATACACAAAAGGGTTATAAGCTTTACAACATTGCTACTGGCATTTTTTTTGTTAGTCGAGATGCCATCTTTAAGGAACATATTTTTCCTTTTAAACATCCTAAAGACACTTTCTTATCTTCTTTACCACTCTTTCATACTTCTACCTTTCCCAATTCTCAATCTGCATTTCCCTATCCATCTGATGATGTTTTTCCTCCTACATCTCCTTCTCCCATTCCCCTCAACCCTAACATCTCCTCTTCTGCTCCTGCATCTCCTGTCCTTCCTTCTGATCCACTATCTCCTGTCCTTCCTTCTGATCCACCATCTCTTCCTTCATTACGTAAATCTTCCAGAGTCCCCAAACCTCCCATTTGGCATACTGACTATGTTACCTTTTCCAATGCTGCTCATCCTATCTTTAATTTCGTTCAATACTTCAACCTTCACCCAACCTACAGGTCTTACCTTTCCACTCTTTCTTCAACTATTTCTGAACCAACTTCTTTTGACCAAGCTTCCAAGGATAGTAGTTGGATTCTTGCTATGGACCAAGAAATTCAGGCTCTTAGTACCAACAAGACATGGGATATTGTTGACTTACCTCCTAGAAAATCTTCTATTGGTTGTAAGTGGGTCTACAAAATCAAGTTCAAGGCTGATGGCAGTGTTGAAAGATACAAAGCAAGACTTGTTGCTAAGGGGTTCACACAACAGGAAGGTATTGACTATCATGACACTTTTTCTCCTGTGGTCAAAATGGTCACTGTGAGGTGTGTTGTGGCTTTGGCTGCTCAATCAAGCTGGTGCCTTTTCCAAATGGATATCTACAACGCCTTTCTTCAGGGTGACTTGTTTGAGGAAGTCTACATGTCATTACCTCCAAGATTTGGCAGCCAGGGGGAGAACAAAGTGTGTAGACTGCTCAAATCCTTATATGGTTTGAAGCAGGTGTTGTGTCGTAATTTCCCTATCTGTAGAAAAATCACTTTTTGAAATGTTCTAAGTATAAAACAATTTGAAAAATACTTAGAAAGAGTCGCCACTTAATTTTTTAAAGAAATTAAGAAAACTTATAATTTTCAAATATTTGCTTGAAAAAATCATTTGAAAATACCAAAGAGGGTTCGGGGTTCAATTTACACTTCGAGAAGGGTTTAAGCATTCGAAATGTCCGCTAACATGCGGTTGACACAGAACGACTTGACTAAAATATATATTTGACTAATTTTTGAGAAAAGGTGATTTAACATAAGAAGAATTACTTATAACATTTGATTAACTTTGAGAAAATAATTAAATAAATGACGCATTTTTATTTATTTAGAGAAGGGACCCAAAAATGAAACATTTGACTCGACACACAAGATTTAATAAAATTAGATTAATTAGAATTTATTTGATAATTTTGAAATAAATAATCTAAACAAATTTAATAATTTAAGCATGAAAATCATTTTTTTAATTAATTGAAGAATGAGAGCAAAGTTTTGACTAACCTTTTTTTTGAGAAAATGTCCAAGTAAAGAATACATATATATATATATATATATATATATATATATATATATATATATATATATATATATATATTATTTTATTTTAAGTTACTTGAGGAATAAATACTTTGACCTTTAAATTATTTTTTAAACAAGTAAAAAGTGATTGAGTGTGAGACATTAAAGAATAGGTTGTTGTTTTATATATTTGTATTTTTTTTTTTTAGAACAAAAGATTTAACTTAAAAAAGTATAATTTGGCCAACATTTTTAATTAATAAAATAGATCTAAAAAAGTTAAAAGTTAACCAACACAAGGAAATAACTTATCTTTTGGGATTCTAATTAAGTTAATTAAAATTTATAAAGTTAGAGTTAAATAGCAAACAATAAATAATCACAATTAAATAATTAAAGAGTAAGAGAGAAATTGAATTTGGGCCTCCTTTTGGGCCAAATTTGCTGAAATTTTGGCCTTTAAACCAATCCCGTTTTTGTATATATCTGATGTATATCAGTGTATATCGAATGTATACAACCCATTTTTTCGCTTTCCAGGACCTGTACGTCATCTCCAAAGACTTGTTCATCGATTTTTCAAGGTTGGCTGACTCGAATAAATAAAAAAAGGGAATTTGAGCCTTTACGGCTCTCTCGAAATGCAAGAGGAACGTGATTGGAGTTCATGAAAAACTCAAGCCGATTTCACATGCAAACACAAATAAAATCATATTAGCACAAGATGAGGAAAAATTCTAACACGTTTCTATAAAATGAACAACATTACGGTAACCAATAACTTAGCACGACAAATCACAATAAAGTATTATGGACAAATCTAATAACCTAAACCACTCAGTCAATTACTCGTTATTGGCTACAATGAGAAAATGGACCGAAGCTGTTTTGATTCTCATTCATAACAAATATTAACCTTTTAAAAGACCAAATTATACCATATGTGTCATTCAAACAAAGAAATTAAGACTAAAAGTATAAACTAGATACTGTAGACACATATGGTATATAAATTATGAACAAATTCCATTCTTTTAGTCTCTGCCAATTTTCAGTTTCATGCATACTCTCATATTGACATATATTAAATGAACTATTAAGAAAGTAGACATCAAATAGAGCCACAAGCAATTGCCCTTGGAAATGAAGAGTCGACATGTCACATAATGAAAGATTAATCACCAAAAGAGATAATGTTTCAATAATCTTGCAGACCAGACTCTAACAAAGCAAGATTTGGAAAATAGAGCATCGATTTTAACTCCACTTTATAATAAAATAGTCATTCCTTACTCTCTTAAGAAGCTACAAACAACAAACATGAAGATTGACATGCTAGTAAGGCAAGATGAATAAATAAATAAATAGTCGAAATAAGAATCCACAAAGAACCTAAGATAAATAATATCGATTTATGAGATGCAGGATAGGATAACTAGCAATACAATATTAAGGAGACCTCGAGATAAACTAATACTCCATTAAGCAAAGGACTACTATATCACTTCAAATCGAAAACATGGGATAAAATTTGGACTAAATACAACAAAATGTCACCGTTCACTGGCGCCATCTTTATGCTAGCAAGAAGCTCTCTTAACTAAGATGAACCGGTGAGTCACAAAAAATGTTTAATCTTCAAATATATAAACAATCATAACCAAAAAGAAAAAAAAAAAAAACTGCTACAACTATGACACTAAAATGAGAAGGAGCTTCAAAGTTCAATTAGAACAAAGATACATTTTCTTGAAGATAGCTTTAATAATCAGTGATGTAGGCCAAACAAATAAAAGTGCTGCCCTCCAAATGCTAAAGAAAACATTTAGAACGGGATCATGTTATGGAAGACGAGAGTGATACCACGAAGCAAACAGTAGGACAACATACATTCATCTAACAAATTGAAATCATAGTGGGAGCAACATTCGAGATATTAACCATGGCAAGCAAGTCATTAAATTAAATTCGAAATATCACAGAAACGACTACGACTTTGAATTTTTTTTTAAGGATAATGTTGGTATTCAGCTCGTACTTAGTCAGTTTCAAAAGAGAAAAAAAAAACAAGAACATTTTTTATGATAACATAGAAATCTTAACTAAAGCATCTACTTATGTACGATCATAATAGACGCACAAAGATTGACAAAAAGAACCAAAAGCTATAACCGAGATAAAGGTGAGATTGTCACCTCTTTTTGGGCAGCGAAATGGAGACAAGGCGAGCTAGTAGACGACTTCACCACGGAATGCTCAAGCACAAACAGTAGCCAAGAAATCTAAACAAGCATATCAAACCCAAACACTAAAAAAAACGATTATTTCCTCTGTTTTTCCTTGAGGTGTATTCAGTCAGTATTTTAACTAATTTTTCTGCCTTAATTAAACAAATTCCACCACCTTACAATTGAAGAGAAGAGATGTATTTATAGGGGGAATTAGGGTGAAAAACGGATAGGAACAAGGGTCAAAAAAGAAATTCTCCTGCGATTTCAAAATTCAAAATCCAGAACAGTGAGCAGCTGGGTTTGCATGAAATTTCATCCCAAATCCCCGGAAATTCGGATGAAAGGATTGGCGTGGACGACTTAGATCAAACCCACCGCCCTTGTGCTCGACGTGGCGCCATCTCATTGCCACAAGGTCGATTGGACGCGGCTGGCAGGGCTGGAACGAGTTGGTGAGGGCAGCTATTATTGACTTGCAAGCTGCTGTTGACGCTTCTGAATTTTTCTGTGCATTCCCATGTTGTTGAAGGAGAAAGAGAACGCAGAGGTCATTTGCTTGGGCTGCTGTTTGTTGAAATTGAAAGGGAAAAGGGGTTGGGTCGGGTATGCTGATGGAATAGGTTTGGACTGGACATTTAAATTAAGAGAGGGCTGAAGGGAATGTTGTGGGCTGCTGAAATTGATCAAGCAGGCCCAAAACTTGAGTCTTAAACTTGGTCTAAAAAGGATTTAAATTGGGTTAGATTTGTAATAGGAAAAATGGCTAAAATGGGAATTAAGAAATTAGCCAAATTGATATTTAATTAACAAATTCGGCTAAAACTTAAATAGGATGAATTAATAAATTAATTAATGAGCTTCTTACCTTCAACGAAATAAAATAATCAACTCAAATATGAACTAAAGAATTTAAAAATATAAACTACTAATTAACCAAATATTTAATTAAAATAAAAAGTCTTTTTGGGATGATTTTCAAATATTCATAAAATATACTAGTCATATGCAATTATGTGAAACATATATATCATCTAAAAATTATGAAAAGTGATAAAGTTATTTAAAAATCTTGCAAACTATATTATTATTATTATTATTATTGGAAATTTTATAAAATTAATTATTTTAAATCGCTTGAAATTGGAGAAGCTCGAAATGATTAATTTATATTATGGAGGATCAAAATTGGGTGTCAACAGCAGGCCAACAGACAGTGGAATCAGAAGCTTACCAATGCACTCATACAGTCAGGCTTTACACAAAACAAGCTGAACTATTCACTATTTACCAAGGCAAATGGTACTGGTGATATTGTAATAATTTTGATATATGTTGATGCTGGATCAAAGCCAACCAGTACACCACTTGAACAGAATCAGAAGCTCACAAGTGTGGAATATGACAGACAATTCAATATTACTGATGATGATGAGTTGGAGGACAGGAGAATTTATCAAAGGTTGATTGGAAGATTATTATATTTAGCCATGACGAGACCAGATATTTCATTTGTTGTGCAACACTTGAGCCAATTCATGCATGATCCTAAGAAGTCACATTACAATGTTGTTTCATGTAGTGAGGTACATTAAGGGACAGCCTGGCTTAGGACTGTTGATGAGTAGCAAGAAGTCAGGAAGAATTAGTGCCTTTTGTGATGCAGATTGGGCTTCATGTGCATTATCAAGGAAGTCTGTAACAAGTTTTGGTATAAAGTTTGGTGAGACACTTATTTCATGGAAATCAAAGAAACATAACACAATATCAAGGAGCTCAGCTGAAGCTAAGTATAGAAGCATGGTTACTATTGTAGCAGAATTGGTATGGTTACAAGGTTTATTGAAGGAACTTGGCATACAAGTTGAATTACCTATGGAGCTATATTGTGACAACAAAGCAACAATACAAATTGCTTCAAATCCTATGTATCATGAACGAACTAAACACATAGAAATAGACTGCCACTTTATTAGAGAAAGATTGCAAAAAGGGCTGATTAAGACTGCACACATAGCTAGCAAAGAGCAAATGGCAGATGTTTTCACTAAGGCACTGGGAAAGCAACTACACAATGATATGTTATTCAAGTTGGGAATGTTAGACATATTCCAACACCCAACTTGAGGGGGAGTGTTGAAATGTGTATTACATGTGATTAATTGAGTTAGTTAGCTTATTGTTGAGTTAGTTAGCTGATTGATGTATTAGTTTACAAAGTAGTTAATTAGCTTATTAATGATGTACAGTATATAAATAGCACTTGGTGACTAATGAGAAGTTAAGTCGGTCATTTCAGTTCACTGTTCTATTCATTCTCTTCTTCCTTTCAAATGCATCTGCTCTATCTCAGCTAGGAGAACAACTTTCAACACAAGATATAAAGAAGGAAGAAGCAACCAATGTTCCTCAGAGAAACCAAGGAAAGTGAAGTATCGATCTGACCTATAAATTTGGTCCGCTGAATCACCATGTGATACCACCACTGCCAACAGAGTATGAAATTGAAAGCACTACTGTAACATATCAATTCAACATAAACACAAAATACATTTAGAATTACTTAACTCAAATTACAACTTAGAATCTGAAAACTAGAGCATATATGCCCTTCACTCTAATGGAAGACTAAATAGGGACACGTGGCACAATCTTATCCGTCTATCCGATATTTAATAAATATCTGGTCGGTGGATAAGATTATGACATATGTATGTCCGTTAGTATGAAGGGTATATATACACTAGCTTTGGACGGTAGGGGCACCAATATCCCAAAAGTATGATGGGGGTTGTCTGCATACCATTTACGATAGTTCGGGAATATATTTATCCTTTTTTCCTTTTTTCTATTACAACCAGCTGTTCAAACTCACCCCCAAATATATTTTGGGGCTTTACATTGCTTCTTCATCCTAATAATGTACTTTCTTTCTATTGATAGTTATCTCCAGTTAATTTCAGGACTCACGTATCTTCTTTCAATTTTGATCCTACAAATCGGTATGACTTTTCCTTGTAATTTTGAGTCTCTAATTTTGATGATTCGTAGAATTTTATTACCTAAGTCCAAGAGAAAAAAGTCATACGAAAGTGACATAAAGATAATATTTTACTATATTGTACCGATTACTGATAAGAATAATAACTTGATGCAGAGTAAAAGAATTTGAAATGGTGATGATCAATCATTAAGAACTATAGGGTGAATCGTTATGCATTATTTGCACATTCTAATGCTATAGATTTACAGGTAAGTAGTCCGTCACTTTCTTTCATACGAATTTTGCTTTAAAAAAAAATAAATATTTTTTAAATCAAATGGAAGGGAACTCCTACAACTCTCATGCTATCTAATGAAGTGCCTCAAGAAAATGGGATGATCAATTTTGTAGGCTTATCTTGCCAATGTGCTTTGTTGTTACAACATTGTCATTTTTTGGGTTTTTTCTTTTCACATCCGTCTTACAACTACAATATTAAGTTAAATACATAGCCAAACTAGAAGATGAAGTATTTAATATTTCCTTCCTATATATTAGTTGTGAACTTGTAGTGATCTTTTTTGGTCTTCTTATCAATGCCTTTACACAAGTAATTCTTTTACTTCAAGAACTATATTTTATGTGTATTATATGCAATTTATGGCCTCATTTTATTTATGTATCACGGAGAATTTATATAAATGTATTTCTTTTTGTAGCTTATAATAATGTTTCTATTTTCTGATTTGCTGCCTGTGGATTTTTTCTATGGTAATTAAAATTTCAAAGGAAAAGGTGGTCTTTGGATAAGATGCCAAAGTCACGTTTATAGGTGTCTTTTTGAGAAAAAATGTGATAATTGTAGTGGAAGTGGAATCAAACTACACTTAAAAGTACTTACAACGCAGTGAGATGGTACAAACTTTGTAAGCTGTGTTGGTACACCAAACTGTCAATTTCACTTATCTTAGGATGATTGTAGAGAAAGCTTAAGAGGCTGAATTATTAATTATGATGAAAGTTGGAGTCTTAGAATCTCTTTAACAATTTGATAGCTTTTTCATTGTTGAAAAGGTAGAATTGATGTGCCAGAAGAAATTATTTATGTGTCAAATATATGTTATTCTCAGTTCTCCGTTTGTTATCATCTGCTTTGATTCTCAAGTGTTAGAATTGAAGGCGTTTTTGTGTTTCTGTTTTATCTTTTGTGATTTTTCAGTCATATCTTTTGGTATTTAAAGTTACTTTTAAAACTTTGCAGATTGATCTTCCACAAGAGAAAGTTGAACTCTTACATTTTAAGAAGTTCATCACCACGATGTATTGTTGATATATTAATTTTCCCACTCTCAAGTTCGTAAATATACGTGATGTAGGATTATATAAAATATCTTTATTTGGTTTATGTTGCTACAATTCAATCAATAACACTCAATTATAACGTAATGACATTATGTTAGTGAAAACTTACAAGATAACAAAAATACAAGATTACAATTGAAAATAAATATGAAGAAAATAAATCTCTTCAGGCTGAGGCGCGGATATCTCGCTCTCTTTAAGGAGATTCAAGCCCACTGCAAGCAAATGTTTTCACCGATCCAAGAGTAATCCTCTTTGACTTGTCCCCTCCAGATACAACAGCCTTCACAAAAATATAACTCAACAACTCTGGACAAGAGTTGAGTCCAAAGCTCCACAAAGAAGAACACCTCCCTTCAACTAATAAGAACTCTCTTTTTTAACGAACTCTTTCACTCTATATTTTTCTTATGTGTTATATCTCCCAAACCAAATGAAGACAACCACTATTTATACTAGAAGAAGTCTTCCTAGCAATGAATAGGAAGATGAATGGTGTAGTAAATAGTGAAGATAAATATTTTAGGGGTTACATATGTTACATAGGTTACAAGGAATAATGGAGGAATAAAGAATGAGATAATGAGAGGGGTAACTATTGTCATCAATGGCTGATGAACATGCTGCCATGCTGCCAAGGTTCCAACTTTCACTGGAACGTTTTTGCCAGCATTATATGACCACAAAATCAATGGCCAAATGAAGGAGTAATTAGGCAACATTAAGACACCAAAATAATGAGCAAATTTAATATAAACAATAATATTAAAATGCTCAATAACCAACACATTATCATACTTACTGTGTTTACCAATTGTTTTAAAAGTGAATAGGATAAATTAGATCAACAAATTAGTCATGTTGGGCCCGGACATCGCATGAGCTTTCCCTTCTAGTAAAGAAAATAAGAGAGAGAAAAGAACAAATAAGCACTGAAAATAATTTAATTGGTAAGAGCTGATGGAGAAAATATCACGTGGTCATAGTTTTTGGGCAAACTTCATTACTTTCCATGTAACCTAACTTAGATTTCATTTTAGATTGACTTAAAAATTAGTCAAATATACTTTTAAGTTATTTTTAATTTTTGAGAGTATTTAATAAAGTAAAAAATAATTTAAAATTACTTAAAAAAATTAAAAGTTAAAAGCATGCGCTCTCCTATTTTTTTTTTTTAAAGTTAAGCCAAAAGGATTCATATAACACTATAGGAATTTTAAATAAGAGATAATAATTTAAAGAGAATATCACATAAGTTCAAGTATATAAAAATATTTTTCTTATTTTAATTTATTTATCTTAATTTTTTTCTCTTTCAAAAAGATTTTTTTTAATTCTTAAATTTGATATTTAATAGTAATTTAATATTAAGATGCTTATTTTGTCATTAATGAAAAAATTCTAGTAATAAATTATTTATAATATATTTAGATTTCAAATTTTAAAAATCTTTCTTCTTTTTAGTTCTATAAATGCCAAATTAATACACCACATAAATTTAAATAGAGAAAGTATAATTTAGAGAGATATTAAATATTTTCCTAAAGAAAATTGGTGGGACACCTAACATGATTCGCTCTGGCCATGACAGTGACATTAGCATATTAGCGGCAAAGTTAAATTGCCACATGTCCTCAAAATTTCAAACTGTATGGTATGATTTAATATTTAATTTTACTATAAACTTTTAATTAAAACGTTACATATTCTTAATTCCCATTGTATTAAGCCACACGCGACAAACACATAAAGTTGCATCGAGCCAGTCAATTCAACACGTCAAAAGACTTTGGCCTTAAGATAAGGGGCATGCAAAATAGTAAATGACTAAATTGCCCATACATTCAATTAACAAAAAATAAGGTTATACTTATAAAATGGAGGATTAAATTTATATGAATTAAATTAGTCTCTTATTTATAAAATAAATGAAGAATAATAATGATATTTTAAGTACAAGATAACATTATACTCATTCTGTCCCGATATATATAATGACTGAAAGTCAATTTAATTAATTTTTAAAATTAAACTAGATAATCAATTTAATATTTTAAAAATTAAATTTTACATGTTCAAAATTTATATGAAATTATTCTAATATCAATATAACTAAATAATATATTTTAAAATATTAATCAAAATTTATAATTAAATCTCGAAAAATAAAATATATACATGTCTGGAGATGGAAATGCTGTCTCTTAATTTTTGATAAAATAACATTGATAATTGCACGATAGTTTATAATACTTCATCAATACTAGGTATTGTCATATGTATAAAATAAAATAAACAAATGAATTAACTAAAGTATGTCCAAATATAACAAGTATAGATACTTTATCTTCAAATTAATTAATGTCTGATTATATTAATTATTAAATTTTCTGTTTCTATTATATATTTCTCCTGCTTTAATTCGTTTTTCCTATTTAAATTTGGTACAAAATTTAAAAAGTAAGATTTTTTTTGTATCATAAGCTCTTAAATTAAAGATATCCCTATATATTGTAACCTTAAATATGTCACAACAATTATTTTTTTATAAAAAGTTATATTTCTTAAAAATAGATTAAAATAAAAAGTAAAACAAACAAATTAAAACACAAAAATCTAAGTATTATTTTTCACTTTATGTCTATATCTAGTCTAAAAAGGATTAATATCATGATATGTAAGGTAACAGAAAAAAAAAGTATTAAAAAAATCTTTGAACTTGACGTAAATTGTTATGTTAGTTTCATCCTTAAACTATTGATAACTTTAAAAATAATTTTCCACTTAACTAACTAACTTTAGATACACCCCGATTTGATACATGACATAACAAGTGGTCCCAAATTATTGCAGGAGTATGAAACTCTTGGTAAAAAACTTGACGAAAATTTAAGGATTTGTTTCACTCATATTGCAAGATTGGAGATGTATAAAGGTAGTTTTAAGACTATCGATAGTTTACAATTGAAATTAATAACTTTACCCTTAGTTCCGAGGTCTTTTCAATACTTGTCTAAAAGCAAAAAAATAAAATAAAAATAGTGTAACAAGGGCATTATTGTCCTATTTTTTATTTTTCTAAAAAGGAAAACAAATGATTAAGGAAGGAAAGGGAATAAAATTAATTAATGATTTGTATTAGCCGGTAGAGGTGGGGTACTAGACAATAGAAACGGCTTCTTTGTAATCTTCTTTACAACTGCCATCTCTCATAAAATAAAAATATATTTCATCCTTTCTGGCCTATATTTTTGTCTCTAAATTTCATTCTTCCACAAATTCCTCTCTATTTTTATTTTTTGTAACTAATATTCTGCTTCAACCATTTTTTTCAGGGTCACAAAAAAATCTAAAAGTTTTATTTATTTTGTTGTTTATCTATAAATCTGTCCATTTTTTTCTGTGTCTGAATTTGTGGGTTACATTACAAGTGGATTGATCTGTAATACAGGGATTGATAGAACCATAGAAATATAGTTAAAGAAGGAGAAAGATGTGGGGTATCACTAGATTTTTGGAGAAAGTTTATATTTTTGAAGAAGGGGGATCTGGGTATTGTTCAAAGAAGAAGGATGATATTTGTAATGAGGTAATTTTTTCTCTCTCTTATGTTTTTCTGTGTTTTTCAAAGTTTTAGTTTAATTTTCAAAAGGGGGTAAATTTTTGTTATTGAAATTTCATAGTTTTAGGTTTATATTTGATTTGATTTGATTCAAGGTTCTGTATCCCTTCCTGTGAGCTTTTCTGTTTTGAATTAGTAAAGAAGAAGGAAATTGTGAATTTTGATTCTAGATTGTTCCTTTTCATAGTCCTTTCCTTGTGTTTTAAATGAAAGTGCCCTTCCAACAAGTATTTTTCTACTTTTGCTTGAAGCTTAATTTAATATATATGGCATTACTCATCTTGGGGTGTTAACAATCAGCACAACACAATTTGGGTAGGTACTTAAAAGAACTCTGTTGCTCGGACTCTTTAAAAAATATATATTCGGGTGGGTGCTGGGTCGTCCAAAAGTAGTACAGTTTTGAAGCATGTGACATGGGTGCTGCAACATTTTTGAAGAGTCCGTGAATCATATTCTTGAGTCGTGTCACATATTACTTCACCATGGTTAAGTGAACTATTTTAATTAATTTGGGTATGGTCAATTATGGGACTTATATTGCTTCTGCTTAATGGGTGTTGTTCAAACTTCAAACTCAACAAGTTTATTTTTTCTATTTAATAGTTTTTTTGCTTATGAATTAGAGCTATGTGATACAGGATGTGTCTTTTTTATTTTTGGTACCTTGGTGAATGTTATCTCAGTTTGCTTTTCTCTAACTGAGGTTTTGTTGATTGCAGGGAGCTGGTCGAGCATTGAGCATGTCGAGACTAAAGTGCGCACTTCGTGGCTTGGACCTGAAAACATATATCTTCCTTTTTTTGTTTGTTCCAACATGTGTGTTTGGTATATATTTGCATGGACAGAAAATCACTTATTTTCTACGACCTTTATGGGAAAAGCCACCAAAGCCTTTCCATGAGATGCCTCACTATTATCATGAGAATGTGTCGATGGAGAGTCTCTGTAAACTTCATGGATGGGGAATTCGGGAGTATCCTAGGCGTGTCTTTGATGCAGTGTTGTTTAGTAATGAGGTGGAAATGCTGACCATACGGTGGAAAGAGCTGTACCCTTATGTAACAGAGTTTGTTTTACTTGAATCCAATTCAACATTCACCGGATTGCCAAAGCCTTCATACTTTGCTAATCACAGAGATCAGTTTGAGTTTGTTGAATCAAGATTGACATATGGGCAAATCCCCGGGAGATTTAGGAAAGGAGAGAACCCTTTTGTTGAGGAAGCTTATCAGAGACTTGCATTGGATTATCTCCTCAAACAAGCTGGTATTCAGGATGATGATTTGCTGATAATGTCGGATGTTGATGAGATACCTAGTAGACATACCATCAATCTCCTGAGGTGGTGTGATGACACACCTCCAGTTCTTCATCTCCGATTGAAGAACTATCTCTACTCTTTTGAGTTCCTTGTGGATAGCAATAGCTGGAGAGCTTCTGTTCATCGGTACCAATCTGGTAAGACAAGGTATGCACATTATCGACAGTCAGACGTCATCTTAGCAGACGCAGGATGGCATTGTAGCTTTTGTTTCCACCACATAAGTGAGTTCATATTCAAGATGAAAGCCTACAGCCATTTTGACAGGGTAAGATTTTCTCATTTTCTGAATCCAAAGAGAGTGCAAAAGGTAATTTGTGAAGGAGCTGACTTATTTGATATGCTACCGGAGGAGTACACATTCAGGGAAATCATAGGCAAAATGGGACCTATTCCCCACTCCTATTCTGCCGTTCACCTTCCAGCTTATCTTTTGGAAAAGGCAGACCAATATAAGTTTCTCTTGCCCGGTAATTGCATGAGAGAAAGTGGCTGATCTTGGAGTGTTAAGTTGTGTTTTCTTTTCGTAAATGTCAAGGGTGCAGTTTCGCGTTGCTCCTTGTGAAGCAAATAGAGGATCCTTAACATGTTCAGCATTAACATTTCCATAAACTATTTGGAATGTTTCAAGATGATTTTGGAATTGACGGGTTGTGTTTTGTATATACTTGTTAGAGAAGATTTTCTTGATCAGGCATGGCGAGTTTTCTGTTGGAACTGTTATTAGTTTAAAGTTGTGCATAACTCTGTAGTATACCATTCCTGATTATGCTCCGGGATAACATTTTACTACATTTTTGGGGGGCTTTTCCTCATGATGAGAATTTTTTGAATAGGGACTAATTTATTCACATATATATAGAGAGAGAGATATTCTTGTGTTGCATTTTCTCTTTGACCTTGTAGTATTCATATATATATATATTTCATCACAATTCTTGATAATTATTGTGATTCGTCAGATTTCACAATCCCCACTCAACTTTGATAAGTCTCTTCTTTTTTTCCCTTGCTGATATTGGATTCATTTGAATGTAAAAGTACAAGGAGATTATGTGCAATTTCATCTGAATCCATGTATCAATAGATAGTCCGTTGGCCTTAGTTTTGTTGGATTGCCACTCTGCATTCAATCTTTTATTTCTTGTACATCGCATGTGGTGTACTACATGACAATTTTGCGGTGCCTAACTCCATTTATATTATGCTTTTCTGTTCATTATTATTTCAGATAGTGTATTTGCATTGACACAATTGTGTTTCTTTTCTAGTCTCTCTTTTACACATGATCACATCAAATCATGAGATTGTATTTTGGTTATTTCCACACTTTTATATCAATATGTAGGCTAATTTATGACTTCTTTTCGCTATTTATATTTTTTTCACATGAGTAAGTATTTCTATTATTTTGGAAATTGGAGGGTTAGCATAGGCCCCATCAATTTTTGAGGTATGACAACTTAATTAATTATGCATAACCTGTGTGTATTAATAATAATGAGGCATTATTGTAATATATCATATTTAGAGCCGTCAATAATGGGTCTGGCCTAACCCGTAATTTGATAGGGTTGGGCTATGATTTTTGGAACTCATTTAAGAAAATAATTTTTTAGCCTGACCTGAATAAGCCTGTCGATTTGTGGGGATTGAAAAATATGAATAGGGCCGGCCCGTGGGCCAAATAAAAATTAATTAAAAAGTAGCAATAAAATAGAGTATTAAAAATAACAGGAGTCTACACTCAAATCTGTTTAAAGTTTGAAATATTATAATTTAAATACAAATTATGTTTATAAAATATGTACTACATAAAAATTCTAAAATTTCTAGGGAATCACTACATAGGCTATGCCTATGGAATGTGATTATATTTTTTGTGTTTTATTATGATCATTGGAAAACAATTAGGTTAATATTTCTATTTAGATATTTATGTTTTTACTTGAAATCAAACTTAACAAATATTATATAGATAATTTTATTTGTGTATTTGATTAATAAGTAGTAACATTAGTCGATATTTATGATAATATTTTTAAATTATAATTTAATTAAAAAAATTATAAAAAATATATTTTTAAGAAAAGAGGGCTGACCCGGCAAAGCCCGTAGCCCACACACTTGTGGGCTGGGCCAACCATTTTTTGGCCCACATAAGAAATGGGCTAGCCCGGCCTGACCCGTCAAATTGCAAAACCTGTATAGGGTAGCCCGGATGGAATGGGCCAGTCCATATCGACAACTCTAATCATATTCTTACTTATACGGCGCTTTCAATATGATTTTTTAGTATTGGATGCATATTGCACTAGAATCGGATTTTAGACATGACACTATTAACTTTGTTGAGACTTGAGAGAGTTATTTAATAATTGAGAGAATATTCAAAATATTTAAATGGTTTTGTATAAAACATGATTTTAGATTAAATAAACTTAGTCTTATACCCACATGTAAACAACTACCAAGTCTTATACCCACATGAAATTTTGTCCAAAGTTTTCAAGTCACATGAAGCGATATGAACAATATAAAGTCATATAGTTAAAAAAGAAACTTCGATATTTAAATAAATACTGAACTAAATTTGATTTAATTCTCCACTTCACTATTTAGTTACATAAATGATCAAAAGGAAAACATGAAGAAAAATAACAACAAGAAGCTCACTAAGCAATTTTAAGTTCTTTGATGTTCACATGATTTCTTCTTAAAAGATATGTTCATATCTATCGAACAATTCTTTTTTTTAAAAAAAAAATCTCAATCACACTTCCAAAACTAAATTATGTACATTTTTACTTATTTTCTTACAGCAATAGGAATTCTAACATAATGTTTGCCATCACTCCATGCCAAACTTCCAAAGTTAAATTTACTCTTTCTTTGATGAGTAGATATGATTTTGACCTCAAATGATATCTTCTTTGTTTTGGAATTAAACTTCAATACATGTGGACTCACTTTAATTGCACTATTTCTTGGAGGTTTAACCACTAATTTGTATATTGAGTTGACATTTCCAACATTAGTAACAGTTCTCCGAATAGTAACTGAATTCTCAAGATTTGGAATCGATATTGAAGGGAGATTTAAATCCAACCTAGAAGGTACTTTACTTGGACATATAATTCCTCTTGTAGTAGAATTTTTCGTATCGAAAAAATATGTAGTCGCATTGCGAACCTTTTCATTACTATAACCCAAACTGCAAAGATAATTCAAATAATCATTGTTATCCATATCATAGATTAGTCCAGGATCCATAGCACCATTTGGATTACAAATGCCACCTCCAAAATCAAATGGATCAGCAATTTTATCTCCTGCTCCTTCTGAAAATATTTCAGATCCATATGTATCTTCATTCCATGCTACACAATCAAAAAAAGATTATTACTCCTTCCTTCTGTTTCAATTTATATGAGTTAGTTTGACTTGACACACAATTTAAGAAAAAAAGCAAGACTTTAAAAACTTGTAATAGGTTAACATATATTGTTAGTATAAAAATAACGCATACAAGTTAAAATCATTTTTTTCAACAAAATTTGGAAGGGTGTATACTGTATAGTATGAGTGTAAGTTATATACACACCAATATGTACAAGTATTTTAGTACCATAGGTAAAATTTATGAATTAGAACTATATAACAAGTTAAATTACACATATATCGTAATTTAAAAAAAATAATATATTATCAGTATATATAACTTAAATTCATAATATATTACCTGTAGTTACAAGTGCGGATTTAATAGCGGCAGGCGACCAATTAGGATGTGCAACTTTAAGGAGTCCAATAATTCCTGAAATATGAGGAGCTGCCATTGATGTTCCAGACATCAGTTGAAATCCATTATCACCTTCTTTATTAGGAGGAATTGCTGCAAGTATATTTACACCAGGAGCTGCAATATCCGGCTACAATAATATTTGTATTAGATACATTTTAAAAAAAAATTAAAATTAAACAGACTTTTAAATATATATCTATTTTTTTGTTGTATTTGTTTATTTCGTGTCGAAAATATTGAATCTGATTTAAGTGTGTTATGTTATATCTGCCACTGATTAATAAAAATTTCATTTAAGACAATATATAATTATATATTTAATTACCTTCAAAATATCTGGGGTAAGTGCGCTTGGACCTCTTGATGAGAACTTGGGCACCTTTAAATATACTTTCTGGCCCTCAAGAACTTCAGATCGACTGATTTTAATCTTAGGATCTAAATTACTGTTGCAAAAAATAAATCAATGTGCACTAATATAATAACAACGTAACAAAAAATAAAAATAAAAATTAAAGGTATATTCATAGGGTAGAAGTGAGTTTTCGAAATTTTTTTCTTCAAGAAAATGATTCATTTTTTGAGAAATAATATATTCAGTTGAATTTTTTCAATTACCTTAACACATTAGATTATTAATACTTATTTAAGAGTTGAATAAAATAGTGATATGATTTTAGAGATAATTGTAAAAGAAAATAAATTTTTTCCGAAAGTGGAAAAACTCATCCCCCCCTCAAAATACACTCTGAATTTTCTTAAAACGTTAAAAAATAATTTATTTTTGTCATACAGTCTGAATGTGTTGTGATAGAATAAACATAAGAGATTATAGGAAAGTATTAAAAATATTCTTTAATTTGACGCAAATTATTAGTTTCGACTTTGAACTATTGACAATTTTAAAAACACCCCTGTACTTGACTAACTAAACTTAAATACACCCCTGATCTGCCAAATTGTATATCAAGTGGTCTCGAACTCTTGTAGGACCATGGGACTCTTAATAAAAAATCGAGAAAAGTGTTAAAAAATCTCTAAACTTGGTGAGAATTTAGGGATGCATTTCATCCATGTGGCAAGATTATGGGTGTATTTAAGTTCAATTAGTCAAGTAGCTAGAAGGATATTTCTAAGGCTGCCAATAGTTTAAGAATAAAATATTAACTCACATAAAATTTAGAGGTATTTTAAGTACTTCTGAAAATAATAAAGTGAAACACAAAGAGAAATATTTGTTTACCTCGATTTACATTGTTGAAAATAATCAAATATTTGATTTCCTTGCTCCAAATCAACATAAACAAATGGTATCGGGACACCAATAATTTGATTGTAGTCATTGATTCCAATAAGAGGGTGAGTAGCAACAATAAAAGCCAATACCCCACTAGTATTTAAAGTCGTCAAAGATGTGTATATATCATCTTCCGTTTGAAGGAAAAGCATTAAAACTTTTCCTTTCACTTCTTCAACATTAATAGTTTTAATATCTTCAGGACTGCAAATAAAATTAAAATACAAGTATAATTAACAAAGTTAAATATTCAATTAAAAGTTAAGTGCTTAAATCGTATTAACTTTTATTATGTATTGATTTATACAATATACAATATTTCATGACTTACCTTGTTATATTTTTAAAAGTGACCAAAGAAGCAAAGGCTTGCTCCTTCCCTTGAAAAATTCCCTTACCCTACAAATTACAATAGTCAAAAACTTTCAAAAGACATCAACAAGAAAGCTAAAATCGATTATACGTAGCCTCACTATATATAATGCGGTCTAGTTCACTATATATCCTCACTATTTGATACAACTTTTTTCCATTTGATTTCAACCCTATCTCATTCGGTGGTGGAGCGGACACCCTTCGTTGAAAAATTAGCACAATGTTTTTGTGTTTTATTTTGAAAGTGACACGCCATTATTCTTGGACACCCTTGATAAAATTTCTGACTCGATCTCACTTTTAACAATGATAAAAGATGTAAAAAGCTTACTAGTATTGTGTTGTTGTTGGCAAGTGTTAATGGAGTAACAATTTCTCTATCTTCATTACTAGCAGCAACAAGTATGATCCACGGAGAAGTAGGAGTGACTGTATAAGAGTCAGGTCCAGCATTTCCTCCAGCAACAACAAAAGGTATACCATGAGATGCTGCATGAAAAGATCCTATTCCCATAACACTATAACTTCCACTAGTATCAACTTCAGCAAAATTAATTAGATCACCACCAAAAGATGCTGATAATACATCAACACCATCTTTTATTGCATCATCAATTCCAGCTAGAATATCAACACCACCACAATATGAATCACCTTTATCATCCATCCAACCTATCTGTTCAAAATATAGTATTAAATAACATGTTAGCATAATATGAAAATTTGTAGTGCATCTAAAGAGAGACCGTTGCTTGCCATTTTTTTTAAAAATAGGTTGAAAATAGCCCTAATGAGTTAAAACAAGTTGAAAATAGCCTTTGCGGGTTAAAAGCAGACCTCACGGGTTAAAATGAGTTAGAAATGGTTCTTTAGAAAAACTCACTAATCATGTAAGATCAATGAAGCTCTTTTTTTTTATGACAAGGGAAACCCGCAGCCGCTATCCTTTGGGTGCGCACAGGGTAAAACCCCTGCTCCTATGCAATAGCTCGCAAACCACATAGGAGAGGTAACTTGCACTAGGCAAGCCTGGTACAATGAGCTCGACCCAGAAGGCAAACCCCTTGCTTTTGTTGGCAAGGGGTTTTGAACTTGAGACCTCCAACATGAAAGTCCCAAGCTTAAACCACTGGGCCACCCCGAAGGGTAAGATCAATGAAGCTCTTGATACTACTGTTGGTTTTTTTTAAAATGAGACGGTAAAAAATATTACTTGAATGTATCTCAATATTTTAATTAAGTATATAAGAGCTTTAAATAACCAATTTGAGCACAAAATTTCTCAACAACTAAAACAAACTAGTAGAAATTCTAGATTTATTATATTAAAAATTTATTACAATAAGTAAAGTAAAATTTAACACGTTCTATTTTTAACAATTTAAACTTGTAAATGAGTAACACTTAAAAAATATACATACCTTATACATAGCTATACGTGCATTTGGTGCTCCTCCTCGTACTGTCCCCATATTAAGACCATAATATTCCAAATTATTAACATAAGAACCAGCAGCTGTATAAGCAACATGTGTACCGTGTCCAATATCATCTAATGGTGATAAATTATATATTTTTTCGACCATTGTTTGATTTAGTCCTCTTTCTTCCATTAATCCTTTTATGTACCAACGAGCACCAATGATTTTTCTATTACAATGTTTTGTGGCATTGAAATTTCCTTCAGATTTGCAACTACCTTTCCATCGACTTGGAATTGGACCTAGTCCTTTATCGTTAAACGCTTCTGAGTCTCCCCATATACCTATAATTATCTCAGTATTAATATGTGTATTCAAATTCAGATATCATATGAAAAGTACATACTAGTTTATAATAAGGAGAAAATTAAACCTGAATCCAAAATGCCAATGATTGATCCATCACCCTGATTTGTTTTGTTGAGAAGATTATTGGGATCATTTTTAGAAAGACCTAAAAAATCCCAACTCCTTGATGTACGTATTTTATAAACAGGATTTTGTATAACTCGAACCACATCAGATAATTCTGTAACGTAATTAAAAAAACATATACCAATTATGAGAATCTTTTTTTTTTTTTTTTTGAGAAAGTTATATGTCATTATAAATTTTTTATTTTATTGTGCTTGTAAATAAGGTACAAAGAAATGATAATGAAATATTTTTTTTTAACCAAAATTAAAAAATACCTCCGATTTGTTTGGCTTGATGATCAGTGAGCTTAGCAGCAAATCCAGAAAAGCCATGTCTATAGCTATACACCATTTGTTTTTTGGCTTCTTTCTTACTACATGAGAAGAATACATGAGTATATATTTTATAAACATTTTTAATTTTCCCCTATTTGATCCTTTTCGTTCGTAGCATTGGAATGATATTTATGACTTGAAGAGATAACTGGCACAACTTTTGACGTAATCAGATGTGTTTTGGGAAAATTTGTGTGTTTTGAAACCTTAGAACTTAAGAGGGTATAGATCAAAGTCGAACATTTGGAGTTAAAGAGGAAATTTTTGGGTTTCGATTAATCCACTAATTCCAAAGGGTGGTTTGTGACTTGGTTGAAAAATTTGCAGGCTATTACAGACGGCTAGCTAGGCCCACTTCACCTACCAATATTTGGTGCTTTGTTGGGTTGACGGGCAATTTTTCAAAGAATTTTCTTCTATTGTATCTTCTTTAAGCAAGTAAACTCTAAAGAATGTGGTTTTTTAGTGGTCTAATAAGTATGAAGTGAGCTTCCAAATCTTAAATCTCTATTGACTTCAGCTCCAGTTTTAACTTTATCAGTAAAGGGTAAGGGTTTTACTGTGTATTGTGATGCTTTCGAGATTATCCTTGGGTGTATATTGATGTAACAAGGAAAGGTTCTACTCTTTTAGGAAGGTAATGGTTCACAAGAATAACTACCTTACTCATAATTTTGAGTTATAAGTGGTAGTATTTGCTTTGAATATTTAGAGGCATTACCTTAGTTGAGTTTATTGTGAGATCTTCACAGATCATCATAGCCTACAATACATCTTTGATCAAAATGATCTCAATTTGAGGAAACATAGGTGGTTGGAATTATTTAAGGACTATGATATGTTGCTTTTTTTTTTTTTTTACCATTCGAGCAACACCAATGTAATGCCATATGCCTAGAGTAGGAAGGCAGTGAGTATGGGTAGACGCACCTTAATATTGGTTGAGAATCATCTTTTAGCTTTTGACATTCAATCCTTAGCTAAACCAATTTATAGGACTTGATTTTTGAGTCAAGAGAGTTATTTCTTGTATGGAGTGTTGTTTATACTTTTTGAGCAGATTAACGCTCAACAGTTTGAGGATGAGAAGTTGTAGTTAATTCGAGATAAAATGTTGAAGGGTGAAGTTAGATCGAGAGGCAATGTTGAATCTTGAAGGTGTTTGGAGGATCAAGAATCGTGTTTGTGTTCCTAGAGTGGGTGACTTGAGTAGATTGATATGAAGGTGGATCAGTGTACCAAGTATTCAATTCATCACATATAGAGAAGATGTATCATGACCTAAAGCAACACTATTAGTGGTGTAGGATGGAGAGCGATATTGTGAAGTATATGTCTAAGTGCTTGAGTTGTCAACAAGTATGAGCACCAAATACAAGGTGTGGTGATTTAAGGGGTGCCGATAACAAGGGGAAGTAGGAGATGGTAGATATGGATTTTGTGGTAGGCTTACGACATAATTTGAGGAAACTCTATTACTTGGGTCATTATGGATAGACTGACTAAGTTTATTCATTTCTTGCCAGTTCAAATTATGTACAATTCGGAGAGATTTACATCCAGGAGATAGTTTGTTTGCATGGGGTGATATTTTCATCATATCAGTAGAGGTATTTTGTTCACATCTCACTTTTAGAGTTCGATGCAGAAGGAATTGGGTGCATGGGTTGAGATTAGTACAACATATCATCCGCAGAATAATGGGCAGTCAAAAAGGACTATTCAGGTCCTTGAGGATATGTTACGGGCATGTGTTATTGATCTTGGAGTTCATATTGGGAAAAGTTCATTTCTTTAGCCAAGTTTGCTTATAATAAGAACTTCAATTCTAGCATTCAAATCTAAAGCTTTTTATAGTAGGAGATGTAGATTTCCAACGAGTTTTTTTTAATGTATTGGAAGTCAGGCGTTAGGGCAGAAATCTGTTGAGAAATTCCATAGACAAGGTGAAGTTGATTCATGAGAGACTTTCTTACAGCTTAGAATAAACAAATAAGTTATGCTAATCGAAAAGTTTTGGACTTAAGAGTACATGGTTGGAGAGGTGATATTGCTTCAGTAGAAAGAGACCACTTGAGTTAGACATGCAGAGTATATATCCCAAGCTGTTTTACCTTCTATATCCTTACATACGAGGATGAACACATGCTATAATAGTGGATGATGTCACAATCCTCAGAGATGAGTGGAACGTTCAATGCGGTCATTTATGTTTTGGGAAAATATGCTGACTTTTGAAAGTTTGAAACTTAAAAGGTTCCATATATGAGGTTAAAGAGGGTTTGACGACTCTATTAAATCCAGAGGGTGGTTTGTGACTTTGAAGATTTGCAAGGATCCCGAGACACTCTAAAGTGATTTGGATCCTTAGTTTAAAATCTTGAATTTCTTAAGTTTGAAGTTGACCACCATTAATATTCGATCAAGACTATCTATGATTGGTAAATTCAATAATTTCAACACGTCCAACATATGTTTTATGATGGATTTTCACTGTTGGTTTGTGTTCGGGGAATCCCAGATGAGTTTTAGGTGTTGAAATCAAATTTCAAACTTGGCTTAATTTGCTGTCAAAAGGACCCTTGGTTGGAAATCTTGAATTTGGTAAGTTTGGAATTGACCACGATCAATATTTGGTCAATATGACCTTTGATTGGTAATTCAATAATTTTAATAGGTCTCAAATGTGTTTTATCATCGATTTTTACTATTGATTTATGTTTTGGGAGTTTAGATGGGTTTCAGGTCTTGAAACCAATTTTTGAACTTGGCTTAATTTGCTGTCAAATGGTGCGAGCTTGATTGCACATTTGGAGCGAAATTGCACAAAAGAAAGGGGTTTTTTTTAAAATAAAATAAAATTCCATCGATACGACTAATGCGATGGTGAGTTCCTAATACCTGATTGGTTATTTCCCCATCATTTTATCTTGGATTTTAGGCTTAAATTAGTGTTTGGGAATTTGAAATTCGATGGTTTTCAACCACAAGATTCTATAATCGGTTTTTGAAGAATTGAGGTTTGATTTGATATCTATTTTTGATGAAATTTTATACTTAAGTTCCTTTTGATACATGTGTAAAATGATTTTGAAAGAAAATTTTAGTCTTATTGTTGAATTTCGAGGATTGGATTTCACAAAAATTTAGGATATTATGGGTATCAATAGACTCATATTCACGTATAAAACATGTTTTTGATAGATTATGAGCATTCTAAGGCCATTCAAAGAGGGGGAGGTCGTTATGTGACCGTGTGTGGCTTGGGGTTTGACTTCGAGTTAGATTATGACTTTCTTTTTCTCTGACTTAGCTTGGGTGGAAACTTATTGTGAAAAGCATGCTATTGGTTGGGTAAAATATATTGGGTTGAAGAATTATTACGAGAGTGACATCCAAAATAGAGTTTCTTTTCCAATAAATGGCCTGACATTTGTAAAAATAATTTTATGCATCGTAGAGAGAAAATTATAGTCATATTAAAATTTTAATTATTAATAGATATTCAGAAAAACATAATATACATACCTTCCAATAATTTGACCTAAAATATCATGATGTGAATCTGTGATAAGTTCATGATTATCGTGTGGCTTGTGCCCCAAGTAGACGATGTAAAGCTGTAGATCCAAAGAGTATACAATCAAGAATAAAAAATTGCTCCATAATTAATTACTAGAGAGAAATATTGAAAAAATTTCCTAAATTTGGCGCAAATTATTAGCTTCATCTTCAAACTATTGATGGTCTTAAAAAAATCAATCTACTTGATTAACTTAACTTAAATACATCATCGATCTTCCACGTGACATATATAGCAATTGGTCTCAAACTCTTGTAGGAGCATGGAAATTTTAATAAAAAACCAAGAGAAGTGTTGAAAACATCCCTAAACTTGACGAGAATTTAGGGGTGTACTTCACTCATGTTGCAAGATCGGAATTTAGGGGTGTATTTAAGTTCAGTTATTCAAATAAAAGGAATGTTTTTAAGGCTATCAATAGTTTAAATATGAAATCGATATATAATTCACGCCAAATTTAAGTGTGTTTCCGATACTTCTCGCTAATTATTATATTCATATGTATCAATTGTCCCTTTTGGCCATCTTCAACATGAAAAGGAGTGGAAGAATATCGTATAAAATCATAAAAAAAAGAAGCTAACTATTCTTACTCATACAATTTTCACGACTCACGTACACAAAAGGATATTACACCCTCCATTCTGTTTTGCTTGTAGCATTTACGACAAATAATTTACTGCAAAATCCTTATAATTTTAGAAAATGTAAAAAGAATTTCTTTTTTTTCAACTTTATACTTACACCTAATAAATATTGAGAGAGATTAATGTGGGAAAAGTAAGAATTAGTTATAAATTAAAATTGAAGGATTAATAAGAATAATTTTGATAAATTATTCAATTTAATCAATATTTTTTAAATAGAGTTTAAATAACATGTAAAAGGAAAAGAAAGGAGTACAAGTTTCAAAGATTATTTTTAAAAAAAAATTCATATACAAAATTCAATAATAATTGAATTATACCTTAGCATCTTCTACATTTGCATTTGCTGTTATTGCACATAAACAAGTGAAGATTAACAAGAAAAATAAAAGAAAGAGAAGAAGTTGGATTATTCATTTTTTTTATTCTCTCCTTTCTTTAATAAACTCTGAAAGGGAGAAAATAACCCAACTTTTAGGTGAATTCAGAAACTATTTTTTTAATAAATTTTAGTACTAGCAATACATCAAGCTTTATATAGCCTACACTCACCACAGAGTACTTGTATGGTGCAAGAAAACTATGATCCTACTTTTACTCCTTAAAAAAATGTTTGTGTTTTAAATATTTTCGATCGAATGTATACTATATATTTTAAATGAGTGATAATACATGTGTTTTCTTACGAATATAATTAATGGCAAAGTCAAAATTTTCGTTAAGAATGTCCAAGATTATATATATATATATGAAAAATTATTTTTTGACTTATATATTTTGTACAATTTTTCAATGGCGTAGCTACCCTAATGTAACCCTTCGTCGAAAAATTATACCATATATACAAGTAAAATGAATATTAAAGTGGTTAAATTGTAAGAATTATTATTAATTACTATTAATTATTTCTTACTATGGCCCAAGTTTACTTGGAATCCAAGTAATACCATAAATAATATTTAATAAGGAATAGATCTCGTTCGTACATTGGTTACTTGATGGACGTACTAGATTAAGTCATAGCCTCTATAAATTGGTCCTCCCTCCATCCATTAGGGTTACCACATATTCTCTACATTAATTCCATCGTTGACGGTTGTGGTAACATAAAATTAGGGCAAGGAGGTAGAAACCAATTTACGACTAACGCTTCCGCTTCTCTCTGTGATGATGTCTTCCGCATCAGGTATGTAAGAATATCGTGTTCAAGATCCTGATATTATGTTATAAAGTATTTAATCTTACATGTGGCATCAAAAACTGGATTGTTTGAACGGATAATCTTCGTATCTCTTCTGAAATTAATTGAAATAAGTAAATTTTTATTTATTTATTTTGTCAAAATTTCATTTAACCTTATGCATAATGGTTCTGTTGATTCCATATAAAATTATATATGATAATGAGTTGTTTCAAGTCATTATTGACATTAACAACTAAGGAATCTAATACACGTGTATTAACAGTTAATAAGAATTTCAATATTACGTTAATAAGAATTTTAATATTACGTGCAACTTATTGTTTGTTATTTTAATAATTTGTGATTAGCAACACTTTTTAATGAGAAAACTTCTTGTAAGTTTAATTTTGTCCAAACAAATTATATTCAAACTTATTGTTGAATCCTTTTGTAGTAGCGTAATTTTGTGCTTGACTATTTAAGGTGTTTGGATTCTTATGTTAATAAAGTGTTGTTAGAAAAATTTAATTTGCACAAATTCTGAAAACCTTAATCTTTCCATAATGCAATAATTATGTTTTGTTTTTAAAATTGTGCAATAAATTAAAGTGGTCGTTATACTAAGCAATAAATTATATGTGTGTATTATGTTTCTATAGTTTGTTAGTCACCAAAGTGGCCAAACTAGAGAAAGTAACGTCTACACATACAATGGTTATGATCACATGTTGCATGTATTATGTTTCTATAGTTTGTTAGTCAACAAAGTGGCCAAACTAGAGAAATTAACGTCTACAAGTCACCAAAGTGGCCAAACTAGAGAAATTAACGTCTACACATACAATGGTTATGATCACATGTTGCATGTATTATGTTTCTATAGTTTATTAGTCAACAAAGTGGCCAAACTAGAGAAATTAATGTCTACACATACAATGTTTATGATCACTTGTTGCATGTATTATGTTTCTATAGTTTGTTAGTCACCAAAGTGGCCAAACTAGAGAAATTAACGTCTACACATATCATATTTATGATCACTTGATGCATGTATTATGTTTCTATAGTTTGTTAGTCACCAAAGTGGCCAAACTAAATTGTATAAAATTATTCACATGCACAAAATTTTATGATATTATGTGTGCTTTTGTATTTATATTGGCCAAACTAGTATGGTTAAGAAAAATATGCACTCATAAAATTGTCATTTATCTATGAAGGTTAATTAAATGCCTATATTAAATTTTTTTTAGATAAATTGACTTTCACTATTGCTAGAACTTAAGAATTTACCCAAAGGTGAATCTATCATTCTACGAATAGTGAAAATTATGAGGTAAATTAATATTTTAGTCAAACATATATTGTATATCCAAAGATGTCGTATATGTTTGATAAAAAATATTCAATTACCTATTAAAGATAAAAATGACATTTAAATTATGATAATGTGTCGTATTATCTACCCAAAGGAGAATTACGATATATTTTTATTGTTTTACTGAATTCAGATTATTTTCTGATCTGTGAGCATGTATATCTATTATGCAGTAATTCCTCTTCATTCGCATACTTCGTCTGTTACTGTGTTCAATGGATTGAACTTCTCTTAATGGCATGAACAAGTCCAGTTCCACTTAGGTGTGATAGATCTTGACTTGGCTCTGCTGAATGACAAACTCACTACCATTACTGATAAGAGCAGTGAGGATGAGAAGTATTTTCATAAATCATGAGAGCGCTCTAAGAGATTGAGCCTTATGTTCATGCTAATGACTGTTGCTAACAACATTAACAGTACTATTCCACAAACAGAAAGTGTCATGAAATACCTGAAGTTTGTGGAAGAACGTTTTTGTTCTGCTGATAAGTCTCTCGCTGGTACACTAATGGCTGAACTCACGACCATGAAGTTTGATGGATCGTGTAGTATGCAAAATCATATCATCGAGATGACTAATATTGCATCAAGACTTAAGACCTTGGGGATGAAAGTGGATGACACTTCTTGGTTCAGTTTATTCTGAACTCATTGCCTCTTGAGTATGAACCATTCCAAATTAACTATAACACTATTAAGGATAAGTGGGATGTTAGTGAATTGTCCAGTATACTTACTCAAGAGGACTCAAGACTTAAGAAACAAGGAGGTCATTCCATTAACCTCATGGGTCAAGGAGATGGTAAAGGACTTAAAGTGAAAGCCAACAAGTTTAAGAAAAAGAAAGCACCTGCTAAAATTCCACAGGATACTCATAAGGAACTCAAGGTTGATGTGTGTTGTTTCTGTAAAGAAGAAGGACACTATCAAAAAGATTGTCTGAAACGTAAAGCTTGGTTTGAAAAGAAAGGTACATTTAGTGTTTTTGTATGTTTCAAATCAAATTTAGTAGAAGTTCCTAATAATACTTAGTGGCTTGATTCTGGTGCAACTACTCATGTATACACTATATTGCAGGGATTCACTACGATCCAAACTACAAATCCAAATAAGGATCTCTTGTTCATGGAAAATCACATGAAGGCTAAAATTAAAGGCATATGGACTTATAATTTGACCTTGGAGACTGGACATCACCTTGATCTATTACAGACTCTTTATGTTCCTTCAATTTCTAGGAATTTGATTTCTCTTTCAAGACTTAATGTTTCTGGATTTGTTTTTAAGTTTGGATATGATTGTTTCAATTTACATAAGAATACTATTTATGATTTTGGTGTTCTTATTGATGGGTTATATAGATTGAAATAATATTTTTTTTGGAATTCCTTCTTACTATTTATCAAATTGTTGGAATGAAATGTAGTTCACTAAATGAAACTCCTGCTTATTTGTGGCATAAATGTTTGGGTCATGTATCCAAAGAAAGATTAAAAAGATTAGTAAAGAATGAGATTCTTCCGAATCTGAATTTTATTAATTTTGATATATGTTTGGATTGCATTAAAGGAAAGCAAACCAAGAAAGGTGCCACAAGGAGCACTCAGCTTCTCGAAATTATACACACTGATATTTGCGGACTCTTTGATGTTTCGTCTTTAGGTGGATAAAATATTTATCACCTTTATCGATGATTTCACGTTATGAATTTATCTATTTGTTGAAAGAAAAATCTCAAACAGCGGACGCTCTCAAAGTGTACGTTAATAAGATTGAAAGACAATTAGATATAAAAGTGAAAATCATTAGGCCAGATAGAGATAGTGAATATTATGAAAAGTATAACGAATCAAAATAATGTCCAGGTCCATATTGCTAAATTCCTTGAGAATGGTGAAGTTAGTGGGAGTGTTGAACGACAAAGTGTGGAAATTAATGAGGTAAGGGTAAATATCTCACTGCCCATGAATGTACTTACTTCCACACCAATAACAAATGTTGTTCCTCTTGTTGAAGTACACTTTAACAATTTTGAACAACATTTGAATGAAACACTTCAAGAAGGAACTAACTCACAAGTATCTGACGCAAATGAACCACAAACAGTGCCATTAAGAAAATCTCAAAGAGAAAGAAAATCGGCCATTTCAAATGATTATTTGATATATTTGCAAGAGTCAAATTTTGACATTGAAATTAATAAAGATCTGATTTTATTTTCACAAGCCATATAAATTACTGAGTCTGATAAATGAATTGATGCCATGAATGAAGAGTTAAAATCCATGGAATACAATAAGTCTGGGATCTTGTTCAATTACCAAAAAAAAATAATTTAAAGAATCGGGTGTAAATGGGTCTTCAAGACCAAACACGATTCTAATAGTAATATTAAACGATATAAAGCCAGATTTTTTGCAAAGGGATACACTAAAAAAGGAGGCATTGATTATAAAGAGACCTTTTCACCGATCTCAAATTAAGAATTGTTTTGGCTTCGATAGCTCATTATGATTTAGAGTTACATCAAATTGATGTGAAAACTGTCTTTCTTAATGGAGACCTTGAATGAAGATGTTTATATGGACCAACTAGAGGGTTTCAAAATTAAAGAAAAAATATCAAATGGTGTGTAAGCTAAAGACGATAATATATGGACTCAAACAAGCCTCACGACAATGGTATATAAAGTTTAATGATACCATAACATCTTTTGGATTTAAAGAAATTACCATTGATCGGTGAATATACCAAAAGATTAGTAGGAGTAAGTTATATTGTTAGTCAAGTATGTTGATGACATTTTACTTGCTGCTAATGATTTAGGCATATTGCGTGAGACGAAAGACTTTCTCTCTATGAACTTTAAAATGAAAAAAAATATGGGTGAGACATCCTATGTGATGGGGGTAGAAATATTCCATGATAGATCACAACGATTATTGGTACTATCTCAAAAGGCTATATCGAAAAAGTTCTAGAGAGATTTAACATGAACAATTGTTCAGCAATAATAGTTCCTATTCAAAAAGGGGACAAATTTACTCTCATGCAATGCCCAAAGAATGATGTAGAACGAAAAGAAATGAAAATAATTCCTTATCTTCTATTTTTGGAAGTTTGATGTATGTTCAAACTTGCACAAGACCGTATATTAGCTTTTTGGTCGGAATGCTAGGAAGATATTAAAGTAATCCTGGAATTTATCACTGAAAAAACAAAAACTGCAAAGAACGTTTTGTGGCATGTTGTGAAGCCATAATTCATGCATTATGGCTGCAGAACTTTATTTTCAGGACTTGGGGTTGTCGACACCATTACCAAGCCGCTGAAAATTTATTGTGATAATACTGCAACACTATTCTTTTCCAAGAACGATAAGTACTCCAAAGGTGCCAAACATATGAAATTAAAGTACTTTACCGTTAAGGAAGAAGTTCAGAAACAAAGAGTGTTACTTGAGAATATTAGAACTGATCTCATGATTGCAGATCTGTTAACAAAAGGCTTACAACCAAAGACATTTAAAGAACATGTTCAAAGAATGAGTCTTGGTTGTATTTATGATTGATGCACTTATGATATTTTTACACTCTGAGCTCAAATTATGTGTTTCTGATATACATTAATGAATTTCTTGTTTCTCATAATGGTGTACACATTATTGTTTGAGATATCACAAGATAAGTCTCTATGAGACATTATTGTGGACCATAACATGTTATATGTTTTTATAGCTTATGAGCCTAGTATGATAAGTTGCTAATGCAGTAGTATATGGAAGGAAGTATGTAGCTTAAAATTTATGTACAACCGCCGTAACTCGCATTAGTAGTTTGTTATATTGTAGTATTTATGATGGACATTATAGAAGAGATTTATTGTATGCACAACTAATGTTTATTAAATATTAATGTTATATGGTCATTGGGCCAAGTGGGAGAATGTAAGAATTATTATTAATTACTATTAATTATTTCTTACTATGGCCCAAGTTTACTTGGAATCCAAGTAATACCATAAATAATATTTAATAAGGAATAGATCTCGTTCTTACATTGGTTACTTGATGGACGTACTAGACTAAGTCATAACCTCTATAAATTGGTCCTCCCTCCACCCATTAGGGTTACCACATATTCTCTACATTAATTCCATCGCTGACGGTTGTGGTAACATAAAGTTAGGGCAAGGAGGTAGAAACCAAATTACGACTAATGCTTCCACTTCTCTCTGTGATGATGTCTTCCGCATCAGGTATGTACCCCTAACAATCTCTATGTAAGATTATCATGTTCAAGATCCTGATATTATGTTATAAAGTATTTAATCTTACATAAATAACATATTTGGACACCCTTGACACAACAATATGATATCGCTTATTGGTCAGGCGCCGTGAAAAAGTCAAGACACACAAACTTAAAATGTTTGTGTGGCTTTGCCACTGCAATTTTAATTTTCTATATACATAGTATATATAATTTTTCAACAAAGAGTGTTCGATTGGCTACTCTGAGCTATATGTGACTATGCCACTCAATATAACATTTTTTTAGTTACATTCTTTCTTTATTTTTTTTGTTGCATAAACTTCTCAAGAATTATAAGCTTCCTCTTGACATGAAACCTTTTACAATTAGAATAAAATTTCAATGGTTTATTCATTATGCCGTTTGATTGTTTTTATCTTTAATAAATTTGTGTTTATTGGTTTGATGATGTCACCAAAGAATAACACTTGAATTTTGTAGTATACACTATACCAAAAATGATCTTTAGTGACAATTAATTAATGTAATAGCTCAATTGCCGCTAAATATGTATTTTAGCAGCAATTAACACTCTTTGTATATGTCCCTAAAGCCTTTAACGATATTTGATCTAATGGCACTTAACTAAAACCGATAAAGATTTTAGCATTCCTTATTAATGTGTCTATTTATTGCCACTAAAATTAATTTTTGTTGCAATGATAGGGATCCACTCATGATTTATTACGTACTATCATATAGCATGAATAAATGCTATTGTAAAATGATTCAGAAGTCTAAATTATATATGGGCTAATCATTATGATTTGTTCGTGTGGTTTGGGATAACTAGAATACAAATTTCATAGGGATCCTTTCATTATGTTTCATAATATATCAAGGGTTGTTGCGCATTAGTGAGAGTGCTTTGCCCTTAACCAGAGGTCTCGAGTTTGAGCCTTGGGTATGGAGAAAATCCAGTTGGAAGCGCCACCCCCGAATGGGCCCTGCAGTGCGCGATTCGGATTTAATCGAAACTCTAATGCGGGCTCCAAACACCGGGTGGAAAACAAAAAAGAAGAAAAAAAAAATATGAAGAAGGCATTCTCTAGGTGACACCGGGATATATAAAAGGATAAAAACTTTGAAGGCTATTATTAAAGTACTAGCTAGATATGAATTTGTGTGGCATAATTGAAACTTAGAGAATCATCCAAAAAGAAATATATAGTTTTTAAATATTTTAAATTATTAATTATTACAATTTGTAATATTTTTTATATAATTTTTAAATAATATATTTTACTTTTTATGTCTTGATTTACGTTGTATAAATAAAATTTTAAGAGTCAATCATATTTTATATGTTTTCAAATATTTCAAGTTGTTAATTATATTATTGTGATTAATAGTTTTTTTACATCATTTTCAAATTATTTATCTTACTTTTTTTATCCTAATTTATGGGGCACCGATAGAATTTCGAATCTTGTATGTTTTTTAATATCTAAATCTTTTAAGTTGATAATTATCATAATTTATTAAAAAAATTAATGTAAGTTTTAAATTGTTACTTTTACTCCATTTAATTAAAGTGAGAGAAATGTCATTTTTTGAAGACTTTTTTACAAGGACGGACAAAAAAAATAATCAAAATCACTGCATTTGAGAGGTACCTTGTGTAATTTCCTGGCCACTTTAGTATTACAAGCAGATCCCTTTAATTTAAGAGATTTTTCTAGAAATACCAAAACAGATTAGGATATGAGATCATGTGAGAGTGTACTTTGGATGCTTGGATCCTTGAGACAATATATATTATATTATATCTTGAAAAAAAAATACATAAATGCACAATTTATGATATAATCTCTAAGATACATCTCTATTCCTTTTCAGATACATCTCAGCTCTCCTCTCAAATACGCCCCTATCCCTTCTCAAATATATTCCTCCTATTAAGTAATGTATCACTCACAACCCGTGAACTATGTATCTGCAAGTTTCCTGATGTATTCAAGATTCTATAATTTTAAGAATTTCTTGTAATTTGAAAAAAAATAAAAATAAAATGTCATTAGCACTTTACATTATGACATTTATGTAATTTTTGCTTATATTTTCTATGTTTATCAATATTCAAATTGAATTATCGTGGACAAGTTTGTAAGTTGGGGAATAAATTAAAGCTAGGAGTATTTTTCAATGCGTAAGCCAAGTTATGATTTAATTACTTTTGTCTATAGTATGGAATGGAATGAGATGCCTTTCTTATCTATTCTTGATCCGCCCAAAATTAACCCTTTAAATAAATATACCTTAGTTAAGATCACATTATTACCAAGCAACAACTTAACATCTTGTGTAGCATAGCATCTAGCATCATCAATAATATTCAAAATGGTTGATCTCCAAAATCAACTTGGATTGAACATACTCTCATGACCAAAACTATTATTATAATATTGGCCGAATTCATTGGTGGTCCCCTAAAGTTGACACTGATTTTCACTTAGACACTTTTTGCTGACATGACATAGTGATTGTGATACACTCCTTACCAGCGCGTGGACAATTTATTTAACCTATTTTTATTTTATTTTTCTTCTTCTTCTTCCCCATTTTAGCCACCATTTTCTAAAACTTAAACTCCTTCCATGGAGAAATAGATCTAATGGTGCTACAACACCAAGAGATTTCAAGCTTAAACAACTTTTCTTATTTTGTTGTCATTCTTCCTCCTCGAGATGTTTTGAAAAAAATCGAAATACATCTTCTTTTTTAAAAAAGTTCTGGGAAATTCTTTTAATAGGGAACTCTTTGTTTAGATTTAAAGAACTTAATTTTATTTGAAGTTCCAAGTAAGATGAATTAGTTTTTGCAAAGAGATTGTGCTTTTGTAAAATATATTTTTTCAAATAGTTAAATTACTATGAAAATATTTTGGAGAAAGACAATCTAGATTGGGGAGTGGTTGGGGTTTGGGGTGGGGTGGGGGGGATGGAAGGTGGTGGCGAAGATGATTTGAGTGTGGGGGAGGGGGAGGGGGTTATGGACTGTGGAAAAGACAATTTGGTGGGGGGGGGAGGGGTTGAGGATCAGGGGTGGGGGTGGTGGAGAAGACAACATATGAGCAAGTGGTTAATATTTTAAAAAATTATTTGGATAAAAAGTGCTACATGTCATTAAGTTATTGGCCTTATTTTTTTTCTACTCAAAATTCATTATTTAAAAATTATTTTCAATATATATGCCACATGTCTTTATTTAATTTGTTATTTTGACACGTCATCGATGAGTGTGTTACACATACCTTATATATTTGGCTGATTATAAAAAAAGTGTCAAAATAATATATCAAAACATGAAATGAGGTGTCTAAAATGAATATAGTCTAATTAAGGTATCTAAGTAAAAGTTAGTGTCAATTTTAGAAGGCTACCGATGGGTTAGGCCTATGATATTCTAATAGTAACCATGGTCAAATGATGAGTTATTGTTCAACCATGCCATTTTCTCAGCCCACTCACAACAATCACATGATGGTGGGCCATGGTAGCCACACTCAACACGATGATGGACATTATATATGGGGCCAAATTTATCGGTGGTCCTTTAAAGTTGACATCAAATTTCACATAGCTCTTCAACTGAACGATGTTCATTTTAAATACTTTAAGTAGGGTCCTATTATGTCATTTTAATACCTTTTACTGAGTTGACATATTATGTGTGCTACACTTACTTTGAGCACGTGAAAAGTGTAATTTTTATGATTTTTTAATTTTTTTAATTTCTTCTTCCTTCTCTCTCCTTCCCACACTTCCTCCACCATATACCACCACATTGCCGCCATTGTATATTCAACTTTCTCCTCTCTGTCATTTCTTGATGTGGAAAATTAAATTAATAATATATTCAACAAAAATAATTTAAGAAAGGATCAAAATATGTCTAGAGCATATATATCTTCTTCATGATATCAAATTTCTCCACCTAATTTTTTCCATAGTTTCATTGTCGGAAAGTTCGCCGAATCCTTCAAATGTTTGTTGGTCTATTTTCACCTCTCTCTATTTAAGTTTATTTTTTTCAGATTCAATTTTTGAAATACTAATTTTCTACCTCTCAAAGCTTTTAACTTTTTTCTATTTTGATGAACCCATTTCAAGTAAATTCATAAATAGATCTGACTTTATCATGGATAATTTTTTTTGGGTACTTTGAAACTTTCAAAACGAGCAGTTCCAATGATGAAGGTGGTTGAAGAAAAAAAGGATGAATTTGAAGGATTGAAGAGATGGTAATAGTATGATAGTTGGATTGTGGGTATTTGCTTATGACCCAAATTGGTTATAATAGGTAGATTTGAAGAAAGAGATGGTAGTAATGATAATCTTCAAATTTGAAGAAGAAAGCATCAAGGTAATAGTGGTTAGAGGAGGAACGGATGTGGAAATGGTGGAGGAGAAAAAGAAAGGTGTTGTAGATTATTTTTTTCCTTTTTCTTTTTTATTGAAAGGTAATTTTTAAAGTAATTAATTAATTAAATAATTTTAAAATAGGTTTTTATTCATAATATATTTTTTTAATAATTACTTTTTATATGTATGCCACATGTCATTATTTAATTCGTTATTTTGACACGTCATCAGCGAGTGTAATACACACATTTTATATATGTGGTTGGTTGTTAAAAAAGTGTCAATATGACACAACGCCCCCCTACTTAAGGTGTTTAAAATGAATAAGGCCTACTTGAGGTGTTCAAGTGAAAATTGATGTCAACTTTAGACGACAACGATGAATTAGGCCTATATATGACTATGGAAACTATGGTAGTCATCATGGGCATATGCCACATGAAGCAACCAATTTTTCTAGTAGTGCCACCATGGGCCATAGTGATGATGGCTATGGTAACAGGATGCAAACTATGGTAGTCATCAACTTTAGACGACAACGATGGATTAGGCCTATATATGGCTATGGAAACTATGGTAGTCATCATGGGCATATGCCACATGAAGCAACCAAATTTTCTAGTAGTGCCACCATGGGCCATAGTGATGATGGCTATGGTAACAGGATGCAACAATCATCCCACGCCCATATGTCGTCCATGACCATGGGACATCATGGTCATGCATGGTTATGGGGGTAGCCACCCTAGTATAATAATGGTGGAATCCATCGGTGGCCTCCTAAAATTGGCAACAAGTTTCACTTAGACACTTCAATTAAGCGATGTTCATTTTAGACACCTCATGTAGGACCCCATTATATTATTTTGACACTTTTCTAACAATAAACAAAAATTTGAAGGAGAGTGTAATTCACTCATTGATGACGTGACAAACAATCATTTAAATGATTATATGTGCTATTTTCAATTAAAAATTATTTTAATATCTATTAAGTAAGTAAAATAAAAATATTATTCTAAAAAAATCTCTTTTTTCATTACACTCAAAATCTCTTTTGTGCTTTTTTTAAAAAGTTATTCTTTTCTTTTACTATTTTTCATATTTATTTTTCTTCTTCTTTTTGGTGTTGTTTTTTGTGAAGAAAAGAGGGAGAGGAAGAAAGAAAGAGAGAATAAATATTAAATATGGGTGTTGGTATTTATTTTTTCGGCAAAAAGTGGAGGGAGGTGATGGTAGATTTAGAAAAGTAATACAATAAAGAAGAAAAATGACTTTAAAATGAATTTAAATAAAAAAATTGACCTCCATTGAAGGAGTTTTAGCTTGGAAAAATGGTGGGGGTGGTGGCTTGAAAAATGGAGAAGAAGAAGAGACAATAAAATATAAAATGACTAAATTAAGCCTTTTATGCTCTATTGTTGAGTGTATCACACACTTTGACATGTCAGCAAAAAGTGTCAAAATGACACAATAGAACCCGACATGAGGTGTTTAAAATGAACATCGCCTAGTTAAGGTGTTTAAGTAAAACTTGATGCCAATTTTAGGGGGTCACCAATGGATTTGACCTATAATAATTATAGTCAGAGCCAGAAGTTCAACTGGGTTCTCAAGACTATATATATATATATATATATATATATGTATGTGTGTGTGTGTGTGATTAAATCAAGATAAATTTGATAAGGAATATCTTATAGTACTAGATATAAGGAGCCCGCGCCAGCGCGGACCCAATATATGTTACTCCTTTTGTTTTTTGAAAATCAAACAGTTTGAGTTTAACGGGAAATTTGATCGTGGAATCTTCAAATTTTTTGAAATGAAATTTATATATTTATAAACTATGTAAAAAGTACTATAAGCCACAATAATTGACAATTCAAAATAATTAAAAGATATATGATAAATTTACGATCAAAGATAGACTTGTTTGAATCTTGAAACTCGAAAAGTGCCCCATAAATTGAAACGGATGGAGTATTTCTTTGTTTCAATATATGTGATACAATTGGAATTTGGCTTTTGTATATGTTTTTTAAAAAATAAATAAATTAAGTTGTTAATTTGTTGCGATTTATATATTTTTTTTACGTCATTTTCGTACAATATATGTTACTTCTATTAGAATTTATGTCACACGTATGGAATTAGGAGAGTCGACCAAATTTCTTATATGATTTTAAGTTAATTTCAGTTGTTAATTATTGTAATTTATAATATTATTTACGTAACTTTTAATAGTATGTGTTGTCCGATTTCCATCTGTTCAATTTCACGTGGCAATGATAGTATTGTAAGAGTCGATTAAAGATTTTCTTTTTAAAAAAAAAGCATTTTAAGGTGTCTAGCCTCTTTTTTACTGTGACTTATAATATATTTTACGTAATTTTCAAATTTATGATCCAATATTTTAAGTTGTTAATTTTAATAATTTATAATATCTTAAACATAATCTTTGAATATATGATAAATTAAAAAGAAAAATAAGATAAATAAATTAAAATAGAAAAAAACAACGACAAAATTTGAACAAATTTAAATACGTAACATTGTTCACTTACTATTAAAACAAACTTCAATTTATATTTATGATCAAACACATTTGAATTTTGAAATTTCTTTTTGATTTTGATCACTTTTAAAAGCCTTTTTTGTCCATGTTAAGAAACTTGAATAAAGCCACTTCCGTTTTGGTAATATGGATTATAACAAAAGAAACAAAAAAAAATCATTGAAGTGAAGATTTATGTTTAGAAATAAATAGAAAGGGTTAGGCAGATATGTAGCAGCATTAAAAAGCTGCAAATAGGCCCACAAGTCAGAGAGCGCATTCATCTTTTGGAGGGACACATAAAGAATTAAGAAAATGTTATCTGGGTTTTTGGTCCAGCAGCAGAAAGGTACACTAACATCATTCATTTGGTACGTAAAGCTATTAATATTGAAATACCTAAATAGCCCCTATGTGGACAAGCAAGCATATTGACAAACACCAGCTTGCTTGTAGCCACCTTCTATATAGTACTTAGATATGGGACCCGTGCTAGTACGGGGCCCAATATATGTTACTGTTTCTGTTTTAATTTATGTGGTACATATGAAATTTGAAGTTAATCAATTTTTTAGTATATTTTTATATATTTTAAGTTGCTAATTATTTTTATTTAGAGTATGTTTTATGTAAATATATTATAAATCATAATAATTAACAAGTTAATATAAAAAAAACTTATAAAAAATTCATTGACTTTTGAAATTTCATTTGTATCACATAAATCAGGACAAAACGAGTAATATATATGAAAATTACATAAAACGTATTATAACTCACAATAATTAGCAACCTAAAATATCTATATATCTATATATCTATATTTCTCCCAATTTATGTGGTATAGATGAAATTTTGAAAGTTAACAAAAAGTTTTTATATGTTTTCAAATATTTTAAGCTATTAATTATTATGATTTATAATACTTTTTACATAAAAAAATTATTTATATAAAGTATAAAAAAAAAATTTAAAAAAAGGAAACATAAATGTCAGCAGGAGTCCAATCTATGTTAATTTCTATGTTTTAATTATTGTAATACCGATTGAATTTGGAGAGCCAACTCAATTTTTTAAAGGGTTTTTTTTTATAAATTTTAAGTTGTTAATTATTATAATTTATAATATTTTTATTAATTTTAAACCAATATATGTTTTTCTTTGTCTCAATTACATGAGACATATGAAATTTGGAGAGTCAACTAAAATTTTAAAATATCTTAAGTTGTTAATTATTATACCTTATACTACTATTACGTGATTTTCAAATAAAATAATATAATTTTTTAATTTCAATTTATATGTCATTGATATAATTACATAGCTAATGTGGCATCTCTTTATGACCAGTATTTCTATTCATTTTTTTCTCCTTTTTTTTTTTTACATTTTATAGCTTTGTTTTGTATTTTTATTTGTATTTAAAAAAAAGTATTTATGTTATACCCGATTAATTATGTCCTTTATAATAGCCATTACACTAATATAGATTTAAGTAAATGAAAATGGAAGATGAAAAGATAAAAACTATTCATTTTTCATAACTGTTTATAATTATTTAACCTATAAAATAAAATAAAAATAGTTGAGCACTTGTAACAAATAAGAACAAATTTCTTCACTTTGGCTCTTCGTCTTCTGACAATGATGATCAGTATATGGTATCAACTTTTGTTGCTAAGATGTCCATCAAATTTCTAGGTCATGTGACTTTTTTAACAAAAGAGAAAGAGAGAATATCTCATGATTCTTGTGAAGGCATTGATGTAAAGAAAGAAATTATGTAACAAAAAGTTCTTTTAAAAATAAAAGACTTTTTGAAAAAATGTTTAGTCCTCCTACAAAGAGAGAAAATTCATTGTGGTTGAGAAATTTATAAGAAGGCTGATTAGTGTTTCAAAGGGTAAGAAAAATTATTTGGAGAAAAAATCATTCTATTTATGAAATTCGTATCTAATAAGGAGGAGAACAAGCAAAAATTTATTTTGTGATTTGAAAAGAGAGAAAATTAGATATTATTTCTTCAACCTCATTATTCTTCTAATTTCTTTTTTCTTTTATTTTATCTTTATTTTTTGTATCTTTAATTAAAGTTTTTATTTTCTTATTTATCTTTAGTTAAAGTTTTTATATATTTTCTTAAAAAAGAATTTAAAAATATGATCATATTTAGTTTCTTTCCTCATCAATGCTATTAATCTCATAATTAGTGTTATTTATATTATTTTCTTAATTACTTTTTTTTCTTTCATTTAATTATTTATTTGAAGAAATTAGTTATTATAACTTTATAAGAATTACACATGTATTTTTACATAATTGATTTGTTATTTTTAAAATTTGTGGATCTTTCTTCATCTTAAAGTTTCTATCTATATGTAATAATAAAGATAAAATAAAAAATGTGGGGTGACACCTTGTTAGCAATAGATACTTATTTATTCTTATCAATGTTTTTGACATTTTTTGTTATTTTTTCCTTAAAATAATTGTTGCCTCGATTTTTAGTTTTAGTTTTATTTTTTTAGCATTTTCTAATTTTAAAAGACTGAAAAATTTATATTCAAAATTTACAAAATATAAAAAATGATTTATTTAACTCCTATCATCGTCAATATTATTATTAATTTTTTTTACTTCTTTTCCTAATCTTCATTTCATCATTAATATAATTTATATCATTTTCTTAGAAGTTAAGATTACTATTTATTGAATTTTTAAAAAATTTGAATTCTTTTGTCATACTAAATACAACATGTTTTATTATAATTACATTTAATATATTAATCAATATGTTGTACGAATGAAAAGAAAATTATCATTTCACAAAAACAAAGGTTAAAATATATTTTATTATGATTAAGGAAAGATAAAATTATTATTCCAATATCCATAATCATATATAATACATTAAAAATTAATTGAAAAGTTGTAAATGGAAAAGGAATCACCATTTAAGGAATCATTATTTTAACATTTTTGGATCATTTCTTCTTCTAAAAGTTTCTATCGATATGTAACAATAAAGTTAAATAGAAAATGTAGTAACACAAGTCTTAGTAATAGATACTTATTTGTTTTTATCAATTTTTTCTGACAATTTTGGTTATATTTTTCTTTAAAATAATTATTGCCTGAATTTTTTATTTTATTTTTAACATTTATTTTTAATTTTAAAAGATTGGAAATTTTATGTTAAAATTTTAAATAATAGAAAAAATGATTTATTTAACTTTTATCATCATCAATACTACTAATTTATTTGACGTTTTTTCTTAATCTTCATCTCATCATTAATGTTATTTATATAATTTTCTTAAATCACTTATTTTTTCTTTTTTAACTCTTTTATATATATAAAGTTGGATATGCAAATGATGATGTGACATTTCATAGAAGCTAAGATTACTATTTATCTAATTTTTTCAATTGTTGAGTTCTTTTGTCATACTAAATACAATATGATTTATTATAATTACATTGAATATAGTAAGCAATATGTTCTAGGAATTAAAACAAAATTATCATTTCAGAAAAATAAATGTTAAATTATAATTTTATTATGATTAAGGAAATATAAAGATATTATTTCAATATCCCATAACCACATTCAATACATTAGAAATTAATTGGATATAACTGTAAATGGAAAATGAATCACTATTTAAGGAAAACAAATGTTTGCAATACGATAATAATTAAGGAGAGAGTAAGATATTATTTTAATATCCTAATTCGGAACTTTTAATCTACTACTCAATTAAAAAGAAAATGCATTTAATAACATTAAAAAGTTATTAGTTTAATATTTTTTTCTCATTGTACTAATTCAATTCAATCAAACTTAATTTTAAAGATAAAATAACAACTTTATTTTAATTGTTATCAATATATTTCAAAAAATTATCGTGAAAAGGCATTTCTTGCACCTTATTTTAATTTTCATATACTATTATTATTTTTTCTGTCATTTTTTAATGATTTTTTATTTTGATTTAAAATTTAATGTTTATTCTTAAAACTCCGATGGTACAAATTAAGGTGGAGTAGAATATAATAAATGATGATTCTTCTACTAAATAAGAAGATATAACGAAATTGAAAGGCTGAAGTTTTTCAAAAGGTTTCCAGAAGACCTTATCCCCTCAAACCTTTTTTTTTAAATGGATAGGAAATTCTATTAAAATATCATTACGTCATTATTCAATATATTTTTAATATAAATTTCATTTGCTCATGCATTTGTGTAGTACTCCCTCTGTCCCTAATTACTTGTTCACTTTTTCTTTTATAGTTGTCTCTAATTACTTGTCCATTTTGACAAATCAAGAAAGAACAATATTTTTTACCTATTATACCCTCAATTAAATGACTAATTACTTTGAAAATTGCAGAGCTTTTCATCTATTTCATAATTAATAGGGGTAAAATGAAAAACTCACTATGTCATTAATTGATTTCTTAATAAATGTGTCAATTTAAAAGTGGACAAGTAATTAGGAACAGAGGGAGTATTATAGTGTTATTTGACATTATGAGATATTTCTTAGACATTTAAGGAGAATGGTACACCGAAATATATATTATATATTAAAGGATCAATCTCATGCAATGGAAGAATTTGTTATTAGCAAATAGATTTTAACTTATTTGATAAAAAATATATTCTTCCTCATTTAATAGATGTAAAATTTGTGAACCTTTATTTTTTTCACAATCTTCATATTATTAAAACAAATAATAATATTACGATTAAACAATAGAGTAAATATAAAATTAATCAAAAATATTTAATTTTAATGATCGCGCAAAGTGCGGCCAAGTTCTCTAATTTAAAACAAAAAAGTAAAATTTAAATGGGTCTACTATAGAATTCGTAGAAATCCAACTTGAAAAATTATGTTAAAAATGAAAAATAAAAAGTGAAATAAATTTAATTGAGAGTTATCCTTCGTTTGTCCCATTTTATGTGACACTTTTTATTTCTCGAGAATCAAATAGTTTAAGTTTGACCATAAATTTGCGTATGATATCTTTAATTTTTTTAAATGAAATTTATATATTTGTAAACAATGTAAAAATAAAAATATTATAATTCATAATAATGAATAATTCAAAATATTTAAAGATCTATGAAAAATTTAAGATCAAAGATAAACTAAAGAGAGTAAAAGGGGAGAATGGAAAGTAGAAAAAATTAAAGAAAAACGAATATATAGAGAGAGAAATTGAGGAAAAAAAGTCAGAAAAGTAAGTATTCATGTGGGTTATTGTATATGTAGACAGACACGTGTACAATTAATGAGCCACAATTAATTTTATAGTACAATTTGGTAGTGCCGTACTCGTCCTCTAAAGTCTCACTTCTAATAAGGAAAGGAAGTAAAATGAAGTGGGTCCATATATGGTACAACTTGTATGACCTTTGGACCATTCCTTATTGCTTTTCGTACAACTGTTTAATTAAATGAAGTGGGTCCACATATGGTATAACTTCTATTAGTTTTGGGACTATTCGTTACTGCTTTTGGTACAACTCTTTTATGCTGTGTTCTATGTGCATATTGTACACATTTGATCAATTCTAAAATACGTGCTACACGTGTACAGAAAATAGTACACATTTCAATGTGTAGAAAAAGTAGAAGTACATGAAGTTACTATTTTAACCCTTACTTTATAAATATATTGGACATTAGTAGTGATCTTATTGGAACATTGGTAGTCATTCCTAGACTCTTTTGTTAATTAGTGTAATTTATAGTTTCTTTTTCGTCATTTTAAACAATATATGTTGTTAATTGATAGATTTTTTGGAGTGGACAATTTTTTTATTAATTATTGTAATTTATTGTTTCTTTTTTGTCAATTTCAAACAATATATGTTTATTATATAATCCATTTTATGTGGTACCCATATAATTTAGAGAGTCAATTAAATTTTTTATATAAGTTTTAAATAATGAAGCTGTTAATTATTCTAATGTATAGTATTGCTTATATTATTTTTAAATATATTTAAATATTATATGTTAGGTTTTTTATCCTAATTTATATGACATTGATAGAATTTAAAGTGTCAAATAATTATTAATTATTGTAATAGATAATATGGAGTATTTAAGTCATTTATAGTATAGTAATTAACATATAATATGTAGTATTTAAGTGGAAGGTGGTGGGACCCACTTATACATTACTCTTATTTAGAAATCTTATTTAGAAATGGGGGTTTGACATTAGTAGGAATCTTATTGGAATATGGTTTTAGTTCATTTTTTTGATGGACCTCAATGTACAATTTCTATAGCTTTTAGTCCAAGAGTAAAATGCATTGTTGGTCCTCCCAAACTTCCATTTCTAAATAAGAGTAAAGTAAAATATATAAGTAAAGTAAAATAATGTGTATTTTGGTAGTGGCTTTTTGGCAATATATAGCACCAAGGGTCTCCCGCCCAAATAAGTACATAATGTACTAAACAATCTTCTTATAAGTCTTGTATTGTATGGTTACGGTTAAGACAACTATTAGAAGGATTTTATTCACCACTCCCTCTATTGTAATTGCTTGTTCAGTTTTTTTTTAGTTGTCCTTTTTTACTCGTTCATTTTGACAAATTAAGAAAAAAATATTTTTTTTATCTATTATAACTTCAATTAATTATTTTATAATTAAACTTTTAATTCATTCACTTCATAATTAATAAGAATAACTATATTAATTATTATTTTCTTAATACATGTATCAATTCAAAAGTTAGACAAGTAATTAGGAACAACCGAACAAACATTTTTTAACTTCTATGTATTCATACGGTACTTGTCTATCTCACCAGGTTTGGGGCGTACCACCACTCTTTCTAAACTTTTCAATTTTCTGCTGGCAGCGGTCTACCCTTGACATTGTCTTATGTGTAAAAGTAATTATTTGAGTCCATTTGATAGAGTGTATTAATAAAAATAATATATGTATTAATTATATTTATTGGGTTAGAAAAAATTAGAACATCATGCAAAAATTTATAATTACAAATTATGTTGGTGATAGAAGATAAATAAAAGTATACTAAAAACATATTATTAATATGTTTTGATCAAGTTATCTACCTATTAGAAACTAATATTAATAAGATAAACTCTATTAGGAGAATAATCTCTTCACAAACAAAAATTTTTAAACGATTATAAATTGTAGATGTTATTGTGTTTTTGATATAAGAAGAGAGTTTTTAAATTTATAGAGTTTCAAATTTTTCCGGAAAGAATAATTCAAATATGAAAGAGAATTATATTTTTTTCTTTCAGAAACAGTAAAACCAATTATGGTACTTCCTCCGTCTCAATTTATGTGCCACTTTTCGAATTTTGAGATTCAAACAAGTCTATCTTTGACTGTAAATTTTTCATATATATTTTAATTATTTTGAATTGACAATTATTGTGACTTATAGTACTTTTTACTTGGTTTACAAACATATAAATTTCATTTTAAAAAAATGAAGATTCCACACACAAATTTCCGAATAAACTTAAAATGTTTGACTCTTGAAAAATGAAAAGTGTCACATAAATTGGGATAGAGTGAGTAATAATTTGACTTTCCTTCAAGAAAAAGTAAAACTCAAATATAATAAGAAAATCTGGGCAAAATCCAAATAATGTCTTGTTTGGTAAATTTTTTTATGTTATGTGTAAGTAATGCAAACATTAGTTATACACTATATTGTGTACTATTAATGAGTGTATTAATAAAATCATGAAATTTTTAGGTATTAGCAATACAAGTAAATTTTAATATGCATTAACCTGATTAAAAATCGTTTATATAGTTTTCCCTATATATGTTTAACATTAAATAGGGAAAACAATATAAACGATTTTTCCCTATATATGTTTAACTGTAAAGACGAGCAACCAACATGGATTGTGGTACACTGGTGGGAGTGCTTCACCATTAATCAGAGGTCTCGGGTTCGAGCCCTGGGATGGAGAAAATCATGTTGGGAGCGCCACCCCCGAATGGGCCCTGTAGTGAGTGATACGAATTTAGTCGGAGCTCCAATGTGGGCTCCAGACATCGGTTGGGAAACCAAAAAAAAATCGAGGCAGACGTGAGAAGCATACCTTTTCATTTTTGAATAAACTTTAAAAGGCAGAAGTCATCGGTGACCCTCTAAACTTGGCACAATCTTTCACTTAGACACCTCAACTGAAGGAGTTTCATTTTAAACACCTAATGTAGGGTCCCCCCATGTGTCACTTTAACACTTTTTGCACAGACTTCTGTTGACCATAAACGCGTACAAGACAACCAGTCTACGCGGATTAATTGACCAATTATATGATGCCAACTCTTAAACATCTTTACACGTCGTTTTTTTCAAACTAAAAGAAAAATCGAACCATCCTTTGTGATCTTTCAACTTCCTTCATACGATTCTCTCTCTTCTCCGATGAAAACCCTAGGTAAATCTCTCTTCTCTTCACATGTATTTCTTTGTTTTTCCTTCAATTCGTTATTGGTAATAACCATTGTTGTATTTTATGTCGCCATTTTTTAGGTTTAAGGTTGTATTGACGAGGTATCGGGCTGTGCGACATTGGAGAAATTGAAGAAATTGAAGGTATTGGTGTATTTTATTTTCTACCTTTATTTTTGTTTTCTTCAAGAAGGTGTATATTGTTGTTGAATGTGTATATTGTTGCTGATTCTGCTTTTTTTATTTTCATTTTTAATATAGGTTTTGGCTGGTAAAGTAAGGGGCTTTTTGGGTATTTCCTTTTATTGGGGGTATTCTTTTCGAGATATGAATAGCTATATTTTAACTTATTTTCATCATGGGGGGTGTGTTGTTGGAAACCCTAACCCTACTTTGGGTATACAAATGTGAAGGGATTTTACTGTGAATATAACAATGAATTAGTTCAAGTTACTTCTGATACTCAATTGTTAGAATTTGTGAAAGACTTGGTAAATGGTGATGAGTTTCATGTGGATGTGGTCTATGGAGTTGATGAGTTAGAAGAATTGCCTGCTCCAACTGGTCTTTTATCATGGTCTGATCCTGTTGATGAATCTGTGGGTATAAATACTGAGGAAACTGTAGAGAATGATTCAGATTTGAATGGAGTTGATACAGAACTGCCTGGAGGTGACACAAATCATAATGGAGCTGAATCAGATCTACCTAGTAGTGACACAGATGTAGATGCTATTCTAGATGAAAATGATTCAGATGTTGATGAAGAATTGAGATCCCTTAGGGCTAAAAGGAGAAACAACAGAAATCCTAATCTTAGGAAGAAAATAGATTGGAAGAAGAAAACAATAATTGAAGAAGTACCAATTGGTGAGGCTGGTGTGGATAGATGTTTTGAAGATATTGGAATAAATAAATATGATAGATATGTTAGCAGATTGGGAGAAGATGAGAAGTATATTGATAGCTCAGAATGTGATAGTGATGATAACACTGATATGCTAGACAGAAGCTATTGGAGGTACTGATCTATTAGGCAGAAGAAAGAGTAAAAAGGTCAGGTATGATGATGAATGTACTGTTGCTATTTTTGAACTTGGAATGATTTTTGAGAATGCTAAGGAATTTAGAAAGGCTTTGGCAAAATATGTTGTTGAAAAAAATTATCAGATTAAGTTAAGGCCTAATGAAGTTCATAGAGTGAGAGCTAAATGTAAATTCAAAAAAAAAAGGCAAATGGTTATGCTATGGTGCTATTGATAGGGATTCTGGTAACTTTATGATTAAGAATTAGCATCATATACACAAGTGTTTACCATCAAATAAGAACAAAATGTGTACAACTAAGTTCCTAGCAAGTAGATTCAAGGATGAAATAACTAAACAACCATCTTTGAGGCCTTGGAAAATACAAGAATGTGCAGGGAGGAGTTAGGACTGTATGTGGGTAGAAAAATTTGTTACAAGACAAAGATGATGATTCTTAGAGAAAACATGGGTGACTGGAATATGAAATTTGCAAGGTTATGTGATTATGCTGAAGTTATAAAACAAACCAATCCTAGTAGTTCTGTTTGGGTAAGGATGGATAGAGAAAGGAAAGAATTTGTTTGTGTACTTCTATGTATGCTTGGATGCATTGAAGAAGGGGTGGAAGGAAGGATGTAGAATAATAGAATTTGATGGATGTTTCTTAAAGGGTGCTTGTAAGGGTGAACTTCTTGTAGCAGTTGAAAGAAATGGAAACAATTAGATGTTTTCTATAGCCTGGGCAATTGTGGACAAGGAGACTAAACATAGCTGGAGTTTCTTATCAACTACTTGAAAGAGGACATGTAGTTGGGTACTGGGCATGGTCTTACTATAATGTCAGATATGCAGAAGGTAATTGTCTATTACTTTGATAATTGTAGATATGTAGAAATGTTTTTTCTTTCTTGAATTGTATTTTATTGTAGGGTCTTCAAGCAGTTGTTGATGAACTACTATCAAATGTTGAAGTTAGAATGTGTGCTAGACACATCTAGTCTAATTGGAGTAAAAGATCGAACGGAGAGGAAATGAGAAAACAATTCTGGAGATGTTCCAAGGAAACTTTTAAAGTGAAGTACAATGAGGAGCTTTACAAAATGAGCAGACTTGGTAATGAAATTAATGATGATTTATTGCATTATCCACAAGTGTCATGGGTTAAAGCATTCTTTCAAGAGCATTCCAAATGTGATGAAGGTGAAAATAACACGTGTGAAACCTTAACTCATGGATCTTATCATGTAGACACAAATCTATAATAACCATTTTGGAGGAAATTAGGAGAAAATTAATGACTAGAATTGTGGATATGGTTTAAGTTTGCTGACACCTGGATATGTGATATTGCACCTATGGCTAGACTTATGTTGGAGGAAAATAAGGAAAAGTCTAGGGCATGCAAGGTGTTTTGGAATGCTGATGTTGGGTTTGAGATTGGAGAAGCACAATATAGGCATATAGTCAACTTGACTAATAGAGTTTGTAGCTGTAGAATGTAACAACTCGCACCTAGAAACGACTAGAAAGAGTTTTAAATCTGAAAATAATCATTTTTGGAAAGAATGTGGAAATCTGAAATTTTTTGTCTAAGTTAAGAAAGTGAATTTTGGTCATTTTCAAACAACCATAACTCCTAACTCAGGATGATTTAGGAGTATTTCTTGATATGGTTGGAAATCTCTTGTGAAGATCTTTCCAACGCCGCCGAGTTTGCGCGATTTCGATAACGTATGAGTGAGATATGTCTTTGGGAAATTGGGCTGTTGGATTGAGAAAAGTCCCAATTCGGATTTAGGGAAGGGCAAAGTAGTCTTTTCTCTAATTAAATTCCTAATTCGTTTTTAGGGATTTATTGGGGTAAAAATAGAACTTAATTCAGTTTTGGAAAATTAGAATATGCTTAGGGCTTGGAGAAGAGAGAAAGAAAGAAATAACGGGAGATAAAGAGAAGAATTCGCCAAGATCATCCAAGCTTGCGAGTGAAATTCATCGGGGGTGATCCCTATTACGGTATGTGAGATCTTTTCGTGTTGGGTTAGTTCAACGACACTCCAATCTTATTTCTACTTAGAGATTTGTGGTGATTGAATGAAAAGTTAACGAGTTCTTGAAGAACTTTTGTTGAAATTCCTTAAGTTCTTGTTGGTTGAGTTGTTGATGCTTGGGGGTTGAATTCATTCATGTTTCCGGGATGTTTTTCGAGTTAAATCTGTTGTATGTTGAGGGTACTATTGATCCTAAGTGTTTGGGGAAAGAACCATGGAAGTTGGGAGGGTTTAGAGATAAAAAAACGAATGAGAAAAATCAGAATTTTCTGGGGAAGGGCTTGGGGTGCCGCGCCTGCCAGAGCTCCACAAAAGTTCCTTTGAACTTTGGCCTCTGACGCGTCGCGCCACAGAAAGCCCTCTGAAGTTTAAGGACTGGCGCCCCGCGCCTCTCAGAGCGCCAGGAATGCCAGTTCTCCCCATTCGTTCCCTACCTTTTAGCACGTGTTCCTTAGTGATGTACCTACGTTTTCTAGTTGTTCCAATACTCTAAGGTACATATAAACATCATGAAATCACCCATAAACATGAGATCATGAACCTTGAATCCATAATTCAATTCAAGGAAAGTTAAGACCAAAGTCTAGAGAAGTAAGAGTCAAGCCAAGATGAGTTCTTAGAGTTTTCCAAAAGTCTTTTCCAAATGTTTCAACTTTGTTTTAAGACTTAAAGTTCAAGTTGAGTAAAGAGTAAATAGTAAAGTTTGAAGTTCTTTTCTTCAAAGAGGTATATGGACTGTGTATTCCCAAAGAAGTTTAAAAGAAATATTTTCACATTTAAACAAGAACGAAAACTGAGATTTCCAAAGAGACTTCGGGCTAGTTTTCAGAAAAGAGTAATAGCTTTCTAAATGAAGCAAGGAGGAAAACTGAGATTTCCAAGATAGTCTTTGAGCATTAATCTCAAATCACAGAAGAAGTATGTTTTTAAAATATAAGAGCCAGTATATTTTGGGAGTAGTATTGAACACCGAATTAGGGGAGCGTTCAAAGAACCCACAGCCCCCATAGAACCATGGGTAGGAAATGATCATACTTTTTAAATGAATCCTTTTCAAGATAGACCAGTGGATCCATTAGGCAGTTCAGGTTCTATACCTTTGGCCGGGTATAGGATGCTCTGGCAGCGTGAGGTTGATCGTTGTATCATCACTATAGCTCTTATGTGATGATTTTCGGTTAGAGAAACTCCCACAACAATTATTGTATTTTTATATACATCAGTTCATTGTATTTTTACATACAACTCATAGATATTTGCATATTTGCATACACACAGAGTTTACAACATGTTTTAAATAACTTTTCTTTATATTGCACTTGTTTTAAATTGCTTTATATTGAAATGAGTCAGCAAGTTGAGTTGAATTGAGCCAGGTAAGTTATTCAGTTCTTTCAGATTCTTTCTAGCCTATGTTGCTTAGCATTCCAACTCGCATACTCATACATTCAAAGTACTGATGCCAGTTGGCCTGCATCGTATTATGATGCAGATATAAATAACCAGGATTAGCATCCAGCGCCTCGTTGATCCAGTTGAGCAGCTCAGAGTCAGTGGTGAGCCTCATTGCATTCCAAAAGACTATTTTATTCGTTTTCAGTTTTTCATTTATTAGGATGTTGTGGGGTTTGTCCCAATATCCATCTCTGTATTTTTAGAGGCTTCATAGACATTCAGATAATTATTAGCTTAGATGTCTTTCTTTATCTTTCAGATGTTGTTTAAGACTTAAGTGCCATTTTGGCCAACTTATGATTCTTTAAGTTATTATTATTTGAGATTGTTTCATTGAGTTAAGTCTTCAGCTAAGTTAAGTAAGCTAGGACAAGAGTTCGCTTGGGACTAGCAATGGTCTTCGAGTGCCGGCCACGTCCAGGGTGTAGGCTCGGGGCGTGACATAGAACTTGGCAATTGAGAGGCATGCATTCCATGCCAACATGTTATTTTTGCTTTGTACTACATAGAACAGGAACCTGAACCACTTGTAGAGCATAGGTATAGGAAAGATACCTTCTTAAAGGCTTATAGTCATTTCATTCAACCAATTCCAAATATGAAGACGTGGCCTGAAACTAATAATTCAAGGATTGAGCCTCCTGAACCTAAGCAAATGCCTGGTAGACCTCCAAGAAATAGGAGAAAGAGTAAAAATGAACCAAGAAAGAAGTATGAAAAGATGTCCAAACAAATGGTGAAAGTTACTTATTCCAAGTGTAAACAACAAGGCCACAACAAAAAATATTGCAAGGTAAAATAATTTATTATTTGTTTGTGCCTTTTTTAAATTCTTGTTGAATGTAATGAACAAACTTTATGTTTGATATTTAGGTTGGTGTCCATACTTCACAACTAGCTAGCCACCATTCACAATTTACTGCTGCTCAAAGTTGACAAAGAAGTAGCCATTCTGAACCAACAAGCTCCTACCAATCTGGACCAACAAGATTCAACCAACCTGCATCAACAACATCAAACATTCATGCTTCTTCAACAACAGTTTGTGGTGATACCAGTAGAGTTAAGAGGGCAAGGGAAACTGCAAAAACAAGCCAACTACTACCATTTATGGATACACGTATTCCTATTACAAGAGGAATAACCAATCAACTACCTCCAAGGACAAGACAAACTGCTGGACAAAAAAGAGGAAGAGTTGCAACTGGAGAAGATTCTACAAGAGGGGGACCAAAGAGGCCAACTAATGGTGGATCAAGTAATGTTGGATTTGGCATCTACACAAGTGCAAGTGGAACCCAAATACTAAACGTAAGTTTGTCACAAATTGTCTTTTAAATTAATGCAGTTTATATATTAATTTTGGTTTTTTCTTCAAAGAACAGCTTGGGACTTTAAGTCAAAGAATTCTACCAACATGTTCAAGTTATAAGGATGCAAGTTTAATGGGTATATACCTTAGCTTTAGGCCTAGAGGCTTGAGATGGAAAAACAAGGATGCTGTCACCACTTCCCAATTGCAACAAATGGCAAACAAAAAGAAGAAGTAACACCAATTTAGAATAGGTTGATTTTGGGCCCTTATTTTGTTGTCTAACGTTTTTGCAGTATGCTAGCTTTATTTTGGTACTAGTAAACACTTTTGTAAATGTTATATGTAGCTTTTGATTATGCTAGCTTTATTTTGGTACACTTCTTTGAAGGTTGTTTCCTTGAATGGTATGTAGCATAATGCTAACTTTGAGCTCATTATGGAGCATGCAATATAACTGTCTACGTTTTGTGTAATTTGGGTGTTACATTGTAACGAATATGACCAATTGTGTAATTTGGCTATTTGTTTTTGGTGTTACATTGTGAGAACGAATTTGAGATTTGTATGTAGCCAAAAAATCAATTTTACTGCAACAACAACATAGAATTTCATTGAATCCAAAATGCACATTTACATAGAAAATTTACAGCAACAACAGCATCAAAATACTACTGACCGAACACCAAATACTACTAGACCGAACACCAAATACAACATCAAAATACTACGGACCGAACACCTCAAGAACACTAACAATTAGGCTTCAATTTCCATATTCCAAACATCAACAACCCAGTAGCAACGATACCAACAATAAATATATTTCTTGCTCACTTTAATTTTTCATCAAAAACATTGACTTTCTTCAACAATCCCCATATTACCCTGTTTGCTTGTCGATTTTCATACCAAAGGAAATAGTCACAGCCACCCATTTTTTATAAAAACCAATCAAAAAGAATTAACGCCAACAATTAATCATCTAATTGACTTGAAAAAAATAAGGGAAACAAAGAATTTTACCTTAGAAATTCTACAAGTAAAACATCTATGCCTTGAATTTAATTGGGTCTATGAAGTATTTAATAGTGCTTCATTACCACACCTACAATATCGACCTTCATCCACATATGCCATGGAAGAATTGGAGAAGCTCGACATGAAAGTATTAAGGGCTAAGAATTAAAGAAAGGCTGAAGAAGAGAGAAATTGGGGTCTTAATTAGGGTACAATTGGAGAAAAAATAATATAAATAGCTGATGTGGAGTAATATTACCATTGGGGACGCCACATCAGTTGAAATTTTGATGTTTACGCGCCTTGAATCAATGAAAATTACGCGACACTCCAGCTGTGCAAAAAATGTTAAAGTCACACATCGGGACCCTACATTAGGTGTTTAAAATGAAAATCCTTCAGTTAAGGTGTCTAAGTGAAAGATTGTGCCAAGTTTAAGGGGCCACCGATGGTTTAACACACTTTAAAATATACTCCCTTCGTCCTATTTTATTATGTAACATATTATTTTATTTGACATGATCTTTAAAAATCTTTTTATAAAAAATTTACATCTAAAATAATCCCTAAATATTTTGTCACGACCCAAAAATGGACATGATGACACTCGTCTTATTCCATCAAGACAAGTCAGCCTAAAATTCAGCCATTACGATAAAATGCGGAAAATTTATAATAAACTCAAAAATACCCCCAAAATCTGGTTGTCACGTGTACAAGCCTCTAAAGTATTACAATTGATTCAAAAGAAAAACACCAGTCTCAAATGACATTGTTTCTAGAATAGAATAAGATCATAAATAGAAGTAAGAAGGTTCGCTGAAATGACAAGCAGCTACCTCACAAACTTCCATAAGAAACATAGGAAACTAAGAGAATGAAAAGTACACAAAAATCCAGGCTCACAACCTACAAAAATTGTAGAAGCAAGGGGTGAGTACCAAACCACACGGTACTCAGTAAGTAAACCTCTAAACACAAGCTACAGGAATAAAATACGGGTACTCCTTACACACCAACGAACCTCCACAAGTATAACCTACATAAAACTAGCCCAACCTAACAGTTCATAGTTACATAGCACCCAGCTCAACAACAATCACTTTAACAAATTACATATCCTCAACAACAAACTCAACATTCATCAATCACAACTTCCACAAAAGGGCTCTCACAATATCAGCAACACACAAGATCAAGTTCATCAAATATCAAGTATTTTCCAACCACCAATAAAACACATAATCATCAAGAATGAAGGATATCATGGGATGCAATATGACACCATGAAATGATATGCCTCAGAATACCAAGTACTCTCTCAACTGTATATACATGATACTCCTCGGATTACAATTCGCATTCTATAGGAATAAAATTTCCCTTTATAACACCAGTACTCGTACCAATGCCCGTCACACCATTGGTACGAGACCCCCATCCTTCGCCCTTACCCATGGTCTATTCCATTTTTAATTTTTTATTAGAAAAATGTCCTTCAACGAAGTCTTTCAAATCATTCTCAACACATCACACACAAACAATTAATCACATTGCCTTTTATTACCCTTTTTTCATCATTAGAATTAATCAATATGGACAAGTCAACCCATCATCAAGTCTCATTACCCCCAACACATATTACAAGGAAATACACAAATTTCATACACTTAACAAGGGTTTAGAAATCCACTTGCCTCAAATAGTCGAACAATCACTTCAAGACTTGAGTCTTCAATTTCGTTGAACTTCCAACTCGAAGCAATCTATTCACATTAATAATCACAATAAGATTTCGAAACTAACCACACTCAGATTACTATAGGTCTAGCCTAGACCCAATAACTCACTCAATTTATAATCAAGTTCTTAATCTTGGTGCCAATTAACATGTCAACTCTCATATTTTCCGAATTTCAAGCCTAGGGTTAAGTTCCAATTTCTCCAAATATCATAAATATAATGGTATTCATATGATATCATGCACCTAATATTTAATTACATGTCTCAATATCTTAAAGCTTGAATCATATGTGATAATTATAAGAAGGAATTGGAGACACACTAGAAATCCAAATTTATGAACATCGCGATTTTGTTCACGGAAAAACCATTCCAGAGCGGTACATATTGATACAAGTTATATTCCTATAATTTATTCCCCAACAATTAAATATTCAATTATTGGCTTATAACTACCCTAAATCAGTAGGTCATTGTTAACCATAACTTCAATTATCCATAATACATTCTGACCACATGTTGCGAAACATATACTGTATTCCAATTCCTTATCTGCTAACATATTAATAATATATATTAGTATGATATATGCTCATAAATTCAATCCTACATCACTTTCCACTAATCCCCATAAACAATTATCGATAGAAGCAAGAACTTGCCCTCAATTTAATAAGCCGACACGACACCAAGTCACGCCAAATACATAATAATAGCAATAATAACTTGACCATCCATAATCATAGTACAAGATTTTGGTGTGGTGATGAATTACCTGCAGCAAAGTGGTGTCTTCGTGTTGTTGCCGCACCGTTCGTGGATTAGCGGTTACTACATGTGTTATGCAAAATAGTAATAAACCTTTCTAATGTAATTCAGTTTTACACATGGACTTGATCCATTAACCATCAATTAAAATTAATTATTTAAAAATCACCCATCCACTAAATAATCGTAATTAACAAATAACTCAAAAATTTTCAAACCAACTCCACCAATTTATCAAATAATTGACTCATGCAATTATCGAAAGGGGTAAAAATGATAATTTCTAAAAACAACTTTACGGGTCATTACATATTTATATCATTTTATTAAAGATAAAACAGAATTTTAAAATTAAAAATCACATCTTTAAAAAAAAAATGTCACATCATTAAAAAAGAGAATTTGAGTCATCAGTTTAGGGCCACGTCCATGTGAGAAAAGGAGACTGATCTGGTTCAATTGGCCGGCAACAACACGATTAAATCAAAATGCTATGGGCTGTCGATCGAGGGCCAGATCTTGACGTAGAAAGGAGCTCTCAAGCTGAGGCAGAGTATAATGGTGAGTCCGCTTTACTCTTAATTAGAAGTTTCAGATTTGAATTTTAGGTATAAAGAAAATTCTGTTGAGAGAATCATTCCCTAATGAGTCTTCCGTACGCGGTTTGAATTTGATCAAAACTCTAACGTGGACTTTGAACACAGAATATAGAAAACCGTAGAGAATGAATAAAAATGCACCACTCAAAGTATTAAATTAAGCTATATATATATATATAATAAGTCCGTAAATAGCATAATGGATTCCATGCATCTACAAGTTGATATTAGGCGAATAAAACTCAGTGCTAATAATTTAAATGCATAAGAACAAAAGAGGTAGAATTGACCTTAAAATGTGCTCCATTTGTAGCAAAAATGAGAATGAGATGCATTTCTTATCTTATTAGAATCCTCTATTTTTATTACTCTATCCTTCATTCCTAAAACCCTATAAATTTGCATCATTCAACATCACATTCTCACCAAGCAAAAACTTAACATCTTTAGTTAATTGTTGTGTAGCTACTACAAACATCAATATTCAAAAATGGTTCTCCAAAATCAACTTGGGCATCATCAATCATTCTCTCATGAACACAACCACTATTCCGCGGAGAGCAACCATGGACAAATGATGAGGCCTTTCACCATGCCATTTTCTCAGTCTACTCACAACAATCACATGCTGGTGAGCCAACACAATGGCGGATATTATGGAAGCAATGGCCACGGCCACAGCCATGGCCATAGCAACTATGGAAGTCATGGCCATATGCCACATGATTCAACAAGCTTTACAAGTAGCACAAGCATGGTCCATAATGATGGTGGCTATGGTAGTGGGATGAACCAATCATCCCACGCCCATATGTCGTCCATGTCCATGGGACATCATGGAGGTCATGGTCATGGACATGGACTAGGTTATGGTGGAAGCCACCAAAATAGCTACAGTCAGAGCCAGAAGGTCAACTGGGCTCTCAAGAATTTGGATGACTAAATTTGACACACATATATATAATATGTGGTGAAAGTAATATTGTGTGTTTGTGGTAGTTACTTTGGCTATATGTAGCACAAAGGTTTGCTACCTAAATAAGTAAACAATCTGCTGCTATCTTAATTTATATTATCTATGTATCTGCTTTATCATTGACTAAAATGATGAATAATTAAAAGTATGTTTATGATTAAAATGATTTACATGAAATTACATACTATTTTATCACGTCCTGCTTAATTGAAACAAGCTATAGTTTGAGTATCTAGATTGAAGGAGCTATTGTATTCATTGTAATTCCTGTATTGAAGTTAGTAAACCAGAAACAAAAAAGATGAAAAGAAAAACATGAACAATCCGAGTCCACAGAAACCACTGTGTGTCCTTAAGGAATTTAATCCCCTCAATGTACCCGAGGTTATGGATTACTTCCTCCCAAGATAAAACGGATTAACCTATTACAGAAATAGTGGTACCTCAAATTTTTGCAACTTCAGCGAACTCAATATGCAGTAACGAATCACACAAAGACTCAACTTTGTTTATAAGAAAAATATGAATGCGAGAGGGAGAGAAAATCGGTGGTTAAAAGCGAGAGGAAGTCTCTCTATTTATAGCCTTTAAAGGGTAAAGGTCACAACTCTTTGGAAAGAAGACAACCTTTCAGAAAGGTCATAACACTTTGAAAAAGACATAACCTTTCAAATGGTCACAATCCTTTAGAAAGGACACAACCTTTCATAAAGTTCACAACCCTTCGGCATGGTCACAACTCTTCAGGAGAGTCACAATCCTTCATTTCCTGTTCACACCTTTAAAACCCAACAATCCCCCACATGAATAGGGAATGGCTATTGTTAAAACATATGCATGAAAAACTGTGTGATCCGTAAGTAAGAGTTAATTGCATCTAGATAAGTAGGTTTCCCTTTGAACTTTCCATAGTGAACATATATCGGATATACTCGGTCAATCGATAGATTTGATATCTTTGAACCGTCGAGCTTTGGTGTATACCTAGACAACATAAGTCACACAATCAACCCTTTAACTGTTTTTGGTTCTCATTGTTTTGTTCGTTTCAGCCATGAACACTTCTTGGTTTATAAGTGCGTAGAGAACTGACCTTACCGAATTCTCCTTGAAGCGGCTTACACTTCACACTTACATAGGTGATTTCTAAATGTGTTATCTCGTAGATACACCATTTGATATACCCTGTATCAAACTTAGAAATCATTAAAAAGACTTAATATCTTTATCCTTGTTACTGAACATTGTCCCATCATGAGAATAGACTTTTAAAGTTTATTTTGACAATGTTGAACCGTTATCAATGACTTTGTTTGATCTCCTTGAACTTAGATCTTGGGATCTCCAGTCTTCTAGGTAGAGTTACCGCCACGATGACTTGTCCTCGGCCATAGTCCCATTCCTGTTGATGATCTCTCAACTCCCTCTCTAGTTAGGCCTTTTGTAAGTGGATCCGACACATTATCCTTTGACTTTACATAGTCAATTGTGATAATTCCACTAGAGAGTAGTTGTCTAACGGTGTTATGTCTTCGTTGTATGTGACGAGACTTACCATTGTACATAACGCTTCCAGCTTTTCCTATTGCAGCTTGACTATCACAATGTATACATATATGAGCCATTGGTTTGGGCCAAAATGGAATATCTTCCAAGAAATTCCGAAGCCATTCAGCCTCTTCACCGGCCTTATCTAAGGCTATGAACTCAGATTCCATTGTAGAGCGAGCTATACATGTTTGTTTGGATGATTTCCAAGATGTTGCTCCTCCACCGATAGCGAAAACATATCCACTTGTGGACTTAGTTTTATTTGACCCAGTAATCCAATTTGCATCACTATATCCTTCAACAACTGTTGGATACTTATTGTAATGCAAAGCAAAGTTTTGTGTGTATTCTAGATACCCCAAAACTCGTTTCATTGCCATCCAATGATTTTGGTTGGGATTACTTGTGTATCGACTCAATTTACTTATAGCACAAGCTATGTCTGGTCTTGTACAATTCATGATGTACATTAGACTTCCCAACACTCTGGCATAATCCAATTGAGACTGACTTTCACCTTTATTTTTAGCAAGATCAAGGTTCACATCAATTGGTGTTTTTACACTTTTGAAGTTTAAGTGCTTGTATTTTTCAAGTACCTTTTGGATATAATGAGATTGAGACAATGCTAAACCTTGAGGAGTTTTGTGAATCTTAATTCCCAATATCAAATCGGCAACTCCTAGATCTTTCATATCGAACTTACTAGCAAGCATGCGTTTAGTAGCATTTATGTTAGCAATGTCGTTACTCATTATTAGCATATCATCCACATATAAACATACAATAACAACTATATTTGGAGTGTCTTTAATGTAAACACATTTATCACACTCGTTAATTTTAAATCCATTTGACAACATGGTTTGGTCAAACTTTGCATGCCATTGTTTAGGTGCTTGTTTTAGTCCATAAATTGACTTAATAAGTTTGCACACCTTCTTCTCTTTACCAGGAACCACGAAACCCTCGGGTTGTTCCATGTAAATTTCTTCTTCCAAATCTCCATTTAAGAAGGCTGTTTTTACATCCATTTGATGAATTTCAAGGCCATATACCGCAACTAGTGCAATTAACATCCGAATGGATGTAATCCTAGTTACTGGCGAATATGTATCAAAGTAGTCAAGACCTTCTTTCTGTCTAAAGCCTTTGATTACAAGCCTTGCCTTGTATTTGTCAATAGATCCATTAGCTTTCATTTTTCTTTTGAAGATCCATTTTGAACCCAAAGGTTTGTTTCCTGGAGGAAGGTCAACCAATTCCCAAGTATAGTTATTCAAGATTAAATCAATCTCACTATTGACAACCTCTTTCCAATAGGTTGATTCCGTAGAAGACATAGCTTCTTTAAATGTTTGCGGTTCATTTTCAATAAGAAATGTTACAAAATCAGATCCAAAGGAAGTAGACATCCTTTGACGTTTACTACGCCTTAGTATCTCTTCATTAGGTACATTCTCATTTGATTCTTCTCGAGGTCGTTTAGACCCTTCACTAGACAACTCATGTCTAGTTTTATACGGATAGATATTTTCAAAGAATTCAGCATTATCTGATTCAATTACCGTATTATCATGTATATCCGGATGTTCGGATTTATGAACCAAAAATCGACATGTTTTACTATTTGTAGCATATCCAATGAAAACACAATCCACAGTCTTAGGTCCTATTTTGACCCTCATAGGTATAGGAACTTAAACTTTGGCTAAACACCCCCACACTTTGAAGTATTTCAAGTTGGGTTTTCTTCCTTTCCATTTTTCATATGGAATAAAAGCGTGTCTTCTTTGTGGGGTACTCTATTGAGTATTCGATTTCTTTGTAAGGATAGCTTCCCCCACAAGTTTTGTGGTAAACCTGAACTTATAAGTAAGACATTCATCATTTCCTTCAAAGTTCGGTTTTCCTCTCCGCAATTTCATTAGATTGAGGTGAGTAAGGGGCGATAGTTTGATGTATGATTCCATTTTCCAAACATATTTCTGCAAAAGGAAATTCATACTTTCCACCTCTATCACTTCTTATCATTTTTATCTTTTTATCTAACTGATATTCAACTTCAGTTTTGTATTGTCTAAATGCATCTATTGCTTCATCCTTACTATTCAACAAATAGACATAACAATATCTAGTGCAATCGTCAATAAAAGTTATAAAATACTTTTTCCCACCACGAGTTGGTGTTGACTTCATATCACAAATGTCAGTGTGAATTAATTCTAAGGGATTGGAATTCCTTTCAATAGATTTATAAGAATGCTTAGCATACTTAGATTCAACACAAACTTGACATTTTGATTTATTGCACTCAAAGTTAGGCAATACGTTTAAGTTGATCAATTTACGCAAAGTTTTATAATTGACATGTCCTAAACGTTCATGCCAAAAACAATTTGACTCAACCAAATAAGAAGAAGCTTGAACTTTATTATTATCAACAACAATTACATTCAAGTTGAAAAGACCCTCATCGAGGTAGCCTTTTCCTAAAAACACTTCATTCTTACTAATTACAACTTTGTCAGAAACAAGAACACACTTAAATCCATTCTTGATCATAAGGCCAGCAGAAACCAAGTTCTTACTCATTTCTGGAACATGACAAACGTTGTTTAGAGTCACCACCTTTCTAGAGGTCATCTTTAGAAATACCTTGCCATGGCCTTCAACCTTTGATGTTGCCGAATTTCCCATGTATACGGTTTCATCCAAGATGCAACGGGACATATGTTGCAAAGGCTTCTCGAAATAGCACAAATATGTGCAGTGGCTCCCGAATCAAGCCACCATTGCTTGGAATTTCCAACAAAATTGCATTCAGTCAACATAGCACATAGGTTGTCAATATCCCTATTTATATCAACCATATTGGCTTGATCTTTCTTCTTTTCCTTCTTGGGAGCACGGCATTCTGTAGCCCTGTGACCAACTTTCCCACAGTTGAAGCAGTTTCCTTTAAATTTCTTCTTAGGAGAATTGCTTTTTGGGCCAGATGCTTTCTTTCTTTTCTTTGACTTTGTGGGATCTTCTTCAACAAGATTTGCTCCTAATATTGTTGAATTTCCACGTGACTTCTTTTCAGCAGCCTTGTTATCTTCTTCGATTCTCAAATGAACAATCAAGTCTTCGAGTGTCATCTCCTTTCGCTTGTGTTTCAAATAATTTTTGAAGTCTTTCCACAAAGGAGGCAGTTTCTCGATCATTGCTGCTACTTGAAATGTCTCGTTTATGACCATACCTTCAATGGATAATTTAAAGTCAATAAACCATTCAATAATTTTATCAATAAAACTATTGAATTTGATCATACCTTCTGCCAGGAGATCATGCATAATGACTTGTAATTCTTGAACTTGAGAGATGACAGTCTTGCTATCAACCATTTTAAAATCCAAAAATTTTGCAGCAACAAACTTTTTTAGGCCTGCATCTTCAGTTTTGTATTTTTTCTCAAGAGCATACCAAAGTTCTTTAGAGGTTTTACAAACACTGAATACGTTATATAAGACATCTTCCAATCCATTAAGTATGTAATTCTTGCAGAGGAAATCAGAATGTTTCCATGCCTCAGTCACAATAAATATCTCATTGTCAGGAGTTCCTTTTTTTAACACAGGAACATCTTCATTAATAAAACGTTGTAGACTGAGGGTAGTCAGATAGAAGAACATCTTCTGCTGCCAACGTTTGAAGTCTATACCGGTGAACTTGCCCGGTTTCTCTGAATTAGCCATTGTTGTTGCAACTGGTGTTCGACTTGACGAAGCACCATTGTTAACAGAAACATTTTGTTGTTCTGTATCAGTTGTCATTTTTTCTGTCACAAATAGACAGGTAATTCAGTATTTAAAATACTAACAAATAAAGACAAAATCTTTATACAACTTGTTTCTAGTTTAACGATGAAGTTTTTATATTCTTCTAATCGTTAACCGAATGAATCTTATATACTGATGAAGTTTTTATATTCTTCGAATCAGTACAATGTTCAAACAGAGTAGAAAACCAAAAAGGTTTTAATCTCTAGAAACCTCAAATACAGAAAAATATATTAAATTCCTTAAGCTTGTAATTCCTGTATTGAAGTTAGTAAACCAGAAACAAAAAAGATGAAAAGAAAAACATGAACAATTCGAGTCCACAGAAATCACTGTGTGTCCTTAAGGAATTTAATCCCCTCAATGTACCCGAGGTTATGGATTACTTCCTTCCAAGATAAAACGGATTAACCTATTACAGAAATAGTGGTACCTCAAATTTCGCAACTTCGGCGAACTCAATATGCGAAGTAACGAATCACACAAAGACTCAACTTTGTTTATAAGAAAAATATGAATGCAGAGGGAGAGAAAATCAGTGGTTAAAACTGAGAGAAAGTCTCTCTATTTATAGCCTTTAAAGGGTAAAGGTCACAACTCTTTGGAAAGAAGACAACCTTTCAGAAAGAAGACAATCTTTCAGAAAGGTCATAACACTTTGGAAAAGGCATAACCTTTCAAATGGTTACAATCCTTTAGAAAGGACACAACCTTTCATAAAGTTCACAACCCTTCGGCATGGTCACAACTCTTCAGGAGAGTCACAACCCTTCATTTCCTGTTCACACCTTTAAAACCCAACATTCATGAACTCATAAATCTATGCTCTCTATAGTTCTCCACTATTTCTAGCTAAAAATTGCTAGCAACACCTCTATTAATCTGTAATAGTGCAAAAGTTATTTTAGCTAATTAAGACTAAAAAACATATTCCTATATTATTTAGACCAAGAATCACATTTAATGAATTAAATGAATATCAAATACTAAACTAATTTGGTTTCCTATTCCAATTTTTAATTATTCTTTCAACATAAATAAAATTTACTGACAACTAGCATAGAAAGAACCGTTATGCCATCGGTCTATCAAGGGTTTTAATTAGGGTTCGAAAAAAGGACAAATATGTCTCTAAACTATCATAAATTGGTATCTAACTACCTTCGTTATAAATAAATTTTGAGTAGACTTTTAAGATTGACACATATTACTCCGTTAATCCAAAGGGTATATACACTCCAAGACTTAAATGTTAAGGACATTAGTGTCCTCAAAGTATAATGAAGGATATTTAATTACCATTTATGATAATTTAGAGATATATTTATCCTTTTTTTTTCGATTAGGATTTAAGTCAAACATATACTAGACTTTGATATGTGGATAAGATTATACGTGGATTATGGGAATACAGGTATAGTGATTAATAATAAATAATAACATGATCTGACCGTAATATGAGATCATGATAATGTAGAGGTACTAATCATCACGCTCAAATCCTGTTCTAAAAAGATATACAACCACTCTAAATATAATTTGATTTTGACAAGGCAACCATCTATAAGCACTATATATTAAAGATAAATAAATGTATTTATGTGTCAAAAAATTATAGCGTGACCCCCAATAAAGATGGCAATAAATATATATTTTTTAATTAATTACTCGGATAGGATGTGTTATATTAGCAAAAAATAAATAGAGGGGGCTAGACCTGACCTCAATACAACACTGATTAGTCACAAAAAGCTAGAAGGCTTACAAAATCTACTATAGAGCCTTTTGTAAATTTATGCAGAAGAAAATAACTACCTTACAAAGAAATTTACTCCAAATACTAGGCAATAAATATTGGATATACATGTATGATGTACATACAACATATATTGTTGGTCCGGGTTCTCATTGCATACAACATTTCCTTTATATTCACTTTACATATCCTTCACATATATATGATTTGCACATACAGTTTGAAATCACATACTTGGATTTAATTGGTCATACATATAGCTGATGCATTTATATATATATATATATATATATATATATACCGAGCTTATATTTTGAAGACACATACATGCAGATCGAATTAAAATCATTTATTGTATGATTACAATTAGGATTATATATTGCACTTGCACGAATATAGTGTATTTTTCTACCTTATGAAAAAAAAAATATTGCTACATTTCTTTTATCGGATCCGGCTCCCCTCCATTACCCCTTTCCTCCATTTCGTCAAGTACACGTCTAGATTAGAAACAAGTGTCATATTTAAAGTTTAAAGGTCATAAATATATTATATTAACAAATATCATAACCATAGTTAAGTCAACTAATTTTAGAAAACTACTTTCCAAATTTGATAAGAATTACAATATTTTCTATACAAAATTTGATATTTATTAATATCATTAAGTTCATATTATATTTTTGTATTTAATTATTAAATTGTAATTTTTTTTTAGTTTTAAACCAATTATTTTTAAATGATAAAAGATTGCTATTGTGCGTTCTTTTGATTACATCTTAATTACTTCTGATCAATTCCAATGTTCTTCTTTTTTTGGATCATTTTTCAGCTTATTTAATTCTACTAAACAATTGCTAGAACGGAAAATGATTTTTTTGTCGATTGCTACAGTGCGCTTTTAAAATAAAAATAAAAATAATTGGAGTGTATTAGTAAGATAAATAAAATAGATATCTTCTTATTTCTTATAAAAATAGCTTAAAATAAAATTAGATTTCAACAAAATTTAATGAAAAAAAAATATTTAAATTGATTGGATGACTTTTAAAGTGAAATATCAATAGTGGAGTGATTTTCTAAGTACAATATCAATAGTTGAGTGATTTTTGAGTTATAATCATTAATTTCATATTATATTTTTGTATTTTAAATATTAAATTATAAATTATAAATATAAGATGAAATTAAAGATATTAATAAATATCAAATTTTGTATGTAATATATTGTAATTCTTACCGAATTTGGAAAGTAGTTTTCTAAAATTAATTGACTTAACTATGGTTATGATATTTGTTCATATGATATAATCTTGACCTTTAAACTTTAAATATGACACATGTCTCTTAATCTAAACATGCACTTGACTAAATGGATGAAAGGGGTAATGGAGGAGAACCGAATACTCTTTATCGTTATATTTGTTGACACCCAATTTCGACCCTCCCCGATAATAATTAATTTCCGAGTTTCTTAATTTCCAAACGATTCAAAATAATTGCTTTATAAGATTCAAAATATTTTTCAAGTTAGTTTTAAATGGTTTTGTCACTTTTTATAATTTTTAAATAATATGTGTATACTTTTGAACTTTATAAATATTCAAAAATCGTCTCAAAGATTTTGTTTAATTAAAGATTTGGTTAGGTTGTTTAGTTATTTAATAGCTTATAATTTTGAGTTAATTAATTAGTTTATAATTATGTTAATTATTTTATTTCGTCAAAATAAAGAAGCTTATTAATTAATTTGTATTGCACTTTTAGCCATTCTTGTCTTACCTTAAACCCATTAAGAGGCCAAATTTGGGCCATTTTCTAGTGACCCAATTCAGCAAATTTGGGCCTAACCCTTAGTTAAACAATTACAGAAGCCCACTAGAAACCCATGTCAACATTGCCTTCTAATTTCCTACAGCCCACTCCAGCACACAATTTCAATTCAAAAACCAACACAATACTTAGCAATACATACAGCAACAACACATTGAATACAGACCCCACCCCTGCACTTCGGTCTTCTTCCCAGCCAAAATCAGAAAAGAAACCCAAAAAAACCAAAATCGTGAGTCCAGCAGCAAATCGAAGCCCAAAATCGCGAAATCCAGCAAGGAATTCGCGTCCAGCAGCCCAGGAAATCGACCCACGCGCCCCATCTTCTTCCCCACGTCTCTCTCCAACTCATACGAATCGCAACAGGCAGCAGCACGCGTTTGTCCCCTATTTTCTCTTTCGGAATGGGGACGAAACTTCAAAAAAGAGTGTCTAGCTTAATTGGTGAAAGATTTTTGAGAGTTTGAATTTCGAAATGGGTCTTGAATCCGATTTCATTCTTTTCCCCCAAAAAAAAATCGAACCCTAGCTCCCTTCTATATAAATTCTTTACTGTTTCAGTAGGGAGGGGGGAGATATTTTATTTTTTTCAAAAGAATTATTTAGAATTTGAGAAAATTACAGTGAACATTAGAAACACCTATTCATATATAGACATTCGAGAAAATAGGTTTTGGGGGGCTAGTAGAAAAATAGGAAGAAAATTGGAAAAAATGTTAGGCGAGAAAGTTGAAAAAGATTGGCATACTTTCTATTGATACTAAGAGAACAGCTTCGGAGAAAAAATAGATATAAGATATATACATTTAAAGAAAGCATAAGAGAGAACTAATTCGAGTCTAAGTTCCATTCCTCTATTTTCGCTTGGTATAATCTCGTTTGAGGCTGAGATTTCATCCATTTTTCTGTTTGATGCTCGTGTTCGGGTTCGTACCTGCGCTCGTGTGGTAAAAGGCGTCCCAAGCTCGTAACTGTTTCCAGTTGTTGCTCCGAAGAAAGTAACCTCACCTCCTCTTAAATTTATGTTGTCACTCTAATTAACTTAGACATTATTATGTGGATTTAGTTCACTATGTGGTTCGATTTGATGATATTGATGACTTCAATCTATGATCTGCTCTTCTAGATGAAAGATATGGTTGTGTATTGTTTTAAAGTGGTAAAATATAAGGCAAAATCTCAAAAAATTAATCGATGTGGAGGTGGTGTGTTGTTTCGCTTATTGTTTATGGAATATGACAACTTGTTTTCTCCATTTTGAATCTCATGGTTATCATATCGTTCTGTATGTCGTGTTTGAATTAAGTTTATATCTCTATTTTGTCCAGATTTTAGTTGAAAAATGTTTGCTAATTGCAGTTGATCTCTTAAAATTTGAAAGTGCTTTCAAAATGGATGTTTGTTCCCCTCTTCTGCTTGTCTTTGCTTATTAACCTGTTCAACAATATTGTTTGGCCAGCTTGGTGATTGATTGGAGGTATTCAATGCCTATTTGTTGTCCTTAGAGTTAAAAATTGCAACATCAATTTGGGTAATTTAAGTTTCTGCTAATTGTCTAATATTTTGAGGCCTAGAAATCAAATTTCCAGCATGTTGTTTTGTCGGTTAAATTGCAATAATCTCATTTGTTTCATTTAGTTCACAAAGATTCTTAAACATAGAATACATGGTCCATGATTTGCAGAATGAGTTGTCTTCTAAATTGTGTATTTTGTTTTTTTTTCTTAAATTTTTTATGCACAAAGTAATGTTTGGCAGTAATTCATGATTTAGTATGATTTTAACCTTTGGTCAATTTTGTCTAGTTTCGCTTACTGTCAATATTTGCTGATATAACTTGGGGATGTTGATTTATACGAGTGCTAATTTTTTGTTCTCATTTTGCTACATGTGAACCCGTATGGAGTCCGATTTGGACCCAAATTTATTTGCCTATGCATTTCGAAATGGGCCATGAAAGCCCCAAACCCTCTTTTTCCCATGAGTCACTCCCCCCCCCCCCTATTGCAAATCGTGAAGCGAATGAACAGGTTGAAAGCAACAAATAAGGTTGAAAATCAAATTTACATGCCCCAGAAAGTTCGAAAAGGACTGTATACTTGTTGTATACAGCAGTATACACTAGTATACATGAATAATATTGATATATAGTTCCAAAATTTGAAATACAGGTGTTGGAGTTTGTAGTAGGCTATATACGTTCGGTATACAACCCAATATACACAAAAGCCAAGATACAACAGTATACATCTAATGTATACCAGATTTTTTAGATTTAGGACAGGATTTGGGCCCATCAGATTGGGGAATTTGGGCCCAAAATTAATATTTCCCTTCTTTTATCATTTATATCATGTTGTTTGACTAACTTTGTTTATCTTATGACTTAATTTAATTAAATTCCCACAGTTAGTCGTTTCATTTCTTATTTATATATATATATATATATATATATATATATATATATATATATATATATATATATATATATATATATTCACATCAAAATATTTATATTTTACACTAGTTTTATTTTTATTCTTAATCTTGTCACTTAATTTATCCCCCTTTAGGAATGATCCTCTTTAGTTTATTTCCCTTTTAAAATATATCAAATTAGAAAAATAATAGTAATAAAAATAAGTTAAAATAAATGAGCTCTTTTTTACTTAATTTAATATTTTTTAACTAATTAGTTAAAATAAAATGAGTTCTTTTACTTTGTTAAACTTTTCAAAATTAGTCAAAGTCGCGAGTTCTTTACTTAGTTAAATTCTAAAAATAATTAGTTAAAATAAATGATTTCTTTTACTTAGTTAATATTTTCTCAAAAATTAGTCAAATCATTTTTTAATCAAATCGCAGATCAACCGCGAGTTAGCGGGCATTCCGGGGGCCTAACACCTTATCGGAATGTATATTGAACTTCGAACTTTTTTATTTTCAATTGATTTTATCTGTTTAAATCTTTTTGAAAACTTTTAATTTTTTCTTGATTTTTACTAAAAATTAAGTGGCGACTCTATTCTGTTGGAAATTCGATTTCTCTTAACTCATAAGTTTGATCGATTTTTCAAAAACTCAGTCTTTTTCCTTGTATATATCTTTTTAAATAAAACAGAAATGACAACTCTGCTGGGGAGTTAATTAAGTTCTACCCATAAGATTTGATGTATTTGACTAATTGTATTAATTGTTAAATTGTTTATCTGCGCTTAATGTGTTTAAATTGATATAACTGTCATTGCATTTTATGGCATCTTCCTATTATGTGTATAGTATATTAAGGACGATTTCTGCATAATCGCAGCCGTACTTTTTACACTTAACCCTTTTTCCGAAGGATTAACAATTTATTGGTACGTCATGTGTCCAAGGGTTATCGTGAATTTCAGCCTAAGTTGTCCACTTGGGTCTCGGTTTTTCAAAAGCCACTCTTAGTCAACTAGAGTAGAGCGAAACCAAATCCCAAATTTAGCGCATTTTGAACTAAGTTGACCCAACACCCAAGGCGTGTTGGGCCCATTAGAAGCCCACATTGTGTCTATTTAACCCATTTTGATCAATAAAAAGACAATCATACTTATGTGTTTTAATTGAAAGATGTATATGCCACTTTTAAACAAATCAATTATCAAGTAGGGGTGAGGGTTAACTTACCTTTATTTGTTTTTCTTGTGGAATGAATTCGACATTTGAACCGTTAAGAACCTAAATGGTGGCTTACCCCGACTTGATTGGAACGATGGTGAAATTTTGGGACAGCGATAACATGGTGTTTCGGTTTGAGGAAGTAGAGTTGGCTCCAACTATATATAAAGTTCTTGCCAGTTACGAGAGTGTTGACATGTGCAACAAAAGAAAACGTCAACCCGATACTGATCTTCTCTTTCCAAAGGTGTGGAATTTTGCTAAAATCAAAGAAAAATTGTCACTCGTCAAAGATGAATGGATGGACAGGCTTCCTCGGTCAAATATTCCACTTCGAAAGTTGTATTATCGATTTAAACGCGCAAGAGCTTACGAGAAGTTCAAAGAAGAGTTTGTTTCGAAAGAAAAATTGAAAGAAACATGTTCCCTCGCTTTTGCGATATGTCTACTTGGGACAATGGTGTTTTCTCAAGGACCAAACTACACCATCCATCCAAGTGTAGTAATGGTTACTTATGCTATTTTTTATGGAGTAGGATACGGGCCTGCAAGAAAGTACTACAATTTGGCCCCTATGATCCTTGCCGACATTTACAAGGCATTGGATAGATGTAAAAATGGCACACGTTTCTTTCAAGGGTGCAACTTGATACTTCAATGGTGGATGATGAGACACTTGATCAAAACTCATGATCCAACAGAACCAGATCCCTTGAAAAGACCAAACAAACTTGAAAGTCACGATTGGTGGGTGCAACGTAATCATTTCAACAGGACTGGAGGCCAAGTCGATACAATGTTTGGTAGTAACAAAACAAATTGTGATCCGAAGTGAAAGGCCCCCTACTTGATATTTGCTGAGTTGAGAGGAACTCGGTCATATGATCCTTCTCGAGTACTTACATAGCTAGGAGGAAAACAAGAGCTTCCTCAGATTGAAGGCATGAGAAGATTTGCGACGGATCATGAAAATGGCGAAGTCGCTTTTACTAAAAAGATGTTTCAGTTATGAAAGACTAGAAGGGTATTGGGTGAGCCGGTACCAAACAAGTCCCGTCTCGAATGTTCTAAGGATTCAAATAATGGTTAAAGAAGAGTCTCGCCGGAACTATCGAGCCTGGTCCAAATGTTCCCCATGTTATTGTAGATGTTGGGGCCAAACATCAAATTCGACTTCATCAACTTCAAGAGAAGTATGACAAGAACGAGTTGGATCATCAACGCCAACATTCGGAAGACGCCAGGGTCATAGCTCAGTTAAAACAAGAGTTACAGAGGGCTAGGCAATGCATGTCAGAATTGGACGATAGCATGGAACATCAGATTCAGTCGGTAGAGAGGTTCAGATATCAAGAAGGAGCTCGGTTGGTAAGGGATCACCTATGGGCGAACAAATATGCTATGTGAGAAGAAGTCGGCATCGCCAAGAAGACTAGACTTGGAGAAGAATCAGGATGAGCTTGAAGTTTGTTATCTTCCCCTGCGTGGGATTGCTTTATTTGTACTTTGTTTTGTGATCTGCTTTCCGAACTCATTCCCCAAATTTTATATTTGTCAAACATTTTTGAATGATTATTAATGAAAAATTTTGGGGATAATGAATTGGCTTAACAAGACATATACATCCTTCAATTCGCTAGGACTATCCTGGACACAAAAGGGTCACATATCTGTTAGGACGCGATGTATGCTTATGTGCTTTAACTGTTTATGTGATACGTTGCTTTGAATGAGGACATTTTTAGCCCACTCCTTTTCAAAAAAATTATGAAAATTTCCCAATACCAAATACAAGACACTACCAAATGTCCAACCAAATTTTCATGAGTCTTAAGTTTCTCAGCCAGAAATAAAATCCTACTATCAAATTCTAAAATATTACTCTATCATCTCATAAAAGGTGAAATTACCGCTAAGATGGGAAAAGGAAAAGGTATCAACATAGAGTTAATCGAGGTGGATTTGAGGATGGAATTGCAGCAACTCAAGTGAGAGATCCAAGACACCAGAGAAAGGAGAATAGAAGTGGGGTTTGCCACCGCGGTCGCATAAGTAGCAAATGTGGCACTAAACGTAGAATTGGTGGCAAAAATGACAAAATGCGAGGTTATAAATAAAAAACAGTTGTTGTGCGGAAGGAAAATGACGCCTTCAGGAATGACACAACTATGGGACTTCAGAAGATACGCGGAAAATGCTCTTTCTTCAATCAAGAAGTCAATAGTGGTCCCAAAGACACTCACCCTGGAGCTACTGAAGAAGATGTCGATGAGGAAATCATCTATAAGCCTCCCTTTCTGGGATGTCTGAAAGGAGGACACAAAAAGATCACTCTCCCGGCTTATGAGCGGACACATAGCGTGGGGGCAAGAGTCGTGTCGTGTGCTCTCATTTATGAGCACCTTAAGGCGTCAGGCATGCTGAAGCATCTCGAAGGAACCACTTTTGGGTTTGGGTATGAAGCTCTCAAAAGACATGTGTCTACCACCCGAACCAAAGAGGACACACTATAGAGGAGTGTGTGGAGCTTAAGGAAGTAATCCGCAAACTGATCAACATTGGGGAGATCCCGTATATGTGGGGTAGGAACACCTTCCTTACCTGTGGCCAACAAGAGCCTAGTATGCCGATCACTGAGCACACTTCATTTTGTTGTCACTACTTCACGCCTTCCAGGGAAACATTTCTAGATATCTACAGTCTGTTAGTTCAAAAAGGAGTCTTGACCTCTATCATAAAGGATGACGAAACAATCGATCCTGTTGGAAATGAGATCTGAAAACCTGCCTTTATCATGATGCCATAGATCACAACATTGAAAGATGCCTCAGGTTTCGCTATGACGTGGAATCCCTCGTCAACATGAAAAAGATTCAAGTTGAGTTTGTCCCTCGTGGTTAATACGGCAGTCAGAGAAAAAAGTTTCACTAAAGGCATCATCTATCTTTAGGAGCTTTATTATCTGTTTTTCACCTTCCTTATAATCGCCAGAAATGAATAAATGAAAATAAAAATTTCCTTTGTATTCGAACTATGTAGGACCTGAATTCTCTTTAGGAGATACGTAGACAACCTTTCAAGGCTCGGCCCCTATCTTTTTCGAATTTTCTTTCCCCCCTCTTTCATTCTGCAAGAAAACATTAAGTTCAGATCAACATATGTCAGAAGATGTAGCAAGAAGACCTTAGCTCAACACAATTTAGCCTTTCTGAGTAACTAGTCTCAAAATAAAATGAACAAATTCCTGCTTGTTCAAAAAATCAGTCCCTATTACTCGTAGGTTAATGTGTCCTCAAACGAAGCAACTTTTATGTGTTTATCTGTTTTCTATGTGATATCTTGCATTATTCATTCAGAACTAATATTGACAGATTTATCTTTGAGTTGTTTTTCTCTACAGGTAGTTAGAACTGATCTGTGTTGATACACTGGCCGACCATTCTTATTTCACTAGATCTAAAGGTGCTACAGATTCCTTCCCTAGTCACAGTTCAGAAAAGGGAACAACATCAATGGGTGATAACAACGAAGAAACCAGTCTTATCGATGTCATGGTGGCTCAGCCCACCCTTGCTGATCAGAATGAACTGATCCTGCTGTTGATGCAACAAATTGTTGAGACGAGGGCCGAGATGCAGAGAAAATAAGATTTGCCTCCTCTGATTTTTGCTGTCAACACTCAACCAGACGGAAGACCTCCAGCTCAAATTCCCCCTCCTAACGTGAAACAAGCTCAAAACCTGCCTTCAAGTCCTGCTCGTAATCCCTTCATCATTGACCTTACCACCCAAAACCCCCATTACGCCTCAGCCTCTTATCAAACACCACCCCCTCCTCAAAATACCAACCTCCAAGCACCACTCCCTCTCCCCAATACAAAACACCAAACTGGCTTATCCCCTCACAGCCAAAACGTTAATAACCCACGCATTTTTCCCCTTTACCAAAACTAGTATACTAGCCCCCAGACTTACCCCTAAAACAATCACGCCCTTTAAATAGTCAGAGTCCCTCTATCGCTCCACCACTATCACAAAAGACCACTTTCCAAATATTGGTCCCAAACGACCATGACTCCCCTAGTTCAGAGCTCGACTACTATGAGAAGAGGGAGAGAGAGTAGAGGTCAAAAGAAGACACCGCCAAGATAGATATGAAGGAGGAAATTAGAAAAGTCATGAAGGAGTTGAACTGCGTTCCTGAGGTCGCCGGGTTGAGTTACGAAGACCTGTGCATTTATCCGAATTTGGAACTCCCAGAGGGGTTCAAAGTGACAAAATTCAACATCTTCGGAGGAACGGAAAACCCCTTAGCACACCTGAGGGCCTACTGTGACCAACTCGTGGGAGTTGTGAGAGACGAAGCTTTGTTAATGCGGCTTTTTAGTTGAAGTTTAAGCGGAGAGGCTTTAGAATGGTTTACGTCCCATGAAACGAGACGGTGGTGTAGCTGGAACGCTTTGGCTAAGGACTTCATTGAACGATTTGCCCACAATGTGGAGATCGTTCCTGATCGTTACTCCTTGGAGAAGATGAAGCAGAAGTCGATCGAAAGTTATAGAGAATTCGCATATAGATGGCGAAAGGAGGCAGCTAGAGTTAGACCTCCTATGTCAGAAAAGGAAATTGTCGAAGTGTTTGTGCGGGTGCAAGAGCCCGAATATTATGACAGAATCATATTGCTCGTTGGAGCAAAATTTGCTGAGAAGATTGCCCGTGTTGCTACCTCTTCCGAATCTTCGGGCTTGTTGAAGGAAATCCTCATCATACCAAGGTCGTTCTCGACCTTCACAGATTCCCGACTTGTTATGCACACAGGCTGATTACCATAATACCCCTCCCCCCAGTTACCAAAATACTCAAAATACCCTCCTAACTACCAAACTCCCCCCACTGTCTACCAAACTCTCCCTCCAGTTTACCAGACTCCATCTCATCACTATCAAAATGCCGCCCCCAACTGTGCCAACATTCAGACAAATTACCAAATGCCTCCCACAATGTATCAAGCCCCAGCTATACTTTACCAAAATACCCCCTCGAACTACTAATTTCCACAACCAAACTACGAAACCAACTCATATCCCAGATATCAATCCCCCCGTCCGAACACTTCAAATTATCGTCAAATGCCTCCTCCTCAACAAAGCAATTACGATCTCCCCGTCCTAGATTTGAGAAAAAGTCCGCCCGAATTTTCACTCCACTTATTGAAAGCCGAACAAAGTTGTTCGAACGATTAACTGCGGTAGGATATATCCATCCAGTGGGTCCCAAGTCAGTTGACACTAGCTCAAAGTTTTACAGACCTGATCAGAGGTACGCATATCACTCCAACATTATTGGAAATGATACTGAGGACTGCATCAACCTGAAGCATAAGATTCAAGACCTGATTAACCAGAACGTGGTCTCTCTTCAGACGGTCGCACCTAATGTCAATACTAATCGTTAGCCAAATCATGGGGGCGCCACTATCAATATGATAGAGACAGATGATGACTAGTGCGTGACAAATGCAATAGTTTTGATTGCTTGTGATGAGTTGGAAATGGCTATAGCCTCGTTGAGCATTAGAGAGAAGAAAGAGTTTGTGATTCTGACGCCCAAGAAGGATGCTGCCTTAGTGCCGAGAGAAATTCTTACCCGACCAAAATTTGTGATTGAAATGGCTGTTACTCAAGGGATGACCAGATCTGGCAGGTGCTACACACCGGAAGAATTGGCCTAAGGGGGGCAGAAAAAAAATCAGATTAAAAGATCGATTAGTGAAGCCGAAGCCGAAGAGTTATGGAGGAAAATGTAGCCGAAAAATTATTCAATTGTGAAGCATTTAGAGAAGACACCAACTCAGATCTTTGTATGGACTTTGTTGATGAGTTGACAACGGCATAAGCAAGCATTGATGAAGGCTCTGGATGATACTTATATACTTGTAGGTACCAACAGTGACAATCTAGCAGCCATGATAAACCATGTCATCCGAGGACACCGAATTAGTTTTTGTTACGAAGAGCTGCCATTTGAAGGTAGGATGCACAACAAAGATATGCATGTCACTACCATGTGTCGAGACAAGATAATAAATTGTGTCTTGATCGATGACGGATCCGGTCTTAATATTTTCCCACTTTCAACTTTGAGACAGCTAAAATTCGACTTGGGAAAGCTTCACTAGAACCAAGTCAATGTGAGGGCCTTTGATGGAGTACAAAGAGACACATTGGGTACGGTAAACTTGGATATTCAGGTGGGTCCTACGGATTTTAATGTGGAGTTCCAGGGGCTGGATATCAACACCAGTTACAACCTGCTTCTGGGAAGACCATTTATTCATATGGTTGGGGTTGTGTCCTCTACCCTTTACCAACAAATGAAATTTATTTGGAAGGACCAGGAATTGGTCATTTACGGTGAAGGAAGCCATTCTAACGGGTTTGCGTCGATCGTTGATGATGTCTCTCGAAATTGTGATTTTTACACGGTGAAGCTGGTAAATGCCACCGGTAATGACTTGGCTCCACAGCCTCCTATGCCTGCTGTGTACAAGATGATTGCTACTGTCATGCTTCAGAATGATTTTGAACCAGGTTTCGGATTGGGGAAGCACTTTCAAGGAATCATCGAGCCTATCTAAATTCTCGCCAAAGAAGCAAAGTTTACTTTGGGATATGTCTCAACAGACGACGAAGCAGAGATAAAGAACAAGAGTGTTGACCAAGCATTGGCCAGCCCAATTTCTCATCCATATCAGTCAATTTCGGTACGAGAAAATGTCAACGATGGTGGTCTCGAGGAAGGAATTTGGGGATTTTTTAAGGAGATTGATGCGGTCATTGAGGAAGAGGCTTGGACATCAAGCATCCGTGATGCAGAACCGGAGGAGCGATTGCAGAATTGGACCTCTACACCACTCCTGATCTCCCGCTCATCTGGTAATAATAATTTAAAACCTGTCAATATCATGTCATATCATGTCATGAGCTAAACGAACAAAATGAGGCAGGTGATGATGAATGTGAGGAGTATGAAGAAGAAAATGAGGTACCCGAACACGTTGCTAAAAAGTTTTGACAATTCAAAAATAAACACAAGCCAAATCTTGAAGAAACTAAAACTGTGAATCTCGGGGACGAGAACTGTGTCAAAGAAGTCATAATCAGTGTCTATCTGACTGAAGCCCTAAGAAGACACCTGGTTCTTTCGCTCAGGGAGTACATTGATGTATTTGCTTGGTCTTATAAAGACATGCCAGGGCTGAGTACGAATATGGTGTCCTCCAAGTTATCGATCAATCCATATTTCAGTCCAGTAAAACGAAAGACTCGAAAGTTCAAACCTGAGTTGAGTTTGAAAATGAAAGAGGAGATTACAAAGCATATTGAGTCCCAATTAGTGGAAGTGACGCAGTACCCGACTTGGTTAGCTAATGTTGTTTCGGTTGCCAAGAAAAATGAAAAAATCAGAATTTGTATTGACTACAGAGATCTCAACCAAGCTAGCCCGAAAGATAATTTTCCGTTGCCAAACATTCACATCCTCATTAATAACTGCGCTAAGCATAAGACGCAGTCATTTCTAGATTGTTATGCGGGTTACCACCACATCCTGGTAGATGAAGAAGATGCAGAAAAGACAAATTTCATCATGGCTTGGGGTGTATATCATTATCGGGTTATGCCTTTTGGTCTCAAGAATGCCGGTGCTACTTACATGAGAGCCATGACGACCATCTTTCACAATATGATTCACAAGGGGATCGAAGTGTATGTAGATGATGTCGTAATCAAGTCCCGCGAAAGTTCGGATCACTTGACCCACTTGAAGAAATTCTTTGATCGTCTACGCCGATACAATTTGAAGTTAAATCCCGCCAAATGTCCTTTTGTAGTGCCAGATGGCAAGTTGTTGGGATTTATAGTCAGTAGGAGGGGCATTGAGCTTGACCCTTCCAAGATCAAGGCGATCCAAGAATTACCTCCTCCAAAGACCAAGAAAGAGGTGATGAGTGTTTTAGGAAGGTTGAACTACATCAGCTGGTTCATAGCTCAATCCACCGTGGTGTGTGAACCCATCTTTAAATTATTGAAAAAAGATGTTTCGACCAAGTGGACCGGAGAATGTCAAACTGTTTTTGATGCTATTAAGAACTATTTTTCCAATCTGCCGGTGTTGGTCCCCCCGCGAGAGGGGAGTTCGTTATTGCTATATTTGTTTGTCTCAGACAATGCATTGGGATGCGTGCTAGGTAAACATGACGAAACTGGGAAAAAAGAGCGAGCCATTTATTACTTGAGCAAAAAGTTCACCCCATATAAGGCTCGTTACACTCTTTTGGAGAGAACGTGCTGTGTTTTAACGTGGATCGCTCAAAAGTTAAGACATTATTTGTCTTCTTACACCACATACCTTATTTCCAGGACGTACCCGTTGAAGTATATTTTCTAGAAATCGATGCCGATCGAAAAGTTGGCTAAATGGCAAATGCTTTTGAGTGGGTTTGACATTGTGTATGTGACTCAGAAGGCGATAAAGGCACAAGCCTTGGCTGATCATCTTCCAGAGAATCCAGTTAATGAAGAGTATGAATCGCTTAAGACTTATTTTGCCGATGAAGAAATAGCATTTGTGGGTGAGGATATTTCTGAAGCGTACCCGGGTTGGAGAGTGTTCTTTGATGGAGTGGCGAATTATCAAGGAAAGGGAATCGGAGCGATCTTAGTGTCAGAGACCGGTCAGCACTAGCCTATAGCGGCTAAACTCTGATTTGAATGCACGAACAATATGGCTGAGTACGAAGCTTGCATCCTCGGTCTGAAGATGGCAATTGATATGATTGTTCACGAGTTGCTGGTTATTGGAGATTCAGATTTGCTTATTCATCAGGTTCAAGGAGAATGGGCCGTAAAGAACCCAAAGATCATACCGTACGTGCAGTATATACATAAGTTGTGCAAAAGATTTTGCAAAATTGAGTTCAGACACACTCCCAGGATGCAGAATGAGTTGGCTGATGCTCTTGCCACCATTGCCTCGATGATTAAACATCCAGATACAAGTTATATTGATCCAGTGGATATAGAGGTAAAAGAGCAGCCTGTCCATTGTTCGCATGTTGAAGCGAAATCAGATGGTTTACCTTGGTATTTTGACATCAAGAAGTACTTAGAGGACGGGACTTATACTGAGAATGTAACGTTTAACCAGAAGAAGTCGATACGTCGTATGACCCTCAATTTCTTTTGCAAGTGGTGAAATCATTTATAGGAGGACTCCAGATTTATGTCTTCTCAGATGTGTTGATACTAGTGAAGCTGCAAAGCTTTTGGAACAGATACATGCCAGAGTTTGTGGCACTCATATGAACGGACTCACTTTGGCAAGGAAGATCCTTTGAGCCGGTTATTTTTGGATGACTATGGAACACGATTGTTTCAAGTTCGTGCAGAAATGCCATAAATGTCAAGTGCATGGTGATTTGATTCGTGTCCCGCCTCATGAACTCAATGCTATGAGTTCACCTTGGCCATTTGTAGCTTGGGGCATGGATGTCATTGGTCCAATAGAACCAACCGCCTCTAACGGACACAGATTCATTTTGGTTGCCATTGACTACTTCACCAAGTGGGTGGAAGCAGCTTCACACAAGTCGGTGACTAAGAAAGTTATAGATGATTTTATTCGTAATAATTTGATATGTAGGCTTGGAGTACCGGATTCCATTATCACAGATAATTGAGCGAATCTCAACAGTCACTTGATGAGAGAGATATGTGAACAATTCAAGATTACTCACCGAAATTCAATCGCCTATCGTCCCCAAATGAATGGAGCTGTAGAAGTCGCCAACAAGAACATCAAGAAGATCTTGAGGAAGATGATTGAGAATCGCAGAGGTTGTCACGAAATGTTGTCATATGCTTTGTTGGGTTAACGAACGACTATCAGAACATCAGTTGGAGCTACTCCATATTTGCTAGTATATAGAACAGAGGCAGTTATACCTGTAGAAGTTGAAATACCTTCATTGAGAATCATTCAAGAAGCTGAATTCAGTAATGCTGACTAGGTTCGCAAGCGGATTAATCAATTAACACTGATTGATGAGAAGAGAATGATTTGTGCTTTCCACAAGAAAGTAAGAGCCAAAATGTTTGAGGTTGGTTAGTTGGTTCTCAAACATATTTTCCCTCACCAAGATGAATATAAAGGGAAATTTGCACCAAATTGGCAAAGACCCTATGTGGTTCGCAAAGTGTTATCTGGAGGCGCCATAGTCCTGTCAGAGATGAATGACACCGAATGGCTAAAACCGATCAACTCAGACGCTGTCAAGAGATACTATTTGTGAAGCTTCAGTTTGTATTTTCTTGTCATCTCTTTTTAATCATTCTATTTGCTTGTAATTGTTTTGTTTAGAATCTATTCCTATGTAATGAACTACGTCTGACCTGAATTCTCAAAAATGAGATACGTAGGCGGCCTATGTCGACCTCGATCACTCTTTTTTCCCCTTTTAATACTTCTTTGTATTTGAACTACGTTTGACCTGAATTCTCAAGAATGAGATACGTAGGCAGCAAATGTCGGCCTCGGTCGGTTTCTTTGTAAATTCTTTATTTTTGTTAATCCTCGAGAGGGGGAACTACGTTTGACCTGATTCCTGCCTCAACAGGATACGTAGGCGCCACAAGAATTCGGTCATATCTCCTATAAGGTTTTTATTTCTCTTCACAATAAAAACTGGGACAGAATTTTTGAGAGGAACTCAAAAATTCTCAAGAAGAAGATCTCTCTAACAAAGTTAAGATTGAAGTTACTTTGAGATTTGCAACTAGGACAGAATTTTTGAGAAGATCTAAAAAATTACGTGATTTGCTCACCAACAGTTCGAGATAAGTCAAGACAATTAACTGGAACAGAAATTTTTTAGGATGACCTCAAAAATTTCAATAAGGTTCAGTGAGAGTTTAGAGCAACTTTGAATACTTCTCATCAAGTGATCAGACAGATCTAAAAACACCAACTCCGAATGACGTTCATTAAACTTGATGTGACATGACACTTGACAGTCACTTTTTCCAAATATTACTTTTGAAAATCTATTTTCCTTAAAAACTTTTCCTTCATGTTTCAATTATATTTGCATAAAAAATGTTTTGTCTTATCTATCAAGAAGCGGGAGATCGGAGAAATCAACCGAAGATAGCAAGACAAGGAGCGGACAACCGAAGAGATCAACACAGATCAATTCATTTTTTTTAAAACTAACAAATTTTCTATGGATGTAGAACTACAGGGTGCCTCAAGATCGGCATATTCTCCCATTCAATAAATATTGAGAAGTCAAAAGGGCGAAGAGCTCCCCAAATTGACAACTTTTCTGTGGATGCAGGAAGTATTTTATGTTTCTTATACCAAGAAATGGGAATATGAGTAGCATTGCTTTATTCAAATTCTCAGCAAGGCAAGGTTCATAATGAACATGCAATTATGTTCGGAGATGGGACAAATGAAAACCTTGAAGAGAGAAATATTATTATTTCCAACAACTAAAGATACTTGGAAGATATTTATCTGCATTATATTATCAGATATGATAATATTCTGACCCTGAAGGTTATTTATATTGTATTGTCGAATGAGACGATACCACTACCCGGAGAGTCATTTATATCGTATTGTCAAATGGGATGATACCACTACTCCGAGAGTTATTTTTATTTATATTATCGAATGAGATGATATCATTACCCGGAGAGTAATTTATATCGTATTGTCAAAATAGATGATACCACTACTCCGAGGGTCATTTTATTTATATTGTCTATTGAGACGATACCGTCGTCCAAGAGATACCTAGAAGATCACCTATGTTGCTGGGTGAAGCATCATCTTCATTCGGTATTAGGAAGGCATCATCGAAGTCATGCATAGCAAAAGGAAATCATGCACAACAAAGAGAAAAAGTCATGCATCGCGGAGAAGTCATGCATCGCGGAGAAGTCATGCATAACAAGAGGAAATCATGCACAACAAAGAGAAAAAGTCATGCATCGCGGAGAAGTCATGCATAGCAAGAGGAAATCATACACAACAAAGAGGAAAAGTCATGCATCGCGGAAAAGATATTCATGCATAGCATGAGGGACAGTTGTTGACACCCAATTTCGACTCTCCCCGATAATAATTAATTTTCAAGTTTCTTAATTTTCAAAGGATTCAAAATAATTGCTTTATAAGATTCAAAATATTTTTCAAGTTAGTTTTAAATGGTTTTGTCACTTTTTATAATTTTTAAATAATATGTGTATACTTTTGAACTTTATAAATATTCAAAAATCGTCTCAAAAGATTTTGTTTAATTAAAGATTTGGTTAGGTTGTTTAGTTATTTAATAGCTTATAATTTTGAGTTAATTAATTAGTTTATAATTATGTTAATTATTTTATTTTGTCAAAATAAAGAAGCTTATTAATTAATTTGTATTACACTTTTAACCATTTCTTGCCTTACCTTAAACCCATTAAGAGGGCAATTTTGGGCCATTTACTAGTGACCCAATTCAGCAAATTTGGGTCTAACCCCTAGTTAAACAATTACAGAATCCCACTAGCAACCCATGTCAACATTGCCTTCTAATTCCCTACAGCCCACTCCAGCACACAATTTCAATTCAAAGACCAAACAATACTTAGCAATACATACAGCAACAACACACTGATACAGACCCCACCCCTGCACTTCGGTCTTCTTCCCAGCCAAAATCAGAAAAGAAACCCAGAAAAAGCCAAAATCGTGAGTCCAGCAGCAAATCGAAGCCCAAAATCGCGAAATCCAGCAAGGAATTCGCGTCCAGCAACCCAGGAAATCGACCCACGCGCCCCATCTTCTTCCCCACGTCTCTCTCCAACTCGGACGAATCGCAGCAAGCAGCAGCACACGTTTTCCCCCATTTCCTATTTCAAAATGGGGACGAAACTTCAAAAAAGAGTGTCTAGCTTAATTGGTGAAAGGTTTTTGAGAGTTTGAATTTTAAAATGGGTCTTGAATCCGATTTCATCCTTTTCCCCCCAAAAAAAATCAAACCCTAGCTCCCTTCTATATAAATTCTTTACTGTTTCAGTAGGGAGGGGGGAGAAATTTTATTTTTTTCCGAAAAAATTAGTTAGAATTTGAGAAAATTACAATGAACATTAGAAACACCTATTCATATATAGACATTCGAGAAAATAGGTTTTGGGGGGCTAGTAGAAAAATAGGAAGAAAATTGGAAAAAAGGTTAGGCAAGAAAGTTGAAAAAGATTGACATTCTTACTATTGATACTAAGAGAACAGCTTCGGAGAAAAAGTAGATATAAGATATATACATTTAAAGAAAGCATAAGAGAGAACTAATTCGAGTCTAAGTTCCATTCCTCTGTTTTCTCTTGGCATAAGCTCGTTTGAGGCTGAGATTTCATCCATTTTTCTGTTTGATGCTCGTGTTCAGGTTCGTACCTGCACTCATGTGGTAAAAGGCATCCCAAGCTCGTAGTTGTTTCCAGTCATTGCTCCAAAGAAAGTAACTTCACCTCCTCTTAAATTTATGTTTTCACTCTAGTTAACTTAGACAGTATTATGTGGATTTAGTTCACTATATGGTTCGATTTGATGATATTGATGACTCCAATCTATGAATTGCTCTTTTTGATGAAAGATATGGTTGTGTATTATTTTAAAGTGGTAAAATATGAGGCAGAATCTCGAAAAACTAATCGATGTGGAGGTGGTGTGTTGTTTCGCTTATTGTTTGTGGAATATGACAACTTGTTTTCTTCATTTTGAATCTCATGGTTATCATATCGTTTAGTATGTCGTGTTTGAATTAAGTTTATATCTCTATTTTGTCCAGATTTTAGTTGAAAAATGTTTGCTAATTGCGGTTGATCTCTTAAAATTTGAAAGTGCTTTCAAAATGGATGTTTGTTCCCCTTTTGCTTGTCTTTGCTTGTTAACTTTGTTCAACAATATTGTTTGGCCAGCTTGGTGATTGATTGGAGGTATTCAATGTCTATTTGTTGTCCTTAGAGTTAAAAATTGCAACATCAGGTTGGGTCATTTAAGTTTCTGCTAATTGTCTAATATTTTGAGGCCTAGAAATCAAATTTCCAGCATGTTATTTTGTCAGTTAAATCGCAGTAATCTCATTTGTTTCATTTAGTTCACAAAGATTCTTAAACATAGAATACATGGTCCATGATTTGCAGAATGAGTTGCTTCTAAATTGTGTATTTTGTTTCTTTTTCTTAAATTTTTTATGCACAAAGTAATGTTTGGCAGTGATTCATGATTTAGTATGATTTTAACCTTTGGTCGATTTTGTCTAGTTTTTCTTACTGCCAATATTTGTTGATATAACTCGGGGATGTTGATTTATACGAGTGCTAATTTGTTGTTCTCATTTTACTACATGTGAACCCGTATGGAGTCCGAGTTGGACCTAAATTCATTCGCCTATGCATTTCGAAATGGGCCATGAAGTCCCCAAATCCTCTTTTTCCCTCGAGTCATCCCCCCTATTGCAAATCGTGAAGCGGATGAATAGGTTGAAAGCAACAAATAAGACTGAAAATCGGATTTACATGCCCCGAAAAGTCCGAAAAGGACTGTATACTTGTTGTATACAACAGTATACACTAGTATACATGGAGAATATTGATATATAGGTCCAAAATTTGAAATACAGGTGATGGAGTTTATAGTAGGCTGTATACGTTCGGTATACAACCCAATATACACAAAATGGGCCGAGATACAGTAGTATACATCTAATGTATACCAGATTTTTTAGATTTAGGACAGGATTTGGGATCATCAGATTGGGGAATTTGGGCCCAAGGGGTCCAAAATTAATATTTCCCCTCTTTTATCATTTATATCATGTTGTTTGACTAACTTTGTTTATCTTATGGCTTAATTTAATTAAATTCCCAAAGATAGTCGTTTCATTTATATATATATATATATATATATATTCAAATCAAAATATTTATATTTTATACTTAGTTTTATTTTTATTCTTAATCTTGTCACTTAATTTATCCCCCTTTAGGAATGATCCTCTTTAGTTTATTTCCCTTTTAAAATATATCTAATTAGAAAAATAATAGTAATAAAAATAAGTTAAAATAAATGAGCTCTTTTTACTTAATTTAATTTTTTTAAAATAATTAATTAAAATAAAATGAGTTCTTTTACTTTGTTAAACTTTTCAAAATTAATCAAAGTCGCGAGTTCTTTACTTAATTAAATTCTAAAAATAATTAGTTAAAATAAATGATTTCTTTTACTTAGTTAATATTTTCTCAAAAATTAATCAAAGTCATTTTTTAGTTAAATCGCCGGTCAACCGCGAGTTAGCGGGCATTTCGGGGGCCTAACACCTTCTCGAAATGTATATTGAACTTCGAACCCTTTTATTTTCAATTGATTTTATCTGTTTAAATCTTTTTGAAAACCTTTAATTTTTTCTTGATTTTTACTAAAAATTAAGTGGCGACTCTGTTCTGTTGAAAATTCGATTTCTCTTAAATCATAAGTTTGATCGATTTTTCAAAAACTCAGTCATATTCCTTGTATATATCTTTTTAAATAAAACAATATTTTGTAAAAACGGACGCTACATAGAGCCGAAATTTTCCTCTAATTCAAGCATCTTAAAGTCCACCGTGTAGAGATATCCACCTATTTGATAGGATCTTTACATAAATTTAGCCGGTTAGATTTATTATTTACTATTCCTAGTAAATATATATAATATACTAATTATACATGGTTGTAAATTTATTTAATTTATGTGTGAACTTTATGTACATATATTAGGGAAATGCTAAATGGCCAGAAAATTTTTGGTTAGAATTTGGCCAGAAAATTAAAAACACTATAATTTTTTTAATTTTAAAATAAATTGGTCTTTTTTCCATTTTTTATTTAAAAGGTATTAAAGTTAAAAGGGTAAAAATGTTTTAAAAGGTAAAATAACATAGATAAAATATCATTCTGGCCAAAAAGATTTTTCCCATATATTATACTCCCACCGTTCATATTTAGTTGTCACCGTTTTAGATTTCACGCCCTTTAAGAAACTAGGAAATTTTTCCTACCCTTATTTAGTATTTTCTTGAAATCAAGTTTTCAATAAATGAACATGGATTGATTTATTTTGATAATTAATTGATTTGACCAATGAACATAAATTAATCATTTAGTTTTCCTATATTGATCAAATTCATATTTTCAAGACTAATAACTCACAAGGGTAAAATAGAAAAAATAGTGACATTTATATATTGATTTTGTGAAATGATAACTATTAAGTAGCACCTCCAGGCTACTTTTAACGCTAACAATTGGATGAACTGTTATTTAAGTTTTTAATTATTTTTCGTGTTTCCTAAATGGTGTGTGTTATCATTATTAAGGTCCGATTAGTCTGAACTCGCGTCAGATAAGACCAATTAATGGGGAAACTATTCATTTCAAGATTTTTTTCAATATATTCATGGATCAAATCCAAATTCTCTGATTAAAGTTCACAAAATTACACTAAATAATCTTGAAAACATATAATCTTGAACTTTTGAAAATCAAAATTTGTTACACTTTGAATTTTCCCCCTAGGAAAAACAAAAATTCAAGCTCAAGATGGTCATCTCTGAGGTCATTCTTGTAAATCATCCGTTTTTGTCGATGATATTTTGTGGACTACAAACTTGCAAAACTTTTGGTCAAGAACCATTTCCTAGGACCCTGTGGTGGCTTTTCTCTAAAAGCCTTGTATCCAACTTGGAAATGGTCTTTAATGGAATCTAATCATTGATTTTTTTTTCTCATGAATCGGTAATGAATCTTCACTAATTGTCAATGTTTTTTCACGTGAAAAGTGTACCACTTGTTCTTAAAAACCTAAAAAAAAATATAATCGAAGTGATTAAGTAATTAACCTCAATAAGCTCTTTAATTAGACCAAACATTTGACATATAATTAATTTAGACAATTCTTCTTACAAAAACGTGGATCCGAGAAAAGCAATGTCTAGGATAGAATAAAATATCTTAATAACTTGTATTTTCTGGAAGAACTCTTAAATTATAAGTTGATCATCTAAAAGAACTCCCTTTATTTTAATTTATTTGTGATATTTTTTTTAAAATTTATTTCGAAGAAAGTCACTTTCCATATTTAGTAACTATTTACCCTCAACATTCTAATAACATATTTAAGATTACAAAATTTAAAAGACATTTTAATACATCATACGTATTTTTAGTTTAAGATCACAAAATTCAAAAATGTTCTTTAATTTTTTAAATTTCATGCTGAATCAAATTAAAAAAAAAAAAAACAAATTGAACGGAGGAAGCAGTAACTATAGATAACATGAACTTTATCCATAAAATTGAGATTAGTAACGTGAAAAATAAAATAAATTATCAATTATAACAAGTTAAGCTATGAGTTAATTAATCCTTATCTAGAGCGAACATACATGTACCAAACGCTAAAAGCAAAGGGAATAAAGGAGTGGAGCCCAAAGAGCATTTTGCACCAAAAATATCCTATTGAACAACAAATGGTATTAGATTCTCCCTCATCTTTTCGACTAGAATTAAACTATAAATATCCTATAGATAAAAATGCACAATATCATATCATCATTCACAAACAAATTATAACTTCTTTAGCTACAAAAAAAACTATGTACAAACAAAAAAATCACCATGTTAAGGAAGAGAATTCTTCAAAGAATAAGGAGGAACTCAAGGTGCATAAACTAATTGATGCTCCTCCATATCCAAGTATTACTTACACATCGAATGGATTCGAGGCTTTTAGGGCCGAAAATGAAAGTAATGTAAGGAAGGAAAGGCAAGAGTATCGATGGAGTAGCAATGGATATGCTAATCGAGAAGAGAATAGCTATGCAAAAATCACGTATGAAGAAGAAGATGTTGATGCTGAAGCAAATAACTTCATCAAATGGGAGCATGATAAGTTTAATCGTGCTAAATTGATGTCCATGGAGTCCTTTTACTGATGACTTAGAAACTTATATATATCTTATTATATATAACGACTAAGCTTTGAATATTTATAAATAAAAAATGAGGCATACGGGACTCCCTTTTATTTATAGATTCAGAAACTAAGCTTGAATATTGATGCATTTTAGCTAAATAAATTGTAATCGGTTGTGTTTGTATTTGCTTTTATAGTTAGTACTATTGTACTCAAAATTGATAGTCGTTGACTTATGATTTTATCTTTGTGTGTCAAAAATTAAATCTATCTTTTCTAATTTGTTGAGTAACTAGAGCGCCAAAAAAACATTTGCTTCTAGAGTGTATTTGGTATGAAGGAAAATGTTTTTCATTTCTTTTAAAAAATAAGTAATTTTTTAGTATTTAGTAATCGTTTTTTTTATATTTTATTGGCTTGCCATCTTAATGCACAGGCAAGTGTATATAATCACAAGTAATAACAATTAGAAGCATTCTTTGCGTAGTAATAGTCTACATTGAAAATACTTGAATCTCAGAAGGACTTAGTTATGATTGATAGCATTTCCGTGTAAACTATTACTACACAGAAAACAAGTATTTTCACAAGAGAGTGATTTTTTTTACTACTTTTAATTTGCATTATTTAAAGATTAATTTACCAATGATCTATTGGATGGATTAGTTAACACAATATAAGACAAATTTCAGGGTTATGGTGCCTCTATGTACTAACTAACGTTGTGTCTACATCTTTGTTATCATGCTAGTGAAAAGTGACAGGCTTCCTTCGTTAGAAAATTACATTGTATAAGATAGATCAAATATATTAATGTTGACACCTATTGACATAAGATAAACAGTTCAGTGCAGTGTTAATTTAAGGGGCTGCAAAAGCTCTTGATGGTTGAGTGTTTGATATTGGCTCAAGTTTTTACAGGATTTTTTTTTCCATATATTAAATGACACATGTACATCTAGTTTCAATTAAAATTTAAACCACTCAACTTTAAGCAGAGTATTGAAACCATTTTTGTTTAACCGCGAACATACTTATTGAACTATTAGGATAGAATAGAATAGGATGGGTTGCTCCTTCCCTAACTAGAGGTTTTGGGTTCGAGTCCTGAGTATGAAAAATCTTTTGATAGGGAGTGTAATCCATCGAGTGGGGTCCTATCAAATGTGAATCTGAATTAATTGGACTCCAATATCAGTATCGGACACCAAGGGGTTACTTAACAATGGAATTTATATTTTCGTTTGGGGGAACATTGAGTCGTTGACCACTGAGCTAAGCTTCTAAGCTGTGTCAAGAGAATTTATATGCGAAATATAACCATAAAAATCGAATTTGACCTTATATTATTTCTTTATACTTATTTAGACAAGTACATTTGTGAACCATATAATACTCTATTGAAGAAACTCTTTTACATTCTTCAGTTTAAAAAATATAATGAATTTTAACAAGTGTGACTAGTATAGGGAAAATTGCCAAAGACTTAATGAGATATGAAATTGGAAGGATGAATTCCATTTGACTTGAAAGTGAAATTTGAAGTATCAATTCCCTTTGATATGTAATAGTCTTTCTCAGCATTTTCTACCTTAGATTGAAACATTGACCATTCCTTTTCACATCTCTCTCTCACCTGTAACCACAAAACACAAGCTCGATTAAAGTTTTGTTTGAACACGCAATTGGATAAATGCAACAGAGAATTGCTTACCCCTCGCCATGCAGCCTTCCCGTCTTTTGCTTGCCCCTGTATACAACGGACAATTAAAAGGTTGTACTTGATTTAGGTTTGTCAATTAACATATTTATTACATATCAATAGACGACTACATTCAATTCATCGGTTACCTCATTTCCAAGGGAAGGGACACTTTGATGAAGAATCCATTGAGCATCAACAACTCCAATTTTCTCATGAGCAGGCTACAAAAAGAGAATGTACAACCATGTAATGATTTGGTGGTGAAAGAAAGTATTCAATAGATCGATTTTTCATTCGATGAGCTGAACTTACTTCAACACATTTATGAAGCGCAAAGTCAAGTCCCCAACCATGGATCAAGTCATTCTACAAGTGACAAAACAATACGGTCAATCTCAATCTATGATCTTCTCTGTGTTTAATGTGCAAAGGGTGGTACCTGAATCATATGCCAAACACAACGCCATGCATCTCGGGAGAAGACAGGGGCCATGATCTCTACAAATCTGAAAACAGAGAACATGCACCCGGGGTTATAAGAACAACTTAGCAAGTGAAACAAAATAGCAAAAACAGGAGAACTATATATTCATACGCTGCACACGGAGGCAAATGAGGATCTGAGCATTTGCCTGGTTTCTCTTCTGTTAACCTGATCAGATGAAGCAAGAATAAGAATAATAACTATAGAGAAAACATCAAGAAGTACATAACAGATAACTCGTGGCTCTTACGTATGAACTTCACCATTGCCTCTTCTAATTGTCATTGGCCATGTTGTTCCTTTTCTGGGATCCAAACCTGGCTGTGAAATTTCCAAACCATGCTTCTTGACAAGTTTAATGTACCTGAGGTTGGACGGAACAATTCAGGAAAACTCAGATATTGGATCAAATCAAGCTGTTAATAAATTACACAAAAACTTACTCGTTGGCATCAAAATGCTCAACTCCTAGGTCTTCATCCCAGATAAATATATAGTCATATGGAGAAACTATGTCTGGATGCAGAAACCTTTTCGCGTACCACCTAATAAAGACATAAAGCTCTTGTCACTAACAAAGTTGATCACTTTTCCAGTCCAAAGCTACATATCATATCACTTACCATTTTGTTTGTTTACGAGCACTCACGTGGATGGCTCGTTTTGACCACTCAAAGTCATCCCATTCAGTTGTCTTACCATCATAGTGAAAAAGAAGAATCGTGAAGTCGTCTGAGAACTGCACACGAAAAATGGTCAGGATAAGGAGGAATTGGAACCTATGAAAGCAAAACAGACTGATATACCTTCTTTACAGCAGCATCAATGTTATGTTTCTGCTTAACACCAACAGTAAATGTTACCAGACATTTTGGCTTACTAGGTAGATCCTGCAGATGAAATACGATAAGAAGCTGCCTCTTCCCAAAAAAAAACATTTTCTTGATTTTTCAGTAAAATGTCTTCATTCTTAAGGCTCACAAATGGAAACAGAACACTTACCTCACTGGGGTTTCCCCACAATCTTCGGAGATAGTAATCGGACTCAGAAGCAACGAGCCCTGGAGGTAATCTTTCTGCTCCTTTTGGGTTTGAAGGGACCCAAATCTGATAAGAACAAGGATGACAATGAGATGAAAAATGTGAATAATCTCAAACATCAAACAATGTCACTCAATGTGTATACCAACTATTTCCATAGGAAAATAGCTAGAAAGATATACCTTCAATTGCTGTGTATCATTCTGAATTTTGATCGAAGAATCCGTATGATTTTGAGATGAAACAATATTATTTCTGTCTCTGGCAATTGGGAAGTTGCTTACAATACTAGCTGTTATATTTAGCTGCAAAAGAAGTAGTATTATTGTACATATGAAAAATGCAGAACTACACAAGTAAAACCACGATAAAAACGGACATTATATCATCCATACCTTTGTTAATGAGCTAGTAGAAAATGAAATTCCAAGGAATACACCAAACATTACTCCACAAGCTACGGAGAAGATAAACCTCATAGTTTCAGCTGACTTTAAAGAACTGGAACTGCAGAACATGCTTCAAGAGTTAGACAAACTAACAACATCACAAACTTGGTATGATCACAAGAATTCAACGAACCTTCGTCCAAAGTTCTTCATGTATAAGTACAACCAAAGAAGCTTTACTGAACCCCAAGTAAGTTTATATTCAATAGAGAGCGCAAACTTAACAATGGCACGAAGAAGCTGAAATATCAAAAGAAAAGAAAGAGATGATTTTTATACTAGTCAAAACAGGATGCTCAGTTGTGCAAAATCAAGAAGACATCACTGCATCCACACTCATGTAACTTTACAATCCACAAGCAAACATATTTTAATTGTTATAGCAAGTTACCATCAACACAAGACATAAAAGAACTAAGCTTAAAAAAATAAAAATCAACTCTTGCCAGCTAAACAAATATAACCATAAAAACACACAAAGATTACACCTTTTACAATCCACAAGCAACTAAAATATTTTGGCCATGTGCCTGGCTTTTGACTATAGCAACTTGAACAAGCCCCCACCCCCATAGATCAATCACTAGCTAATTTCAATTCCTTAATTCTTACTCCAATTTTATGCATATAATTTATTGCTATAGTAAAATTTCATAGTTGATCATAAGTTTTTGTCACACGTTAAAAGTTAGTGTAGCAATAGTAACATTTAGTTGTCACAATGGCCAAATACATAGGTGGACTCCTAAACTTGTTCAATACTTGCCGTTTGATATCTAAGGATCGTTATTTTCTATACACATTCCAATCTTAACAAGTGCGTACATATTAAACACAAAATGAAATGTCAAATATAGTGAGTGATGGACAAGTGAAACATTGACAAGTGGCACTTGGAGTTGGGACCAAAATTATTACTTATAAAAATGTATTTTGAGCAAAAGCAAAAAGAAAAATTATTTTAAAAACCTATTTAACTCATCCAAAATAAAAACATATCCCCCTCCCATCTTCCTTCTTCTCCACAACTCCTTCCCCCAAATTGGATTTTCAAAATGCTCTCCAAAAACACCTTTTTCTTTTTTTCTAAAGTTGAATTTTTTTTTTCCTTCATTATTTAAATTAAATGGAGAAAAATGTATTTTTTTTTAAAAATAATTATTATTTAAAGTTCACTTACATGCTCGGAGGTTATGATACATTTTTAAAAAAATCATGTTAGCGTCTTGTGTTTATATGTGTCGATTATTATAGGTGTTCAATTGAAGAAAAATAAAAGTGTATTCAAATGAATATATATAAAAACTCAACAGGGTTATATAGAAGAAATTTATAAAGTTAAGAGAGTGAGAGATAGGCTTACTCAATAATTCAAAAGCTCTTGAGCCTTACTATAAGAAAATATGTAACACAAAATCTCTATTTATAATAAATACTAACAAATCAAATCTGATTAGGAATAGAAAACGTATTCCAATATAAATTAGGACAAATAAGTTCTAATTAGACATGAATTAAATAAATACTTACCAAATAACAAATCCTAAACAAATTAGAATTTCTGTTCTTGAATTATTTTCTACCTCCCTTAAACCAATATCCGAATAGGGTATTTGGTAATCAGTGATTAAGTTTATCCAAATAGGTTGAGGTTTGATTAATATACTATTTCCAAATTCTCCTGCGGGCAGTAATGTGATGGTCGTTATGTATTGTTTCTCGTTATGTATTGTTTCATAATATATTGTATTGTAGTATTATATTGTGTTGTATTGTATTGTATTGTATTGTCTTGTACCATTTTAATGAATATAATGTTTGGATAGATTGTATCATTTTCCATTAATTCATAATTTGAATATGAATCATTAACCTACAAGAAAAGTGTTGGGTACGGAGTAGAATTACTATGAAAGATAGGATAAATGAAAAAAAATATAATTATTAAATAATAAGTAAAGAAAAAAGAAAATATTAAAGTAACGACGCGAACACACCAAGTCGGTGGTTACACAAAATGGGGTTTTTTGTCTTTGCCTAATGATGAATTTAAACGATACGATACAGTAAAATTTAAGTAACAATCAAAACAAACATTATGTTTAAACTAACCATACAAATATACAATACAAAAACGGGTAACAACCATCCAAACAAGATGCAAATCGATCGTTAATGAGTTTTTTTTTTTTTGTCGTTACCTAACGATGGCAAAAACTAGGTGATAAAAATCTTTTGATGTATTCAACATTTTTTTGTTATGGAAGAGAGAATGTTGGGATTTATATTACGCCATAATTTGATGAAGATTCTTAATTTATTGGTATTAAGCGTTTCTGTTACAACATTAAAATTGGGATTGAAATTATTTATTATGATCCCATAAAATCTTTTTATATTACTGCAAAGTCCTAACACTTGATACACCAAATTTTTTTAAAAAATCTTTAATTGTTAATTCTCAACACATTTTGATTTCAAATACTGTTCAATTCGCTCATTTGACACCACTATTCAAACCTTACCAAAACTTCAAACGAAGTAACTTTTTTTATTTTTGTCCGCCATGAAAGTCACTCCTAAGAAACCTCATTTCTTCAAACCCATTTTGCCAGGTTTCAAGGATAGTCTTGTAAGTATTTCATCTTTCCTTGAATTTTTGTTTATCAGATAAAAGATGAAAAACATAAACTAAATGAATTTTTCTTTTATCCATTATTTGGCTAGAAAATAGTAGATGGATTCAGGATTTAAATTTGACGTGTTAAGATTAATACTACATTATGTTATATTGCAGAAAATTCCTGTAGATTTCTTGAAGTATCTGAAGGGACACAAGCATATGAAAAATGCAATACTGAGGAGCGCGGGTAAGAGGTGGGTGGTGAAGGTGAAGCGCGGACGACTAGAAGATAACTGGAAAATATTTGTAGAGGATGTTAATCTTTAATTGGGAGATATTTTAGTGTTTAGACATGAAGGAGATATGGTGTTTGATGTTTCCATTTTTGATTCGACTCATTGTGAGATAGTATCCATAAGAAAAACACAATGCCAAGAAATTTGATCTTGTGGTTTGAACCTTCTCTGTCTTCACAAAGTGCGCATCATAGAGTGCTCACACAAAGGACAAAGGTCGTAGATTTTCCAAAAGTAATTATGTATGATACTATTAAAGAAGCTCTATAATATACTTTCCTTTAAAAATTTATTGTGTATCATAACAACTAACAGCTAACAATTTTACAAGATGAAGGCACCTATAATCCTAGGCAAAATTGCCAGGACTCTTTGTATACTGTCAACTTGATCATGTTGACTTAATGAGATGTCAAATTAGAAGGATCAACTCCTATAGACTTGAAATAGGCTTTCTCTGCATTTGCTACTCTAGTTTGAAACATTGTCCATTCTTTTCTACATCTATCCCTCACCTGCCACCACAAACACAAGATCAATGAATCACACAATAACTCATCCGCTTCACGTTTTAAAGTGGAAAAGGATGAAACACAAAGTACCAATGTAACAAATGTTAACATAGAATTACTTACCCCTTTCCAAGGAGCCTTTCCATCTTTTGCTTCTCCCTGTATAGAGTGAACGAGGAAAGGGTGATAATTATGTTAGATGCCTAAATTAACGATTGCTTAAGGTTTGCCATGCTACTCAATAATTTGTGGGGGAATGTAGTATCAATAGTTTGCTTCATTCACTTACCTCATTTCCAAGAGAAGGGAGACCCTGATGAACGATCCATTGGGAATCTACGACTCCAATTTTCTTATGAGCAGGCTTCAAAAGAGAATATACAGTTAGAGCCTTTGAATAATTTTGGTACTAAGACAAATGCATGTGAAAGAAAGTTGCCAAGAGACTGAATTCATTGGATAAGCTGAACTTACGTCAACACATTTACGAAGAGCAAAGTCAAGACCCCAACCATGGACTAAGTCATTCTACAAGTGATAAAACAACACACAGTCAAATCTCAAAAAATGTATAACGTCTCAGACCTTCTCGATGTTTAATGTGCAAGGTGTGATACCTGAATCATATACCACACACAACGCCATGCATCTCGGGAAAAGACTGGAGCCATGATCTCTACAAATCTGAAATTAGAGAAGAGTAGATGATAAGAACAAGTAAAGAACTGAAAAAAAAAATAACGAACAGGAGAGCTATTCATACGCTGCACAAGGAGGCAAATGGGGGTCTGCGCACCAGCCTGGTTTCTCTTCTGTAGTCCTGATGAGATGAATCAAGAAAAAGAAGAATAAACAGAGAGAAACCCAAATATCAAGAAGTACAGTACAGTTTAAAGGATGAAAAAAAGAAACAGGTCTTGTGAATAAATAATATCATGGGATTCCTGGCTCTTACGTGTGAACTTCACGATCACCTCTTCTCTTTGTCATCTGCCATGTTGTTCCTCTCCTGGGATCCAAACCTGGCTGTGAAATTTCTAAACCATGCTTCTTGATAAGTTTAATGTACCTGGGGTTGGACAGACAATTCAGAAAAACTAAGACATTGAGTCAAATCAGGCTGTTAATCACAGGAAATACATGAAACTTACTCCTTGGCATCGAAATGCTCAACTCCTAGGTCTTCATCCCAGATAAAAATATAGTCATATGGGGCAACTATGTCTGGATGCAGAAACCTTTTCGCGTACCACCTTATAAAGAGGTAAAGTTCTTGTTACTAACATGGTTTAAAGCAGCACTTAATGTTGATCATAGTTCCAGTACAAAGCTACTTTTTATCAAATTACTTACCATTTTGTTTGTTTCCGAACACTCACGTGGATGGCTTTTTTTGACCACTCAAATTCATCCCATTCAGTTGTCTTACCATCATAGTGAAAAAGAAGAATTGTGAAGTCGTCTGAGAACTGCACAGAGAAAATGGTCAGGATGAGGAGGAATTGGGAATAAGAGAGATGAGGAGGAACCTATGAAAGCAAAACAGATTGATATACCTTCTTTACAGCAGCATCAATGTTATGCTTCTGCTTAATACCGACAGTAAATGTTACCAGATATTTTGGCTTGCTTTGTAGGTCCTGCAGATAAAATATGATAAGAAGCTGCCTCTTCCCAAAAAAAATCCTGGACTCCTCAGTAAAATGTCTTCATTAAACTATTAAAAAAAAGTTCTTCATTCTTAAGGTATGCAAATTGCAACTGCCTTTATCTGGATTAAGGTTGGGGGGGACAAATAAAATAAAGTTTTTGATAAGGAAGACACTAAGATTTTTTCTAGATCAAAATCAACCCAGGACGGAGGTGGGTAACAAAGGACAAAGTTTGATCCTAAAAGTAACAGGCAAAAAGATGAGTTTTTTTAACCTTATAAGAGAGTATTATGCTACAAGCTCAAGTGACAAGAAACAATTGTGACATGTCCTAACATATTAATTATCCAACATTTTGTAAGATGTATTATATCTAGATTTGCAGAACAGAGGTAAATTCTTATACTTCCGATTTTTGCCAAGCAATTCTGAACGAGCTGGACCAATAGAATGGATCTAAGTAAAGAAATAAGTAGTTTTAAGTACCCATCATTCATGGGTCAGCACCTGAGGCCAAGAGTGTAGGTCTATATAGTTCATACAGAAGTTGTAACAGAGCACTTACCTCACTGGGTTTTCCCCACAATCTCCGGGGATAGTAGTCGGATTCAGAAGCAACGATCCCTGGCGGTAATCTTTCTGCTCCCCTTGGGTTTGATGGGACCCAAATCTGATCAGAACACGGATGACTATCAGATTAAAATGTGATTTTGTCTTAGCTTGCATAATCTCAATCATCAACACCCAGTCACATACATAAAGAAGTAAAGAAGATAAAATTGGAGAAGGTTTATTCGACAGCACTTAAAAGTCGTAGAAAAGTGTAGACAACAAAGTGAGAATAACATTGAACGGGCAGTAGGTAAAGAGGATAAAACAAATATGTTAAATCAAGAACAATCAATTAAAAAGGACATGCTGAAAAAAATCCTGTCACAGGTAACTCTGCTAGAGAAGAAAGGAAGTATAGATTAAAACATGCAAAATCTTGAACTTGCCAATGTAGCTTTCTAGAAAGCTCAAACACTCCTAGACTCACTAGTCGCTAATAATACAGATAGGACTAAAGAGTAGATTCTTTCAATCATCCAGCCTAGACTGATTTTCAGCAATTCTAAATGTCAACTACGACAAACATGTGTCTTCCGTTTACCTAAATATGAAGACGATGTGCACCTTAAAAGTTATATTGAGAAAAGAAAAGGTTAGAAGATCATTATGCATTGTTATCAGTTGCTATGAAGGATAGGCTTGAATTTAAAATGTATAGCTTCAACAACAGTGTTGAGGACTGTCCCCAGAGCTTTGGTCTTGCTCTAACAGTGCAGTGCAAGATGTGTTAGTTAGGCACATGTCATGGGTTCAAAAAAGCCTAGTATTTAAGTGGAGAAGGGTAGAGGGTCGGGTCCATTATCCACGGAGTTTTGAATTGCATTGCACTGGCCCTCGGGAATTCTTAGTTATCCAAAAAAAAAAAATGTTGATGACTATATATTCAGCTCAAGCAGGGATCTATGGAAAATCATCTGCCACTCAATGTGCATACAAACTCTTTTTAACAGATGCATATTACATGAATAGTGAGTATCCAAAAGTACATCTTCATTTACTTAAAGATACCTATTCTCCTTGCTATATTCCATACTCAAGAACATGACTGGTCAAAATTTCTATAAAATTGTCACTTCAGGAAGAAATGCAGAAAGAAGGGTGTACGAGAATAAATATCATTTGCAGCAAAATAATAGTTCATACTGCTCGCCACAACCGAAAATTATCTTAAACATAAAATCAATTTTGTGTGTGCTGACAAGGAAGGATATACCTTCAACTGATCTGTAGCATTCTGAATTTTGATCGAAGGATCTGCAGGCTTTTGGTCTGAAACAACATTATTTCTGTCTCTAGCAATAGGGAAGTTGCTTACAATACTGGATGTTATGTTTAGCTGCCAAATTGGAACCAAAAGAAATTGTATATGTCAAATTACAGCACAGCACAAATGAGACCACTATATGAGTGTATGAAAATGGAGGGCATTTGCCATACCTTGGTTAAGGAACTAGATGGAAATGAAACTCCAATGATAAAGCCAAAAATGATTCCGCAGCAAACGGAGAGCATAAGCCTCATAGTTTCAGTTGATTTTAAGGAATTGGACCTACAGAACATGCTTCAATAGTTAGACAAACTACTATCATGTGACAGACAACAACGTCACAAACTTGGTAGTATTTTTTATCACAAGAAAAGCTGAAATTTAACAAACCCGCGTCCAAAACTCCTCATGTTAGATACAGTATCTGAATTGATAAGTACAACCAAAGTAGTCAAAGAAGCTTTACTGAACCCCAGGTAAGTTTATTAGCTTTACTGAACCCCAACTAAGTTATTAGAAACCAGCTTTCAGTAAGGAGCGAACATAACAATGGCACAAAGAACCTGAAATACCAAAAGAAAAGTATGATCTGCACGGCAATCACGAAGTTAAGATGCATCACCCACCAAATATATTTGAAGTAAATTATATTTCTTCAAACTCTTCTAAAATAATGCATTTGAAATTAAAGATAATAATACTTTCTTGAAAATAATGCACTTAAAATTAAATATACTTTCTTGAACTTTTTCTTGAAACTTTTTTTAAAATCTTGAACATACTTTATTTGTGAAATTAATGCATATGCAATACTACGATAAGGTTTTCAAAATAACTTTGATTAGAAAGGGGTCCATGTGGTATAATAAGCATGAACCCTGAATCAATAATCATTATTGACATTAAGTACCATAATTTTGATGATAAAATCAAGAATCAATGAAAAGAGAAAAAGGAATTCAAAAAGAAAAAAAAGAGTGAGCAAGATTACGAGCCTTGGATTTCACAGATACAAAACCTTAGCTTCAAATTAGAAATTAACTACCTTGACTCAAGCTCTTAGCATCTCATCCTCCTCCATAAAATACAAACTCAAAGAGTAAAAGTTTCTTAACCAACAAAGAACTGTTAAAAAAATTCCTCGTACACTAGATTGCCTCCGTGCTAAAACCTTAAACGCCAGCAAAGACCAAAAAAGTGCCTCACTTAACTATACAATCCACAAGCAACTAGAAAATTGGTCATGTGCCTGGCTTTTGACTATAGCAGCTTGAATAGCCTCTCTACCTCCACACCCACCCACCCTAGATCAAGCACTAGCCTAATTTCAATTCTTCAATTCTGTGTCCCCAAAAACAAGCCACTGTGTGCCTTATTTGACTCATTCCTCACATTAAAGCTATTCAATAAATTCACCCCATCTTTCAAAACACATAGCAAGGATTGATTTCTCAGATGCTCAATTAACTAATAGTTATTATCTCAAAAAGTCACCTTTCTTTCTTGATTCCAATTTTCTTCGATAAAGAAACCAATTTTCCAAAATAATACTCCTATTAATTGAACGACCATACGAGAAATCAACTCGAAATAGCAGTACATATAACGTAATAATATATTCTCCTCTACATAGGTTATGTCATAAACAGACAAACAAATTAATTATCACAGCAAAATTTCCATCAAACACTAAATACAAAAGCACAAAACAACAATAAAAATAAAAAATTAACTCTAGCCAGCTAAACATATATAACTCATAAAAACACACAAAGATCACACCTTTAAAACATATAAATGCAAAAAAACACAGATTTCTCAGAAAATTACCTGTAAATAAGCAAACCCCAGAAAAATCTTGAAGAGAAACAACAAATTTGCCCACTTTCTTGATTTTCAGAGGAAAAAAGAAGTTGGATTTAGCTAATACAACACCTTTTAGCTAATGTTAACCTTGTGGGTATCTATAAATAGGTGAAATATAACCAAACAGAAGCAAGAAAAATATTTGAAAGGGTGAAGAAAATTGTGAAGTAGTAAGCACAAAACTTGTGTTTTATTGACAGAGAAACAAGGGGAAAAGTATAAGCATAAAAGAGGTAGAATTGCTTTTATTTACTTCTCTTTTTCTTTTTCCTATATAATAAAAAGTCTGTTTAAGGTTTGATTATTTAGTGTCTGCTTTGGATTATAGTTAACTACAAATTTGTAGTTAATGTTTAAGCTTAATATAGGAGAACATTTAAAATTGACTAGGTTAAGTAACTGTTTAATTTGAGTCCTAAACTAGAGACTTTTTTTCACATAATATTAAATTAGGGATTAAAATAGTAATTTCTATGTGATGATGTGTCTGGTTCATATTTGGTTTTTTAATTAGTGTCAGCCTTTTAATTCGATGACGTGGAGGAAAAAAGGCAATTCCTATTGGCTGGTTATTTATACGTTTACACAAATATTTTTTCTTTGGTGGTGTCTCAGGTTAAATATTGGTATTGAAGTCCGACTATTTCATATTCGTGCTGCATAGGGCTTCATTAGAAGAAAAATGCTTTCTACTAAAAAAAATCATATTCAAGACTCAAATCCAAAATTTTTGATAAAAAAGGAGCCATCAACACCATATTTTTTTATGATGACAAATATTTTTATTTTTTAAGGCGGAAAGGAATATGTGTACGTCAGAAGAGTATTATGATAGTATTTATTTATTGAGTCAACTAATTCTTTTGTAGACAAAAAGAAGTCTAATATTTTTTAATCATAGTTTTTTTTTTAAATATATGTTTTGACAAATTAAGAAAATGATATTTGAACTCACAAAATTTTTATATATTTGTTGTCTTCCACATGAAGAGAGACCTAAACATTCACTTTAATAATTAGGATTTAATTCCCACCTTCTAATTCCCTTTTTATATCGAGATTTTTTTTTTGAAAAAGGGATAGTATTAATTTTATATCACTAAGTACCAAAATATAGAATTTTCTAGTACAAACTAAAAGTTGGAAAGAATGTCAATATATGATGAAAACATATCTAACAACTTAGATCTTTTAACTTTTGAATCAATGGGCCAAGGTTCAATGTACTTTCTGTATGAACAATCAATAAATATTTTACTATATAAGAAGAGGGAATAGCACACACCTATTCATCGACACGTGTGCTTCCCTTTTCTTATATAGTAATATTTTAATAGTTTTCTTTTTAATTTCTATTCCATTATATTTTAATATTTTCCTTTTTAATTCCTCTTCCATTATATTTTAATAATTTCCTTTTTAATTCTTCTTCCATTATATTTTAATATTTCCCATTTTAAATAGTATTACTATATAAGAAGAGGGAATAGCACACACCTATTCATCGACATGTGTGCTTCCCTCTTCTTATATAGTAATATTTTAATAGTTTTCTTTTTAATTCCTATTCCATTATATTTTAATATTTTTCTTTTTAATTCATCTTCCATTATATTTTAATAGTTTCCTTTTTAATTCCTCTTCCATTATATTTTAATATTTCCCATTTTAAATAGTACTAAAAAATAAATTTAAAAATATTACAAATTCTGTTAACTCTCGAAATTTCATGCGAACTGTATAATTAGGATGAAGGAAATAACATATATTATTTGAAAAATTACATTAAGAATGCCATAAATCACAATAATTAACAACTTACAATATTTATATTATTTGAAATTACGTTAGGAATACTATTAATCACAACTTAAAGTATTTAAAAATAGGTAACATATATTATTTGAAAATAATGTAAAAAGTATTATAAATCATAATAATATTAACAATTTAACAAATATTGTGCACGAAAAATTACTATAAATCATAATAATTTAAAATTTAAAATATTTAAAAGACATATAAAAAAATTGGTTTAACTCTTGAACATAAAAAGTAACATATGTTATTTAAAAATTACATAATTAATTACAATAATTAATAACTTAACATATCAACAAGACAAAAAAAAAGGCTAATTTTTATACTGCTTGTGTGACATAAATTAGGATTGGGATGGTTTTAAAAAATTTAATTTTGATTATACATTATAAAATAGCCAAAAAATTAAAATGATAGAATATTTAAAAATAACCACCGAACTGCCCTATTGACAACCCTTATGTTACTTGTACTCTATTTATTTTTACTTCAATTTAGAAAGATATGTTTCATTTCTAACTTCAATCTCATCGCTACATTTATTTGTTATTTGAAATTCAAATTAAAAAGACAAGTATGTTTCTAAATTAGCTCGCTTATGAGCAAAATATATTATAACAATCTTTACTAATTTTTTAACAGTACATAATATATAACAATAACATAATTTTATCCAGTCTTTCTTTACTAGTATTTATATAAGTATCATGATTTTGATACTATGATTACTGCCCTATTAATTAGGTAAATAAAGAAAAATAGATACATATTAGGTAACCAATACTTGCATAGCAATTCCTCCTCCTCCTTTTTTTTTTTTTTGTCTCATATATTTTAGAGGAATTTAGGTAAACTATAAAACATTATTAATTACTTAGGCGTTGTTCGGTATGTGGGTGCATAAGAATAACAAATCTCATGAAATATTTCATTTTATGAGATATTCTGATAAATCTTATCTCACATATTTAATAATCACTTAACTTATAAAGCTTTAAAGGAAATATATATAGTAATTGATAGGGGTCAGAAGCATGGATGATCACTCAATTTTATCAAGTTACTTCATTATCATTATATTTTCAGAAACATAATTTTTGATACATATTTAATGATGTGACAACTATAAATTTTTTTAAATATATATGTTAAAATTTTAAAATTAATATTTAATTAACGAAGAATAACAAGAAAAATAAAAACAAATTAAAGAACAAAAGAAAAATAGATTGAGAACAAAATATTTTATTCTAAAATTTTACAATTATCACGTTATTAAATATCTATTGAGAAATATATTTTTTGAAAATAATGATCACAAAAATTGACTTAACAAAGTTAAGTGACTATTAGGATCAATTATCCAAAATTGAATGATCATCTAAACTTCTAACTATGATCGGTGGATGGAGTGACAAAGTACGGGATTACTAAAGTCACAACTCACAATATTACAAAGGATCAATATATTTATAAATTACCTCACAGCCTAGAGATCACACTTTATATTCTTCCATTAAACTTATTTTATTAGTATTATTTTAAACTTTAATTAGAGCTTTTTCTTTCCTTCATATGATTTGCAAATCACTTCTCATAAATCATAATTAGAGTAAAGAAGCATTTTGGCCAAGATGGATATTCAAGAATACAAAAGTTAATGTTCCAACAAATTTAAAGCCACTTTTTTTCAGAATGGGGGGGGGGGGGGGGAGGGGGAATCAAATAAATATTGACTAATAAAAGTATCCAATGGTTCATTAAAGGGTGAAAGTAATTAATAATACTTAGCAAATAATAGTATTTGACCAAGTTTAATTAGTAGTTAGTACTATTTGTTTAAAAGTCAAGCAAATAAGAAGAAAAGTGTAATTTTCTTCTTGGAGAAGAACGAAGACATTGAAGAGAAAAAATAAATAAAATAACATTTTTGTACGTGTTTTTAGAAAATGAAATAAAACCTGAAATTAAATTATCATAACTATTAATTAAAATTAAAACAAAATACAATATAAAGTTATGCCTACCAATTAAACATAAGCTATATAACTATATCAAGTCAATACTCTACTAAATTAGTCAATTGTTACATTAGTAATGAGTAATTCAAATTAAGACACATTTATTGTTGGGTTTTGAATCTTTAAAGATTAAGATTTAAAAATAAAATGCAATGTGAATGAAAAATGGAGGGAAATTTTGAAATTAAAGTTCACTTTAGATACGAACTTTTTTTTTTCATTGGTAATGAAGATGGGAATTTTGTGTTGTATATATCGAAATACTTTTTCTAACTCTTAAAGAGTTGAAAAGAAAGTCTCATCTTACATTGTTATCGTTGCTCTCTCAACTTCAATTTTTCACAAATGATTTAATTTAAAGAATTTTGGGACAAAATTTATTTCCTTTTCACTAATTAATTCAACCCCTCTAAATTTTATTAATTTATTTTTTTGACATATTCAAATTATATAATTTTATTGAATGGACATTGTAACAGAAAACTAACGAGACATTTCACGCCTCGCTATTTGTTTACAATATGTTTAAAAAAAAGAAACTTAAATTGATTGCATAACATGTGTAAGATACGTAACCATCATAAGGTTGACTAATTATTATAACAAAATAATCAAATGAGAACATATAATTAAAAAGAAACAATTCAAAAATGATTTTAATTGCATGGTTGTGACCTTAAGGGAGAAAAGTCAGAACATTTGGCTGGGAATACTTTGACCTCATCTTATTTAGCACACCACTTGTCTAGTTTTTTTCTAGCTTGATTACGAAGCGTAAATTGAAAAAATCTTCTAAAAGATGGTTATGTCGACATTTTAATATGTTCCTTTCATTGATTGATAACCGGAGCAGTGAGCACTATAGGATGGTTACATTGAAACTAGATACAAAGTTTCGTGTTAGTATAGACTCAAAAATTATATTAAAAGTGATTTTATGCATTTTTTAATCTTAATTTATGTGACTTTTTTAAATCTGTCTAAAAAAAAGACATATTTTCTTATTTGACAAATATCAATATTTTACTCATATTAGGTCTCATTTATTTAACAAAAAAATCATTATTGATATGAGACCAAACTATTAGTAAAAAACATCTGTAAAATGCTTTTAAAGTATATATAGATATTAAAATTTCAAAAATATTCTCGGAATGGATCAAACACAACAATGAAGAGGTTTGAAATTCCAAAATACCTCGACATGAAGTAGACATATTGATGAAGAGATGTCTGCTTCTAGACTCTTACTAGAATTGACTTATCTAATTCCTAAAATGGGTAAAAAATCATTTACACTCTCCAACTTGCTTTACAAAATCAAGTTCCCTCCTTTGACTATGAATTATAGATATTCTTCCCCTTTTTTTTATGCAGCATCTATTTTATTTTTGATATTTTTAATCTTCCATCAATATATAGTAAAATCTTATTAAATTAATACTTGATTAATTAAAAAACTCTCTAACATAATATTTTCTTCCAGTTTTGACATGGGTCAACGGAAAAAATTACTTGTTTTGATAAGATAATAAGATAATATATTTTCAGAAGATCCCTATATAAATATATGGTTTCATTAATATTATAAATTAATAATTTTTTAAAAGAACAAATATATTTAAGACAATTTAGTGAAATATGATTCAATTGTATTCTGTTTTTTGTTAAAATTTAAATCTAATTGAAGCTTATATCTAACGTTTCTTATTGCATCCAAAAGTTTTGGTGTTGGTTTTTCAAAGTGCACCATAAAATTGTGCAAGAGTTCTAAATGTGATCAGTGTTTCCTTGCGTGTAATTGGTTCCAAAGGTATTGTATCATCTTCAATCTTATCATTATCAACATTATTTTTTTCAATAGCATCCATAATTTCTTCTAAACTCTGGACCTCTGAACATGTATAATTTTCACACATCCAACAGGTTATTAATGTCTATTTTATTGCAGTAAGCGAGATCATTAATCATGACCTCAAGTTCATGAATGAAGTTTTCACAAGTGGGTTCATTTAAATTCTTTGAGATTTAATTCCCGAACGAATTTTGCGGTAACAAAACATTCTTTAAATTAATAAATATTAATTTATCGATTAAATAATACCTCTAAAAAATAATAATATTACATGGTATATTAATTTAGTGAGGTTTTTACTGTAATATATATTTATATTGTATAATTTATTTTTCTCAACCTATGTATTTAATAATTTTTATTTGAGTGTTTTACTACTATAAGTAGAATAATCCTTTTATGGATTTTTCACAAAATTTAATGTTATTTTTTTTCTATGTTTGTTGTTTTAGTTTTACAAGTAATAATAACTATTAAGTATGTATTAAATGCAAGTAATAAGTAATAAATGAGTTTCGATGGTTAATAATGCAATATTTTTTAAAATATAAATAGACAATTTTTTTTTAAAATTGTTATAAAATATACATCTATTTTTATTAATTATTTTGTATTATCTACTTTGAAATATATTTATAAAAAAATTATTACCTATTATTTTTAGAGGAACTTTCGCATATAGTCACCCAAAAATAGCCTAATTACACTCCATAGCTATGGTTTACTAATTACGATTCGTAGCTACATGTATATCGGTTAGATAATTGTATATTATACATATGTATTTGTATATTATGGAGAGAGAGATTGGGAGAGGGAGGAGAGAGGCGAGCGAGATTGAGAGAGAGATGAGAGAGGCTAGCGAGATTGGGAGAGAGAGGAGAGAGGCGAACGAAAGAGGACAATAATTTGTATAATTCGCAGGTACGTTTGTATAATTCGCTTGTTTTTGTATAATTGAGTAATATAAAGTCTGGAATTATACAAATATAATAAAACTCGAAATAACAAATTGATACAAACAAAAGCATATGAACTTTAAATAATTATACAAAAAATATTATACAAATACATTATATAAATTATATTTTACAAAATCCGAAAACTACACGTTTATACAAACATTAAAAAGTTATACACAAAAAGATTGAATGTATATGATGAAAAACTAAAAAACCAAAGGAAATCATCGTCATATACAAATACAAATCATCGTATACAAATACAAATCAAACAAAGAATTGTTAGTTGCGAATTATACAAATATGGTGAATTATACATATACAAACGTGACTAATTATACAAACTTGAAGTCAGCCCACGTAATTAATAGTTAATGTTAGTCGTGAGTGGTACTTATAGCAAACTATAGTTATGATGAATAATTAAGTAGTATAATTTGCATAACCGCGTAATTTTCCTTTATTTTTATTTGTATAAATAGATATTCAAAATTTTAATTAATTTTTTATTCTATTCATTTATTTCATTATAAAACGTCATACTTATATATTCGTATTTTCTTCTTATTTTTCATCTTAAAAATATTATTTATTATTTAATAGAAATGTGTGGCGTTGGGATTGGGTTTCACTGGTGGAGTTTTGGTAGAATTGTGACTTTTGACTCTGATTATATGATATAGCTTGGTCCATATGGCATGATATTAGACTTGTAGCAGAAATGTACAACTATTCAAGAATGAGGTAGTTGGCTCATCCCATCACATATTTCTTTCAAATTCCCCCCACATCATAACTATATATTTAGTATATAGTATGTACCAGCCATAAGTTTATTACATCATAAGTACATAGTATATTACCAACCATTTGTTCTTTTTTTTTTCTTTTGTTAAATCTAGAAATGTAACTAGTAAACCGACATCATAACAATAATATATTCAGTGTAATTTCACACATGAGATATAGAAAGGTATGGAAATTTTACTTTTGTCTTTGTGGGGTAAAGAGGTTGTTTGTGATGGACCACTAGCTAAAAAACAAAAAACGACGCAGGAAAGTAAGAACGGAAAAAAGACAACAAAATAGGAGTATATTAATACACAACAATGACATACCTAGTTAATCTCACACATGGAGTCTGGGGAGGATAAAGTGTAGCAAACCTTAATACCTAAATCATACTATTGGTCATTGGAAGTATGACAACACTGGGAATCTTAGTAGCTTAGTTGGTTGGTTACCTAACCTCCCACCATATTGGTGAGGGTTCGATTCATCACCTTGTAATCCCCCTTTGATCTCCATTTCCCTTTCCCCTGCCCCCAATTAAAGGGAAAAAAAAAATATGACAACACTCAACTATCCATTAACTTTCTACCATAATTCTCGACCTTCGTATCTTCCTATCTAAGGTCACTTCTACACCGAACCTCTCACATATCCTTTTCTCCGCATCCTCCCACCACCTCTTCACATATCTGAACCATCTCATTCTCACTTCTCTTAATATTTGAGCATCCTCATCTTTGTTATCTTCATCAACTGAACATGGACACTCTTGACTGATCAACACCCTATCTCATACAATAGTGTTGGTCTAACCACCATTCCGTAGAATTTACCTTTAAACCTTGTCAGTATATTCTCATTGCACAACAATCCAAATGCGAGCCTCCATTTCACTTCTCCATTCCAGTATGATGTGTGATATAACCATAACCAAGCGTAGCTACATGATTGTTAGAGTGTCTAATTGGACACCTTTCGTCTGAAAAATATTATTGTATATACAAGTAAAATGATACATAAAATAATTAAATAACATATTTTGGACACCCTTAACACAACTAGTAGTTTTAGATGCTTGGAATTAGATGGTGTGCGCGTGTTCAAATCTCACTAGTTCTACATTTTGAAAAGAGCTTTTGTTGTGCTATTCTGGACACCCTTTGTGAAATTTCTGGCTCCGCCTCCACCGCTGATCATAACTATATGCAACATTAACATTAATCGTCTCGTCTCCTTGGATAAATTCCTAGCTCCGCCACTGATCATAACGATGTGCAACATTAACATTAATCATCTCGTCTCCTTGAATTATGAACTAAAGATACTTGAAGGAAGCAATAATATTAAGACCCATTTAACCATACAACATAAAAACATGTAATGTCTCAATTTAAAGAGTCTCCAAAGCATAAGATTAATAAAGCTCACAGTTTTGGAGCGAATCTAACGTTCTTTATCAAGTTCCGAAAGAAGCAAATTTTCATCCATGGCAAAAATATGGGTGACATTTTTTAGTAAACTGGTCCTCCATTTGCACCCATTTCTGCTTCCATATCTGTAACGAAGAACATTATTTCAGAAGTTTTTGCCGTCAAATCTCGTTATAACAATCATTTGTTATGTTTATAATGATATGTTTATTTCATTTTCATAGTTTTAAGATATTTTTTACCCTTCTACAAAAAAAATTACCTTGGAACTTTTTTCAATAATTCAAATTATATGATACTGCAAAACTATAGAACACGTAACCCCATTATTATTCCTATACATAACTAAGCTACAAATTTCTGAAAGTAGAGAAAATGCAAAGCATCTGGAGATGGAAGGGTATAACTTTAGACCAACATTGTAGTATGATAATTGTGATATTTCAAACTTCTTATGCACGAGGTAAAGAGTCAAAAGCATAGAAGCAAATATGAGTCATTCCCAAAATAACTGATATTACACAAATCTGAAAAATAAATTAGAAAAAACAGAATAAGCTGATAAAGAAGCTTTTGCCATTTAAAATTTACATGAAAGGCATTGATATATTCACTCTGATACCCAACATTGCTAAAAAAAAAAAACATAGCAGCAGGGAAGGATTTCAGGAACTTGTGGCAACTAAGACTCAAAAGTGAGCTTGTGTGTTTACTCTTCCGCTAGTTTCTGTCCAATAAAAGTCCCAGCAATGCAAATAGTTCAAACTGGAACATCTGTAGAGGTAAGTTGATTTATACAATAGGCAGATTCTACCCATGCAATTAGTTCATAATCAATCACAATATTTTGTGGCAACACAACGGATAATAAACCGATAATGGAAATAACTACTACGCTAAAGTATATACAGAAGTCTTCTAGCATTGTTTTTCTGTAGAAGGCTTGACCAGCAAGAGGAAGTGTTAGACGAAGCCAAAAGAAGGATTGCCTAAATTCTCCTGCAGCATCCATCCTTCTGGTATTAATTAGCTATACCTTCATTTTGTTCAATCCCCCAGTAGGAGAGGAAATAGTCATTTGCAGATTTGTGTCACTAGATGAATCTTTAAAGTACAAGCTCTTTTCAAATTATCCATCTCAGGATCTGCAAAGGATTAAGCAGGAATTTGTTGTATGTTTTTGTTCTTTAAACAACTAGATAAATGATAGTGGAATCCCCAATCTTTGTTAAGCCTCATGAGAAGGGCCATCTACGACAGATGAAGCAGAAAAAGAGGGAAACCAGAGTTCTATGCGGGTTCCTCCGGTTCCAATTGCAGCATCTGTTACTCTTGGTGAGATCACCCTCACTACACATCCATAACTCTCCAGTATTTCTCGAGAAACAGTTAGTCCAGCCACAAAGTTCCATGTCATGTTGTCCTCTACCCTATCTTCAGAAAATAAGTCTGCCCCAAAAGGTGCTAGAGAGTGCATCTGTGTCTATACAAAAGTAAAAAGACGCAATACTTCAATTCTATCACACACAAGCCCCTTGATAAATTTAGTCATGAGCACACTCCTTTACTATTATTAAGTTCATATTTGCATTTTAAGTGCCACATTTTATCATCTTAATATCAGGCATTGTCTCTGTGATCATGATATTGAATAGATTTCATGACACATACCATATAGTGCATATCAAGGCCATCATCGTCAATTATAACAAGAGCACCCCCTGCAGGTGCTCCGGTTGCAATGATTTCAACCTTCCCACCAGCTTGTATACGCAATAAAGCACCCTCGATCAAATTACCCAAAGCCTGGCGTAGAGCAGGCTCTTCAATGGGTACCTGTAAAGATCTTGGAACCTCAGAAAGTAAAACAGCTCTCTTCTGCTCGTGTGCTAAAGGCACCACTGCTCCCACCAAATCCACCAGTACATCAGAAATATTGCATGGTCTTTTGAGGAAGGAGATGACAGGAAAAGACAAAAAAAAGAAGGAATGTTCAGCATTCTCCAAAATCGAAGTGATGTTCCACAAGCTAGGCGCCAGCACACAATCAAAGACTCCATAAATCATCATATAGCATCAAACTAGAAAAAAAAGGACAATCTGCATAGTATTTCTGGACTCGTCGCCCAATACAAGAAGCATCAATATAGGCAAGCTTAAGGGAGAAACAGGATGGAAAGTGTTAGCACCCTCTTAAGTCTACCAAAGGTTCACACATGCAAATTTTGAAAAAAAAATAAAAAATGAAGACTTCATCTTGTCTGTTAGTTATGTTTATTGTTTCCTATTTCTTGTAGCAGTGGTTTGCAGTAGGGAGTTATTCCTCCACTTTCTCATTCCAATTTTTGTCACTCTTTCCTTTTTAGTCAATTCCCAAAAGAAAAGACACATTTCTTCTACATATAGTAACAATATAAATTTAAAATGTCCATTTTACCCTTAATGGGATGATATATAGCAACAAAATATTAATGGCTTATTCTAGACCACAAGTTTCAAAAGGTTTTCTTTCTTTCTTAAACTCCATGCTCAGTCAAACACCAGTACTAAAATTGGAATAGAGGGAGTATTAGGAAGTTATTTCCTTATTTTTAGGCAGTTATTTAAATTCAATAAAATGTGTGCAGAAAATTATTCCAGTTTTTTAGTACTTTAACTCGAGAGATTGCAGGTCCTCTCTTAACGAATCAGCACCACAGGTTACAAGAAGAGAACCATCTCCCGAACTCCTAATCTACTCCATAATAACACTGATTTTGTGTTGCAGTGTCCGGCAACCACAGAAAGGAGAACCATCAAGCAAAAAACTCAGGAAGTTGATGGCTGGAGGACGAGAGTAGGAAATATTAGAATTATTTAGTATGTACCGTGCTGTCATATACATAAACATTATTTGAAGCTGACATAATGCAATAGCTTTCGAGACCATAGGTTTCTAGAACGAAAATAGTTTGAAACCCAAAAGTGTACCTGATTCCTTCCTGGCGTAAAGGGGCAAGAGCAGTAGGTGGCATTGGCATTTCTAGATCCTTGGATTTTAAAGAGAAAGATTCTAGCTTTTGAGACAAGTTATCGTATAACTGTGACCTCACCGATTCATGATCAGGATGAGTTGATTTAGGCATCCTTTTCAATGTTTCTTCACTATAGCGCATTATATTAGCCTGAAAAAGGTATAAGCCAATATATTCAATATTTTATCTTTGTTATTCTCAAAATCACCAATAGGCAAGACAAAAATTAAGGCAAACAAAGCTGGCGAAGTGTAAATGGACCTTCAACAATCATTGGACGTTTATCTTTTGCAATTATTCTAAGTGATTTTTGATAACTTCAATCTGTTAGTACTATGAATATCCTCCAGAGCTAGATATTTTAGTTCATGACAAGAGTTTACGTCCTCTTACACCGTCCTGTTGAAGCTGCCAACTTGCTCTTAGCATTGAATGAACTCAATTTGTACCCTTTCCAAGTTTCCGGGAAAGTCATATCTGTTTTAAACATATAAGGGGGCTCATCTCAATCTTTCTCCCTCCTTTCTCAGTCAGAGTCACACAGAAGAACAGTGTGTGAGAGAGAGGCACAGTTAGTGAAGTACCTTTGTTAAGGAAACAGCATCCTGGAGTCCCTTAAGAGTATCACTCAAGCAATCACCTTGCTCCAAAATGTCTTGAACAATGTCATATGAAATCTGCATAGGGTCATATGAGTAGATTAACTCTTCATTAGAAGTATGATTAAAAAAAAAATTCACTAAAAAGTAACCGATTATTTGGGGGCAAAAGAAAGTGAAGCAGGATAAAGAAAAAGTTGGGGATGTAAATTTCTTGAGCCACATACCTCACTCTTTCTAATCTGAACAGATAACATCTTACTCAAAGTTCGAATACTGGAAAGAGAACCCCGAATCTGCACATTAAAGATTCATAAAAAAATGATTATTTTCTTAATCTGTATAGTGTACATTGTCACCACCTCAAACTGCTGGCATATATAGGTGCAGCTGCAGTGCAAATCTTACTTGCTCAACCAAGTTGCTCATCCTGATATTATTTTGCCAGGTGGATTGTTGGAGCAGAATTGATTTCTGAAAGGGTCGTGTTAGTTAGTTTTAGAACAAAAATATATCAAAGATAGATTTATGACAAAACTACTGTGCATGACTGGAAAGTAAGAGAACAAGAATAATAAATAACAAAATGCTCAAAGAAGAAATCATTTCATGGCAATAAACACAAAATAGTTAAAAGGATGTAATAGTGTCAACATTATAGCAGTATATGTCAATATTTTCGTTATATTTAGGATCTGTTTAGGTTTGGTCCCTTCTCTTTTATTTCCATGGTGGTAACAAACATATACAAAGATTCATTAAGTTCAATCAGATACTACTATTACAAGTTTTTGGATGTTAGAGTAATTACATATTTTAGAAGAAATAATTATATATAAGAGGAATGTAGATCAATGCAGTGAATTCTAGACATCATATATTTTTAGCACCTTTGTCGTATCAGTATTGTACCTGATCCATGACATAAGCCATTGCAAGTGAACGAGAAATATTTATTGCATTTAATCTTTGCTCAGCTGTAAATTTTAACATCTCAAAGGAGTGGTCACTTGAAGTTTTGATATTCAATGATTTCAAATCTGTGCTAAGAGGTAAAGGAAAAGTTTCCTCCTGGGCAGGCCATCCTTTAACATTAAGCCCTCCCTTATCCCATGTAGTGCTTGGGAGTTCCGCAACTAAAAATCCAACAATAAATGGGTGTTTCAACATAGGGAACACCACAGCTCCAAGCTCGGGAAGTAACTCTGCCTAAGATGAATAAGGCTAGTCAAACACAGTAAAGTCATAATTCAGTGCAAAATAAATTTGAAGAATTATTTGATGTACCTCTTGCCTTGAAAGAGCTGCTTCAGCAATTCTTAAGCCTGCTGGAATGCTAAAGTTACCAATTAGAATCACTAGATCAGTCGCATTAACACGTGGATGTAAAATAACCCGCTGCAACTCTAGGCGGTCCATTACATAGCTACCAGCTGGTCTTACATAAACCTGCAATTCACTAGATTAGCACAAGCAAAGTAGAAAGGCAAAATTGTTTCAAGTCTATATCTCCACAAGAGCCAGGGGACTTTCCTCTTTAGTTTTGGTTTTGGTTCTTGACCTTCTATAATTTAGAAAATCCAAAAGAAAATAGGACAAAGATAATCCGCTGTTCACAACACATGAAACCCAACCAAACATGGGAGATGTTGAGAGTTATCAAATGAAACAAAGTAAAATAGAGTTTAAGCAAAGTACTATAGTAAGAATAAAATAATTTGGTTTCATTTGATTTGTCAATGTTATATTGTTAAAGGATAATAAGATGGTTAGAATTCCTTTATCTTCTTAATCTAATCACTTATATTGTTCCAAACAGAACTTTATTTTCAAGCATCCAATCCAGTGTCACAAGTTTATCTAACCTTCTGGACCAGTGTCACCAAAAGCAAAAAGCGCAAAAAAGCCCTAAGGTTCATTGGGGCTTAATTGTAAATAAAGTGTGGGCTTTAATGAAAAAAGGCGCAAAGGAGAAAATGATAAAAGCAAAAAGCGCAAAAAAAGTTCCAAGGTTCGATATATATACACACATATATATATTAATTATAAGCAGGAATGACAAAATATATGAACAAAGAAATTAGAAAAATATTTCGATAAAGTGAAATATCAGTTATTTAGTATCGCCTTTTCAGAAGAGGCTCATTGGCAAGGAAAAATATACCTTAGAAGCTAGATGATGAGATTGACACATTAAGTGAGGCGAAGCACTCAACATGTTTTGAGCTCGCTTCAGGGCTTAAGTGCACCTTTAAAAACACTATTCTGGACCACTCCTTTATGAGGACTCTAGTTTGTCCATACTTTTAGATTATTTCTAATGGGTTCAAGAAAACTGGTGAAAATGAAAGAACAAAATAATGTGTGGAGGAGGATAGAAATTCAGGTTGCCCCCAAGTAGGACCAATGGATGATATCCACAAGAGGGGTTGTAGTCCTAGGAAAAGTATACTTCACCTTTTAAACGTTTCATAAGATGTCTTCCCTACTAGGCAATCAATGGATCAACCACTACTCCCGAGTTGATGGCAACTCATCCAATTGGCCATTTGAGATGACTATACTCAGTTGGGTCTACCTGCTAGTACTGATTTTTAGAAATTTGTTGCAGTGGAAGATAAAAACTGCCATGTCTCAGTGGGTATGCCGAAAATTCATGTTACAGTTCTTGTCTAATAACAATAGAACAAAAAAAGAGAAAGAAATCATGTAACAGATTACAAAAGTTAATTTAAAGAAGTCTTTGGGTTTACAATCTCTATAGTATCTCTATCTCTAGATCTAAAGAGAGCATCATTTCATTCTTCTCTACGAGCATATACTGCCAGATAGTGGAAGAAGAATGAAAGGTCCTTGAGACACTTAAGCTCCACTACCATTGCCTACTGCTCATGGTGGAAGCTCGTTTTCTTAAAAAGGAAAAGTAGAGCATGTTGCATGCTACAGTATTGCTCAACACTAGACTTCCCTTATCAACTTCGACCTGAAAGAAAAATGAACTATATTCTACTTAACACCAATGTAATTGCCGAAGAGCAGAGAAAACAAAAGTACAAGCACTAATAGGCAAGCGCAGCACAGAAACTAAACTGAAAATTTCACTGTATTAGACCTTCTTGCACTCAATTCAGGAAATAGGAGACCTAATAAAAGGCACAATGAACTTAATAAGGGCTAAAGCGGTACAGATTGCTGAAGACTATAGCTGGAAGAATGTAGAAAATTATCTTAACTCAAAAAGTAGAAAAGCAAGCATAGTTTCGTACAGTAGGTAAGAACTGCTTATATTCATGATCCAAAGCATTACACCCAGCAATAGTAGACATAAACATAAAGATGCTTAAGCTAATTGAACTAACTTGTAATATAGAAATATTCTTACGATCAAATCATTAATTGAAGGACAAGGTAAACATTTCTTACGGAAAGAACAGAGTCAGGATGAACTATACGGCGAAACAGCTCCAATTGTTCAAGGCAGAGTCTCTGAAAATCAACACTAGGTAGCACCAAACCTCTATTTTTACCATCATCCTTTTCAATCGTCTGAACGAACTCCACCGGCGACGTCGACGCATTCCGTATCGCCGCAGCAACAGCTAACGCCGAAGTAACCATACTGTCTCCGTCGCCGTCTCCATCGTCTTCGGAGCAGGTGCCACTCACGTGCCGGAGAGTAGTGGAGGAAGTAGCGGCGGCGTTGGTGAGAGTGAGTGGTGATAGCCTCTGGGAAGACGCGTGAACAGTTGTAGTTTTGTAGAAGGTACAGGGGGAGAAGACGAGGGTACGGGGGTAGTGAGGGGGTGGGGTGGGATTGGATAATGGATTCTGCGGAGGAAATGCAGAGAGCAGCATTTTCTTTATGATCGGATTTCAATGCGAATGCTCTGTTAGAGAGGAAAACGGTCCAATGCCGTCGTTCAATTGGTCCACGAGGGTCTTATAAATGTGGGTCCAACTAGTAACTAATTTTATTTCTCTAACCTTATCTTTTTTTTTTTTTTTACATTCATTTTTCAATGTGAATACATCTTAATTTTTTTATTTATTTTGTGAAATACATTTAAACATTATATATATGTATCTGAAAGTGAACTTTATGTCCCTTTATGTTCTTGATGAAATGACTACAAAAAAAAGAACGATTTTTATGACTAAATTCTCGTAGAAGTAAGCGAATGCTTAGTTCACCACATTTTTTATCAGTTACAAACTTAAAAGAAATGAAATAATAGACATGTAGTATGTGACTTGGCTTAGTTTTTGAAAATATATATGTTCACGTCGCTCACTAATTGTTACCTTCAATATTTATTCTCAGTTCTTGTTCAGCTATTGATGTGATTACTCCAGCCTCAGGAGAGATCTCTCCTTGTGTGAGTGCCATGAGGGCTAGTGTTAGCTACCCCAAGCCCATTGGGGCTATTGTTTGTTGGGGAGATAGGCATACATACACTCCCTTATACGTGCTGCTAGATCTTACATACGCGAGTCAATATGTGTAACTCTTTGTACTTAGAAAAGTATTTTTTATTTTAACATAACTGAAGTGTTAGCATCAACTTCATGAGTTATCGGCATATAGTTTCAGTTATCAACTTATGTTTATTTTCGAACTTTATATGATTTTCATGTTTATTTGTGAAATGTACTTCCATGCTTATTATATGCCTTTATCACAGAAAGCCTTGCTCTGCCTATCTTCCTGTGGGATCCCACATTTAGTTTGTTTCCAGTTTTATTAGTATCTGGGGGAATATATACCCCGTAAACAGTTCTGTCTTCAATATTTTTAGAGACTCACGACTTTCCTAGTAGGTATTATGAATTGCAGTTTTAGGATCCATTGATTAAGTATTAGTTGGGTTGTGTTATGATCCTATTGCAAAAAGTCCCACATCGGTAAAATGGGGAGTACACAAAGTAAACAAAGGTTTGTGCAAATGGTACGAATTTTGTTAAATTTGATTTTGAGCCTGTTTGGATTGGCTTTTGGCTTATTTTTGTTATTTTGGCTTTAAAATAAGTGTTTATAAGCACTTTTTAATTTTACCCAAACACTTCAAAACTGCTTAAAAATTATTTTGGCTTAAAAGCACCTCAAATAAGTCAATCCAAACGGGCACTTAACTCACCCCCAAAAGCTAACTCAAGGGAGGTGGATTGTCCAAGCCTTTGGATGATATTACAATGTTGGTAGCTTCCTCTGCCTTTGCACTCTAGGGTCAATCTCTGTTTGGCCTGAGGAAACATAGTAGATTTCAAGAATCAACCAACAGAAAATCCACAGCCCGGGTGACTCATAGCCTCCCTCTCGCCCAAAAAAATGCAATAGGATGAATCAAATCAATAAGCTTTTTGACTGATTCAGGGCGTTTGATTTGAATGATTATAGGTAGATTTGATTGCACATATCTCAGATTAGCCTGGTAGATGCTTCTTGCAAGATATTCAGGATAGATGCTGAACAATAACAGTTTGTTCGTAATGAGGTTTGATGAGGCTGATACTAATGTATAAATCCTTTAGAAAGCTAGCCAGTGTGCAACTATTTAAAGAGCTTTAGTTATTCAAATGCAGTTACAAATTGAAACAAGAGTTGGTTCATTTGCAGGTTGTGATAGTAAAATTGCAGAATAACGCTGGTACATTTGTTCAAATTAGACTCTCACAAGCTCCAATAGTGATTTCATGCCTCACGTTACCATCTTTATACCTCCTTATTACGTCCTTTAAAACCACGGACTTAAGAACTCAAGATGCTATTCCATATAAAACACAAAAATGCATGAAGCCGGAGCAGTCTCAAGGTGAAATGAATCATCATTGTATTGAAAGAAAACGTAAGGTGAAAAGTTGAACATTAGTACCTCAAACCTTTTCTCAGCTATTAGTGAATGAATAACGTTGTATTTCAGTCAAATGACACTCATTAAACTATATGTAGTTAATGAACCAGAGGAGATTATTCAATCCTATAAAAATCAACTAGGAAGGAAACATAAGACAATATGTAAAAGAGTAAACATTCAATGGTTAACTCTGTTGCAGGCCAAACTCAAAGGAATTGGAGGATCTGAGAACGAGCCGTTAACAATATGATCAAATATCCACTTATTAGCTGCTTCCGTGAAGTGAGTTCCATCCCAACTAACCCGAACTGATGGATCCTTGCATGAAGAAGCGATCACTATCTCTTTTCCGTTCACCACTTTCTTGCTTCCACATTTTATGAATCTGTTGTAATTGTACTCCCCACCATGACCACAACAAGCTAGGAATGGGTTCTCAAATCCTGTCATTTCACATAGAACCTTTAAATATGCATTTCTAGTTATTCCCTCCATTTCAATTCGTTATTTGTTTGTCTGGTTTTGACTTGACACGAAGTTTATGAAAGTAAAGAAGACTCCTAAATCTTGTGGTCTTGAAATAAAGATACATAAATATGTAACAAAATGTCATTTAATCTTGTGGTCTTAAACATGCCGCATAACCTATGAAAATTTTGATCCAAGAATAACTAGTACTACAGTCTGCAAGTCTTTTATTTATATAAGACTTCAAAATCTAGAAGCTAAAGCCATGAAAAAGATTAAAATGAATTCAAGGTCAAGATAAAAATGTTAGATAATAAGATTACCTAGCTTCTTTGCATGACTGATGAGCGAGTATTTAACCGAGTAGACATCAACATAAGTGAATGCAGCTAAAGGAAGTTCTTTCCTGAGCTGAACAACAGTTTTCTTCAACAGAAGGTTGAAGTACTTTGACACTTCATTGAAGGGATTAGCACAACCATACTTATCGACTTGTGCTGATGTGATCATAAAGCGGTCCATAACGTAGGGTAGACAACCTACTGGTCCAGTATTATGAATCCAAAATGATCTACCGCCTTTTGCATATACTTTCTACATTAATAGAAAATGAATAGAACTCGTAGAGAAAATAAGTTAATAACTAATATAGATTGGTTTACTTTTACTGACCTTTATAACATTGGATAACTGAGAGAGTAAATCAGGAACATAAGCCTTCACTTGATCAGTGGACATATTAAGCTTGTAGCCAGCAGTGAGATCATTTTGTCCGATATCAAACGTGTACAATGCTTGAGAAAAGTCTTCCTCCTTGGGAAGCAATTTGCCATAGATATTTCCTGTGAAGAACAACAATACTCTAGCTTGTTCCAAAATAAAAGCATACTATTTTCATCTGCAGTTTACAAAATAAAGCTAGTACCTTTCTGGCGAATTATCTGAGACCTTGTATGAAAATCTGAGAACTGAACACCTTGTACGTCCAGTGAAATTGGACTGTATCCACTCTGGCCCATGGTTGTGTTTTGAGGTCTAATGGTTGATCCTGCTGTCGCAAAATTAGCTCCATGGCTGAAGTTGGAACCAATCGAATCAAGAAACGCGCTAAGATAAGGCAAATCTATGCCTTCAGCTGGCAATTCAAATATCAGGAACACAAAAAAAACATCAGAAGCTGATCAAATAAATCATAACAAGAAAAGAAAAACCTGTCCTATGTCTCAAGGTTGTGTTAGGTATGACAAAAAATCTTTCCTAGCTAGTAACCAAACACCTTAATATATTTTTTGAGGAAAACATTTTCCACCAAAAGAGAAAAAAATGTAGGAGCTGGGGTTTTAACATGTGCGCTCCAAAGGATAGCGATTGCGGGTTTTCCTTGTCATAAAAAAAAATGACTACCCTTACTTTTTCGGGGAGAGTCATTTTCCTCCTCAGTTATCTCAACTATTAACTTCATATCGCCGCTTACACAAATATTTAGACATTATAATCAATCTCTAATACTCAAAACATTTCATCAAGGCAATATCCTGTTTGCTAATTATCATTATTCATCTTTAAACTTTTTGATTATCTGATCAAACACTGGAAAATAGTTTTTGGAAAATGAAATCATACCAGACGCAAGAACTAAGGCATTCGTTATAGTTGGTTGTTAATAAAATAGGAAACATAATCGAAGAAGAAATAACTTTGAAGTGTAATAAATCAACTTTCCCCAAAAAAAAATTAAAATTGCCCGTATACAGATTGGGAAAAATACAAGACAAGCAATTCCCTTTAGGAGGGATACAACAAAGTCCATGTATGTTTTTTTATAAAACTTAAAAAATTACTACACAGTCATGTTATTTCACGAACACATGTGTCTATTCAATTTAACGCATCAAACTATGTAACAATCCATTAGTAATAAGAGGAGATTTTAGATTACCAATGAAATCAATAAGGAGACGACCATCGGAGAATCGACCAGCAGGGGCATGAAAGAAGGTTTCACCATTGGGATAAGGAGCTTGTCCAAATGCTGCTGAAAGGCCACCAGTATCTGAGTTTGAGTCACCAAAGTTGAAAATGGCTGCAAAATTGCAATTGCCTACGATTTGGGTTGGCACTAAACAAAAAAATAGAATCAAGATTTGTGTTACCATGGTCATCACAAATATTCTGTTACATTAGATGCCAAACATATAAAAGGTTTTTTTTTGATTGATCGTTCGATTTTTCAAGATTGAGACTAATTTGTAGTCTTTTTTTTTAATTATTGCTTGAAAGACTATCTGATTCTACTAAATTTAAGGAAATGGTGACTTGATTATTTTTTAAAAATTAAATTGACATAATCTATGTACATGGGATTTTACCTACTACTCCCTCCATTTTATAAAGAGAGGTAGTTTGATTCGGCACGGAATTTAAGAAAAATAAAGGAAGACTTTTAAAACTTGTGGTTCAAAATGAATTATAGAAATTTATGTGACTGTAAATCATTTCATTAAGGATAAAATAGATATTTTATAATTAAATTGTTACTTAATATAGAAATGTGTCACTCTTTGGGACTGATTAAAAAGAAAAGTAAGTCGGGACATAAGGAATATTTAAATTGACCATATGGTCCTCAAATTATGCAGTCAATTTTGATATGTTATTTACAAACATATCTTAATGGGAGATATAATTTTGTAATTGTTTACAAATTTGCTATTATTTTTTGTGTTTTTTATAAAAGATTTTTATTTTATGTATAAAAAATTAAAAAGAATATTTTATTCTTTTCAATTCGTAAATCGTTATCAACTAGACTTTGTATACAAAAAATAAATTGAAAAAAAAAGGCAAACAAAATGATACTGAATGTCCACACAACTTTACTTCCGTTGTTCAATAAATCATTTTCCAGCGACTCAATTTTATAGTTGAAAATGAAAATAACAATAAAAAATCAAGAGACTAAAAGCAAGCAAGCAAGTCTTGATTTTCGTCTGTGGTCCTTTTTTTTTTTGCAATATTTTTTTAATAGAAGATCCTCTTTTGACTTTGGAATCTTTTAGATCACCATCTCAAAAGAAAAAAATTAAATCATAATCTAAATTTTTTGATAAGTTTATTGAATTTTGATAATTTATCTAATAAATTCATTGAATTTTATTTTTTATAATAAAATTACTCAACTTAAGATTTTTATCTTAAAAATAACTCAATTACATTTGACAAAATAAATTATTTTATATTCCATATAAACATGGACACTACAACTAAACAATTTTTATTTAAAAAAAAAAAAAACACAATACACTGAGTCTACCGTTGAGAGTAATTTATCAAGAATTATATTTGTACAAATTTTTAAAAATAGAAACAAAATCTACCTAATGATATAAAAAGGTACATTTGCATAAATCGAAATCGGTTTATTAGAATCAAAGTAAGATTCTTACTTGAAATTGAAATATTATTTAGTTCCTAGATCTAATCTAATAATACACCAACAAAATAGCTCAATATCCATTTAATCTAGGATTTTTTATCCATAAAAGCTAAAAAGTGGTTAACTAATTTATCCAATTGGTACAATCTTATTTTTTATGACATGCCATATTCAAGGGAAGTGGAGGGTCTGAATATAAACCATTCACAATTTGTTCAAACACCCATTTATTAGCAGCCTCTGTGAAATGTACACCATCCCAATTTATTCTTTCTGATGGATTTTTGCATGATTTTCCCAATATTACTTCTTTGCCTTTCACCTTTATCTTGCTTCCGCATCCATGATTTATGTTGAAGTTGTACTTTCCTCCATGCCCACAACAAGCTTGTAATGGATGCTCAAACCCTATAAACTCACCAACCAGGGGTAAATTACTGGTTCAACAGAATTCAATAATTTGTGTTACAAGAGATGAGATGTATGATTGGTTTACATACCGTGCTTGTTAGCGCGATAGATGAGTTCATACTTGACGGAATAAACATCAACATAGGTAAGAGCAGCCAATGGAAGATCCTTTCTTAGTTGAATCACTGCTTCCTTCAACTTAGCATTGAAATATTGAGCCACTTCATTGAAAGGAGAAGCACAACCTGCCTTATCAACTTGCCCTGCTGTTATTAACAGACGATCTAATACGTATGGTAGACAACCAACTGGACCTGTGTTATGTATCCAAAAATATCTACCACCGCGACTATATATACCCTGTAAGTGACCAATGAAAAACCGTTATGATCATTCTGGTGCTCAACATTGCGTGAGATGAATACTACTCTGATACCATGTAAAATTAAATTTCTTGTTACATATGTACCTGAATAACCGTCTTGAATTGATTGATCACATCAGGAACATAAGCTCTAACTTGATCAGTGGACATGTTATTGAAGTAACCAGCAGTTAAATCATTTTGTCCAATGTCAAATGTGTATAACCCCTGAGAAAAATGTTTCTCCTTAGGCATCAACTTACTAAACACATCCCCTGTACACATTATTGAAAGAAAAAAAAAATCAGAAACAAGAATATTAGACTACAAAACAAAGTATGAACGTATAGATTTTTATTACCTTTGGTACGAATAATCTGGGATCTGTGAAGGAAATCGTTGAATTCGTAACTCTGAACGTTTAATGAAATGGGGCTAAAACCACTTTGATGAAGAGTTGTGTTTTGTGGTCTGATTGTTGAACCAGCTGTGGCAAAGTTGGCTCCATGACTAAAATTTGAACCCAATGCGTCTAAGAATGCACTTAGATGTGGTATTCCTAAGCTTTCAGCTGGAAAAATCCACATCAATATTGATTAGTAGTATATAGTTTTTTAAATATATAAGTGGAACTAGTAAACCAAGAGTAGAAAACTTTCTATAGCAACTTATTTTTTCTACTTTCAAGAGAAGCTACTTTAATGGAACTTATTTTCATACAGAATATTATTCAAAATATTTTACCAATTGAACATGATTTTTTTTTTTTAAATCTTCATCCATACCAAACATATCCAGTATCAAAACTAGTTACACTATAACAAAAATAATTTTTAGCGATAATAAATATATACATTAATAAAGAGTGATAAATTCTTTACATACATTGGTTTACAATGAGTAATAATTGCTGCTACAAATACTCAATCTGTCTAACAACAGTTGTCTACTATTAACTTGCACACTTCTTAGGAAACTATAAATAGAAGTATAATTTTACTATATCACCTTTTGAATATAATAAATACAATGTCTTGAAAAATGTTAGAGGGAAATAACTATAATTAATGATAAGGGTAAATTAGAAACTAAGTATAAAATTATTCATTGATTTTATAAAGTAGACATGTATTGTTGGACATCTCAAAATAGTATTATGGACAACTATTATTAGACGGAGGGAGTATATATTTGACAACAATTAAATTATTATTACTAATTAATGCTAAAGATCATTTTTGACACTGTTATTATGTTTTTATGCTACTTCTGTTTTTCTAAAAATAAAAACAAATTTTACTCAAAAAGCCCAAAATAACCCCCCCACTCCACCGCACCCCAAAAAATAAAGGCTCTTAAATCTAATCCACACACTCATCACAAGAAAGATTCGGTTTGATTTAACAGTTACAATTCAAATACATGAGAAGCTATTAGCGTCGGTGGATTCTTTATTCAGCCTTTGAAATAAATCTTCCTAATACAAACAAAAAAATGTCACATTTTATCTTTCCCACCGCTACTCTGACTATAATTTTAATGGTTCGTCTCGGAGTTTGAGATTTAAAAATTAAAAATATTTAAGAGTATTATTCTTCTTTAATAGATTTTAGAAATGATGAATTTGAATTAATTGAATTCTTGTATAAAACAAAAAAACTCACTCTAAACGTTAACAGCAATACAAGTTTCTAAAGATGATTTCACTATTGCAAGAATATTATTTTTTTTAATTTTGATTTATATGATATAGTTAAAATTTGGAGAGTTAAATTTTAAACTATTATCATGAATTTTGACATAATATTTTTCCATTTTAACTAAAAAATTTATATAATCTAAAAATTAAGTAAAAAAAATACTATAAACTATAGTAAATAAAAATTTAAAATATTTAATAATCATTTAGAAAAAATTGGTAAAAGACATTTAATTGATTTTCGAAATTCCAAGCATAACATAAAATAGTAAGAAGAACTTCATAGTAAAATAGTTTTAAAGAAAAACTTTAATTTGTTGTAATTAGTCAATATTGAGAAATAACAATTTCAGTGAAATCTGAAAATGATGTAATGTACACAAATTTTATCACTATCTTTTTAAATTAAAAAGAGTATTTTAGAAAAACGTTCAAGCATATCAAAACAATAATCAACATTGAGATTTAAGTGAGATTATAATATAATTACCAATGAAATCAATAACAAGACGACCATCACAGTACCGTCCGGCAGGGGCACCAAAATATGTCTCTCCGGCGGGTGGACCAGCCTGACCAAATGCCGCCGACAATCCACCGGTGTCGGAGTTTGAGTCGCCGAAGTTGAAGACCGCCGGAAAATCACACGGTGAATTGCTCTTAGCAGCAATTGAAACTGGAAATACAATTAGCAACACTAGAAGAACCACATTTTTTGAGTAATTACTAAGCTCCATAAGAGAAATTATATATATTATATTCTATAAAACAAAGAAGAAAAAGAAAGAAGTTGAAGTTGTTAAATGGATATGATGAGATTATCATTATATATATATATATGAAGGGGAAAAAGCTAAAAAAAAAATAAAAAATGACGTGGGTCGAGTACTATGGTTTAATTTTATGTAAAAAAAATTTAGATAAAGTTACTTCATATTTGTTGCTCATAGAAAATGATAAATATCACGAAAAATTAATTAAGACAAGTGTAAATTGTTACTAATAAAAGGTGATAAATATATAAATGGACCTAAATACTAAAGTTATTATTTTGTTGCCGATAGAAGGCAATAATTATCAAATAAAATTAGTATCATATATGCAAGTTGGTCTAAACACTTCATCTGTCCCAAACTATTTGTTCATTTTTGAATTGACACACCTATTAAGAAAATAAAGATTGACATAATGAGTTTATCATTTTACCCTTATTAATTATGAAGTGGATGAATTAAAAATTTAACATTTTCAAAATGTTCTACCTTTTTCAAAGTAACTAATTGAGAGTATAATATGTAAAAAAAAAAATTATTTTTTCTTGATTTATCAAAATTGACAAATAGAAAAAGACAAATAAAAAGAAATTAGACAAGTAATTAGTGGAGGAAATACTAAAGTTATAAAAACGAACACATAGAAAATAACGATAAATAGATAAATATGATGAGGTTATTATGGAAAAGAACTATTGTAGGGCATCAAGTTCACGAGGTTTGAGATTATTATGATAGGACAAATTTGGTCAGGTTTAGAATTAGTGTAGTACTTGCCTTTTACCACTTTGAATATGTTAAAAAAAGGATTATTTTTTTATAAAAAAATAGCTAACATTAGATTTTAATTAACAATTCTTAACTATATTTTCAATATTTATAATTTGCAGTTATATTTTTAGTTTGCTATTTGTTATATCCAATTATATTTTTTTGTGATTTTCTACAAAAATACAAATATATTAAATTAAGTAAAAGATGTATGAATTAAAATAAATTACTCCTTAAAAATATTCTTATTTCAAATTGGACTCTAAAATGTATATGTTTCATGGATATTCTGAAGAATTCAAAATCTAAATATAAAATTTGTCAAATTTTTTTTATTCATTTTGTGTCATAGTTGTATTCATTGTGACTTACTTGTATTCAAATGATACCAAATTTCTTGTATCTTCATTTTTATTCTAACACGTTATTATATTCGTGTGTGATCATAAATATTGATAATTTTTCTTGTATTCAATACCAATAAGCTAAGTATGTATTCAATTTTCTTATTATATTCATTTATGGTCAATGTATATTGTTTTCATTTTTGTTCGTAAAAAATTATCAAGTCTTTTTATATATCTAATGCATTAAAATCTCTTGATGTATTTATTTGCGTGTGATTTTATTATTTTCATTTGAGTCAAACGTGTTGTTGTATTCGTAAAAATTATCAAATTTTTTTAATACCTAAATGTAAAATGCATATAAATATAATTATTTAACAGCTGAATCCAAATACAAAAAAATATAAAAATTTTAACTCTTGAAAAGTATACACATATGGAATGTAGTTAGTACTTATCATTCAATTCAAAAAACATATGAATACAATACAAAATATATATTTGGTACTTATCTTTCAACACAAACACATAAGAATACAAAATACAAAATTTGATGCAAATATAAATATTTAACAATTTAAGGGCTTTATAACTATTGAAGTGCATTTGGTACTTGCCTTTCAATAGGAAAATCATATGAATACAAATACATAACAAGAAACAATACAATTGAATACATTGACATAAAAAATATAACGATCAACTGATACACTTGAATATATTGATATAAATGTATATGTTGAATAGTTAATACATTGATAACAATTGAATATGTTGATACAAAAGTATACCACCAAAAAAATACAGTTGATTATAGTTAAACCATCTTCAACTGGTCTATTCTCAATATACTAAATTTCTTATGCTTGCTTAAGAATTCAATCCAATATCTTTGATAAACATTGATTAATAATTGATTCTAAATATATTTTCTATACACATTTAATGAATATTTTTAATACATATATAAAATATAGTATATTAAAATTTACGAAATACGATTATAACTACTACTTGCGTAAGATGTGATTGGGTGACAAGTGATTATCATAGGGTGAGATAAGCTTATTGATATTTGTTATCTCTATTTTTAGAATTGTAAACCTAACGAATCAAAAAATAGCAACCAAAAAAGCGATTAACTGCAACAAACTAAACACACTAAAAACAGTAAGCAAAAAAGCGAAAAATAAAATAAAAAAATTAATAGTTTTATTAAACTCGATAACTATGATTAAAACTGCATCTTCTGCCTCTCCTTCATAGATCGCTCCGCACGAATCATCTTCCGTCTCTCCCAAGATTGCTCCGCACGATTCTTCTTGTCTTTCTTCTTCTTGTCTTTCTCCTCAAGTTCCTCCCCTAATTCATTCTTCTTTCCCTCCAACTTTCCATTATTTTCGTTGTTTTGAGAGAATACTTTTCCATTCCCAAAATCATCATCAAGAAGATGAGAAGAGAATACTTTTTCATACCCAAAATCACCATCAAGACGTCTTGTTGTTGGTGCCATGATTATGAATATGAGCTATGTAGTGAACAAATAAGAGGTAAGAGACTTGGATTGAAAATATGTAAAAAAGGTCTCTTCTATTTATAATACTAACAAAACCAAATTAAATTACAACTAACAAATCCTAATTAAACGCAATTAACTAAATAGTATAAATAACAAATCCTAAACTAATTAGAAATTCTATAATTAAATTACCATAAATAATAAATTCTAAACTATTAAGGAATCATATTCTTGGTTTATTTCCTAAAAAAAGAAATGTAATTCGTTAATTTTTATTTGGGATTCGAAATACATTGATAACAATTGAATATGTTAATACAAAAGTATACCAACAAAAAAATACAGTTAGATTATATTTGAACCATCTTCAATGGATCTATTCTCAATATATATTCAATTCCTTACATACTTTGATAAACAATGATTATTTATTGATTCTAAATTTAATTTGTATACACATTTAGTGAATATTTTTAATACATATATAAAATATAGTATATTAAAATTTACGAAATACGTAAATTATAACTACTACTTGCGTAAGATGTGATTGGGTGACAAGTGATTATTGTAGGGTTGAGATAAGCTTATTGGTATTTGTTTTCTCTATTTTTAGAATTGTAAACCTAACAAATCAAACACTTATGTTGGCAACTTGCATTGCTTCAGCCTTTATAGAAACTTTTTGTTACACATTCCACTTGAGCACAAAAAGACATTCTTCACGATAATGATCACCTGAAATCAGTTTTCGAGCTAATTTTTTTCATCTGGAGTTCGATATTTATAGTGAACTCGGATTATTTTGGATTTACACCACATAGAGTCCTATTGGGGAGGAAGTGTTCCCTACCAAAGATTTTTCATGTTGGTTAAGAGAGGAGCAACTCATCTATTGCACTACATCATTTGGTAATAGTTTTCCGGGCTAGTTTTCTGGAGGTGGATTTTGAATTTTAATATTATAAATTCAAATCTGATACTTTTGTTTTAGTATATTTTTAATATATATATATATTTATAATTTGAGTCAAAATATACGATTTTAATTTGTGCCTAATGCAATGAAAAAAAAAGGAGACTTTTTAATCATATTTTAGGTTAAAGGATTTGGTAGATTTCAAAGGCAAATTTTTTGACTACATAAACTTTAGATGAAAGGATTATAGAATTAGTATAATTATAAGATCCGCATCTTGAAATTTTCAAAAAAGAATGCGTATATAAAAAAAATATTAATTTACTATGAATAAAAAATAATTAAAAACTCTTAAATATAAGCAGCAGATTTTCAGATTGCACCAGTTTTTTTTTAAAAAAATAATAATTAAATTTGATCTAGTAAACCTCGAAATCTTACATATGATGATGAATATCGTCAATAAATCAATCATGTTTTAGAGGCATTATTCTGAGAAATTATCCATTAAAGTGAATTCAATTTCTCTGACATAAAAGGACAGAATATATTCTAGCAAGAAATTACACATTGCGCTATACAGTTCATGTACACTTAAACGTGCACATAAACTAGGAAGTACATATTATAATTAACTTTGTGGAACATAATATTGTTGGAAAATTATATGCACAGCAGAAGCATACATAGAATAATACTTCTTACATGACTAATAGATAATCAAATCGTTTATACTATAACATATACAATTATGCTAGAACACATAAATTTACTGAAATTTAATTCAAGAATTACCTTTTGAAGTGTGAGCAGATAGACAACAGCTATGTAGTCTTCTACAATGATCCCAAGTTCACTTCCAAACTCTCTCAATACTTGGGTGGGCAGGTATGCTAGAAAACAGCTGATTCATCTTCTAGGTTAGGAGAATCCTTACTTATAGAGATTTCTTCCTAATCCAAAAAGGAGAAGAAAGCCCAGCACGCTCGTTTTTGTTGAAGTACCAAAACCAACGCTCTTCCTCTACTTTTGCCTTAGAAATAAGATTTTGAGTTCTAGTTAAATATGGGCACGGTAGGAACCACAAAATTAATTACTGAGACTTCCTATTATGGAAATAATTTCAAATAATTAATTTGAATTATTTTTACCATTATAAATTACAAATCATTCCACTAGAAATTCGTAATTGCACTCCTCTATTTATATTTCGAAATTCCCATTAAACACTTATGTAATTTTTCATGTTAAGATTACAGATACTAATCAATAAATTAAATTACTGACGAATTTAATTCAATGATTAATTTCTTTTAGAGCACTAGTTAACTTATTTCATGTGTTGGATTCATAAATTCACTTGCAAGGTTTGACACGATGAAAATTTATAAGCTTCTCAAAAGGCATATCAATCAATCTCTATAACGCGACATGAATTTTATCAACTAACTTATTATTTCACCAATATATATATTATTATCATCCAATCTACCATGCATATTGACCCATCTCAGAATCTCACATTTTAATAAATCAAAACAATAATTAATATATATTGATCATAATAGTTATATCAGGATTAAGAATATAAGTACATTTAATAGTTTAGAGATTATGCTTTTGTCAGTCAGTCTAAAACAACTATCTCTACTCGGTCCCGTTCAATACATACAAAATGCACTAGCACAAGAAGTTGGAACTATACCATTCCCATAATCAAGATAAATTACATAAAATCTTGTGCTGCAATCGTACTGATGGCATTTTCTATTTCCATCCTAGATTGTGAACAAAAAAGCTTTATACTTATAAGAACCGATGATTTAATCCTCTGTGTATAAGCTAAAACTCTAAACAGTAAATCATCTACTATATGAGTAAACAGACATCATAAACGAATATATAATCTATTAAAATTGAATAAATATTTATTTTATAATAAATATTATAGCTTAACATATGATTAATAGTATATATCCTAACAAATATAAAGTCAATATCACTTTGTAATATCCAATTTGGTAGTGTGTGGAAATGCAATGGTACCACACCATTTGCATGCGCAGAAAGTGAAAAAGAAAGATAAAGGAAAACGTCGATTTGAGAAAAGAAAGAATTACACGTATCGCATGAGCGATAAAAGATAATTTAATCTATGATTAATTTAAAAAGAATTTTGTGTCATGCTTAAGTGAGATAAATCCCAAAATAACTTATCTTTATTTCGAGATCAATTATTGCAAAAGTATGTATTTTTTATCCCGAATTAATATAAATATAATAATTCTAAAATAACTAATCTTGAGATAATTTATTCCCAAAACGAGCCATAAGGTGGGGACCTGTGGATTGTTTAGCATGTGAATTCTGAACAACTGTCTTGCACTCCTCCCTAGCTAATTGGTTTCCTTATTTTTTTATTTTCATAATATATATGATCTTTAATTTGACTTTAGTTGATATATATGTTCTTCAATAGTAAATGTGCACAAATACAATTAAATTTATTAAATTGAACAAATAGATACACACATTCTATGTAGCATAATACACATAGAACGACATGTAAGATGTAAAATTGTCACTTAAGATATCTGTCTATTTGTTCAATTTCATACTAATTTAAGTGTCTATCTATATATAACATATTTATATATTATACCAAAAAATAATAATAACAATAGTGTTTAAGATAATTTTCGCTCACCTTAATTAATTATGTAGGTATTTTTATTAGTACCCGATAATCGTGTCAATCAAAATTGGAAATTTGTTACACTATACATTACATCCCACCCCCCACCCCCCCAAACAAGTGTTTAGTTGGTATACCGTGTATAATCTCCTTACATCGAATTTTTAACAGTTCCATTTTTAATGATTTTCCAGACGAAACTAGAAATTACCAAGGAATTATGCATAGCATATATAACCACTGTATAATATGTATATAATTTATATTTATATATTTACATTTGTTATAAATTTATTATACACGTGTTATACATTGAGAACACAGCACTACAAAAGATTACAATTAAGTGAGTTAAAAAAAATTAATCGACTAACTATTTATTTTTTTAAAACTCCCTTTACTTATATAGATAGAATAAACTCATCTGAATGTTTGTATTTATTTTAAATTTTTTGTGATTTTATTTATTGACTAAAAGGATTGTGTTGCTAGAGAAAAATAATTTGATTAATTAGTTTGTCAAAGTTATTTGGACACGCAGAAACAAAGGCATGTTGAGAAATTTGTATGTTTGTACTTGTATCTTCTCATAGAATTCGTGGGGTATGGTTGACACCTCTCTCTATGTACCATTTTTTTCGTATAAATTCCTGTGAATTTGAATCATCAAAGGAGCAAAAAATATTAATTTAATCAAACTTTCGAATGATTAATCAAAAAAATTGTATAATCAGGTTTTTGAATGAAGGGAGAAATTTAATCAAAAGGGTGGATTATTCACATTAAGAGTAAATACACCTAAGTTAAAATGTACTCATTTCGCATCTAATTAACAAATGCAAATAACAAGCATCTGAGATTTTGTTTCGTAATTTCTTATAAATTTGTTTTTAATTTTATGTCCTTTTAAACTAGAATTTTTTTTTATTTTTACACATTAAAAATTTAAAGGTAATTTCTTCTTCTATTCAATTTGTTAGTGACCACAAGAAATCTCCACAATACTAATCGAAGGCATATTCCTTTTACTATATAATAAGAAGAAAGAAAGCAAAGAAGTATTTCCTATGTCTCAATTTATGTGGCATTTTTCGTTTTTCGAGATTCAAACAATTTAAGTTTGACTGGAAAATTTTGCATGGAATCTTTATTTTTTTTTGAAATGAAATTTATATATTTGCAAACTACGTAAAAAATAACTATTATAAGTCACAATAATTGACAATTCAAAATAATTAAAAGATATATAAAAAATTTATGGTCAAATATAGACTTGTTTGAATCATGAAATCTGAAAAGTGCCACATAAATTGGGACGGAGGGAGTGATTTATTTGGCATCTGAAATAGTAATATCCATTTTATTTCAAATATAATTGTTTGTTCTTTCACTACCGTAAGTTGACTTCATGGCCCAATGGATAAGGCGCTGGTCTACGAAACCAGAGATTCTGGGTTCGATCCCCAGTGAAGTCGTTTCTTCTTTTTGGAAGAAATCATCCATGACACTCTTTCATTATTGTCAAAAAGAATTTTCACGTATTTGTTATATTGCTCAGACTCTTCAAAAATGTCAATGAATGCGTTTCAGATTCTCCAAAAGTATATTTTTAGGAATTCGATATGGATGTGGCATCGAAAGTAAAGAGTCAGTGCAAATTAACGTATTTGTCCTATAAAAAAGAACTAAATCCACACATAGAGGGTTGTTGTATTAGAATTATTTATTAAATGTGGACTTAACATTAATTTACTATTACATTTTAGTAAAACGGGTTGAATGTTACTTCCTCCGTTTCAATTTATTTGAGCTACTTTTCTTTTTAGCATGTTTAAAAAAGAGTGATCCATTTTTTCTTTTTAGCAACTCTTTAGTTTCAACTTTTCATATGACATGTTTATGACCACAAAATTAAAGGGCATTTTGGTACATTCTATATATTTTTAATTGAAGATCACAAGATTCAAAAGTTTTTTTTTTATTTCCTAAACTACGTACAAAGTTAAAATATAGACCAAACAAATTGAAATAGACAGAGTAATAGTTATTGGACAAGACAAAGGTCGTGCATTTATGTGGATTGCATATGGGCTTGTATACGTTTCATATAATATATATAGGCCGATAATAGTGTAAGCCTGTTGGAGATCAATGAGCTTGTAATAAGGGAGACACACTAGGTTAAGGCTTTTAATCGTATAAATATGACTTATGAGATTAGGTCCCTTCTCCTGCCTTAACCTAACACACATTCCCTTAAGGTGTCAGCCGTCATAAGCCAAAGGAAAGGAAGACTCGGCCTAATTCGTCTTCAGTTGTTAATTGCTATAAATGATAAAGGTACGCACCTTCTTTTCACATATTTCACTATATTATATAGGCGTTCTTGGTTTATGCGATTATTGTCATTGTATTTACAGTTTAATCTAACATGCTGTAGATATAATTAAACAATTAAAATGAACCATGTCTATCAAAACTTTTAAACACAACTCAACGGAATTTAGGACTTCCATCACATTCATAAAAATGATAATTGCACATTTAGAATATATCAAACTTAAACTCAGAAGTTAGATGTCTCAAGACCAGATAACGCACATATATTCATATACTGACCATATTTAAATAACTTTATATAAATCTAAGAGCTCGATTGATACGACGGAGGTAATTAAGGAAATTTCAAAGGAACTATCGTGTAGGGGAAATGGAATTGTTGTTATCCATCTTGTATTCCTAAGATACTTAGAACAAAACTTTGAAGAGCTTGATAAGACCCAATAAAGTTTAAGAACATTTTCACAACTAGAAAATTAAAACTAGTAGAGAAACTAGAATCAGAAACAGATTAGAAAGAATATACGAAATATTTTTCCTTAAAGAAGAATTGTTGTCAATCTATGTTTAAAGAATCTTACTAATTCCAACAAACTTTGCGAAACATGAAGTTACCAAAGTTTAATGAACCAAGTGAAGAATAGAGAAAAACATAAATTAATTCACAAATTTAAAACGTAACACATACCTAACGGAAAAACAGAAAGAAGATCAAGCCCACTGAATGCACAGTGTCCCCTTAAGGAAACTATCCCCCTCTAGTATCCGAGGTTTGATTTGGATTATGTCCTCCCAGGATAAAATGATCTCAATCACCAGTGTATTGATACCCAAAACACTGGTGTCAGCGAGCCACTCAACGACAGTAAAGTACACTTAGAATACTAGATTTAGTAATAGAAGAAGTCCAGAAAAATTCTGTTCTTAAAATGAGAGGAAATTCCTCAATTTATAGAAAATAAAGGGTGGTGTGAAAAGATTCTTATTGTGCCTTACCGGAAAGGTCACAAACCTTTGGAAAAGTCACAATCTTTCGGAAAGGTCACCACCTTTCATAAAAGTCACAATTTTTCATAAAAGTCGCAATTATTCATAAAAGTCACAACTCTTCATAAAAGTTGCAACTTTTCATCAAAGTCACAACTCTTCATAAAAGTCGCAACTTTTCATAAAAGTCGCAACTCTTCATTTTCCATTCACACCTTTTAAAACCCAACAATTGTTAGAGCCGATATTCTTTTCAAAAGGGTGTATTGTGTCGAATGTGTCGAACAAGTAGGTGTAACGGTTAATTCTACGACGATGATCCTACTGATGGGTTTAAAAAGATGTGCATGGAAAATAAAGTGTTTTTTTTTTTCGAAAAAAAGACACTAAGAGAAACAATACAATTTGAATAACACCTTTTCACATTAAATGGATTGTGATTTTTTCTATAAGTTGTAAATCTTACGACTTTTTTTTATGGATTGTGACTTTTGTGATAAGACACCATAAACACATGTTCATACTTTCCTCCTATCTTCGAATTAAACTACAATTCTTTTTTGATCTTCTACTCTTCTTCTTGCACTTTAAAAATTCTTGTTTGATTTACTATTGTCGAGTGAGTTTGTTGTTCATCAAAGTTTGCGGTATCGCTACACTGGTGAGTTAATCTTTTTATTTAGAGAGCAGAGGTGTATCCAGGATTTTGAGATGATAGGTGCACTATAATGAAAAGGTGGATCTAAGATATAATTTAATTAGTTTAACATTTAGGTTCTTATCACTAAAAATCATTAAAATTTTAAAATTATAGGTTCCAAAAGTATTTTTTATCTATCCAAACCACTTAGAGAGGTGATACCCAATTTTAGAAAGGAAGATAAAACAAGATAAATAAAAGATTCAAATTTCTAAACTTACTTAGAGAGGTGCACCCAATCATAATCACACGATATTATATGATACTTCAAGTGTGGATTGACACATCTATATTTAAATATATTTTAAAAAAATATAACACTGCTACATATGCCTCTGCCAGAGAGGATATATTCCATAACCTTGAATACATAGAGGAGAATAATTTTCTTTAAGGACACAATTCAGTAGGCTCAATTTTTTCCTAGTAAAACAAATATATTTTTAGTGAACTCGATTTTTATCCTATTCATAGACAAATAAACCTATCAGTCTTCCACAATGGTTAACTTTGAGCGAGTTGAAGTGATTGAGCCATGCTCATTTATTGCTTCGATCAATTCTAACCCGTCCAAGTTAGACCAAAATCGGCCTCGGATTAAAATTTTCAGATTCTCAACATTAAACTCATATGGAAAACATCAAATTATGGATTCAGATCTAATATTTGTTGAAATTTTGATAGATTTTAACAAATATATCTATATTTTGTATCATGTATCAAAAAGTTGCGAGTTCATGATCTAATCGAAAGGCTACATTTACCCCTGAAACATACGGAATCAGCACCCTGTTCACCCTTAAACAGTAAAACCCACAAAACAGAAATAAAAAGGACACCAGATGCATCATACTTTAAGGAAGCACTTTTCGAATTTCGAAATTCAAAAACTAAACTGATACACTTCAACTTATAATCTTTGCATCAAAAGACAGGGTTCTCCAAAAGCCTTCCCATTTAAAAGAAAAAGATTACATGCAGTACTTAATGGCAGCAGGTAGGTAAATGCTTAACTGGCTCATTCATAGAACATCAAGCACAAAAAATTGAATACATGGGAACCATTGTTTTTAAATAAATAAGCAAAGCTTTTAAAAGGTATCTTCCTACTAAAAAGATTAGGATAAAAAAGAGAACCAAAAGTATGACCACAATTCCACGTTACATTAGTTGTTTGGAGCAATAAACAAAACAGGTACCCTGCCTCCAAAGAGAAATGGAGGAAAAATGCACTTTTACACAACTTTGAGATGGGACAATTAACCACTGCAAAAACGCTCGTATCAACACTCGGTAATTCTAGCATCATCCTTGCAGCAAAACTAAAACCCAAAAAAGGTGGAACTCGAAAGATATTATTCTGTTCTAATTTGTCAGGACAAAAAAAGCAGGCGATAGAGGCCAAAGAATCCACAGTACTTGAAATCACCATTTGTCCCCGGGTCTTGTCCTGCCAAATTACGCAAGATATTAATAGCAACATCGTACATCTGAGAAACAGAAAGCATCAAACCATGAAAAATAAATTAACCACTTCCCGGGTAGCATATATCTGCCACATCTACCTTAAGGTACCAAAATGGATGAGTAGAGTGCATAGTAACTCATTACATCCCACATATCATTTCTTCCCTTGGTGGGAATTCAATACTCGCAACACAGTCCCTGGAGGACAAGACTGGAATATCTTTGCCCGCAGGAATCATTAGCAACTCACATCACATCAAGAATTTTTTTTGGACAAGTAAACATCACATCTGGAAATTCTCAGAAAGAAATTCCAGTGTTTGAGAAAATACGTTACTCCCACAGGTTCAAAACTCACTGCTCATCCTTGTGTCCACTTTCAGCAATATCTTAGACATTCAGTCAACAGTACTAAGAAAAGAATAAATCACATACATGGGAATTTTACATTTTGTGCTGTCCTTTTGTTTTCACAATTTCTCAGGGAATGGTAAAGGGATGTCACTAGCTGCAATTCTCGTCACACCTTCACTGTGGTATATCAATCACTTGATATTACTGTAATTACAATTCTTTGCAAAAACAAGCTATGCCAAAAAAATGCTATAAACAGACATCAAAAGAAGAGAAAATGTTTCCACCTGACTCAACAATTTCCCCCCCAAAATTCAGAACATAAAGAATCCTAAAATGACGAGGAAAAAACCCCACAGAAAACCAAATCCTAAAAGTAAACTATCCGCAAGACAATTCCACGTAAGATCTTGAAACACCAGAACACTATGTGGTTGGAGAATCAATGAGATAACAGATGCTTTAAAAATAGAATTTATCACAGAAAACAGATTCATCTTCAAAACAACAATCCTCTTGGATCCATCCATCCATCCATCCATCCATCCAGTCTTGAATAACAAATTCCTACTTACTTTTAGACTGGACTATATTTGAATTTGCAATCGCCACTTAAAACAGTACTGCAAAATCCTATATCCTTGACAGACCCGAAATGAATAAAATATAGAGAAAACAAGAAGGCCAAAATGATTTCTGGAATGCTATGCATGGCAGATTTCCGAGACAGAAAGACGGTTCAAGTCAAGAAAAATATTAGACACAAGTGCCATCAATAAGTAGGCAAGTAGAAACAAACTTATAGCTGCAAGGAAAAATAAGCATGGGAAGTGTTGGTGAATGTGTCTGAACAGAGAGAGAGAGTTCTACCTATCAGACTCCCGGCTGCCAAAATATCCTCCTCTACCTCCTTGGAAAGTTCTTCTCTCATCACCTGGCCTTGCCCATGCATCTCCACCACCCCGTGATCGAGGCCTCTCCACCTGTTCATTTGGCCTGGCCCATGCATCTGCACTACTACGTGATCGAGGCCTCTCCATTTGGTCACTTGGCCTTGCCCATGCATCTCCTCCACCACGTGATCTAGGCCTGTCCATCTGATCACCAGCTCTACGGTCCTCATAAGATGCTTGATGAGAAAGGCTCCTATCAGGATGTCCAGCACCCCTGCCTGATCCAGAGCTTGGCCTTTGAATGGGTTTCTGACTGAAACGGACTTTGTCATCCAAATCACGGATCAGCAATTCCAAGTCCTTCTCTTTCTGATTAACCACATTCTGTAAATTAGTCTTGTCCTCCTCCGAACACTCTGTAGCTTCCTTTCTGAGCTGTTCTATTTCTTCTTTCAGATTCTTTTCCTCCTCCATCTCTGGTCTGAAATGTTTTGAGTCATCAAGAAAAGAAATGGTTAAACTCTCTTCATTTTCTTTAATTTCTTTCTTTGTTTTTTGCTTGAGGAATTACCAAAAGGAATGACCATAATAAATGATTAGATAAACTTCAGAAGCCCTAAATAACCAATACAGATGTATCTCATTTTTGAGTATTTCTTAATACAGTAAACATCACCTAACCTCGTACTTCAAATTCTACAAAGATGACTTAATAGGTTACAGCTGAAAGAATTCTTTAGGAGGTTCCTGCTTATTGGGTATGAGTGCAATCAGACGTTTTCTTCTTTTTTTTCTTGGATGTTTGATAGGTAAATGGTACAAACAGAACACTCAGCCCAGCCCATATTCTTTCTAATTTCCAACAATTGTAGAATCCTTTTAGGAGTGAAGAGGACCTATTTCCTGCTTCACCCACTAACTGAAACCACTATTTCTTATGGACACTAAAATATACTCACTCCATCCCTAAATTTGACCAGCGCAGCAATCAAGAGCACAACATTCGAATATTGAGTTTGACAGACAAGTTTAATAGTTTGAAATGCGATGAGTTCTTCAATAAGAAGTTAGTTTTGGAATGTGACAAAAATTGTAGTAGTTTCTTTTTTTTTATAACTGTGCTGTCCGGGCCAGCTTAAGCATACCTCAACTAATTCCAAGAGAGTACACACCATTACAGGTACCGAGTAATAAATTTAGAATAGTTAAAGGATATCACAACAAATTTGAATAATGAATAATGTTAGATTGTAATGTTTGAACAAAAGAAGAGAGAAAATATTGTCTAACCTTTCTAAGACAGACAAAAAAGGAAGTTATGTGTTGTTATTGGAACAGGTGTACTCTCTAATATATATAATATATAACCAGGCAAACTCTTCAACTTGCACAATGAGTAACAACATTCTCTAACAAATATTGCAAAATGACAATTTCCATCCGGGCGTGCTGACTTGAAAATAAGATGGATATTAATATCAAATAGCATGAACTTAACTTTATCTTACCACATCCTACATATGTCCTGTCATTTGAAAGGGAAGATTAAATGTGGTACAATTGAGAAATCTACAAGGTCAGGTGAAGGAGTAAGGCTCCCAAAAGGAGGCTGAATTTTTTTTTTGTGGACTTCAAGTTTGCATGACATTGTTTTTTTCTTGACATGGTGTGATATATACTCGTACAAGATAGCAATGCCTAGCAGAGGGAGTGGGAAGTTTTCATGTAGCCTTCACATAAATCAAATCCTAGGTGTCACCCTTATTTTGCATCAAAAAGACTCAACAGCAATAGCAGGCATGTACAGATAATGAAAAAACCATTTTAATGCCCTTTTACATTGGGGAAGACAATGATACCTCCTCCAACCAACACGTAGAAGGAAGAGAACACATGATATATAACAAAAACAGATATACAAGTACTATGCAAACACGTGATATAAAACAAAAGGAGAAATAGAACTACTACTATGTATCAATCTTTTATCTATCACCAACTTAACGAACACTAATTATCACTCCATTTTATGGAACAAAGGTACAAAATTTAACTATAAATCGAGTTGATCAGGAACTCTAAACAAAATGGATAGTAAAAGTACTAGTTAGTTGGCTACAAGAAAACCATTTCTTTCTCAATTACTCCCTCCATCCCTTATATGAGTTAGTTTGACTTGGCACAAAGTTTAAGAACTTTCGAAACTTGTGGACTAAAATAAGTTAGATGTTTATGTGTTTATTAATCATTTCATTGAGGATAAAATGAACATTTTAAAGTTAAATAGTTACTAAATATAGACCTGTGTCATTCTTTTTAGGACTGACTAAAAAGAAAAGTGAATCATATAAATTGGGAAAGGGGGAGTACTATGGACAAGGACAGAGGGTGGTCCCATTATCTCCAAGTTTCGAAGTATGTGGTTTGTCCTAAGGGTTGGGGGCCAGATGGATTTATCGGTCATCAAAAGAAATATTGAGGAAAATTCCCTCCCCCAAAAAAATGTATCTAATAAGGTGTAAGTTGTGAGCCCTCTTCATTGTTGTTTTCGAACCCATGTCAACACGACACAGGTGCGAGTGTGGGATTTGGTCAACCCACATCGAATACTTTGACTAGATTCCATGGACAAATTTTGGGGGAAATTGAGAATTTGATTTCTTAAAATAAAAGATAAAACAGATTTAAGACATGGGAAATGACATACCTTCAAACTTCATGGGCGTTGCAAGAAAAATTGTGTGAGCTTAGTGATATCTGGAGTTGCTTTCTATTAAAAAGTTGTATTAATTAAAAACTACTAGGTGACTTCCAGAAAGTACCCTGGAGGAGAATACTTTGTAATAGCTATGAAGCACTTAAATGGATTTTCATCATGAGAGTAAATGCTCTGGGAAGCTGTACACAATAGATAAACTTGTTAATTGGCGTGTCAGCCAAGCTTGGCCTTGTGTTAACAGGATTTGAAAGCATTTCTCATCTTCTTTTTTGGTGTGCACTTTCTGCCTATATCTGGAGAAGGATACTGCTATGGTAAGGAATCAGAAAACAGATTATGGGCTGGCAAGAGGAGCTGGGTTGGATGAATACTAATATTAAGGGTAAATCTGGTAGTTCCAGCATTTTTAGAATGGCTGTGATGGGATGTGTGTATCATATCTGGCACAAGAGAGATATGAGAATGTTTCAGAATAAAAAAGAAATGCTGAGTGCATTCTAAAAGATTCCATTCAAGAGGTGTTGTACAGAGGAAATTCAAACACCAAACTAGAACTAAAGCTGAATCCTTGAAGTACTACTGTGTACTTAATCTGGGAGGGTATTTAGGTGGTAGGTTACTGGCTTGTTCTGCTGAAGGTGTACTATACAGTTAAAAGTTTTTTTGTTATGTTGTAATACTCCAGTTTGGTAACAAAATCTTTTATTTACCAAAAAAAGAACATACCAATATGGCCACTACTATAGTTACCAACTTACTAGCCAAGATAGTAACTCAACTGCACAGTATGGAACTATGGATATAGCACCAAGTCACCAAAAATACCAAACCCCACACCAATCAAGGACCATTTTAGTTTACCAATTTAGAAAGCATCAAAACAAATTTACGACAGCCTTAAACAAGCCAATTCAGAAGTGTTAATTGTAGGAAAAGAAACCAAACCTGTCAACGCGTCGATGCTCCAAATCCAAATCAATCTTTCTCCAGTCTAAACCTTTTTCTTCAAGCAAAACTTCCCTAGGCTTTGCATCTCCAAAAGGATTAACCTTTGGCTTAGGTTTAACTCCACCACCTTCCACCATTCCCCCTTGCAATGTTGTGCCTTCAGAACGGACCGACTGTGAACTCCCAGGCCTACTTGAATGTGAGCTTGTTGGCCTACTTCCAATTCCCTTCTTCACCTCAATTTCCTTATCCATTTTCTTCCAGTCCAATCCCTTCTCCGCCAACACCTCCTCCCGTGGCCTCGCCGCCCCAAATGGATTAGGCTTGTTCACTTTCACCACAGTCTCGTTCACATTTTCACTTCCCACCTCCATCTTGGGCGGATCCAGAACCAATCTCTGCCTTTCATGGTTTGCCTCACGAGACCAACGCTCTGGTTCAGGCCTCGAATCAGGGAACCAAGACCTCCCTTGTGGTGGTGGGGCGACATTGGACTTTTTCGAAGCACCCCAATTGTCATCACCATCAGCCCTAGAAATTCCATCTCCGGATCCGAGAGAACCATACCGATTGGAACGGGCGGAACCGGAATCCAGTGATTGCATGGGTAACGATTTCTTCGATGAAGCCCAATTATCAACCTCGTCAGCTCTAGATGGTTGATCAAAATCGGAACCCCTAGAAGGTGGACCTCGTCGATCATCATCAAATCCACCATACGACCTCCGATTACCACCCCAGGAACCGTCACCATCAGCCTCTCGATCTCGTCCCCGGCCGGATGGTGGGCCCATACCCCGGGACCCATAGTTAGAAAACCCACCACCAAGACGACCATATTGCATTTCATCAGCGGATCGTTCCTTTGGACCGGTGGGAAGGCGGAGCATCTCTTCGGGAGTTAAGCGGCTAGTGGATCCAGAGCCATAGCCTCCGGCAGGGGTGTAGGTGCTCTGCATCGTGAACTCTTGTAAGCTCATCTTGGTTTTCTTCTTCTGCTTGGTGTTAACGGCTTCCTTTAGGCTAGGGTAACTCTGGGTGTCTTTCCCGGCCCCGGCGCCGGTTGGCGCAGCGGCAGCAGCAGCAGCTTCGGCAGCGGCTTGTTCCTTTTCCTCGGCTTCGGCCCTTTCGGCTTCGGCGGCCCAAGCGCCGATATTTCCCCATGGAGATTTCGACATTTTCGAAGAGAGGAAATGAATTCAATTCTAAAATGAGATACTTTCCTTTTTTTTTTTTGCAACTTATAAAACAAACCTCTATTTACTCTTAACGGGTCGGGGCTCCAATTGAGATATCCGGACCACCCACTTTATTATAATTCATTTTTTCTTTTCTTATTACCTCAATATTTCTGTATTAATTTTATATAATTTTTAGTTGCTAGGCTTTCAAATATTGTATAAAAGCTATTGATATATTATTTTTATACGGTGTTTGGTTACCTCTTTTGTAATCCTACATAACAATACTTGTATAACTTATAAGGGAATCTATTTATAATTATGCGGGATAGAGAGTGGATATTAGTTATGTGAGTATTAGCTATACATGTATTAATATGGTAAATTACACATTCACTCCTATTAATTTACTCTTAAATGTATATTAATTTACAATAAATCAAATAATTAATACATGATAAAAAAAATCACTATCAATTTTTTTCTTTGAGTTTTTTGTCTTGTTAATTGCTTAATTACTTTTAATTTTTTTTGTTTGAATTCTTGTTAATTGTTTTCTTTTTAGTTAAAAATAAGGTTTATGTTTTTGCTTAAAAATACAAGGTTTTTTTAGTTATCTGTTATTTATTTTATTTTAAATTACATATTACTTAATCGCTTAATCATATCTAATACAAATTACTTATCATTACTTTTAGTTATTAGTTATCTTTAGCTATTGGTATTTATTTAATTTTAATGTGTTATTTATATAATTGCTTATTTTAATGGTTATAATAAATATTAGCTCACTAATTACTTTTAAATTAAAAAATAAAAATTAGCTCACTAATATATTGTAATCTCTAAATAACTAATACATGTATAACTAAACATTGCTTAACTAATACATGTATAACTAAACCATGCATAACTAATATATGTATAACTAATACACACATTCTAATACTTGCATAACTCTATCCAGCTACCAAATGACCCCTAATGGAACTCAAACATGAAAATAATTTAAACTCGCAATAACAAATTGAGAAGTATGTTAGAATCTTTTTGTCGAAGAATTTGAATAGGTAAAAAATTCATCATTTTCACGTTTGAACTCCTTTAATATGGACAAAATGAAACGGTTTTTTTGTGGTATGAATATGAATAAATGAAAATAGTAAAAGATGACAAATTTCAAGCTGAAAGTGACTCAAAACTGTTCGTCGATACTATCAATGGAGTTTCCAAATCTCCATGGAATATTTGGGATGAAGTGAAAAAGCTAAAAAAAAAAAAAAATTTGATCTTAACCATTGTTTTAGAAAAACAAATCAAGCAGCGGACAAATTTACTTACTTAAGTCACACTTTTGAGCAACCTCAGCCCTTTAGCGTATTTGCAAATTTGTCCTGAATAATTAAAGACCTCGTGAATATCGATAGATGACGTTTACCATTAATATGCATATCTAATAAAAGAAACAAAGACAACATCTTTAAGTCTTTTCAGATGATGAAACCCAATCTCAAATATATCTATAGGAGTAGTCGAGTAGGACTATTTGGAGGTCTCCCACTGTCACGACCCAGGGATTTACTGTAGAAGTAGCATGGCGTACTTAACCCCGAAGGGGGTCTCATACAAATCCTTAGTATATCATAACATAAGATGATAGCAAAGTACGGAAATTTTAAAACTTTATCCATACAATCGAAATCTTTATAAAAGTAAGCGGAAGTCTTACTGCACTTTGTCTCAAACCGTCTAAACTCAACTTTGAATAAAACCTTTGGGACACATCCCATACAATAGTCTCATGACATGAAAATAAAAGACATAAAAGGAAATGGTGGCTTTGTCCCCAAAGCTATGAGGACTCACCAAATCTTCAACTCCTTGCTCCTAATTAATTAGAAACCTATCCTCAAGAATAGAACTCAAATCTCCGAACCCTGAAGGGGGTCTCATACAAATCCTTAGTATATCATAACATAAGATGATAGCAAAGTACGGAAATTTTAAAACTTTATCCATACAATCGAAATCTTCATAAAAGTAAGCGGAAGTCTTACTGCACTTTGTCTCAAACCGTCTAACCTCAACTTTGAATAAAACCTTTGGGACACATCCCATACAATAGTCTCATGACATGAAAATAAAAGACATAAAAGGAAATGGTGGCTTTGTCCCCAAAGCTATGAGGACTCACCAAATCTTCAACTCCTTGCTCCTAATTAATTAGAAACCTATCCTCAAGAATAGAACTCAAATCTCCGAACCCTACATTTGATGAGAATGTAGGCAAAATATGAGTTAGTACAAAAGTACTAAATATGATAGCTAGCATAACATCATAAGAGCGTAATATCATAAGGGTTAGTCTACATAAGACATAATCCATAAACATAAGAAATACTTCACAAAACATAAACTATAAGCATAAGAGGACAATATCATAATCATAAGCAAAGTCTCCAACATAAGCATTATTCAACCCTTAGTCCTTCATATCATAAGAGAACCATTTCAAGTAACCTTAAAGCATACTTGTGCAAGGAATGGACAAGACCCCATAATCTCATCCAAGCTAAGTATCCCTTTTGGTCATCATAAACATAGTCCATATACATAGTCAAGTCTTAGACTTTCATAAATAGCTTCAAGTCATACTTGTGCAATGTATGAGTAAGTGTAACGCCCCGTACGAAACTAGTAAGACCTAGCTAAGGCTTGAATGAATCTAGTAGGTTGACCTAGAGCCTCACATGTTAGTTTATGGTTGGAAACATGTTTAAATGATTAAAAATGGCTATTGAAGTTAGTTTGGTGACTTTAGAGGTCAAACGTCAAGAAATGACCATGACGTCCGGGAACTAGTAGACTAAGCGAGGGCTAAGTTTGAGGGTTATAGCCAAGGAAGAGGACTAAGGCAGTCTACTCTTTCATGGACACTGCCTCACCTTCCACAACCACCACCACGGCTCATGGTAGGCTAGGCAGTAGCTAAACAAAGGCTGCCCAAAAATAGCCCTTCCACATGAGCCACTTCACGGCTCGTGGGAAGACTCGTGGTGGTGCCTTAGATTTGTAGGGCTTAAGGGGAAGGTTTCCTAGATACTGTATCATGACCACGAGAGGCACCACGACTCGTGGAGCCTCACGTGAAGGGCTCTCCATTAGACTTAAAGTATAGGGTCAACTTTAAATGGTCATATCTCTTAGCTCAAAACGAATCATGTGTGCCATAACCTATAGAATTAAAGGTATTTGAGTCCTCTTTCCAACGCCACCGAGTTTGCCCAATTTCGATCTCGAAGTAAAGAGTTATACCCGAAATAGTGAAGCACTGTCAGGCTGAAAATCTTCACGACCCGTTTCACGATCCGTGGTAATGATCACGGTCCGTGAAGGCTTCAGTGATGTCATTTCGGCAGTTACCAGCAAGTAACTTATTGGGTCTTTTCTCAATTGTTTTAACTCAAGGATATCTCATTTTTTCCAAGCATAGGACCCCTATTTAAGTCATTTTAACCCCAAAACTCACCCAATTAAATCAATTATTCCAAGACCCCAAATAAAAGCTCCCAAAAATCTTCTCTCTCAAAAACCTCCATTGAAGAACATAGAAGGAGATCAGCTAGGGCTAGGAGATGGAAGCTTTTCATCACGAAACTTGTGGGATTCTAAGACTAAGGTATGAGAGTCCTTTATTCTTGGTTAGCTATCACCAAGAAGCCCTTTCAACTAAGTTTTCAATGATCCCCAATTTCTAGGTTTTCAATCAAATTCGTGGGTCTCTTTCTAAAATCGATTTCATTGATCTATAATGGTTATTTATGATTATATATGAATGTTTGTGGATGAATTCATGTAATACTTATGGTTTTTGAACAATTCCCCACAAGACCCATGATTTCCCTTTTCTTTCTCAATTCTTAAACCTAGCTTGTGTTGAATGATGATTGAAGGATGAGAATCTAGTATGTTATTATGAAATTCATTATTGTATTATGAGGTTATCCCATATGATGTATGAATATCAAGAAAATAGGGTTGAATCTTGAAGAAAGCCTTGATGGCTATGAATGAAGGTTTTCAATTAGTAAGTAGCCTTCTATTGAATTGTTGATCCACTTGTGGGGGAGATGTTTACTTATTATATATCCTTTGAATGATTGGTTTGATCCACTTATGGTGGAGGTGCTTACTTGTTAGTATGAATTGTAGTGTTGAGACAAGGTCCCTCTTCCCTACAACCCTAGATATGATTAAGTATGATACATTATGAATATGAATGAGATGTTATGAACATGGTATGGTCTATATGTTGAATTTTATGAGGTTCTCTTGTGGGAGGACCCTACCCACATAATCCCCAAATGATACATGCCATGAATGATGTACTTGAATGATGAATATTAGATATGTGACTTACATTATCTAAGATCCTTAAATGCAATATATGTGAATTATGCATAAGTTGGGATATTATGTATATGTTATGACCCCCCCCCCCCCGACAAGGGAGGTGTCTATGATGTTAATATTGTTGTTGTTGTGCCATTGTGAGGACAATCATGCGCACACACACTCCATGCATAAATATGAATATGATATGCCTATGGTGTCAATTGAAAGGCTAATTCTCATATGCACCTTTACATACTATTATGTATGAAGTGTACATGAACATGAAAATATGACTATGTATGCTAGGATGTATGTATGTATGTTATGGTATGATTGCTATATGAATGAAAAGTAGTTCTCATGATTATAGTATAATGTAAAGTGAAAGGTTTACTCACTTGCTAAGTGTTCCTAAAGTGAAAGGATCGTTACTCACTTATGAATACATATGAGCTATTATGGTAAGATGTTTACATAAGAGTCTAGTAAAGGCTAATGTGAACTTATGTGATGACTAAAGATGATTACAAAAGGGAATTAGATGCTTAGCACCGAAAGGGCATGTAAATGAGATATGGGTCTCACGTTTAGTAAGTTTGGCTCCCCACATGGGTTTTCTCACGTTTAGCAAGTCCAGATTACCCACGGTATGTGTTGTCTCATGAGATAGAAACCCCCACGTTTAGTAAGTTAGGGTTTCTAGAAGCAATCTCCTTGACCCTTAACTATGTGCCCACATAGGACTCTAGCTTAATGGATCCACCTAGATAGCTATGTACGAATGGTTACACCTTAGGCAAGTGTTAACCCTCACTTTTCGGTATGGGAGTAGAACACTGGATTCCATGTAGTTCTCATGGTCTATGTCGGTTATTGCAATATTTCCCTAATGTAAAAGTAAATGAAGGTATGAAAGGTGTGAACTCTTACTAGGGCTTTCTTAAGGGTTTCTACATAGTGTAAAGGAGGGTATGAGACTTTTCTTGCACATTGCACTTGTGGGATCCTAAGGAATGGTTGTAGTAGTGTTCTCTTATGATTATGATAATTATGACTTATATATGTTGAAGCTATGTTATGTATGATCATTATGAAGATGGTTTACCTATGATATGGACTATTTGAATTATGACTAAGATGTATGATATGAACATGTTGTATAAACTATGACTTAATGGTGTTGTTCTATCTTATTATGATTGTTATGAATAATGCATGCTTTAATTATATTATGTTAATGATTGACTTTTCTTGATACGAACTAATGTTTGTGAATGTCACCTTACTATGTGTATGACCTTTGGATAAGACTAATGTATGATAAGTATGAGCATGGTGATTCAAATGTAATACTTATTATAGGTAGGACTATGGACCCTACCTATGCATTGCACAAGTAGAACCTAGGGTTACTTATGTTGTTATTATATTATGATGTAATGATCTTAATGATTGAATATGCATGAGTAGTATGTCTTGTAATGAGTAATAGTGTATTAAGATTATGTTTAGAGACTATGCTTATGGTGATGTTATTATCCTTTGTGCTTTGATGAACTCTATGTGAATTGCTTGTGACTTGTGATTCTCCAACTCTTTCAAGATGATGTTCAAAATGTGCATAAAGCATGGTTTCAACTAAATGTCTTGTTTAAGCATGTTTTAATGGTTTTTATGCATGGCTTCCATACTTAGTACATGTGTTGTACTAACCCATATTTCTTCTACATTTTTACAAAGTGTAGGGTTTGGTGATGTGATGTCTTATGCATGGAAGTTAGGTTTCTAAGGAGCTTGGGAATGAAGACTTAGGGAGTCCTCATAGTTTCGAGGATGAACCTACCTCATACACTTATGTCATTATGTCTTTATGTTTTATGTCTTTAGACTTGTGTAAGGGTCGTGCCCCTAGAAATTATTATATAAGGGTCGTGTCCCTAAGTTTGTTATGAAAGAGTTGTTATTCTAAATGTTATAGATGGTTTGAGACGTAGTGTCATAGACTCTCTCTTATTTTGTATAGACTTCGATTGTAAAGAAAATTTTTAAATTTTCTGCTATTTTCATATGCTTTAATGTTCATGATATGCTAAGGGCTTGTATAAGACCTCCGAGAGGTCGAGTACGCCGTGTTACGACTAGGGGGTGCTCTCGGGTCGTTATAGTAAGACCCCATAATTCCACTCTCACTAAGTACCACTTAGGCCATCATACATACTTATCATCTTAGGATCTCATCCTTAGTTTAATTCTCATAACCAAGGGAACCTCTCATCTTTAGTCAATCATAACAAGGAAGGCAACTATAACACAATCTTATCTAAACATATATCATATAAGAGAACACTTTCTTGGATAACCTTAATTTATACTTGTGTAATGCATGAATAAGACCCCATAATCCTACCCATGTTAAGTACCACTTTTAGATCCTCATACTCGTACTTTTTGATTTGGAAACGCGTCCCTCTCTTTAAGATGTTGGAACTCTAGGAGATACTTCTTAAAATACATATTAGCCCCTCTTCTTTAGTTTTGAACACTATGAGATACTTTCTTAAGCATGTCTAAATTCATTATTAACTTGGAACACTTTGAGATACTTCCTTGAAATATGTCTTAGTTCCATACTAATCTTGTACTAATTGGGAAAATAGCCTTAAATGACATGGGACCACATGAGCTTTCACATGATCCCTTCCGATGTTACCCACATCGAAAAGGGTTGGTCTACTTGCCTAGGGTAGAACTGATTTGTTAGCTTAGTTGGACTCATTAGCTAACTTTCCTACAAGGCATGTAGTTATGGGATAACAAGATTCTACTAGGAAACCCGAACTCAACTTGTGAGGGACTCCATCTCATAAGATATACTTTGAGGGAAATCCGGACTCTACTTGTGAGAGCTCCCATCTTGGAAGCTGGACTTAACTAGGTAAAAGCTTCCATCTCATTACAATATTCACTTGGTGCTAGGCATACATCCCACAAAATAGCTTATTAAGTTCTTACTTGATTCATGACTCTTGGACGGATGTCCTTGACAACCAATCCATGATTCTATCACTTTGTGCATTTAAACACTCTTAATTCAACATATTAGCTTTACTCTCAAAGCCCTAACAATCAATACTCATGACTACAAGCCTTACCCACAAAACTTTACTTCTTACCATTATCTTTCATACCTAAATTTCAAGACATTCTAATCACATTTCATTATTAAGTGATTCTAGTCATAATCCATCATAATGGTTCAACATCAAACTTTATTAGTCATGATCCATCATATATATACTATAATCTTATTCAATTCATGTTTATAAGCTTTCATTCATGAACAATTGCTATACAAGTCATCAATTCTAAAAGACATCTATGAATCCTCAATTTCACTTTCATGGCACAAACCCACAAGATATCAATTTCATCAATTAAACTAGGGTTAGCCATGGAAAATATATAATGTCTTCATAATAACATAATTCAGTGCTAAATCAATCATAAACAAGTATTATCCACTCAATTTGAATCATACTCAACACTACTCACTATATAGGAAGAAACCCTAACTAGAATTGGGGGTTTTTTTCTTCACAATTGAGGGAAATCTAGGGGGCCCCATGGATGGAAGAATCCAAGAATGAATAAGATATCATATATTTATTATAAAGCCCTCACAAAGCTTGTATCAATGGAGGAATTTTCCCTAGTTTTCTTTTCTTCTTCTTCTTTACTTCTAGAAAGAGAATTTCTTGAGGGAATTTGGGTTCTTTGGTGAATCTAAAATAATGATTTTGGAATCATCTAATTAAAGATCTATTAGCTTTATATATGTGGCTTAATTACTAATAAATTGACTCTACTTAACCACTAACTAATTCTAGAATATTCCTTAAGTCCCCAACTTAAACAACTTAACACCAAAACTTCCCCAACTCACGCGACCCCAATCCACGAACTGTGGGTGGGTCTACGGACCGTACTGTTCCTTCGTGGGTAGGATACTGGGGTCTACTTTAGGGGTCTTGACCCACGACCCCTTCCCACGAGGCGTGAGTCCCAACCGTAGGTGGCCCTTTTTTTGGTAGATTCTAGGGACTGTTTTGGGCCCCCTCCCCCCTCAAGGACCCTTAGTTGGTCCTTGGGGGGTCGTACCTTGACGCCCTAACCCTAAAACTTTCACTCTCAGTACGAGAAGTTATATTTATGATTCTAACCCCCACGTCAAACTCTAAAACCTTCACGTAAAGCTCTAGTTTAGTCTACTAGTTTCCGAAATGTTACACCCACCTCATTTTTTTAAAGTTACTTAAGTTATAAAACTTGTAACATTCATAATTTTATCATAGCACATTTACTTCATCTATTTTAGTTCCAATAATAGGTCTGCCTATTTCATACGGGAGCCAATTGTCATGGCTTAAATATCAGGTCGTGCGGGCACGTACTCTAACAACTAAATAGAAGAATTATAACCACTCAATTTTAAACTAATAATGCAGCAATAAATAAAATTATATTATATTGCCTTATTTAAATAATAGATTACCCTCAGTCTTGATTAAAATAGAATGATTTTTAAAAATACAACAGAAAAACCTTCCCAAGAAATTTGTCTAAATAGGTACAAGAGCATCTAAGATAATACAAAATCTGAAAATAAGATAAAACACCCACTATACGGAGAAGGAGGTGTATAATCTATGAGAGATCATCGTTTTCACCTAAAAAACACGATTATCGTTTTCACCTAAGAAACACGATTGTTCATACAACCAAACTATATCAAGTGCATAGCAAAAACACTATCTGTAGAAATAATACATACTGGTAGACATCATCAGTCGACTCGAACATACCACATAATACCATGTAAATAATCAAAAGAACATATAACTTGAAACTATACAATTCCGACGCTTTAACCACATCCCTTACTACCAGGTAATGCTACCTCTAAATTCAAACACTATATCTCAAGCCTTTCTACCTCATTTTGTTGCAAACTCTACCATTAGGAGTCATTCTATCCTCTTATCCGGTCATAACCTAACCCCTTTATCATATGCAAGCTTTCTGAGCCTGCCCATTTTACCAAACACTAGAATTACCTTACTAATTCCCTTTCTGAATTCAAACCTACCAACTATCTCTATTAATCAGTTTGCCACCTCTTCTAAGATATCTAACCAACACTCTAGTCCTTGACCCTTAGCCAATGTAGTGGACCGTCTGCAAAATTCTGACTTATCCCCCATTGACTTAACCCTTAAATGATTCAACACACCCCTAAAGTAACTTGGACCTTCTAATGATACCTATGACATTATTTATGGTGTTTAACATTAAATTTTGGTTCACCCAAGAACCATTCCAGCAATTAAACATCCTAACTTAAACGTTCATAGACAAACAGATGACGAATACATCATAATGAATATATATAGTTCACTCATAGAATTAACACATAGAAGAGCAATTAAACATGTACAAGCATGATATCAAGTCAACCAATATAAAATATGTAACATGCATGGTATCCAAGCCAACCTAAATCACACGCATCATACAAACACAACCATAACGAATGCAACCACACGTGTAAGACCACAAAATGTTAAGACAAGTTCATTGTATTAGATTAACCATAAGATATTCTTTTACATTCATCCATTTTTACTTTCTTACCACATAATTGTACAAGCAATATTGAAAAAATAGTTAACATACCCATAGACGTAAATAAAGGAACGACTCAACCATCACCTACCATTACCAAGCTTGATCCCACTTCAAAATTCGATTACTCAATGATTTACAATACTAGAGTAACACCACCACTAGTCATAAGATCAACATTACCTACTACAATAGTATATCCTAAATTAGAAAATACCAATACGTTTCAGCCATTCAAACTTTGTGTCTAAAGGCCTAAGTATGAAATCTCCCGTCAATCTACACATATTATGTATTAAAAACAGGTCTAAACTCATTTAAGCCTAGCCTATTTGAATACCAAAAAGCTATTGCAGAATTCTGAATGTGAACTTCTGGCTTCATGGGATGAATCCTGATACAAGTAAACCAGATATTCATAGGGTTTTTCCCCCTTCATGCTAGAACCTTCTCTCTTCATCGTTTTCAAGACTAGAGTAGCATGAGAGGGTTTTTGGAGTAACGATGCCTTTTTCAACTGAAAAGGAGGAGTAAAATTATAAAATTTGTGTTTTCTAGTTTCTGATCTCATCAATCCCACTATAATAATTCGCTGGCCATTATAGCGAGGTGACATCAGCCCAAATCAGTTTCAAATTCTAAATTTTCTTCGTGTCACCCTAAATTAATTTAACAACATATTTTTAATAATTTTCTAGATCCCCTAACGAGATGTCTTTTGAATAACAACGAAACAGATCGTTATAACATATATTAATTTACCCATCATTCATTTTGAATAATTTTTAAGACAGACTTGAAAAGAATTATAGCCTTACGCGAACCATCGAAACTCCCATTTTCCGTTGCATACCCAATTAATCAAAACGTAAATGATCCCCCCCCCCGAGTGCCTACAGAAACCCCAATAGTAAACAGTGTTAGGAAGATTAAACGAACGAGACAACAAAAAAAATTCGCCTATGGACCTAGATCCAACTATAGCAAGAAAATTTCGGCTATAGCGACTGACGCCCGCTATAGCTGGTCGGAATCCAAATATAGGGTGAGAAATAGGTTTCTCACTCATTCTTCCCATATTACATTTACAACATTTTCTCTCTCTTGATCCCCTTACTCCCGATGACAAAATTTAAGGTAATGATCGTAATACTCACTCTTCTTACTTCATTGTATGAATATTGATTGTTGTATGTTAGAATTTGGGTCAATAAAATAGACTTTGGGTCCATCCGTTAGCTTTAAGTAGAGGTGTCTATATGAGCTGACCTACTCCATCCGGACTAACACATACAAGCTTTGAAGTTTGACGGATCATGTCAGGTTGGCCCATTCTTTTTGTGGGCCAGCAAATGGCTAGCCCAGCCCACAAGTATGTGGGTTGCGGGTTGTGCCGGACCAGTTCATTTTTTAAAAAAAAGTATATTTTTATAATTTTTTAAATCAAATTATAATTTAAAAATATTATCATAGATATCGACAAAACGATATTACATGATGTTAGTGCTACTACTTGTTAATCAAAATCACAAAGGGAATTTCTATTTTATGTAGTACATATTTAATAAACATAATTTGTATTTAATTTTAATATTAAAACTTAAAAAAAAATAAGTTTGGACTCTTGTTATTTTTAACTAGTATACGTACCCGCGCGATGCGCGGATAATATAAAAGAAAATAATTATGTTGTATATTATTCTTGAACATATATTATACATTTGTCTATATGAAAAAATTATTTTAAATTAGTATTTATCAATATTATGCCTTGAAGAGGACTCGAATCTCTACGCTCTTTAATGAATGCCACATTTCCATTCATGAGTTACTCTTGCGTAATTGTTATGGCGATTAACATAGAAAGTTTCTCATCATTTCTTAACACATATTGAATACTTGAATGGTATATTTGTAATTTTCATGTCCATACAACAACAAAATAATTTTTTTAGTGACAACCATAATGCTATGTTAGCCCGAAAATTATGAACAAATTTGTTAAGAGCATCAAATGTTATATAAATTATTTATACAGAATTAAATGAGTAATGGATAGGAAATGCTAAAATACAATAATTAGATAGATTGTCTCAATAAATATATATATATATATATATATATATATATATAGAAGAACTAAATAAAAACATATGACTCAATTTTTATTATTATTATTATAGACGTACTTTAAAAATAAAGGAACAATAGAAAATCAATATTATTAATTACCTTGCTTTTGAAGGGAATCTAATAATAAATAATACGTTATCACGTGATTTAAAAATTTGAGTAGTGTATAATTATTTTGGTAATATGCACGTTTTTAGTAATTTCATTATCCTCGTAATTTCATTTTTCATTTTTTTAGTTTAATTTTGGCCCATAATATTGTATTCCGGTTTTTTCTTTCAAAACTGAAAATATTTTAAAAATTTTATCATTTAATTTTACCGCATATATAATCAGTTAAAAATAAAAATATAAATTAAAAATGACTGCTAAGTGTGATTATATATATATATGCGAATAAATCAAATATTTAAAAAAATATATATTTATATCTTGATTTAAATGAATAAATCACTTTATAAAAAATATATACAAATTATATGTTATAAGATTTATATAAATATTGTTGTTCTTCTTTCTTGTACTTTCACTTATTCCTTTGCAAATATATTCGATTTTTCTTCTGGCATCAAACAATATACATATTCGCCTCCAAAGAAAAAGATGAAGAAAAGAAGAATTGAAACACAAATAACATTACACATTTGAAGAATAGATCCATTAATTTTTTTAGTTGAATTTATTTATGTATATATTGAAATTCTAGATTATGGATAGAGCAGTTTTAGATAACCACTTTAAATTCAAATTCAAAAAGTAACTATTCTGTCGTAATTTTTAAAAAAAAATATTACGTGGATCGGTTTTCTATGTTTTTTTCAGTTTTTTTTTTCATTTTATATTTGTTTATATAACTATCATTATTATTATTATTATTATTATTATTATTATTATTATTATTATTATAAAAATCTAGATAACGGACAAAACATACACCACTTAACTACTCTGCCATGTTTCTTTTAAAAATAGTACTACATGTTTTTTCAGTTTTTTTTTCATTTTAAATTTTGTTATTTTTCTCTTTTTTTAATCGGATTTCAAACTTAATTTAATAAATTTAATAATAATAATAATAATTAATATTATTATTATTATTATTATTATTATTATTATTATTATTATTATTTGTTTTGCTATAAATAAGGAGGTTGTGGAAAGATAGTTAGAAGTATTTTTCCAAAAAAAACAAAAGTTGGGTTGGTTACTTTTATGTTTTAAAAAATAGTATTACGTTTTTTCTAGTTATTTTTCCTTTTATATTTGTAATTTTTATTTTTATTTTCAGATTTTAAAATTTGATAATTATTATTATTATAGATAGATTATTATTATTATTATTATTATTTATTTTATTTTTATTTTATTTTATTTTTATTTTTATTTTTTTGCTATAAATAAGGAGGTTGTGGAAAGATAATTAAAAATATTTTTTCAAAAAAAAGTTGAGTTGGTTACTTTTATGGTTTAAAAAATAATCTTACGTGTTTTCAATTTTTTTCCTTTTATTTTTATTTTTTATTTTCGGATTTTAAATTAATTTAGTTAATTTAATAATTAAGATTATTATTTTTATTATTAATTTTATTATATTATAAATATTATTATTAATATTATCATAATTTTGCTATAAATAAGGAGGTTGTGGAAAGATAGTTAAAAATATTTTTTCAAAAAAAATATCACACACGTTTAAATTTTAATGTTAGTATAGAAAGAAACAAAAGAAGTCATTACACTGTGTTTAAAATACGTCTCATAACACCAATAAGTTCCAAATAGATTAGGATTCTTTCAAACTTGAATCTCCAAATAAGATGGTGAACAAAAATTACATGATGATCTAACAAACCACAATCAATATAGTTCTTTTACTACACATATGACACGACATGAAATTGTCAAGTTATTTGTTTAAATTTATATGCATGATTTAATTGATATAACAATTTTTTTAAAAACAAAAAAATCCATTGATTAAGCTTTACTTAAATTGATTTATCAACATGAAATGCAATGCCAATTTTCCATAGAAGTGAGTATAGTGTTCAACATCCTTATATGCATCTTCTTCTTCTGGATTTGTTTTTAATTAGTGATAATATCCAATCACATATTTAACTTCTTATTTTGTCAAAAAAAAATCCAATCATTGGTATATAATAATCATGCAAGACCACAAAACAATATATAATACATATTTGTATTTGAATAAGGAAATCAGCAAACTTTAAAAAATGTTTTTTGTAAAAAATAAAAGCACAACAAATAATTAAAATTATTTTTAAACTTCTCGTACTTTATTCAAACATATTTTGTGGATATAATACTTTCAAACTTCTCATGAGTTTCTTCTTCTAGTGAACTCTCATTTTAAATTAGTGATAACATTTCATCAAAATATATTAGTGGTACAGATCATATGAATGAATATTTTAAACTTGCAGACTAATCAATAAAATTAATATGAAAAATTGCAATGATTACATAATATATGTTGAGAAAGTGCAAGGAAAAAGAAATTTATCGCACTGTAGAATCATACGCCGAATAAATTCTCGAAATCTAAAAAATAATGTTAAGTCTCAAGAAATCTGAAACAAAAATCAAACTAAATATAAAATCAGCAAATGGATAAACGCAATGTCCATAAATATACCTTTATCCAATTGTGCCGAATATCAATCTGCATATATTTCTGAAAATATTGATGGATTTGACTTTTTGAAATTTCTTAATTGTGTATATATCGAGAAAAAAGAGGTAATGGATAGAGCAGTTTTAGATAACCACTTTAAATTCAAATACAAAAAATTACTAATTTTCCATTTTAAAAAAATAATAATTTAATAATATGTAAGTTGGTTACTTAATTTAAAGAATCAGTTATATTTTTTTAAAAATAAAATATATCTTTATAACCGTTTCTTTTAGTTAGTGGGCAGTTTTACTATTTATTTATTTAAAATGATTGATGCACAACGATTTTTAAAAAAAAAATAAGATTAACTGGAAAAATTTAGAGATATAATCAAAGTGACAATGTTTTTTTTCTCCTTTTATACGGTTAACTAGTGAACTTAACCGCACTTTGCGCTATTAGAAATAATTCGCTAAATTCGTCAAATAATTAATTTTTAGAATAATTGAGTGTTAAAAATATTCTAAAAATTCTTTGTAATGTTTAATTCAAATATATCAAATTTCATTCTTAATTTAGTTTATTATTAGTACTTATGTTTTATATATTTTGCGATTTTAAATCGCTTAAGAATCGTAGGTCTTCTGGAAAAAAAACTACATCGCTAAAATTGTTCACCTTATTTTAGAGAAAATGGCCAAATGACCCCCTAACCTATTAGCCAATTCTCAACTACACACTAACACTTTACGGGGGTCCTATTACCCCCCTGAACCTTTTATTTTTGATATTTTGTAATCCTTAAACGCTGATCTTTTGTCATTAACCAGATATATACACATGTTTGTATACACGGGCGGGGCCCACTTCTATCACTTTTATTTTTCTTCATATTTTAGATCTAGTGAGCCCACTTCCTTTACTTTTCTCTTTTAAGTTAGAATGAAATTTCTAATTTCAAACTAACCAATAATATGTATGATTCAATTGTGTATCAATCTTTCTTATACAACTCCAATGACAAGTAATTTTTGAACATCCAGAAATGATTTTTCTTAGTACTTCACTTTTTACCATTTCAATAATTAATTTTTCAAACATTCATTTTTGCTTAGCTTATTCTATTAGCAGAAGAACATGTAGTTACAGTGACCCAAGTGAATAAAAATTGACAATTTTTTAAATCTTGAGGGGCAGATCTAGTGATGGAGTTTATGAGTTGAAGAGGGAAATAACTTATATTATGGACATCAACAAGGAGAAGAAATTTCAAACCTTATCGATGAATCTCGGTACCCAAAATTTTTATAATTTTGATAGGCGAGAAAATTTTTGAACACTAAATTTGAAATCGGAGAGCATTAGAGAGGATTACGAACCCCACAACATCAGGCTTTCAAATGGAAGATACCATTGTAAGCTTTGAAATGGAAGATAATAAAACTCAAGCTTTGAAAATGGTCGAAAAGAGGAAGAAGAAAGAAGATTTTTTTGAGAAAATGGCAAAAAAAAATGCAAGCTACAGCTGGCAGCCTTAATTTTAGGTTGATTTCATCTTACACGTGGATTTAAAATGCAGATTATGTGCTTTAGATAAGTATCTACGTGCCTAAGGAAAGTATATTCACTTTCTTGGACATGTCAGCGTTTAAGGGCTACAACATATCAAAAATTAAAAGATCTAGGGGGTAATAGAACCCCCGTAAAGTACTGGTGTGTAGTTGAGAATTGACTAATAGGTTAGGGGGTTATTTGACCATTTTCTCCCTTATTTTAATTTAAAAAGGTAAGTTTGATTTAATAAGTTGAACTCTTCATCTATATGTGTATCTATACATAAGTTTTCCTTTCATTTATTCTTAAATATATATAAGCTTATATGCTTAAAAATGTAAATATATTTAATATATATTTTTACAAAAACATTTTTTTTAACAACTATTTTTTGTTCTTTTAAAATGCAGAGTTATTTTTTTATGATATCAACCTATAAAGGTAAAATTATACATTATGTTTACTTCAATTAAATTAGTGTTAAAGATGTTCATTTCCTGTGTAATCACCCCTCTAATACTTCTTTGGTCTGCCTCTACTTTTTCCGAAACCATCCATAGTTAACCTCTCACATCTTTGCACAAAACTTTTTTTCTTGATAAATACATAAGCATATTTTATTAAGAATAAAATATTTCTCTTAAAGAATCTTATCCTTTAAAATTTATGGTTAAGACATAAAATGTCTAAAAAAATATGTTTTGTACATAAGGCTTCACAAAGAATAAAACTTACAAAAGAAATCATATTAAATTATGCAAAGAAGTAAAATCGCCAGTCCTTTCAGAATTGAAGAACATCATAAGCACACTACATCACAATTGTTTATTTCCTCCTGCACCTGCTTGACTCCAATGCATTGTAACTTATAAGTGAACTCTAGTATGTATCGAGCTCATATTAAATTTACATTCATTCAAGAATTCAAATTAGAAATATGAATAGTAGTAATGTATCAAAAGAAATTTTTTTATCATACTCTCAATAAGTATGGTATTTGAACAATGATATATACAAATTAACTTGTTGAATCATTAGCTTCGAAAGTTAAGAAGTCACATACTATTTGCAAGATTATTGATACCAATACATGTCAATAGTTTCATTAAAAGTGTAGGTACTGAGGGGTGTTGTCCGTTTTTACTTTCATTATAAGGTCATAGACACGTTCCTTTGTATAATTGTGGATAATGATTATCTGTAACGATAAAAATCATTTTTCCAAATTATTTTATAAAAAAATAATTTATCTGATTAATTATTGATAAAAATGAGATCAAAAGTAAAAAATAAAATAATAAAAATAAATAAATAAATTCTATTTTTGAAAAAAGAGAGGTGTTACATCACTTTTATTTTGTCTAGCTAAAATATTGTAATGTAAGAATTACGTAAAAAGAATTGATGAGACATATTAATAAATAGAGGATGCAAAACGATAAAGGTTTTTTTTTATAACTCATGAAATATATAATTAGATGTAATAAATATAATAGATTCTTTTAATTATTGGTTATATTAATTAATGAAAAAAAAAGGTTAAATGACTTTCTAGATCATAAAAAGTGACCACACCACTTTATCTATATCTAACTTTACTATAGATATAAATGTGACAAGAATAGTAAGACATTGATGCAATCAAATCTGACAAGTTAAACCTTTCTAAACAAATCACAATTTCAGGAACTTAATTAAGAAAAAGAAACAAATTAATTGATTATATATGTTTCATTCTTGACAGTTGACATTTTGAAATTTCTCTCTTTTACTTTTTTTTTTTGTTTGTTTATATGAGTTTTTTGTTCTATTTTTGTTCCTATTATTTTTCATTTGGATAATTTTATTGTATTTATGTAATTCTATCTCTTTTTTTAGTTACATTTCAAAATGATTTTCGGTTCCACATTTTTCCACATCCCTTTTCAATTATTTATTTTTGCCTATTTAATATTTTCAGTATTTCTCCTTTAAGATAATTAAGTTAGTTCATTTTTTTTCTTCAACTAATTTTAAAGGAAAATTCAAAAATTAAAATTTCTGTTAGTTAACTTTTCTTTGTATTTTTTATGATATAGAATTATATTGATAATTATAATTGATCATCTTCCTTTTCTATATCTATTATTTATTTTAGATTATGAAGATCACATGTCAATAAATTAAAATACATCAAAAATATATTCTAATGTTTCTCAAGAGTTTTTTTGTTGATGAAAGCTTTAGTTAGTGATCGATCTTACTTTTATAATTTTGTATGACTTTTTTCAAATCTTTCATTGTTTGTACACATTTTTTTTTTGTTTGCATCTTTCTCGCGAATACAAATATTAAATAAAATTTAGAAAGCTCAAAACATTAAACAATATTATCTCTTTGATCATCAAATAAAAATAGTTCTAAAATATTTGTTGAGATTTGAGTAGGATCAATTACAATTTTAAATAATTACTCTTTCATACAAATATGATAGTCTCTTCATACTTATTTTTTTTCCTTTTAATATTTTATGAAAGTTGCTATTCTTCTCTTTAATAATGAATCAACCTTTTTTTTCACCTTTCACTAATCTTAGCTTATAAAATATTTATAAATCACTTTTTATCTTGACTAATTTTTACTACAATTATAATATACGACATATTTTATTTATATAAAATGAATAGATTGAGAAATATATAACCTCAATTACATAAATACTATAAAGTATTCAAATAAATTAAACTCAAAAGTATTATATGTATAAATTAATATTCCTTTAACTTTAGTTATATGTTAGTTAATATTTCTAAATTATTCTAAAACGTAAACATAAACAAAAAATCTGGAATTCTTGAATTCTCAAATTAATTTTATTATTCTCAACTTAACATAACAACACAAAAATTAAATTCATTTTTTGTGAAGGAAAAAAAACATATACAATGTTGAATTAATAAAAAAAATCTTGAAGGTCTATGAACTAAACGATTCAAGCCTTCAAGGTTAAAAACAATTTACTTGAATTTTAAAAAAAAAATATTTAGTATAAGAATAGATTAAAATTAATTAATAAATAAAAGAATCTTTGTAGAAGTACCAAGGAAGATGATCCTTTCCTCTAATATTTAATTTGTTAACATAACCAGCATCCAATATACCACTGAAGATTAATGGACAAATTAGTAATTGAGGGGATCCTTTACTAATTTGTTCATCAAACTTAAACTTAAATCCCTAAATATTATCATATGCATCTTCCATTATAAACAATAAAACTTATTCACAAAAAATATGCATGGAATAATAAGTGTAGTAAAATAAATAATAATGAGGGGGGAAAAAAACACAGATGAAAAAAATAAAATAAGAAAGAACACTATAAATAGGAGACATCAAACAAACTAAAATGAGAAGAATAACATAAATTATATATAGTACTCATCAAAATTGAATTTGAATTTGGAATCCCAAAATTGCCATATGCTCATCTTATCTTCTACACTGTAAATAATAGAAGTTAGTGACAAATAATCTAATATATAATAAAATTAGCCGTAAACAAAGTGATGTACTTTAGTATAAATACAATGAAGAAAGAAGAAGAAGAAGAAATTCTTACTGTTGGTGAAGATGATGTGCTCTAGTATTTATAGTAATCAATAAATTTGTAACTTTATTGAATAATATAAACTAAAAGAGTAATATAGTAGTCAATAAAATTGTAACTTATATTGATATTAATGTCTTAATTGGAATTTAGTAATATCTTTAAGAAGGAATAGAGAAAGGTATTAGAAAAAAGTGATTAATGATGTTAAATGGTGAACAAAATAAATAAAATTATAGTTAATTTTTGCAAAATATTAAGGCAGGAAAATAATGAAAAAGGCACAAAATGTAGCGAGGAGGAAAAAAAAAGGATCAATAAGAAAAGGGCAATAAAAGATTTTATGAATTGATTAGTTGGGGTAATAACGGAAAAAGTTTGTTTTTTTGGGGTTTATTGATTTCAGTTAGTGACCTTTTCCATTCTTCAATATAATATATATACTAATTAGCAATTAATGTAATAACTTATAGACACTAAATTAATATGATTACTAAATAGAATATGATTAATTCTTTAATTAAAGAATAAGATAAAATAGAGAAAAAAAATCGAAAAAATGAGAAAAATGATAATTAGCAATTGAGGCCTTAGAGAGGTGTCACATTACTTTTTCTATATTTGGCTTTATATTATACTAGTGAACTTGTCCGCGCTTCGTGCGGTTATAAAAAAAATGATAAGATACTAATAATTTTATTAAATAATAGATGAAAGATATACTTTATAATATCATTGTAACGATCTTAATCATTAAAAGTCTTACAATGTCTTTATTTATAGGACTACAATATATAATATCAAATAATATGATATACTCCTTATTAATTATTTTAGAAGTTATAACAATAAAAAGTTGTTAAAGTAATGAAAATAGAAATTATAAGATTTGATTTCTATGTATCGGATAGTGTATATAATATTTTAACTCTTTTTTTTTTTGCTTTGTTAGAATATAATTTGATTGCTTTCATAATTTTATCCTTGTAAAAAATATTTTAAAAAGAAGAAAAAACAATGTAAAGAAAAGGTCTAAAAAATTTCTAGCTTTTATACTTTTTTATTCGTTTATTTTCCTTAGAAAAAGGTATGACTATATTTCACGTATGATTCACACGTGATACATTTGTAAGCAATAAATTGTTAATAATAATTTGTTAGTAAATTTCTTATTAAAAAGTATAGTTTTTTTGAAGTTGTGAGTTTCACCATTTGCATATTTCAGATAATAAAGTTGATATTCTTATTCATGTGAGATAAAAAGTATAATGGAATTTCTCTAAAATAGTTAAATACTTACATTTTTACTAACATGCTATCTTGATGTTGTCAATATTTGCTACAAATAATCATTATTTACATATTTCAGATAATAAATTTAAATAATATTCTTAAGTGAAATTAAAGAGTAAGATATAATTTTGGACAATAGCATAAAATAATGTCAAAATTTTGGAATCACTTAATCAAGAGAAACTCTTCATATGTGTGGAGGAGTTTCATCTACATGGTAAATTCATGTTTTATTATTGATCAAAACAATGATAGCATTGTTATCAGCTTGTTCCTTGCAGGCTGCAACAATTGTTGATGAATTTTTCTTGCCTAAGATAAGGATGAAATACATATAAATATTTATCGATATAATTTTTTTTTCTCGTTACTTAAATGATAATTGTCATTGCATGACTTATATTATTTCATTAGAACATGTCATTTGAAAGCATAGTAATTATAGAAAGCTAAATTAGAACTATAATATGCTATTTTATTTTTCCATTAGCGAAAATCCGTCACTATATTCGCCTTATTTTGCAAAATGAAATTAGATACCTTGTGAATTTTTTCAAGTATTCCAAATTCTTGATTCATATTAAAAATTATAATATAATACATGAAGTCTTCAAAAGGTTAAAATCACAATAAATCAATATCGATTTCCTTATAGCACGCCACGTTCCTTGATTTTTATCACAAGGAAACTCAAGTTCCTACCGTTCAAAAGAAATTAAGTGAGGAGCAACAAAATTAAGGAACTACATATTCCAAAATCTTGATTCATATTAAAATATTATACTGAAATACATGAAGTCTTCAAAAAGTTAAAAGTACAATAAAATAAAAACATAAAGTAAAAAAGAATAAATAATATAATAATGAAAAAAAGGTAAGTTCCTACAATTCAAAAGAAATTAAGTGAGGAACTACAAAAATAAGGAACTACATATTCCAAAATCTTGATTCATATTAAAATATTCTAATGAAATACATCAGGTCTTCAAAGGGTTAAAATCACAACAAAACAAAAACATAAAATAAAAAAGAATAAATAATATAATAACAAAAAAAAGGTGAAGAATAACCTTTAAACATTGGCTTCCTTGAAAAATGTAGCACATCACTTTCCTCTATTTTTATCACAAGAAACCTCAAGCTCCGACAACTCAAAAGAAATTGAGGAACTCCAAAATTATGAGAATTTTATGGAAATGAATGGAAGGTTAAAAGGTTTGTAACCGATTTGCAATTATAATGACTAATAAGTATAACTCAATTAATAAAAAATAAAGGTGATTGAGATTTATCAAAATTTAGGAAGTGTTATTTTTTAATGAATGAAAGAAATATGTGAGATAGAAAAGTAAAGGTTTTAGGAAAAAATAATTAATAGTATAAGTGATGAAATTATAAAAAGATAAAAAAGAAGATTAATTTTCTGAATATTTTTATGACAATACATTAAATGAGATTGATTGAGATAAAAGTTTATGAAAAAAAAACGTCTATGGCAGTAGGAAAAACGTTTTTTTTTAAAAGAAAATTATTATAGACATTAAAAGGTAAAATGAAGAATTTAAGGAAAAGCAATAAATTATAATAATAGTGATGAGAGATGAAAAGTAATAAATTGTAGTGAATAATGATGAGGAGAGATAAATGAGTTATTTTAAATATTTTTTTTTCCTTCTTTTAGCAGATTTTGAGATTTAAGAAATTCAAAAAATTGACAAAAAATATAAATGGCAATCATAGCCAAAGAGAGGTGTCACGTCACACTTTTATTATCCAGATTTAATATATATATATATATATATATATATATATATATATAGAGAGAGAGAGAGAGAGAGAGAGAGAGAGAGACTAATACGTATAACTAAATTAATAAAAAAGTAATTGAAATTTATCAAAATTTAAAAAGTGTTTTAATTTTAATGAATGAAAGAAATATGTGAGAAGGAAGAGGAAAGGTTTTAGGGAAATTAATTAATAGTATTAGTAATGAAATTATAAAAAGATAAAAAAGAAAGATTAATTTTCTTATTTTTTTTATGACAATACATTAAATGAGATTGATTGAGATAAAAGTTTATGAAAAAAAACGTATATGGTAGTAGGAAAAGCGTTTTTTTTTATAGAAAATTATTATAGACATAAAAGGTAAAATGAAGAATTCAAGGAAAATAAATAAATTATAATAATAGTGATGAGAGATGAAAATAATAAATTGTAGTGAATAATGATGAGGAGAGATAAATAAGTTATTTTAAATATTTTTTTTCCTTCTTTTAGCAGATTTTTGAGATTTAAATTTTTTTTAAAATTGACAAAAAATAAACAAATGGCAATCCTGGCCAAAGAGAGGTGCTACATCACACATTTATTATCCAGCTTTATATAGATATATAGATTATTTTATATATTTTTTAAGAGAAAAATCAATTGAAAGAACATATTTATGGTAATAAAAAGGATATATATATATATATATATATATAATAGAAATAGAAGGTATAATATTAAAGTATGTTAATAAGGAGCAAAGTTGATTTTTCTTTTTAGAAAATTATAAAAATAGCAGGTGGGAAAAAGAATTTAATAAAAAGTAATAAATTGTAATAATGATAAGGAAAGATAAAAAAAAAAAAAAAAGTATAGTAATGATGAAGACAAATAATAAATATTTTAATTTTTTTTCAGATTTCATAGATAAGATAAAATTTTAAAAATTGATAAAAAATAAGGTAAGACGACGAAAGAAGAAATCAGCGGCAATGATTCTTGAATATATATGGAACAAACTAAATGCATTATTAATTAGAAATTAAACTTAAATTTTAATTATATTACATGAAATTTTTTCTTTCCTTTTTCTTTTCCTTATTCCTCTTTTTTATTTTTTCATTTTCCATTTTCTACCATCACTATAGTCTTTATATATTCTTTACTTCTAACTATCATTTATTTTTATTTATCCCCTTCTAATTTGATGGGAAATCTTCCATAATCAATTTTTCTCTAAAATACCTCATCATTTTATGTTACAATGAAAAAAGTTGAAGAAGATCAAAAAAAGTTACAAAATATATCAAATTATTTGTGACTTCAGAATTTAATATTTGCAAGTGTTTTGCTTCTCGTGAGACTCCATTGATCACTTAGTCACGCTCTACTGCAATTCACTATTTTGATTGTCATCACAATAGAAAAAAAAATTCTGATCAACATTCTTACCCATGGTATAAGTATAACATTCAACAAATGTCTAGTACTTTCATGCCCATATTATTGGTGTTTTTACGTTTTGAAATGGTAAGTGAGTGTGTTGATGATTTAATAGGATTAGAAGAGTATCAAATAGTATCAATATTGATACTTGAATTACGAAATTATATTTGATTCATATTTAGGGAATTATATATCTTATTTCATGCCCATATTATTGGTATTTTTACGTTTTGAAATGGTAAGTGAGTGTGTTGATGATTTAATAGGATTATAAGAGTATCAAATAGTATCAATATTGATACTTGAATTACGAAATTATATTTGATTCATATTTAGGGGATTATATATCTTATTATAGTTGAGAACATTAACTAATTAAAAATGTAGGAAAATAAAGGACTAAAGGAATTAGTAAAACAAAAAAGTAGAAAAAAGTTAATAACGTCACCACTGATTTCGGTTCCTTCAACATCGAATTTGCTATTCTGTCAACTTTGATTTTTCCTTTTTCGTTTCTGTTCTGCCTTATCTCTTCCTTTTCCCCTTAAATTCTTCCTTCCAATATGAAATATTGTATTCTTTCAAATCACAAAAATGGATGATTATGGAAAATGTATATCTAAAATTTCATATAAACTTTAAATCAGAAAAACATAAAATATATATATTTGCTTACCATGAGAATTATTTGTGAGAGTGACAAAAGTATTGAAGGATAAATCTGCAACAAAAAAAATAAAATATTAAAAGAAATTATAGCATTAATATTCACTCAATTCTTTTTGAAAAATGTAATGAAAAATGTATATCCAATTGTGCTCAAATTTATATGAATACTCTTCCATACTTGGAATATCAAAAGACATGAGAAGAGAAAGTAACATTAAGATTAGGAATAGAAATGGGCAAAGCCAATAATAATTAATCATAATTGTCCGTTTTATCATTTAAAATGGTAGTTTCATCTATTATTCAATACTCATTTATGTACTAATTTTTTAAGGAAAAAATCAGAAATAATTAAAAAAAAAAAATAAAAAAATAGACAATTACAAATGCTGGCCATTGGAGGATGCCACATCAACGATTCTAGATTCAGATATATATATATATATATATATATATATATATATATATATATATATATATATATATATAGATTTAAGTAAGTTTTAGAATGTGTTAATTTGATGTTTGGTCTTCCTGCACTTGGCAAACGTGGGTGGTAATTTTTTATTTTTTTGAATTGGATGACATTTATGTAATTATACCACATTAATTTTAAAACCCCTTTTGTAGTTTTATTTTATTTCTAAAGATTATATATCAAAAAAAAAGTATAGATAATTAATTCCACAAAAAAAGAATTATACATCCTATTTTTTCAAACTGTTTTAAAAATGTTTATCGTTTAGTTGTAAAAACTACTTTTAAATCATTTTAGAAAACAGTAAAAAGTTAAGGTAAATTTAAATTTTTGAATTTTAAAAAAAGCTGTAAAAACTGCTTGTTGATTTTTTCTTTATTTTTGTAGTGTTTGTAATTTTTCTTTTTTATTTTTAGATAGATACTCTATCTTTTTATTTGTTTTAAAACTATTTTTATTTGACCCACGGACAGGGCCTACTCATATTTCTCAAGCCCAACAAATCAGCAGGCTTTTTCAGGCCGGGCTAAAAAGTCATTTTCTTAAATGGACTCCAAAAATCTTAGCCCAGCCTTATCAAATCACGGTCTAGGCCAGGCCGACCCAACAGTTGGCGGCTCTAGCTTTAAGGGTATACACAATCCAAAAGATTGACAGTAAAGATACATACAACGTAAAAGTATAATTCACCGCTAGTTACTGTAACATACTTTAATTTTTATACAATTTTCTATTGTAATTTTTGTTCAAAATCAACACAAATCTCTACCTAGTGACTTTAAATTTTGTGGACAAACACCTTAGGATATTTTCGATAAATCTAAATAGTAGTCACTCAAAAATTCTCATAAAAACCAAATTCAAACCTATATTTTCAAGTTTGTTCAATAACGATGGGTTATTTTTTTTAATACGATTTTCACTACCCAAATCTTAAAACCAATACTACAACCACTATTTGAGCTTCAAATATACTTATTAACCAAGTTTGTCAACTAACAATCAAGAGACGGTTGGGTAGAAGAAGAAAAATAGGAAAAGTGACCTAATTTTCAAATTATATACAATATGAGCAAAAGTTAATAATTATGATCCATTTTGATTATAAGCTTGGAGCAGATGAGTGAGAGTGTAAGAATTATTTGTCTTGTTGATGCAAATTACATTCAATGCGAGTAAAAAAAAAATTATATGTTTGAAATCCAATATAAGGTGAGGTACCAAAAGAAAGTTTTGACCTCTAATCTCTGATAATCGTAGCAATGAAATCTTTCCTTTTCAGTGAACCCCTCCTTTTTAATCCAACAAGGCAACATTTCATTTTGGGTGTGGGGTTTCCATCAAATGATATGAAGTGGAGAACAATAAACTAGTTATATCACAGATTTTAACTTATGATTTAAGTTATGTGTAGTGACAATATGAATATTACATAATCAAATTATTTAAAAGTTAAATACGGGTAAACATTTTATAATAGTTAAATCAAAGTACATACATATTAAGTTGAATCCTTTACTTTAGCTAATACCACTCAAACACCTCTATAAGGTTTTCAATTCATATGAATAGTAGAAGAACATGGTTCTTTTTGGGATAGACACTAACAAGAAATTTAAATGTGAAACTCCAACATGACAACTTTGATATAGCTAGGTGTTTTAGGTACTTCAATGTTGCCTAATTGTTCTAAGTCCATTTATGTTTATTGCTTCTGTGAACATAGTAGCTAAATAATCTCAACGTGTTACATAAGACAAATATTGTATAATTGTTCGATTTCCCACAATTTTCTTCACCATAGAGTAACTAAGATTTCACTTTCCTCTAGGTATTGAAAAAAGATTTTCTCCCAACTTACTCATAGTCTTTACAAAGCAATCCCTCCCTTCCTAGTTTCAAAAGTGTAAAGGTTAAATCAGTTATCACTCCAACGTATGGATTTTCTCAATAGAGAATACTCATTTGGAAATTTCTCTTCCAAAAGATTCAAACCACATTTGAGAACTATTTGTCTTGCATCTAAGAAGAAGAAAAAAACTAGTAGGTTGCCAATACAAAATACAACAGAGATTACATCAACAACTTATGCCACAGGGAGAAGTCCATGGCTCATCTTCAATGAATGCCTTGAAAGAGGCAACTCAGTACAAAAATTATATCAACAATCATCTGCTTTATTGCCCCAGTGAATTGAATTCTATGCAACATGTATGTAGAATCGTATTTAGAAATGCGTGTTAGTTGTAAGGTCTGCAATATACATGTTAGTTTGTAAGGTTTGCAATATGGAGTATCAGTCGCAACGTACTAAAACAAAAAGATAAGAATAAGATTTCTACCTGTGAAAAGCAAGGATAAAGAATGAGAAGGAAGTTGCCTCGGGTGCAAAGTGGAGACCAAAAGCCTTATCAGTAACAAAAGAAGAAGATGGTGAAACTTTAGCAGATTCATCCAACCATGGGACAAAGTTTGGCTGAGAATCATTTGACTTCGAAACTGCACTTAGGCTGCAAGAAACAGAAACATACCAGAATTTAAAGATATACATTTCAGGGACAGGCATAAATTGCAAAAAAAAAATAAAAATCATTTATGAGCAAAGGGTTCTATTAGAGGTCACACATGTTTTGACACCTTATTTACTTTGTCAACCAATATATACAAGTAGTAAATATCAAATAAATGAGATAATGACATACCTTTCCCATCAGCTTCAGTAAGATCTTGACATGGGAATGAATTTCAGATACATAAACATTGTTTGAATTTGTATCTTAAAACAAAAGCAAGAGCATTTTCATTCACGTTCACTCAATCTTTTAATTGTTCACTATAGTTTGAAGGACTGAGGAGCAAGGAGCACGAATTTCTTGACTTCAGTTAAAAATCGTGTTCTAACTAACTAGACAAGAGATGCCAAAATATTATTGAAGTTCTCATTGATGATGAAAATGAGCTCGATGCCCTTATCTTTAGTTGTCTTATATCCGCAAGTTCAAATGTCAAAGGTTCTATACTGAAAATAGTTGAAGCTAAACCCCGTACACGTGATGCAATAAACGATGATGAGACTGGAACAGATCAAAGAAAATGATATTTCTTTTACCACCTGTTAATTTTGCTTCAACTACGAAATGACAAGGAAAATGCAGCATATCATAATTAATTGAAGGAAAAATAAGCAGAAAAGCCTTTTCTATGAAGAGATCTTAATAACAGAATCTGACTTTGGAATCATTCTACATGAATGGGACAAGTCCAAAAGGATTTCTAACGGAACATTACATATATGTCCCTCAGTAATCTAATAAATAGTGAGGTCAAATTGATACTTCCATTCAAGTGTTTTTACATATTAATTCTTTATAACCTCACCTACAAGGCGTTTTAAAAGTAATTCCTAAAAGAACCTTTCTTAAACTTTAGTAGAATGAAAGTGAATCAGAATGTTGAGTTAATCACAAAATCTTGTCTAAACCAATTTACCTGAGTGTTTTTTGCTGTTTTTCTTCTATTGGGATAATTGTGGCCTTGCAACCTAACATCCTTGTTTTCTTTCTAAAACATATTGGATAGCTGACCTCAACTTGTTTTGGACTGAAGAGTAGTCGCTTGTCGTAGTTCCAAACACATACAGGCATGTAAAGAAAACAATGTGATTTCCACTCTCCTCTTGGTCAATATGAAATGTATTTGTAGTAGTAGTTCTTAACTTCTTATGATAGATCTCCTTAATATTAATAATTTATTATCCTTTTAACCAAAAATAAATATATAAGGTGTTCGATATTTATAATTAACCAAGTCTTGAATGCTCCAAAAGCCACAAAACCTGCTTACAAGCTTAAAAAGAATTCAAGACGAAGTGATAGATACATATCCTAGCTATATGAATACTGCCCTAGGCCAACTCAACAAATTAGATATTTGGAACCAAACGAATTTCTACTGTGCAGTTTACAAGGTGTTTCCTCTCATCATAGAATGTGCCATATCCAGAATAGGTCTGTTCCTCAACACCATAAAAAGCGCCAACTGACCTTACCTCAACTAGTACAAATATGTGGACATTTAAGCAGTCTACTTCATGTTCACTTTTCAGGCCCAAACCATGAAACTAATAATGACTTCCTTCTAAGCAGAATTGTTTGCTTTCGCTTGAATAATGGATTAAAGAACAAACTGTTGGTGTTTTCCTATTCTATTTTAATCTTTTAAATTTTTCATCTTTCTTGGAAAGTGGTGGTTGGTGGAACCTCCACATAATAGTTTATACTAATTTACAACATATAGTATCCAGAATAAGAAAAATAATTAGTGCACTACTTTTCCAACTACTAAAATACAAAGTCTGATCTCATGGCATCCATCATTATAGGTACAAATTGATTTCTTTAAAAGCAGAATCAAAAGATCCCTTTGGATCTTCCCATGATCATGATGTACACATTCACCCAAAAACATAAACAAACCAATAAAATGACAATAAAAAATAAAGCATTATACATAAACATACACTCAAACTCGGCCTCCACTAGCAAGTAAGCACTCTCAACTTTGAGAGTGCACATCTAGACACCTCAATTTGGTCTCAATTGGCAACTAAACACTTCAACGTGCCCCTGTTGTGTCTCATGGACACCGATGATGACATGTCACATAAATTTGGTGGGAGTTGTTTAGAGGATCATTTTGTAAGTTGGAGTGTTCAACTACAAGACGAGTTGAGGGGTCTAGATGTGCATACTCAAAGTTGGAGTATTTACTTGCAAGCTGAGACCAAGTTTTTAATGTTTGTTTATTTATTATGACATAAAAAAAATTGCTACTTAACACCAACCTCAGATTCCAAGTAACTTCCATTGGCACTAGGCCCAGCAACATGTTCATGAGGTCTAATGACTAAAGAATGAAGATCTTCCAAAGACAAAGCTCTCTTCCTCTCTTGAACACAATCTTTAGTCCTATTCTGCATACTGAACAACACATTATGCCAAGTATTAACTCTTGAACGACCTTTTTTAGGCAACCCCACATTCATATCTCCCAAATCCTCTGCTGTAACACTTAGAATTTCCTCTGGTTCTGCCCCATCAAGCACCCACATCAAGCAAGAGCAAAACCCTTTTGTAATTTCTGAATCACTATCTACACTAAACTTCATAGAACCCCTATTATCCATCTTCGCCTCTAACCACACCTGTGTTGTACAACCCAAAACTCGATTTTCCTGAACCCTAGCTGACTCACATAATGGAGAGAGAATACTTGCATAGTGTAATAATCTTTTCACTCTATCAATTGGTTCTGATAAGGACCTAAATTCCAAAGATAAACTATGAACTTTGTCAACAACACTTAACCTCTCCTCCAATGGCGCTTCTTCCATAATCAAGCAAGAAGCTGATGACAGCCCAAGTCTTTTATTTCTAGAACATTGCATAGAAGTGAAAAAGATTGGATTTTTACTACAAGATTGAGGATTTGGCTTGGTGGGTGTCGATGAAATCGTCAAGAAAGCAGATGGGTAATTCAGAAAAGTGAAAAAGATAGGTTTTTTGGGACAGAATTGAGGATTTAACTTAGTGGGTGTATATGAAATTGTGAATGGGAAATTGAGATTAGAAGAAGAGTCCATGTTTGGTTAAAGATGAAGAAAATTGGAGAGAAAAAAGGGTAAAGAATTGAAATACAAGATTTGTGACAGTTAGAAGTTGGAGAATCAGAGATAAAAACGAGAAGAAGATCCTTGAACTGAGGAAGATTTCATTTCAGGTAGAAAAAGTATAAAAGGAAAATGAAAAAAATGGCGATAAATGATGAAGAAGAAGAGAAATAAGGTGCAGTGGCATTTTATAGTTTTATAATCCCAAGGTGGTTGGAAATTTCATCCTAAAAATATATATATATACAAAAAGTAAATAAGGCGCCAAAAGTGGAAATATATTTTTATGTGGGCCTCCCCAATCTCATTTTAAAGTTTTTTAATTTCAATTTCTTAAGATTTTCTAACTTCAATTTGGTATTATATTAAAAGTTAATAAGTATTTTTGTTTTATAATTTGGTCTATTATTATTATTATTATAATAACCTGAACTTGAAATCAAGGAGTGAAATATAGTAGCCAAACAGTTTTTGGTTGAAACTGGAATTTAAAAAAAAAGAAAGATACTCTGTTATAAAATAATACATTGTAGATGTTCACTACATCAAGAAGTTACTCCATTACTTTCCTCCATTATAAAGATAACCATAACCTCCATAACCTCTACCCTTATAACCATTATTCTTGTAACATTTCACTTCCATAACCTCCCCATTATATTCATGTTAATGTCATGTTTATGACTAACCTTTTGCATGCCTCTATGTTACAATGTCCAAAGTAAACAAAAGAAGGTAAAATAATTGTGTTTATTTTTCATCCTTGGTAACAAGGTAAATTATTATGTAATCTATTTTATATTTTACCTTTAAGTAAACAAAAGAAGGTAAAATAATTGTGTTTATTTTTCTCTTGAATGATTATTATGTAATCTATTTTATATTGTGAACAAGGTGAATGATTAATATTATTGTTACTGTGCAGTTTTTTCACCTATGACTATATATACTTTCTTTTGTATGTGAAACTTATTTTATATTTTATTTGTGATTATGCTCATTGTTTTGGGTATTACATAAGCTTTTAATTTATTTTGTTTTGTGTGTGAAATATTTTGGGTTCACATGAAAATTGAAAAAGGGGTGATGGTAGTGAGCAGTTTTATTTTAGTGTAATTGGAATTATTATTATTTTAGTGTACAATTGATTCTTTGATTTATAATGGCAATTCACTACCTTAATAATTATGCACAAACATTATATAATATAATGTTATATGTAACTCTCTGTTTTGACAAGTTTAAGATATTAGTACATACTTTGTTGAGAATATTTTTATTGTATTTTTTTTTTGTTCTATATTTTATTATGCATGTTAATCACAAAGTGACAATCTTGTTCTATATTTATTTGTACATGTTAATCACAAAGTGGTAATATTCTTTTTAAGGCTCAATGGTGAGTCCTATTATATTTGGCATTTATGTCATTGATTGACGATAAGACGAAGGATTCAAGTCCTATCACACCAAGAGGGTAATCGGGTGATAGTCCTGATGCATCATGATAATAAAATGTTGAGTTGGATCCCAACAAATAATGACCTAAAATGTTTTTTTTATGGGTAAGCGTTGGGTTCAAGTCCCAACATAAAATAATGATGATGTAATGATGACTGAGCAAATTGATGCTCTTGATAAAAGTCATGAAATTCGCCCAATTGACTTGCTTCATTCTCTTATGTGAATGTGTTAGCAATGTATAATATGTCTGAAAGATGACAAGTGGTTGAATGTATGAATATGAGTGTGGTAAAACGTTAATGGTCATCATTGTGGTAATTAAAAGGAAGAACATTATGGGCTCTTAAGATGTTTTATTCAAATGTAAAGATAATTTTGTCCATTAATAAAGTGGTATAAAAGGTTATTGGACACATTGTTTCTTAAGATGGTCCTTCAAATGTGAAGGTAATTTTTATCCATCAAAGTGGTACGAAAAGTTATTGGACACATTGTTGTTGGTGCAACCCAATTTGAAAAGTTTTGTAAATCCTCTATCAAAATAAAGGAATGCAAAGTGGTAGTACAATTGGTACATTTGATCTCTTAAAGTGATGTTGAGGTGAGTCACATAAATTTGATAATGTCAAATCATGACAATGAGTTTTTGATAAAAACTTATGGAACATGTACAAATGGTTATGGTTCATTTCTTGAAGAGAATGTGACTTGTGTCATATGGATAAGGACATGTTCATGTATGGTTGGATAATTGCCACATCTCACCTCTACGGGAGGTGTGAGATATTGAAAAAAAATAATTAATTTTGACATAAATGGTCATTTCGATCATATACTTTGAGTACTACACAAATATTGTGGTATGTTTTATTATAAACTATTGGAGGACAAAAGAAAGAAATAATTCTTTTCTATAAAGGTTATGGTCATGACCAAAATAAATGTTATTGTGTGGCAACACAAATTTGTCATTGGTTGTCAAGAAATAAGTCTTGCGGTAATAATTTTAACCATGACAATAATAATAATTTTCTCCTTGAAGGAGATGGTCACCATAAGAATGGTGTTGCGAAATTTGTGACATTACACAATTAATTGAAAGTTTTGGAAGGACTAATTTGTTACTATCCAGAAAATGAAATAGTTCATAATATTGAGGTTGTAGTAAGTCTCAAAAGAAACTTTTTAAGTTTCAGAGGAATTGAAAAGAAAAATTGTTATATTGAGACTGTAAATTATTGAAAGATTAAATATCTTCAAATTACTACAATCAAAGCGGGTTATGAATATTTACATAAAAGGTTGCCTGTCTTTCTCTTGTTTGTTGAATAAAAATATGGGCATGATGAAGGAATCACATGCAAAAGTGAACTAGAAGTTTACTAGAATAAATATATGTTGGCATAACCAGTTGACCATTTCGGTTCAAATATGATGCAAAAGAATTGAGAATTCATGTGGTTATCTGTTGAAGAAATAAATGATTCTTCAAGAATTCTCATGTGTTGCTTGTTCTCATGATAAAATGATCATTGTACCAGCTAAGGTTGAGATTGTATCCCCTGAAATTATTTGGAACATATAAAACGGTGAATATGGGCCCGTTCACTTGCCATGTGGACCGCTTACTATTATGATTTAATAAATGCATCTATGGTATGGTCACATGTGCATTTGTATCAACTTATAAATTGGTTTTTGTAAGGTTGTTTGCTCAAATTGTTAAAATTATGTTGATAATACCGGTTGGTTTAGCAGAAATTGTTTACCTCCAATTATAGCTAGACCATTGATTATGAGAACAAATCTCTCAAATAAAATTTGGTATGAAATGAATTTATTTAACGTGTATGCATCAAGCCAACAAGGTTCTCCCATCACAATTGGTTCAGGGTCAGGAATCAAATAATTTTCATCTAAAAAAATTGATGTGTGCACATATGATTTTATTGCTCTACCACACACAAAGATGGATCCCCAAATGAGGTTGAGGGTAAATGTTAGATTCCTAACATTAGGGGGAGATATGTTTAGCAGCTGAAAATTATGTGTGGGGTGAATTATCTAGATCCTCGTTAAAAAAAATATGAACTTGAAGTTCACGAGATAATTCATTTGCAAAATGTTGCAAATAATTTGTCAGATGTATTTGCTGACCCAATATTTTAATTAAGCTACAAATGCTCCAATAAATAGTCCTTAAAAGATAGAGTCTATGGTACGCTAGAAGCGTGATAGACCAATCGATTCCAAATGTAAAACTCCTTGAGGAAGGAGAGGAGCAAATTATCAAAATGGTCATGATAATGAGGTAAGTGCTTTGAAAGAGCACTATGACATAACACTTCATAAAACCTTTGCAAAGGTTGAGGTACCTGAAAATGATGATAAATGAAGAGATCTCGATATGTTATGTCATATTGGAATCGATATCAAAATGACCGTCGATGGTATCTTTGATATGAAGTAGCATTCAATGCTATAAATGATTACGAGGATCTTAAATTTGAATCTGTCATATAGTGTTGACAGATAAATGATTGGCACTATTCAAGTATATTTTGTTTTACTTAGAAAAGTGGTATTTTTGATCTTATAGTTCATGGATTAAAATATAATGTCAGTGTAGTACAAATGAATCATTGTGCGAAAGTATAACCGTAAGAAATAAAGTGCGGTTTGTGCCTCGGGGCATAAAGGGTTTCGCAAAAATCCTGACATTATTAAATGGAGATATATTCTTCAATGGTGGATGCAATGAGACTTGTTTCATCGGCAATAGATGAAATACTTGAATATGCATAATGAATGATTATTATGTCTAACTAGACGATGAAGTTATATGAAAATCCTTGAAGGATTTAAAATGCCTTAAAGCAATTCCATTGAGTACCCAATGGTTTTGAGATTGCTTAACACAAAGAAAGAATCTTTTTGATATCATGAAAATGATTTAAAATGTCATTTATTAGTGCAATTGGTGCACTTACAGATTGATGGTTATGCAAATGCTAGAAGATTATTTGATATACATATAAAAAGTTATGTGAGGGGATTGTCTTATTATCATTCAAGTTATACCAAGAAACTAACAAAGAAAGTGACTCAACACATAGAAGATGTGTGATTTTCTTTGAGAAGAAACGATGAGCAACGTATAAAATTGAAATGATCAATCTCTGAGTTAGAAATGATTTGATTATGTAGATGCAAAATATTTATTTGATCTGCATAAAGCTCGATCGCAAATGAGCTATTTGTTTACATATGGAGGCACAACAATATCTTGGCATTCAAAGAAACAAACATTGGTAACCACTTCTTCAAATCATACAGAAATATTATTGATCTATGAAGTAAGTCGAGAGTGTGTATGGTTGGAATCATGATCTATCATATTCAGAAAATATGTGATTTTCCTTTGGTTAAGGATATTCTAACCACCATATACGAAAATAATATATAGCTCAATTGAAGTGAGGATACAATCAAAGGAGGTCGGACAAAAACATATTTCACCAAAAGTATTTTTCACACATGATCTTCAACAAAATGGTGAGATAGACGTTCAAAGACTCATTCAAGTGATAATCTTGTAAGCTTATTCACTAAGGATTGCCGGCATCAATATTTGAGAAGTTGTGATATAAGATTAGAATGCATCGTCTCCGAGATATCAAGTAAAGTTTTTATCAGGGGGAGAAAAATACGTGTTGTACTCTTTTCCTTAGCCATGGTTTTATCCCAATTGGGTTTTCCTAGTAAGGTTTTTAACGAGACAACATTTAAAGCGTATTAAAAGATATGTATACTCTTTTTCCTTCACTAGGATTTTTTCCCAAGGGGTTTTTTCCTAGTAAGGTTTTAACGAGGCATATTATCTATGGACATCCAAGGGGGAGTGTTATAAAATAATACATTGTGGATGTCCACTACATCAAGAAGTTACTCCATTACTTTCCTCCATTATGAAGATAACCATAACCTCCATAACCTCCACCTTTATAACCATTATTCTTGTAACCTTTCACTTCCATAACCTCCCATTATATTCATGTTAATGTCATGTTTATGACTAACCTTTTGTATGCCTCTATGTTACACTATAAATAGAGGTATAAGGGTTCATATTGTATACACTTGTAGACTTAAATAATAAGAAAAACTCTCATCTCTTGTCTCCCTATTTCTATTGCTTTTATCTTTTATATTTCTTGTCTTATTTTGCTTTAGTTTTACAAGATACTCCAATTTATATAACACATTTTAGCCAGTTTAAAAAAACACATTTCGTAAATATTTAATGACATTATTAATACTTTATCTATGTTGAGTTTCATTTATTTGACAAAAAATGTACTTCTCTATTTAAAACCTCATTTATTTTAAAGATAAAGATAGTTTTGGAATATTGAAAAACCTTCTCATATTTCTTAAATATTGAGTTCAATCCAACTACAACACATAAGAGGGGATGAAGGGAGTTTTTGAAGTTGAAGTTAAAATAACTTTCCAATCACAAAACTTCAAAAAAGAAAGATAAAGATTTACATATATCCTATGTTTTGACAAAAATAATTATTTTTTTCCAACTTCAACCAAATATTCCCAAAATGCTAGCACCTAAAAATTGGATAAAATAATTGAGAACATGTTACAATTTAGCAAGAAATCTTTTTGTCAATGCAACACGTAGAAAAAGCAAGTGAATAACAATTGATGGACAAAATGACACTATACAATCCGTGCAAGCAAACAAGATTGATTATTAGTAAAATTAACTTTGAATTCTCCAAGAATCTTACAAGATTAAGAAAAGTATTTTAAAAAAATTTTGTGCTTTTTTGGGAATTAATATGAACCAATAAAAAGAGTAACAAGTCTATATCGAGTTTGAGGAGTTTTCTTTTGCTTCAAAACAAAGCTAAGATTGCAACTTTCTCTACCTTCCTCTTGACATCAATAGTTCCTTAATTTAATTATGCTTTGTATTATTCCTATTTCCACATACACACATATGGTGTAAATATGGTGTTTACGTGTAAAATGATACGATACAGTTAAATTTTAAATTTAATTTAAGAACATGCGAATTAAATTGATCTAATTATCATGACAACGAAATGGCAAATGAATTAAAAGATCAATAACAAGTAAAATAATATATTGGTACATGGTCTTTATCGGAATAACACCGATCACAACGATATAAACTTTGGATCTTTTCCGAGCTGAGTTTCTCTCTTACTAGTTTTATCTTAAAAATGTTATTCAACCCTATTATATCTTTATTGGACCGCTTTGACCGATCACTTCTATTACGTATCACTGTATCATTCATCAACCTATTCAAAACTATTTTCACTTTAATATATATAAAGAAAATATTGTACTCTACTAGTCGAGGCAAAGAATCTATGTTAACATATCAACAAATTGAAATTAAAACTTTAGAATCATGTTGCTCAAAAAAAATAATTAAAGAACTCTAGTATTAGAGAGTACCTTTAAAAAGTGATAATATAAGAGAACTCAAATAAAATTAAACAAATATAAAGAATTCATATAGTCAAAATATATCCTTTTGTAGTTTGGAACTAATGCTTAGCTATCATGTGTGTTTTTTAAAAAAAAATAAAAAAAATCACTAGTATTGTGTTAAAAGAAAATGGTTCATAGAGGAACTAGCGAAAAGTAAAAGAAGGCAGCAGCAATTAAGGCGATCGTTTGATCGATAAATTAAGGATAATAATTTTGTCTATCTCAATATCTCACTAATTAAATGATCCCGTAATTTATAGTTTGACTAAATACAAAATATGGTCAACCCATAAATAAAACCTCTTTTATACCTTAACTGAATTATACTAAACTTCATTGTAAAAATTGAGTTTGGTCAAGTAATGATATCTTTTCCCACTTAAAAAAGAAAGTTTAGAATTATCTCAAAATTGTTTTTGCCCTTCAATTCATCAAATCATATTCAAACTTTTTGGTCCCTTTGGATATTGTGGGGATTACGTCATTGCATACAATTTCATGTGGACCTATGAATGAGTGAGACCCTCCAAACTCTTTTCTAACAAATAAAAAATATATTGCACTAATAATACAAATTAAAGTTCTTTCTTCATGCATCATCACATTCAGCCCCTCTAATTACCAATTATCAACAAAGACATTGTTTATATCATGAGTTAATTCATCAAGAATAGGGATACATCTCATAAATGGTCTCATATTATGTCCTTAAAAAAATTAAATTCACATTTTTTTAAAGTTGGAGGTAGGGGAAGGGAAAATGAAAAAGGGAATTACAAGGTAAAAGTTCGGATAGTCAACCAACAAAACTACTAACACAAGCGTTACAATTGGAAAACTAAACTTTTGGATGAGTAAAACAAATATAAAGCTTACTAATTTATATTAACTACACTTTTTAAAAACTAGGTTGGATCGAGTAGAGTTTAGGTCTACATTTATAAGATTAAAAATAAAATAAAAAGATTAAAATACAGAGCAAAAGATTATTACTCATCAAAATATTAAGATTTGAAATTATGATTTTTGTTTTAGTACGTAAGACTAAGTTTTGTGATTTTCTAATGTGTAAATTTCATATATGACATATATTATAGTACTATTTTCAGGCCATAGCAGTAGATTTAGACTTTCAAGCTATAACATTAAAAATTTCAGGTTATAACAAATTCACAAATAAAAGAAATGTTTTTATTAATTCGCAAAAAGTTAAAAAAGAAAAAGAAAAGATGAACGAAAATTTTAAAAAAAAAACGGAATTAGAGATAATAAAGTAAAAAACTGAAAATGTGGCCTGTAATTTAATTTGAATTTATTGTAGATAATTAATGATTAACATAAAATAAGGGATTCAAACAAATTAACAATATTTTTTATCCTTAATTCACTCAAAATCAGTTAAGATAAACTAAAAAATCACATCATATCATTTTTTTTTGTAGATAATTAATAAATAGCACGAATTAAGGGATTTAAACTAATTAAGATTATTTAGTATCCTTAATTCACTCAAATAAGTTTAAATCAAATAAAAATTCAAATTTTATCTTCTTCTTTTTTCAACGTTTCTCTCTCTTCAATTTGCAACAAAAAACATTTAACGTTTCTCTCTTCAATTTTCAACAAAAAACATCCCACATTCGAGTAATTGAAGTTTTTTTCATCTTTGAAAATTCTTGATTTTGTTGTGATGGACAACTATGTATCAGTTTTAATCAAACATGGTAAAAGATGGGATCCTTCGGGTTAGTATTTATTATTGTTTAACGTTTGTTTTAGAATAATAGCGAAATGAAATAAAAATGATCAAACTGTCGATTAATTGAAGGTAGAGTCATATTTTGTTAACTGTTGATATCATATTATGTTTACTGTTGTGAAATGTAAAAAATTTAGTGTTTTTTTATTTATTTGTTTATTTTGTATACGGTTGTTGTTTTGTGAAATTATAAATTTAATGTGATTTTATGAATAAATTTGATAGAATAAATTAAATGAAATTTCTATGAAAGTGTGCTAATTATTCTGTAAAAATAATTTAATTATAATGTTGACGAATTTATGAAAATTTATTTTATTTGATAATGAATTTGATAGTATAAGTCGAATGAATTATGTATGAAAAGTGTGTTAAGAAATATGTAAAAAAAAATTGGAATTCTTGACGAAGTGTATTACAAGTGTTTTAAATTGGTATTAAATGTGAAATTGTTGAGTTTATATTAGTTTTATTATTTCTATATAAAGTTGGTGACAATAATTAATTATTTGGGATGAGAAATGTATATAGTTTGAATGAATAATCGTTTTGTATGAAATGTATATTAAATGAGTATAAAAATGTATAAATTTGGTATGAATGATGATTGTTGTATGAAATGTGTATTAAGTGAGTATTAAATGTGAAATATTATGTTTTGTATGAAATTTGTTTTGTAATGTACTGTCTGAATGATATTTGTATGAAAAAATAATGACGAGTGTGTATAATTTTGTTGTTATTATAATGATTTTTATGGATGAAATTTGTATTGTCTTTGGAATGAAAAGTTAATATTATTTAACATATTTCTAATTGATTTGTATAATGTTAGACTAATTGTTATTTTTTTTAATGAAACAGATAATTATGTTGATTTTCAAATGAAATGAATTATATATGAAAGAGGGTTGCTGATGTGAAATTCAAAAGGTCCAAAGTTACTTGCATTAGATATTGTCAAGTAGGCCACAACATGAAGCATGTTCAAATTATCCTGTGCAAAACTAATGACTGTTTATTTGTTTAGACTATATATAATTTTTATTTTATTTTATTTTATCGTTTAGATTAATGTTTTGTTTTGATATGAAACATAATTGGTTTGAAGTGCATTATGAACTTAGTGTTTAATATACCATTCATTCTTTATACACTGTTCATTCATTAATCATATAGATTGCATACTGTTAAAAATAAAATTTATTCCATTTTAATACATAAGATAGTGTAAATATTAGTGATAATTATAAAAGGTAATTATGGTATCCTGAGTATTTAATTTAATATAAGTTTACATGAATATTAATTTGGTTTTCAACTGGTGTCCTACTATAAATAAATTTAAAACAAATTGCAGTTAGTGTTTCATTCCCACACTAACTTTAGTTAGTGTCATACACATATTAATCAAAATTTCATACACGTTTTATCCAAACAACATGTATAAAAATTGATAAATTCATATAATCACACAATTTATATCATTTGTATATCAATATTATATCACAATTCATACAATATTCAACAATAAAATATTAAACTCATAGGCATACACGTATTAATTAGATTTCATACACGTTTCATCCAAAAACATGTTTAGAATATAAAGTAAGCATAATGTGATTTTTTAAAGAAAAAATCAGTAGTTTGACAAATCATACCATTTTCATACCAATTTAATAATTTATACCATAAACACAGTTAATAGACAATCACACCAATGTTAAAACACAATTCATACCATTTGCATACCATTATTATATCACACTTCATAAAAATTTCAAAATCAAAACATTTAAGCGTAGTCATACACATATTAATCAGATTTCATACAGATTTCATCCAATAAATGTACAGTTTGGAAACATATTGATATTTTCAAAATAGTATCTTGAAATTGTAATAGGCAATCAGTAATTCATATGTAAACGGTATTTGCCTGAAAGAAAACATATGGTATTATATATCATCAAATATTTAAACACAAAAAATTGTCCAAAAGTTAAAAAAAATAACTTTTTGTTGTTCTTCTTGTTGATGGTTTTGAAGATGCTCCAACTTCTACATTTGTTTTTTCTTCTTTTTGATTTCAGTAACAAAATCAAAATCGGAATCAGAAGGGGTTTCAACAATTTTCCCCTTCCTCTTCTTCCCCTTTTGATTTGTAGGGGTGACCTTTTTTTTTCTTCATTTTTTCTCTCTTTGTCGCTCCTTCAACTTAGATGAACCATCCATCGTCGAATTTTGAATATTCGCCGGATTTTCAACAATTTTAGGCGGGAGAGAGGGGGGGGGGGGTTGAGTTAATATATTAAAATTTGAAACATGAACATCATCATTAGATATTCCTTCACCCAATATGGGATTCTTTTAAGGCGTTTCAATGAGTTTCTTAGACATAATTTTGTTGGAAAAAAAATTGGATGAAAGAATGAATGTTGGTGTAGTTGGCTGATGAGAAAAATGGGAGATAAGAAGGTGAAAGTGGGGTGATAGTGTGTATAGTTGGATATGTGTGGGGGAAGGGTGGTGGGATTGACTAATGGGAGGTTATGAGTATAACATTAAATAAGGAAGTGTAATCAATGTAAAATCTCTATAATTGTGTAAGAGATAATTATGGGGTATTCTTTATTTAAATAATTTAATAATAATATAAAATTATAAAAAAATACTTATTTAATAAAGTAAAATTTAATTAATTTATAAATAATTAGTGATATGTTATAACCCGTAATTAAACTGTTATAAGCAAGAATTTTTTAAAAATAGATTTAAAACCTGTAATATTGACTCTTAAATGTGTATATGGGGTGATTTTTCCTTTTCTAATATAGACAGATAGGGTACCAACTTGCACAAGATCTAGTCTAATAAATCCACATTTTGTTAGATTTAACTTTTTGGCATGGAAACAAAATGTCCTATCAATGAATAAATTAATCTACTAATGTCAACAATCTCTTTTTTATAGATTTAACTTTATCTCTTTTTTATATACTTAAATTTTAATGTAATAGATTAATATACTAACATCTACAATCTCTTTCTCCATATACGAGATCATCAATGCTTGCTACTCTACTCAAAAGGCAAAGCGCTCCACGAGTGGACGTTATCTGAGATATACAAGATCATCAATGCTTGCTACTCTACTCAAAAGGCAAAGCGCTCCACGAGTGGACGTTATCGGCCTCAGAGGAGAGGGAAGGCAACTGGCCATTGGTTGTATACCTCTCCCTACGGGGGATCGGAGATGAACTAAATGAAAAAACTGTTGTCCCTTCAACAACAACATATCCAGTGAAATTTCACGCAGAGCTTACCATTACCTCGTTGGAGGTACTGTTTCCAAAAGATCCTCTGGCTCAAGTGCAACAAATCCCGATATAAAAAGGAAGGAGACAATGAAAAGTCCCCTATCCCAACTCTTAATGATATGATAGGTTAACAAGAATGATAAGACACAAGGATAGTGGTATTTCATTTCAGTAAAGGGATTCAACAGAAGTTGTACAAAAGATGAATATACAATGCGGACCTGATGTATAACTTCCTTTGTTGGATTCAACATTATGTGCAGTTCAAGACAAACAATGCACATCCGTGAGCGTTTACTGACATAGATATTGAATCCTTTATGGCTCCAAGATTTGTGCCACTCCACACTTCTGTGCCTGAGCACTTTGAACTTGTAGCATGAATCGCGTTGGTTATGTCTGATATCTTTGCTGACATTTTTGTCACCTGGTTGTTCAAATTGAAGAAAGCCAAATAGATATCTCCTGAAAATGTATCGAACAGTGTACAGATATCAGATTGCAATAATCTAACAAGGGTTAAATTCCGCGCACCAACAGTGTGCTGAAGTCTTTTTACATGTAACTATTCATAGCGAGTCTAATACGGTTAACTGAGAAATAGCCTGCTATCATTGGTTCAACTGCACAGATAATGTAAAAACTCTTTATACTGTCTTAACTATTCATAGCAAGCCCAATATGGTAACCTGAGAAATAGCTTGCTATTATTGGTTCAACTGCACAGATAATGTAAATACAACTTAAAACCATCTAATAATTGATCTGCAAACTGTACTCGCAGGCGCTGATGTGCTTACTGCGTATATATTTGCAATGATCTATAATACATGTACGATTACAGTGGACTTACTTAGTTCCATTTTATAGCTTTAGGAATTGCTCAATGCTAAGGAACCACATACCATAGACGGTGATAGATCAAATTTCTAGACAATTAGCTCGTATCTTATAACGCACAACAGTGGTCTTATTTCAAATTTTCTTACTCCCTCGGTACCTATTATTTCAATCTTAGATATTTGTTTAAGTTACAAGCATAGAAGCTTACTTGCATCTCCTTAACTTTAGGCTAATTACTGTAAACCTCCCCAACTGTATCCCTTTATTCAGACTCGCAAAAACTTAACAAAATAGCATGTATATATTTCACTATCGTCCATTAAAGACATTCTCCTTTAGAGTTAGTGATATATGTTGTCTCTCTATGGAATAAACTTTTCATTTAAGAAACCATACCTCTCCTTCCAGTTGCAAGCCAGGACCTAATTCCACCAGAAGAAGCTGCATGAAAAAAGAATCAGTACATAGTAGTAGGTATCAATCTCTAAGTTGGACATAAATCAGTGCGGTGTAGGCAAGTTTTCCAGATGAAAAAAAAAAACCTCTGACAAAATCCATGATAGCACAAAGACAGGAATAACTATTCATCAGGGTTCCATTGTAGTTCTCCCACATCTGTTATGCAAAAATCAGCAGAAAATTTAGATGAAACTACACGAATCTTCATTTATTCAAAGAGAGCACAGAACTACTTGTGGCATGAACTGCTGCTAATAGAATAGGCCATACGTCTCAAAATTCAAACTGAATTACCTGGTTGGCATGTGATCTGCACCGTGAAAATGAACCTCTGCTGATCTCGTTAGCTGTAAGCTTTCTATTTGAAGATGCACCAAAACAAAGTTCTGTTCTCTCTGTTACCAATAAGTGAAGCCTCCCGAGATTTTGGTGCTGATATACCATCTCCCCTTCTCTGCATGAAGAACAACTTTATCATGAACCAGGAAGATCGACAAATATAGCATAAACAAAATCACTATTGAATTCGATATATCAGAGGAAGTTGAAGATATTTACGATGCTGAAAGTGCTTCTCTCTTGTTTAGACAAAAAGGTGCCTTGCGTTTATTTGAGTTCTCTTCCCAGCACACTTTCTCTACATTATTGTCAAGAACTTTAGTAGACCAGCCATTTGCCTTTACATCTTTGCAGCTCCTTAAAGCCAAAACTCTCGTCTCCAACACATTCATTTTTTCTTTATCCTCAGTATGGTTACTCAAGCTATGTTTTCCAGATGAACTTAAGGAGCCTGTCACGTAATGAAACTGCATTTGAAAATATCAGCTTAGGATTGAACTGTATGCCTAAGTGAATCCAAAAGTTGAGTCAATTTAAATTTATTCACATGCCTCCATGTTGTTAGAGCTAAACCAGTTAATCTCCAACAGAGTAGGATTCGTAAGAAGACTGAATGTAGCATCATCAAGCTTTCTCATATCTCCACCAAAGATGAGAGGGGACCTGACCATGGACCATAGAGTCACCTGCCAGAAGATCCATAGAATACAATTCGATCACTTGAGCTATGTCATATTTGCAGAACCAGAACCACTGCAGAAAAATTACCTGAGTACGTTGCTCATTCAGATTAAGCCTGCAATATCTGTGTGGACCATCATTTGAACCTGCACCAAAACGGAGTATAATATTTCGAGCCGGATTTTCCTCCTTGTTTTGCCCAAGAGGAGAACATAATTCTGCGTCGGAGGAGAATCATAGTAACCAAATTTGGTTGATGTTAAATCCTAACCAAGTGAGCTAAGCACAAGAAATTGTAGATGTTTGCAATATGATGAACTTTTCTCTGTTTAACATTTAACTTAAGTCGCAAAAAATCTCTCTAGTTTGAAGATCCAGGAGCAATAATTTGCATTTATCTCCTTAAGTTGTAACAGACAGAGAACCTTATGCTAGTGCACTTCAATACATAGTCTATGATGAGGATGAATATGCATCAAACAAGTATGTATCTTTGGCAAACTTATACAAAATCCTTTCTGAAATGAGAATATTATTTTATAGTTTAACAAACATAGAATAAAAACAATCCATCACCTGCTTCTGTTAGCCATCCAAGTGGTAGCATATCTAAGTCAGGCCACGATTTCCCCTTCAGGCCCTTGACTCCTACTAAGTTAGCAGCAGTGAAGTCCCTGGCACAAGGGTAAGGAGAAACCTATATCAACAGCTAAGTAACAAAATGGTGTCACGGACAAAGAACAAACCAGAAAATAAAATTTGAGCTGAAACATAATCTGATTGTTAGAACATTGACCATACTGCTTAACTTAGAAGCTCAAGGAACTTCTGTCAAATATATGACATATCTACGAGATAGATGAGCAATCACAATACACAATGTGATAATAAACTTTTGGCAGCAAGCTTAGAAAAAACGAGAAAATCCTGACAAATTATTCGAACAGGTAGCATAACTTACCTCGCAACGTTGAAGTGAGCAGAGACATCTTCCCAAGTATCCCAGTCATCCCCAGTTACTCGATACATATTGACCAACCCACTAACTTCCTTCGCTATGATTGGTTTTGCATTAGTTCCAGGGGATAAGGAATATATGATAGGTCGGCTAAGCTCATTCAATACCTACAGATAAGTACATTGTTATCACATTTCTCACTTGCCATTGTTAGATGAAGTATGGATCCAAACACAAATCTTTCAGCTATTATGTTTACTTGTTCGTCCTTTCAGAAAGTAAAATCATGTCATAGAACAATTAAAAGGGGCAAGATGCAGTGGGTTAAGCAGAAGAAAGTTAACAACCTTACCTCTGAAACAACGATTATCTCATCTATATCCAAGTCATCACCGAATACACAGTCAAGTTTCACTGAAGAAGAAAAAACAGAAAATTCCTTTAAGATAAAGCAATTAAACAGTTAAAAGTGATTTGGGATTTTTAGCATGGACGATCCAGACAAGGATTAATCCTGCTTCTTAAAGAAGTTTTCCTAGAAAGCAGAATCATTGGGTTTATGACATTAAAGTTAATCTCCCATGTTATGATTTCACATGAAAATCAGCCTTTTGAACACGTCAAATCATCAGCTGAATCATCATAACCCATGGAAATATATCTCCCAATAATTGTCTTGAGTAACAAATATGCCTTACCAAAATCAACACCCCAGTCAGCATATTGTTGATAGAGCGACCTAAGGAATGCTCTTCCAGCTCCCAACTTGGTATTCACACTCATGAAACCATTTTTCATCCATGCACAAGTCCTCTCCTTAATTCCAATATCTTGTGCACGCCATTGTCGACCAGCCTCCTCATAAGCTTTGCCCTGTTGAATGTATCACCAACAAGTTAAACATTTGTCATAGCTACTACTATGTATAAGAGCTTATAAGATGAACTTTATCAACTAACGTCAACACACTTAGATAAAAAATGGGTATGAACTTGCCCAAGAAGCTGCATTTCCAGTCTAATGAAATTGGACTGGATATACCAATATTTACATCTATAAATGAAAGCAGAAAGTTGAGTTGATTCTGGATAAAGAACAATACCGTAGTGGTATCCAGTATGAGGGTGTTAGCATTGAATGCTTGTAGACTTAAACCTCTCATTACATGAATCCCAAATTTCAGTCCCATGCTATGAACCTTCCCAGCAACTTCAGAAAACCCTTTTCCACCTTGAGAGGAAGGCCATCTTCCAGGATCAGGAGCCATCCTTCCCCACTCATCAAAGACATCAAAACCATAAGAATCAGTATAAGCACCTATTGTTTTCTTCCTATACCAAAGAAAGTCCACCACAACATACTGCACAGAATCCAAAAGTAGACAGTTTAGAGATGAAAGCAAAAACATGTCAGAATTGTAAAAGAATCTAAATTCTACGGATTTCTCATTTTAGGGAGTGTTTAGTATGATGAAATTCATTTCTAAGGAAAATGATTTCTAGTGTTTGATGGTGAACGGGAAATAATTTTCGAAAATAATTATGTATTAGAGATTCATTATAATATTAGCAAACTACAAAGGTTGTTTTGATGAAACTTTTGAGTACTCAAAATTAATAATATGAAGTTACCGTTATAAGGAAATTCAAATTTCCCCCTTTAGATGGAAAGCATTTTCTTGTAACCAAACACCGGAAAACAGAGAAGTCATTTTCCATCATAACAAACACACCATCAAAGCTTATTGTTATGCTTTTTTGTGAAACTATTACCTCATAACCATGAGGTTTTAATCGTTGTGCTACAAGTTCTGCATTCTGAAGAAACTCTTCCTCGGTGATGGTCCAACAAAATGAGTCATAGGAGTTCCAACCCCTAGGTGGCAAGCTGGCTCGTCCAATATCGCCCTGAGATTTAGTTTCTGAGGTTTCCCTGTGGTTATGATCCGAATAATACTCAAATATATCACACTTTGATCATAAAATAGACATATCTTCAACAATACATTGCAATTCATTATCTAAGAGAAAACATTTGAAACTCAACAATGGCCCAACTCTTTAAGCCAAAAACTTCTTCTACCACCCCGGCTCGACCCTAAGGCCACTAAAGCAATGGATATAGTATATGTTCCGTAAATGTTCCCTAGAAAATTTAACTTTAGGTCCCCAATCTTGTTGAGATAGTCCTAACTCTCTAACAGTCTAACAGATGCCACCATGGTGATAAATAACAGTAATGCTCAAAAGATTAGAACTTGCATACTTTAAGCAAAGAGGCCAACGAATCCAGACCGAAATGCATCAGAATTTTTAGTTTTATCAAAATTACATCTGGGTTTTCTTTCTCCAGTGAATCAGAACTTATAACGAATGATTTTGCCAGAAAATAATTACCAGAAACTACCATAGAAAAGTTCAAAGAAAACCATTTCAATGACACACTTGGAGAACTGTAAATAGTGGAAAAGATTGAAACTTGCATCAAATAAGCTAATCTTGGCTAATAAACATCAAGTTCACATGCATCATAACAATCAAAAAGCAAAGAAACTAAACTAATTCTGAAATTGTATGAAGTAGGTGTCTCTCAAATATATCATTAAGCTAGAAAATAAAGAGCAGTAAATAATTACCAGAAACTACCATATTAAAGTTCCGAGAAAACCATTTCAATGGAGACACTTGTAGAACTGTAAATAGTGGGAAAGATTGAAACTTGCATCAAATAAGCAAATCTTGGCTAATAAACATCAAGCTCACATACATAATAACAACCAAAAAGCAAAGAAATTAAACTAATTCTGAAATTCCATGAAATGGGTATCTCTCAAATTTACCCTTTAGCTAGAAAATAAAGAGCAGAAACTACAACATCAAAGTTTATAGAGTATACCAGTGAAGGAAAAGAGAAGTGAAAATGATGAAAATATAAGTTTTCAAGATCATCCCTTTTTCAGAGTAGTATTCTTTACTGCTAACAAGATGTACAAAATTGAGTGATTTTGAGTTTAGGTGTTTGAGTATGATCGCAAAATTGAATGAAAAAAGGGCTAGTTGAGGTGTGTAAAAAAGTGTGATTGTGAAGACATAATCACCGGATGCTGTTTCGGAGGAAATGGCAAGTGTCACCTCACAAAACTATTTTTTCTGTTATGCCTTCAGGACCATGAAGTGGAGTACCAATTATAATAATCAAATTAATAAGGAAAAATTACAGAAATTTCAACTGTCAGTTTACTTATTATTATCCCCGTAAGTTTTACAAATCTTCAAAATTTCTCATTTTCACGCATCAAATTAATATATTTCGCACATCAAATTAGTATATCATGTATAAAATGTACATCAGATTAGTGTATCATGTCTAAAATGTAATGTATCTTATTTAATGATTAATGTTTCTCGCACATCAGATTAATGTATCAGCGCTTATATTATTGTATCCGTTTGAGGGATTTCTGTAATTATAAACTTTTAAGGGATAAATTGTAACTTTGCTTTAAAAGTATGTGATTTCCGTAATTTGCCCAATTAATAACCCCTTCAACCGAAAATTTATGTGTGATATACACTGATATGTATATGATATATGCAATGTAACATACACAATTACAAGCATTTTCCAACTCTGAATAGGTCCTGCAATACACGATTCAGATTTGGTGAGAGCTTCAGACACTGAGTGAGAAATAAATTTAAAAAAAGGTCCTAAAATACCTCTAATCTTTCTCAAATATTGTATAGTCTTAATAAGGTGTTTCTCATCCACACAACTGATACATATTCAATCTGAAAAATATTGTCAAACTAAAATTTGATTTGCAATTCAAAAAGTGATTATTTAAAAAAAAAAAAAATTCCTTTATATTCATCTTGTAAAGTCTACTAAATGGGGAAGCTTTCCTATTAGGAGTTTATTTTTTTATTTTCAAGACTTGCATCCAACATCATATTAAAGAAAAATAAATTTTATTCATTTCACTATAATCCTTCGTAATTATTTAGTCTTTGTGCTTTGTTTGGTTTAATACAAATAGAATATAACGTGTATGATTTGAAATGCCAGCTTGACTTTTAAATTAAATAAATTTGTGGAGTAACATCTTAAAAAATCACTGAACTATGAGAAATTATCTAATAAAGTTATTGAACTTTGTTTTGTATCAATAAAATCACCTAACTTAAATTTTTTATCTTCAAAAATCACTCAATTACATTTATCATTAAAATATATTTGACATAACAAATTAAATCATTAAAATACATTTGACACAAATTAAATTATTTTTTATGAAGTTTATTTATTTTTATACGGACTCACCCCCCCTCTTTTTTTTTTTCAGTATGAACAAATCGAGCTAATCGAACAAATTTTCCAAACAAATTCAACCTCAGTCGACGTCTTATTCAAATATAAGGAATGACCAAGATCCAGGATTCTTTGCTAACATAATTACGTATACTACTTCACTTCTCTTTGCCTTACCACAAGCCGACTTGTTATCTTCTATACTATTTATTAATTTTATGTTCTAAAATTTGTTTATGTGACTATGTCTTTACTCCCAAACCCTAATCAAACATGAAAAATGTAACTATTATCAGAATATAAAAAAATAGATTTTATAATTTATTGATTTGTGGAGTCCATGATTATATGACATTAAAAAAATAATTTAGTTTGTCATGTCAAATATATTTTAAAGATAAATGTAGTTGAGTGATTTTTGAAGATAAAAATCTTAAGTTGAGTGATTTTATTGATACAAAGTAATGTTCAATGACTTTATTAGATAATTTCTCATAGTTCAGTGACCTTTTAAGATATTAACTCTAAATTTGTGTGTCCAATTTTAGTTTTGAGAACGTTGTAAAAGGCTTTAACATATAATTTTGTTATTTTATCTGTTTATTGAATATACTTAATTTTAAAAACAAAAAAAATGTCCATTGAGTTAAAAGAATTTACTCATAGATTAGTGCATCTCGTTACGACTTCAGAATAGAAAGATATTTGTGATTTCACGAGATGACGCAAGAAGGCACGTTAATAGGTCCCAACTCCCGTAGGACTTTATATATATATCATCTACTTCATTTTTTCTTCATTATTTTCATGGAGAACCTGATAAATTCAGAAGCCTAGTGTTTAAGATCACTCAAATTATCGATTTTCTTGTCCTAAATCCTAGACGGAAGTTGTTCTGCGCGTTGAGCTCGTCATCGTGGTATTATTTATTCCGTCAATTTCATAGTGTATCTCGATTGGGGTTTGGGCAATAGTTGTTTTGCTTCATTTTGAGGGTTTGAGTTCTATTCCAAATTTAAGATCAAGATAACACCCTTCTTTTACTAATTCTAACTCCGATAAACCATAGATTATTCAAACACCTAAGAAATACTAGTAATTAAAATTTTAGATGTCTACAAAGGAAAAAGTCCAACATTGAAGTGTTTAACCCAAAAAAAAAAGGCTGCTTTTTTTTGTTGATGTTATTAAACTCATCTTATGTCGTTGATATTTTATTTCACCATCGGCACAGTATATATAATATAATACCAGTACTATGTTCAGTTGTGTGGGACAATATATGCACCATATTTTATTTACATTTTATATATAATGCTTAATGATTATTTAATCTTTGTGATTTATTTGGTTCAATGCAAAATAAGATATAACGTGTATGATTTAAAATGCCCATTTGATTTTAAATTAAATAAATTTGTGTGTCCAATTGTTTGACTTTAAATTAAATAAATTTGTGTGTCCAATTTTTTCTTTGAGAAGGTTGTAAAAGACTTTTTCATATAATTTGTTATGTTACTTGTTTTATTCGGATTCTACTTAATTTTAAGATTGTTTTCTCATATTGAATGTGGTAACAAATTATATTATAAGTTTGATGTTAGATTTTATTGATATTGCATATTAAAAATAAAAATATGATCAAATAAAATGTAAAATAAATTTTTATATTGGATTTATTTTCATAATCTTAGTAACCAAAACAAGCCTGAAAAAAATCATATGTCAAGAGTAAATAGAGAACTTTTTTTTTTATATATAATATGAATTTGAAATGATCTTAAATTGTGAATATGTTTCTTAAATTTTCATATTATTAATTCAAATTTACTTGAAAATGAGGCTTAACTATTATACTTTCTTTGATTCTTTTTAGTTGTCATGATAAAAGTTTCTATAAACCTTAAGAAAAAATTAATAAAAATGTAGTTTGACTAATATATTTTTTATTAATTCTTTAATCTTTATCTATTTATGTACCCTTAATTCTAGAATAATTAATATAAAGAACAAAATTTTAAAAACTATCTCTTAATTGTTTAAATTGATAATTATTTTAGAACATATATTTAATTATACATGAGAATTAAAAAGAAACGGGGGACTACTATTTAATACTCCATTTGTCCCTAATTACTTGTCATTTTGACAAATCAAGAAAGGACAAAAAAAAATTCTCTATTATACCCTCAATTTATTACTTTAAAAAATGTAGAACTTCTTGAAAATCTTAAATTTTTACAATTATCGTTTTCTTAATAGGTGGTGTCAATTCAAAAATGCACAAGTAATTAGGTACAGAGGGAGTAGCATTTACTACACTTGTTACAAAATATTCGAAAAACATTTACTTTAATCAATTGACATAAATATAATACTACCCACCTTATTAAATCAAGCAAACGAACACCAAAGACGCGCTAATTAGTGACAAATGAAAATTGCTAATTTTGAAATAATAACTTATTAATGACAGAAAAAAACAAAAATTACTACATATGGTTATTGTAGGTAGAATATCTTTTCAAAATTTTAGAATAATATTTTAACTTTTATTGTATAATTAGAGGTTTTTTCCAACTTACTATTACTCCTCTGAATCATTTTACATGTCATTTGTTAGTTTAACCGCAACAAAAGAAATATATATTTTGACAATCACATTCTTATTTATTATTTTTAATTATTTAAAATGTTTATATATTTTTAATAAATATTCACTCTTTAATCTCTCTTCAATAAATAAAATGAGAATTAATCTAAGCAATAATAATATTGATTGACAAACTAACAATACATCACAAAAACAAATTGGAATACATCTATCAAAACAACTAACTACTCAAGAGAAGGGATGGAATATACCAATTGAAAAGTTAGCATCAAGGAACACTCAACTTGATAAAAGTAGAAAAAATCATATTGAAACACAAAATATTTTTTAACACTCTATGAACATGAGCATAGAGAAAAACAAGAAAAAAATGGCCAATCTATAAATAAAGCTCTAATGAATGCACATTGATTACAAGCATGGAGATACCTGAAATGAAAAATAATGAACCTCACACCATAGCTCATAAGTGTAAAAAGTGAAATATAGGAGTCCAAGGTTCTAAATCATTTTGATTCTTTAACTACATGACATAACACTGATTTCTTGAAGGCTATAAAGACTAGATTGAGTAGTACTGAAAAGGCTACACCTATGAATGGGATTTGACAAAAAATCAAGAGGTAGAAACAACCTACAACAATTCGTACCAGATAGAGCTCCATTCGAAGGATAGCACGACAATTCAATTTACTAGTGATATTATTAGCTTTGAAGCTAACCTTACTACTAAAATATCATGGAAAAAAATACATAATTACATAAACATTTCTATCATATTTACTTATTCTCTCTATGGTTTGAAAAAATTACATATATGTCTCACTAATTAATAATTTCATGCCAGATTTCAAGTCAGATACATTTAGATACATGCATTTTTGCTATCAGATACACTCTGAAATACATATTCATACGGAGAGAGGCAAACGAGATTGGAAGGAGGCGAGTGAAAGAATCAATGTATTTCAGATGTGAATCACATTAGATACATGTATATGAGAAACCAGATACGTTCTAAAATATATAACAAATGGAGAGAGGCGGACGAGGGAGGGAGACATACTAGCGAGAAAGTTAGATACATGTGAATTCACTTGGATACAATGTATTTAGAACAAATTACACTTAAATTTGATCACATGTATCTAGACGTGCTATATGCATTCATCCAAAGTCCAAATTCTGATAAGGTTTATAGTTAGTATTAAAAATTCGCGTAAAGAAAAGTAATTTACTCCTAAACTAGTGGGATTTGTATTGTTGCCCTAATATCATACACAACAAATCAAAATTTCTGGAGATCCTATCTTATATTAGGTGTAGATTTTCTATTTGGGTCTGGGCTAGAACAATTTTAAACAGTGTTAATATAATTTAACATACCATATATACATTCATACCATATATATTATTGTATCTTATCATTAATTAAGAGTTGCATACCATATAATAAGGAATATACACTTAGATACATGTATTTTTGCTACCGAATACACTAAAATAGGAAGAGAAATTGCAGAAAGGAAGCGAGATAGTCATGTATCTCAAATACATGCTAATAACACTGGATACACGCCAGATATATGTATCTGGTATGATTTACATGTACATGGGATATCATATACATAGGAGAGTGACGAGTGAGATGAGAGGAAGGCAAGGGAAGCAAGCAATCTGTTATATATCTCAAATACATGTGAATCCACCTGGATACAATGTATTTAGAACAAATTACACATACTTTTGACCTCAGAATACATGTATCTAGACGTATCCAGACACACCAAAATTTGACAAGATTCATAATATTGCAAACTAAAGTGTATCTAAGTAATTAGCTCATAAATTAGTTGAAATTTCCGTAAGTTTCCCTAATTTAAACCTCTTCTTAAAGTACCTCTTGGGTCATTCACACTTTTGCCTCTATTTTTTGTTGATCTTTATTTTGTCTCTTAAGATAAAATATTTTTGCACAAAGCACAAGTTTATATTTTCACATCATAATATCTCACAACTTATATCAAAAGTTCGGAACCTTTAAAGAGAACATATGTCCGACTAAACATAAGTTTGATTTTAAGGGGTAAAAAATAAAAATCAACCTCTTTATAAGACAAAAGTTAATAATCAATTCATTTAAAAGGAAAACCGTACCATTAAATGATATCTTTCCCAAGTTATGCCAATATGGATTGTGAACCTCAGGCCTGAGTACAAATTTATTTAAATAAAGAGAAAAGGACGATTACATTATTAGGATTGTAGTTGTTATCTAAATAGTTTGACAATGAGAACACAGCCACCCATTTGGGATAGGAATTTTATTCGTTCTAAAAAATATCCAACTTCCCTGCTATAATGTGAAATTTGCTAAATTTGATTATTATCGTCCAAAATGGCAACTCTAACAAAGAATTAAATAAATTCAAACAAAAGTAATTCACCATCACCTCTTACAATATCATTTTCAAATAATGTAGAAACCTAATTTATGCATCTGTATGTCACGACTCTCTACTTGTTAATAGAAATTCATGTCCATCAAATAAGAAAAAGCCATTTCAACACGCTTGGAGTTTTCTAGGAACAAGAAAACACTCTTTTAAGTAAATGGATGATAACTTTTCTGTTTTGACTGTGTTTTGAATGACAAGTACATATACTGGATATTACAAACATTCAAAGATTGGAAACCTAATCTGTATATCAACAGCACAAGAATTAAAACGTGAAGCAGTTGACTTGGAGACATTTGTGTATCTTGTGATGCACCAAATCGCCCATGAGATATGATCTGTGTTCAAATGAAATGAAATAAGCTTTTTTTCTATTACTGCAAATAATATACATTATATCATGAAACAATTGAGAATAAATTGATATTCCAGAATACAAAACTGTATTGGTGTCTGCGCCCAACGAAAGTAGATCATAAACACAGATGTGGCAATACAGGGCCGCAGCTAGAGAGAGCCCACTCTTACTAGCCAGTTGCTGAACTCTTGTGTTAATACTCTTCAGGGACTACAACATTCTATCCATTCTGGGATCCCCATGCTTAAATTGCCTTGTAATTTTGGCTCTGTTAACAGCGAAAGTTTTGCGACTCCCTGTGCACAACTCTAGAAAGATGCACTACATAAATGGCTTATCTTCACAATAAAGATTTGTCAATTCAGGCTTTACACATGCAATTTGTTAAAGGATTCTCCCAAAGATCATAATTTGGAAACGTTTCTTCAGGTAAACCAGTTCTAGTCTGATGGGTTATGACAACGTCTTCCACAAAGGAAGCCCACCCCATATATGGATCTCCTAGGGATTTGGACATCAGACCCTTGTCCGGCTTAATGGATTTTAGACGATGACCCATGTACCTACGATGTCCTATTATCAGTTTGGCGAAGTTTCCTCCGTGTGTCATCACAAATACATCAGACTTCAAACAGACTAGGAAGTCTAGGGCTGCCAAGCTTGTCACATGCTTTCTGAAGCCATCCAATTCTGGTTTTGTAGCTAGTTCTTCTTTTGTAACCTATTACATATCCCAAAATATAATATTAATGAAGAATAAAAAACACAAACATTTCGGTAGGTATATTAAAATATGCTGGGTAAAACATATCTACAGGATATTGATACTAAACAAAACAAAATGACAGCAGTGAAAACATTCCAAAAATTTTCAAGGGTCTCTTACACAAAATCATTCCCCCCATGTTTCTTTTAAAGATGACCAGAGTAGTAGGCAATAAGATCAGCTACAAGAAAATAGAACCTGAACAAAATATAGATAAAGGTCTCTTCCCCTTGATCAGAAGTTTGGGCAAGTAGCTTACCAGATTTGGGAACATGTTCCTCAGCGGTGCCATGCGGTTTTGTCCACCATAGACCTGTCCAGAAGCAACATATATTTGAGTTTCTTTAGGATAACCCATGGCCCGAAGCAGCACGGCTACTTCACCAGGCTCAAGAGGGCATCGTCCTTCCTTACGCTTTTGCAGCGCCAATGCCCACAAATGGGAACCATCCTGCCAGTGAAACAAACAACAAAAACCAGATAAATATATCAAAAATGAAATCGTCGCTGTCGGCTTTATATGAATAGTGATCATAATCTAGATAACCTTAAACCGCCGAGGCCATTCTTTCTTTCTGTATGCAGCCATGAGATCTTTCTCTGACCTTGTTCCAACAAAATCACAGAATGATAGACCCACCATTCCTTTCTCAAATCTCAAATGAAGAGCCCTAGTTTTTGACAAAATATTTTAAGTTCCATCATAGATCAGAAGAAGCGAAACAGCATGTTTAACAGCAGTTACAAGCATAATAACTCACATGAAAGGATTTGAACTACCAGTGCGGTTTCTCATCCTTGAAACAAGTTGATCAGCCATCTGCTCAATCTCGGGAAGAAACTTCAGAGCATGATAGTTGACCCTGCACCTCAGCTTGTTTATCTCTGGAGGAACATTATCATACCTGAATGATATGCGGGTAGTCTATCAGGTCAATGCCAGTTTAAAAAGTCAGGCAACTTAAAGGAGCATGAAAATCTAGTTACCCAAGTCGATCGACAAAAGGTTTTAGTGACATTATCTTCTTCTCCTTGACCCGTGGCAAAACATTATCTATGTAGAAATCTGCTGAAGCGTACTTGGGAATGTTCTTGACTGTACGCCTGGCAAGCATATAGTACAAGCTTTAGAAACACAAATGCAAAACGTAACACACTGTTGTAAATGAAAATAGTAACTATGTGCTCACGTGCAGCAACTACCCCTTAATTGGAGTTCTTGTGAGATTTAATTTATGCATAAATCACTTCATTATTGTACTTATGCTGGATATTCACAATCTCCTGTCAAGCCCAACCAACCATCTATTCAAACATCGTTGTATCTTTACATCGAAAGTATACATGAGACAAGCAGTAGCTCTTTTATTTCCTTTTGCTTGTCTGAGTACCTTGAAATATCCACCTATTTTTATTTTTCACATTCAATATAATCAGAAAAAGAAATAGTGGACTACTTGTCCAAGTTGATTTTAACTCAAACAAAAAAGCTTACTCTCCAACTTGCCAACGCCCAATACTGTCTTCAAGTGTGTCCAATCGATACCAAATTAGGAGCATGGAACCCCAAAGCTGTGATTCAACTCTAGAGCTCTTGTGCGATTTATGGTGTCAACAAGGTCTATTTACGAGAATACCATGTCCATTTTGGTTATTATCCTCATCACTATCTCTTAAGACTTCCGTGTAACTGAGATAATTCTAGAAATCTTGCACAAATCCTGTAGCTGTGGTGGTATGGGGATTAGAGAATTTTGTGCTGGGAGTAATTACCAATTTGAATTCTCATGGAGAGATGGTGTGTGTGTGTATATATATATGCATATATATACACAAATTGATAAGGCATGTTCCCAAGGATATATATTACGGAGCCACATGCTTCAGCTCACACCCAATACATACTACCAATAAATCAATGTTGATGTTTACCTTGTTACACTAACTCTTCACTTACCCTCCTTCAGTCTTGACATGCAAATGGCTAAACCCAAACGAGTTTTCAAAAAATACCAAGTGTTTATATGGAAAGGATCCTTCAAAAACACAAAATTGCTAGAAACTGAACGCACCACTATCAGATCCAAATCCATATTCAGTACTCCTCCTAAGTCAATGTAACATTACAACTACACGACGACAAGGGCGACTGGTTTTTTTTTTATGCTGTTAACTTGGATTTGTAGAGCACTATGTTGATTAATCTTGTCAGGGAATTATACTTAAAACTATTTAAGAAAACTATACTTAGATTAGAACTGCTACATGAAAATGAGACTAGCATGCAAATGTAAACTGCTAAAAAAGCTAGGGGACCATACCTTATGCTTGAGAACAGCTCAGATTTGTCAGTAAACCACTCTGGGATATCGCGAACAATTCGCACATCATCCTTCAGGTAGTTAATAAAATGATCTACGTCAAATATGTCCTCCAATTTCCTGTCAACACAGTTAACTTGTATCAAGAATAATCAAAGTCTTACCAACCTTTTGGAAAACTCTCACAACACAATGATATTTAATCTGGAATGTTTTTTTTCCCAACAAGAAACTGATCCAATAACCAAAAACCTGAATTTTAGTTTCTATGCAGTTTGACTAAAATCTCATTACAGTGCAACATTAAAAATTAACATCCATCCTTATGAGCAAAGAACAGCTGCTTCAGTCAAGTTTCCCTTACGTTTGGTCTTTCCATATCTGGTCTTGCTTTAATACTGGCAAAATAAGGGTGGCATTCATAATTTTGGCCACTGCAACAGCATTGCATATCTGCAAGGAAATGCATGACTAATTAAAGTGGTAAAAAAACCCTTTGTAAACACATAACAGAATTCATAGATATGCAGACAATTAAGGAAATACAATAGATAGTTTTCATTCATTAACTGACATGCAAAATAAGAAATAACTAAAAGTTACAGAGACAAATATAAAAAGATGGAAGACAAAAGCATAGCATATAACATGAAACATACAGCGATCCTTTGCTGGTTTAAGCCACCCTCAGCATGTATGAATATATAACCGTTTGTGGCGTTCTCGGGCGGAATATCTGCAAAGCACCAAGCTATATCACTATTTTGCAAAATAGGAAGTAAACGGTTAAGAGATCAGCTATTCCATTTGGATGAAGATTCCAACAAGCTCAAGAGGTTTGTAGCTGTCAATGATACATCTAACCCAAAGAGGTTTGATGAATAACTTTTGGTAAACAAGGGAGTATCAGGCAGAAACCTGTTACACCATTTTCTCCACTTCTTAAATAATGATACAAGTTTCATGAATGGGAAAACCAACTCGGTTTTCTCACTTCTCAATGACACATGACATATACCAAAACCTATTCACAGAGTTCCACAGCTCTGTATCAAGGGTGACCTTCTAATTTACTCTATTCTAGATAGTTGTAATTCATAAAAAAGTTTAGGTGGGAAAACAACTAACATTTCCAGGCTCCAGAATGTAAAGATCTAAGAACAACATTGCAAGAAGCCGGTATAGATTACTTATATCAAAGAAAACACTGATAACTTCAAAATCTTAAAAATTTACATAAATAAATAAGAGGAATCAAAATACCAAAAAATATTAATGGAAGCCTTTAGAAAGATATTAAATGCTTACTTATCAAAACGATAGACGACAAGTGCTTAAACGATAATCATTATAGCTATAACAGATAATTAGCCAAGAACACAAGAAAATTACATGGTCTCTTAAATTTGGGCTTTCTGTGTTAGTTGTTAGTTGTTACAGGGGACTGTAGAATGTTGCCCAACCTAGGCTCCTGAACATTAACGAACAAAGATAAACTAAAGAAGCTGTCATGCACAATTACTGCACTTATGCTCCTCAAAGGGGATCAAAAACCCGAATACCAGAACAACAGGAAGCTCTGATATGGTTGAAACAATATAACAAATTTGCAAGAGCAGTGCTAGAATACCTTTCAGAAAGTGATGCTAGAGAATTTCCCATTTCATCAATGTGAAAGGGAAAATGAAAAGCTCACCTCTGACTGCAGTAAAGCAAGAAGGATTCTGCATTTTGTGCAATATTCAGATTTGAGCACAGAATAGTTTGTGAAAAAGCTAATGCTGATAGGGGCATGACATAAGGAGCCCATTGGATAGAAATTTTAAGATATTGGACCATTAATTATGATGGAAGGAAGGGGACAGAGGAGTAACTCTTGTTTGAAGGCAAAAAATAGTTGTAACTAAGGAATTCGAGATCCAGCATTGGAGGGACTCCAAGGGAGGGATACATTTCTTTTGATAACCGAGAAATCTCCGAATGCTAGTAGCTGCATGGTACGAAACTTGGTGATAATGGGCCTGCCCCTCTACTTTTCTCCTATGCAGAGAGGGATATTGCATTATAAGCATTCGAGTCCATGTGAGTTTTAAGAGGAAGGATCTATCAAAGCGTTATTATAAGTCCCTCTCTTTTCAACAGGAAGTTAACACTCGTATTTGAAACCTCACTTACCAACCAAAAGAGGAATGCTTGACCTATGCACAAATCACTCACAATTATCCAACCAATATTTTAACACTTGGCTCTCTATCAAATCCCTAAATATTGGAGGATCTTTTACTTACTTCTACTCTTACTGTTTGATAAGTTCCTAAATCACTCCATGAGCATTAGAAGAAGAATCGTTCAAGAGTCTAATCCAATTGACCTAATAACTCAAATTATCAACAACAAAGATAAATTTGTAACTTAACTTCAACTACTAACAACAACATTCTTCAATTGCATAGGATGATACAACTTAATATTTCTGAACAAAGTTGTTAAGGTTGCCTGCCTTGTTCTTTTATCATTTCAGTAATAAGATGACATTTCTGTTCAAACACCAAGAATGCCTGCCACTCTACCCTGCACTCCCTTAAATGTCAGGCTTCCATCCGTCACGTGGTTCATCCAATACATTGTTTTATATTTGCATCTATAAAAGTCATTTTTCAGCTTCTATTAGAGGGGCAACAGATACAATCCATTCGAAGGGGGAGCAGAGCAGCAGGCAGGCAAAGCAGGGTGAAGAGATATGGATTGCACCGAAAGCAATGCCCCTAGCACTTAAGTGCCACAGTCTGAGCTCAGCAGCGCATTTACTATTTGGAGATGTATGGCACCAAGCAGACACATTTTTTCCATTAGCCAAGAAAAGAATTAGCTAAGGAATATCACTATCGTGGGGAAAAAAGAAAAAGATAGGATTGATCAAAGGCATCCGGCTGAAGTGTAATACTGAAATATATTTTTCTCGTTTCTCTTTGCACGGTTACCTTGAGGAAGAGGGGAGAGGATGAGGTAAATTCTCTAAACTCAAAAACTTGAAGGAGTATATGAACCAAATTGCCCCACCAGAAAGCATGACAAGACAAATGTATAGATATAATTTCAAGGAGCATAAGAATACCTGATTTCAGTCCCTCACGTCGCTCCGCACAAGGCTTCCATGAGGTTGTTGATGAATAAGGATTCTCCCACAAGGAAGAAGGTTCTTTCACCTAATAAAATTAGACAGATTGGACATTTGACTACATTGATGGTAGTGATTATGTAATATGATGCAGTAGCAGACAAAAGGGTAGTTTTTCAAGAACATACCGGTGGACACTGAAGAGTTATACCATCCTTTTTGCACAAATATGGAGCATTCTACAGAGAAAAAAGCATAAACAGTGTTTTAATCGCTGAAATTGAGTCAAAGAACATCAGATAGGGAAATACATCAAACATTCTTTCAATAATAGTTTGTTAAACCAAATCAAAAGGTCAATGTAGCACACAAAACAATAACAGCCACAAATGAAATCCTTCATATGAAGAAAGTCGAGGAATAAAGATGCTTACACAGCCCACAATTTGATTGATATCAGAGATATGTTAAAGTAAACTTAAGCTATATGACATGTTAGTATTCATATAAGAACAACTCTAAAGGATTGGCTTGCATTTACCAAATTGCATGGCATTACTTAATTACACTAGCGGCCGAAAGACATACATTTCTATTCTAGTAAACATATTACGGAGTTAAAATCTTAACTTGATCAATGATATCAAAAGGACTTCTTGTATTTATCTCTAGTCGATGCACATCTTCTCTAGTAAACATTATATGGAAGTTAAAGTCCTGACTTGACCAAAAGTTATCAAAAGCACTTCCTAAATTACTTCTAGTTGCTTCAAATTGACTAATCAGATTCATTCATTCCAGCAATGGCAAATAATTTTATCATTCAAGGAAAATCACATGTTCTCTTAAAATACACCTTCCCCAAATCCCACACTTTTACCTACCCGAACCTTATGAGAGCATAACAAAAACATCTAAGCCTTAATAATCTCAACTAGTTGATACCAGCTTCACACTAATTAGAACCGCAAAATCTTTTGATTAACTAGAAATATCCAAACTAAAAAAAAAAAAAAAAGAGTTTCCAGTGAGCAAATTGAGATGTGATACATACAAATGTGTATGTGTGTGTTTTGAGATCAATAAAATGAAGGCCTACCAAACGATGTACGACGGAGGAAATCAGGACGACTAGTGAAAGTATGAGAACAACAAGCAGAAATAGCGAGATCTTGAACTTGTGAGGGTGAGACCTCGATTCATCAGGGAAGAAGAAAGGGAAAAGAGGTTGAAGATGCGAAGAGAGGAATGAACGAAACCGATCTCGAGGATACCGACCACGATAATCATCATCGTCATCATCAGCGTTAGGAGCACTGTCAGGAACCAAAGGAGATGAGGAAGCGGTGACGTCGTCTCGCTTCCTAGGTGACGCTGTAACTCGGTTTCCGATCGAGCTTGAGTGGCGTAGCTCCGCCATTGCTCGCTTCGGACTGAAAGCCAGTTTGCTTCGCCGGACTCCGGCGTGTAGTTAACGTTGACGGAGTAACTGATAATTTTCTAGAATTTCGGCTCCGGCAACGGCTATATTCAGTCAGTGTGTGAAAGAGTGCTGAGTTTCCAGATCGGTGATCTCTTGACTTACCTTATTAGAAAATAGTACATTTTGACGGTAAATGTTTACTTAGAGCCCCTCATATTTTCAAATGTGAGATCTAACCCTTTCAATATGACTATTGTTTTTTTTTTTTCAACCTCAAAAAAGAATATGAGCATTTCATTCAATAATTCCGATACCAAAACAAAATTAAGAAGTACATAATTTTATACTCATTTTAGTTTTCAATCCATCTAATTAAATGAAATATTATGAATCTATTCAATAAAAATTGTTTGAGAATAAATTTTATGAAGTGTAATAAAAAATTAATTAAATGAAAAAGAAGGTCGAATATATTCTTAAACACTTAAACTATTAGTTAAACTATTGAAAATAGTTTAAATACATCTCCTTTTATAATTTTAGTTCAAATATTCCTATTTTTTTTTAACAAACTAACACATGTCACCTTAAATTAAATAACTCACCCCCAATTTTAAATACACAATTTCTTTATGAAACTCACCCATTTTCTACATTGACCAAATTTGAATCAAACTCATTTTCATAATCATCTTCTCAACATGTATACTTCTATTAAAAGCAGCATCTAACCGCGGAAGCTCTTGAACTCAACTTTGAAATAGATATACAACCAACGATGATACAAACAAACAAGTCCAATAAAGATATCACATTGTTAATTTTATTTTTACCTTTTGTCAAAATATGTCTAAATCATTTTAATTTTGCATACAATGGAAAAACATAAATTAATTTCCGGTGAATTAAAATCTAAATATTAAAATCTACAAATTTTATTTCGATTACAATAATATTTTAGTGAATTAAAATCTGCTTCAAGTCGTATATTTTGTTTGTGTGTGGGTTGACAAGTTGAACCTTAGTATCTTTTAATTTAAATATTAAAGTGCCCGTATGATACAAATTAATTCCATCAGAAAGGACATGAAAAATAAATTGATCAGTTCACAGGTCAAAAACATCATTTCATGATTGCAAGAAATTTTTAAGTGGAGAAAATATGACCCCCACACTATATGGATGAGTTTAGGGATGACAATGGGGCGGGTTTAATGTTGTGTGAGTGGTGGGATGTGGGGCAGGTTGAAGTGGGTTTTTTAAAAATTAATATGGGGCAGGGCGGGTTGGGGGTATATGTGATTTTATGTGGGTTCAAACTTAAGAGTGATAAAACATTATTTATTAAGATAACTGTTTTATTTAAAACTACTAAAATATTCAAGATATTAAATGAAAATAGTTCAATAAAAAATAATACACTTTCTTACATGTTTGCTAATTGACTTCTAAAAAAAATTGAAGTCATTATCCTATTAAATTAATACAATTTAATAAAAAATTGAATTTATTTTTATGAATTTTATTTCCGGAAAAGGCTCAAAAACACCCCTAAACTATCTGAAATAGCTCACATTTACCCTTAAACTATATTCTGGCTCAAAATTACCCTTCCCGTCATACTATTGGGTCATACCTACCCTTCTAATTAACAAAAGTATGTTAAGTGCCACATGGATGCCACATAAGTGCCAAACATTTCCCACTTTCACGTAGACTAAGTAACCAATTAACTGATGGGTTAGGCCTAAAATAAATAAATAAATTTAGATAGGCCTAAAATAAATAAATTTAGGCCTAATAAGATCCTTAATATCTAATTTTCCCCTCATTTAAATATGAAATATATTTGTTTTTAAAAAAAAAAAATTATGTCTAATTAAATCATGAATAAGCTGGTCTTCTAGAGTTTGCAAAATAGATGCAGGAGAATTATTTAATTTTCTTATGGGGCATCAGTTAAAATTTGTTAACTTGTTATGAATTGTGGTTAATTTGTTACGAATTATGGTACTTATGGTACTTCTGTAAGTATATCTGTAATTCTACGTGGAAGTGGGAAATGTTTGGCGCTTATGTGGTGTTCATGTGACACCTAACATATTTCTGTTAATTAGAAGGATAGGTATGACCCAATAGTATGACGGGAAGATTAACTTTGAGCCGGAATATAGTGTAAGGGTAAATGTGAGCTATTTCGAATAGTTTAGGGGTATTTTTGAATCTTTTTCGTTTTATTTTTAGTATCAAACTTAACTAGAAAAAGAATTATTTAAAAAATTATGCGGGCAGGTTCATGTGGGGCAGGTCTATGCAGCGCGGGTAAGGAGAGTTGAAAATGGAAAAAAAAATGTTATGCGGGGTGAGGCGGAACGGATTAAAAATTTTACGAGTTAAACTCAATCCACCCCGCCCCCGCTGTGCACTGCCCCATTGTCATCCCTAGGTGAGTTTCGCGGTGATTGAGTGCTTATTTTAATGAAAATTTTGGATGGATAAAATGACAATGAAAATAGGTTAAATTGGTGAATTTCTTAGAGAAATTGGGTAAATTAAAATTAGTGGTGAGTTATTTAATTCTTACGCCGATATACGTTACTTTGTTAAAATTAAGGGTATATTTGTGTCATATCGTGAGGAGTATATTTGAATCCAAAGTATAACGAGGGGTATATTTAAACTGTTTCCAACAACATATTAATATATTTGACCATTTTCCGTAAATACTAGTGATTGTATGGCTATGAAAATCAAATATTATTCACTTTAATTGAAATTATGTTTTACCATGTTTTTATAGCGAATATTACGAATTTGAATGTACTTTTTTTAAATATGGCTAAATATTAATTTTTAAAAATATCTATCTATATTACTTTAAAAGCATTAACTCCTAACCTAACTTTAAAAGCATCAACTCCTAGCCTAAATGTTAAAATACTAAATTGCCACTATTCCTCCTTACAACACCCCGCTCTATATACACCCTTTCGCAAAAGCCGGCTCTTCTCCCTGATGCACTTTGAACATACCTCTTCAGCTGCGTTATATATCCATTCGAGAACGACACCACTTCTACCTTTTCCGCAATAAAGAAACACCTCCGTCCAGCAATCTCAAACAGTCAAAACCCACCGCTTCCCACTATTTATAACTCTAAAACTGTAATGCTTTTCCCCATCAAGCACACATCAGTTACAGTTTACACACTGGTATGCAATCGACACACCCTCTCATTCACAATACTGCCTTAATACGTTTTACCTTTTTTCCCTACCAAATTAATTGTTTTCCCTGCACGCAGAAAACTCACAAACACAACATCTTTGCATCTACTCAGCCATTTAACAAGGTGTAAGTTATTTCCTTCTGTATGACATTTCCTTAGTAGTTTAAAAAGTTACAGTCTGGAAGAACACAATATGAAACACATTCCAAATAGAATCATTCCCTTTGTTCCTTCCCCTTGCGGCAATAACGTCTATGATTTTTTGGCGTAGGTATATACATTCCCCTGCCCTTATAACTATAGATTTCCTATATATATGTTACTTCTAACCTTACAATTGCGTTGTTTACATCTTACTTATGCATCACATTCACCCCAACTCTGACTCATATACCTATATCGGCGATTGTTCGTTCATCTGGCTTCATACAATTTTCTGGCAATTTTTTTAAAGAAAAATAAAAATAACATTGTTGCACTCATCTCCTCAGGTACCTGCAATCATCGAGATTCAACCCACATGGCGACTGAAACGGAACTAGCAAAACAGAGTGTCCCAATAAACAAGATACCAAAAAGCTCAGTTGATTTTGTGATTAGAGTCTTAGTTATTCGAAGGGTTCAATAACACCTTACAAGAATTCAAGGCATGAAGGGACTTTCAGAACTATCATATTAGTTGACGAAGAGGTAACAACATTGACACTTTTAGTTACGTTATCGTACTATTGTTCATGTTTCTTGTACTTATGTCACCCCTGCTTAATAATAGAGGACAAAAATTTAAGCAGCACTATTTAATAAGCATATCGAAACATGGAAGGACTCCTTGAAGCCAAATAAGAGTTACTACATTGCTAAATAATGCTTAGATCGTATCAACCCCAATTACTCTTCTGTGCATAAAGAAGTTGAATTTGCCTTTACAGACAACACAATCATAAAAGAGACTGACCATGAGGTTTCAACACAGAAATTCTCTGATGGCTTTTTATCATTAGACGATGCTAATAAATACCTAATGGTGCTATTTTAGGTAACTATCCAAACGTCAAAGTTGTTATTTTCATGCTCCATTACGTAAGTGTTATCACTAATTTACATGAGCTATTTCCAGACTTGATTTGCGCCTTAGTTTCGGTGAGTCCCCTTATTCAAAATGCAACTTCTAAGAGACGGAAAATAGTTGGTACAAATGAGTTGTAAGTTGCAATGATTCATAATTTGTCATCTATATAGTGATATGGTGGTGTCCTAACTTTTCACTCCTAACTGATAATCTAGGATAGATCATACAAGTGTAACTTTTTGGGGAGATTTTGCTGAAAATGACGGTGCATTCCTGAAAAAGCTTAAAGATGATAAATCTATACTGGGCTTATGTGATGTTAGAGTCTCAATCTATAAAGGTATCCAACAGTCTATTGTAGGTGTTTATCGAATAGACATTGACTATAGCTCATGTTTTTTACAATTAACATGTTTTTCTCATACTAGGCCGATTTAGAATCTCTATTGTTCATGTGAGCAGCGTCTTAATCAATCCAATGTTCGAAAAAGCAAACAATATTCGAGCCTGGTACATTACATTATTCACAAATGTGTTCAGCACTGTTACTTTAACCCAACTATCAAAACTAATATTCAAACTACACTTTGCCATTGTAGTCAAGTTAAATCGAACATTGCTATAAGATGGCATAATTCCTCTATTATCATTGTTATGCAATTACATATCACCATAAATTTGGAAAATCTATGCACTGAACACACCTCACTCTAAATGGCTTACACCGTTAACTAACCTCAGTGTAAATACATGTGTGAAATCATGAAGGCCGACAAAAAAGATATTACGGTAACACCAAGTAAGGTAATGTTAAGAATTATAGAAGTTCCGTTGGTCCATATTCTCGATGGGTTGTTGGCTGATTCGCATGTACGTACTAACCGACATTCCACCCCTCTATAAATAAAATTCATTTGTATGTTAAACATTTCACAAATATGGTATATTGGTGTTTTGCAAGATTGTATGTACAAGTTCAAAACAACAATTATAGACATGCTCAATAAAGATGAGCCGTGGTATTTGTCATGCAAAACGAGCCACAAGAAAGTGAAAGTTATAGAAGAGGCTGCAGCTTGTACCAATTGCAACATTGATAATGTAGCATATGAAATGAGGTTCGACTAAGTTAAAACTCCACTAAACATTTACTCCTTACAAAACACATAAACTTGACATATTGAATTATTACCCCTATTTTGAAGATACTGCTTACGACTTGAAGTGTGTGGTGCAGAACAACGTGCTCGAGTCATACTTTTTGAAACGGATAAATATTTACTAGACTGCAACGTGCAAGAGTACGTACAATCAACCTCAATAAAGGTATGATCTTTATTTATAGAGCTGACTGAATATCACGCCATATTTACATAGTCCAATGTGTACCTTACTGGCAACCTTCCAACTAACATATTCAATTGTTTACATCTTATCAAGAAGGAAGAATGTCACAACTATTGCAAATTGGTGTTGAGTAAAGACAAACAATTCAACTTCCTTGTCCGAGTTGATTTGACTAATTCAAACCCCCGAAGGCTTAATTGTTGAAGAAATACATCAAGTGGAAGATAAAGCACCAATTATCATGGAAGAAGAAGTAAAATCAGTGAGGAAGTACAGGAAGAGGGCTAAGAAAACCACAAATGCAGCGGCCCAAATCAACCTAAAGAAATCCAAAGCCAATAAAAATTAGACGTCGTTCTGAATTATGTAACTAAATAATGTGTAGCTTTTACTGTATAACCAATAAGTGTATCTTATTACCGATTTATGTGTGAATTCATATGTGTTAGTTGTTTATATTGCCTCTGTTGGATATTACCTTCATTCCATAAACAACTCTTATGCGATGGCTATCCCTAACTCCACCAACTAGACTACGGTTGTCCACCTCAAGATGCTTACAAATCTATTATGGTTCATATGTACAACGATGACTTCCCAGGAAGATTGAATAATATTCAATTTTCATTCCATTGGGTAAAAAAGTTCCTTCACGCAAGTATACATCTACATAAATAACAAATACTGCCCCATATTGCACTTGTCGTATTTCCATTACAACAGAAACTAACTCTCCAAGGCAACATCTCAACGCAGCAGTTCAGATGTAAAAAAAAAAAACACAACAAATCCAAACAACCCACAACTATCTCTACTAAGTAGGGGTATTTTACAAGTACACCAACTTTACCTGCAGGTACAATTTTACGGGTAAGGGCTAATTAATAACAAAGTTATTATTGCTTGGCTGCAATTAAATAGAACTATTACTTGACGAGTCATTAACCTATGTTCTATATCAAAAAAATCACTAAACTTACATCTTTAGGACAGTAAAATCACTCATATAAAATTATTATTACAAATCACATAATTAATTTGTATATCATGATATAATAATGGAGAAATAGGTCAAAATCACTATCCCATTATAATATCATTTTCAATACATATAACTAATATTAATTAATGTTTTTCAATTGATCAATGACTACTACTTCATTAATGTTACTGTTTGCTAGATTTAATTTTATTAAAAATATAATCTTATAATGCAATTGATATTTAGAGTTAGTTGTTCATTCTTTAAATCGTGACTATGCTATTTAAAATAAAGTAATTTCTTGATAAATTAAATTAACTAATTTTTTGGATATAAAAGCTTACATTGACTGATTTTATTAATAAAAAACTAAGTTTATTAACTTTGATAGATAAATAACTAAAGTTGCGTGACCTTAATAGTTATTATCTCAGTGTAATTGCTAAGAAGCAATTAGAATTACGTAATAGTAAAAATAGTATATTATATCACATTCCTAATTTCCACGAAAGGCCCATATACTGAAAGTCTTGAATCCTGCAAAACCAGAATATTACACTTACTAAATCAGTCAACAGGGGCAAGCAACGCATCAACCAACATATGCGCCTTCTCTAAACCATTGCAACTTTCTGGATGTTTTGCGCTGCACACCAAAAGTTGCCTCATCAATCGTTGCAACCACTTCGACAAACCCCTGTTAAAAATACTATGGCACTGCACCATCTGACAAAAAGAACTCACTAAAATTTACGCCTTCATCCAAATCTTCAGGATCCTCCGATATATTATAGTCGTCACATTCCATACTCCCATCAGTTAAAAAAAAATAAAATTGAGACTCAGCGACACATTCATTTACACAAACTGTCCGCAGGATCAATTTGGGCACTACTCTGTTGTGCTTTCATATTAAATAACACCCGCTAGACTAAAAACATTACACAACAACATCACGCACTGCGAATTACAAATTGTAAGGTTCCCTTAATTTTGTTAACACATTCATAAATAGATCGATTATCCTACCCCTTGCACTCCTCTGTTATGCTCTCATATTAGATAACACCCGTAAGACTAAAAACATAACACAACAACATCACACACTGCAAATTACAAATTATAAGTTTCCCTTAATAATCCTAACACATTCATAAACATATTGATTATCCTACCTCTCTAAACTACATCCAGTAATGTCATATACATCATGCTTCTCATAATAAAGAAAAATATAAAAACCCTTGGTGGCAGTAAAACAATGGCTTCATCTTCCATTTGTTCGTCTATCGTATAGTAGGGTAAAATACACATTTCCATCCTTAAGTTCACGGCTTCAAAAGTAATACGGTAGAGTCCATAGTGATCCCAATTATACATATGATAGACATTGCTTGATGAGCGCAAATCTGACATACAATTTCAAGTGTCTCATTACTCCCTTGGCCACCCCAAAAACCATCCTAAATGATAAGACATAAACAGAGAACAATCCAATAAAAAAGATGCCTCAAGGAGATGTAATACAAGATTATAAGTCATTCGAGATGTAGGGAATAGAGAATGCAATTAGTAGTTACATCGGATAATTATATATGCAGACATTTTGAACATATGATCTGAACATAAGTAATCTTTAGGAGGCTAGGCAACATATTGTGCAAATATGATTTCTATTATATCATATATGATTTAGTTGCTTCGCTATTCGAATTATATTACCCCTATCATCTTACACAAACACTTTCACGCTTCATACATAAAATAGGACAACTACACAACTTATACGTCCTCCCCCAATCCTGCTCTAAAGGTAATACTGGTTTACCACATAACATAATTAACTTGGTGCTACATAATCACAGTATCAAAATTTCAACTAATGAATTTTTACATTCACAAAATGTCATATAAGAGGCCATTAACTCGACGAAAGTTCAATTAAATATGAAAGTGCAACAAAATCAGCAGCCCAAAACAAAAGGTATGTTTACCAACATGTTTGTTTAACGTCAAAATCAAACTTACAAACCAACTAAAGATACTACAATTATAACATCATCACATCACATTGGCACCAGGGGTCAAGCGCAAAATACTCTCGGATGTAGACAGGTCCTTGCGAAGGGTTGAAAATTTTGTGGCATCAACTAATCAAATAGAAGATGGCCACGCTCATGAGCCGCAGGTGAAGAAGCAAAAAAAACTGTAAAACGTATAGTTACATCTGAGGTGAATGCTGACGGAGGTATATTTACTCAAATAGTCCACACTAACAACTTGATATAATTTAGTGGTGTCACCATATATAATATGCGCTCATAAATATTATTTTGCTCTGTGTTATAGGGGTAGCTAATGGGAAATTCACAACAACATCAACTATAATCTGAAGAAAAAAAACAAGAATGTACCTACTGCCATGCTCTGAGGTTTGAATATGAGCCCCCAACCTTCTGTTGCGGAGGTGGCTATATCAATTGAGCACCTAATGAAGTAGTTGATGATTTTTATGAATTATTTGTGGCTGACTCAGAAGATGTCAAGTTATTCCGAAAAAATATACATGCGTATAATAGTATTTTTACTTTTACATCATTTGGAGCTAAGCTCGATAAAGACTTGGCATCTTCCAAGAAAATAGTTTACAATTTCAAGGCACAAGAACAAATATATCATGATCTACCATCATTAATCTCAAACAATGACAGACCATGGTACTTTCAACTATACTTCTATGATACAGACCATGAATTAGCCAATAGAATGTCGGTACAATAAGATACCAATTTATCAGAGAAAATCATGACCAAAATAAGATACATAATGGAGCAAAATCCATATGCAAAATTTTTCTCACAACTTAAAGAACATACAAGCTTTCAAAAACTAGAAATACGCATAGCTGCAAATGTTTCATTAGACCAACGGGTGTATAACAAATCCTCGGTGGATCAGGTGACGGCTATTTGGGTAGACGGTAACAATCCAAATACACCGTTTGAAAGAGATATTGCAGTACACGAGCACTTAGGTTATAAACATCGAGTCAAACATTATTATGGTTGTTATGATCCGTTTCAATATCCTCTAATACTTCCTAAAGGAGAAGGAGGTTGGCATCAAGGAATATAAAAGTGTTTCCAATCCAATCAACAACACTCAAACATCTGCAATAACAAGTTCCCATATAGGTAGATCGTCATTCACAAATACCACAGAGATGTTCGCCAATGAAGAACAAGGTAACCACTTATTAATATAGCCAAGAAAAATATACTTTCATTTGCCTAGCATAGTACAACTTGTAACTTAAAATTTACAGCTGGTACAAACATAATATGGATAAGTTATCTAAGGACAAAAAACCCAAACGACTAGTGGTCATGTAGTTTTCCCATACAAAAATTTTATTCCTAAAGGGACGACGCAAGGAATTAAAGTTCTGTAACATGACTAACATTATTAGTATTAGCAAATACGTAAACTACTTTACTCAAAATATATGTCGACTAATAACTACCTCTGATCTATCATAATTATAATATATTTACGCATTCCTATCTTTTCATACCTATTTGTCAGTTGCAAGAAGAACAATTATATATATCCATGCACCACTTTATGTGCAATTGTAGAAACTGATTGACCATAAAAATGGGTCAAAACAGACCATATGATTTAATTTGTGTGACAAAACCTCCCTCCACATAGTTTACTTTACGGATTAAAATAAAACAAAATGCTCTTTATGACAGTGTTGCATTATCCAGTTATGTCCATGAATTTCCCACAACAATAATCAATAATCCATAACAAGTACTTTTAAATTCATGTAGGTGTACGACACGATACAAAAGGTTGTGTTTCCTGCAAGGAGCACTACTGTTATAAACTACAAGTCCGAACGGGTGACAAGTCCATATTATTACTGTGCGGGAGATTGTTGCAGCAATTTGTTATGGACATATACATCAAAATAGAAACAACAAGACTTGAATATTATTGATTAGAGCAATTAAATTATCGAAGGGAGATACTCCAAGGTATTATTGATAGTGTCATGGCCGGCTAGAGTAGAGGAGACAAGGTAGGACAAAGGGTACTACTACTAGGATTGCTCATTAGAGGCCCTAGGGATATGCGACGACGGTATATGGATGCTATGGCATTGGTTCAAAAGTTTGAAAGACCAGATCTATTCATCACCATGACATGTAACCCAGAATGGGTTGAGATTCAAGAAGCATTGCGTCCAGATCAACTACCTCAAGACAGGCCTGATTTGGTTATCAGAGTGTTTCGAGCGAAATTGCAAGATTTGAAAGACCAAATTTTCAAAAAATAAATATTTGGACCGATTGCAGCACATGTTTTCGTGGTAGAATTCCAGAAGAGAGGCTTACCACATATACACTTACTTCTAATATTTAGAAAAGGTAATAAGATACGATCAGCAAATGAGTATGATAAATACATTACTGCAGAAATCCCAGATAGTGCCACACATAAAAAATTAAGTGCATTAATTATCATACATGGACCTTGCGGGGGAAAACGTAAGACAATCCTGTGTATGAAAAATGGAATGTAAATTTCACTATCCCCGAACATTTAACAACAAAATAATACAAGGAAAAGATAGATATTCGATTTACAGAAGAAGAAATGATGGGAGAACAAGTGAGGTCCGGGGAATGAAGACGAATAACCAATGGGTTATACCTTATAATCCATATTTGTTGATGAGATATAATTGTCATATTAATATTGAGGTCTTCTTAGGAGTTAGAGCAATAAAGTATCTTTACAAATATATATATATATATATATAAAGGACACGACAAATGTGCCGTACACATAGAATCAAATGATGGGGAAAAAGTCATTGATGAAATCAAAAGCTTCCAAGATGCACGATGGGTGTCTCCACCAGAAGCAATGTGGTGAATTTATGAGTTTAACCTAACTGAAATGCAACAACAGTTATAAACCTGCAATTACATCTACCAGGCAAACAAACATGTACTTTACAAATTTTAGTCAAATATTAGATATACTAACAATTTCTAGCCGATTTTTTTTATTTGTTTATAATATACTTACAAAATAATATGTAGTGTGCTACTGGAAGAAGCAAAATCTACAAACTATTGTGGGATCAGATTTTGTAAACCAAACAATGCTTACCGAGTATTTCAAGATGTGCTCTATAGACATTGAGGCTCACAAATGTCTTTACAGAGAATTTTCAGAGCATTATGTTTGAAACTCCCAATCCAAAATTTGGACGAAAAGAAAATCACGCACCGTCATTGGTCACATAAATATTGGTAAGACAATTACACTTAGTGTCTATGTCAATTAAACACACAAACTTTACATAATAAACATATCTACTCAATATCGCAGCGAATCCTAGAGAAGGAGAAAGGTATTACAAAATGCTATTATTGAATCACATTCAAGGGTCAACTTCATTTGAAAACTTACTTACGGTTAATGGAAAACATTGTGAATCTTTTAAGTAGGCAGCCAAAGAAAGAGGGTTATTAGAATCGGATAACAGCATTGCAGAATGTTTACGCAAGGCTGCCACCTTCAAGATGCCCACCGCCCTTCGATGTTTGTTTGCTACAATCTTAGTTCATTGCAACCCAACAGATATCAGATGTCTCTGGGACACATATTACAATGATATGTTCGAAGACTTTCAAAGAAATCATTCCAGCCCAACTGACACACAAATACAATGTACCTTGAAAAATATTAACTATTACTTGGAGAGTATGGGACAAAGTATGGACAAATATGATATCTCTCAAATCAAACAACAAGTACATCAAACTGACCCAGATGAATGTAAAGAAATAATAGAAGAACTGTCCGTGAAGGTGCCAGTTGAAGATGTTGACGTTGAATCAAAGTCGAATTAAGAACAAGCACAAGCTTTCAATACCGTTCTCGAAAGGGTCAACTCAGAAATACCGGGGTTATTCTTTGTAGATGGGCCTGGGGAACCGGGAAAACTTTTCTATATCGGGCATTACTGGCAAAGGTGAGATTAAAAGGTATGATAGCATTGGCATCTGCAACCAGTGGTGTAGCAACAATATTGCCAGGAGGCCGTACAACACACTCAAGATTTGGCATACCACTATAAGCAAATGAGACAACAATGACAAATATACCAAAACAAGGTGGGGGAGCTAAAATAATAAAACAAGCAAAATTAATAATATGGGACGAAGCACCCATGGCTAAGCGACACACAAGTGAAACAGTCGACAGAAGCTTTCGCGATATAATGGATAGCGACATACCTTTTTGAGGTAAAGTCATGGTACTTGGAGGGGACTTCCGTCAAGTTTTGCCTGTTGTACCAAAATCTACACGCGCAAAGACAATAGATGAGATTTTGGTTAAGTCGTATATTTGGCCTTTAATGGAAAAAATTAAACTTTCAACAAATATGCGAGCAAGAGCAGATACAACTTTCAGTGACTTCTTGCTTCGTATTGGAAATGGAGAAGAAACCACAATACATGATAATTTAATAACACTTTCAAAACAAATGACTGTCCAACTAAGTCAAGATAGTAATCCAGAAGAATCATTGGTCACGAAAATATTTTCATCGCTTCAACAAAATTATAGATCTGCTAACTATATAACAGAACGGGAAATCTTAGCAAGTAGAAATAAATTTGTAAATAACCCAAATGAAATGATGATTGGAAAATTCCCTAGAGAAACCAAAACATATATCAGTTTTGAATCAACGGAAGATGTTACCAACAACTACTATTAAGAAGAATACCTCAACACCTTAACACCAAATGGACTCCCACAACATAGGTACATTATCAAATCCTTCTAAACTTGAACAAATGTCTTATTATGTTACTTCATAGCGTAAAAAAGAAGTCAACAATTACGTGCTTACAAAAACATAACAATTAATGAATCTTTACATTGTACAAATTAGGTTAGTGCTGAAAGAGAATGCGTCATCATGATGCTGAGAAATCTAGACCCCGCAAATTATTTATGCAATAGGACACGATTAATTTGTAGAGGTTTTGACAAGAACGGCATACATGCCGAAATAACAACAGGACAATATGCCACAAAGCAAGTGTTTATTCCAAGGATACAACTATCACCACCCGATAAAGAAGGATATCCTTTCAAATTTATTCGGAAACAATTTCCAATACGTCTATGTTTTACGATGACAATAAACAAAGCACAAGGTCAAACAATACTGAATGCTGGATTGTACTTACCACAACATGTTTTCTCACATGGTTAACTGTACGTAGCACTATCTATAGGAATATTTATGGCGAAAACAAAAATATTGATCATGACTGAACAACCAGATCAGCACAAAGGGACGTACACAAAAATAATTGTGTACAAGGAAGTTTTAGGCAACATTTGATTACTACTAAGAATTGGAAGCAATCAAACATGGAAAAATGCACACACACAAAATGCAGCAAATGAAAGCTTAATTGGATGTATTCAAACGTTTGGTGGAAGAAGAGACTATATGAACAACACCAGAGAACTAGCAAATATGACATTACACTTGTGTAGATTCAATTATGTAAATATACAGTTCAATTATTAAACACTATTTAAACGGGACATGTTATTCATGACATAACATAACTAACAATCCAAATTGTTAGGTCCTGCAAAATTATTTGCAAACAAATGTCGTAACAATAGATTTATAATACGACCCTCGCCTATACATGTGTTACAATGCAACACAAAGTTGCGTGACCCGTCCTTAAGTATGGCGTACTGAATAATGAAATACAAAGACATGTTATGTACAACTGAAATACACATTATCGATAAACTTCTCCGTATATGGGGATGTCAACACTTGGCATACACGTCGAATGCACGACCACCTCAGAGCATCTCCAACCCTATCATCTATTTTACTCTCCAAATATCGAGTTTTCTATTTTTTCAAACAACCAACTCCAACCCAATTCTCTATTTTACTCCTTAAAAATGAATCTTTTTCTCTCTCCTCAATATTATATTATTATTTCTATTTCATTTTTATTTTCTTATTTCATAATATAAAAATAATTTCTTCTCATTGCAAATAATCACTCTATAATCTTTATGTAATACAAAATTTCATTTTTTTTTCAAATTCTTCATTTAATATAAAATTATATTTTAATCTAAATTTCTAAATAACATAAATTACAATAAATATTACATATAATACATATTAATGAAAAATTCAAATAAAAGTGAAATCATTAATGAAATATAATTACATCATAAATATTGTATCATCGTAAAATTTATTTTAAATTTTACATAAATACTCAACTTTCAAGACTATTACATTACTCTCATAAAAGTTCTATTAATGTACTACGGAGTTCAAAATGAGCAATTTTTTGTCCTTATATTTTTAGGTGTAGCTAAAAATTATTTAAATTAACAATTTCATCTTGTATCCAATTATTTCGTGTACTAATTTACTTCCCCTATTTCATTTTGAACTATTGCATCAAATATTTTCATGTTCATTAAAAAGTGTAGTTTAATAATTTATCACTATAACATAAAAGTAGATTGTTTGAATTATCATGTAAATTTTGTGCAATTTAAGTTACATATTTAAAATGACAAAAAAAAATTAAAAAATTAAATTAAAAAAATTGTTAATTCTGGATGAAAGTAGTATACTTATCAATTATATGTTTTAGATGTTATATTACTTAGAAAATAATTACAAATATTAGAGACTTAATTAATAATCTGATATAATCTAAATAATATTAAAATAACTTTAAATTACACATTTAAAGTGACAATTTTTTTTTGAAAATAAAATAGAAAAATTATTAATTTGGGTGGAAGTAGTAACTTGTTAATAATATATGTTTAGATGTTATATTACATTAGAAAATAATTACAAATGATAAAGACTTAATTAGTAATATAATAGAAATAATATTAAAATAATCAAAAAGTAAAATAGAGAGGCGAATAGTAGTTTTCCAAATTTGGAGAACTACTATTCACCTCTCTATAATTGAAGAATAGAGAATGAAAAAGAGATTGCTTGGAGAACCCATTCTCTATTTTACTCTCCAAATATAAAAAATAGTGAGTAAATAGAGATGGATTGGAGATGGTCTAACGTTACCATGCACCTTTGCCATTAACAAAATATTACACAAACAGTCATAAATTCCAACTGTCACATCATGGACAGTCACCAACGACCATCCACCAACATACGCACCTACTCGCTAACCTCTCTTTAAAAAAAACCCAGTGCAAATTCAGTAAGAAACAGAATATTAGACCTTCCAACTGGCGTTTGCGAAATTCAATAACAAATCTTCAAATGGTCCTAAATCACTCATAGCAGCGCCACATGGGTGGTCAAACACATCAGGACAACATGTGCCTACTACTTTGAATGATCCCACATCTCCAAAAATAAAGCTGCCCCCTGCAAAAGTCAAATAATAATATATACTTGCACTTGTAAAGAAACGGTTCACACACAGAGCATTGCAGTTGTGACTAAAACACTACCACAACGACAGACGAGCTACAGTGAAGCCCAAAGCTGATTGTTACAAATAGAGTAGGAATACATTTTAATGGTTGTATCAACCTCAAAACGAGGCAACCATGTGCAATGCACGTGCGGTAAACCTAGTATATTTTTGAAAGAGTGAATAATTTACATGGGCAAAAGAGTTCTAGTATTTCGAAAATTTAAAGAATTACTTGTTATATACTCCTATAAATTACTATGATTAAGAATAAAACATATTTTTGGATGATAAAGTAAAATATATTGCTAACTTGTTCAATTATTTTTTTCTTATCCAATTACATCTTATTTTACTTTTAAAACAACACTAAATATTTGAATTGTAGAATAAATCATAATTATTCTGCAACTAACTCTTCAAATTTCAAATTTATTAACCACTCGGAAGAAAATATACAAACCGAAATGTAAGCAAACCACACAATTAAAATTGCCCTCGAAATGAATCATTGCTGGGATTTTTTTCCTTTTATAAAAATAATTATGTGATTTAACTCAACATAGGTAAAATTGCGTGAAAAGATATGAACATATTTATTTATTTCTCGTTAATTGTTGTCATTGAAGGAGAAAGAAATGTTACATATTCCGATGTTATTGAGTCGTTTGTTGGTCAATTTTTATTAAACTAACCTTCAAACAATATAAATGTTTATATTTTTTTTTAGAATGACTTTATGATAGTGTATTATATTTTTGTTACGAACTTTTACTTATTTGGTTTAAGATTTAGGTAATTTTGATAGTTTTCATGACTTGTGATTTTTTTAATCGTTATTAGAAAAATACAACTTAAAAATTCAAATTGCATATCAAAACAAAACTTTAATTTCATATCATATGATTTCAAATCATAATTTCACCTCTCATGACCAAACAAGTCCTAAAAAAAGTAACGGAAAAATATAAATATACTCCCGAACTATCATAAATGGTATGTAGATATTCTCTGTTATACTTTAAGGTTATATATATTCTTTCCGTCAATCTTTTGAATTGTGTATAACCTTAAGGTTAACGAATGGACATGTGACATCATCTAAATAATTTTACCCAAAATTATTTTAATTTTTACCCATAAATTAAAAATTCATCTATCACAATCTAGCCCATTGATGAACCCACCCATGACCCATATATCTTAAGCCGTCTTGATAGAGAGGCAGAATGGAAAGGAAAAGAGGTTCACGACCAACATGTACCAAGGAGAAACCATAACAAGTATTGGTTACGATAGGATCAAGAATTATATATATTTTTTGAATTGGAAAGAGAGGTGAAAGTTCTTGGCAATGTAGCCAAAATGGACTTTTTTATTTCACCCGGTATCTTGAATCTACATTGGAGCTTCGACTAAATTCGAATCGCGCTCTGCAGGGCCCATTCGGGGGTGGTGCTCCCAACAGGATTTTCTCCATACTCAGGGCTCGAACCTGAGACCTCTAGTTAAGGGTGAAACACTACAACCAGTGCACCACAACCCATGTTGGTAGCCAAAATGACTTGAATAGTGAATCCAACTGAAGAAAGAAATGTCAAACTGCCCAAATCAAGTAAAATTGACTAAATTGAAAAAGTTGAACTGAACCGAAGACAAATCTCACATTTTTTGTGATAGTAACAACTATAACAAGTCCACGGGCCACAATGTTGGGAAAATGTTGTTCTTGTATTGGATTAGGCTCTAAGTATGTTGAATCAAGAGCTTAAACAGGGTGGAGGGTAAGAATGGGCCTAGTGAGGCTTGACGGAGGGTCGAAACTCCTCTTCTTAAGCTTTTGTCTCTGAGAGGATTGAACGTGCCACGAACAACTGTGATTTTTATTGAAATTGTCAAATTTGTTGGTCGTGTGGTGTTGAAACAATGCTAATTCTCTTCAAAAGCAATTGGAATTAGTTGAGTCGAGCTGGAAGCCTAAGACAACATTTGTTGGTTTGATGCGATATAGAGAGAAGAAAATGACATAGAGGGATTTTTCGTCGTTTAAATTTGGGTTAGGTGTTTAAGATACATGGATGAATTAGATTATGATAAATGGATGGTTTTTAGTTTATGTGTAAGAATTAAAATAATTCCAAGTAAAATCATTTTGATGAAGCTACATATTCGTTCGTTACTCTTAAGAGTATACACAAACCAAAAAAATTAACATAAGAGTATATATAACCTTAAAATACAAGAAAAGATATTTACATATTATTTATAATATAACTTGGGGATAGATATATATCTTTTTCCGAAAAAATAAAGGACAATATTATAGAATAAAGATTGAATTACTATACATAAAATAAAGGCTTAACCCATCGGTAGTCCCCTAAACTTGGCACAATGTTTCACTTAGACACCTTAACTGAGCGATGTTTATTTTAGACACCTCATGTAGGATTCCGTTGTGTTATTTTGACACTTTTTTTAATATCAGCAAAAACATATAATGTGTGTGAATTACACTTGCCAATGACGTGTAAAGTAACAAATTAAATGACAACATTTGTCATTTGTGTCAAAAATAATTTTTAAATAATTAATATTGAGTAAAAATAAAAAGTGACCAATGAAATAATGACACGTGATATTTTCCCCCGAATAAAAGTAAATAAAATTTAAGCCAACTAAAAGAAGCCCCCAACAAAACACCCCACCCCTGACCGTCTTCTCCAAAGCCCCCCCACCCCCGATCGTCTTCTCCTCCCTCCGATAGTCTTCTCCAAACCACCCCCGACCCACAACCCCCGATCGCCTTCTCCAAATACACTTCCTCCCACCCCCCAATCACCTTCTCCAAACCCCCAAACAAACAAATCCCCTTTTTGATTTGAATTTCTGTTTTGGGGTCTGCAAAATAACCCCTGGCTCCCCCGCTTCGCTTTCTCCAAAGTCCTATCCCTTTTCGCAGAAATTATAACTCCCATCCACACCTACATGCTGCGCTTCGTTGAATTCACTTCCCGCAAATTATCGAAATAAGCTTTTATCAATCTTTCTTAAATTCACTTTGCCGTAAATATTAAATTTTCCATGAAAGAATTTTACGAATGAGTTTATTCTTAAATTTTAAAAATATTTTCCGTCATTTTTGTTGAACAATGGATGAAATTTAATTTGGTCAAAATGGTGGCTGAAAATGGGGAAAAAGATAAAAACATAATTAAAAATTAACTAAATAATCCTTTCACGCCCCTATCAATGAGTGTATCACACTCATTATGTCATGTAAACAAAGAATGTTAAAATGAAAGAGCGAGATTATATATTAGGTGTCTATAATGAATATCTCTCAGTTAAATTATCTAAATGAAATATCGTGTCAACTTTATGGGCCATCAATAAATTAGGCCTAAAATAAATAAATAAATTTAGATAGCCAATTAACTGAGCTAATAATATTCACTATACTCGAAAGTTGGGACAAAGAAGAAAAAAAAAGGGTGAAACGGAGTTGTTGGCAAATTAGGGAGGTTTATGCCGGAAGCTGCCAGGGTTTTAACTAAAGGGAAGTGAAAAGAGTGTAGCCACAATTTATCTGCAAAGCTCCAAAGCCGGATTCTTTCTATTGCATGAGCAATAATGGAGGGCGTTAGGCTTCGATTGTCGTTCAATGACCCTGACATTCTCAGCGACTCGCAGAAATCTGAGGGTTTCGTAAAAACTTGGCTTCTCCTCAAACCCCATCAGCACAGAACTGTTTCTGATCTTTCTTCTTATCTTCTCCACACTTTTCAGCTCCATGATTCTTGTCCTAATGGCATCCTCCTCTCTGTAACTCTCTTTTCCTCCGCAAGTCATGAGTTCTAAATTTTTTATTTTTTTAATGTTTTCTTCGTTTTTGAAAAATTTCTGTTGTTTACTGCTCTAGTTTACTTAAGTGTTGCTTCTAGCTTATCAATTTTGTATCCGATGTTGTGGTTTGCTTCTTTGAGCATTGCATTGCAAATGTTAACTTATGCCTGTGCCCTAAGTTAACGAAATTGTCTAAGTTTTGAGTAAGTTTTCTTTCATTCTGGAGTTTTTTTTTTTTTTCCTCCTGTTGATTACCCCTTTTGTTTCCTTCAGCTATGTCATCTAGCTTATCATTTTCGGATTCCGTGTTGTGGATGTCTCTGAAACTCACTCCCTCTCTTTTATACTATCCTTGCTTGTGCTTTTAAGTTGAAAAAAGTTGATTTTTTTTAATATTTCCTTCCATTCTTGAGTTGTTTACTTCTTTTGTGTAAGTATGGCCTGTAGCACATTTTTTTTTCTATCTTGTTGGTGCCTGTAACTGCTTCCTTCCTTTCTATCTCTGCATGTTCCCTAAAGTTTGAAAAAAGAAGAAAACATGAAGCTTTTTTTGGGTTTTGAGCTTTTTCTTCTGCTGACTGCTGCTTTGTTTGCTTCAACTGTGAACCCTGCCTTAGAGTAATTTTTGAATTGGGTGTCTTTGGTGTGGAGGAAAATATTTTACTGGAAAATGCTTTCCTTGATGAAATCATTTTGTAGTGCTTGGTTACGTTGAATTGTGGAAAACATTTTCTCAGGAGAAATATTTTTTCAAAAAATGACTTGGTTCACTTATTGCCGGAAGTTATTTTCACTTGCAAATATCTCTGTTCTTACTCCATAGTTACTTGCTTCAACCAATTGGCATTGTTGTCAACCTTTGAGACTTCAAAGTAACACCAAAACCTATTCTTATTTCCCAATGTTATGGACAAGGGTATTCTCAGGTAACTCAACCTTAACCAAGCACTAACTTTATGGAGAAGGTCTTCTTCCATGCCAAATGCACCCTGAGTGTTGTCGGTTTTCTTTTCTAAGAACTATGGTTCTCATGTACAGTTGATTGATTTGCAGCGTCTCTGTAACTGCCTCATTCTATTTTCTTTGATTTCTGCATTGTCCTAAGTGTAAATTAACTTATCTTTTTGACGTTTCCTTCTGTTCTTGAGTTGTTTCCTCCTGATTACTGCTTTGTTTGCTTCAACTGTGTCTCCTGGCTTATCGTTTTCTTATTCAGTGCTGTGGGTTTCCTCTCTGAGCGCTATGTTCTTTGTGCACTTGGTTAACTGTGTTGTTGAGGTTAACTGAAAAGAACATTTTCTCTGTCTTGATCCTCACTGTCTTGTCTTGTCATCTCATGCAGATGGATGGTTTTGTCTTGCCTCCTTTTGAGTCAACATGTATTTTGGAGGACAAAGATGTAGTCAGGTTTTTGTTTGTTTTTAAATTTGTTTCTCATGGTTTATCTGTTTCTGGTGTAGATTGAATGTTCTAATCTGGTTTTTACTTTAGTGTGAAGAAGAAAACAGGACATTTAGCTATCGATGGAAATAATGGACCAAATGTGATTTTAGCTGTCGAAAGAAATAATGTTCCCAATGCAGTTGAAAATCTCCAAATTGTTGAGACGCAACCTTTAAAGGGTGGACCGTTGTTATTGGCAAATGAAGCATTTGATCATGGTGCTGGAGGTTATGAGTCTTATGACAGTGAAGAGACTGAAGATGAGTCTGAAAAGGAGGAAGAGGCAGAACGAGAGAAAGATACTTCACACCAGGAAAATGCTTTGGCTGGCAATTCAATTTCCAAAAAAAGAAAAGCATCAGAATTGCTTCCTAGCTCAAAGTAATTCTTGACTTCTTGTTTTGGGGTGCCTGACTTGCCTAGATTTGTAGGCTTTAAATGCACCTTGTAAGTATTCTTAACTCATTTTTTTTTTGTAAGTATTATGACTTATTAAATCTTTGCTCATCATAGGAAAAAGAAACACCGTTCTGATGTTAAGGAGAAGCTTGATGAGCAGACCAAGAAACAAGAAGATCTTACTAGAAAGAAGCAGAAGGTATCTGATTCAAATAACAAAGATATGGAGAATAATAAAGGAAATGCTGAGGATAATGAGGACAGTCATGTGACACCCAGCATGAAGAAGTATGTCCTTTGGAAGCTATTATTTCTTTCTATGAATTATTACGGTATATTTTTTTTGGTATATGTTCTCTTTCTGCAAACCTTCTTGGTGCATTACTTTTGGACTGGCTGTGTGGTCATTTCTTGTTTGAGGATCCATATCTTTCATAAAGTTTCAAATACTAAAAGAAAATTGAAGGTATTAACTCTCTTGGTTCCATTTCCGGGTACTTTTATTACGTATTCGCTTTTCTAGTTGCTTTCTGTATCAGTGTGTTGTTCTATTGTACGGACAATATTTTTTGCGTTTGGACTTTACTGTCCTATTTAAAAGGAACCAACCTATCTTTCCGTGTCAGGCTTGTATGCTTACCAGTCCAGGTTCTGCAGGTGAATATTTGAATTGTTTTTCTGCTCCATATTATTTCATGTTTCTTTGTCCCTAATTCTAACTTTTGGTTGTGGTGGTTTGACAAGGTTAGTCTTTATCACACGAAAAGGGGTAATCAGAATTATATAGTACAATGTGACATTTATGTATAAAATTGCGAAAATTGCTTATCCTTTGCTGTGGAGACCTCCACTTTCGTGCAATGCTTACCTTCTGTCTCTTGCCTGGTAGAGGCATCTGCAAGTGCGAGTTTTGTCTCCTTTTTATTCTTGCATGAATGTATTTGATGTCTCCCTTGTTTCAAAGTTTCTCTCTTTTTGTAGAAATGACGAGCTTAAAAAAAACGGTGTGGAGAATATAGAGGCGCCCCCAAACACTGATGCGACTAAAAAAAAGGTTCATCATAGCTGTCTTTTTCCATCCATCTTTTGTTTTTTCCTTCACATAGAATTCTTTACACAATCATTCTATTGGTGGGAGGAGTTTGGAAAAAACAGTCCTAAATTTTGGTGGATCTTTTTTTTGATGAAGTATGTAGATTCATTACAAGGCATCAAGAAGATGCAAGCTTTACAAGGATAGATCAGCTAAGCTCACAAAAAAAGGATTTGTAGCCTCTTTCTAAGCTATAGGGCTAACAAAATCCAAGAAGAGTTCTAAATCTGTGCAAAGCAGTTAGATTAATATTTGATCTTCACTACGCATGAGATGCTTACTCAGAAAGGCTAGATATCACAACAATTAGTAATAAGGGGCACTTGCTCTTAGTCAAACTCCCATAAGATTGATCAGATTCTATAGTTGTAACTTATTTCTATTTGCCAGTATGGTTCAATTTAAGTGTTTAACATCTTGAACGGACTTAACGTGTTTGAGAGGTAATATTCTCATCTTCACCTATAGAGATCATGGGTATATTGAGCAGAAGGGGACATACAATAGCTAGTTTATGCAGTCGTAAATCATGGTTTAGACAAAGGATTCTGAGATTTCTGTGAGATGTAAAATATGGAAGATGGAAATGGTATCTCAACAAGATGGCTTCACTCTATCATATGATGTATGTTCCCAAGTGGATGACTTAGTGGTTGAGGCAAGGAGTCACGACTGGGAGATCCCAGGTTTTTACCAACTGCAACACTCAGTGTGAGCCCATCTCTCCAACCTTGGCCAGGAGGATTATCCGACTCCTATGGTTGTGGGCTGTAGCAATCTAGCTGGCCGGACATCATCATCAACAACAACGCACCCAATGTAATCACACAAGTACGGTTTGGGGAGGGTGTGTATGCAGCCCTCTACCTTGTGAAGGTAGACAGGGTGTTTCCTATAGACCCTCGGCTCAAGTAATGCATCTCAAAAATCAAGTATGTAAAGAAAATACAGTCGTGAAGAAGTCATGCGGAAAAACATTGAAGAAGAGGACAGTAGCAACTTTTTTTTTTTTTTTCAAAAATGCTCCCAAGCACTCTTCCCAAGGTAACCTTCTAAAGGTCCCTTGCGGACCTAGACTTCTTTTTTGGTGGTTTCTGATCGCCAGAATCTCTCATTCTTCCTCATTTTTCTTCTTCTCTTCCTCTATTCGACTTTGTTGTTTCTTTTGATGGAAAACAGATGCTATTACAGATCTGGTGAAAATCTTACGACCTTACTGAAACCATTTCTAAGTCGGAAGTGTCATATGATTGGGTGAGAAGTGCGAGACTTTCATTGAGGAGGCTTACCTTGAGCAAAGGTGCCTTACTTTAGGTCTGCAAAAGACTTGGAGAAACCTCAGAGAATATGGGTAAAACTTTTAAGTTTAACAAATATGAAAGGTTCATTTCTGTTATAGCTGTCAAGGGACATGGTATATCTGAATTCTGAGGTCATTATTCCTTAGAATAAATTTAATGAAGGGTAGGGGAATCTTGCTAAATTTTTTGAAGAATTTATTAGCAGAAAAGCAGGTGCTCATTTATTATAAGTGGAGATACATACAAAAAATTTACAGAAGGGGAGGGGAACTTTAAGGAAGCTCTGTACAATAATAAATGGTCAGAAAGGAAGATGCTAGTGGATACAGAGATCACTCTGATGAAAGTAACTTCTCAAGATGATGATACAGATCTTCTGTGTAGGTGCTTAGTTGGTTGATTCTGTGGCGGGGTTGAGATTTCCGCACGCAATGAGGTGAGAAACTAGGCTCAACAGTGCTGGAAGGGAGCCCTGAACATTCAGGTGTTTGATATGAATGGGTACCATTTTCTCTTTGAGTTCAAGTTGAGGAAAGCTGAAAGCTGCTGAACATGTCTTGATGGATGTTTGAAGAAGACAGGGTCTTCTTTATAACTTGATTGGTGGTATCTGACGAAGGATGCGGTACACTCAAGCACCATATTTGACTGGTTTTGGATTAGGAGTTTAGGTTTGCCCTTACATCTTTGGAACAAGAAGGTGATGAAGGAGATAGGAGACACGTGTGGGGGTTGGCTGGAAAATGAGGAGGAGACGAAGCTAAAATTTATCTCCAATGGGGCGCATATCAGGGTACGAGGTCCAGCAGGTAAAATACCTCAAAATATCGACATAGCCGATGGGAATCTGATATATATATACACTACCAATCTGGTGCGCAGCGCCACTTATGTTCAGATATGCATCGAAGGAGGAGGGTGACAGAGAGGGAGTTGGGGCTGGCATGGGAGACGACGTTGTATCTCTAGGAGAGCTGCCGCGGATCCTTGAGAACGAAGCAACAAAGGGGAAAGAGGTTAAGCTCTTTTGTCCATTGGCTAAAGAACTGATGGACATAACAAAGGGGATTAATATAAGTTGCCACATGTTAGGCACATGCTCTCATGGGAATTTGAATGTTGTAGGTTCACAAATGGAACCTACTATGGATTTTTACAAAGGGAAGGATGGGCTTTGTGGCTCCTTGGGTGATCCGGCTATCCAGCTAGATTAGCCCGGTCAAAACAAATAAAGAAATGGGCCTAGTTAAATTGGGCCCGGTCTGGGTTTGAACTCTTCTTTGAAGGGATCAACCCCAGTGCCTTTTATAGAGTCTATTTCATTAACCCAGGACTTGGAGCCGATGTACTTGACGATCAGCGGAAAATCTGGAAGTTTGCATGAGAATGGAGACTCAAATCTCTGAGGAATTAAATCCAAAATGTTCAAAGTAGTCTGAGCAGAGTGGTCAAGCACGACCAAATGCTGAAACTGATTGAAGAAGTTGAAGCAACAGCTCACGTTGAGGGGGAAGATACATGTGGGGTAGATATCACAGGACAACTGGAGCAATATGTCTACTTTCTCTGCTTCAAATTGATGATACATCCCGTGAAGAGGAAGTGCAGGAAAAAACTAGTTTATGGGTTCATCTAAATGTCATTAAGCTCAATCAATCAACTGTTTGGGGCATCTTTCAAGGGCTGCGGGAAAGAGGGATGGGGTTCAAGGGATTTAAGGACAAGGTGAGAGCATGGTGGATCTCATTTTCATTTATTTTCACTAGGTCCGTCCAATAGATTAAAATTTACTTTTTGCTTAATCAATTAAAAAATATTTTTTCTAAAATGTCAAATATCCGTTTTAAGCATTAAAACTCTTTCCAAAGAACTTTTGGCTGTGAAAGTTCTGGATTGCCAACATGATGTATGTTTTTGTAATATCCCAGCGGTGAGTGCAGAAACTCATGTTGAAACCATATGGCCTGGAGCTTTGTTAGTGGCATATAACTTGATTACATCCAGAACCTCCTGTTCCTCAAAGGGCCTCTGAAGCCATTCCCTTTCCTGCTCAGTGGTTTCAGAAATCACTCCTCTGTGAAATTGAAACCAAGCCTCCAGGTTTCAGCTTCTGTTTCTGTATAAATCTGGTTGCAGAACCTGATAATTTCATCTTTGATATCTCTAGTGTCCACTACATTTCTCCTTCAACCACTAGGTGGTCAGTGTAGTTGTTTCTCTTATGAGCATTTGAAGATCTTTGGAAGAATTTTGTAGTTTTGTCTCCATGCTTCAACCATTGAATTCTGGATCTTGCCTTCAATGTACTTCTTCATATATAGCCATTTCTTCAAGTTCTGTTGAGAGTTTAGCTTTTAAAGCCACTTCTTAGATTTCGTTATTGTTGTGCATTGTCAATCACTGGCACTTGATTGATATTGTTGTTCTTTTTCATTGTCAAGTTCCCCTTGGTAACCAAATTCCAATCTTTTATTTTGATCTTCAGTGCCATTAACTTACTTGCTAGAATGTGGTCTGGTCTACCTTAAGGTTCAAAGGAATCCCACCAGCATTTAACCTGCTCTTTGAAGCCATCCACTCTTAGCCACCAACTTCCAAATTTAAAATAAGACTTAGTATTGTCCCAATTCTTGCATCTCAAGGATATAGGCCAGTGAGCTGTGATGACCTTAGGAAGAATTGTCTATTGGATATTTCTAAATTCTATCCTAGATTGCTGAGTCCTGCTGCCTCCTCATGCCCCAGTGAATTGCCTACCATTGAGAGGAGGGCCTATCAGCTCCATTTCCTCCATGAAATTTGAGAAATCTGACTTACTTTTGGACTGTGAAGTGGCATTCTTCTCTTCAGAGGTTAATCTAGTTTTGTTGAAATCTCCACAAGCTACCCAAAAGTCACCACATTGTCCCGTGGTAGCACCAATTTCCTCCCATAAATAAAGTCTTTCTCTTCTAGAGTTTGGAGCATAAACTCCAGTTAAACACCATGAGAAGTCTTGTGCCACTGCTTTGAAGCTACATGTTAATGAGCGAATACCAGTGCATATGAGCTCTCTTTTCCCAATTCTGTTATCCCACATGATTAAACCCCCCTCTTGTGCCACTTGCCTGTAGACATTCAAAATGTATCCATTTGTTTGCTCAAATTTTCTTTTGGTGAAATGAAAATCCCAAGAGGCTGGTTTAGGTAAAGGAACCCGAGGCATTACGACAAGTGTCTTCTGATGAAATAGTTGTGAAGATTCCAAATGGAGGTTCATGCTGTATGGAGATGGGCAGTCAGTGAAATATATGGGGTTGAAGGATCTTGGTGCTCAAAAATGGTGTCCTCCACTTAGGGAGTCTGTATGTGAGTCAGGATCCTTTGACCATTTTTTGTAAATAATCATCAGATCGGAAATGGCCTGAATACCTCTTTCTGAAATAATAGCTGAATAGGTCATGACACACTCAATGAACTTTTCTTGACATTTTCAATCTGATACAACACCAGAATGCAACTGTAGCCAAGGTGTGAAGTCAAATGGTTGGAACCTAAAGTTTTAGAAGATTCCTCAATGATTGGGAAATCAGCAAGCCATTTGATTTCTTTAAACTGCTGGAGAATTTTGAGGGCACTTCTCTGCAAGCATACCAGTTGATCTGGAGAAGAATATTAAAGGTATTTGCACTGTAAAAGTCCTCTTATGCAGACCTAAACTACACTAGACAGCAGCTAGATTGTTGGCACTGGAAGCACATTTGGAAGTTGAAGATACCCTAGAAGGTAGTATGTTTTTGTTTGCTAGTGGTAATAGATGTTCAGACCCAAAAAAACCTAAAGTAGAAGGGTATGCAATTTGCTCTAGATGTTTTTTGTGTGAGAAATAAGATGAAACCAACAATCATCTGTTTTAGCACTGCCTAGGCACTGACATTAGATGGAAACAATTCATGAGTATGAAATGTTTGAAATGGACTATGCCTAGAACAACTGGGAAAATACTAACCAGTTGGAATGATCCTGTGAGCATGGCAAGGCAGAAGAGCAAGTGGAGTCTAATGTGAACATGCATTTGATGGACCATCTGGAGGGAGAGAAACTCAAGATGTTCTGAAGACATTAGCAGCACTGAGCAGAAGATTAAGATGAACTGTATTTTGAAATTTCACTTTTTGTGTAAAGAAGGTTTCTCAGATGTAGTTTCTATTTTAGACACCATGGGATCCTTGTATTGGGGTACTAGACCTTTGTTGTAAATGTTTTCCTACTTTTACGCTCCCTTTGTGCTAATCATTTATGATATTGTTACCTTAATTATTTTGGAGGCATTGTGTATTAAAAAACTATATAGCATTGTGAAGCTAGTACAATAGTGTTCTTTTGGCTAGCTGGGTGTTGTTTGTGGTTTAATTTGTTTTATTTTGTATATTAGTATAGACGTGCTGTCTACTGATAACTTTACCTTCACATATCCAAAATAAAACATAAAATCAGGGCGATTGCATTTCTCAAATTTACTTTTAAGATCTGATTAATTGTCTTCAAGTGCTAACTTAAAATGTCAATTCTCTGTCAGGGCCCTAGTAGAAGTGCCAGGAGAAAATCTGCTAAAAGGCGATGGTTGCGAGAGATGGCCAAAATTAAGGAGAAGAACGCAGATGCTGAATCAGAAGGACTGGTAAGTGATCTAATGGCGCAAATATGTCAACTATTACTGCCATACAATGTAACTATTGCTGGGTAAATTTTTCAGCGGAACTGGAAAGAAATGCAGGCTAAAGCTGGAAAGGGAGAGCCTAGCTGCCAACCAAAGGAGCGATTGAATGACGGGGCTAATGGTCAACTTCTGGGACACGTGAGTAGTAATGTATATTGATAAAACTTACATTCCTGTTACTTCTGCGTCATGTACTGGAAACTTGACTCATCAAACTTTGCAGCGAAATGGGAAGCAGCAGAAAACTAAAACTAAAAAAGAAGAGGTAACTGGCCAACCAAAGGGACTTGTGAGTGATCTAACATAAACAAATTATTTATCTGCTCTATACTTCTGTTTCTGTTGACAATACATGAGTATGTAGCTGCAATGGAAGCAATTTCATGGTGAAGATAAGAATGGAGATTCAAACGAAGAAAAACATGCAGTAGAGAAAAGCAAATCGTGTGGACAATCATGTCAAAATAGTGACACAGAAGATGAAGTTGTTCCAGTTGAAATAAGGCCTGGGCATATTCGCTTTGAACCTGTTGGAAAAGGTCTTGTACCCCTCTTTGTTAAGACTACGTGGTCTTCCAATACAAACATATTTATATTTACCTGTAACTCTCTCCCACTTCAGTAACTATTATGCAATCTTGTATTTTATCAAATGATTCAAATTATAAGCTGATTCAAGTTAAAGTGGGTCATAATTTTGGTGCTTGTCATTGGCATTAATCTTTGTTCTGTCCTTGCCAAGGGAGTAGGTATAAGATGCTCAAATTCGGTGCGGCATATGACTGGTGCAGTGGGGCTTGGTTTAATATAAGTAGTTGCTTATTAGTTATTGGTTTTCCTTTTCGCTTGTCTTCCTTTTCCCTCTCCTCTTTTTTGCAGGTGTGGGATTTGGATTGTGTATTATTCCTTGCCTGCTCTAGAAAATGAATCTGATTTTCTTTTTTTCCTCTATAAAAAATAATTCTGATTCAATGGTGTCAGTCTTGTATCATTTTTATTTTGTGGAAAAGATCTAACATATGGATATATCTTCTGGATGTTGCAGAACAAGTTTCAAAGCAGAGTCAAGAAGAAGTGGTACGTTTTGCTCAAGTTGTTCTGTGATGCTCTTTTTCTAGATTTCTTCTTCAATGTTGTATCTCTATTCTGAAAGAAGAGTTTTAAATCTTGAAATCCAAGTTTTTTAGCATACCATTTCTCAAGAATATCTTGTGCAAAATCCCAATGTGTCAAGCAATTAAAAATTTAACTTCGTATTGCTTAAAGGCTTAGTGGAAGGTTACGTGAAAGATAAAGAGGGAGGATTCAAACATAATTTTTCCATGATGAACATGGCCTGAAAATGAGTTTGTGCTACAAAACAAAGTCATGCATATATATTTTCTAGAAGCTTGCATAATGCTATTAATCTTATTGGTTTTTTCCATATCTCAGATGTTGGATAACAAACGCTATATGTTGTATTATACTAACAGATTGGAGAAAAGAAAATAATCTGGAAACCCTATTTTCATCCATTTAAATATTTGTGTTTATCTTTTATAATCGTTATCAATGTTTCTATAGTGTTTCATTGTTGGTGGATAATTAAGAGTTGCTTCACTAATTGTCATTGCATAGAGACGCTTGTCCTCTACAAAGTGGCCACTATTTGCTGTATAGGTATTTAATTATCTTTAGTAGGATGCTTGGTCCTCCCCTTTTCCTTTTTTCTTCCATTAGATAATTCGTTTCTGTACTGAAATCATACAAAAATGCTAGAAGTATTCCTTCTAGATGTGATGTGATGGTGCAAAAACCAGAAAATTGGTCTCCTTGGTAAAATTTATTTGACACATTTTCTGTTGGAAATTGCATAATCTTTGATTAGCATAATGACATAGGTTACCGTGTGTCAGGCACGACCAGTGGTAGGCATGTTTCGTGATATGAAAAATATGTGTTTCTTAATGGGATAACTTTTCTCTTCTTGCGTAAAGAATTTCCAAGTTACGTGCAGGAAAGTTTCAAGTGGAATGGTATGATGAGCAAGAAGAAGGGACAGAAATGGGGCCAAGAGAAAGTTACATTTTCCCCTAAGACTGATTCTCTAGGTTCAAACAAAGAATATCCTGATATGATGAATCGTGAGAGACAGAAATGGGTCCGAGAGAAAGACTCATTTTCCCAAAAGAATGATTCTCTTGGTTCAACTAACGAACATCCTGAGATAATGAATCGTAAGAGACAGAAATGGGGCCAAGAGAATGTTTCATTTTCCCAAAAGAATGATTCTCCAGGTTCAAGCAAAGAACATCCTGATATGATGAATCGTGACAGACAGAAATGGGGCCAAGAGAAAAGCTTGTTTTCCCAAAAGAATGATTCTCTCGGTTCAAACAAAGAACATCCCGAGATAATGAATCGTAATAGACAGAACTGGGGCGAAAAGAATGTTCCATTTTCCCAAAAGAATGATTCTCTAGATTCAAACAAAAAACATCCTGAGATGGTGAATGGTGAAAGGGAGCCTCATTTTCATGAATCAATCGACTTCAATACACTTCCTTTTCTTTCTGGCCTGCCCAAGGTTTGTTCTTGTTTTTAATGCATCTGTGGCCTTCAGTATCTGTTGCACTGATATCTGCTGTTAACTTTAGACTAATGAAACTCGCACAAAGCAGCTGACAATCTACACTACCCAAAACTCCGGACATTGGGTGGTTGATGTATTGATTTGGGTGGACCACAATTTTAGTATTTAGAAAAACTGTTTTTTAATTTGGCAGGAAGGTCTAGTGATTGCATACCGGCTGCTTGAGTTATCATCAACCTGGACCCCTGAAGTTTCCTCTTATCGGGTATAACTTGTCTCCATCATATTATGTACTTCTGATTGATGTACATCGTGATTGTGAAATTTGATGTACCCTTCTGCTGTAGGTTGGGAAAATATCGTCGTATAATTCTGAAGCAAATAGAGTTTTGCTGATGCCAGTAGCTGAATTTCCAGTTATTTCTACTGAGGATGAGTCTTCAAAGCAACCAGATAGCTCTATTTATAATGAAGACGGATCTCTTGAGGTACTTCAGTAAAATTGACTCACTCCTATGCGTGGTGGTCTATATTTATGCATATTTCGACTGAACTTAAGTTGTCATCCTCTGGGATGCAGAGTCCATAGGTTTAATGCATATGACTCTTCTCAATACAAAACCACTCCTTTTTGCAGATAGAATTTTCAGCACTTCTTGAAGTTCGTCTGATGAATAGTACTCCAGATCAAGCAGAAGTACCTGGTGTGGTTATTGAAGGTTCTGCTGCCAATGAGTCCACTCCAGTGCTTGGAAGCAGTAAAAAGAAAACTGAAACCGCAGTTCCTGGTAATTTCATTGTTTTCTCATGCTTACAGGATGAGATTGTGAAAACTGGGAGATGTAAACATGAAATCTAGGTCCTTTTCATTTTCTTTTGTGACCTTACATTTTACTATTACAGGAGCTGGAGAAGTAAGCAATGGAAAACAAACACGATCTACCCCTTCAGGTGTGAACTAATGTTTTACGGATTCCTGAGATGAGTAGTGATTTATGAAATCCATTAGTTACTAATTTCATAGCTAGATCCTGACTATGCACCAATGATCAATGTGAATTACAGAAAATGGCGGAGTAAACCTGTGGGAGCAATTCAGTGATACTCTAAAGTCCAAGAAGGCAGAATTAGCTCAGGAAAGTAGTTGGGATAAGGCAAGTACTGGAAAGAGCCCGTGGTCATATCGACCCATGAGGGGCACTGCACTAGGCCCTACAATGGCCTTCCTAAGATCCCAAAAGAAAATATGAGATGAAGTTGCAGTTGCATATTTTGTTCATATTATCGTATATTAACTTGCTTCATTCTCTAAGTTTTGCTAAATTCTCACTAACGAAGAGAATTAACTATGTTTTAACTTCTCGATTATGAAATTATCTGGGAAGGTTTGCAGTGTAAAAATGGAGTTGTTGATGCACCCCTTTATGCACTGTTTCTTAAATTCGGGTTGTGCATTGCTGTAAAGGAATTCAAGGATATGAAAAGCCATATATCTGCATTCCAGTAAAACTCTGGGATCCTGTTAAATTTTTGGAATGAAATATAAGTTGTCGGATGTACCTTTATTTATAATTTTGGAGACCTCTTAGGTTTGGCCTCGTTTCACTTACCTTCCATGTGGTGTACGATATTACACTTCCTCCCAGTTTGATGTTTTTGTAACAGTTCTTTTGCTTCATTACAATAGCAATGTAGATAATCATTTGACTAATTTGCCCTCACTGATTTATTTAATTATTTTTACAAGCATACAGTGTTTATTACATTAATTATTTATGCTTCAATTTAAAAATAATCGTGTAGGCATGTTTCTAGATTATAGTACTTCATCTTCATCACTCATCAGCCCCACTTCCTCTTCATCCTAAATCCTCCATCTTTCCTACACATGTACTCTCTTTAAATCCTAAGAAACATACGACTACATACCGGTGTAATTCCGGTGTAATTTCATAAGCAGAGCTTGAAAATAACAGTGTTTACAAGGCTATATACGCCACAAGTGTAGTCCAAGAAGAATTATGTTATGTGTACAAGATTTTACCTCTACCTTCGCTGGTAAATCCCAGAAACATGAAGGTGTAATAAATCTAATAACCAAAATCTATTTCTTCAATTTATGTGGGTTGTCACAATGCACTCAAGAATTTGTAATCCAATCAAATTTTCTGAACAAACCCATTTTATTTCTTCCTACATGCAACATCTAGTGTGGTACTCCCTCTGTCCCATATTATGTGAGGTAGTTTGACTCAGCACGGAGTTTAAGAAAGAAAGGAAAACTTTTAAAACTTGTGGTTTAAAATGAATGATAAAAATTTGTGTAGCTGTAAATCATTTCATTAAGAGTAAAATAAATATTTTATAGTTAAATTGTTACTTAATATGGAAATGTGTCATTTTTTTTGGGACTGACTAAAAAAGAAAGTAAGTCACACAAATTGGGACAGAGGGAATAGTATTTTCCTTTGGTGGGTATAATATTCAGCCTCAACTTCAAATATCTCACGTTCAACCAAATATAGTCTATTCAAAGTTCTTTAAGGACAAAACAGTTTATATCTTTGTTATCCATGCACATTTCATATTCCAATAGCTGTGGAGACAAACAAGCCCCAATCTACATTGAACAATTTATAATAGAAAACATTTAAGAGAATTTGGGTATGTAACAATGCTAAATGTCCCAATGCAGGGACTATTACATTACATCTTTTGTTACTGAATGTAGTTGGATGGTATGGACAGGGAAAAGGGACCAGTAGACTTATTTTTCAACAAGAGTAGTATATATACTTATCAACTCCTCCTCTACAGCAACTTCTTCCCTGTACATGTCCTTCGACGAGAGAAATCTAATCCTCTCCTTGTATGATTCAACATCACACAAGCAGAAACCTTCGACTTTTACTGCTTAGGATGCTCACTAACCAAAGATCCTTGCCAGAAGGACTAAAGCAAGGATTTTGCATACCTCAGATGGTAATCGCGGCATTTTTATCAAAACCTACTTGACCCCAACATCTAATGCCTTATCAAATGAGAAACACGGCAGATGCTTAAGAAGCTGCTCAGGTTCCTCACCTTCTTTCACTATCTGCATTCAAGTCAAATAACAAGTAGTTCTAATTAATCATTTGTGAAAAAATGACAATGCATGACTAGATCAATGTCCACTTGATAAATTTTAACGTAGGACGATTGCATCTATTCAAGTAAGTAACAACAAACACATAAGGAAAGATCACACGTTACCAAAATTCTGTTTCGTTTTTAATTAAAAAAAGGCAGAATAAGTACCTGAACTAGAGAGCTAGTGGCCAGGCCTTTCTGAATAAGAAAACTGAGTCCAACTTTCTCCCAATGGACATGATTATCTTCACACATGGAATCATTGTTGATCACTTGATCTGAACTTTCCTTCCATTGCACATCACGCCCAATCCAGATGTACAAACTACTGGAACTATTTTCATCTAAACTCAAGTCAGGAATGACTATGATATAAACGGACCTTGAATCGAAAACCACAGAAGACAAGCCTAATTTATGCATAGAAGGCCATTGATAAAGACCTATATCAGTTGTTTCTGTGACTCGGATGGGAATGCCAATTGGATGGTCATTGAAACTGCCAGATGCATCATCTACAGGTTGAATTCCATTTTGGAGTTGATTGTCAGTAATCGAACTCTCAGCATCTAACATTAGCTCCTCTTTACTACTATCAACAAAATCTCCGTCTTTAAGCCTGTCACACTCGACACACTTCATTGTATCGTCTTCAAAATTAGGAAGAGAAAATGATGATGTTCTCACAAATTTCACTGAAATTTGAGCGGAATCATCATTGGAACGTAACATCATCATAGGAGGAGGATGACTGCCTCTACGCTCTGCTAGTGAAGGGCAAGTTTCTTTGTACTGTAAACAACTGTTTGCCCGTCTAAGAGCACGACTGGTTGGAAATGCTTCCTCTGCTGCTGGAAAGGGTGATTCTTTACAAAGTAAAGATGAACTTACTTTGAAGAAATCATTCTTCACAAAATTAGGATCCTCATGTTCAAATCTCGTGGGTGAAGGCTGTGCAGATAGGTATGCCAAGTCAGACCAATTGGAAGAGGAGGGAGAAAAGGTGAAAGAACTGGAGTAATCTGAGGTTGAAGGTGAGAGTGAGGGGGATGTGGTATTAGACTTTGGTTTACTAACAAGAAAACAAGAGAGAGAATCAAGTGAGCTAAATGAAGGAGATGGCGATAGCGCAGGTTCTGTATCACGACCAGGGTTTTCCACATCTCTACAAGGATCCTTTGTCCAACTTGGACTGCTGGTTGCATAAGAAGATAAAGAATCTGGTGATCCACACTGAGGACTTGAAGGTAATGAAGGCAAAGCAGGAGATAGTTCTTTAATTGTGTCCATCTTATCAAGTACAGGACTTGTTATGCCAGTATGACTGTATAACTTGGAAGCTGTGATAAATTCTTTCATTATTCCACTGGAAAACTTCCGTCTCAATCTACTCCATCCATTCTGTCTTGCGGGAAGACATGTCTCAGATTCAGTACCTGACAATGGAAAAGGTGGAACAACCCCACCAGCGAGTGCTTTGCAGAAAATTTCAAAATCAAGATCATATTCATTCTTTTGACCAATACACTGGCTGATATTGTCAGTAATCAAGTCATTTTCAGCTAATAAACTGGCGTCCACCTTGGTCTTTTCTTTGCCACAACCACCAGAAAAGAAGCTTTCCTGGCTAAGAGCACTCCAAAAATCAGAAGGCTCTTTGCCTTCATTGATAATTAAAACAGGACCTTGGGCCTTTTCATAGCGGATTACCTGAGAGGCTGCAGCCCTGGCATTATCTGACATTACCGAGGTACAATGCTTCCCTATCCACACATATGTAACAGAAGGAATAAGAACAAGGAAGGCTCCACGAGAATCGAGTCCTTCAGCTCCTGGCTCACTCAGCATCTTAGGCACCAAATGAAGGGGATCATATGGGGAGTGAGGTGCCATCCTGTACATCCTTAGCACAGAAGTAGGACTTACAGGTTGAGCATGCACTCGTTTCTGGCACTGCAACAATTGGCAAGCAAAACCCATATTCGGGTTTGTCACTCCTCTTGCAGCTTTGGCATGTTGGAATGCATCTTCAAAGCTCATCCCCTCTTTCCACATAAGATATGCAATAACCAAGGAGGCTGATCGGGACACCCCTTGGAAGCAGTGTACAAAGACTCTCCCACCTTGTTCACGAACATCTTCAAAATAATCAAAGACATCATAAAGAATACTTGTGATGTCCTCAGTGGGGCTATCCTGCAGCCAAAGTGTCTTGTATACAAGATCATCCTTAAAGTATTCAGGACAACTAAACCCTACACAGTTTAAGACATGAGTGATGCCGTTCTCACGGAGAATGTCTCGATTCTTTGCCACAGTGTCACTTCCTAAATAGATGTGATCCACAATCTTAGAACATTCCTTATTGAAGAAAGCAAGCTTATCTTTCTTGAATTCAAATTCTCGCGGAGCCTGCTTAGTAGCTGAACCTTCATGAGTGCTGAATGATCCAAGCCTTACACCAGGAGTAGAGGGATTAAGCCATACACCAAGATCATCAGATCCAGCCCTAGGCCACTCCTCAGCAGTTGGTCTAGTAATGGAAAGAGGCTGAAGGGGTGGCAAACAAGCCCGTGCTTTGCTGTTCCATTGTGGTTTGGCACTGGACTTGGTAGGGGACCTATCGGACCACGAAATAGACCTTGCATATGTTTTCCTATTCCCACCAGCTGGTAACCTATCCTTCTCATCTACCTCCAACATTTCTAAACTTCAAAGTAACCAATCACAGCCATATAGGGTGTGTATGTTCAAGAAAGGCTCAATTTGGGATATGCTGACCATAGGGACAAGACACCCAAGTCTAAACTAAAATTGAACAAATTCAATGACAAACCAGATGACCTATACCTATAAGAAACACAAAGAAATCATCAAAAACTGAACTTGAGGTGAAAAAGATCAATTTTTTTATCTAGAATTCAAGAAACCCACATGAGAATCATTCTAGGAAGAGTAAAAAGAACCTTAAAAATGCCTCTTTTGGTGTCTACTCAAAGTTGAAACAAGAAAGAACCAAAAGTGAACTTTGAGGTGAAAAAGATCAAATTTTTATCTGGAATTCAAGAAACCCACATAAGAATCATTCAAGAAAAAGTAACAACAACCTCAAAATGCCTCTTTTGGTGTCTGCTCAAAGTTGAAACAAAGAAATGACCAAAAGTGAACTTTGAGAAAATTATCTTTTTATCTAGAATTGAAATGGAATTTCCCTTTGTAGCTGTTCAAAGTTGAATCAAACAACTTAAAGATTCAAACTTTACGACATTTCCTCACCTAAAACCCTTGAACACGACACTAGTCTAATATCAACACGTTTAAGAACAAATCAAACACAAAGAAGACTTGGTAAACGTCCTGAAACAACGGCTATTATGGAGGGGGGACAGAAATTCAACGTAAAATAAAATAAAAAATTCCATTCAAATATTCAAGCTATTGAATTACATAAAATATTACTAATTAATAGAAAAAAAAAACAGTAGTCATAAGAAACTCACTGGAAAGGCAGACATTTGATTCTTGAAAAAATATCCAGAAAATTACTGCAAAAATAAAATGATTGATTGTAATGAAAAAAAAAAGAAAAGGAGAAAAAAGTGATAAAAATTAATGTAGTAATTACCAATTCAAAGCTTGTTTTTGAATTTTGATCAATGAATACAGAGAGAGAAAGAAGAAGAAGAAGAAGAAGAAAGATGAGAGAATTGAGAGACGGAGTCGCAGGTAAGCCAAACAAAAAGTGAAAATGACAGGGTGGCAGTTTATAAACTCAAAATAGAATTGGTCAAACTACCACATCATCATTTCATGATTTTTACTTCCTGGAAATTTCGTTTAATTATAATTGTCGAGACTTGACATACCTCTAATAATAAAAGTAATATTACTATAGTATCTTTTGAATCTATAAAATTTAATGCTTTCGAAAATGTCTTACAGGGTGTTTGAATTGGTGAAGCTTATTTTTAAGTCAGTTTTTGACTTTTAAAAGTGTTTGATAAAAATAAAAAAAAATTTAAAATAAGTTAAAAAAATAACTTAAAATAAATTAGAAAATATTTGACAATGTTAAAAATAACTTAAATTAAGTTAAAAATCAAAAGTATGTCTCCCTTACTTTTTATTTTTCGACTTAAAAGTCATTTCAGTTTGACTTTAAAACTATTTTTTTAAGCCAATCCAAACGGGCTCTTAGTCTCTTATATATTGAATATTCTAGTAAGTATTTAATAGCAAGGACAAAATAAATATAAGTAGGTAAATTATCTCTTGATTTTTTAAAATTGAACAAGTATAGTTGAATACCTATTTTTAGTATAGTGGACAATTAAAAATGGACGGAAAGAGTATTTAAAATGGATCAATGTCATCTCATGATATTTTTAGTTTTAAGAAAATACTTTTATGATAATATTTTTTTATCTCAAAATACCTTCTAACTATCGAAATAATTTAAAATACTTTTTTTTTCTAATAATTGTTTCAAACAAGAAAAAATGGATCAATATTCTTCTTTTTCATTTTTGGGTTTTGGGGGGTGGGGGAGCGGGGAGGGGGGAGTAGGGCGTTATTAATTGTCACTTGAAATAGTCAAACTACTGTCATAATATCTCCAATATAAATTTTTGTGCAAATCTGCACAATTAAGAGAATTTGTCTTGTGCCTTATAGATGAATGGCAAATATTTTGTATAGTTTAAGTGCAAAATTGATTATTCTTAATTTGGAGTAATGGTTAGAAAAAAATGTATGATATTTTTGATTTATTTTACTAGTTAGAGTGTATTTTTTAGCCAAAAATGGAGGGTGAAACTATCCCATTTTGAATTGTTTAAAGGTATATTTAATTCTTTTTCCTTTTAAAAATTTATTGTCTCTTGGCAAAAATTATTATTGTTATTACTTTTTTTAAAGATTGAGTTGTTTGACTGATCTTTTAGAAGAAAAATTAGCGTTTTTGAGTAAAAGCAAAAGTTGATTTTGAGAAGAAGAAACTAGCATTTATTTTTTTTGGAAAAATACTTTAAAATATATATACTTAAACTCACTTCTTAAAAATTTGATCAAATACAAATTATTATTCAATTTGTTTTTTAAATTAATTAGCTAAATATAATTATTATTTTTTTTATCAAAAGTACTTTTTTGGCCAAACAAACTGTTAGTTTTTCTTTCAATAATAACGTTAGTCGTGGTTTAAAAACAAGTTATGAAGGGGCAATAATATTGGGACTAGCAATAGAGGAATTGATAATGCAAGAATTATAATATAAAAATTATTTTTGTTTGGATATTTGATTCATTATACTTAAATGGCATAAATATGATGTGATATAAAATATAATTTTAATAATTTTATAAAATTGAGAGGGTATTCATGATGTATTTGATACAAAGGCACGGGATAATTTTGTTTTTTTTTGGTGTTTAATTTACTTATTGTTATTTCATTAACCATCAAAAGATGTAACGTAATGTAATGGTTGATGCTGCTTCTCTCTTAATTAGTGATTTTTGGTTTGAATTTTAGATATGAAATTTTTTTTTCGGTACAAGACCGATTCAACAACATTAGGGATCTAAAACGAAGCTGAAGAGAGGAGTCCTAATATTTCATTTTTTCATCATAGATATTTTTATTTAAAATCTATTTTTCTAGCTATTTTAGATGCGAAGTCATTAAGTACTGTTTTATAATCAGTTTGTTTTAATAATTCCTTTAAAATGATATAGCTAATTCATTCAATCTCTCTTGAGACATTGTTGATCTTAAAGAAGATTAATCAATTTTAATTTTGAAAAAACTTCTTTCGGCTAAGGCAACGCCGCAACGTTACATGAACGGTTAACATTATTCTATAAGCAATATGTATATTTGAAAAATAATCAAGTCTTTTTATTTGTTTGAGTATTTTCATTAGATCATTATCTTCTACTTGTATTATTTCTCTTAACACTTTTAATTCAAAAAAATATTTTCATAACTATCAGAATAACTATTATGTGTTAAAGAAAGTTCAAGGTTAAGACAATATTTTTTAAAATTCTCACCATCTAGTGATTCAATATTTTACCACTAAATAAGAAATCGAAAATATTTTCATATGCTTCAAATCTATTTTGAAGTCATGTATAAAGAAATCAACTCTAAAAGATTCTTCAAGGGACTTGTGATTTCGTTAACCATAATTTCTTCAAATTGTTTCTTATGAAATTAAGGTTTATATTCATCTCATATGCAGTTTCCTTAGTAGAAATCATAGCATTCATAGTATATATAATTTTTTTTTAAAAATAACATTATAAGTAATTGTTTTTTTTTTAAATGGCCCCCTTCCCCCCCCCCTCCAAAAAAAAAAATGGGACTTCAAGCGATGACTTTAGTGGTCTAGGGATTAAGATGATCCTGCTTTGGTAGGAAACACTTACTTGGGGCCCTATACGACTCAAATTCAATTATAATCGAACTTTAATACAAGTACCAAACACCGACTAAAAAATCAATAAATAATAAATTATTCCATGCTATTAGGTATAAAAACAATACATCAAATGATATATTATTAATGCATGAATTATCTCTGCAAGATTCAAAATATAACTTAAATAAAGGTTAAGATATATCAAATTTTATATCATGATAATATTAGCTAATATCACATTCCTTAGTAGACAAAAAAATGATAAAGGTAAAAATACAATCGTGTTTGATACTTGCACAAAAATAATAATTCATTAATATATGTGTTTTGATCTTTGAATATAAACTTTTGCTATTTGAATATATTAAGTGATTTGATTTTCCACTTTAATTACGTGAGGGTCGAGGAGAGTGGTGTGTATGTAATTTTATTCTTACTTTGTAAAGATAGAGATGTTTTCGATAAATCAACTAAAGTAAAACATATCGAACTCAAGTATGAAAAACAATACAGTAATAAAAAAAGCATGCTAAAAATAAAAGATAAAAGAGAAGAACACTAACAAAATGACAAACAAGTAAATGAAACAACAAGTAACAAAATCGAAGAATTAAATAGTAGTAGAGAAAGCTAAACAACACTCAAATACCTACTAACCTTCTACCTAATCTTCATGTACTATACCCACCTATCTAGGGTCATGTCCTCAGTAAGCTAAAAAGGTGTGTCATATCCTATCTAATTACCTTTCTCCAATATTTCTTTGGTCTACCTCTACGTCTCTTCATACCTATTATAGTCAACCTCTTACACTTCCTCATTTGGGGCATCTATGCATCTTCTCTTTACATGCTCTAACCATCTTAATCTCGTCTCTCTCATTTTGTCCACCACAGAGGCTACTTCCATTTTATGCCAAATGTATTTGTTGTTACTCCTATCTTTCTTAGCATGTCCACATATCCATCTCAAATATTCTCATTTTCGTTACTTTCATCTTATGGATAGATGTGTCAATTCTTGACCAGCCAACACTCCGCCCTATAACATGATTGGTATAACAACCACTTTATAAATCTTACCATGTCTTGGTGATACATTATCACACAAGACACCAAATTTGACTTCATCCACCACGTTCTAATTTATATGATATGTAACATTATTGTCAATCTCCCCTTTTCCATGAATTATAGAATATACTTAAAACTTTCGTTCTTAGAAATGACTTGATTATCATTCCTCACTCGCTCATCTTGCACATGAATAACGTTATTGAACTTGCACTCCAAGTATTCTGTTTTAGTCCCACTCAACCCGAATTCTTTAGACTCCTAGATTTGTCTTCAAATTCCCATCCTATTATTAACTTTGTCGCGTGTCTTGTCTCAATACTATGTCATATGCTAATAGCATACACCATGACACACCTCTCCTTGGATAGACCTCATGAAAGATAGTGAACTAAGAGTTAATTCATGGTGCAATCCCATTTCAACAAAAAAAGGGCTTGAGTCTCCTCCCATTAGATCCACTCAAGTTTTAACTCTCTCGTATATGTCTTTAATCGCCCTAATATATGCTACATATACATTTTTAGACTCAAAATATTTCTATAAATCTCCATAAGAACTTTGTACGTTGTATATTTTTTTAAAATCAATAAGCATCATATTTAAGTCTTTTTTTTCTCCTCTATACTCCATCAATCTCCTCACGAGACACTAATTCTATTTATATTAATTGAAGTGTTGGTATTTTTTACTAAGCGTTAATAGTTTTTGTCCAAGAACTATTTTATTAAAAAGGGATTGAAATTCATGAAAAAAGAAGAAGATACACCGTGAAATTCCAGCCAAGTGGGGAGATTGAGAGATACAAGGAAAGACAACCACAAGACAAAATGAAGAAAGAAAAATAATATAGACAAGAAAAAAAAAAGTTACTCCCTCCGTTTCATAGTACTAGTTATCATTATTTTAAAAATAATTGTCCACTTTACTAAATTAAGAAGGTATTAGTTACTTCTTCTGCCTCTCTTTCTCTCTCTCATAATTTGTTCATTTTTTCTTTTTTACTTTTTTTTTTTTTTTTGTCCATTTTGATAAATTAAGAAATGACAATTCTTTTTTACCTATTATACCTTCAATTAATTACTTTAAAAAAATGGTAAAACTTCTTGAAAATCTTAAATTTTTAATTCATCCACTTCATAATTAAGGGGTAAATGGTAAATTCATTATATCAATCATTATTTTCTTACTAAGTGTGTTAATTCAAAAGTGGACAAGTAATTAGAGACAAATGAAATAAATTTTTTTATGTTACACATGTAAATAATTCTTTTTGAACGTGTTCACCTTTGTTTGCAGAATCTTAAGAAGTTTTTTAAAGAATGAATTAATAAAATTATTTCTTATTTATGATTTCTTAAATATCGTATAAAATGAAAAGTGATCAATTGTTATGGAACAAAATGAATATTAAAGTCAAATTAAAACTGCCGACCTACAACTTGGACTTTCTTTATAATAATAAACCTAAGGCATGTAGAATTAGAGAAACCAACCACATTAAAATTTAATTATTTTATTGCATTATTATTGTTTTCATATATTATAGTACTAAATATTTGGGTTTATTGAATTTAAAAAAAAATAGGATTAGTTGCTATCATAGTCAAATAAATTGATTGGCAAGTGGCAACGTTCAACGTTCTAACCTATACTGCTAGTAGACTCTGGACTGTGGACTCCAACTGGCAATTGATTTTTATCTTTTACTCCCTCCGTTTCTCTCTCTCTCTCTCTATATATATATATATATATCATTTTAGATTTTATGTTCCTTAAGAAATTACGTAAATTTATCATTATACTTTTATTTAGTGATTTCTTGAAGTCAAACTTTCAATAAATGAACATAGATATATTTACTTTAAATTGGACGAGAGGGAGTTGCTCGGATGGTAAGCACCCCTCACTTCTAACCCGAAGGTTGCGAGTTCGAGTCACCAAGGGAGCAAAAGGGTGGAAGCTCCTAGGGAGGGTATAAAAAAAATAAGAAAATAAAAAAATATTTACTTTAAATTGACCATGAATCAAATTCATATTTTCAAAACTAATAACTCTCTAGGATAAATTAGGAAGAATAGTGTTATTTATGTATTAGTTTTATGAAATGACAAATATTAATGAATATCTATTTTTAATAATAACGACATGTAAATAGGATAGAAAAAGCATTTGACACTCAAATAACTCCCTTATTAATATAATCCATCTCTAAGAAACAAGAAAAAAAGAAGAAGAGCAGTTGGGTTTTTTAATATAAGATGAGCAAATTTTACTCATAAAAATATGTTTATTGACATTACAAAATTGAAATTAATGCACACAAGTTGACACTTGCTGATGTTTGAACAGTTCAAAGGACACCCCACATCAATAGTTTTAGCTACTTAAGCAACTAGAACTAACAATATAATTTATTTGGATTTTTTTATCACAAGTAAATTCGATTTTTAATTTTTTACATAAATTAGGACAGAAAAATTAGTGATTAGTGTCTTAGTGATATATATAGTGGGAGATGATTATTTGTCTTTTTTTAATACATAAGGATTGTGATGTGTGAAGAATGGGATAAAAACGAATATGCGCAATGCACTATAAGTTTAGTGATGTGAGTGATTGTCATTTATTTGGAATATATATGGTAGTTTCCCATTTGGATTATTATTATTATTATTGTTATTGCATGCATTTTTCCAGTCAAGGAAAGTGGCCAAGGAAACTTCAACTTTGGTTTATATTCTACCTTGCACAAGACAAAAGGTTTTAGAATATTTAGTCTTTTGGAATATAAATTAAATATTGTTCAAGTTACATCATAAAACTATCCATCATGCATTGCATATTCAAATTAATGATGCAATAGTAAGAGTCCTTGCTATCATCGTCGATCGTGTGATCAGAAGGTCATGACTAATTCAAATTGTGAAAAGAACATATTACATAAATATGTATTTTGCCCTTATTTATAATCGAATAAGCATATGATAGTTAATTGAAGGAATCACACTATATAGAGATATTCAATTACACGTGAAGAACCAGAGTTAGCATCCATTGATGAAGCTCAAATTTAGGTTTGTAAAAATGTGTAAAAATGCAACCATTGATGACGCTGAAATCATTTCACAAAATCGAAATCATTTTCGACTAGGTGTAGTTTCAAAATCTTGAAAATATCTTAAGGTGCTTATATCTCAAAGTTTAGAAAGATTTGATTAGGTTTTGAATTTGAATTTTAAGGTTGAACAAGAACACAATATATAGTATAGCTTGTATATTGCACGTAGGTCGTGTATATAATAGTGATACATTTGACATACATAGGATATATACAAGATATACACATGACATATTGTGATATATATAGCGTTATGGTCAATACTAATTGTGACAAATTTTCATCTATATTTTCAGTCTTGTTACTTGCATCTTTTCTTCAATGAATTCTAACTTTTCCTGATCATTAGATAACTTATTTCTTAGAAAAAAAAAACATATTTTGATTAAATAAACATAGAAAAAATAGACTAAAAAAATATTTTCTTTTATACCAAACATACCATTAATCACTACCATTCTAGTTGGATCTTCTTCTCCTATTAACTTTGTGTGATTTTCAAAATTTATCTTCAAATTAAGTGTGTAAGACGTTACCATGATGTGGACAAAATCTTCTTAGCCAAGAGGAAGATTTTGCACAACTTTTAAGTTAACAACTATAGAGATAGGCAATTTACGTGAAAAAGTACGTAATGTGTGTGAGGTACATAGTTCAAATTTACATACACAAACCAAATCTAAAATAGTCATATGCGGTGAGTTAATAATAGTTGTTTATTTAAGTTGGTAATGCATGTGACTACCTTTCAAAATAAATATTTAATTTTTAAAAGAAACATGCTACTTTCCGTGATATGAAAAATTAATAAAAAGTAGAATAGAAATTAGCAGTTTTTTTTATGGATTTAGAATGATTCAGTATTACAAAGATCAAATCATTGATGACTCCTTAAAGTTGTCTATAAAATTCACTTACACACCTAAACCCAACTTTATACCTATCTAACAGTACAATTTAAAATAATTGCACTTATTAGACACCACAAAGGAAGTGACACAAGAAGTTACTTTCACATGGTACTGGACGCATGAATTGCTATTGTAATATTTTTCAATTAAACGGGAATAAAATACATGGGCAAACACTTTGGGAGACACTAGGCGTAATTGCCTCAATAAAACCAAACAAACACATATGAGGCACAAGATCACTAAAGGCCCATATAAAAATCTATATGATAAAGTGGATCATTAATTGTGGGGTGCAATGCCGAAGCAAGCATGCTGGACAGTTCAAAAGATTGAAGGCACGAACATACATTAATGAGATATGTATATGACTGAAACTGAGTTGCTACAAATATACACGTTCTCAATCAAAGTGATGTACCAGGAGTTGATAGGTGTCCACCCGAGTGTGCCTTGGATGAGACTAATGTGCAACAATCCAAACTTACCAAGTGGTTATTCATCTTAATTATATGTGTCTATTCATGGTAGACTATGTACTAAAGATAGGATGCTAATTAAAATTTGGAATGCAGGTCTGCCCTCTATATAGAACACTTATTTTTTGAGTGTTTTGTAGCTTTCGGAGAAGAGTATTGCATTGACAAGGAACCCATCGACAAGCTATGAACTGAGCTGGAGAAATACAGTTGTATGAAGCTATGTGTAAAGGCGAGGGCAATGCTGCTACTATTTTCAGAATGACACTTGTGGCTAGAAAGAAATCATAGAATTTCTCAAAATACACGTCGCTGCCAGGATATCATTGTGAGAAAGATTATTCAAGGGGTTTATGATCGAGCAACCATGCATGGAAAGCTAGCTAGGTGCTTGAATCAACTAAATTACTATCCAGTTTAGCAAATTGTTGTTAGGAAATAGGGAGATTATGCACAGTGATTTAGTAGGCATGTCCGCGGAATTAGAGTAAGGCCTGATGTTATTTTTCTTTTTTGAGCTGTACTTTGCCACTTTGGTAATAAAATGTGTTTTAGTTAAAAAAAGAAGAAGAAGAATCCCATATGATGTGGAGCATCGCTATATTGCTGATGTAAGTTGCACCTGTTAGCCACTTTTAGGACAGCTATTTAAATTATAGCCATAATTTGCAAATTGTATAAAATGTAGTCAATGAATGCCTCTTAATAACCTGATCCTTTAATATCTTTCACAATATCAATGCATAAATATTAGTGAAAATCAATAACTAAGATCCACCCTAATTAAAAGAAGGTAAGCATACAAATTAAGAACTGGACATTATGTTTCGGTGCCAAAAAGTTAAGTGGTAGCAGTAAGATATAAAAAGAGGAGGCATCAAATTAAGATTACTTGCCTTCTTTGCTTCACTTAATTCTTATTCCTTGCCTTTTCATCAATCCAACTTTCTAATACAAGTCTTCATGAAGCCATCTTCTTCACAACAACAACAATAACTTTGTATTTGTTTTCAAACTTTCATCTTGTCTTCCATTTCCAAATTTTGATCATAATGTCCCGCGAACGCGAAACCAACCCTTATTTTCTTCCACCACATGTTCCTCCACTTGAACAACATGAACCACAACATCCTCCTTTCTCTTCTCAATTTCCACCTTCTAATGCAAAAAATCAAACACCACATGAACCACATTCTCCTGGTGATTCTTATTTTCCAAGTCCAACAATGCCAGTGTCAACAAGACATTCCCAGCCACAGCTGCATTCAGGACCACAACCACATACTGGTCATAACTCTCACTTACCAACACCAGTACCACCACCACGACATCAACAGCCACATTCAGGATCTCGACCACATAGCCAACATCATCGTCACTCTTCAGGTGAGTCCAAATGTTGTCAAGAGGCCCACTAAAACCCTGAAGCTCAGTGAAGCCCAAATAGTTTGCTTCACTTTGCTTAATTCCTGCTTTAGCGTACTAGGATGCATCATCACTGATGAGCTCAGTCTTTAACAACACTAGTACTAGACTCTAAATCTGGTTAACAAAGTGATGCATCAATTATTGGCAAAGAAAACGTCATGACTGAACTTTTATCAATTAAGAACAAGAAATTAGGGATCTAGTATAGGATGCCAGCTACGTATAAAAACCTAACACTACATTTTGAGCTTATTGACTTGATTTTAACTGCGTAAATATGTCTATGATTCATTGCAGTTTTCTACTCTTTTGAACATATAATTGTTATTTGTAATTACCAACAAACTTTGATGCTTTTTTGAGCTTTTCACTTTTGACTACTTTGTTCAGGTCTAGTGCGAGTACCCACTAGGCGTAAAACTAGGCCATTTGCATGGCTAGTTGCAGGTTTTTGTGCACTTTTCTGGGTCATGGTAATAGTAGCTGGCCTAGCAATCCTCATCATATATCTTGTATTTCGCCCAAGAAATCCAAAGTTTGACATAACTAGTGCCACACTCAATGCAGCCTATCTTGACATGGGATACCTCCTTAATGCTGACCTTACTATACTAGCGAACTTCACAAATCCAAACAAGAAAGGGAGGGTGGATTTCCATTACGCCATTCTTGATCTTTATCATGGTGGACACCTATTGGCTTCCAGTTACATGGACCCTTTCTCGACAATGAGCCATGAGTCGAGGTTTCAAGATGTACACTTGGTGAGCAGCCAAGTGAGACTTTCTTTGGAACAAAGTCAACAACTGAAGAAAGAAGTGGATAATGGAAGAGTGAAATTCGAAGTGAAGGGATTGTTTAGAGCAAGGTCCAACTTAGGGAGTTTCCTTCAATACTCCTACTGGTTGTATGCCCAGTGCACTATTGTGGTTACCAGCCCTCCAACTGGTGTCTTGATTGGCAGGAAGTGCACAACGAAGCGCTAACAGTCAACAGAGCTTATTATTTTGACTTCAAGAAATGGCTTCAGTTTCCTGTGCTGTCTGCTCTTTCACTCATGTTTTGGTTCTCTATTCTATTTTCTGTCAAAATATATGATTTGGGGATTTATTACCTCTTACCATTCTTTGTACTTCCTCTGTCAATTTTACCCACAACACCTTTATATATATTGGAGGAGCTTTATATTGCTTTTATTTTATTCCTCAACTACATAGAATGGGAAGGGCACTGAGCCCTGAGGTGACAGCTTATTTGCCGAATGTTCAAACTAGAACACAGCATTCATATAACAAAAACACTAATACATGGATTTTTCAACACCTGCATAATCATGGAATCATATAGGTTACATAGAGATGCGAACTACAGGTTGCAATACAAGTCCAAATGCAATGTAATGTTTTACTATCGAAGCGTAAAGAGACGGATCATGTAATTATCTTATTGCAATTGCAAAAAGGCTAAGGTTCTGAACAAAAAATGGGACTGCCACAACAATAGAATTTCTTGAGAGATGGTGAAAGTGGACATTCTCTCAAGCATAATACATACAAGTTCTCCCTCATACGAGGCACGTAACTTCACTAACTATATTCTCTTCTCATAGAAATGCCAAATAATCCGATACCTTGAGATTACAATACAGGTATGGACAACTGATGCAGGAGTGACGACAAACAAAAATGCATCCTCTTATAACCTCTGGAATTGGTCCCTAGTGAAAAAAGGATGCCTTAGGGCATCACGAGCCATCATTCTGATAGATGGGTCAAATCTAAGGAGACCTTGCAAAAGGTCTATAAGATCACCAGCTGAATGATCAACATGCTGCATCACTAAATTCTGCAGCAAAGCCCAGAGAATGTATGTAAGATTCTGGTGAGTAAAAAACAAGTGGAAAAGGAGAACACCAATTGTTGATCTACCTGGAGACGAGGCAACTTTATTACAGACTTTATGCTCTCTCGGGAAGTGGCACCTTCAGGCCAGTCCAATCTACCCCTCCTTACATATTTCTCTGCATGTCGACTATCCAAATAAAAAAAGAATAAGTTGATTGCTGATAATAACAGATGACATGAGCATAATAAAACGACACTCACTCCACTTTATTTAACATTTGTGATGGTAATGGACCCAGTACTCTTTCCATCATGGCCAGGTGCTCTAAATTTTCGTGTGTCTGGAATAAAGCTTCACCCTGCAAAACCACCCCACATGAATACCTAGTATCTAGTGCATTTTCCATCAACATATAAACATCTGACTTTAAAAAACAGATTAATGATAAGATCAGATGATAGCAAATACCGAGCATAGTTCTACCAAGATGCAGCCCACGCTCCATAAATCACATGGGTAGCTCCATCCAAGACCTGAAACAAACATAAAGCCCAGTAATCAAGTTAGAGATCAATGCTAAAATTAGTGAGAATTCGCTGAGGGGAAGAAAATCTAAACCTACCAAGAATAACTTCAGGTGCACGGTAATGTCGTGTGGACACAATATAGTTGTGATCTGGTCGTTCGTAAGCAGTGCTACCAAAGTCTATTACTTTGATAGCACTTGACTTTGGTAACCTTTTATAAAATGATCTGTCTCTGTGTGACCATGGTGTACCCTGCAAAAGCAAGTAAAGGAACATACGCAGACAGAGCTATAAATGATGTGCCTTGATCTCCAGAGGGCTAGTTGATTCTAATTGTTAAAAGAGTATAACACAATCTTAAGAGCTTGAAAAACAGAACCTAAAATACCTTGTAGTCGGGCACTTTTATGTAGTCTGCAGAAACAAAGAGTATATTCTCGGGCTTAAGGTCTGTATGGATGAGACGCATATCATGCATGACTGCAAACAAAGGACACAATAAGCATTCACAGTCCATGAAGAAGTGTCTTCGAAACAGTGGTGGCAATATAAAGGCAGTAACTTAACTAACAAAATAGCAAAAGTAAAATGCAATAGGTTAACTCTTTGAGAGCAAGAGAACAAAAGTTGCCAAGTATCTCATACTAGAAAAGTGAAATGCAGAAGTATAGACCACACACATGCTACACATTCCAACAATTGCCTCCCAATTTCACGAACTAGATCAACTGGAAATGCGCGATAACTGTTTTTCCGTAGAAAATCGAATAAACTTGGTCCAAGCTTCTCAAATACCTGTTAAGACCATTAAATTCATTGCAAGTCTTAAGTCCCCATGGAATTCGCAAAGTTGGGGATATCAGGTTACTACGAATCAGTAATGCACTTACTAAGCAAATATGGTTACGATAATCAAACCAGTTCCGTAACTGTACACAACTGCAAAGAAGGAATTTCTTTAACCATCACACGCAAACTTGCATTTATATGAAGAGCTAGTTTATTCAACATAGACAAGACATACCGGTTTCCACCCCTATCATATCTTCCTAGCAGCTGAAGCACGTCAATTTCTACCATTGCTGCTTCACGATACTTCTTTATACTTCGGATAATTTTAATGGCAACAAATTCCTTCTGCTCTCTGTCCCAGCATTCTAGAACTTGACCAAAGGTACCTGGTGAATAATAAAACATTGAAGAAAAAGATCCATGGCCAAACAAAAGTGATATTTTATTTAATAAATCAGGAAAAGAAAATATAGACTGACCTTCACCGATCTTTTTGAGAATTTTATCTGCAATTACAGGAATGAAATTGTGTAAGAACATTATGGAGGGAACAGACTTATACTTGAATGCAGCTAAACTAAAGGTGTTGAAAATATGCAGTCAAACATGATGAGATATGTCACTCCTTGATTTGCCCACACTAGGATGGGAAGGAAGGTCGACTCCTGATGTTTATGCAAGCACATACATCTATAAAACAATGTGCAACCTCATTTCTTACACTTCCATGATGGTCATTTATTATGCCTGGGCAGAGAAATGGATTGTTGAGAAGAAGAAGTAATCCTCACCTATTGTTTTTTTACTCACTTTCTTCAATTAGTAAAGATATATCTTCCATAAAAAAAGGGGGATACATCCATATACTTTTACGCATAATGATCAAGAAGAAAACCTTATTTTCTACGCATTTTGTGGTTTCTATTTGCTACCTAGAAAACCATAATTACATAATTTCTTATGGACAAAATGATGGACTTCAGCACGAATCTAACACATAATCCAGAAAGAACTGGAATATAAGAGCAACCAGAAGATTAAGCAGAGCCCAACACATATATAACATGGCGATGAAAAAAAGTAATTACAGCGAGTTGTTAAATTCTCTCCAAGCTCAAACATGTAATGTCCATCTTTGTCATCTTCTCGCCGCGGAGGAGAGCCTTTTTGAGCCAGTCCTTTTACATATAAATTATCATGATCAGGTAGTAATCTTGAATGCACATAGCTCGATGAATTGCCAACCTCTTGCCCATAATAAATTCCTGACTGAGCCTACAGACAACCATTCGTTCATATTCTTCTGAAAAAGATATAACATAAAACCTACCCTATATTTAACACTAAACTGAATTTTGAGAGAGTAACAACCAAGATGGATATTTTTACACAATTCCCAACTCAACAAACTTACTAAGCTGGATGTAACTATTAAATCACTACAAAACTATTGACATGATTTTCATTTTATAAAACTTTGTCCAGTAACAAATACTCCCACCAATATCAAATACCACTACACCTTTCAGTTTATATCACATAAATCTTCCTATTCTACTGGGATCGGTTTGCACCTTTTTCATTATGATTCAATTCATCTTTAAATCATGCTAATTCAAATGCCAATGACACTCAAAAGAACCTCTAGAAAAAGCTATATTTTTTATTAAAAAATTACAGATTTCAGTGAAAAAAACTTCTATGTTTTTCTTCCCCCTCAAAGTAAAAGTCCCCAAATGGAGTAAAATATCAGATCCAAATCAAATAAACAAAATTTTACTGCTATTCATTTTATACTATAAATTTCGAGTCAATAATTTAAACACCAACTTATTCTCCAATATCCTATCTTAATTCATCATAATTACAATCTCCCGAGGCTCGCAAAACTTTCATGGGACAAGAACTTTAATTGTAATCAAAATACTCAATATCAAACTATCACTTTTTATGTCATTTTTCGAGCTTCTCACAAAACAAAACAAAAAAATCAATAACACCAGAACTTTCATTGTCAAATGTAATCAAAACACAACCAAATTTTTCTCATTTTTCCCAACAACATCTCATCCAAAAACAGAAAAGAATCAATGAGACCAAAACATTCATTGAACCATGATTTCAATTCCAATCAAAATCCTCAAAAATTGAGCTACATATGTTTCATTCTCCGAACGAAGAAAAGGTTAAAATCAATAACAACAAAAATAAAAAAAAGGTGTACCTTGGGAGTATGTGAAGGATCCCAATCTAATCTTGGACGTTTCTTAGGACGACGATCCATGTAGGAATGTGGATACTCCGTGACGTAATCCATTTCCATCGATCAAATCGATGACTACATGAAGAGAGAAAACCCTAATCCCCAATTTGTTTCGGAGCTAAGGAGTAGCAAAAGCTAATGCTGTGGAGTTCCAACCGGCGTCTGATTGAGAATGTTATCGATGGCTCACCGTTGGATTACAAAATTAGCTTTTATCACGACCGACTTATGGTTAACCATGGTTAAGTTATGTGGTTACTTTATTTATCTGTTCTTTCTTTTCGTTTTTATTTCTCTTCGTTTTAATGTGTTTTTAAAAAAATCTTATGCGTTTCCATTCCAAATATTCTATTCTCCAGGAGGGTTAAAATTTGATTAATTGATTTTTATTTATGTATGTATATATTATTATTATTATTATTATTATTATTATATAAAATAAATATTGAATGACAAACATATTCTTTAAATATTGAATAACTATCAAGGATCACTTAAAAATCAGCACGATTCACACACATTGTTATACTAATCAAATCTCAGACACACTCCAATTTCTAACAAAACGTCTAAGTGTTATGCTCATCCTTTTAGGTATTGATAGGAGGTAGCATAAGGTCCTGCGCATGTAGTTTTTCATTAAGTAGTTTCACGGATGCGTGGTGATAATATGTTCACTGAACAAATGATCATTTGTTTCTATATATATATGCACTATACATTACGCACATATGAGAAACTGTTATCCCCCATTTGATTAAGCTATCCACAGTCAAGAGTTTGTTATCCTGTTAGATTTCTCCCTTTAGGAAGTTGTTAGCTAATTCTACAGAGAAGATGAAGTTTACTATGAAATTCCCATTCATTTTTCTTGATCAACAATATATAGACTTCCTAACTAACTTGTCTAACTAACTTTGCTAACTTCTCTTATTTACACTTCAATTCTACTACCTATAAGTAATCCTTTCTCCAATACATCCCATCTGTGTTAAAGACGATTTCAACGTATTATCATAAAATCAAATCATTTCAAGATGGACGATCTCCACGTACTCAACTTATAATCATAACACAATCTTATTAATCATATTCATATTCAATCTCATGTCAATTCATATGCATAAATAATATCAACAAAGTAGGGGATGATAATGCATCTCAATCAATCAAGTATTGGTATGACATACAATCGCCTCAACTATCACAAGTATACGTAAGTATTGGTATGTATTATGCTTGAGAGAATGTCCACTTTCACCATGTCTTTCCTATCTTATACTACTCAACTTGACCAAGCAGATTATGCATTGCCCCTTTAGATTGTCAAAGCCATATCCGAGAACAAAAAGGTAAACTTAAACAAATAGAAGCAGTGTAGTAAAGCTAATTAAAGCATTAGTCAAATGCTAGTAACATCAGAGTTGTAGGACTTGCTCTTTAAATTGTACAACCATACCCGAGAACAAAAAGTAAATGTAAAGAATTATAGAAGCTGAGTTATCTTTACATTGTCACACTTTAACTAGTTTAGGTTTTGTCATCAGCGTTTGGGGAGGAGTGCGATGACACCTTTTCTTGTGTCTGGATTGCCTGATGTTAAGACTTTAAAACACTGGTAAGGTTTTTCATTGCTTTAGCTTGAATTCGAATGAGGTCGTCTTTCTCGCTAAAAATTTCCTTTGCATGCTTTATTTTCAGCTGCTCAATCTGCCTCTCATTTTCATCGAGTGATGCTGCACATCCCCCAAAGTCATCATTAGCCACTATCAGGCCTTCTCGTCGCCTCAAGTCAAAGAAGTTTCGTCTTAATTCTGGAACAACAGGAGTCAACCTCCTCTTCAAATTTGTTCTTCTAGATGAATATGCAATAATTCTGAAGTCAAGTGCAGTGTTACTGGGAAAATAGGGCCTAAAAATGCAATCTGCGGAACACTTCGTATTTGAGAAAGTACAAGCTCCACATCTTGGAAAATTCTCCTCGCCACCAATATGCTGCTGGACATTTTGATCTTAGGCATATTTATATGCCTAGAATGCTAATTATGCCTGCATGTAAGCCTAGCTTGAAGTCAATTTATATATATTTAGATTCTGATTGAACCATTTGTTTATTTATTCAGCTAACCAACATGATTAGTTGTGTAGGTAAGCTTAATAGGAGAAACGAGCACAAAAAGGGAAAAAGGAAGAAATTTGAAGATTCGAGTCAAAAGAGAACAATGAAAAAGCTGAGAAAAATGCACCAAGGCATTTATGTGTTATCTCTGCGTCGCGCGGAGGAATGTAAAATAATGGTTGCGAAATCAACTTCTAGGCAGAACACTTAGTGCTGTTTGTGCGTCGCGTAGAAGGCAAAAGTTCTTGGATTCAAAATTTAGAAGGCATCGCACGCCTGAGTCCCATATTTGGCCGTTTTGACTTTTAGTATAAATAGGGTTTTAGTTTATTTTATTTAGGGGTTGTTTTTTGAAGGGAAAAAGCGACGATTTGGGAGTTCGTTTCCTGAAGTTTTAAGGGTTATTTCTCGAACTCTTTTCCTTTGAATCGTTGGATGATTCATAACCATTGCATGATTGATTTTTGGATTATAAGTAGCTAAATACCCTAGTTCTAGGGCTGTGGCTACATGATGATTGTAATTGATTGAGTTTGTCTTTGGGTTTATTATTGACTATCACACGAATCTTTCTTATGTTCTTATTTTTTGTATTTCATGATTGATCACCATAGAAATAAATTTATTTTCTGAATTGAACTTAGGAGATGAATAAGAGGATAGAACGTGGGGCATAAGGAGCTTGTTGAACCCTAAATAGATAGGGTTGATTCATTTCTAGGATAGGGATATACTTAGAGACCTCGTTTGGGTCACCATACAAGAAGATAACCTAATGCTCGGTAGTTAATCATTCTATCCCCGCTCAACGACGTAGTTAGGGTGTTATATATCGTAGGCGATTAAAGGTCGGGAGACCATGATCATACATCTAACCCTGTGATTCATTGATTTGATAGTTAATATTTATCCATATAAATGATATTGATTGCAGGAATCCTGATAGAAGCTGCAGCCCTGGACTTTTCCCAAATCATTGCTTGAAACCTTTGAAACTAAATCTTGTTATTACATTTTGTTTTAAAAATTTAGAAATAGAAACAAACAACTCTCTACATCTAGAATTACATTTGAGGTTAACTGAGAACTTGAGAAATTGATAGTTTCTAAGTGTGAGTCCCTGTGGGTACGATACTCAGTTTTAAAAAAGAGTCACTCTATTACTTGTATGATCACGTGCACTTGCGTGTGTGATTAGAACGTAACAAGTTTTTGGCGCCGCTGCCGGGGACTTTAGAATTAGAAAGTACTTAATTTTTCTGATTTTTGAAGTTGAAGCGCAAGTGTTGACAACTTGATCTTAGCATTCCATTGTTGCAGGTTGTTTTGAAACTCCAAACTGGACGATGATCAAGGATTGTTATCACCTCTCTCAGAACCTAAAAGATTCGTACATTTACATAGAAGACAGAGAAGATTAGCGTATCCGGTTCCCCTAGTTATAGGTGAGCTAGATTCTCTTGTAAAAAAAACAGAAGAAGAAAAAGAACCTAAGGAAATGGCTGCTGAGTTGAAAGTTCGAGACGTGGCAATCCCACGCCCCACCAATGTAACGTCATGCATACAGAAACCTGAACCTGGTGGGAGATTTGAACAGAAGCAGAGTATGGTGCAAATTTTGCACACAAATGGGCAGTTTACTGGTCTTTCACATGAGGATCCCATAGTTCATATTCAGAACTTCCTTGAGATCAGTGATACTTACACTCTAACTGGGGTGAATAAAGATTACGTAAGGCTCACCTTATTCCCTTTCTCTCTGCTAGGGGAAGCAAAAATATGGTTGAATTCAGAGCCTGCAAATTCAATCACCACCTGGAATGATTTGGCACATAAATTCCTCATTAGATTTTTTCCATCTGGGAAAACAGCTAAGTTGAGGAGTGATATTTTGAGTTTTAGGCAGAAGGGTGGTGAGAATTTGTACCAAGCTTGGGACAGATTCAAATCAATGTTGATGAGTTGCCCTCATCATCATCAATCTAATGAGGTGTTAGTCCATACCTTCATTGAAGGGTTGGAGCCTAACACCAAGATTTTTCTTGATTCAGCTGCAAGTGGACAGGCTTTAGAGAAGATTTATGCTGAACTATTCACCTTGTTGAACCGAATATCTCAAGGTAATCCAGAGTGGAATGGAGGGGGAATGAAACTTGTAGTACAGAAAATTGCAGGTATGCTGGAAGTAGATGTGATGACTGCTCTAACTGCACAGATTTCTGCTATGCAGAATATGATGAGTACACATTTTAGCAACATGGCATTGGGACAACAACTCGCACAGGTAAATGCGGTTTAACAACTACCGTCTAGGTGTGAGATCTGTGGAGTTAGCGATCACGGTGCAGAGGTATGTGGCGCAAACCCAGATTCTGTTAATTTTGTAGGGAATGCCCAGAGAGGAGGAGGCCAACAAAACTATGGAAACTTATATAACCAAAGTTGGCGTAATCACCCAAACTTTTTTTGGGGTGGAAATCAGAACCAGCACCAAGGGCAAAACAATTATAGGCCACAAGGAAACACCAATGTGTATCAACCACAGGCGCAAAGGGAGCAACCCAAGCAGCAATCTGGAAACATGAGTATGGAGGAGATGTTGAAAAAGATTATGGCTGATCAAGCCCAGTTAGCTGCTGATATGAGAAATAGTCAGTTAGCTACACAGAATCTGGAGAAGCAATTTGGGCAGTTTGCTAGTGCCCAAAATTCATGACAGCAAGGAGGTTTACCTGGAAACACTGACCCAAATCCTAAACAAGTGAATGCAGTAAGTACACGCAGTGGTTTGCAATTGGAGGAGTTAGCTCCTAAGAAAAGAGACACTAAAGTGGTAAACAAAAAGAGTGAACATAAAGAGGGTGAGCTTAAGGAGAATGAAGCAACCGCATCGGATGAACGAGTGCAATCAACAGTGAGACCACCTCCTCTATTTCCTCAGAAGTTTAAGAAACAAAAGGAGGACGAATGGTTTGGTAAGTTTCTCTCTCTCTTGAAACAAGTGCATATTAACTTGCCATTGGTTGATGTTTTGCAGGTATACCCAGGTATGTGAAGTATGTGAAGGAGATCGTAGCAAAAAAAAGGCTGACAGAGTATGAGACTGTGGCACTTACTGAAGAGTGCAGCTCCAGAATTCAGAATAAGCTGCCCATTAAACTAAAAGATCTAGGTAGTTTTACTGTGCAGATCACTATAGGGAAAAGCATCCATGCTCGAGGGTTGTGTGATCTAGGAGTGAGTATAAACTTGATGCCAACGTCTCTGTACAAAAAGTTGGGGTTGGGTAGTCATAAACCTACTACCATAATTTTGCAGTTGGCGGATAGATCTGTAGCTAGACCTGAGGGTGTTGTGGAAGATGTGCTAGTGCAAGTGGGATCTCTGATTTTCCCAGTAGACTTTGTAGTATTGAATTTCAAGCCTGATCCTGAGGTCCCTTTCATCTTAGGATGACCTTTATTAACAACTGGTAGGGCGATGATAGATGTAGCAACTGGGAAGCTTACTATGAGAGCTCATGATAAAGTAGAGGTGTTTGATGTGTACAAAGCCTTAAAAATGCCAGCGGTGTATGAGGAGTTATCTGCCATAACTGTGATAGATCTTGAGGCAGAAGCTAAATATATTGCAGCTAAGGATCCTCTAGAGCGAGTATTGATGGGGGATGACATATATGGGGATGTTGAGGCACATGAAATGGTGCAATTCCTTGATCTGTCACTTATAGTTACCTTTGGAGAACTCTGGGAGCCTCTAAATAGGGTATTGGGTCCTTCACCTAAACCCTCAATTGAAGAAGCACCCAAGTTGGAGTTGAAAACATTGCCAGCCCACCTCAGGTATGCATTTTTGGGTGAACATAAAACTTTACCCGTTATTTTGTTTGCAGCATTATCTGACAAACAAGTGGAAGCCACACTTCGCATTCTGAAGATGAGGAAATAAACTCTAGGATGGAAAATGTCTGACATCGATGGTATTAGTCCTGCACTATGTATGCATAAAATATACATGGAAGAAAGGTACAAGGCAAGTGCACAGCATTAACAGAGACTAAATCCATTGATGAAGGATGTTGTCATAAAATAAGTCATCAAGTAGCTGGATGCAGGGATTGTTTACCCAATATCTTACATCAAATGAGTAAGTCTAGTGCAGTGTGTGCCCAAGAAGAAGGAATGACAGTTGTGACTAATGAGAAAAATGAGTTGATCTCCACAAGAACAGTGACTGGGTGGAGGATATGTATGGACTACAGAAAGCTTAATGAAGCCACCAGGAAAGACCATTATCCGGTACCGTTCATTGATCAAATGTTAGACAGGTTAGCCGGCCAAGAGTATCACTGTTTCCTTGATGGTTATTCAGGGTATAATCAAATTGTCATTGCACCCGAGGATCAAGAGAAGACGACATTCACTTGCCCATATGGCACATATGCATTCAAACGCATGCCATTCAGCTTGTGCAATACCCCAGCCACATTTCAGAGATGTATGATGGAAATTTTCCATGATATGGTGGAAGATTTTGTTGAAGTATTCATGGACAATTTCTTGATGTTTCGTGAGTCATTCAAACTTTGCTTATTTAACCTTGACAGAGTTCTTGCGATGTGCGAGGAGATCAATTTGGTGCTGAACTGGGAGAAGTGTCACTTTCTGGTCAGAGAAGGAATTGTGTTGGGACACAAGATATCTAAGAGTGGGCTTGAAGTAGACAAAGCGAAGGTGGAAGTGATTGAGAAGTTGCCACCACCAATATCAGTAAATGGGGTGCAAAACTTCCTTAGACATGCTGGTTTTTATAAGAGGTTTATTAAGGACTTCTCTAAAATTGCAAGACCTATGTGCAGCTTATTAGAAAAAGAGATGAAATTTGTGTTTGATGAAAAATGTTTGCAAGCGTTTGAGATGTTGAAGCAGAAGTTGATTGAGGCTCCTATTCTTATTGCTCCAAATTGGGAACTTCCATTCAAGCTGATGTGTGATGCTAGTGATATAGCAGTTAGGGCAGTGCTTGGTCAGAGAAAGGACAAGGTGTTTCACTCCATTTACTATGCGAGCAAAACACTTGATGCAACCCAAGCGAACTACACAGTTACAGAGAAGGAGATGTTTGCATTGGTATTCGCATTTGACAAGTTCAGGTCATACTTGGTGGGAACCAAAGTGATAGTCTACACGGATCATGCGGCCATTTGGTACTTATTTAACAAGAAGGATACAAAACCTAGGCTGATTAGGTGGATCCTGCTGCTGCAAGAATTTGACCTTGAAATAAGAGATAGACAGGGAACTGAGAACCAAATAACTGATTATCTGTCCCGACTAAAGGATTCATCTCATGTGAACAGTGAAGGGCAGATTCGTGAAGAGTTCCCTGATGAGCAGCTGCTTGCTTTAGACATTGCTCAGGTGCCTTGGTATGCGGACATTGTGAATATTTTGGTGAGTGATTTATTTCCACTTGGGGCATCAACACATCAGAAGCTGAGGTTAAAGTACAATGCACGTTTTTATATATGGGATGAACCCTATTTGTTCAAGCAGGGTCTGGATCAAATGGTGAGAAGGTGTATAGCTGAGCATGAGGCGACACAAGTGTTGGAGAGTTGCCACGCGTCACCATATGGTGGACATCATGGAGGCGAAAGAACTACACATAAGGTATTGCAATTTGGTTTCTCTTGGCCTACCTTATTTAAAGATGCTGTTTTGTTTGTGAAAGGTTATGATCAGTGCCAGAGGATGGGAACCATTTCGAAGAGGCATGAGATACCATTAAACAACATACTAGAGGTGGAGATCTTTGATGTGTGGGGAATAGACTTCATGGGACCATTCCCATCATCCCAGGGAAATTAATATATTCTAGTCGCTGTGGACTACGTGTCTAAGTGGGTGGAGGATGTTGCGTTGCCAACAAATGATGCCAAAGTGGTTGTCAGGTTTGTTCGAAAGCACATCGTCACCAGGTTTGGAACGCCAAGGGCTATAATCAGTGATGAAGGTAAGCATTTTATCAATAATTCAGTTCGTAGTCTGTTAGCGAAGTATGGGGTGGGGCACAAAGTGGCTACAACATATCATCCCCAAACTAGTGGGCAGGTAGACAGGGAGGTCAAGAAGATCCTCCAAAAGACTGTGAATGCCCAAAGAAAAGATTGGGCTGACAAGTTAGATGATGCCTTATAGGCATATCGGACTGCTTACAAGACACCGGTAGGGACCTCTCCTTATCGAATGGTGTTTGGGAAAGCTTGTCACTTGCCAGCTGAGTTAGAGCACAAGGCATATTGGGCGATCAAGAAGCTGAATCTCGATGTTGAGCTAGGAGGGAGAAAGAGGATCACACAACTGCATGAGCTAGCAGAGTTTAGACTCCACGCCTATGAAAATGCAAAGCTGTATAAAGAAAAAACCAAGAGGTGGCATGACAATCATATTGTATCACGCACCTTTGAGCATGGTCAGTTAGTGTTACTTTTCAATTCTAGATTGAGGTTGTTCCCAGGGAAGCTTTGGTCAAAGTGGAGTGGTCCGTTTGAGGTGGTGAGGATGACTCAACATGGTGCTATAGAATTACGAAACAAGGATAAGAGCTCTACTTTCCTTGTAAATGGTCAAAGGGTCAAGCATTACTTTGGTAAGGATGTAGATCGTGAGTTTAAAGAGCTCACCTTGAATGACGAATAAGTCATGAGATGGGTCATGCCGCGACTTTAAATCAGGCGCTACACGGGAGGCAACCCGTGAACCATTGTAATAGTTAGGATTTATTTTGTTTTTATATGGTTAATTTAGTTCGTAGGAATTAGTAAAAAAAAAGGATATATCAAGAAAAATACAAAAATATGCATCGTTCCACGACCAAAACTAAGACGCTGGATGGGAGGCAACCCATCATGTTGTTGATAAATGGGTGTTGAGCTGATAATATGTAGGATGAAGAATTTTTGCCCAAGGCAACTCTGTGTAGGGAGCGTGTCGCGGAGGAGGGGTAAATTGTTGCGTCGCCTGATACCATTTGAGGCAGAGGACTTCGTGTAATGAGCTTGTCGTGCAGGGGATCTAAAATTTCAATTTTGACGGTAAGTTACTTTTACGTCAAACAGAGGGCAACCTCGTGGTAGCCCCACGTCGTGGGTTAAGGGCTAAATATTAGCATTAATTGTAATTAAATTTCTAGAAGACTTCGTGCCAACCCCGCGTCGCGCCCTAGGTGAGTAAATTTGTTTTTTATTTATTAAATAACTGGGTTTTACCCGATTCCTTTGGACATTACCTGACCCCAACCCTTTTAACCCTGAATTCTCTCACAAATTTGCCAATCTTTTCCCCTTTCAACCCACTTAACCTCGATTTTCTCCCCTCCCTTCACCCCGGTGAATTCTTCAAGTAGTGTCCGTGTCGCGAGGCTACCCCCACTCTTCTCTTCTTCATTTTCCTTGCACGTCTGAGTTGCCCAAGTTTGAAATTTTGTTTTGTTCTTAATTATTTCGATGTGCATTGCATTAAGTTGTGGTTGCTTGTTTTGTGAATGTGTGGGAAGGGTGTTTTTCATATCATCTGTTCGAGAGAGTTTTGAGGTGTGTTCGAAGTTTGGGTAGCAACACTTAGTAGGATGTGCAGTGGGGTTGGGAGTGAATCTTGAGTGGATGATTTCATAAAAGGTTGCTCAAATTTTGGGGATTTTGGGAAAGTAATTGAGGGCGTGAATGCTCTATTTCGTGTTTATTTAGGTGTTATGGCTCGAATTTTTGAGTAGAACACATCTATTTTGGGGGTTGGGTTTAATTGGTGAACTATTTGTTGCTTGATTGTTTGGGAGTTGGGGTTGAACTACTATTCTTTATATCAGGTGGTTCTTGTTGGTCTTTGTGTATTTCAAAGTCTGAGTAGAAATACATTGTTGTCTAGTCAGGATAGTTTATAGCTGGTGAAATTGTTAGCGTATTGATTATGTATGTTTACGAATGTTGGTTGCTGATAGGGGTTTGAATCATTGAGCAGACATACCGTTTGTCTTGAATATGCGAAGGTTCATAGTCTATGTTAATGGTGTGAAGTCTTGAGTAACACTATCTGATAATTGCGTGGGTAAATTGATATTGTGATGCCTTGTCGTTTTGATGAACTTGATAATTACTTGAGGATCAATTGAGTATGTTATTGGTCAATGTTGGGAAGTCTAAGTACCTACGATGATACTACATTGAACTAAGTGTGGGGTAATGTGCGCACACTACCTATATTTTTCTCATTTTGTGTAGTCATAAGGCCTGAACTTTGTTTATGGATGCAAGTAATCATGTCAAGTTCAAGAAAATCCAAAAAAGAAATAGTCACATCATCCCAGAAGAAACGGCCAAGGAGCGGAAATGTACCACTGGCGCCTCCGACCCCCAAAGGCCAACCTAGGAGGTTCGGACTCAAGGCTGTTTCGAAAGAAGGCAAAGCATGGTATAAGAAGCGTACAGAGGCAGCCTATTTCTCCGATGTCTGTATTGATAGGGATAGTCTAGCATGCGAGTTCCAGCAGATTTTAAGGCGGATGAGGGAGGTGGGGATGGATTTCGCATTTGCTGAACTAGAGAAGTGCAATCTGCACATGGTTCAAGAGTTTTATGCCAATTGGGCGCCGGAGGCGAGGTCCCACTTTGTGACGGTGCGTGGTAAGAATGTACCCATCACTCCCACATGTATTAATGATATATTGGGTACACCGTAGGACACCGACCCACTAGGGCTGACAGGGCTGAACATACGCCCTCCATACCAGGCCATCCGTCACATGCAATGCGGACCGCAATCCATGGCTCAATTGACTAAGCACAGTGGAAAGAGATATCATAAATCTCTTCCCTACGCTCACATGCTTCGAGAGACACGTGTTTGGTTAGAAGTGGTGATGAATTATCTGATCCTAGGCCTACATTACACTGATATCACGCGTGACCGGGTGTGTTTGGTTTATGCTTTGTTGACGGGCATGGAGCTGAACGTTGGAGCTACCATGAAATCTTCTATGCGGAAGACCCGGGTTCACAAAGGGCACATGTATGCATTTGGTGGTCTGATTACCAAAATGTTTCGTGTGGCAGGTGTCCTTGGGGAGAATGTCGATTACATGGCACCACTTTATCCAACACCGGTGGATATCACACGCTCAAAGGGGCCTGACATTGACTTCGGCCTTACAATAATCACTGTTGAGCGCCACAGGAGAGATGAGTTGATCATGGCTAGGATGTATGGCCTAGAGATGCTATGACATAAGACTGGTGGTTGACCATCTACTGATCTGGAAATAGGAGAGGTCCACAGGCACTATTTTCTGAACGACCATGCGAAAGCTTTGCTTGGCATTAGTCCTGAGTTCCGAGAGCCTATTGAGAATGACATCCCAACTGATGAAGAGAACTTGCGCACATGGTCGGATGTGGATTCGGATTCTGAGAAGGAGATGGACCTCGCACATATGGGTGATGAGGCAGATGGTGATGATGCCATGGAGGATTGATCAGGGAGTGTTTTCACCTTACCTTTCAAGCTTGGTTGCTATTTTAAAATGCATTGGGGACAGTGCTATTGTATAAGTGTGGGGTAGGGTGAAAAGCATATCTGATCTGTTCATATTTCGTTTTTGTTTGTTTTTTGTTTTTGTTTGACTTTGGGTTCCTTGATAGTTGTTTTTAGTTCTTTAGCCAAGGATAGTCCCTTTGAATTGTAGTCTGTAGTCTTAGATTAAGTCAAGCTGCCCAATGATAGATGGATGACGACCATCTTAAGGGCAAGTTCATCATTTGAGTCTTAGGTTGGGTTGTGCTGAAGCTGAAACTCTCTAAAAGGAGACTGTATGAAAAGTATGACTGAAATAGATGTATGAATGCAGTGGAACTTTTGTATGTGATTTAAAAGTGCAACTTAAGCTTAATCTAAACCTTCTGCATGACATGATTGTGTACTACTGAAATTGATCTTTACTGAATACAACTGTGCCATGAGCGGTGAGTTTTGTTATGATATCCATGATATGTATCTGAGTCTAGAACTTGCCCTGGGTGTTATTGAAGCGAAATATAAGTGTTATTGTGTTTGAAAAATGACAATAGGCTTTCGTTGAAAATTGTTTTTTAAAAAATTAAGCCTGTTCAAAATATCCCTAGTTTAGCCCAATTGAGCCTTTTAGCCTTAATTTTGTTTTAACCCACATAATGAGCTGAATTCCCTTTATTGACACCATAGTTTTGATCCTAACCCCTAATGCACTGTGTTAGGATGAAATAAAAAAATAAAAAAATAAATAGGGTGGAAAAGTGTGGTTGTTGGGGGAAGAATGAAAGAAAAAGGTAAAACGAGACCTAGGATTGTGAATCTGAGTTGGCCCTGGACCATTGGACATTGTGCACTTCAATAAAGGGAAACTCGAGTTGAAGGTGGCTAACTTAGTGAATACTTTGATGATGGCCCTGACCCTAAAAAGGGCAATGTGCACCTTAACTTGAGAGAAATCTCTAAGTTAAGGGTGGCGTTTGTCAAGTGTAAAATAAAGGGGCAAGTAACTAAAGGCAAGGTTGGTAATACTAGTGGAAGTTGTTGAAGAAGAAGGGGGCCAATGGAAAAGGAAAAATTATGATTGTAAAAGCTGAACATAGTGCATTAGGGAGTACGAGTCACTAATTTCATCTAAATGAAGCCTTCCTTACCTTAAGCCTACATTACAACCGGATCAATTCCTGTTTGATTTTGAGCATGATACACTTGATTAGTGGAGATGTACATAATGGGCAAGCTTATGGTTCTCAATACATGCATGTATGATGTGAATTTTTTTTTAGGGAGAGTGTTTATTGTTTGAACAAGTCCTTAAATTATATTCAATTGGCTAACGTGAATCTATGGACTATTTATTGGAGTGAGGGGCACTTGTTGTATGAGGATAGGTGATAAGAAATGGTGCATATGTTGTTAAAAGTGTTGGTTGCAAAAAGTTGTCAAAGTCATAGACAGGAGTCAGGCATATTATGATTGGAAACATGCTAATATAAATTGTGAACAGATCTTTGGAAGTTAATAGTGGATGCACAATCCAATGTAGTGAGTCTAGGTCTAGGAGTAGTAAGTAGTTGTTCGAGGACGAACAAAGCTTTAAGTGTGGGGTACTGATCTTAGGCATATTTATATGCCTAGAATGCTAATTATGCCCACATGTAAGCCTAGTTTGAAGTCAATTTATATATATTTAGATTCTGATTGAACCATTTGTTTATTTATTCAGCTAACCAACATGATTAGTTGTGTAGGTAAGCTTAATGGGAGAAACGAGCACAAAAAGGGAAAAAGGAAGAAATCTGAAGATTCGAGTCAAAAGAGAACAATGAAGAAGCTAAGAAAAATGCACCAAGGCATTTATGTGTTATCTCCATGTTGCGCGGAGGAATGCAAATAATGGTTGCGAAATCAACTTCTAGGCAGAACACTTAGTGCTGCTCGCATGTCGCGCAGAAGGCAAAAGTCCTTGGATTCGGAATTTAGAAGGCATCGCGCGCCTGAGTCCCATATTTGGCCGTTTCGACTTTTAGTATAAATAGGGTTTTAGTTTATTTTATTTAGGTGTTGTTTTCTGAAGGGAAAAAGCGACGATTTGGGAGTTTGTTTCCTGAAGTTTTAAGGGTTATTTCTCAAACTCTTTTCCTTTGAATCGTTGGATGATTCCTAACCATTTCATGATTGATTTTTGGATTATAAGTAGCGTTCTAGGGCTGTGGCTACAGGATGATTGTAATTGATTGAGTTTGTCTTTGGGTTTATTATTGACTATCACATGAATCTTTCTTATGTTCTTATTTTCTGTATTTCATGATTTATCACCATAGAAATAAATTTATTTTCTGAATTGAACTTGGGAGATGAATAAGAGGATAGAACGTGGGGCATAAGGAGCTTGTTGAACCCTAAATAGATAGGGTTGATTCGTTTCTAGGATAGGGATATACTTAGAGACCTCGTTTGGGTCACCATACAGGAAGATAACGTAATGCTCGATAGTTAATCATTCTATCTCCGCTCAACGATGTAGTTAGGGTGTTATCTATCGTAGGCGATTAGAGGTCGAGAGACCATGATCATACAACTAACCCTGTAATTCATTGATTCGATAGTTAATATTTACCCATATAAATGATATTGATTGCAGGAATCCTGATAGAAGCTTCAGCCCTGGACTTTTCCCTAATCATTGCTTGAAACCCTTGAAACTGAATCTTGTTATTACATTTTGTTTTAAAAATTTAGAAATAGAAACAAACAACTCTTTACATCTGGAATTACATTTGTGGTTAACTGAGAACTCGAGAAATTGATAGTTTCTAAGCGTGAGTCCATGTGGGTTCGAAACCCAACTTTCAAAAAGAGTCACTCTATTACTTGTACGATCACGTGCACTTGCGTGTGCGATTAGAACGCAACATATTTTCTTCTTGTTCCTCATAGTGTGGATTCCCAACACCTGCGTCAGCTTGGACTTCTTGATTCTGAATTACAATGTTATCTACTTCGTTGTCAGAATGTACTTCTGACACAACGCCGAAAAGTGGATTATCAAGTACATCATCAACGTGTTCATCATGCCGTTGATGGTCTGGATTAACAAATTCAGGTCCTCTTATGGAAGCTTCTTCATCGAGAGCTTCATTTCTAAGAAACGTCCGAGGAAAGGTGAGATCACATCGATCATTGCCACTTTGGGAGTTAAAGGCATCTAGGTTAATAGTTGGGGAGAATTCTTAATTAAATCCTTCTGTGGCTCGGTCTCCTGCAGCTAATGTCTGTGTAAAGACAAGTTCCATATCCCCAATAGTAACTTTGATATCAAAGTCGTCTAGGTTAAAATCTTCATTATCATGTGGGGCAAGTTCACTGTCAATCCCTTCCATTCCTCTGTCTCCTGCAGGTACAACTTCTTGATGAGTCCCTGTCTCTTCATTATCATGTGGGGCAAGTTCACCGTAGATCCCTTCCATTCCTCTATTTCTTGCAGGTAGAACTTCTTGACGAGGCCCTGCCTCTTTATCATTATGTGGGGCAAGTTCACCTTCGATCTCTTCCATTCCTCTGTCTCCTGCAGGTACAACTTCTTGACGAGGCCCTACCTCTTCATCATCATGTGGGGCAAGTTCACCGTAGATCCCTTCCATTCCTCTGTTTCCTGCAGGTACAACTTCTTGACGAGGCCCTGCCTCTTCATCATTATGTGGGGCAAGTTCACCGTTAATCTCTTCCATTACAACTTCTTGACGAGGCAACTTCTTGACGAGGCCCTACCTCTTCATCATCATGTGGGGCAAGTTCACCGTCGATCCCTTCCATTCCTCTGTTTCCTGCAAGTACAACTTCTTGACGAGGAGCAATTGGATCAGCAAACCTGTCTCTCCCTGCCTCTTCTGGATAGAGTATATTTTCGAACTTCCGCTTCATTTTTTCTGCTAATTCTTCTTTTTCTTGAAATGGAGAAGAAGAAGAAGAAGAAGAAGAAGGAGGAGGAGGAGAGGGTCAAGCAATTTCAAGAGGAGCCAAGTAATCTGTTAACTGTCGTTATACTTTATTTACGATAAGTAAGTCTTTAAATAGTTTAGAATTTTTTAGTAAGATCAAGTTAGTTAGTGTAATATTTTTAAATTTTTCTAAGTGTGGGTTAACTTATACTGCAATCATTATTTTAACAGGACGAGTTATAAATTGTCTTTGCATTAATTTCATACCTTTAGAATAATTCAAATGTATTTTGAAAATTAAAATATGGACTGGTATGAATAATATTAAAAGATATAAAATTTACTACTATATTGTTTATTACTTTCCTTCATTGCATTTTTTGTGAACATTTTACTGTTTGGAATTTGGATAGTCAAATTATTTTTCTTTGAATGAATTTTCTGATTTTATTAATAATTACTAGTTAACATGTTCGCGCTTCGCGCGATCATAACAACTATTTTAGAGATAAAATTTTCTTATAAAGTAGCACATACTAAAAAAGAAGAAGTATGATCAATACCTAGGTAAGAACTTTAAAATGTTTATCATAATTGTTTTAATTTATAAGATACAATTTTCTTATTATTTTGTTGGGGTGAAAAAAACATGTTTTATATTTTGAAAAAAAAAATACTAACTTAATTTTCTGCTTAATTTTCTATTTGTCGTTGATCATCAAATGAAAAGTAAATAATTTGTCCTCTTCATTTTTTAAAAGAAGGGATGCTTATTTTTTATGAGGAACTACTGAACTTAGACCTTTTTAAAACCATTCCCCAATATGATTTATTTAACAAAAAATCATGCGTGTTAGGTACAGAATATTTTTTAGAAGTCTTTATTTTTGTGCAAGTTAAAATATGAAAAATAACAAAAGGCATATCAATAGTAATACAAAGGAAAGAACGAATAACTATTTTCTAATAAAATAAAAGATAAATATATAAAATCCTAATAATAAAATTGAAAAGCAATCGATATTAATGTTTCAACAAACAACTCGATAAAATATTATATTGTCATTTTATTTTAATTATCATCATGTGGGGCAAGTTCACCGTAGATCCTTTCCATTCCTCTGTTTCCTGCAGGTACAACTTCTTGACGAGGCCCTGCCTCTTCATCATTATGTGGGGCAAGTTCACCGTCAATCTCTTCCATTACAACTTCTTGACGAGGCCCTGCCTCTTCATCATCATGTGGGGCAAGTTCACCGTCGATCTCTTCTATTACAACTTCTTGACGAGGCCCTGCCTCTTCATCATCATGTGGGGCAAGTTCACCGTCGATCCCTTCCATTCCTCTGTTTCCTGCAGGTACAACTTCTTGACGAGGAGCAATTGGATCAGCAAACCTGTCTCTCCCTGCCTCTTCTGGATTGAGTATATTTTCGAACTTCCGCTTCATTTTTTCTGCTAATTCTTCTTTTTCTTGAAATGGAGAAGAAGAAGAAGGAGGAGGAGGAGGAGGAGAGGGTCAAGCAATTTCAAGTGGAGCCAAGTAATCTGTTAACTGTCGTTATACTTTATTTACGATAAGTAAGTCTTTAAATAGTTCAGAATTTTTAAGTAAGATCAAGTTAGTTAGTGTAATATTTTTTAATTTTTCTAAGTGTGGGTTAACTTATACTGCAGTCATTATTTTAACAGGACGAGTTATAAATTGTCTTTGCATTAATTTCATACCTTTAGAATAATTCAAATGTATTTTGAAAATTAAAATATGGACTGGTATGAATAATATTAAAAGATATAAAATTTACTACTATATTGTTTATTACTTTCCTTCATTGCATTTTATGTGAACATTTTACTGTTTGGAATTTGGATAGTCAAATTATTTTTCTTTGAATGAATTTTCTGATTTTATTAATAATTACTAGTTAACATGTTCGCTTCGCGCGATCATAACAACTATTTTAGAGATAAAATTTTCTTATAAAGTAGCACATACTAAAAAAGAAGAAGTACGATCAATACCTCGGTAAGAATTTTAAAATGTTTATCATAATTGTTTTAATTTATAAGATACAATTTTCTTATTATTTTGTTGGGGTGAGAAAAACATGTTTTATATTTTGAAAAAAAAAATACTAACTTAATTTTCTGCTTAATTTTTTATTTGCCGTTGATCATCAAATGAAAAGTAAATAATTTGTCCTCTTCATTTTTTAAAAGAAGGGATGCTTATTTTTTATGAGGGACTACTGAACTTAGACCTTTTTAAACCATTCCCCAATATGATTTATTTAACAAAAAATCACGCGTGTTAGGTACAAAATATTTTTTAGAAGTCTTTATTTTTGTGCAAGTTAAAATATGAAAAATAACAAAAGGCATGTCAATAGTAATACAAAGGAAAGAACGAATAACTATTTTCTAATCAAATAAAAGATAAATACATAAAATCCTAATAATAAAATAGAAAAGCAATCGACATTAATGTTTCAACAAACAACTCGATAAAATATTATATTGTCATTTTATTTTAATTATCAAAGAATTATTATACAAATAATAAATAATTAATATTTTAACTCTTGAGGAGTTACAAAACTCACTAAATGTGTAATTATTTAGAGAAAATCAAATTTTAAAAATAATGACAAAAAGCAAAAGATAAAAGAAAATAAAAGGAGAAAAAGAATAAGTAGGACTCTTACTATATAATAGTTTTTGCTATTGTCTATTTTTATATCATATCGAAATTATTTATAATTCTTTTTCATCTTCACATGAATAAACAAGTTTATCTTTATAACTCAATATATTTCACTAAAATAATATGTCAATTCATTTTAGTGTGGATTTTGTATGTTTCGTTGTGGTCATTTTATTTAATTACTAAAAAGTTAGAAAATAGAAAAATATATTTCATTATTTTAGTACAAACTTTAAAAATCTTGAGTGTTAATAAATAATATATACTCCCTATATTTCAAAATAAGTGAATTGTTGAGCCATTTTTCATAGTTCAAAATAAGTGAGTTATTCATAGTTTAAGGGAGATGTTGAAAAATTCTTTCATTTTTTCCCCTCATTTACAATATTAAATAATTATAAATGAAATGATTTTTTTAATATGGAATATGTACACAACGTCATCAGGAAAATAAATCATTCATTTTTAAAGTTATTTAGAGTGCTCATATATGTAATAGATAAATGACTTAATTTTAAGTAATTTTAATATATGTTGTAAATGAAAGAAAAATGGGAAGAAGTCTTAAAAAGAGAGAGAAAGAATTAGGTAAAAGGGAATGGAGGAGACATGTTATTTAAGTAAAAAATATAAATAAATAAAGATTTTTGTAAGTCATGAGATGGATCAACCAGCTAATAAAAAGAACAATGCAACACAATAGTATTTTCCTATTTAAAAAAAAAAAACAAAGTTAGAGTATGTCTTGTTACCAAAAGCTTACAACCACAAATAAAGAAAAAACATATGCATCCGTGAAAATGTTCTTACATGTAAACCTTGAATAGCTGATGTGCAAATGATAGACTAAAATTTAAAGCCATTATATTTTGGGAAAATTAAATGTAGAGGTAATGAAGAGAATCATAGAAAGGAGTTGAGAAGATATGTCATTTAAGTAGAAAATGTGAATAGACGGAGGTTTTTGTAATTTATGAGATGTAATAAATATTATAATTTTTTTAATTATCAAACAAATTAATTAATGAAGAGAGTAAACTCATCTTTACAGTTTCATAATCAACTTCATTAAACAAATATCAATTTTCTCTATGTATAATTATTTTTCTACTTTTAGTATTTCTTAACTTAAGAAAATATGCTCATTGTAATTGGATATTGGCAGAACAAACTTTGTTCATTCGGACAAATTCATTAAATTAAAAGAATTATATGTTTTGTGAAAATTGAATCCAACAATCATATATATAGACTAATTTTACATAAGTGTTAACAAATACGAAACAAAAACTTAATGGAGGGGATCTCATCTCTTTTTTTAGTCAATTCAAATTTCACAAAAGAAAAAATGTATTATATCATCTAAATTTGAATGAAAAGAAGTGGATGAAACTAAACAAAAGATGATGGAATCTTGATCGAGAAATTCTGTCATATTAACATGTTATATATATATATATATATATATATATATATATATATATATATATATATATATATATAAAGTATGGGTAGTATTTTCAAAAGACAAAAGTTTGTATGATGAAAATATAATTTTTTTTTTATTTAAGCAACAAAATAGTCAGTTGAAGATCATGTTGCCCTTGATACAAAAAGTGTGCTTTGTAACATAATCTTGTTCTTGAGGAGTACATATCTTGATGGATAAATAATTAATTGAAAAAATTATATAAGCAACAATAAGTGCATCTATATATTTGTAAATTATTGAAACTACTACTTTTTCAAATTATAATCTGACCAACTCTTGATGAATCTTCCACCGCCATTAAACTTTCTTCTTAATTTTGATGACTTGTAGCAAATTAATTTTTGATCATCTCCTTTGACGAATCTTACACCGGCTTCAAACTTTCTTCTTCATCTTGATAAACTTTTGTTTGGCTATTGTAACACAAGAAGAAATTTTAAAAAATATATCTATAATCTTCATAAAGCTGAAAAACAAAAAAAATAATACTAACAATATGAAGTTGGAGAAAATATAAAGGGAAAAGGCTCAAATATGCCATCGAAGTATTGGAAAAGGCTCATTTATGCCATCCGTTAAGAATTTGGCTCATTTATGCCATTATCGTTATAGAAAAGGTCCATTCATGCTACTTTTTTATTAACGGAATCCATATCTAGATTTTCAAAACCATTAATGTGATATGGCCTCTTATTAGAGGTCCACGTCACCAATATAAAATCAGGTCATTTAATTAAAATAAAAACAAAAACCCAAACCCAAACCCAATCCCAATCCACATGCTAAAGTAAAAAACTCTTTTAGCTATAATCACATTTCATTAGATTCCCAATTTCCCAAGATCCCACCATCTCTATGATCAATGTAAAACCACTGCAATAGGGTGCAAAACAAAAAAAAAAGTGTTCTCGAATTTTGATAAATTTATGATTTTTTTTTTGTTATCTGTAGTTGCAGAAACAGAGGAAGAAGATATAAAAATGGAGAAAGAAGGAGTGGATCAGCTACTAGGGAAAACAGTGGAGAACAAAGAAAACAATTTAAAAGGGAATATTGAAAGAATTCCAAAGGAAACTCATATGGGGTTGAATATTGGGGAAAAAATAAATTGAATCTTGAAAAAGTTCAATAGGTTACTGGTGGAGAATTTATAGTTTTATGATCCTTTCATGGCCGGATGGAGAACAGAGTATTAGTTGTGGTTTTTTACTTTGGGGTATGGGTCGGGTTTGGTTTTATGTTAATGGATTTTGGGTTTTTGTTTTTATTTTAATTAAATGACCTTATTTTATATTGGTGACGTGGATCTCTAATAAGAGGCCATGTCACATTAATGGTTTTGAAAATCTGGATATGGATTTCGTTAATGAAAAAGTGGCATGAATGGACATTTTCTATAACGGTAATGGCATAAATGAGTCAAATTCTTAACGAATGGCATAAATGAGCCTTTTCCAATACTTCGATGACATATTTGAGCCTTTTCCCAAATATAAATGAACATGCAACAACACCATAGATGATTGCTATTTATAGATGATTTAAATCATAAGAATTAAGTAGAAGGAAGTTGAGGAGACATGTTATTTAATCAGAGAATACAAATAGGTGGAGGTTTTTTTGTAACTTTCATATGATATAATTATATGTAATGAATATGATTGGTTTTTTTAATTATTTAATAAATTGATTAATGAAAAAAATGAATGAAAAAACTAAAAAAAAAACACAAAAAAATAATAAATAGGATCCTAGGCCATTGAGAGGTGCCACATCACTTCTTTTTTATCTAGCTTTATATATATATATATATATATATATGATTTTCAGTCATTCACATTGACTTGTTGTACTTGTAAAGACTAAAAATGCCTTATGTTTATGATTTGGTTAAAAAATGTTTTTATTGTTATTTAATGGGTTAAAAATATTCGTCTTCCATATAAATATATTACGTATTTTCTTTTTAATATACTATTTTTCTAATAGTAATTTTTTAGATTAGCAAATGTTAATCCTACTTCAAGGAGTAATATTTTAAGGACATTTTTGACCTTTTTCCCTACATAAAAATAAAAGGGTTAAAAATACCCCTCAACTTTCATTTATTAGTCAACTTTATTCTTATCGTTAAAATGAAGTTCTTACCCTCGCCGTTACTATATTTGTCACCCCAATACCCCTCACTTGAATAGAAAGCCCAAATCAATTTAAATTACCAATTTTTAAAAGAGTAAATTTTAGGAATAACAAATATAATAATCATATTAACGCTCTATAACTATAGTTTTGCTATTTGCGCTCCATAGCCAAATTATGTTTGCTATAGAGCATCTGATTTGTATAAATTGCGGTGATTTGTATAAATCCAGTGCTAATTCGTCGGTGTCTATGAAAATTGTGTTTGTATATGTATATGTTCTCTGTGTTAGGCTAGAGTGGCGAGCGAGATCGGGAGAGAGAGGAGGGTGAGAGAGGGTAGAGAGGTGAATTGTATATGTATATCGATTAGATAATTGTATATATGTAACTACTATGTATATATATCAATGATTGTGTTTGCATATATGCATAAAATTTGAATTCGTATACAATTGAATCGAGTTAAAACATTTGTATTTGTACATCAAATATTTCTCTCGCTTTATTCAAACACAAACTATACAAATACTTTGTATAATTTGTGTTTGTATAGAGCGTGAGAGAGAGGTAGAAGAGAACTAGACGAAAGAATACATTGGGATGGTGTACATTTCATAGAGGCTGCTAATAAATGGGTGTTTGAACAAATTGTGAATGGTTTATATTCAGACCCACCACTTCCCTTGAATATGGCATGTCCTAAAAAATAAGATTAGTTATTCAATCAACATTGTACCAATTGGATGAACTAGTTAACCACTTTTTAGCTTTATTGATCAACAATCCTAGCTCAAATGGATATTGAGCTATTTTGTTGGTGTATTATTAGATTAAAATCTAGGAACTAAATAATATTTCAATTTCAAGTAAGAATCTTACTTTGATTCTAATAAATCGATTTCGATTTATGCAAATGTACCTTTTTATATCATTAGGTAGATTTTGTTTCTATTTGTAAAAAATTGTGCAAATATAAATTATATAATTCTTGACAAATTACTCTCAACGGTAAGTCACATGTAGTATTATTATTTTATTTTTAAAAAAAAAATTGTTTAGTTGTGGTGTCCATGTTTATATGGAATATAAAATAATTTATTTTGTCAAATGTAATTGAGTTATTTTTAAGATAAAAATCTTAAGTTGAGTAATTTAATTGATAAAAAAAATAATTAAAAAAATGAAAAAAATAAAAATAAAAAATAAAATTCAACGAATATACTAGATAAATTATCAAAAGTCAATAAGCTTACCAAAAAATTGAATTTTTGACCAAAATAAGTCATTATTTAAACTAATTCATCAAAATAGTATGTTTTTTTAAATTTTTTACAAAACTAGACTTGATAGAAACGTAATAGGTATTATTTTATTAAAAAAATACTGTCAGTAACGTTTTAATGTCAATAACATTTTTAGCTTAAAAAGCAACCCCTTTACGTTAACCGCTGTTATTTCAATCTTTTCTATTAAAAAATTGTACTCCTTTATGTCAAAATTTATCTTACTTCTTGGTGAGTGTGAAAATATATCTAGAGAAAAAGCAAGAATTGCTGCCAAAGATGAACTACACTCTAGCAGCCTAGCTTTATTGCATATATTATATATATACATTCATGCATTTGCATTGTCTTTGATAGTTGATAGTATGAGACAAGTGATATAGCACTAATATCATGAGATTCAATGACACGGTGCTAAATAACTCATTGGGTTATCACTATTGTTGTTTTGTGTAAGATTGAAAAATTTTCTTTACCTCATTTTATAATTCGCTCATTTAGTACTCATAGATAAAGACTACTGATAAGAAAGCATAAAAAGATTACTATTATTAATAGTGAAGATTGGTACAAGTAACACTAATTAATTTGATGTGGCATCAACATGTTAGGCTGAAGAGTTTGTGTTCTTACATGGACTAATTAAGGAGAGAACATCTAAAAAAAGTTTAAATAAATTGTTCCGCCTCCTACAATAAAAATGTTTGTTCCACATGAGGAAGATCTTACTTTATCCTCAAAATGAAAGAATAGCAACGGAAGCTACATGGAATGCAAACATAGTTTCGAAATGGTGGCAAATTTGACCAAAATAACAAAAGTTTTTGCATCAATACGACGTGAACAAGAGCATCACAGTAGATCAAATGATCGACGAGGACTTACTTGACTGGTTTATTTTTCACTTCGCACTTCATTCAAAAATGCAAGAAAAGGCTAGTGTTTATAGCTTAAAAATCATTTACAACTTCTGATAATTGCAAGACTGAGAACAATAAGCAACACCCTCATAATTAATTAAGTTGCGAGAGAAATTTGAATCAGTTTTCATAGCTTAAAACATTTACAATAAACATAATATTTACACCATCGATTCAATAATCAAATGAATACATATACTTGATAACAGTTTTTTCTTCATCAAAATTCCAGAATATAGCTTCTTGTCACTGTTGAGTTCTAGATAACCTTCCCACGGAAAGTCTTCCCTTCAAAATTTACCCTTTTTTTGTGTTGTACTGGTAAGGATAAATTTTCAATTATTTAACTAAAAAAAAGAGCAATTATGTGAAGAAATAATGTAAAATTGTTAAAATATCAATTATATTAATAGAATACAATATTACTCTAACTATGAGTTAAATAACAAGCACACACTTGTATATAGGGTGGTAAATGGTTGGATTTGATCGGATTTGGATGAATTAAATATGGATTGAACAAAAATAGTTTGGATTACAATCCACCCAAATAGAATATGTGTAAATATGGATTTGGTCAAATATGATTTGGATAAAATGATTCTAACCCATTTAAAAAAATCTATTTTTTAAAAATAAATAAATTACCCCCTCACCCTAGCACCCGCCACCCCCACTCCTCCCCACCTTCCACCAACCTACCCCTAAATTTTTTTTGTTTTCCAAAAACAAAAAAAAAAATCTGTTTTTTCAAAAAACAAATAATTTACCCCCTCCCCCGAGCACCCCCCCCCCCCACCTTCCATCAACTGATCCCTAATTTTTTTTGTTTTCCACAAATAAAAAAAAATAATCTGTTTTTTCAAAAAAAAAAAAATTAACCCCCCACGCACCCCCCACCCACACCTTCCACCAACCTACCCCTAATTTTTTTTTGTTTTTCAAAAACAAAAAACAAATCTGTTTTTTCAAAAAAAAAAAATTTACCCTCTCCCCCCGGGTACCCCCAACCCCACCTTCCACCAACCGACCCCTAAATTTTTTTGTTTCCCAAAAAAAATAAAATAAAATTATATATATATATATGTTTTTTTGATTAAAAATAAATAAATTACCCCCAACCCTGGGCGCCCCCTTTCCACCAGCCTACCCCTAATTTTTTTTTGTTTTCCAAAAACAAAAATAATCTGTTTTTTTCAATTAAGTTTGAAAATTAATATTAATTTTTTTTATGTTTTAGCACAATTAAGAATTTTGAGTAGAAGTGAAGACTAAGTGATCTATTAGGGTCAATATGGATACCCATACTTAACCCATTTTAACCATATTTGTAGAGATTCTTAAAAGGGAAAATTTCATATATGACAAACAAATTTTATGAAATAACATTCCATGGGTATAATTTACATAATTACATTTCATGGGTATAGTTTAGTTTGTTAGGTAGCTTTAAATTTGTATAAAACATTTTTTTTTGTTTTTAATTTATACAAAATTTTATTTTTTCAGTTATTGGTAACAGTAGCACTAAATACGGTAACAATAAATTTACATAATCCCATGATTAAGCTAAACGTTCAAAATCAAATATTTTTCCAAAAAAGAATTCTACAGCGATAGAAAGACTAACCAAGTTGTTTCCGCGCATCACTGAAGCATCAAATTAATCAATTTTTTTTGTATAATCAACAATAGGTAATGTTTCATTGAAGGAAACTTCATGTTTTGAACTGCAATATAGTATACAATTGTTTAGTATATCGGAAATACTAAAATTATGAAACGATTTTTTCTGTTGTGTCGATTGTGATGGTATAAAAAAGTAATTATCAATTTTCCCTTGTTTATAAAAACTTAGATAAATCTTATGAAACACTCGGGCGTTAATAAATTTAATTGTACATATGAATTTATGTGAGAAATCGTATATAATTTTTATGCAATATTTATGTGTAATTGATTGTGTGTTATCAATTGTATATATGACCATCGTAATATGGTAATTGTATATATGATAATCTGGCTTGTTTCGAAAAAAAGGGTTTGAAGTAGTTTTGTATGCGGTATTTTGTATGTTCTAGTAGTTATATACAAATTAATGAAGTTATGTATATATTGAGATGTATATTAATGTAATATATACAAAGTCGTATGAGACAATTATATACATTCATGAAATTGAGTAATATTTTTTAGTTTTGTATATGTAATATATTTGTATATGAGCATATGTTAATGAGTGTAATTTTTTTTGTTATTAATGATTAAACTGATTGTAATTCATATGTCAATATGGTACTTAAATATGCAAATATACAACTATCTCATACGACTTTGTATATATTACATTAACATACAACTCAATATATACATAACTTCAGTAATTTGTATATAACTACTAGAATATACAAATTACAATATACAATTATAATTTAGGCATAAATTATATACAATTGTCTTTTGTATATATCTACAAACTATATTTGTAAACTATATACATTTGTCTTTAATATACAAGTCACTATGTACATATTACCTTAATATACAAGTCACTATATACATAACTTAAATAATTTGTATATAACTAATAGAATATACAAATCCCAATAAACAATTATATTTTAGGCATAAACTATAACATATACTTAAAGTACCTTTTTATCCCTTTCGTTTATATAACTAAGAAAATATATAAATAACTAAAACATGTGTGATTTAAACATGCAATATACTATATACAAATATCTATATGCAAATATTACTTAAACATACAATTTTTTTTCTTGGATCTCAATTCTTCAATAGATTGTTGATCATCTTGAACTTGTTTAGATTTTGCCATAGACCCTACATTAACCCCAAAATCATGAGTTATGAAAACGAGGGTGAATTGTCAACAATATTGACATGCAATGGCATACCTCTCGTAATACTCATAGATGGAGATGAATCATCCATTCTGCTTTTGAAAAACTTATAATATGATAAGAAAGAAAGAATTTTTGTAAAAAATATATGAAAAAACTAACAAGCACAATACATATACAATTGTTGAAGAAGGAAAAAAGAAAAAAAAATGGATTCATGGGTTGATTTTGGCGGTTACCTGCAAAAATTGAAAGCAAGACATGAGGGAGAACATGAAATTTTCTCAATTTGAAATTCAAAATAGGAGTGGAGGAGTGATTTTAGGAGAAAGATATGGAATGGGGATAGGAGAGATAAAATTATATACAAAAGCATAAAATGGTCTTTTACGGTTGGATATACAAATAGGTGGTGGGTCCCATTAATTATGGCAAAAAACTAAAACTACAATTACTGACAGTAAATAAATTAAACTATACCCTTATTAACTAATTACTTAGCGATGTTTGCCAACTCACATAATTTTTCGTTCTTAAAATAGCTTGAAGCCCATATTTAACCAATCAAAATAGGATAAATTACTCACAGGACAAATTATAGAAATACATACCTTTTGTTTCACTTATTTCCATTATCCCCTATTACTTTTAAAAATCTCCAAAATCCCTTATTTCTTTAATGTATCCGAGACAATATTTAATGTATCTGAGATAGTATATTAGTATATTAATGTATCCGAGACAATATTTAATGTATCCGAGATAGTATATTAATGTATTCGAGTCAGTATTTAATGTATCCGAGCTTCAATTATTGTATCCGGGTTTTTTAATTTTTAAGGGATTAATGTAATTAGAAACTTATTAGTGATAGATTGTAATTTCATATTAAAACTATGAGATTTATGTAATTTCCCTTACTTATATACACATGTTTAATTTCCTTATTCTCTATTTTTCCCTACCTTTTTAAAATATTACTTAAATCCCTTCTTTCTCCTAATTCTAAAAACTACCGGCTACATAAAAGTCACCAGCCAAACCCACATTCACCACTCCCTTTTTCACTCATATTTTCTCTCCTTAAATTCACTCCAAATTCTTAGTAGTTACAAAATTCATATCCAAATTTGATTTTCAAAAAGTTTAAACTAACCAAACATAAAAAAAATTCAAAACCAAAATTCAAAAAATTTAAACTAACCAAACATAAAATTGAATTAAAAGAGGAGTATATCCTCTTTAATATGATCCTATACGGTTAAATGAATTTGTTGAAAATACTTCCTTAATTAACTTTAGGCTGATTTTTTATTAGTTGCATCAATTAACTTGTTAGTCATACCATTTTTTTAGGAATGCAAGGTGGATTCAGCTAAGTCAATAGCGCCAAAAATAGGTCACTAGTTTTTGCAATTATATGTGTAATGAATTATTTTTATTACTCATAATAATGTTTGATCGCTACAGTAGTAATAACTCAATTATAGAAGTAAAAAATTGCTGGATACATAATTAATTCCACGATTTTTTCTCCCCTTTTCAAGTCATAAATCTCTCCACAATTCTCTTGCATTAACTAGAATTTTAATGTATCTAGTTAATTTTGTTTCTTAATTAATGTATAATGTTTGTTTCAACGTTACGATACATTACAATTAATGTATCATGTTCAAATATTAGTTTTGATACTTGATACAAAACTTCTACCAAATGTATCATTTATCATGTATTTATGTGTGGTTATGTATCTTCTACCTTATTCAAATTTAGAATGATATGTATCCGTACACAGTACCAAATCATATGCGTGATACATAAACTTTGTGTTATGTATCACACACCAAAAAATATGCTATTTGGAACAACTACATAAATAAAATTTTTGTACAAAAATAAAATATAGTATTTCTCAAACAAAATAAGATACATAAATAATACTGTATCATGCCCTAATTTTTTAGGCATGATATGCAGAGGCGGATCTAGGATTTGGAGGTCCTGGGTGCCACATCGTTCAAGTAAGATAAACAGGTCGAATGCTTTAATTTTGGGTTACAATTCAAGTTATTATCTTTTTCAACTTTTATAAACAAATCGATCAAATATAAATGTTAGTAATATTTTCTTTTAGATATTATGTGATTAGAGATAAATAAACAATTCTTTTTTTAGGAAATTAAGGGCCTTATTCACTTAGACTTTGAGGAAAAATGATTTTTTTTCAAATTAAAATTTGAGCTTGTATAAACCATCATATAGTGTTAACTTAATATATTCATATTTCATTGATTTTATGTGTTGTTGCAGATATATTGTAGATAGAATAAAATTGTAGTTTCAACATAGTCATCTTACTTAGCAAAAATCTCGGTGAAGATCAAAAGAACCTTTAAATTGAAAGAACTCCAGTAATAATATTCATCATTTTTAAAACTTATATTTTTTAAAAGCTACTATTTAAATACATTCTTAATAATATTTATGTGATATTGATAATTCAGTATTCATTAATTGATAAAGAATAAACGCGCGACACTCATATCAAGAGATTAATAATTAGTGAAAATGAAAGTTAAAAAAAATTAAGAATTAACCACGGTGAAAAGGAGTCAATTTGAAATTAATAAAGTATAGTAAATAAATAAGAATGAATGGAAGAAAAAAGATTAAAGCCCTTCACACATTAATAAGAAAAGACCAAAAAAAAAAAAAAGTTTCCCTGCGCACAAACCAAGCAAATGCTAGCAGTGAGGTTCGAACCTGCATTGCACGTGTAATATAATATGCCCTTCGCCAATTTAACCATTTATCATTTTATTTAGTGAGTGACAAAGTTAATATATATTAAGTTCTGATACATATATACATATATATACAATTTTTCCGAAATCACTGGGTGCCATGGCACCCCACCCGTACCCTTAGATCCGCCCCTGATGATATGTATATTTGAATTCATACTAAATGTATCTGATTCATAACAATGACCAAGCAATAATGTATCGATCTCAAACCTAAAATCTTATGGGCAACACCTGCTTATTTTATGTATCTAGTAGAAATACAACACTTATCAATTTAAATTGAAGGATCTTCATGATGTATCTTCTCAAAATTTTCGATAATTTTGAATCAACATTGAAAGGATCTTCAATGAACTAGGAAAATAATTTTGAAACTCAAAATTTTCAACAATTTTGAATCAAAACTGAAAGGATCTTCAATGAACTAGGAGAAGAATTTTGAATCTCAAATTTTTTGACAATCTTGAATCAAAATTGAAAGGATCTTCGATGAACTTGAAGATTCACAAAAGAAATCGTTTGTCCAACAATAATTTCATCACTTTTATATCCTTCATATCTCACCTCGCTTATCTAAAATTTCGACAAAAGTTTTTATGATACAAAGAGAACTACGAACAAGAAGAAGAAATTTAATTTTTGAATTTTTTGGTTTGTTACACTATATGATTGAATTCTTGACAATAATTTGGAATGAAATGGCACAATCTATGAGATCTTAATTTGTTTTTCAGTTTTTTTTTCCCCTTAAGTAGTGCACAGATGGATACTATGAGATCTTAATTTGATTTTTCAGTTTTTTCCCCTTTAATAAGTGCAACATATTGATACATAACAATAATGTATCCGAAATGCCTAAAAAACATGAGATTAATGTAATTAGAAATAAAATAGGGATAGAAGGTAATATATGTTTTACACTATGAGATTTATGTAAGTTATACTTTAAAATATGAGTGATCCAAGTCATTAAATATGAGCAAAATGAACTCATTTCATTAATATGGGCTGAAATCGCCACCCCTACTTATATAAGAGGACTTGTTGATTCATGATACACCATTACAAGTAAAATTTTCTTGTTCTATATTTAGAAAGTAGAAGCTAAAGTATTCTAATTGCTTTTTCACTGTATCAATGTTAAGTGTTCAAATTGTTTTCTTCACTGTACAAAAGGCACCAAAAATGCACCTCAGAGAGTATCTATATCTTAAATACAGTGGGTGCATGACTTAGAAAGATATGACTATTACTATTTAATTGAATCAAAAGAAATACAAATCACTTACCATTGCTTCATATGCTGTTGAATTTTCATTTAAGCTTGCTATCACTGAGGTGCGAGGACGCGGAGTAGGATTAACAATAACAAGATGAGTAATGAGATGTTTCTTTACGAGGTCCCAAAACTTTCATCACCTCTCCTCGTAGTTAGAATCAAATTAACACTTTTATCACATATATATTGTCACTTATGGGTGAGTTGTTTAGTTACTATAAATGGTTCCAGTGGATCGAGATCCAGTTAATACTAATTATCACTACTCATAAAAAAATACCTATGAAACGAAAAACACATATAAATGTAAACCTGAATTGTTAGTTTGGGAAGATTATACGCAAATCAAAATAAAATTATTAAAATAGACAGTATCCTATAACACGAGGTAAGTGGAATCAAACATCCTCTAAATCTTTTAAACTAATACTACCACTCCACGCCAACTATTCCTCAAAAACATACCGACTATTATCCTATTCATTTTTGGGTTTGGTATTGCTTATCAACATAGTATCCTCTGTTATTTATTGAGATAATATCTTAGATGATCACTCAACTATGTATTCTTCCCTCAGAAAGTCACTTAACTTTGAATTTTAACTCAAAAGTCACTTCACTATGAATTTTTTTCTCAGAAAGTTACTCAACTTTGAATTTTAACTCAAAAGTCACTCAATTATGAGTGTTTTACTTACAAAATCACTCAACTATGATTTTTTACTTACAAAATCACTTGACATATTTAATTGTTTTTTAATTAAAATTTGCTGGTATAATTTTTTTAAGAGCAACTTTCACATATAGCAAACACAAAAATCATATTTGTATGCTATAACTATAGTTTGCATAATTGCGCTCCATAACAAACATAAATATGTATATTTCGCTATACATATACAAAAGAAAGCAATTGTATATAATATGTTTCTCTGTTTTGGTATACATATACAAAAGATCAATTGTAAAATTTGTGTTTGTATAAAGCAAGAAGAAAGAAAAGCAAAAAAGAACTGGGAAAGTGAATATTTGTATTGTATAATTATAAGTGTATAGGACGAAAATATATGTATTTGCATGTGTATATACAATTTCTCTCGCTTTATACAAACAGAAACACAATTTATACATTTCTGTTTGTATAAGCGAGAGAAGCGAGGGAGAGACAGGCGAACGAGATCTGGGAGAGTGGCGAGCGAGATCTGGGAGAAGAGAGAGAGGGGAACGAAAATATATGTATATATACAATTTTCTCTTGCTTTATACAAACACAAACACCTTTTATACATTTGCGTTTGTATAAAAAGCGAGGGAGGCGAGGGAGAGAACGAGAGTGGCGAGCGAGATTCACCAGGAGAGAGGCAAAATAACAACAGTTTGCTATGAGGTACAATTAAATCAAACTATGTTTATAGAATTTAATTTGAATTAATAATTTGCTATTATATACAATTTCCCCCTTTTTTAAAAATTTAAAATCAATATTTAAAATAAAAGTAATATCCATTAAATAATTTAATGATCCGCCCCGCTAAAAATATAATATTGATCCATTTTATTTTAATTGGAATTCAAAAATAATACGGGAATAAATTATTCCATGCATCAGAATTCCTTAAGCATTAAGAGGAATAAATTAATAAATTAATCTCCTCTTCGTTTTTCCACCTCTTTCTCAGTTGCTGCTTCTTCTTCCTCTTTTAGTTTTTTAATTGGAATTCAAAAATAATACTGGAATAATTTCATGCATCAGAATTCCGTAAGCAGAGGAAGAGAGGAGAAAGAATCCGACAATAATTTAGGAGAATTAGCGGTAAAATAAAATGAATCAATATTATATTTTTAGCAGGTCGATTCATTAAATGAATATTTTTTTTTAAATATTGCTTTTAATAAAATTTATACCAACAAAGTTAAATTAAAAAATTAATTAAATAGGTTAAATGACTTTGTAAGTAAAATACTCATAGTTGAGTGACTTCATAAGTAAATTACTCATAATTGAGTGGCTTTTGAGTTAAAATTCAAAGTTAAGTGATTTTCTAGGAAAAAAAGTCATAGTTGAGTTACTTTCTGAGAAAAAAATTCATAGTTGAGTGACTTTTGAGTTAAAACTCAAAGTTAAGTGACTTTCTGAGAAAATAATGTATAATTGAGTGACCATTTAAGATATTAACTCGTTATTTATTTCTCCTTGGACTTTTAGGGGATAGGTGCCATCAACAAGGGCTTAATTTGCGTGAGTAGTTTTTTTTTCTTTTTATGATTCTCCTTTTATCCATATCCCTGACCAAGTTTTTGTTTAGTGAACTAAGTATAATTTAGCATAATTATTTTTAATTTTATGACAAGGAAAATTCGCAGTCACTAACCTTTAGATGCACACAGGGTAAAAGCCTACTCCTAATAATTTAGCACATCTATTTTGGTGAACTAAGACTGCATTTGCGAATTACAAATATGTAATGGTTACATACATCATATTGATGCAGTGGCTGCAGATTACTACACCCAATCTAGTCACCTGAGAGCAAATACAGTACTGTATTGTTCACATTACAAAAGGGAAGTCAAGTCTTACTGATAGAGCTAATGAAACACTTAGCTTAATATTGCTTACAACTTAGACGTCTAATCTGAATGACTCATTAGCTACAAAAAAAAATTAGAAGGGTCTCTCTTGCAAAATTGCCTCATTTCAAATATTTTAGAGGTAAAATTGATACTTTTTTTCCATATAAATTGGAGCAGCTGACAGCGGGAATAAATTTTCAAATTACTGAGTTAACGATGATAATATATGTGAGTTACTTAAAAAAAGAAAACAAATAAAGGTAGATAGACATACCAGCTCATCCTTTTAACTAGGGGTGTACAAGCCAAATCGTAAAGTCAAACTAAATCAACGAATCAAATCAAATCGAAAAAAAACCGATTTGTGGTTTGGTTTGGTTGGTTTGACGTTGGAAAAAAAAATCGACCACTCTTGATTTGGTTTGATATTCAAAGAAAAAAAGTCAAATCAAACCCAAACCAAACCGATAGAAAATAAATATACAATTTTATTTTATTTATAGATAAAAAATATTATTTATAATCTACTTTGTTAATATATTTTTGGGAAAAGGGTCTGAAATATATCCGAACTTTGATAGAAATTGCTGTTACGATACCAAACTTTGGAAAAGACCTTTTACCCTCTGCACTATTTAATAGTGTATTTTAAAGGTATCTATGTGTCCACGTGGACATAAAAAATATTGCATAATTATAAATAGTAATGTGTCCACGTGGACACATATATACCTTTAAAATACACTATTAAATAGTTCAGAGAGTAAAAAATAAACTATTAAATAGTTCTGGGAGGTAAAAGGTCATTCATAAAGTTTGGTATTGTAACAACAATTTCAGCCAACGTTTAAGCATTTTTTAGACTCTTTTCCCTATATTTTTAATTAGTTTATAGTTTTCAATGTATATATATATTATTTCAAATTTGGGCTCGTAAAACTTTGTAAATATTTTATTTTGTATTACAATCAGAAATTACAATAATATTATTATAGTTTTTCAAATTCGTAGTTAACAATTTACTTTGTAAATATTTCTTTTTGTATTCAGTTTGATTGTAGCCTTTGATCTTATTAATTTAACATATTGAACGTTAATATTTAAAAATAAATAAATTGTACTCATGTGAATTTTATCGTCTTTTCGAAGATTTCTATTCGTTTAACATTTTTTAAGTTTAGCTTATCACATAGGTAAGTGAAAATATATTTGAGATCTTTTTCAAACACTGTATAATTGTTAAAAAAAGAAAAAACCGAAAACCCCCAAAAGAACCGACTAAAGCCGAAACCAAAAAACCCAATTTTATGTGGTGTGATTTGGTTTTTAGATTTAATAAATCGACATAATTGGTTTAGTTTTTTTTTTAAAATAAAAAACCAAACCAAACCGACCTATGTACACCCCTACTTTTAACAATAAAGATGAGACATTAACAAAGGAAAATAATGACCCCTAACCCTTTATAAATCTAGACTAGATAGACAGAATTATGAACTGTATGTCAGTTAAATTGTGGGAATATTAAGATATAATCCAAGCATTTCTTCTACTATTTAAAGAGAAAACATACCTCAAGCATAGAAAAAACTATGTTCTATACTTTTCGAAAAATTTATGGTAGTAAAATTGTTCTGAATCTCATTTTTCCAATAACACTGACAGCGACGGATTGGCAACAGAGCATCAGGGGTTGGGAACGTCAAGGAATCTAATGGGGAGGCTGCATAAGAGTTTTGAAACACATAAAATGGATGCGAACGACATCGTTTGCTTTAGTTTGGGGATAAGTTACTTTTTAAGCTTAAAACATTACCGCCAGTAACGTTTTAAGTCTGTTTACTCCGTCAGCTGTTTGTCCTTTTGCCATTTATTTTTTTAAATAAAATAATACCTAATACGTTACTGTCAAGTACGTTTATACTAATTTTGTAAAAAATTCAAAAAATATACTATTTTGGTGAATTGATTTATTTAAATTGTGATTTAAATAATTTTTTTAGACGGTGATCTAAAAGATCCTAGGTCAAAAGAGGTTCTTCTATTAAAAAAAATATTGCAGAAAAAGGACCACAGACGAAAATCAAGACTTTGCTTGCTTGCTTTTAGTCTCTTGATTTTTGGTTGTTATTTTAATTTTTTTTTTCAACTATAAAATTGAGTTGCTGGAAAATGATTTATTGAACGACGGAAGTAAAGTTGTGTGGACATTTAGTATCATTTTGTTTGCCCTTTTTTCCAATTTTTTTTTTACAAACTAACCTCATCAGAAGAATAAACTGACTTACGAATTGAATAGAATAAAATATTCTTTTTAATTTTTTATATATAAAAATAAAAATCTTATGTAAAAGACACAAAAATAATGTAGCAAATTTGTAAACAACTACAAAACTATATCTCCCATTAAGATACGTTTGTAAATAACAAATCAAAATTGACTGCATAATTTGAGGACCATATGGTCAATTTAAATAGTAGGTGACTAGGTTAGTACAGGTCGAATCCCATGTATAGAGTCGTCAAAATGGGCTTAGCCCATGGGACCGGCCCAACCCAACTCGTTATTGGGGTAGGGTTGAAATATGAATTTTCAAGCCTATTTAAAAGTAGAGCTTATAAGTCCGGCCCATAAGCCCTTGGCCCTTAAGGTTTGATCGGGGACGGGTTAGGGTCGGCACATGGGCCAAAACTTTTTATTTAAGGATAATTTACAATAATCTCACTAGTATATAATCTAATTACTTACATACACACCATGTTGTAATATTATGAATCTTACCAGATTTTGGTACATCTAGATACATGTATCTCGAGAAATATATGGACCCAAAATTAGGTTAATCTATTATAGATGCACTCTATCCAAGTAGATTCACATGTATCTAAGATGCATAGACAAATGTCGCGCTCTCGCCTCCTTCCAATCTTACTTGTCACTCTCTTATTTCGCTCACGTATCTGGTATGCGAGATACATGCTAATTACACTAGACTTTTTGTTAGTGTTATTAAAGCAACACCATTGTTTTGGAAATTTGATTTGAAAATCTTCTCATTTTCTTGATGTTATAGAATTATAAGTTTGAAAAAAAGAAAAAAAAGAAAAGGGCTAGCCCACCCCAGTCTTCAGCCCTTCTAGGGTTGGGTTGGGTTGAGCATTTTCAGACCCTTCTGAATGAAGGGCCAGCCCGCCCTAGCCCTTCAAATTCCTTGGCCCGCGAGGCTTGGGCAGGGTGGGGCTGGGCCAACCCTTTTTGACAGTTCTACCCTTGTACATAGATTATGTCAATTTAAATTTAAATAAAAAATCAAGTCACTATTTCCTTAAATTTAGTAGAATCAGATAGTCTTTCAAGCAATAATTAAAAAAGACTACAAATTAGTCTCAATTTTGAAAAATGGAACGATCAATCAAAAAAAAAAAAAAAACTTTTATATGTTTGGCATCTAATGTAACAGAATATTTGTGATGAAATTGAAAGCATGGTAAACTTAACATAAATTTGTATTTTTGTGTTTAGTGCCAACCCAAATCGTAGGAACATGCAATTTTGCAGCCATTTTCAACTTTGGTGACTCAAACTCAGATACTGGTGGCCTTTCAGCAGCATTTGGACAAGCTCCTTATCCCAATGGTGAAACTTTCTTTCATGCCCCTGGTCGATTCTCCGATGGTCGTCTCCTTATTGATTTCATTGGTAATCTAAAATCTCCTCTTATTACTAATGGATTGTTACATAGTTTGTAGCGTTAAATTGAATAGACACACGTGTTCGTGAAATAACATGACTGTGTAGTTATCTTTTAAGATTTATAAATATATGAACTCTCCTGAAGTAACATAAGGAAAATATGTAGGTATATACATATATGAACTTTGTTGTATCCGTCCTAAAGGGAATTGCTTGTCTTGTATTTTTCCCAATCTGTATACGGGCAATTTCTTTTTCATTTACTGACACTTCAAAGTCAGTTCTTCTTCGATTATGTTTCCTATTTTATTAACAACCAACTGCAACGATGCCTTAGTTCTTGCATTTGGTATGATTTCATTTTCCAAAAACTATTTTCCAGTGTTTGATCAGATAGTCAAAAAGTTTAAAGATGAATAGTGATACTAGCAAATAGGATATTGCCTTGATGAAATGTTTGAGTATTAGAGATTGATTATAATGTCTAAATATTTGTGCAAGCAGTGATATGAAGTTAATAGTTGAGATAACTGAGAAGGAAAATGACTCTCCCCGAAAAAGTAACGGTTGTCAATTTTTTTTTGTGACAAGGGAAACCCGCAGCTGCTACCCTTTGGAGCGCACAGGTTAAAACCCCAACTCCTACTACATTTTTTTCTCTTTTGGTGGAAAATGTTTTCCTCGAAAAATATATTAAGGTGTTTGGTTACTAGGAATTTTTTTTTGTTATACCGAACACAACCTTTAGAGTTGAGACAGAGGACATGTTTTTCTTTTCTTGTTATGACTTGTTTGATCAGATTCTGATCTTTTTTTTGTCTTTCCTGATTTTTGAATTGCCAGCTGAAGGCTTAGATTTGCCTTATCTTAGCGCGTTTCTTGATTCGATTGGTTCCAACTTCAGCCATGGAGCTAATTTTGCCACAGCAGGATCAACCATTAGACCTCAAAACGCAACCATGGCTCAGAGTGGATACAGTCCAATTTCATTGGATGTACATTTCATACAAGATCACAAATAATTCGCCAGAAAGGTACTAGCTTCATTGCGTAAACTGCAGATGAAAATAGTATGATTTTTTTTTTGTGACAGGCTAGAGGTTTTGTTATTCCTATAACAGGAAATATCTTTGGCCAATTGCTGCCAAAGGAGGAAGACTTTTCTCAAGCATTGTACACGTTCGATATCGGACAAAATGATCTCACTCTCTCAGTTATCCAATGTTATAAAGGCTTATGTTCCTGATTTACTCTCTCAGTTATCTAATGTTATAAAGGTCAGTAAAAGTAAACCAATCTCTATTAGTTATCTACTTATTTTCTCTACGAGTTTTATTCATTTCCCATAAATGCAGAAAGTATATGCAAAAGGCGGTAGATCATTTTGGATTCACAATACTGGACCAGTAGGTTGTCTACCATACGTTATGGACCGCTTTATGATCACAGCAGCACAAGTCGACAAGTATGGTTGTGCTAATCCCTTCAATGAAGTGTCAAAGTACTTGAACCTTCTGTTGAAGAAAACTGTTGTTCAGCTCAGGAAAGAACTTCCTTTACTTCACTTTATGTCTACTCGGTTAAATACTCACTCATCGGTCATGCAAAGAAGCTAGGTAATCTTATGATCTAACATTTTTATCTTGACCTTGAATTCATTTTAATCTTTTTCATGGCATTAGCTTCTAGATTTTGAAGTCTTATGTAAATAAAAGACTGCAGACTGTAGTACTAGTTATTCTTGGATCAAAATTTCATAGGTTATGCGACATGTTTAAAACCACAAGATTAAAGAACATTTTGTTACATTTTATGGATCTTTATTTCAAGACCACAAGATTTAAAAGTCTTCTTTACTTTCTTAAACTCCGTGCCAAGTTAAAACCAAACAAACGAATAACGAATTGAGACGGAGGGAGTAACTAGAAATGCATATTTAAAGGTTCTATGTGAAATGACAGGATTTGAGAACCCATTCCTAGCTTGTCGTGGTCATGGTGGGAAGTACAATTACAACAGATTCATAGAATGTGGAAGCGAGAAAGTGGTGAACGGAAAAGAGATAGTGATCGCTTCTTCATGCAAGGATCCATCAGTTCGGGTTAGTTGGGATGGCACTCACTTCACAAAAGCAGCTAATAAGTGGATATTTGATCAGATTGTTAACGGCTCATTCTCAGATCCTCCAATTCCTTTGAGTTTGGCCTGCAACAGAGTTAACCATTGAATGTTTACTCTTTTACATACTGTCTTATGTTTCCTTCCTATTTGATTTTTATAGGATTGAGTAATCTCCTCTGGTTATGTTGAACCCAATATACACGCAAGTGTACGTGGTCGCTCAAGTAATATAATTTCTTTTAGAAACGAGTTTTCGTTCCCAAGGGAGTTATGATAAACTTATATTTAACAACTTAATTCCACAATTAACAAAAGTAACTGTTTAAAAGATTTAGACGATTATTAACCACTACTACAAATTATGCAATAAATAAAAGTAACTAATTGTGAATGACTTTAAGATGATGTTTCAAGCAAGTAAAAGACAATTCCAGGGCTGCAGCATGCATTGGATTTCATGTATCCTATCTTAGGCAATGAACTAATTTTGGTTATCAAGATACTGGTTTACAAGGTTAACTGTATGCTCGGGTCTCTCGACCTCTAGTCACCTACTCCAGTTAGGAGTCTAACAACATCGTTGAGCGGGGATAACATGCCTAACTGACGAACATTTATATTTCATCCTGTTTCGTAACCAAGCAAGTTGTTTGTCCGGGCGTCACTCCTGAACACACATCAGCTCACAATGGATGATCGAGCTTTCTATATTTTCTAGTCTATCTACCCTCGCCTCTCTCGATTTTAAGAATAGACAATATATTTATGTCTAGATGGCTAATCAAGAAATACTAAAACAAGAATATAAAGTAACTTAAAGGATAACCAATAATTAATTAAAAAACCTTTAATATTCAACAATCAATCCATAGCTACAACCACAGCCCCAGAACAAGGCCACTAAGAAAAGAAGAATAAAAGAACCCTAAAAAGTATTAACAACTTTATACTTGATGCCTTATAATTTATCTCCTATAATTATTTCTATGGACTATTATTTATAAATATAGAAAATTCTAAATAAAATAATTGAATCCAAAACAAATTAGAATACAAAACCAAAACAGATCGAAATTGTTGTACGCGTGAAACTGTCCGTTTGGTGCTAGACGCACTGATGCATTCAAAGTCTGCCACGTAGCAGCTTGATTCTTTCGCTATTTGGTGCACTTTTCCTTGTACATTACTATTGAACTTATTTCATTAGATTGTCTGTTTGATTTCATTTTTTAACCTTTCATCTTTGATTCGTTTTAGCTTTAAATTTTTTTAACTTTACACCAATTTACTCATATAAATAAAATACACTATTTAGCACAATCCATAAAATTTATGCTAAAAAAGGACAAATATAAATAATAAATGTGAGGCAAATAATGATAAGAAAATATATTTCTGGCCTCATATCAGTTCATAATCATGAGTGTCATTTGACTGAAATATAACCTTATTCATTCACTAAGGGGCCGTTTGGTTACTGGTTAGAGTTATGCAGGGTTTAGTTATGTAGGTATTAGTTATGTAAGTATTAGTTATGCAGAATTTAGTTATGCAGATATTAGTTATGCAGGGTTTAGTTATGTGGGCATTAGTTATGTGGGTATTAGTTATGCAAGTATTAGTTATGTAGAGATTACATTACATGAATTATTAACTATTGAATATTTATTTTAATATAAATTAATATATATTATTTACAAATAAAATAAGTAAGCAAATAATATAAACTCTCCCTTAAAAAAAAATAAAGAATGAAATTTTCTCTATACTTAACTAGGAATTGTGTTTTTTTTTTCATTTTGTTTTTTTAATGTTTAAAGCTTATAAAAATAAAATACTATTAATATATTTCAAGTACATTATACTATCCTATTTTATATAATGTAAATTTCTATCAATATGATGCATGCGTTGTTTGTACATTTTTAGTATACCAAATATATAAATTATATATAAATTCACATTCTAAATAAAAAATTAATTCACGATAATTAAATATGTGGATATATTTAGTAATATATAATATGAATATATAATTAGCATATGCGCTATCAATATTATACATTCTTATTCATAATTTTTTTTTTGGTAACAACCGTAAAATATTACCATAACCACCAAAGAACAAATACAAATAAAAGAGCACCTATTTCTGAAACAGAGAACAGGCCTCTAACAAAACAAAATACCTAGTTACATAACAAATGCTGAATAAAGTGTCTACATTTATTTGCTCTCTTAGAACTACTAAGTAAGTGTAATCTGTCACTAATTTCCTTCTTTATCTGTGTTACTGCCTCTTCCGTATGTACACGTATGCCTCTAAATCTCCTCCAATTCCTAGCACGCCAAGTGTGGTATATGATTGCTCCGCAGATAGCTGCCATTATCTCTTTTTTGAATTGCTTCCAAAGATTCCCTTTTATGTTTTCCAGGACCTGTACAATACCAATATTATGCACTGGTACTTTTGTCCATTGGTGCATAGCTTGCCACACAGTTGATGTCCATTTGCAATCTTCAAAGAGATGAACATTAGTCTCCATTACTTTTTCCTCACATAAACAACATGCACTATCCTCCACCTGAATCTGCAGTCTCAACTTTCTTTCCTGTGTGAGTAATCTTCCTTGAACTGCTAATCATGTCATGAATCTATGCTTTGGTATAGCCATTAACGTCCAGACTAGTTCAGCAATATTCCATCTAGGCTTAGTACCCATGAGTGCTTGATAGCTCTTGGTAATAGAATACTTACCAGTTTGAGTCAACATATATCTTCTGTGATTGTACCAGCCCTGCATGTGCTCTTTGAGTACATTAATTTTCCTCCAATACCAGTTACATTATTGGTTTTAAATGAAAACAAATAAAAAGTTGTTTGTATACGAAAAGAAGTAAGAAACAAAAATAGTTTTCAATAAAAAAAGATTTAAAAATAAATTAATAGGGATAAATGTGTAATTTATCTTTTTAATACATGTATAACTAATACACACATAACTTATTCCACCTTCTATCCTGCATAATTTATACATAGATTCCCTCATAAGTTATGTAGGTATTAATTATGTAGGATTACAAAATATGCAACCAAATACCGTATAAAATTAATACATGAATAATTTTTATACAATATTTACAACTTATCAACCAAACATAGTATAAATCATGTTGACTTTTCAACCTAATAAAAAACTTTTACCAAACATAATAAAACTAATACAATGTTTTATACATGAATAATATGCCCTCTTATACCGTAACCAAAAGACCCCTAATAGCTGAGAAAAGGCTTGAGGATACTAATGTTCAACTTTTCACCATACTTTTTCTTTCAATACTATGACGATTCATTTCACCTTGAGGCTGCTCCGGCTTCTTGCATTTTCGTGTTTTATATGGAATAGCATCTTGAGTTCTTAAGTCCGTGGTTTTAAAGGACGTAATAAGGAGGTATAAAGATGGTAACGTGAGGCATGAAATTGCTATTGGAGCTTGTGATAGTCTAATTTGAACAAATGTACCAGTGTTATTCTGCAATTTTACTGTCACAACCTGCAAATGAACCAACTCCTGTTTCAATTTGTAACTGCATTTGAATAACTAAAGGCTCTTTAAATAGTTGCACACTGGTGTGCTTTCTAAAGGATTTATACATAAGTATCAGCCTCATTAGGAACAAACTGTTTTTGTTCAGCATCTATCCTGAATATCTTGCAAGAAGCATCTACCAGGCTAATCTGAGATATGTGAAATCAAATCTACGTATAATCATTCAAATCAAACGCCCTGAATCGGTCAAAAAGCTTATTGATTTGATTCATCCTATTGTATTTTTTTGGGCGAGAGGGAGGCTGTGAGTCACCCGGGAATGGTAATATTCTTGATTACCAATCAATGGATTAGGAGAGGAGAAGTTAATGAAGCAATCAACCAAATCAATGTGTTTTTAAATTTTAAACTATAATATGATTTAGTAAACGCGTTTAGTACATATGGTAAGTATACTGTTTGTTTTTTTTTCAAAATAAAATCCAATTAAACCGCATTAAGTTTATGACAGATTCCTTCTCTTTTTTTTCCACCTACAAATCATTGTTATTTAAAAGAATAATATTTTAATTGAACTTAACAGTTGGAGAAGGAGTCGCTTTCTTTTTTTCCGTGTTGGGAATCCAAATAGGAGAAGGAATCCGAGTTAAATTAGAATTAGGTTAATTTCCCTTGTTAGATATAATCCACATACCTAGTTACTTCAATCTCAACTGTCACGTTGAGATGAATCAAGTTGAGAATGAGAAGAAGTTAGTTGAGATAATCTATAATAGGACTATAGAAGCGGAGAGAATACAAAGGGAGAGGGAGAGAAAAGAAGACATTGAATCTGCATGTTGTATTTGCAACAAAAAAGAGAATCGAGATTATCCGTTGGCCATATTTTTTATATGCGTGGCGTTAATTTTACTTATACCAGCTGCTGTTTTAACGTATTTATTCATCATCTATCGTAAGAAGGAGGTGGCCGTGTATATCGTGTTGCTTTCTATTTGCTTGCTTGTGCTTGCGAGCTTAACATGTTGCGGCCTTGCTATACTGCGTCTCTGTAAACCATAAATGTATATATAATAAGAAAATTGAATAACATACTTAGCTTATTGGTATTGAATATAAGAAAAATTATCAATATTTATGACCACACACGAATATAACAACGTGTTAGAATAAAAATAAAGATACAAGAAATTTGGTAACATTTGAATACAAGTAAGTCACAATGAATACAACGATGACACAAAATGAATAAAAGAAATTTGACAGATTTTATACTTAGATTTTGAATTCTTCAGAATATCAATGAAACATATACATTTTAGAGTCCAATTTGAAATAAGAATATTTTTAAGGAGTAATTTATTTTAATTCATACATCTTTTACTTAATTTAATATATTTGTATTTTTGTAGAAAATCACAAAAAAAATATAATTGGATATAACAAATAGCAAACTAAAAATATAACTGCAAATTATAAATATTGAAAATATAGTTAAGAATTGTTAATTAAAATCTAATGTTAGCTATTTTTTTATATAAAAAAAATCCTTTTTTTAACATATTCAAAGTGGTAAAAGGCAAGTACTACACTAATTCTAACCTGAGCAAATTTGTCCTATCATAATAATCTCAAACCTCGTGAACTTGAAGCCCTACAATAGTTCTTTTCCATAATAACCTCATCATATTTATCTATTTATCGTTATTTTCTATGCGTTCGTTTTTATAACTTTTAGTATTTCTGTTCCTAATTACTTGTCTATTTTTTTTATTTGTCTCTTTATATTTGTCAATCTTGATAAATTAAGAAAGAACAATTTTTTTTTTTGTTCATATTATATCCTCAATTAATTACTTTGAAAAAGGTAGAACATTTTGAAAATGTTAAATTTTTAATTCATCAACTTTATAATTAATAAGGGTAAAATGATAAACTCATTATGTTAATCTTTGTTTTCTTAATATGTGTGTCAATTCAAAAATGGACAAATAATTAGGAATAGATAGAGCGTTTAGATCAACTTGCATATATCAACTAATTTTATTTGATAATTATTGCCTTCTATCATCAACAAAACAATAACTTTAGTATTTAGGTCCATTTATATATTTATCACCTTTTATTAGTTACAATTTGCACTTGTCTTAATTAATTTTATGAGATATTTATCGTTATTTATTAGCAATAAATATGAAGTAACTTTATCTAAATTTTTTTTACATAAAATTAAAATCATAGTATATATTCGATCCACGTCATTTTTTATTTTATTTTTTAGCTTTTGTCCCCTTCATATATATTAATCATAATCTCATCATATATCCATTTAACTTCAACTGCTTTCTTTTTCTTCTTTGTTTTATTGAATATAATATATACAATTTCTCTTATGGAGCTTACTAATTACTCAAAAAATGTGGTTCTTCTAGTGTTGCTAATTGTATTTCCATTTTCAAGTGCTGCTAAGAGCAAGTCATCGTGTGATTTTCCGGCGGTTTTCAACTTCGGCGACTCGAACTCCGACACCGGTGGAGTGTCGGCGGCATTTGGTCAGGCTGGTCCGCCCGCCGGAGAGACATATTTTGGTACCCCTGCCGGACGGTACTGTGATGGTCGTCTTGTTATTGATTTCATTGGTAATTATTATTAGAGCAACTTACAAAAATAACTATATTTATAGGGTTAATGAATATCAATAGCTATAAGTATGTTATTTATAATAAATGACTACAATTTATATCACTTTTTCACTGTATTTTTGTATAGTTTTTTATTGTTTTTATTTATACATTAATACATCTTTAAGTACAACAAACTAAATAAAGAATTGACTCTAAATATAACCCACTATCCTTACATTACGTCCATACAATGAGCAACTTCCCATAATTAACTTTATAACTGAAAATTACTCATTTAAAGACATATCATATCATATTCTTTATCAGTTTAACAAAAAATGTGATACATCATACTCAATTTTCTTGTTGTCTCCATAATTCTTATTCTGGCGTCGTAAAGGTATAAATAATTTTTTTTTGTTAATTCAAGTTATTGTATGTAAGCAAATTGTTGAATTTGTGAATGAAGGTTAAGTATTTCGATTTTGAATTAGGTGAACTACATGGCAATAGATACACTAGTTGTTAAACAAAAAATGAATACACCAATATAGAATACAATGAACACGTTGTTGTTAAACACAAAAATGAATACGTTGGATACAACTATACTTGTATTCCCTAATCAACTTTTTATCTTGGATATAATACTTATCTATCTAAATATAATTATATTCGCAAATCAACATTTCAACTTGTGCTTATATAACAATACAAGTATCTATGTATATAAATATGGATACATTTCAATACTGTTGTTAAGCAAAAATATGAATACATTAGGCAAACGAGCAAAAAAGATACAATTTGTGGGTAGCAAATTGTATAAGTATGGATACATTAGACACATGATCAAAAATATATACAATTTGTGGGTATCAAACTGTATAAGTATTCTTGTAAATAAAATTTTGAAAAGGCCAACAATATTGTATTGATGTATCCAACTATACTTGAATTCCCTAATCAACTTTTAAAATTTATTGAGAATACTTATGTATTCAAATATAATTGTATATTCACAGATCAACAATTCAACTTGTGGTTATATAATAATACAAATGTCTATGTATATAAGTATTCTACTATATACAAAATTGACAATCAAAGAACCCTCAATCTCTTTTTTGTTCATGTTCTTCTTGTACTCATTTTTTAACAATTATATACATACGAAATCAATTTTTCTAACAATTTCAATGCAAGAGGACAATCCATAATATAATGACAATGGCACACAATACATGTGTTGAGATATGTAAGTAAATGACATTAAACTAAAAAAAAATAAAGCATACAAATCTCAATTTCATTTTCCTCTTGTTCCTGCTTGACTGCTCTTTTTTCACACCCACTTGAATCACAAGATTAGTTTTCACTTTTGAACCTTTTTTCCTCTTTACTAATTTTGCATGTTCGATTTCTTCAAGCAGATTTAAGGGTATATGGTCATTAACCTTTTTTGTTCTTCTTTCGTTCTCCATTGCAGCAATAGAGCCTGAAATTTTGACTTGTTGTTGAGTAATACACAAATCAAAAGAAGGTAGTTCATCCAACAATTTGTCAAATAAATGTGTATCTCTCGTAACTCTCCTCGGAGTATCAATTTCAGCCATTGAAATGGATAAACAAATTCTTGAATCAAAACCTTATGAAAATAGAAGGAAGTGTAGATGTGTAGATATATAATGTTCATAAAAATGAGATAAATATGCAATTAGAAAATATCTGATGGATACAAAATCACAAAAAATGCTCATGCAGTGATGTAATGGATCTTGAATTTATGAATTTGGGGGGAAAAATAAGAAAGTATGTGATGTATGAATATTGATGAAAGAGAAAAATTTGATGATGGTCAACATGGAAAAAAAATCACAAATGTGTCTGCCATAATTAATTAGGCATTCAATAATTACTTTCCTATTTAATATTTATTTATTATATTAAATATATATATATATATATATATATATATATATATACAAATTATTTATTTGTATATAATTAACTTTGCTATTTATAGTCTAATTATATCCATATAACATGAAAAAAAATAAAATATAGTTATTTTTCTTGAATATATATGAATGTTTGTCATATTCTGAAGTTTTTCCTTATTATAATCTCACTTAAGTCTCAATGTTGATAATTGTTTTGATTTGCTTGAACGTTTTTTAAAATTAATCTTTTTAATTTGAAAAGATAGTGTTAAAATTCGTGTACGTTGCATCTTTTTCAGATTTCACTGAAATTGTTATTTCTCAATATTGACAAATTACAACAAATTAAAGTTTTTCTTGAAAATTATTCCCTCCGTCTCTTTTTATATATCACATTTTTACTTTGCACTTGCATTAAGAAATTATGTAACTTTACCCTTCTACTCTTATTTATTTTTTTTGGAACTCAAGTTTTCAATCAATGAATATGTATTAATTTATTTTGATTAATTAATTTAACGAATGAACATGAATAATTTACTTAGCTTTTCTAAGTTGGTCATGTGTATATTTTCAAGGCTAATAACTCACAAGGGTAAAAAAGGAACAATATGATAATTTATGCATTGATTTTATGAAATGACAAATATTATGGACCAAGTATTTATAGAAAGAGATGAGATATAAAAAGGGACGGAGCGAGTATTTTACTATGAAGTTCTTCTTACTATTTTATGTTAAGCTTAGAAAATCAACTAAATGTCTTTTACCCATTTTTTTATATGATTATTAAATATTTTAAGTTTTTATTTACTATAGTTTATAGTATTTTTTTACTTAATTTTTAGATTATATAAAATTTTTAGTTAAAAATGGAAATTTTTTTATGTCAAAGTCCACGATAATAGTCTAAAATTTAACTCTCCAAATTTTAATTATATCATATAAATCATAATTAAAAAAATAATATATACTCTCCGTTCAATAATAGTTGTCCATTATACTATTTTGAGATGTCTAACAATATTTGTTCACTTTATAAAATCAATTAATAATTTTATACTTAGGGGTAGTTTGGTTTGAAAATGAGTTATGATGGGATAAGTTATGTTGGGATAAGTTATGTTGGGATTAGTTATGATGGGATAAGTTGTGATGAGATTATTTTTATTGAGTGTTTGGTTTGTTGTATTCAAAATAATAAATTTTAAGAACAATTTATTTGTTTACAAAAATGCCCTTCATTAATGTAAAAAGTGATTTAACAAAAGGGTTGAAAGAGACATTTTTGTCATTTACCTATTTTATCCCGGGATAAGTTATCTCGGGATTACTATACCACCCAAGGAGAGGGATAACTTATCCCGGTACTAATTATTAATCCCGAGATAAGTTATCCCGAACTTGCCAACCAAACAACAAAATAAGCGGTACTATAATTTAATCCCGGGACTATTTGGTATTATCCCTCACACCAAACGACCCCTTAGTTCCTAATTTACCCTTATCATTAATTATAGTAATTTCTTTATTACATTTTTCAAGACATTGTATTTATTATATTCAAAGGATAATATAGTAAAATTACCCTTCTATTTATAGTTTCTTAAGAAGTGTTCAAAGTCAATAGTGAACAACTATTGTTGAACAGAAGGAGTATTTGTAGCAGCAATTATTACTCATTGTAAATCAATGTAGGTAAATAATTTAAAGCTCTTTATTAATGTATATATTTATTATCGCTAGAAATTATTTTTGTTACTATAACTAGTTTTGATACTGGATGTGTTTGGTATAGATGGACATTTTTTTAAAAAAATTTCATGTTCAATTGATAAAATATTTTCTCTCGATTCGAATTGGAATTGTCAAGTCATCCATAACTATTTAGTCAAAACAAGAATTCATTTTGGTCAAATCGCCTAGTTTGCTTTGTTTATTGGTTTATTGTAAGGCATATCTCTTTGCAAGATTCATCGATTGAAATCCGATTTTATTTTCATTATACTTATTTCCATTTTATTTAGTTGGTAGAATCTTCTAACTATATAGTATTACTCTTCGTTCTTAAAAGTAACTTCTCTGGAAAGTAGAAAAAATAAGTTGCTATAGAAAGTTTTCTACTCTTGGTTTACTAGTTCCACTTATATGTTAAAAAACTATATACTAAGCAATATTGATGTGGACTTTTTCATCTGAAAGCTTAGGAATACCACATCTAAGTGCATTCTTAGATGCATTGGGTTCAAATTTCAGCCATGGAGCCAACTTTGCCACAACTGGTTCAACAATCAGACCACAAAACACAACTCTTCATCAAAGTGGTTTTAGCCCCATTTCATTAAACGTTCAGAGTTACGAATTCAATGATTTCCTTCACAGGTCTTAAATTATTCGTAACAAAGGTAATAAAAATCTATACGTTCATACTTTGTTCTGTAGTCTAATGTTCTTGTTTCTGATTTTTTTTTTCTTTCAATAATGTGTACAGGGGATGTGTTTAGTAAGTTGATGCCTAAGGAGAAACATTTTTCTCAGAGGTTATACACATTTGACATTGGACAAAATGATTTAACTGCTGGTTACTTCAATAACATGTCCACTGATCAAGTTAGAGCTTATGTTCCTGATGTGATAGATCAATTCAAAACCGTTATTCAGGTATATTTTCCTCATAACTTAACTGTATAATGAGATGAGTGATCTCTTTATAAGGCTTATACAATCCTCCCCTTTTGAACTGGCTTTTGGGGCGTGACTATAACTTAGGTCCAAAATCTAATTTTACCTAGTATCAGAGCAGTATTCATCTCACCCAATATTGAGCTTCCAAATTAAAATTGTCCAAGCACCAGAGTGATCATAACGGTTTTTCATTGGTCACTCGCAGGGTATATATAGTCGCGGTGGTAGATATTTTTGGATACATAACACAGGTCCAGTTGGTTGTCTACCTTACGTATTAGATCGTCTGTTAATAACAACAGGGCAAGTTGATAAGGCAGGTTGTGCTTCTCCCTTCAATGAAGTGGCTCAATATTTGAATGCTAAGTTGAAGGAAGCAGTGATTTAATTGGCTGCTCTTACCTATGTTGATGTCTATTCCGTCAAGTATGAACTCATCTATTGCGCTAGCAAGCATGGTATGTAAATCAATCGTACATCTTGAACACAAATTATTGAATTATGTTGAATCCGTAATTTACCTAGGTTGGTGAGTTTATAGGGTTTGAACATCCACTACAAGCTTGTTGTGGGCATGGAGGATAGTACAACTTCAACATAAATCATGGATGTGGAAGCAAGATAAAGGTGAAAGGCAAAGAAATAATATTGGGAAAATCATGCAAAAATCCATCAGAAAGAATTAATTGGGATGGTGTACATTTCACGGAGGCTGCTAATAAATGGGTGTTTGAACAAATTGTGAATGGTTTATATTCAGACCCTCCACTTCCCTTGAACATGGCATGTCATAAAAAATAAGATTAGTTATTAATCAAGATTGTACCAATTGGATAAATTAGTTAACCACTTTTTAGCTTTATGGATAAAAAATCCTAGATCAAATGGATATTGAGCTATTTTGTTGGTGTATTATAGATTAGGAGCCCGTTTGGATTGACTTAAAACAAATAACTTTTAAAAAGTAACTTTTTAAAGTGCTGAAACTTATTTTTAAAATAAGTAGTTATGTGTTTGGATAAAAGTGCTGCAGTTGAAAAAAAAGTTGTTGATGTGTTTGGCAAATAAGTGCTGGTAAGCACTTTTTTTTTTTATCAAAATGTCTGAAATACCCTTAAAGCTGTTAACATGATAAAAAGTTGATTAATTTAAGGTTTTTATACCTAAAAAAATTAAAACAAAATTAATTTATATTTTACATCCATAAGTAGTAATATTTTCCTATCATTCACATATTTCTTTATCATCACAAATTATTTATAAGTGGAATATAAATTTATTATTTAAGTTAATTTTATATGCACAACTTATTGTAGATTTTTAAAATATATAATTTGAATAAATCAAAGGAAATATTTAAGATTTATTTTAGTTACATTCATAAGTAATAATAATTGTCTATCGTTCACACATTTCTTTATCATCACAAATTAATTATCAAAGGAATATAAATTTATTATTTAAGTTAATTTTATATGTGCAACTTATTTTAGATTTTAAAAATATATAATTTGAATAGATCACTTGAAAGATTTAAGATTTATTTTAATTTCATTCATAAGCAGCAACAACAACAACAATAATAACAATAACAATAACAATAACAATAAAAATAACAATAATAATAATAATAATAATAATAATAATAATAATAATAATAATTCTTCAATATGGGCAATTTGGGAATTGTATAAAAGAATTAAGGGCAAAAATGTAATATACTTGATCAACATAAAAGGGCTTTTAAGTTTTTTTTAAAAAAACACCCCTCACCTAGCTTTTAACTTTTGGCTTAAAATAAGTCATTTTTGACTTAAAATAAGTCACTTTGATAATTGCCAAGTACTCTAATAAGTCAAAAACTGACTTTTAAGTCAGTTTGACCAACTTAAAAGCCCATCCAAACAGGCTCTAGATCTAGGAACTAAATAATATTTCAATTTCAAGTAAGAATCTTACTTTGATTCTAATAAACCGATTTCGATTTATGCAAATGTACCTTTTTGTATCATTAGTTAGATTTTATTTCTATTTTTTAAAGTCGTTCATAGATCTTGATAAATTACTCTCAACGGTAGTCTCCATGTAGTGTTTTAAAAAAAAAATTGTTTAATTTTGGTGTTTATGTTTAGATATAATATTAAATAATTTATTTTGTCACGCTAAATTTATTTTAATGTAATTGAGTTATTTTTTAAGATAAAAATATTAAGTTGAGTAATTTTATTGATGGAAAATAAAATTTAATAACTTCACTAGATAAGTTATCAAAATTCATTAACTTACCAAAAAGAAATAATAGATTGTAATTTGAATATTTTGCCATAATATCTTTTTAGACGGTGATAAAAAAGATCCATAAGTCAAAAGAGGATCTTTTATTAAAAAAATATTGCAAAAAATAAAAGAGAAAAGAAACAGACGAAAATCATGACTTGCTTGATTTTTGTTGTTATTTTCATTTTCAACTTTTAAATTTGAGTCGCTGGAAAATGATTTATTGAACAGCGGAAGTAAAGTTGTGTCTGGACTATTAAATCTGTCACATGACATAATCAGAGGTGTATCCAGGATTTTAAGATGATGGGTGCACTATTACGAAAAGATGGATTAAGAAATAAATTTGATTAGTTTAACATTTAGGTTCTTATCACTGAAAATCATTCAAATTTTAAAATTATAGGTCAAAAATTATTTTTTATCTATCCAAACCACTTAGAGAGGTGTTACCCAATTTTAGAAAGAAAATAAAACAAGATAAATAAAAGATTCAAATTTCTAGCCTCAGAGGTGCACCCAATCATTATCGCATATGATACTTCAAGTGTGTGTTCACATATCTATGTTTACATATATTTTTAAAAATATAACACTACTATATATGAATTCAGGAGGGGAGCATGGGTTCACGTGAACCCGGTGACGCCCTCCTGGATACGCCTCTGGACATAATAAGTGGTTTCAAATTCTTATAGGAGCATAGTGCTTTTACTAAAAAGTTGCAAAAAGTGTTCAAAACACATCTAAACATGATAAAAATTAGTGGTATATTTCACTCATATTACAAGATCAAGGGTGCATTTTAAGTTAAATTAGTTAAATATAATGGTGTTTTTAATATTGCCAATAATTTGAGGATAAAATTAATAATTTACACAAAGTTTTAAAGTGTTTTCAATAGGATTAGATAACTAGGTTAGTACAGGTCGAATCCTATGTACATATCCTCCTTTCATATTACAAATAGATTATGTCAATCAATTCACCATTACCTTAACTTTAGTAGAAATGAGACGTCTTTCACCAATTAAAAAAAGGCCAACTTCTTAGCCAACACCCTTTTATATTTTTAGCATCTACTGTATCAATTATTTGTGATGATCCCTCAAAGAAAAATGGAGATGGTACACTTAACACAAATCTTGATTCTATTATTGTGTTTAGTGCCAACCCAAATTCTATGTGTTAGCAATTGCAATTTTGCAGCCATTTTCAACTTTGGTGACTCAAATTCAGATACTGGTGGCCTTTCAGCAGCATTTGGACAAGCTCCTTATCCTAATGGTGAAACCTTCTTTCATGCCCCTGCTGGTCGATTCTTCGATGGTCGTCTCCTCATTGATTTCATTGATAAACTAACCCCTTTTCATTTTTGTGTCTCGAACCCACTGTTAGATATAATAGAGATCTTAAATTGAACATTTGTGAAATAACATGTTAAGATTGATTATAATGTCTAAATATTTGTGTAAGCGGCTATATGAAGTTAAGAGTTGAGATAACTGAGTAGGAAAATTGTCGGAATGTATGCGTCCACTAGTCTAGATGGGACCATGTCCTCAGCACAATTACAATAATAGAAAATAAACAAAGTGTTGAAAGTAAAGATTGCACACACAACTTTACGTGGAAACCTCCTTGTTCAAGGGAGTAAAACTAATTACTTTTCATTGCTTCCATAATAGAAAATAAACAAAAAAGTGCAATACCTCTTATCACTTGAAAGATAAAGCCCATTTGTGCGAGAACACAGTCACACGTATTCGACCTCTCAAGGTCTCATACAAGCCGTTAGCATTCATCACATTAGGTATGTAAAATAAACGGAATTAAAAACTCTTTAAATAAAATGCCATTCAAAGGTCACTTTTAAAAACATCATTCAAAAGTACACAAGCGGAATACTAAGTCTCTTAGCCATCTTAGACAAAACGTGAAAACATACTAGGGACACGGCCCTTTACAATCAAAAGAAGTCTATTAAGTCTATTACAAGAACCTTATCATAAAACTAGAATAGAAAAGTCTTTTGAGGACATCAAAATCTAGGAAGAACTTTCCAAGTTTACTACAAAATCTTGCCGGAACCTACACTTGTAGAAAATAGAGAAATATGGAATTAGCACAAAAGTAAGTATGATGACCATGCAAAAACATGTTTAAAAAAGGACATTTATTTGAAATATGTGCTTTCATGCCATTTTTGATAAAACCTTCACATCACAATTATAAGAGACACATTTCAAGACATCATCCACATATAAGACAATACCCTCATAATAGACATACTCCTTAGTACCAATGTACAATACATGAATATAATTGACAAGTAAGCCTTTTCATCATTTCATGACCTCTATCTCAAGTTACCCAAAGCCACACTTAAGTGAAAAGAAGTGACCGCCCATACAATCTCTTTATATATACACCTAAGTGTTCCTAAGGGTTACGATAGATAAGGAATGTACCATTACAATATAGATCAAAGGAATACTAATCCTAACCGATTAATATGAAGACTTTAGGAGACATTTAGGCACATAAGGGGACTTTCACATAATAAACTACTTTAGTACTTACCCATGTGTAGATAGCATCCCATACTACTACCTACACATTATAGAACCTATCCAATAACTAGAGTGCACATCCCACATGATGGGAATAGGCATAACACATAGACCATACTAGCTAGGTATGGAATTCGGAGTCATCCTACTCCGTGGAGGTTGTTCTACTTGCGAAAGGTAGAACTAGTATGCAACCCATGTAGGCACATGGTTTTGGGGATGTCCAAGGAAGTTCATTGTGCCTAATCTCATACTCAACTAGGCCACCTTCCTAACCACATCCACTCGGTGCTAGCCTTGTTTCCCATAGAGTATTCAATCACATATGTACTTAGAGAGGGTTCCTTTTCTAGTTCAACCAACTCATAGTACCTCTTCCCAAGAAAGGCCCCATTTCTTAGTCATGGCCAATCAAGGCTCATAAGGATAGCTCATTTGACTTTCTTAGATAAGGATTTTTCATGCCGTTCCGGCTCCATCCATCTCTAAGTCTATCATCTCACTCAAGAAGGGAACTTCGCCCTAAGGCCCATCCTTCAAGGTTATACATTTACTTAGGAAAGCTAGACTTATGAAAGGGCACCATTTCTTAGTTTTGCCAATTCAAGTCTTGGCCTAGAATTCCTCTTTTAGCATTTATAGAAAGGGCACCATATCTTAGTTCTAGCCCACTTCACACATTCATGCATTCAAGACTTTAAGTAACAAGGAGGGACACTTTAGTCTACCAACCAAGTCACAACATTATCATCTAAGGATGCTTCATAATCCAACATCATTTCATATATATATATACATCATGAGAAAAATCATACTTTAAATCACAATGCTATCCACTTTACATAGGATCATCACAAGATCACGTAAACTCATTCACATCATACCTTCACACATAAGCTTCATATAGGACTTTACATATAGCCTCATTTATATATATAATATACAATACAATAACACTTTGTACAAGATCACCTTATAACCATAAGAATACCTTCACATAGTACAATAACATTTCATAACTTGATAACATTTTAATTCAATAGATAATGCCTTCAAGTCCATGTTCATAATACATTCCATAATTAAACACCTCCACCATAAGTGGATCAAACTAAGCAAGAACAATTTTATCCATAATAAGAGATTAAACCAACTTACCATCCTCTAAAGCCATAATCAACAACACTCAAGTCCCAACTATTTTACTTACCACAAGAGAATTCATCATAACTTGCCCATAAGGCCACAACTTTCAATTCATCCATACATCATCAATTCATCATAGATAGATGTAGAAAATCATAAGAGTCACTAATACAATCCAATCCAAACACAATCTCATAAACTTTGAATCATAAGCAAAAGACCCACTTCATAAGCAAATTTAGGAATTTAGGGAAAACATGGATTCTTCAAGGAATTCCATATGAAATCATCTTAAAAACATTAATCAAACATTAATTCATCAATATAATGGCTTAGAAAACGTTTTGCCAATGAACCCATGCTTAGATTAGAATTTGAGATTTTTGTTCTTTGAAACACTTTTGATTGGACTCCTTGAAAGAAAGATTGGTCAAGGATCAAGGGTCACCATACCTCTAAGTTGAAACCCACGAAAAATTGAAGAAGAAAGCACTCAAAACCTTCAACCCTAGCTCCAACTTCACCTTGGCCTTCAATGGTGTTCCAAAGAGAACCCTTCCTTACTCTTTTAAAATGGAACAAAATGATCCACAATCATCCTAACACAATAATATAACCTCAAAAGAAAAGATTTGTGAAAAGACCAAAATACCCTTAAATTTCCGGACGGACTCCTTGCCAACTACCCAACTTTCAAGGGCATAACTCGCTCATACGAACTCGGAATCGAGCAAACTCGGTGGCGTTGGAAAGATCGTTCCAAGGGCTTTCCAAACATAACTGGAACTACTCCTGGATCATCCTGAGCTAGGAGTTATGATTGCTCAAAGTTGACCAAAAACTCACTGATTTTCACACTTGGCAGAATTTCCAGATTTTGAACTTAGCCAATTTCCAGATTCTGAACTGTTTTTTTTTTCTCCAAAAGTGACTACTTCCAATTTATGCTTAAACTTTAAAAATTCATACATTAGGCTCTAGTTTCACCTATCTATTTTTAGGGTCGCTACACCATTATACTAATCCTAACCGATTAATATAGACTTTAGAGTAAGAAACTAAGTTACCCTTAACCCAATTCTTACAATGATTCACACAAGATTGAAACGTTTCTTTCACAAGTGAAACGAATCCTACAATATAAGCACGATTACAAGCAAACAAAGTAACAATTGGTACATGAAGCAAATGAAGCACTCTATCAGGTCCTTGCTGTTTTTGAAGCTTGAAATGTCTCTCTTTGAATGAATGAATCTTTTTGTTGTTTGTAAGTTGAATATATTGGACAAAAAGAATTATTGTCCAATGTACAAAGACCCTCGTCGCTTCTGATTGGTGAAGTACTCTATAACTTCATCAACTTTCTGACGCGGACAACTTTTACAGTTGTTTAGCACTTTGACCATTGGACGAGTAGTCATGCTCTGCAGAGGACCAGGTCCCTGCACTTGTGAGGAGATCATCAAAACATCTAGGAGCGTTATCACTTATCATTTCCCCCCTTTTTGATGATGACAAACAACCTATACAGAGCCTCACGTGAGTGTAAAGACATTCATTCAAATACACAACAAATTCCACCTTTGTTCAGTGCAACAATGCTCCCCCTTAGTATGTTCCCCCCTTAGTTCAATGCCTCTAATTCCATAGCCCCGACCTTTACAACAAACTTCCCTCTTTTGACATCATTGAAAAGGTGAAATAGTAAACATATTCAAGTTAAATGTAAGGCAATAAAGAATTCAGGGCCTTGGGCCATTCAGAACACGTGTATGTAAGCATAAAGAGAATATTAAACCACACATGAACATGGCAGAAACATAAATAGCATTAGATCACAAATACTGACCACTGTAGTCAGTCAAAACAACACAAAGCCACAAGATTTTTGAATCATGGGTTAATGAGAAAAGAAAAACTAGGGAAACAGGACACTTTTAGGACGGAGGAGGAAAGGGATTGAGGGTGCGCATAAACAGAGATCGATAGACGCTCATTTGCATCCTCATGAGCCTTGATAAGCTGCCTGTTGAAAGCCTTAACTTCCTCACTGAGTGAGGCATTTGTCTTCAGCAGCCTTTCATTTTCATCCCTCAACTTTTGCAACACCTGCTCACTTCCATCACTAGTACCAGGTCACCTTGAAACCGCCTTCTGTAATTTAGACTTAAGTGTAGCGATTTCAATCTCCTTGTTATTCAAAATCTTAGTAAGATCAGTCACTTCCCGTTTAAGAGCAACCTGCTGCTCTAGAACATCTGTCACTTGAGATCTGCCCTTAGCCTGTCCCTCAATGCATTCACATTCTAGTAGAGTAGACATAGTGAACATCTGCTTGGTGGTACCAGGTACCCATTTTCCCAATGGAACTTCGAAATGATTGAAAACAAGATTTAGCAGATACCCATAGGGAATGCCGTGCTTAACATTTTTCCATGTCATTACTCGGTGCATGTGTTCCAGCATAATTGCAAGGAGGTTTCTTTCTTCAAGCTCATCAAGTTTTTCCATGAGGAAGAGATTGGCAGCAGATGCCATTGTTCTCTTCTCAGTCCTGGGCACCATTAATTTGTTAATGAACTCAAACATCAACTGATACTCCCCTTTAAGAAACTTTTTCGGTAACCCTGCATTTTTGACATCTCCACGTTTTATGGCAAGTTTTGTGAAGTCACTGGATGGCTTACAACCTTCAATCGTTCGAATTTCTTCCACATGAACCCCTAAAATGATTCCTAATATTTCTTCATCCAAACATGTTTCAACATTCCTGACAGTAGTCGCGATTCTACCACCTTCCAGAAGTTCCATTTTGTAGAAAAATTCATGCACCTTAGGTTCGTGTAAGTACGGAACTGGTGGTTCAAAGAGATGGTTCCAACCTTGAATGAAGACATCATAAAAAAGATTTGACATGCCAAATTTGGTTAGAATGTCAAGGTCAACGACTTTGCCATTCAAAACCTTTTGATTCTCCATTGTTGTTGTCTGCTCCTCCCTTGTCATTTCCTTTTCTTCACTTTGTTTTTGCACCCTGGGACTTGGTCCCTTTTACGGGTTTTGATTTTTCAGCCACCTATTTTCTAATTTTCTCCCTTTTCATTGGGGATTTCTTTGCACTCTTCTAACTTCCTTTTGATTTAAACTTTTCTTTCTTTTCTTAGTCACATAAGCAGCAACATCCTCTGACTTAGTATCACTAGATCTGATAGGGAGAGGTGTAGAGGTAGGCTTTTCAGGTTCAATACCTTTCCTCCTCCTTTTCCTAGCCCTTTTCGTTTAAACTCGCTTGCTGCTATGGCACTCGTTTCACCAACTCCACAAACTGGAGTCGAAGGAGTTTCATCTGGAGGGGGTATGGAGAAGTTGAAGGAACTAGGGTTTTCAACTTCTTGGGAGATAAGAGTCTGGGAAGAAGAGATGGAGTTAGACATTTTGGGAGAGGAAAAAAGATACTTGAAAAACAATTAGAGAATCAAAAGGAATTAACTGAAGAGATTTGATTCTCTAAATACTTAGTTTTAGATAGAGTTAAAAGGGTATCAGATCCCCAACAATAGCGACCTTTGGCTTTAAAGTGAAAAGACACTTGAAACTGACGCGATGAATAGGCAAGGGATGCGTGGCAGTGATGTTGACAGGCATACAGTGTAGTGTAAGTAATATTAACCTCATGAGGACCAGGTCCCCTTTTCAGTTTGTAACCCTGCCTGTATGATTAGATATTCCCTTTAGCTAAGTATACCATGGTGTATACCTGCATTAAAGTATCAGATGTGAATTCTTAGATGACAACTATTAAAACAAGTATATATACCTGCCCTCCTTAACATAATCAAATTGGAAGATTTTTGTGCAAACTTGTCAAGGAATCAGGTGATATTGTGCATCCCCAGCCTCATCCTTTTTTTAATGAAACATTCTTTACTCAAGGGATTTGTAAAGATGTCAGCCAATTGATCTTCAGTCTTGCAGAATTTCATCACCATATTTTGCTTCTCAACATTGTCCCTCAGGAAATGGTGCCTTACATCTATGTGCTTTGTCCTCTTGTGTTGCACCTGATTTTTGGCCATATTCATTGCATTGGTGTTGTCATATATTAGAGGAATTGTGTCTGTGAGAAAATCAAAATCCTCCAGCTGTTGCTTGATCCACAGAAGCTGAGCACAACAAGATGCAACAGCCACATATTCTGCTTCTGCTGTGGACAGTACAATTGAATTTTGCTTCTTTGTCCCCCAAGATATCAGTGATGATCCTAGAAAGTGTGCCATGCCTGGCGTACTCTTTTGATCCACAAGAAGCCCTTCATAGTCAGCATCATCATAGCCAATTAGATAAAATGAATCACCTGTTGGAAAGGTGAGGACCAGGTCCTGCGTTTCCTTCAGATATCTCAGAATTCGTTTGGCTGCCTTCAGATGTGACTGATTTGGTGTTGCTTGAAACTTTGCACACATCCCTACACTGAAGACTATGTCTGGCCTCAGAGGCGTATGTACATGAAGGGGAGTGGGTTCACATGCACCCATTCTCCCCTTCCTAACCCTTATATAATACTACTATTTTTCTAATTATCTTTTTAAATTTGTATTGGTGAACCCAAGGTTAAAAATAATACTCTAGTATATTGATGAGTATGTACAAACAGGGGGTGCATAACTTATAGATTTGTGGTTCAAATTTATATATCCACATTAATATTTTTAATTTTTAATTAATATAATAAAATGTGCCACTTTTCATAGATCTTTTTAATAATTTATAAATAAAAAGAGGTTCAAATACCCATATTTTTATGTTGCATTATCTATGTCTAGACCTTAAGCTAGAAGTGTCAATAAAGTCAAATTATATTTTTTAGTTTCTTTTTCTCCTTTCCTTTTTTAGACGTTTTTCTTATTTTTTTTTTTTAACATTTTCTTTTGACTTTTCAAAGCCCTAAACTAAAAGGTAAAAAGGAGTAAAGACATCATATTGTTCTTCTTTTGGCTTCATTCCACATTTCCACTTTGTTGTTCATGGTGAAGTTGAAGTGAAATTTGAGAACAAGTAACAAGGTATGCTATCTAAAAAAAATAAAATTATTTATTAATGTACTTCATTTGTTTTATATGTTTTTCTTGATTTATGAAGTGGTGCCATTATTTGATTGTTTGAATATTTAAATTTATAAGAATTTCTTGATTTCTAAATAGTTATCTAATAATTGTGATTCTTTTATTAGTAAACTTGTTATTTGTGCTAATATTTTTTTAAAATTAGTTTGTTTTGATAAGATTGAATAGAAGTGTGAATATTTAATTTTATAGGTAAAATAATTCTTACATTCAAATCATCAAATCACAAATAGATAAGTTTCTCATCAAGTTACCAAAGCCAAAAGATGGCCAACCAAGTTCTAGCTCTAATCAATCATTTGTGAGTTCACAAGTTGCTCCGGAAGTTCAAAGACATACAAATTCTTTTCCACTTTCAAATATGGATAATATGCTTGATTTTAAATCTCTTGAAGCAGATTCCAAAGATCGAATGCCTATTTCATCTTATGGTCCTAATATTCGAGATGCGGTATGGAGGTATTACATTAAAAAAAAGCCATGTCAACCTGTTGATCATATCTTCCCTAAAACTAAGTTTGGAGATAAAATGCGTCAATTTCGACCAACTTGGTTTAAGAGAAGATCTCAATGGTTGGAATATAGCATTAAAATAGACACGACATTTTGTTTGTGTTGTTATTTGTTCAAGAATGAACTTGAAAGTTGTGGAAATGCCGGAGATTCATTTACAAGAGATGGTTTTAGGTGTTGGAACAAAGCTTTAGAAAGATTAAAAAAACATGTTGGTAAGGTAAATAGTATCTATCATAAATGTTTCAATAGGATGCAAGATTTAAAAAACCAACGACAATCGATCCAATCTTCTTCTGACAAGCAAAGTGAAAAGGCAAGAAGTGATTATCGGATGCGTTTAAATGCCTCAATTGATGTAGCAAGATTTCTCTTGACATCGAGATTTCCATTTCGTGGGCATGATGAAAGTGAAGGTTCCGAATAGAAGGGTGCTTTTCTTGAACTTTTGAAATGGTATGGGGATAGAAGTTTTGATGTGGGAAGAGTAATATTAGGTAATGCTCCACAAAATGATATGATGATTTGTCCGACAATTCAAAAAGATATTGTGGAGGCTTGTGCTAAAGAAACAACTAAGGTTATCATTGAAGACTTGGACGGTGATTGTTTTGGAATATTAGTTGATGAATCAAATGATGTTTCTCATAAGGAGCAAATGGCTCTAATTTTGAGATATGTCAACAAAAGTGGAATGGTGATAGATCGATTCTTGGGTATTGTCCACGTAAATGATACATCTTCTCAATCATTAAAAAAGACAATTTATTCTTTGCTTTTGGATCACTCATTATGTACATCAAAAATATGTGGTCAAGGTTATGATGGGGCTAGTAATATGCAAGGGGAAATAAATGGTCTTAAGTCTTTGATTTTACAAGATACGTCATCTGCATATTCTATTCATTGTTTTGCTCACCAATTGCAATTGGCACTTGTAGGTCTTTCCAAAAAGAATCCGGATGTGGATAATTTATTTTATGTTCTCACTAATATTTTGAATACTATTGGACTTCATTTAAACGCAGAGATTCACTTCGACAACATCAAGAAGATAAGTTGGAAGAGTTGCTTAAATTTGGAGAAGTTCATACAGGGCAAGGTTTGAATCAAGAACGTGGCCTCCAACGACCGGGTGATACTTGTTGGGGGTCTCATTTTAAAACCTTGGACAATTTTCTGATTCTTTTTTCTTCAATTGTTAATGTGTTAAGGATATGAAACATGATTGTCCATATCATCTTGATAGATTTGCGGTGGAAAATCTTTTGAGCAAGATTCATGAATTTGAATTTGTCTTTATGTTGCACTTGATGTTTAAGGTGTTGCTATTGACGTATGAGTTGAATAAAGTTTTACAAAAGAAAGATCAAGATATCGTTAATGCTATGGGATTGCTTGACCTTTCAAAGAAATGATTGCAAATGATGAGAGAGGATGAATGGGACTCCATGATGGATGAGGTTAGCTTATTTTGTGGTAAACATGGAATTTCAATTCCCAAAATGAATGAAGACTACTCTAATGGGAAGCCGAAGCGTAAGAGGTCCAATATTTCATATTTGCATCACTTTCGTGTGGAAGTATTTTATGCCGTCATTGATTTGGTACTTCAAGAACTCAATAATCGTTTTGATGTGGTGATTAGTGACTTGCTCCTCGGTATGACTAGTTTGAGTCCGGTTGATTCATTTGCGAATTTTCACAAGGATAGGATAATGAAACTAGCCGAGTACTATCCAAGTGAGTTTGGTGATAAAGAGCTTCGGGGACTCAATTTTCAACTTGATGATTTTATTGTCTATGCTCAAAAGTGTGATAGCAAGTTTCTCAACTTGAAGGGAATCAAGGATCTTGCAAAAGTGATGATAGAGACAAAACTAGATCAAACTTGGTCACTTGTATATCTACTTGTGAAGCTAACTTTGATTATTCCTATTGCTACCGCAAGCGTGGAAAGAGCATTCTCATCAATGAAGTACATAAAAAATGATTTGCGTAATAGGATGGATGAAAATATTTTGAATGGTTGTTTAGTTTGCTATATAGAGCGTAGTATATTTAAAAATGTAAGTAATGATGCCATTATTGACCGTTTTCAAAATATGAAAACTCGTCGAGGACAATTGTAAGTGAATGATGTTTTTTGCTAATATATTACTATATAAAGATTGCTACTACCTGCTTGCTCGTCAACTTGTTCTCACTGTAAAATTTATGTAATTGAATTAATTGTCTATTTTGAAGATAATGGTGCCCCATATTCTTGAGATCCTGGATACGCCTCTGGGTGTTTGCATCTAGAGTATAGCTTTAACAGCCTATTTGGTGTTTGATAAAATGTTACATAGAGATATTGTTACTTCAACTGTAATGATTAATGGGCTTGATGTTTCAAAGAGGTTCTTCAAATCTTTGAAAGATGAGTCATCATTTTCAAACATTTATGATTTAAGAAGTTTTAATTTCTTAGCATACGAGTTAGATTAGCGCTTTCGTATTAAAAACTGGAAGAAAAAATTGAAGTATCTTTGAGCTAAATGAGGTTGTTAAGTTGTCCATATATACTAATTCTCCATAACTAACTAGAAATATATACTAGTTCTCCATAACTAACCAGAAATATATACTAATTGTCCATAACTAATAAGAAGGTTTAATTTTTTTTTCTTGAATTTCAAGTACAAAGGAATGGGGTGTGTGTTTATTTTTCTATTCTTTGGGATTTCGGTGGTGAGGAATGGTTTGTTGATAAACTAATTAGTTAGTTCATGTATCTGTTTTTTTAATTTTATTTATGATCAGCTCTATATGTCTCAAACTATCTGAACACTCCAAATTTAAAGCTGGATAGATAACAAAAGTTAAGAAGTATTTAACGTCATGGCTCAGAATTACAGAGCAGTAAGACTTGTAGCACAAATAGATAAGAGTGAGGTTTTAGGGAAATTTTGGATGTGAAAATTGGAGAAAATGAGAAGATGGGAAACTGCTTTGAGCAATGGAAATGCAGCTTCTTATGAAGTCTTCTATTTTATTGGTTGATGAGAATGCTTTAAACAACTCTATAATTTTTTGGTATGAATAAGAGATTTTTGCAAGATAAATTTAAGTGACACATGTTTAAACTAGGTGCAAATAAGCTCTTAATGGTGAAATCTCATCGAGATTTTCAGTTTCTTTATCTAGTATTTTCGATAATTAAAGGGCAATGACGTCGACGACATAAATGGATGAAGATAGTTTATAGGCTAGAAAGTCATCAACCACAAAAAATTATTGCGAAGATATTATATGGTAGCCTCACCTATTGATTTAGTTAAGTTAAAATCAAAAGTGCTACTCTTAGGAGTCTAGTTGTGCCTAAAAGAGGGATGTTGTTTGATGTGAAAATGAAGAAATTGATCTTTAATTGTGGGACATATATATTTTGGTTACAACATTAAATATGAAAGCAGTGACTTAAGCTTTAATGTATGGAATGAAATGATGTTTTCAAGCTAAGTTTCTGTGATATTTATTGAACCTATGAATCAAATATTTGATTGATATGGTTCGACTTTTTTCCTTCAATAGTAATCTCTTGATGTATATTGAAACTTAAGTCTAGAGTTGTTATAATATTAAAAAAATTTATGTTTTAAATGACTTATACATGAAATGACACCACTATGAATTAACATCTTTACAATGATTGCAATTAAATGCATATAACATTAACTAGATTGTAACAAGTTCACCTGTCATAAATGGAACTTTGTTAATTTGGCTGAGCACGAATCAACTTTTCTTTGTAGTGAATTTTACATTCCCTCTACAGTGATACTAACTACCTTCAATTGTGTAGGAGTATATTTGCCTTAGGATTAAGCTAGCAGATTGCAATGCTCCCCTAATTTATTTTAGGTACTCCTTTAATACTTAACATAGTGACTTAGTATTGATGTAGGCTTTATTATGCCGAGATGAGGATAAATGCTAACAATTGTTGGAGTTTGTTCACTTTAAGAGATGGTTGATTGCATTTCATGTTAAATTACATTATATACGGTATTGTTGTTGTCCACCTATATAAACCTAGTAGTTTATGTTTTGTGATTAAATAGATGAGATTGCATGTATATAGAATAACAAGAGGATGCTAAATGTGTAGTACTTCTGTCCTTAAAATTACTGCCTCAGCGGTGAAGTAGAAGTTATTGGGGATGCTTCTTTGTTCTATCTAAAAATAGTAAAAATTTCAATTTAAATATATTGTATTTGTAGCACGTTTGTATATGATAAATAAGAACTATCACCTTCCAAATAACAATCGAAATCAATAGCCATGTCATCTAAAATACATAAAAAAGTCAACTATTTTTTTTGTTAATTAGGATTTATCTGCAGTCTGCTTACAAATTTAGAGAATTAAAAGCTACATCTATCTATTAAAAGTTTGGCTCGGGCAGTAGCTCTAATACAACTAACACAAACTATTCGACGAGCAATATCCTCCATTGTAGTCTCAGTCTTGTCAAAAACTCTATTGTTTTTCTCCTTCCAGATAGCATGGATAAATTCTCTGTATACTTAATGCTTCTAAACTTGTTCAAATTTGTCATCATTTAAGTATTAAAATTTTGGGGAGGACACGGATTAGGGTAGAAGGTTATTAGGTAGTAAAATGTTGTCTCTCTTAATCTTCCATACTTGTAGTGGTAGTATTTCTCCTATTGTTGCTTGTACTTCTATTAAGTTGGTGATGAATTCTTAACACTCCCCCTCAACATCAACTTAATTTTTTATTTGCGTCTGTTGTGAATGATTCCTGAAATTTTGCAAGCATCATAATGTCCATGCCCTTTGAGGATCTCCACCTTAGTCGGATTATTCCGATTCCTACTCTTTGAAGCTTCTTCAAAGGCAATAGCCTCTTTGATGTTAACCACCTCGGTTAATGTTGCATCTATGTACTTGGTGTTTGGATGTTTCAGTCATGTAAACCTCCTCAGTTGCGATTGTGACACTTCTTGGACTTCTTCTTGCAACTCATCTGGTGTTTCACAAGATCCGGTTTGCCATAAGCTTGTCTTTTCTTTTTGTGGAGATACCTCCTGGTTAGATTCTATTTTGTTCCCTTGTTCTACTTCGTTGAGCTTAACCTGCAGCTTTTGCTCAAGAGCTATTGAGTATGGCAAAGAGACTTCTTTGGACCACCAAGATGACACTTCGTCAAATACCACATTTCTTGACACGTATGTCCGATTTGTAGTAGGGTCACAACACTTCCATCCTTTGCTTTGTTCGTCATATCCAACAAAGATGCAACAAACAGCTTTCCTATCAAACTTGTTGCGGAGATGATCTGGCACGAACACATAGCACACACAACCAAAAACTCTGAAGTGGCTTACGGTAGGAATCATTTTTTTAAGTTTCTCAAATGGTGAGATGAATCTCAATCTTGCCTGTGGCAACCTGTTGGTGATGTGGACAACAATCTTCATGCATTCTGCCCAAAACCTTGCTGCTACATTCATACTATGCAGCATACTTCTGCATATCTCTGCATGATGTCTATTTTTTCTTTCAGCCACTCCATTTTGTTGTGGCGTATTTGGACAAGTTAGTTGTCGTCTTATCAACTTCTCTTTAAGATAGTCATTGAACTCTCGTGATGTGTATTCTCCTCCATTGTCCGTACAGAGACACTTGATTTTGCTTTCAATATCATTCTCCACAGTATATTGGAACTCTTTAAACTTCTCAAATACTTCAGGTTTCTCTTTTAAGAAGTAAATCCATACATACCTTGAGAAGTCATCAATGAATGTTACCATGTAACGATAACCGCTGATGGAGGACTACTTCACTGGTCCAAGCACGTCTGAGTGTACTAGCTCTATTAGCTTCTTTGCTTGATACTTCGATTCTCCATAGGGAAGTTGATGTGCTTTCCCATATTGACATCCAATACATATAATGTCTCATGTAATCTCAAGCTTGGGAAGACCTTTTAATTTTGATTGTTGCATCATGATTTTTAGTTTGTTGTAGCTCATGTGCCCAAGACGTGTGTGCCATAGATCAGCTGTTTCATTACTTTGAGTTTTCTCAACATAAGTTGTCTCAGGTGACATGACGTTGATTGATTCTAATCTTCTTCCTTCCATGATTGGTGCGCTTGTAACTTTTAAGTTTCGATATACTTTTACGTCATTTGGCCCAAACAAGACGTAGTTACCTGAATTTGTTAGTTGTGAAACAGATAATAAGTTTTTCTTCATACATGGAACATGGTAGACATTTTGAAGTTCCACTTGTCTTGAGTTGTGATGAGTGCCAATATGAGTTATTGGCATTTTTGAATTATTTGCAGTCACCACTACTCGACCGTCTTTATATTCACTCATGTTAATGAACTTTTTCTCATCACTAGTCATGTGATTGGAACATCCTGAATCAATGATCCAATCATGTTCATAATCGACCAATTTCTCACTTACAGTTACCAGTGCAATCTCTTCTTCTTTGTTAGAGTGACAGGTGACAAGCTCCTCTTGTTGATTAGTTTCTTCAACTGCATAAGAGGTCTCGAAATCCCAAACTTCTTCTTCATCTTTCTGATTTTGGGAAGAAATAGCTACATTACCTTCAGCTTTCTTGTACCAACAGTCTCTAGCGTAGTGTCCTTTCTTTCCACAATTGTAGCACTTCTCCATTTGCCGGTTGTTAAAGCCTTTCACCTACTTGTTTTGTCGTTGACTTCTTTGATGTTGATTATTTTGGTCTCCCCTTGGCCGTGAGCTTTTCTCTATTTTTTTTTATAGTTTTATCTTTTGGTAAAGAACACATTATCTTCATCTTTTATAGTAAGGCTTGATAATGGCTTCTCCAAATCTTCTTCTTTTGCCAACATATTTTCCAACTCAGATAAAGTTGGTTCTGTGGTCCACCCTCGTGTGGCTGTAATTATGCCTTTGTACTCTGGCCTTGGACCATGAACAATGATTCTCCTCATTCTTGTCTTTGTGATAGCATTCTTTGGATCTAATTTGATATTTCATCAGATAAAGATTTTACCTTTGAGAAGTATTGGTTGATTGTCATATTTCGTTGAGATATCGACAAAAGCTCATTTTCAAGCCTTTGTAATCTCGCATCATTTTTCTTTGTAAAAATCGTTGCCAAGGTGTCCCAAGCTTCTTTGGGTGTCTTGGCATTTTTAATTCGTTGCAAGAACTCATCAATTGTTACCGTGAGAACAAACATGACCTTTCCAACTTTGACCTTCCATCTTTTTGCTGCTTTAGATGGTGGTGTGGTATCTGCTCCACCGATTATATCCCATAATTACTGGCCAAGAAAGTAATATTGCATTCTCGTGCTCTATGATCCGTAGTTGCTTGCGTTGAGCTTCTCAACGCTATTGAGAGTACTTGTGAAATCCGCCATTGATTAGTGCCTCGCAATTTGTATCCTCCGACGGTAGCTTGTAAGATCTCCTTTCCTTTGAGTTGCTACCTTTCTTTATCCACCAGGCTCTGATACCACTGGTTGAATATTTTTTGTGGGAGACGACGAGCACAATCGACTTCTCACAACTTGAATTTTATTATATCAAAATAAGGACCCGCTTCGGTCTTACAATCTTGATCACACTTGTTGCTTGCTTCAGCATTCTTGACTTAACACTCACTCTTGTTTTCTCTTACTTTCTTTCTTGCTTTTTTACTTTGTTTCTTCCTTGATTGCTTACAACTCAAATGGACCACCTCTATTTATAGGAAGTGATGGAAGAATCTACAGAGATACATACTACTCTATTCTAGAATATTCCTAACTATATTTTTTCTAGAACTATCTTTTCTATAATATTTCTAGACTTTTCTATCTAGAATACTCATTCTAGAGATCTTCCTTCACTTCTTTACAATTTCGGAATATTCTAGATTTCTCTTGACTTATCTTAAGTAAATAATTAAGTTGGTGATGAATTCTTAACATTCAGTCTCTTGACTTTGTTGTTTTATCACTTGTAGAGTGACTTAGTCCATGGTTGGGGACTTGACCTTGCGCTTCTTAAATGTGTTGACGTAAGTTCAGCTCATCCAATGAATTCAGTCTCTTGGCAACTTTCTTTTACATGCATTTGTCTTAGTACCAGATTATTCAAAAGCTCTAACTGTATATTCTCTTTTGAAGCCTGCTCATAAGAAAATTGGAGTCGTAGATGCTCAATGGATTGTTCATCAAGGTCTCCCTTCTCTGGAAATGAGGTAAGTGAATGAAGCCAACTATTGATACTACCTTCCCGCACAAATTATTGAGTAGCATTGCAAACCTTAAGTGATCGTTAATTTAGGCATCTAACATAATTATCGCCCTTTCCTCATTCACTGTATACAAGGAGAAGCAAAAGATGGAAATGCTTCTTGGAAAGGGGTAAGTAATTCTATGTTAACATTTGTTATATTGGTACTTTGTGAATCATCCTTTTCCACCTTAAAACGCAAAGCGGAAAATTATTGTGTGATTCATTGATCTTGTGTTTGTTATGGCAGGTGAGGGGCAGATGTAGAAAGGAATGTACAATGTTTCAAACTAGAGTAGCAAATGTAGAGAAAGCCTATTTCAAGTCTATAGGAGTTGATCCTTCCAATTTGACATCTCATTAAGTCAACACGATCAAGTTGACAGTATACAGAGAATCCTGGCAGTTTTGCCTAGGATTATAGGTGCCTCCATCTTTTAAAATTGATAGCTGTTAGTTGTTATGATACAATAAATTTCTAAAGGAAAGTATATTTATAGAGCTTCTTTAATAGTATCATACATAATTACCTTTGGAAAACCTACGGCCTCTGTCCTTTGTGTGAGTACTCTATGATGTGCACTTTGTGGTAACGTGCTCACTGTGCAATAGTTTGCAAACCACACATAAGGAATAAATCGCACTAGGTAAGCTACTTTCAACAATCCTTTACAAGAATATTATAGCATATCAAATTTCTTGGCATCGTCTTTTTCTTGTAAATACTATCTCACAATGAGTCGAATAAAAAATGGAAACATCCAACATCACATCTCCTTCATGTCTATCTTCTAGTCGTCCACGCTTCACCTCCACCACCCACTTCTTACATGCACTCCTCAGTATTGCATTTTTCATATGCTTGTGTCTTTTCTGATACTTCAAGAAATCTAAGGGAAGAGGAGGAAGAGGAAGAAGAAGAGGAGGAAGAAGAGGAAGAGGAAGATGAAGAGGAGGAAGAAGAAGAGGAAGAAGAGGAAGAAGAAGAAGAAGAGGAAGAAGAAGATGAAGACGAAGAAGAGGAAGAGGAGTAAGACGAGGAGGAAGAGGAAGAGGAAAAAGAGGAGGAGGAAGAAGAAGATGATGAGGAGGAGGAGGAAGAAGAAGAAGAGGAGGAGGAGGAGGAGGAAAAAGAAGAAGAAGAAGAAGAAGAAGAGGAGGAGGAGGATGAGGAGGAAGAAGAAGAAGAAGAAGAAGAAGAAGAGGAGGAGGGGGAGGAGGAAGAAGAAGAAGAAGAAGAGGAGGAAGATGAGGAGGAAGAAGAAGAGGAAGAAGAAGAGGAAGAGGAAGAAGAAGAGGAAGAAGTGGAAGACGAAGAAGAAGACGAAGAAGAAGACGAAGGAGGATGAGGAGGAGGACGAGGAAGAAGAGGAGGAAAAAGAAGAAGAATTGACCTTTCTAATGAGTATTGCCCTCTCTAGTTTTGCTCACTAAAATTGTTGCTTTGTTGGCTGCACTTCAATCCCTAAGGGGATGTTTGGAAAGCCACTTGGTAATTGGAATTTGTGTAATTATTAGGGTAGTAATTACCAATCTAGTAATTACACTGTCTAGTAATTACACTGATCTGTTTGGTTGTCATAGTGTAATTACACATGTCTTGTTTGGATGCCACAATGTAGTTACACATGCTCTGTTTGGATGCACAATTGCAATCATAAAATTATATTAAAATTTTAAAATAAAAATTAATTATTTAAAATTTATACTAGACAAATAAGAAACTTTATAAATGACATTAAATTAAATATTTAAGATATATATATTCTTTTTTGAAAATATATTAATTAATAAACATATTTTCTATAACTAATATTATAAAAAAAATAATTGATTTATATTTTTTCAAATTAATATATTTCAATTGAATTGATCGTAACAACTAAAAGTATGAAATTTCTACGAATATCGTGAAATACATGTTTGATAAAAAGAATTATATGTAAAAAAAATGTCATAAATTATTAATTTGATAAAAATATAATCTATCAAGTCTAATTAAAAATGACGTGCAATGTAAATTCAATATTACTAAAACAAATGAAACTGAAAATATAACATAAGTTATAAATTCAAAACAAAAAAATTAACATAATACTCTTATAACAAATTTCAACATAGCAATAAATATGATTTATTTTTATTTTTTCTTAATAAAGAAAACGTAAGTCTATAACCTTACTTCACAATAAATTCCATTTTAATTTAAAAATTAGAATACTAATAAAATTATGCTAATGAGAAAATAAGCATGGCATAAAGAAATAGATAATACGAAAAAATTACATAGAATCGCATAAAGTAAGATTGAGAACAAGAAGAAAATGAAATATAATAATATATAATAAAAAATAATCTTTTACAAATTTTTAGAATAATAAAAATAAAAAACGAACTTAAAATAATAGAAGTAAAAAAAATTAAAACAAAAAAATAAAAATAGAAATATAAAACAAAAGAAATTAAAAGTAATCAGGTGGTAATTACACCATGTAATTACCAGCAATTCATAGTCTTTGCCTGTGAATTGTAGAGTGTAATTACTCCCTGCCAATTACACCAATTACCTGCTGACCAAGTAATTACCTGTCTAACCAAATAGGACAAGACAATGTAATTACACAAATTACACCAAATCCAATTACCAGGCCCTAAGTCCTTTAGTAATCCCAGCATCCAAATAATTTCAGTTACAGTTGTAGTTGTACTTCTCAGCTTCTGCTGAGCTTCTGAGTTTAATAAGCAGATGAATGTCTATGGTAAACGTGAATTTCAATGAATGTTGTAGCTTTTTAATAGGTTTGCAAATTGTTTCAAGTATTGATTGTTCAGATAGTATCACAAAATTTTGGTGCCTGATTTAACAGTTGACTATAGATAGAACCTTAAGGTAAGCACAAAACAATCTCCAACAAGTAAATAGTCTGTTATGTAAAAAAAAATTACTCAGTATTTTTGCCACCATTGGGATTTGAACCTAAGAGCTAAGGAATAATATTAGTTGAATACAAGAACGACAAACTAAAATTCCAGAAGTATAAATATCCATGGCTAACATGCACTTGAAGCTAAATAATACAGGATCCTCTACACAAGAATCAAGATGATGAGAAAGAGGGTCCCTGGCCTATTTTTTTTTATGGTTCACATATATTTGCAATTTAGGAGATGCCGGAGGGAACCCCATCAACTCCTTTGAGAATTTGCTTTCATGATTACTTTCTGCATCTTCATTAAGGATGGTTTTCAGCAGTAGAGGTGCAGAGGCAAGTATAAACCTTACAAAGAACATTTCAGTTGTTGAACCATGGAACTTTTTTATTATCAATCTTTGAAGCTTGTGGAATAGTCCTAGTGTCCTGTAGGCTGGTCCTTCAAAATGGTTTACGTTTACTTCCATGACACCTTTCTTCTTGGAGCTCAACTCAAAAAGGAGGATATCCAAATTGGGAGAAATTCTAAGCATTCCTAGAAGAGCAAATATATGATCTTCATCATCAAAATCAAACTCATATAACGCGAGAGTCCTCAAGTTGTTGAGGTATGTGGGGAGCCTCTCTGCTTCAGTAGCAACAGACTTGAGGTAGTAAGTGTGCAGACCAAAATTACGAACTTCAGGCCAGCACTTGAGAAGATAGGTCATGTTTATCGGTTTATCTTGATTTGTTATTGACGATGCAAGTATAACTGTTGTCAGCATCCGACAGTCCATGTAATGACCCAACTCAAGGGTTTTGGTTCTAATGGTAAGGAATGATATTTGGGAAAGTTTTGGAGCATATATTTTCGAGTTAGGAAAACCACTACACAACTTAACTTGCAGAATCACAAGGTCTGGCATCCACAAGAAAGAAGTTGCAACATCTAAACATAAGACGACTTTAAGTAGTGAAAGGTTTTTGAGCATGTGGAAACCCGTAAAACTGCATGGCGGCCTGAAAATGCATTTGGACAGGGTCAAACTTTCTAGTTTATTTATGCCGTACAGGCAGGAAGGCAATTTATAAGGAGCATTGTTGAGAATCAGACGATCCTTGTCTAGATTCTCAAGGGTGAGATCCATGATACCGTTTCTTGACAACAAAAGCATCCATTCATCAATAATTGAGTGCTGAGAAGAAGGTATTGATGAGATATTGACGAGGAATGTCTTAATGGCTCCACAATGTTGCAACAGAATTGTATTAATGACGTCTATTATTAATGGCTTGTTGTGGCAAAAGTCAGCAGAAAATACAAGCTTGGGAATTGAAACCCAAATATGTTTCCACGGTCTAGACAAAACACTCATTCTTGCCGCTTTTTCCACAGATAAGTGCTCCTGAATCTGGTGTTTGACATCAATAGGGAGATTTGTAAGTCTATCGAGTTTGTCCCTTTCAACTTTAAGTTTCTTAAAGCAGCTACTGATCATTGCCACTTTGAATTCTGAATAGCTGGAAAGAAAAAAAAAATGTCAGAATATAAGATTATAAACATGCTTCAACCTCATGTCTACCACAATAATCCCATGGGGTAATGAATCTAAGAGCCTGTTTGGATTAACTTATTTTAAGTGTTTTAAGCCAAAAGTTTTTTATGCACTTTTAAAGTGTTTGACTAAAATTAAAAAAAAAGTGTTTTTAACTTGTTTTTAAGACAAAAATATATAAATAAGCAAAGTCTAACTTGTGGATTTTGGCTTATAAACCAAAAGTTGAATAATTGTTAAACAGAGGCGGACTTCAGACTTGGTATTTATTGAAATTCTAGTAGTTTTCACATAGTCGCAAAAAGGAATGCTGATGGACCATCGATGCCGGTATCACTACAGAGACCCAACCAAGAGCCCGCCACTGTTACCACCAGATCCCGTCTTACATCCCCAAGCTTTTCCACCTCTTCCAACTGCTGACAACGCTGAATTGGGAAAAACCCACCCTCACAATAATTCCACAATTACCACCGTTCTAGCTCCAATTGCAGAATCTTCAACAAATTTTACAAAACTCCTAGCTGGTTCCAATCACGGAGGTGGGATAACAAGAGTCAAACTACCTCACCGACCATATGCAATTATTTCAGGAAAACCTACAGTGAGTTTCACACAAGAAGAGGATGACCAACTTGCTGCTACATGTCGAGTTGACAATTATAGGAAGTTTCCCAGAACTAGACCTGCTATAGATAGAATCCGAACAGATTTCAAACGATCTATACCAGCTCGAGGAGAAGTGCAGATTGGAGCCTATAATTTACGGCATGTCTTCACTGATTTTGACCTAGAGGAGGACTATAGAAGTGTCTATAGTAGGAACTTCCTTACTATTTGTAACATACAAATGAAATTACTCACTTGGACAAAAGACTTCAAACCAGCGGTGGAAACTACCCTTGCGCCAGTTTGGATAAATCTACTGAATCTCAAATGGCACTACTTCGAATGTGATGCCCTTTGTAGGATAGTAGAGCACATAGGCATCTCAATAATCACTGATAAGGCTACACTCTCAGAGAGTAGACCAACTACTGCCAAGGTGAAAGTTGAGATCGATGTCACATAACCACTCCTTAATGAAGTTGTGATGAAATTAAAACTACTTCCGGCAAGCTGAAGAAGATTATACAGAAGACTGAGTATGAAACTATTCTGGAGTACTGCAAACATTGTAAAATTCAGGGACATAGTGATCTGAAGTGTAGGATGGCACATCCTGAACTTAGAAAGTTACATGATGTTGTTGAAAAGGGGAACAAGGAAGTTGTAGCTCAAAGTCCTCGAGAAGATAGAAACACTGCAAAAAATGCTATGCAAATAGATTCCAGTGGTGAGAAAGAGGATAAAACTGCCAAAGGGAATGAAGCAAATAAGACAGGACACTCACAAACCACGGAAATTGAAACACATGAAGATACAGAAGGTTGGCAAACAGTACCGAAAGGAAGAGGCAGAAACAGAACAAACAAGAGTACTAATGTATTTACTGACCAGCAGACTAGTAATAATGAGACAATGCATATGAAAGATGATGAGACAAAAGTGACGGCAATGTGTGAAGAAAGTACAGCTAAAGCAACAATCCCCCAAACACAAAGGGACGCCAGCAAACAATGGACAATTGACTCTATTCAGGTTCACAAAAACAAAATTCCCCATGCAGAAAGCAAAAATGACTCCGGATACAACAAAAAGAGGAAGAACAAAGCTCATAGAAAACATTCACACTTTGGAAAGTCTAATCCACCATATGAAAGGAAGGTTAAAGGAGGGAAAAACCATGAGGAAAACAACACTATTAAAAGTGGTGATCTCACCCATAGTAATTCAAATGACTATCTCAATTTGATTGGTAAAGTTGTAGATATGAGAATGGATTTGGATGAAACAGCCCACCAGGGCAGACCACCACAAGTGGCACCTAACATGGAAGAGGGACACCTCAAGATATTGATAAGTCTCAGGAAAAGATGAAACATCCAGACCCTAGAGAGAGCCCCAACACTTCTAATATTATTGCAGCTGATCTGTTAGACTTTCCTGACAGAGAACTTGATTCTACAACCACTGATACCACAAATCAGAAAGAAAAAAGGTGAAGTTAATATGTACGAGCACTTTGAGACAGATTCTGATGAAGAAGTGGAAGACACTCAATCCTTGATTGACTATAACTCAGCTTCAGGTGGAGATAACCTCGCCATGACCAATCTGTACCTTCAGCAGATATGGACATGGCAATATCTTGGGACATCCAAAACTTTGATGGGCTTACTCCTTGCGGGACGTGTAATTCTAAAAACAAAAAGAACATAGATCTCACGCCTATAGTTTCCAATTATTAACACCATATTTTGGAACATCAGGAGCATTAAAGCACACTGTGCCTATGAAAGGCTCAGAACTCTTACTAACCAACACAAAGTCTCTTTTATCAATCTCCAAGAACCTTTTGGGAATAAGAATGAGATGACTACCTATATGAGGCACCTTGGGATGGCTGGTTGCCACTCCAACATTAACAACAAAATATGGATTTTCTGGAAATCAGATTTCGGGGTTGATATTATCGAGCATACTGATCAACAAGTGTCTTGTAATATCACTCAGCTCACCACCTCTACGGTTTTCTACCTCACATCTGTGTATGCTAAATGTAGAACTTCCTTTAGGAGACCTTTATAGGAACAAATTCAGACCTTGGCGAAGAGATCTCAGGGGCATTGAAAAAGTTTCGATTTCTACAATAGAAAACAGACATCCAATAGGGGACTGAAAATGCTCTTAGGCATGAAACCAAAAACCTTCTCTCTCTTGCTTCCTAGGAGGGAGAAACATCTTCTCTGGCATTCCTTACCAGAAAACCTCTCTCTCACCTCCCTGAGTTATCACCTTTTGTAGTTACTCTCTTTCTTTTCCCCTCCTTTGAACATTTCTCTCAACCAGAAACTCTATTTTTAAGGATGGAGGACAACAGGATCTATTTCAACGCAGGGTTTAAGTCATTCGATATTGCAAGATGGGAAATGGCAAGTCTGAATGGGTAGAAGGGAGTAGGAAGATGATGCAAAGGTCCACTGTGAGCAGAAAAGCTGTGGATTGGATATGCTTTTGTATGAAAGAAGCATCGAAAGATCAGAAGGAGATCAGAAGATTAGGAGATGGAGATTTTCAGAAAAGGAGTCAGACCTTTTTGCACTAGAAAGAGCAATCAACATGAGATATTTATAAGCATAATCTCATTAAATGGAGGGGGAAGGTCTGGCTTAATTATTCCAGAGCTAACATTGAATGTTGGATGGATGGATATTGCATTAAAGATAGAAAGGTTCATTAAATGGCAGAGGAGGTATAGATTCCTCCACAAGAGTGACGGATGTCAAGTACCCTTTTGCAGCAATTGTACAAGAGAGTAAATGGCAATCAAAGTCTACATACTGCTGAGATAAAGAGTAGGAATGGAAACATAAAAGTGACTGATAGAATGGACGGACGATCAGGAAGATAGCCTACTCAAGAGATGTGTAGTTGGTTATTGCGGAGAGGAGTTGAAGGAAAAGCCAACACTTGCTGACATTAGAAGGTGGTCCTCAACAAATGGGAAGAAAGCATATGGTGTCAATATCGGCGACTCATTTCTGCTTGAGTTTCCAAACAGACGCATGGCGGAGCAAACCTTACAAGGGCAATGGAGATGGAAGAATTGCAGCTTCCATCTGGAATGGTGGAACCCCTTAATAGGAAGCATCCCAAACTCCTTAACATGCAAAGAAACTTGGATCAGAGTGGTTGGCATTCCCCTGCACTGTGGTCTCAGAAAGTCTTCCAAGAATTTGGAGAAAGCCTGTGGAGGACGGATTGCAATTGAGGAAGAAACATAACTAAAAAATCACATGAAGTGGGCAAGGATTCTGGTGGCTATTGACAGTAGGAAAATACCCAAGGAGGTCTACATAGAACGGAACGGAATTACTTACCACTTTCCTATATGGGTGGAGTGCAAACCAAGGTTTGAAATAGCAGCGGAATCAGGTTATGGAACCAATGGAGAAGAAATACAATGTTTTACCCAGGGGCTAATCCAAAGTGCAAGCTGTAATTTTGTACTAGAATCCCATCAATTAAGGGCTTCTAGTCAGAAACAACATGTGGGTTGTAAGAGAAAGACAACTGGAGGGGAAAGGTTCAATGAGACATGTGACTTGCAGATGACTTGTTTAAATTCGAAATCAGATTGGGGCCTCTTGTCCAGGCCCAAGAGTACTAAGCCCCAGAAAAGAAGTATAAGCCAAGACAGAGCTGGACAACTGATCTTTAATAAAATAGATGGAGGAAACAACCCAACAGTTATGAGAGAAGAAAATGCGATTGTAGAAAGTGAAGCAAGAGGGCCTTCTGAAAAAAATCAAGTAAAAGACGAACAAAAGCACGCAGAACTGTTAGATAACAACAATGGGGGAACAGAATGATAAAAACAGTGATAGTGAAGAACTGGGAAATATGCAGCAAATTGTTCACCTGGGGGAGCCAACTTCTATTAATTGCTATGCTTCTGGGTGTAGTAAAGAAGCAGAAGAGACCCTTTGTGGAAATACTTTACCTGAGGGTCGCGGACCTAAGACTAAAGATTTGTGAAGCCCTCAGGAACGACCAATAGAACTGGCAGGAATGGGATCACGACATTCCTCATGATGTATTGGCCCATATAGATAATATGAATATTCGGTTACGAGAAAATGAGCCAGATAAACCTGTTTGGTCTCTTGATAAGAATGGTTCTTTCAATTTAGCTTCTACTTGGCACCTATTTAGACAGAGGGAACAAAAAAGTTGGATTAATTTCAAAACATGGCACAAGAAGGTTCCTATCAAGATATGTTTCATTGTTTGGAGAGCCTTGAGGAATAAAATTCCTATAGATGATAGAGTCTTTAGATTTGGGATTCCTATTCAATCTAGGTGCTTCTGTTGTGGTAGTCTAGGAGCTGAAACTCTTGACCACCTATTTTGTAGTGGTACTTTTGCCAAAGATCTTTGGAAATCTCTCTGTGGCCCCCTTGAGATTGGTTATTCTAATAATACTTACAGACAGATTATGATAAATTGGTGGAAACACAAAACTGCTAATCCTGTCACTAGTTTCATTACTGTCAGCTTCCCTATCATTGCTACTTGGGAAATTTGGAGATCAAGATGTGGTACAAAATACGGTACTGAAAAACCAAATGTTGAGAGATCACTATCTCTAATTGCTTACCCACTGTCCCAACTGATTACTAACCAGTTCAGTAAGGTGAAACTGAACTCCTCCTGTTATGCTATCACTACTCTGTTATCTAGTGCTATTCAGTACAAAACTACTTTTTTTTTATAAAATGGACTAACCCTTCTAACCATTTTCTCAAGCTTAACTCTAATGGTAGCTGTAGATTTGGCAAATGTGGAGGTGGACTGGAGGCATTTTTAGAGATTATGAGGGACATCTGGTAATGACTTATTCACTTGTCCTAGGTCAAGGCACCAACAACTGGGCAGAAGTTGTTGCTCTTCTTTATGGACTCATATGGTGCACAGAAAGAGGACATACAAGATTGATAGCCGAGTGAATCCAAAATGTTAGTTGATTGTATAGGGACTAATCAAACTCCATGGAAGATACTTAATGAAGTTAACAGGATCAAAGAAATGCTCAATCAACATCAAATCCACATTCAACAATGCTTTAGAGAGGCTAATCAAGTAGATGGCAAATTAGCTACCTTGAGTTATGATCAAGTTGACTAAAGGAGTTATGATCTCACTTCGACTAAAGAATTGAATACTCAACATTCAATGATCTCCCCTCTCATGTGGGACCTTCCTTCAACACGAATAGTTCACTTAAGTAGACCTGACATTACTTTTATCCATTATATTGTGCATTTACCTCGTATCAAACTGTACTAAGGATCAAATTGTACTAAGGATAGACATGTCTATTTTTAGGGAAAAATCAGAGAGTTGGAAATAGATCAACCCCAGCTCAAATATACTTTTTGCAAAGTTTTGGTTTTGAATAAAATGTCAGTTTGATTAAAAAAAAATAGTTTCACATACATTTATGATGTTAAACAAATTAAAGCCTCCAAAATCTGAAACAACTACTTGGGACGCAAACGGTAATTTATAGATTAAGAAAACTTTTTGGTTAATATTTAGATCCAATATCATCTACGTAATACGAAACAGATAAATTATAATTAACTTTGTAGAGTTATCTTCGAATTCAACCTTGTGCAAAGGGAAAGGAAAAGAAACGAAATACCTACGATTTGAAGAATGCTTCAGGATACAACGGCAGAAGGCGGTGTGTATAGATAGATATATATGATTTGATGAAGGATTGAGGAATTCGACTGTCATTCGGATCGGGAGTTACCTCTAGTGTTTGATTGGATTCGGTCTTCCTTTTTTGTTGGTTCCACCTAAATTAGGATTTGGTCTTTGCATATTAGCGTTTTTTTCTTTTATTTTTGTGATAATGATACTTGAGACAATTAAATGAAATGTGTCAATTAAGTTTGAGTTTTGTTTTTTTGTGACATTTTGATCAAGAAATGGTCAAAGTCACTTTAAAATGTAGTTAAGTAAGTCTAGGATCAAATTAACATTTTCAAAACGTTCTAATCTTTCATAAAATACAAAAAAACACTTTATTTTCAACTTTTATAATTCTATCCAAACCATTTTTAAAAAAAAAGTAAAACAAAATATAATTTTCTCTTCTTCTCCCAACGTTCTCTCTTCTCTTCTTCTTCTTCCTTAGAAAATCCAAAAATTCAACTATCAAAACAAATATTCTCCCCCATTATCTTATCTTCCTCCTCATCTCCGGCCGTGACTCTCTCTTCTTTCTGAATTGAAGATTGTGTTCGACTTAAAATGGGTAAGTCATTTTTTTGAAAGATTTTACAATTTTCGAACAGTACTAAGTTTTTTTCTTGGGTTAATGAACAATAGATTGTTCTATAGATGTGAAAATTGAATAATAGTGTAATGGTACCTATTATTATTATTTTTTGAAAGAAAATCAACAAACCGAAAAAAGCCCTCATTTTGAGGAAATGTATATGTATTGTTAACATTCAGTGAAAATTCATTTTTTGTTGCTTTTGTTGTTTTTTTGTGATCATTTTGTTCATATGATTTTAGAAATATAGTCTTGTTCAGTTGTCCAACATATATTTCATTTGTTGAAAGATGTGTCGTATGTTGCTACATTTTAGTGATATGTTGGTATATATTTCAACAGAGTTGTCATATGTTGGAACATATCACCTATGTGTTATGGCAACAAAATGGTCATATGTAGTAACATAAGATTCATTTGTGGCACATGAAGATTCATGTGTGGCCACAGAAGATTTATTTGTGGCAACAGAAGGTACATCTATGGCAACATAATATCCATTTGTGTCAACATAAGTATAAATTGCTACCCATTATTATTTTATAATCAATTGTAAACTCTCAACTTTTTTATTTACCTTGTAAATGAAATGATACAAGAAGCTTCATCCATAACAACAACTCAATTTTTTATTGGTGTTGCTTCCTCTTCTAACATCAAATGCTATTTTTGTCTATGCGAAGAATGTGAGTAGCAACATGATTATTTTATTAGTCGTGTTAAAGAACTCGCTGATATTTTTAAGGAAATAACTTATAATATTGATGTCCATACATTCAAGAAGATTTCACAACCTTTGAAGGGGAGGAGGTTGAAAAAATCTATTTCTTAATCACTATCTATAATTAGTGAAAGAAAAAAATCAATGACTACTGCTCCAGTATCACACTCAAACCCAAAAGGCAAGGAGAAGGAGAAGGAGCAGGAGAATGAGGAGCAGGAGAAGGAGAAGGATGAGGAGGATGAGAAGGAAAAGGAGCAGGAGAAGGGAGGAGCAGGAGAAGGAGCAAGAGAAGGAGAAGGAGAATGAAAAGGAGCAAGAGAAGGAGAAGGAGAAGGAGAAGGACAAAGTAAAAAAGAAAGCGAAAGAGAAAGAGAAGAAAGTCTAAGTCATCAGTTGTGATGTGAAGCAACAATATCCATTTGAAGGTTTTAACATTGACGGCGAGGGTTCAACTGAACTAATGTCATCCTTCGCGCAATGGATAAACGAGGGTCTTTACAAACATCATGCAAAAAAGTAAAATTGTTCAACTATTATTAGTATTTCTTCTTGTTGTCCACTAAATAATTATTTATAATGATTACACAATTGCAGAAGAAACAGGGACGATCACTACTTAACCAATTGCTCGGATCTTGAGTTTAAACAACTTGATTTTGCAGTTGCATTTTTAAAGAAGAAGGATTGGATTTACGTAATGTCTCAACCTAATAAGTGCTGGACTGATCAGGTAAATCCATGCCCACTTTTATCTTTTGATTAAGACATGAATGCATACAAATAAATTGATACATAAATACACTTGTTGATGTATCTGTGCAACATGTGGATGTCATTTTATACTATTTACAGAAGAAGTTGAAGTAACAGAGTCATTCTAAATATCGATATACCACTATTAATTGTTTTTTCAAAACATACATTGATAATGCCAGTGTTGTTTCTGAATATGAGAATAAAATCGTTAGCACTATCAAAAGGTTTGGTATACCTGGTGGACTGCCCTGACACCTCATCTAGGACTAAGAGAAAATTGTGCTCCGAGATTCAAAAATTGTCTACATTGTTGCCAAAGTACCATCAATTTTTTTTAATCAAAAAGACCGAACCAACTGGCCAGTTCTCGAATCTTACCAAGAAAAGAACAAATCTCACCCATTTGAAGTCAGACATGTTACTGGTATTGCCCAACAAGCAAGTAATAGTCTGTAAGTATCACATTAATTTTTTTGTCTTACCACTATTAAAATATGATGTTATTATATTTTCTAATTAATGATAAACCATGCAGAGATTGTGGACGTTTTGTTGCTGCATACGCTGAGTTTTTGAGTGATGGACTACAAGTACCATCTTATGGAATTAGTTCTGAAACCCTCCGCATGAGATATGCTTCACTCCTATGAAACTATGGGATTTTAAAGGCTCGAAGTGGCTATGTTAGTAACAATGAAGACCTATAGAGGCCTAGACCTAAAAAAGCAAAGTTCGATGAAAATGTTGTAGTTACCATCATTTATTAGATTGATGGTTATGTATACCATTGTGAATTACCTTTTTGTTAATAAGTTGTATAAAACAATTGGTGAAGTGTTCATTTTGGCTAATAATATTAATATTAATGATTATTATTATTTTTATTTTGTTGGAACAAATGTCAATTATGATGGAAATGAAGAAATGTGGTGTCTGTGGCAACATATATAACCTCTGTTGTAAGAAATACCACAGAATTATGTGCATGTGCCCCAACAGAAAGGATATATGTGGCAACATATGTCACAGAAAGAAGATATGAGGTAACATATGTCATATAAAGGAGATATGTGGCAACATTATATTGTCACCAATTGTTCATTTTTGTTGATAATTTTAATATTAATGATTATTATTATTTTTTTATTTTGTTGGAACAAATGTCAATTATGATGGAAAGGAAGAAATGTGGTGTCTGTGGCAACATATATAACCTCTATTGTAAAAAACACCAAAGAATTATCTGCATGTGCCTCAACAGAAAGGATAAATGTGGCAACATATGTCACAGAAAGAAGATATGTGGTAACATATGTCACATAAATGAGATATGTGGCAACATTAGATTGTCACCAATTGTTCATTTTTGCTGATAATATTAATATTAATGATTTTTTTTTTTTTAATTTTGTTGGAACAAAAGTCAATTATGATGGAAAGGAAGAAATGTGGTGTCTGTCACAATATATATAACCTTTGTTGTAAAAAATATCACATAATTATCTGCATGTGCCCCAACAGAAAGGATATATGTGGTAACATATGTCACACTTTGAATTGTCAAAATTCAAAAAATAATTAAAAAGGTTTAAAACAATCGTCCCTTCATTTTTCCCTCTCTCCTCTCCTCTATAAAAGGTCGTTTCATTTAATATTCCAAATTTAATTTATTTTTACTAATTTTCGTTTTCTTTTCTCTTCTTTCCTTTCTCTCGTTCCATTGTTCCTTCACAGATCAAATTGTTGCGATATTTTCTACAACATCAGTGGTAATCTATTGCGATCCTCTTCTACAACAAGGCATCATTGCCCTCATCATTTCTAGTTTATCGTTGATATCTTCTTAGGTAAAATTTAATTAGGGTTTTGAAGTACTTACTAGTATTAAATTTGAACGTTTTTTGTGATTTTATCACTTATTTGTTTGTAGGATGGTTGGGTTGTTATTCCTTTTGAAATATTATCTACTTTCAAAAAGCTTAACCCCAAAAAACACATTTTAGGATATACATATGTTGCCACATATGACATGTTTGTTGCAATTTTTTCAACAAAACGTGCATATGTTGCCACATATGATGCTTCAAGAATGGGTTAATCGATAAATCGAGCGATTTAGGAATGGAAAAATGTCAAATTGGACCAAATTTTAGTACATTGGAACATAATTAAGCAAATAAAAATATGCTATAACACTTGGAACAATGATTTACAAGGGTGTTATATAACTATTAAATGGAGTTACTTGGTCATTGTATAATGAACTAGTGATATGATAGTTTTTGTGAAAATAAATGATAGAATTGGTGAAGGTTGTTGTATTAGACCATAATTTTGTACTTAGACATGTTGTAGGACTATATATTAGTGTTACATGTTGAATTATGTGACAATTTAATTGAATTAACCCCCAAACGATCATTTTAGGATATACATATGTTGCTACATATGACATGTCAGTTGCAATTTTTCCAACAGAACGTGCATATGTTGCCACATATGTCACTTCAAGGATGACTTAATCGATAAATTGAGTGATTTAGGAATGGAAAAATGTCAAATTGGATCAAATTTTAGTACTTTGGACCATAATTAAGCAATAAAAATATGCTATAACACTTGGAACAATGATTTACAAGGGTGTTGTATAACTATCATATTGAGTTACTTGGTCATTGTATGATGAACTAGTGGTATGATAGTCTTTGTAAAAATAATTGATAGAATTAATAAAGGTTGGTGTATTAGACCATAATTTTATACTTAGACATGTTGTAGGACTATATATTAGTGTTACATGTTGAATTAGGTGATAATTTAATTGAATTAACCCCCAAAAGACCATTTTAGGATATACATATGTTGCCACATATGACATGTCTGTTGCAATTTTTCCAACAGAACGTGCATATGTTGCCACATATGTTTAGTACTTTGGACCATAATTAAGCAATAAAAATATGTTATAACACTTGAAACAATGATTTACAAGGGTGTTATATAAATATCATATGAAGTTACTTTGTCATTGTATGATGAACTAGTGGTATGATAGTCTTTGTAAAAATAATTGATAGAATTAATAAAGGTTGGTGTATTAGACCATAATTTTATACTTAGACATGTTGTAGGACTATATATTAGTGTTAGATGTTGAATTATGTGACAATTTAATTGAATTAACCCCCAAAAGATCATTTTAGGATATACATATGTTGCTACATATGACATGTCAGTTGCAATTTTTCCAACAGAACGTGCATATGGTGCCACATATGTCACTTCAAGGATGACTTAATCGATAAATTGAGTGATTTAGGAATGGAAAAATGTCAAATTGGATCAAATTTTAGTGCTTTGGACCATAATTAAACAATAAAAATATGCTATAACACTTGGAACAATGATTTACAAGGGTGTTATATAACTATCATATTGAGTTACTTGGTCATTGTATGATGAACTAGTAGTATGATAGTCTTTGTAAAACTGATTGATAGAATTGATGAAGGTTGTTGTATTAGACCATAATTTTGTACTTAGGCATGTTGTAGGACTATATATTAGTGTTACATGTTGAATTATGTGACAATTTAATTGAATTAACCCCAAAAAACACATTTTAGGATATACATATGTTGCCACATATGACATGTTTGTTGCAATTTTTCCAACAGAACGTGCATATGTTGCCACATATGTCACTTCAAGGATAGGTTAATTGATAAATTGAGCTATTTAGGAATAGAAAAATGTCAAATTGAATCAAATTTTAGTACTTTGGACCATAATTAAGCAATAAAAATATGCTATAACACTTGGAACAACGATTTACAAGGGTGTTATATAACTATCATATTGAGTTACTTGGTCATTGTATGATGAACTAGTGGTATGATAGTCTTTGTAAAAATAATTGATTGAATTGATGAAGATTATTGTATTAGACTATAATTTTGTACTTAGACATGTTGTAGGACTATATATTAGTGTTACATGTTGAATTATGTGACAATTGAATTGAATTAACCCCTAAAAGACCATTTTATGATATACATATGTTGCCACATATGACATGTCTGTTGTAATTTTTCCAACAAAACGTGCATATGTTGCCACATATGTCACTTTAAGGATGGATTAATCGACAAATTAAGCGATTTAGCAATGGAAAAATGTCAATTTTTTTTAGATTAAACATTTTAAAAAACAAATTCAAAAATCAGTACAAAACACAAAAAGGTCACCTTTTTCCCCATGAGTTTGCAAGAAATGTATATATGTTGCCACACATGAAAATTTAATTAATACAGAAATTTAACTACTTCATCTATTTCTAAATCACAACTACATAATTCACAATGAAAGTGATAGAATTGATGAACAGTGCAACAAATTGGTCTTTCTCCCAACAAATGATGTTCTGGCACCCTTCCAAATAAAATCATCATACAAAATATTTCTTTCGACAGTCATCCCTACCGACCCTCCCCGTTTCTTACTATCCTTCCAATGCCAAATGTATCGATTTTTCTTCTCGACCCATTCACCACGACATCAATACCTACAAATAATCCCTCCATTTATTGTACTTGAAGAAATTAATTAAAAAACAATTAGTACTAATGAAGAAATGTGTAAGTCATATGTTGCTACATATAACTATTCTGTGGCGAGATGTAAGTCATATGTTGCTACATATAACTGTTATGTTGTGATAAATAAATCACATGTGGCAACATGTGTAAGTCATATGTTGCTACATATAACTGTTATGTTGTGACAAATAAATCACATGTGGTAACATGTGTAAGTTATATGTCACAACATATGGCTATTCTGTTGCAAAATGTAAGTCATATGTTGTTACATATAGCTTTTCTGTTGCGAAACATAAATCACATGTTGTGACAAAATATATAAGTCATATGTTGCAACATATGACCATTCTGATGCCACATGTGAGCCATATGTTGCTACATGTCTAAGTTATATGTTGCAGCTTGTGTAATTTATATGTTGCAACATATGTCTATTCTGTTGAGATTGAAATAACCTTTATGTTGCAACATATATAGCCCTATGTTGAAAACGCGAATGCAAATTATTGAAAAAATTACAGGTACCTAGATGATGATGATGAATGATTTCAAAGAACTATTAATTTTACTTACCAAAACAATGGTGTGTGACCCCAATCACTTTTGAAGTAATTCCAATTGATACAGAACGAAATCTGATTTAAGAAGAAGAAGAAAGCTCGAGGACTAGCAGTCAAGACCAACAATGTACGAAAAGAAGAAGAAGAAGATGAAGAGAACATGAAGAAAGGCAAGTAAGCAAGCAAGAACGAAGCAGAAGAGGAATACAATGGGAGGCGGGGGGAAAATCTTTTATTTCTCCTTTTGGTACAGCTCGCTGGTGGCTTCCCTCCAGTTTTGGTTCCCACCAAAATTGGTTAAATTAGGTTTTAGTCATTTACCCTTTTACCCCTCATTTAATTCAATGGACCAAACTGTCAACTTATAAACTTGAGGGCAACTCCACAATCCTTAATCATTAATCACATAATTGTCACCTACACTCAATAATTAAGACTTATGTCACCGCCCCTTTATTTTGACACCTTAATGCCACCTTTAATTCAAACCCCATGATACTTTGGTCCAACTAATTTTGCCCATTCTCATAATCTCTCAAAGGAGGAACATAAAGAGGGTGATGTGACACCTCTCTATGACCTTCATTCATATTTTTTTTCTCTCTTTTTCTTGACATACTTTGGTCCAACTAATTTTGCCCATTCTCATAATCTCTCTCTCTCTCTCTCTCTCTCTCTCTCTATATATATATATATATATATATATATATATATATATATATATATATATATAAAATGAGGAACATAAAGAAGGTGATTTGGCACCTCTCTATGACCTTCATTCATATTTTTTTTTCTTGACATATTTTCTTATTTCTTTCAATTATTTTTTTCTTGCAAAATCATCTTCTTAACTTAAACCTCTTCAATTATATAAATTCTATTCTTAAATTAGTATTAATAATATTCATAACTCCCAAACCTTTCATATTCATAGCCTATCAAGCCTTTCATATTCATAACCTCAAATTATTTAATGTGGAAGGTTATATCAACACTATAAAATAACACTAAAATTGTATTTTATAGTTATCTTTGGTTAGAGAATTAGTGGCAGACATGTTACAATATTTGTAAGCTTTGAGGTGCATTATCTTTTCCAAATATGATTTCATATATTACTTTTAATTAGCAAGTAAGGCTAATATGTCAAAACATATTTTTGTTTCTTTTAGATAAATTATTTTGTTTTGTTATCTCTGAGATTCATTTTAGGACTAATAATCTATTTGTTATTATTTTTCTTGACTCTTGTATATAAGATGAAATGAAATCATTCAGAGATGGAGATTAATGGATTTTAAGCTATACATATTGATTATTCTTTATTTTTTAGGTTCTTAAGAAGTAATGTTTCTATTATATTATTTCCTTTTGAGTTATTTATGTTTTGTCAAAAATGATTATATGTGTAGGAGGATTTATGATTAAATGCAATTTTCTCCTTATTCTTTATCTTTTTCTTCCTTTGCTAGATAATTTTTCAACTTATTTAATCATATTTTGCAAATTATAGGAGATATATCTATAATGAAAATGGTTAGACATTCTTGCATAATTTGATTTTATAAGGTAAAATAATTTGATGTGTCTAATATAATTACAACTCTTTCTTTGTTGAAATCATACATTTAATATTATTTGTTTGTGTTCGTGAAGATATAAATTCTGAGTTTTTATTAAAAAAACATTTAATTTATTCTCTTTAGACCTCTATATAATTCTTAGATAATTTGATTATATTATAATGATAACACTCTTCAAAAAGAATATTTGTTCAGGTAAATTCATCTCTCACTTTTTTGTTGATAATATTAGTTTATTGTGTTTGTGGGGTATAATATTTTAAAACATAGAAGCAGGAAATGAGTAAATAGATATCGATATGCTATCTATGAGGAAATGAGAATGTAAAGTTAATTTGTAATTTTGAAAATACAGTTGGTTTTATTAAAAACAAATTATTTATTAATGTGTAAATTTGCAATCTTTAAATTTTTCATTTTTGTTGTTTTCTAGGAGATTTCAAGTTGTTTATTAATAAGTTAAGTTGCAGTCGTATATTATTCATATTTGTTATTTTTCAGGAGTTCTCAAGTTATTTCAAAATTGCGATTAAATTATAATTTTAAAGATATAGTTGGTTTCCTTGCTTTCTATTTACTTGTAATAAAATATTTGTCTCAATAACTCTAATTTGATTGTCTTTTCATTTTCTGTAATTAATGTTCGTTATTAGTGTAATAATGTACAAATATTACTCTTATTATGTTACAAACAAGTCCAAAGCCACATTGTTAATCCTTTTAATTACTGTGACTCTTTATTCTTAGGAATTTATTATATTGAATGTAATATTTATTTAAAATGTGAAATATACTTTTTAATATTTTTGTGTTTAAGCCAAGAGAAATTAAAAGAAATAGGAATTTGTATGTGTCATTTTTTTGAATCTTTTTTGCGTAGTTAATTATCTCTTTTGTTCTCTTTTATGTTTATTTTTAAATTCTAAATTCTTTTGTTTTCCCAATATAAATTGTCCCAAAAATAATTGGATATCTGAACCTAAATATAATAATAATATATTAAGATATGAAATCTAACTAATTAAGATTGTTATTTTTCATCATTTAAATATGTAAACTTTTTTTATTTAAAATTTAATTATTAAAAAGTTATTAATCAAATATTAGATTAATATAATATTGTACAATAAAAATAATTAAAACATGTTATGATTGGGTGACGACGACGACAAGTAATAGTAATTGTGGATAATGATTAAAAATAGTGTTGGCTAACGATATAGTCATGGATAATAACTATTAATAGCAATCTGAGTTACACATTGTCGAAAAATTATACTAAGAATATAATTTAAAAGATTACAAAGAAGCAGAAAAGAACGACCAGATTTCAAGTTTACAAAAATATATAAAAATTATACTAAAAAAGATCCCAAATGAAAAAGAAAACAATGATCACATCTCATGTTTACATTTCAGTAGTTCTAATATTACCTTCTCTTTTTCTCTATGAAATTTATTTTTAATATTTAACTTTCCGAAGTTCACATATATTGATTTCTTAATGAATTTCATATTTAACCTAAATATTTTCCATAGCTTCTCTTCTATGAAATTATGTGATTAATAAAAAATTCCTTTTATTGAAGTAATTATTAATATTAGTATGTAACTTTATTTTTAATTCTTTTTATAACCGCACGAAGCGCGGTCAAATACACTAGTTAATCAATATATTTAGGAAAAAAGGATAAATATATCGTGGTGTTACAATATCTCTCCCTTGAAAACATTCATCTTCAAATGAGATCACACTAAGCAGAATAGGGGTGGGAAGTATCTAACAACTCAATCTTAAGCACATAACATGAAATCAACATAAACTCAAATTGGTGGTGTTACCGGCAAGAAATGGGCCGATTTAGTCATTCGATCTATAATCACCCAAATCGAATCATAATGTCCGCGAGATCGCGGCAAGCCAGTAATGAAGTCCATATTAATCATCTCCTACTTCCATTCTGGAAGAGCTATGTTCTGAGCCACACCACCGGGTCTTTGGTGCTCTAGCTTAACTTGTTGGCAATTTGGGCACTTAGCAACAAACTCTGCAGTGCACCTCTTCATACTACTACACCAATAAACTTCTCTCAAGTCATGGTACATTTTTGAGGAACCGGGATGGATTGAGTATCGGGAACTATGAGCTTTTGCCATGATATCTACATTGATACTTCAACACACCATCTCCCCCTTGTTCAAAAGTCATTACCTTTTGCTTATGAACATTTGCCCTTAGTTCAATTAAAAAAGAGTCCTTATCTATTTTCTCCTTCAGTTCAAACACTAGTGATGATTCAGCCTCATTCATCACCACAACTCCGCCTTTACTGGAATTTAACAAACGACTCCTAAACGGGCAAGTCTGTGCACCTCCTTAGCCAATTCTTTCTTGCCTTCCTTAACATGCCAATACTTCCATGGATAACCTGCTCAAAGCATCAGTAAATGTCACGACCCAGGGGTACACCTTAGATGTAACATGGCATACAAGACCACGAAAGGTCTAACACAAGCCCCTTAGGATATCATAACATAAAGCAATAGAAATTATGCGGAAATTTAAAACATTTTCCATACAATCAAAGTCATTTATAAAAGCAAGCAGAAGTCCATACCACTTTCTCTCAAAACATCTAATACAACTTTGAATAACTTTTGGGACACAACCCATACAATAGTCTAAAACATTATATAAAGGCATAAAGGTAACCTCGATGCTATGAGGACTCACCAAATCTTCAATTCCTTTGCACTTCTAGGAACCTAACCTCAAGATGGAACTCAAGATCGCCGGACCCTACATTTGATAAGAATGTAGGCAAGAGTATGCATTAGTACAAAATGTACTTAATATGTTAGCTAGCATAACATCATAAGAGCATAACAAAAGTTTTAGCCAACATAAGACATAAGTCATAATCATAAGAGATAATAACGTAAGAATAATCATAATCTCTAGCATAGACATCATATAAGCATTAGTCAACATAAAGCATAGTCCGTACACATAGTCAATACTTAGATTTTCATATCATAAAGTAACCTCTTCATTAGTAACCTTCAAGTATACTTGTGCAATGCATGAATAAAACCCCATAATCCCATTCATGCTAAGAATCCCCTTTGGCCATCATAATCATACTTGCCATCTCATGGTCTCATGTTTAGCTTAATTCTCATAGACAAGGTAATCTCTCACCTTTAGTCAATCATACCATGGAAGGCAACTATGTCAATAATCCAAACTAAGCATACAACATATAAGAGCAACACCTCATAATTAGCTTCAAGTCATACTTTGTGCAATGCATGGATAAAATCCCATAATCCTATCCATACTAAGTACTCCTTTAGGCCATCATGCATATTGATCATCTCTTTGATCTCATACTTAGCTCATCATGAAGGACAAGGGGAATCACCTCTAGTCATACATATCATGGAATCATAAAGACAAGGGGAATAACCTCTAGTCATACATATCATGGAATCATAAAGACAAGGGGAATCACCTCTAGTCATACATAGGGGTGTTCACGGTTTGGGTAAAAACAGATCCAAACCGAAAAACCGAACCAAACCGATTTTTATTTGGTTTTGGTTTGGCTTGGTTTTACATTTTTAAAAACCGATAATATTTGGTTTGGTTATGAATTTGTTAAAAATAAATCACAAAAATAACCAAACCAAACCGACAAATTATATATATATATATATATATATATATGTTCAATAAAATGTATTAAAAAATAATAATAAAAAAAGATATTAAAACCTAGCAAAAGGCCCATAATTTGAAGCCCCATTCAATAAATACAACTGCAGAATTGTAGCTTTTTGACTCTTAGGTCAAATTCATTAAAGTACTATTGTACTAAACACGTTCTTTTGCTGTGACAAAGTGCAGCGGCACTTTTCATCAACTCTTTGAGATTTGTTTTCTATTGCAACTTGCAAATTAATTTTCTACATCTCTTCAACCATTTGTCATAGGTAAAGTATTCATTGTTAAATTTTATTAATAGGTTGTCTACTAGTAAATCAAATTTCTTGATTTTAATCTTTAAATTTTTTATTTCTTTTTTCAGATTGAAACAATGGAAGTTGAAGGATCAAAGGTGGCTGAAAAAGAAATTACACCCACACCAGCAATAGTTCGAGCACATGGTAACACTCTTAAAACTTCTACAAGTTCTACTACGTGCAATCCTCCTAAAAAACAAAAAAGAACTACTGTTTCTGGTCAAGATCCTAGCCATGGTGGGAGTGGTAGGGAAACATCACAAATTTGGAACCACTTTGAAAAATTTCTTGATAAGAAAGGTGAACAAAAGGGAAAATGCAATTATTGCTCTAAAGTACTTTCTTGCCCTAGTAAGTATGGGACTTCTAATCTATGGACACATATAAATAGTAATTGTGCCAAATCCCCTTACAGAATCATTGATATATCATAGCCAACCCTAAAGCTTAAACCTATCAAAGAAGGGGACAAGGGACTTTGGAAAAGATTGTTTATAATGTTGTTGAAGTTAAGAAGGCCATTGCTAAGTTTGTTATTCTTGATGAACAACCATTTAAAGTTGTAGAGGGGGAAGGGTTTAAAAGATTAATGACACTCATTTTGCCTAATTATGAGTTACCTTCTCGCATCACCGTTGCTAGACAATGTTTGCAGATTTATCAAGAGGAGAAAAATAAGCTTAAAAGGCTTATTAAAGATCAGCGTGTGTGTCTTACAAGTGATACTTGGACATCAATTCAAAATTTGACCTATATGGCTATTACTGCTCGCTGGATAAATGATGAATGGAATTTGCAAAAGAAAATTCTAAATTTTTTTCATATTCCAGATCATAAAGGTGAGACGATAGCCAAAGGAATTGAGGCATGTTTATTGGATTGGGGGATTGAGAATCTATTCACAGTGACATTGGATAATGCAACAGCTAATAGTGCTGCAATCACACACTTGAAAGCGAGAATTAATGATTGGAAAGGTATTATATTGGAAAATAATTTTTTACATGTTAGGTGTAATGCTCATATTCTAAATTTGATTGTGAAAGAAGGTCTTAGTGAACAAAACGAGTCTATTTCTCGAGTAAGGCTTGCTGTGAAATATGTTAAGTCTTCTGCTTCAAGAACTGATTCCTTTAGGTCATATGTTGAGAAAGTCAAATTAGACACTCATGGCCTTTTGAGTTTGGATGTTGAAACAAGGTGGAACTCGACATATTTAATGCTAAACACAACTCAAAAATTTGAAAAAGCCTTTTCAAGAATGTATGAAGATGATCATAAGTACTTTAGGTATTATCTAAACTTGAAAGGAACAAGAGAACACCCATCTGTAGATGACTGGCAGAATGTAAGAGCATTTATTAAGTTTCTTGAAATTTTCTATCAGATCACTTTGAAATTTTCTGGAACTTTACATGTCACTTCTAACTATTTCTTTCACGAGATTTATAATCTTCAAAGTTATATTCTCAAATATTCTAGATCTGGTGATCCTTTGTTGAGTAATATGGCTAAGCATATGGAATTTTTTTTTACTAAATATTGGGGAGACTTTGATGATATGAATATGTTATTATTTGGTGCTATTGTATTGGAACCTCAATATAAGTTCAAGTATGTGGAGTTTTTTTTAAAGATATTTTATAAGCCTGTGGAGGGAGTAGATAGATCTACTAAAGTGAATAATACTTTATCTCTCTTGTATACTCACTATGCAAATTCACTTGTTGGGACTCATGATGAAAATATTAAATTTCAAGCTAGTGGGATGAGTCAAAATAATGAAATGCAAGATTGTGATGTGCAATCACAATGGGAAAAGTTTGTTGAAAATGAAAATAATGTCGATACTAAGTCTGATCTCGATAAATATTTATTGGATGATTTGGAGAAGAGCAAGAATTTTAATATCTTGGCTTGGTGGAAAGCTTCATCTGAGAGATATCCAATTGTCTCCAAGATTGCGAGAGATGTGCTTGCTATTCCTGTTTCTACAGTTGCATCAGAGTTAGCGTTTAGCACAGGTGGTCGAATTCTTGATTGCTATCGAAGTTCTTTATCGCCAAAGACAACTGAAGCTCTTATTTGTAGTCAACAATGGTTAAGGACGACAACTTTTAAAGAGTACAAGTTTGAAGATCTTTTAGATGAAATTCAAAATCTTGAGATACTTGATAAAGGTACTTCACACAATTAATTACTGAATTATAATTTGTTTATATACTTTTATGTTTTTTATTTTTAATATTTAATAAAATCATTCTTTTGTCAGAACATCCAGGTTCAGCTTTGAGAATTGATTAAGTTGATTCAACTGAAGAAAAAGGAAGATAGAAAATATAAATGTTTCCTTTCTTTTGAGTAAAAGAAATTAAAGGAGAGGAGATGTAGATCGTCTTTATATGACAGCAATTGTTATTAAACTTGATGTTGAATTTATTTGCTATGTGCAAATACTGCCTTTACTTTGCTGATGTGGACACTTTTTTTTGTTTTTGTTGAAACTAGTAAAGTTACTAATGTGGATACTTCCAAATGCAATAAAACCATAAAAGGATCTTGAAGAAAAAAAGGGGCAGGAACTTTTAATGAGCTTACTGTTTGTAACTCGATGCATACAACTTTCTCTAGCATATTTAGAACAATTTATAAAGATTATCAAAGTTTTGGGCTGACCTCTTTTGGTTCAACATTGTAGACAGTAGAGACCGTATGGTTATATATTTTTTTGCAAGAAATGATGAGATATTTTTATGTATGGTTAATAACTGAATAACCGAACCAAACCGAACCAAAATCGATAACTACCAAACCGATAAATATATATTATATTTGGTTTGGTTTGGTTTGGTTTTGATAATTTTAAAACCGATTAAGTTAGTTTGGTTTTGGTTTTAACCAATAACCGATCCAAACCAACCCGTGAACACCCCTAGTCATACATATCATGGAAGCATAAAGACAAGGGGAATTACTCTAGTCATACATATCATCGAAGGCCTATCAAGCTACAATCCAATCAATTCATTGCTCATGACATAATCAATGTAACGAATAATAGGTATTCGCCTCCATGTTCATTTTTAATAGGATATAGGTATTCGCCTCCATATCCATTTTAGTAAGATATAGGTATTCACCTCCATATCCATTTTAGTAAGATCTATGTATTCTCCTCATATCCATTTTTGGGTGTAATGTAGGTATTCGCCTCCACATCACCACATAAGGATAATAGGTAATCGCCTCCATGATCAACATAAAGTCTAATGGGTAATCACCTTTTGCCTTGGGAGTCATACATACATAAAAGGTAATCACCTCACACTCCTCATATCATGACATGGGTAATCACCTCATGTTTATCTAATTAGGAATAAGGGAACTCACCTCATATTCCTCTCATGTGAACGTCTTTGGGGGACTCACCACAACCTTATCACATTTCATAGTCCTTGGACTTAGATTCATTTTAGGTGGGAATAGCCTTTCAACCTAGAATCATTCTATATGAGAGAACATTTCATATCATATCATATTTATGCATGGGTGTGTATATGAGAAAGTCTTTTCAACAACACAACATATCATGATCATAGACACTTCACTCCCAAAGTGTTCATAAAGCATGTAGATAGATTCATAAAACATACATCATATCATATCTTGCCCTCTTAGGGTCAAAGCTCATATCAAATCAACAAATCTAGAATTACTACATTAGACATGGATTCCATCATAACTCAAGTGATTTTATCACTTCATACAATCTATTATTCATAAGGTAGATTAGGTAGGTAAAGGCTTTCCACCACAAGTCTAACCATTAGTCTTCTAGTCTCATATGTATTTTACTCTTAAGCCTTAACTTACATAATTCATCTTATTAGCTTTATTCTCAAAGACCTAGTGATCAACATTCATGACTACAAACCTTACTCTCAAAGATTTACCTCTTACAATCATCATACATAGCTAGATCACAAAATAATCTAGTCACAAGCTTCATTTTTAAGCGATTCTAGTCTTAATTCATCGTAAGGGCTCAATCTCATTTATTACTAGTCAAGATCCATCATATAGTCTTTAATCTAATTCAATTCATGTCTATATACTTTCATTCTTAAACAATTACTACAAACATCATCAATTCTAGAAGATCACCTATGAATCCTCAATTTTACTTCACAAGGCATAAATCCACATTCTTTAATTTTATCAATTAGACTAGGGTTAAACATGGAAAACATGTAATATCATCATAATATCATGATTCACTACAAATTCAACCATAAACAATCATTATCCAAGCAATTGGATTCATACTCAACTAAACCCACAATATAGGAAGGAACCCTAACTTGAATTAGGGGTTCATCTTCATAATTGGAGGAAATATAGGGGGCTCCATGGATGGAAGAATCCATAGATGAATAAGCTAACATACATTGGATATAAAGCCCTCACAAAGCTTGGAGGATTGGAGGAATTGACCTAGCTTGACCCTTATTCTTTTTCTTCTTCACTTTCAAGAGAGAGGATTTCTTGGAGGGAATTGGGTTCTTTTTGGGGTCTTGGAAGAATGACTTAATTGACTTAGTTTAGGGGTCTAATGTCTATATATAGTAGGTCTAATCTAAGTTAAATCGACTCCACCTAATAACTAATTAATTATGGAATGATCCCTAAGTCCCCAACTTAAACCAACTTAGAGGACAAGACTGCCTCACCCTTGAGACCATGCCCACGAACCGTGGGTGGATCCACGGGGCGTGCTGGTCCGTCATGGGTGGTGGCCTGCAAGTCCTCATTTGTGGTCCTAACCCATGACCCCTTTCCACAGGGCGTAGGTCCATCTATTAGGCGTGATTCCCATCCGTAGGTGGACTATTTGGATAATTTCAAGGAGTTGTGTAAGGGTCTTTCTCAAGGACCCTTCGTTGGTCCTTGGGGGGTTGTTGAAACGACCCAAAAAAAAAAGTTCCTAAAAATGTGTTTTAGAAGTTACCGGAAACTTGTTTTAGCTATATCTAAAAATTCGTTTCGTTTTTCAAAAATTCGACTTCATATTCTTGTTTAGGGGGTCAAATTGAGTGGGAAATAGGTCTAACCCAAATTTTAGAGCAACCGTATCAAAATCCAAAATTTCCAAGTTAAGCCTTTTTCGAGGGTCTACTTTGGAGGGTCATATCTCCTAGCACACAAATAATTGGGTGGCACATAACATATCCATGGAAATCCCTTTGAGTTAGCTACCCAACGCACTTCGTTTCACCTCATTCGGAGTTCGGACAAAGAAGTTATGTCCATTTTCGTAAAATCCGTCCGTGCATTTCCAGAGAGCGAATTTACTGTTCATAAGCCTCATTTTTTTTTTCTAAGTGTTGGACCCATTTTTTTTCTCTAAGGACATATTTTATTTCCTATATAGCATTAATTCAATTCCCATCTCTAAATTTTTTTTCCAAAATACCTCTCCCATACTTACACACATTTTCTCTCAAGAACCCTAATCCAAAACCTTCCTCAAGATTGAAGAGATTCTTGCTCCAAGTTCCAAGCTTCCATTGAAGACACTCTCAAGACCTTCATAAAAACTCAAAGTATGTGGTGTTGAACTCATGAGTCCTTTCACCCATAGTGCCTAGACTCTATTCTACTCACTAATTCATAGTTTAAGTTGAGATTTATAAATTAGTCTTGTTTCTTGTATAAATTTTCCTGCACCATGAATTCTAGCATGAAAAGTGGTTGTTTTGAGCATGTTGTGACTCTAGAACTTAAATCTAAACTTGGAATTGATGTGGAGATTGTTCATGTGATCTTGTGGGTGTTAAAAGGCGTTGTTGCAGGTTGTTCACTGATTTTGCTGCATAATTACTACCCTATTTTCAATGCTCTTTGACCCCATTACATGCTTTCAAGGTGTTTGACAAAATGTCCAATTATGGAGAATTGATGAATTGATGCTTTAAGGCTTGAGTTATGAGACGTATGGCATTCCAGATATGTGTTGATGACAAACTAAGCTTGTGTATATGTTCATTCCATACATGAGATTGCATTAGAGCCTAATGTGAATTTCCTATATAAAGTGTTGCATGACCATGCCCGGTCCGGGGGAAAAGAACCGGATAACCATGTGAGGGGTTTATACCTCACCACCTAGGATGCTTGGGGTGTGACCAACATCAATCATGTGAGGGGTTTATACCTCACCACCTAGGATGCTTGGGGTGTGAACAACATCAACCATGTGAGGGGTTTATACCTCACCACCTAGGATGTTTGGGGTGTGACCAACATCAACCATGTGAGGGGTTTATACCTTGCCACCAGGGTGTCCGGGTGTGAACGACATCCCCTATCCTAAGTTGGAGTTATAGATTGGTTGGATTATGCACACACATATGATATCTACTATTAGTATAGATTTACTTAAATATGTTTTGACTTCACTTTGATCATGCATCCTCATATTGTTATTCATTATGCCTATGGAACTATTTCTTGTATTTCGATTGTGTCCTTGTCTATTGTTGTATTGCACCACGTATACTTAGTACATTCCAAAGTACTAACGCATATTTTGCCTACATGATGTCACCATGTAGGGACTGTAGCTACTCTTGATCCTTCTCTCCATGCACGTGGCTAGTACGGTGCTTATTCGAGTTTGTTGGTGAGTCCTCAATAATTCGAGGGCTATGTTATGTTTCCTACTCCTATGTTTTGAGACTTTAGTTTGCAATTGTATTTTGACTATGAGGGGAGCCGGTAGTATTTCATGGCCCCCGTCCTATCTATGTATGTAGAGGTGTGCGTTGGACAAGTATTTTGTAAATGAGCTTGACTCTTATTCTATGATGGTATTTTGAAATAGTTTGCCCTTAGTCCCTAATTCCGGTTATTTAATGTTGAATGTACTTCCGCGACCGATGAAGTGTGATGACAAGTTTGAGAGGCTTGTTTGGGGTTCCTTCGGGTTCCTCATTCGCCATGTCATGTCTAGGCTGTAGGCTTGGGTTGTGACAAGCTTGGTATCAGAGCACTAGGTTGTTAAATCCTCGGAGTCCAACACACCGCGTTGAGTAGAGTCCTAATCATGGTTGTGAAGCGCGCCACGACTATGAATGGGAGGCTACAAAATGTTTTAGGGAAGGTTTCCCTTCTTCATGTTCTATGTCGTACTTAGAGTGTAATAAGGTGATTCCTCCCTAACGCTTGTTCTTTGGATTGCTAGATCATCATGCCAAACATGAGGAAAAGACGGGCCCGATCATCGGAAGAGCCACCCACCAATGGTGAGCTCTGTGATGCACTCACCATGCTTGCACAAGTGGTAGCTAACCAAGTGCAACAAGGAGCCCAAGCTCCTCGAGCTACCACCCCGGGGGAAAGGGTGAGAGATTTCATGAGGATGAACCCTCCGATCTTCCATGGTTCAAAGGTGGATGAGGACTCGCAAGATTTCATCGATGAGGTATGCAAAATCTTGACCATTATGGATGTTGGTGCTTGTGAGAAGGCAGAGTTGGCGGCCTACCAACTCAAGGGGGTTGCTCAAATTTGGTTTGATCAATGGAAGGGTGAGAAAGGTAATGACTATGTGGTGTTGTGGGAGGAGTTTAAACTTGCTTTCCTTAATAGATTCTTCCCTCTTGAGCTTAGGGAGGCAAAGTTGGTGAAGTTCATGAACTTGAAGCAAGGAGCTATGAGTGTGCGGGAGTATGCCCTCAAATTTGTCCAACTCTCCAAGTATGCACCTCACTTGGTGGCCGACTCTAGTTCGAGGATGAACAAATTTGTGATGGGTGTATCCGACTTGGTTAGTGAGGAGTGTCGGTCCGCTATGCTCATTGGAGATATGGATTTGTCTCGGTTGATGACTTATGCCGAGCAAATGGAGGAGGAGAAATTGAGGAAGAGAAAGGGGCACGAGGCCAAGAGGGCCCGATTGGAGAATAGGTTCCCTAAGGGTGCTAGATTTCATTAAGGCCGAGGAAACCCTCATGTCAACCGGGGATTTGCTATCAATGTTCCTAGACCTCAAGGGGGAGGTGAAGTGGGTTCTATGGATGTATGCCCTAAGTGTGGGAGGAAGCATGGTGGTCCTTGCATGAAGGGTTCGGGTGCTTGCTTTGAATGTGGAGAAGTGGGTCACAAAAGGTTTGAGTGTCCCAAGATCCGCAACAAGGTCCGAAATGCTAACACTACTCCTTTGGGTAGAGGTGCTTCTCAAAGTGGTGCCCCAAGACACAATCGATTTTATACTTTGAATGGTAGACAAGGTGTTAATGAGACTCCCGATGTGGTGACCGGTATGTTGCAAATCTTTGATCTTGATGTTTATACTTTGATTGATCCGGGTGCCACCCTTTCCTTTGTTACCCCCTTAGTTGCTAGAAAATTTCATGTCGAGTCGGAATTATTGCATGAGTCATATGAAGTATCTACTCCCATTAGTATCTCTATTGTTGCTAGAAAAGTGTATAGATATTGTCCGGTTTGCATATTGAATAAGTTGTTGCCTTGTGATCTTGTTGAGTTGAACATGGTGGATTTTGATGTTATTCTTGGGATGGATTGATTGCATGCATATTATGCTTCTATTGATTGTAGGACTCGTAAAGTCAAGTTTCGATTTCCTAACGAACCCGTCCTTGAGTGGAAGAGTCGGGATGTTGTGGTGAAGGGGAAATTCATTTCTTGCATTAAAGCCCATAGGTTGATTTCCAAAGGGTGCTTGTACCATATTATGAGAGTCAATGATGTGGAGTCTAAAGTCCCTCTTATTGAGTCTATTCCGGTTGTTAATGAGTTTCTAGATGTCTTTCCAAAAGACTTTCCCGGTGTCCCTCCCGAAAGGGAGATAGGTTTTGGTATAGACCTCCTTCCCGATACTCAACCTATTTCTATTCCCCCTTACCGTATGGCCCCGGCGGAGTTGAAAGAGTTGAAAGAGCAATTAAAAGATTTGTTAGAGAAGGGGTTTATTAGACCTAGTCATTCTCTATGGGATGCTCCGGTTTTGTTTGTGAAGAGAAAGATGGGTCTCTTAGAATGTGTATTGATTATCGACAACTTAATAGGGTCACCGTCAAGAATAGGTATCCTCTTCCAAGGATTGACGATTTATTTGACCAATTGCATGGGGCTAGTCACTTCTCTAAGATTGATCTTCGGTCCGGGTATCATCAAGTGAAGGTGAGGGAGTGTGATATTCCCAAGACGGCCTTTCATACTAGGTATGGGCACTATGAGTTTGTGGTGATGTCTTTCGGGTTGACTAATGCTCCGGCTATCTTTATGGATTTGATGAATAGGGTTTTAAAACCCTACCTTGATTCTTTTGTGGTAGTGTTTATAGATGACATCTTGATCTATTCTCGGGGTGAGGAAGAGCACATGGGTCACTTGAGGGTTGTACTCCAAAGATTTAAGGAAGAGAAGTTGTACGCTAAATATAAAAAGTGTGAGTTTTGGTTGAAGGAAGTTGCTTTCTTAGGCCATGTGGTGTCAGGGGATGGTATTAAGGTGGATCCTAAGAAGACCGATGTTATTAGGAATTGGCCTAGACCTTTGACCCCGTCCGATATAAGGAGTTTCTTGGGTTTAGCGGGTTATTATAGGAGATTTATGGAAGGGTTTTCTTCTCTTGCTTCTCCTATGACTAAGTTGACTCAAAAAAAGGCTAAATTTGTGTGGTCGGATGAGTGTGAGGAAAGCTTCCAAACTTTGAAAGAAAGGCTTGTGTCCGCTCCTATTTTGTCACTTTCGGATGGGTTAGAAGGTTTTGTTGTTTATTGTGATGCTTCCCGTATTGGTTTGGTTTGTGTGTTGATACAAAGTGGTAAGGTTATAGCGTATGCTTCTAGGCAACTTAAGGATCATGAAAAGAATTACCCAACCCATGATCTTGAATTGGCCGCCGTGGTTTTTGCTTTAAAGATTTGGCGTCACTATTTGTATGGGGTGCATGTTGATATCTTCACCGACCATAAGAGTCTCCAATATGTGTTCACGCAAAAAGATCTTAACTTGAGACAAAAGAGGTGGTTAGAGTTCCTTAAGGATTATGATATGAGTGTTCACTATCATCCGGGGAAAGCTAATGTGGTGGCAGATGCATTGAGTAGAGTGTCCATGGGTAGCTTGGCTCATGTGGAGGAAGGTAGTAAAGAGTTGGCTAAGGAGGTCCATCGGTTGGCCAAATTGGGAGTTAGGTTAGAAGGGGTGGATAGTGAATGAGTAGTTGTTGTTGATGGTTCAAGGTCTTCCTTGGTTGATGAGGTGATAGCCAAGCAAGATCTTGATCCTTCTTTGGTGGAATTAAAGGCTTCGGTGAGTAGTGGTAAGGTGGAGGTTTTCTCCCAAGGGGGAGATGGTTCCCTTAGGTACCAAGGTAGATTATGTGTTCCTTGTGTGGATGGTGTGAGGGAAAAAATCCTTGATGAGGCTCATAATTCTTTTTATTCTATTCATCTGGGGTCAACAAAGACGTATAGAGACTTGAGGGATGTGTATTGGTGGGGCGGTATGAAGAAGGACATTGCAAAATTTGTTTCGGGTTGCCATAGTTGTCAACAAGTCAAGGCCGAACATCAAAGGCCGGGTGGCCTAACTCAAGACATTGAGATACCTACTTGGAAGTGGGAAGAAATCAACATGAATTTTGTAGTGGGCTTGCCCAAGACTAGAAGAGGTTTTGATTCGATTTGGGTGGTGGTTGATCGGATGACAAAGTCGGCTCATTTCCTACCGGTTAAAACTACTTACGGGGCTGAAGATTATGCCAAGTTGTACATTCATGAATTGGTAAGGTTGCATGGGATTCCCTTGTCTATTATCTCGGATCGTGGTTCCCAATTCACTTCTCACTTTTGGAAATCTTTCCAAAGGGGTCTTGGTACAAAGGTAAAGCTTAGCACGGCCTTCCACCCTCAAACGGATGGCCAAGCCGAAAGAACAATTCAAACCTTGGAGGATATGCTTAGAGCTTGTGTCTTGGAGTTGAAAGGTAGTTGGGATGATTATCTTCCTTTGATTGAGTTTGCATACAACAATAGTTATCATTCTAGTATCGGTATGGCTCCTTTTGAGGCACTTTATGGTAGACGGTGTAGATCACCGGTTGGGTGGTTTGAAGTTGGAGAGGTGGCCTTGTTGGGTCCGGATCTGGTCATGGATGCTCTTGAGAAGGTAAGGATGATTAGGGAGAGGTTGAAAACAGCCCAAAGTCATCAAAAGTCTTATGTCGATGTGAGGAGAAGGGATCTTGAATTCAAAGTGGGTGATTGGGTTTATTTGAAAGTTTCTCCAATGAAAGGTGTGGTTCATTTTGGTAAGAAGGGGAAGTTAAGTCCTAGATATGTCGGTCCTTATGAGGTAATAAGAAGGGTTGGTAAAGAAGCCTATGAGTTGGGGTTGCCCAAGGAGATGTAATTAGTTCATCCGATATTCCATGTATCGATGTTGAGGAAATGTGTTGGTGATCCTAACGCTATTGTACCTCTTGAGGTTGTGGGTGTTGTAAAAGATAATTTGACGTATGAAGAAGTCCCGGTTCAGATCTTAGATAGACAAGTTAAGAGGTTGAGGAACAAAGAAGTGGCGTCCGTTAAGGTGCTTTGGAGAAATCAACAAGGGGAGAGTGCTACTTGGGAGGCCGAAGCGGACATGCAAGGACGTTATCCTTAACTATTCAACTCCACTCAAGCCTAAGGTATTAAATCAAGTCCTTTGTACTCCATTGAGTCTTACATTTCAGCCCCTAGATCATTCATGTGCATATAGGTTTAAATTGATGAGTTATGGATGCTTTACACTAAGTTTTGAAATCTTGAAATGATGTTTAAATAAAATTTTTGCATTCATGTTGGGGCTGATATGTTCTTACTAAGTCTTGCCTTGTACGTCTCTTCCACATTCGGGGACGAATGTTCCCAAGGGGGAGATATTGAAACGACCAAAAAAAAAAAAGTTCCTAAAAATGTGCTCTGGAAGTTACCGGAAACTTGTTTTAGCTATATCTAAAAATCTGTTTCATTTTTTGAAAATCTGACTTCATATTCTTGTTTAGGGGGTCAAATTGAGTGGGAAATGAGTCTAACCCAAATTTTAGAGCAACCGTATCAAAATCCGAAATGTCCAAGTGAAGCCTTTTTCGAGGGTCTACTTTGGAGGGTCATATCTCCTAGCACACAAATAATTGGGTGGCCCATAACATATCCATGGAAAGCCCTTTGAGTTAGCTTCCCAAAGCACTTCGTTTCACCTCATTCGGAGTTCAAACGAAGAAGTTATGCCCATTTTCGTAAAATCCGTCCGTGCATGAAATGCAATTTCCAGAGAGTGAATTTACTGTTCATAAGCCTCATTTTTTTTTCTAAGTGTTGGACCCGTTTTTTTTCTCCAAGGACATATTTTATTTCCTATATAGCATTAATTCAATTCCCATCTCTAAAAAAATTTCCCAAAATACCTCTCCCATACTTACACACATTTTCTCTCAAGAACCCTAATCCAAAACCTTCCTCAAGATTGAAGAGATTCTTGCTCCAAGTTCCAAGCTTCCATTGAAGACACTCTCAAGACCTTCATAAAAACTCAAATTATGTGGTGTTGAACTCATGGGTCCTTCCATCCATAGTGCCTAGACTCTATTCTACTCACTAATTCATAGTTTAAGTTGAGATTCATAAATTAGTCTTGTTTCTTGTATAAATTTTCCTGCACCGTGAATTCTAGCATGAAAAGTGGTTGTTTTGAGCATGTTGTGACTCTAGAACTTGAATTTAAACTTGGAATTGATGTGGAGATTGTTCATGTGATCTTATGGGTGTTAAAAGGCGTTGTTGCAGGTTGTTCACTGGTTTTGCTGCATAATTTCTACCCTATTTTCCATGCTCTTTGACCCATTACATGCCTTCAAGGTGTTTAACAAAATATCCAATTATGGAGAATTGATGAATTGATGCTTTAAGACTTGAGTTATGAGATGTATGACATTCTAGAGATGTGTTGATGACAAACTAAGCTTGTGTATATGTTCATTCCATACATGAGATTGCATGGGTGTGAACGGCATCCCCCATCCTAAGTTGGGGTTATAGATTGGTTGGATTATGCACACACATATGATATCTACTATTAGTATAGATTTACTTAAACATGTTTTGACTTCACTTTGATCATGCATCCTCATATTGTTATTCATTGTGCCTATGGAACTATTTCTTGCATTTCGATTGTGTCCTTGTCTATTGTTGTATTGCACCATGCATACTTAGTACATTCCAAAGTACTAACGCATATTTTGCCTACATGATGTCACCATGTAGGGACCGTAGCTACTCTTGATCCTTCTCTCCATGCACGTGGCTAGTATGGTGCTTATCCGAGTTTGTTAGTGAGTCCTTAATGATTCGAGGGCTATGTTATGTTTCCTACTCCTATGTTTTGAGACTTTAGCTTGCAATTGTATTTTGACTATGAGGGGAGCCGGTAGTATTTCATGGCCCCCGTCCTATCTATGTATGTAGAGGTGTGCGTTGGACAAGTATTTTGTAAATGAGCTTGACTCTTATTATATGATGTCATTTTGAAATGGTTTTCCCTTAGTCCCTAATTCCGGTTATTTAATGTTGAATGTACTTCCGCGACCGATGAAGTGTGATGACAAGTTTGAGGGGCTTGTTTGGGGTTCCTTCGGGTTCCTCATTCGTCATGTCACGTCTAGGCCCTAGGCTTGGGTCGTGACAGTTGTACCTTGATGTTAAGCTGCAAATCCCTTCATTCTAAGTACGGGAAGTCATATTTACGATTCTAACCCTAACGTCAAACTCTAGAACTCTCACGTAAAGCTCTAGTTGACCTACTAAACTACGGGGTGTTATAATATCTCCCCCTTGGGAACATTCATCCTCGAATGACACTCTAGAAACTTCATAAGGTCACGACTCTAGACTAGCAACCCATCATGCATGCAACTTGTCTAACTGCACAGAAGCAAAATGAGTAACTTTATCTCCATGCTAAACATACTCAATGCAACACAAGGAAGTAGGAACTATATCTAACAACCCATAATGCAAGATTTCTCATAACTAGTCATGTTCAAGGAGGAACTACCATCTCCTAGTCATAACATGTTAACATACACTAATGGAGCTTAATATGCAATTTACTCTTGAAAAACATTTATTCAAGGAGGAATCTCTAAACTCCCACTAAGGCATGCTCAAATTTTCATCTCATGAAGTCAAATAGGCAACTCATACTCAATGCACTACAACATGAGGAAAACGCTTCACATAAAACTCATTTTCTTTTAAATCACAAGCTTTCATGAGCATGAATCATATAAGGAAATCATGACAACACATAAACACACAATGACCTTGCTATGTAAGCATACCATCTCCCCCTTGGGAGTAAGCCTATACAGACTCTTCTAAACATCTTTCATACTAAAGACAACTTCAAACTCTAACATATCAAGTCACAAAAGACCAAATAATATCGGAATCTAATAAAGAATTAAACAAATACCCGTAGTCACATACGGAGGACACTCTTGTTCCCCTCTAGCTTGGAGAGCATAAAATCTATTTTTGCTTTGGAGTACTGGCACCAGAACCAATTGGATCAGATGAAGGGTAGGGTTGAGACCTACAACGACTATCTCTCTCATTTCTAGAAATTGTAAGGCAATGCCTAATCTTGTGGCCTAACTTACCACAACTAAAACAAACATTGGAACCCGCTAAGCACTCACCCTCATGCCTTCTGTCACACTTACTACATCCCGGCAATATAATCTCACTACTATCATCTTGAGACTTAGGGTTAGACACCCTCTTTTGGTTGAACTTAGGAAACTTGAGGGACCTTTCCCGAGGAACATTTGTCCAAATCTAAGGTGACCTTGCTCATCGAACCTTGTGTTGGAGAAGTTTCCATCTCCGATTCTAGCCCTCTTTGGTTCCCTAGCTTTCTCTTCTTTGAGTTTTGACTCCTCCATTTGTTGGGCATACACCATAAGACGTGAGATATCCATATCATGAAGGATTATTGTTGAACGACATTCTTTTTCTACTATGTTAGACACACCTTATAAACCCCATCTATAAACTCCTTAGGATCCTCTTCCATTTTGGAGCCATAAAACTCTGGAGGGTTCATCTTGATAAAATCCCTCACTCTTGAAGCAACTGTACCCACATTTGGGTTCACGGGGGCTACCACCTCTATATTGGCTTGGGTCATTATGACTTGGGCATGAGTTGTCATAGCTTGGGCCAACATTTGGAAAGCCGACCTAACCTCCACATTCGACATAGTCAAAAGATCAATCGGAGCTTGAGAAGCTTGAAGAGGAGCTTTGGGAGGAACCTCTTGGTCTACATTGTCTTCCTCATCCCGCCTAGCATTTTCCCTTGTATTAGCCATATCCTGAAAACCATAGGGCATGGATTAGGAGAAAGACCTACTAGAGCTAAACTCTATGGTACGACTTAGAGAATGAAGAAGTGAAGTTTCTTACTAATCTAATAGCTTCCTATTCATAAATGTGGTGCGCTTCACACTTATGAAAAAAACTTTACTAGACGTGGTTTTGAGACAATCCTAGAATCATTCTAAACCTTGTGCTCTAATTACCAAGCTTGTCACGACCCAGGGGTACACCCTAGATGTAACATGGCGTACTAGACCCCCGAAAGGCCTAACACAAGCCGCTTAGCATATCATAACATAAAGTAAATAGAATTGATGTGGAAATTTTAAAACTTTTTCCATACAATCGAAGTCTTTATAAAAGCAAGCGGAAGTCTATAACACTTTGAATAACTCTTGGGACACAACCCATACAATAGTCTAAAACATAAAAGAAAGACATAAAGGTAATGGTGGCTTTATCCTCGATGCTATGAGGACTTACCAAATCTTCAACTCCTTTGCACTTCTAGGAACCTAACCTCAAGATGGAACTCAAGATCACCAGACCCTATATTTGATAAGAATGTAGGCAATAGTATGCGTTAGTAGAAAATGTACTAAATATATTAGCTAGCATAACATCATAAGAGCATAACAAAAGCATTAGCCAACATAAGACATAAGACATAAGTCATAAGCATAAGAGATAATAACATAAGCATAATCTCCAACATAGACATCATATAAGCATTAGTCAACATAAACCCTAGTCCATACACATAGGCAATGCTTAGATCTTAATATCATAAAGTAACCTCTTCATAAGTAACCTCCAAGTATACTTGTGCAATGCATGAATAAGACCCCATAATCCCATTCATGCTAAGTATCCTCTTTGGCCATCATAATTATACTTACCATCTCATGGTCTCATGTTTAGCTTAATTCTCATAGACAAGGAGAATAGCTTTATTCTCATAGACAAAGGAATCTCTCACCTTTAATCAATAATAGCATGGAAGGCAACTATGGCAAGAATCCAAACTAAGCATACAATATATAAGAGCTACACCTCTAATTAGCTTCAAGTTATACTTTGTGCAATGCATGGATAAGACCCCATAATCCTATCCATACTAAGTACTCATTTAGGCCATCATGCATATTGATCATCTCTTTGATCTCATACTTACCTCATTATGAAGGACAAGGGGAATCACCTCTAGTCATACATATCATGGAATCATAAAGACAAGGGGAATCACTTCTAGTCATACATATCATGGAATCATAAAGACAAGGGGAATCACCTCTAGTCATACATATCATGGAATCATAAAGACAAGGGGAATCACCTCTAGTCATACATATCATGGAAGGCCTATCAAGCTACAATCCATACAATTCATTGTTTATTACATAATTCATATAAGGAATCATAGGTATTCGCCTCCATATTCATTTTAATAAGATATAGGTATTCGCCTCCATATCCATTTTAGTAAGTTATAGGTATTCGCTTCCACATCCATTTTAGGGTGTAATGTAAGTATTCACCTCCACATCACAACATAAAGATAATAGGTAATCGGCTCCATGATCAACATAAAGGCTTATGGGTAATCACCTTTTGCGTTGGGAGTCATATATACATAAAGGGTAATCACTTCACACTCCTCATATCATGACAGAGGTAATCACCTCATGTCTATCTAATTATGAATAAGGGAACTCACCTCACATTCCTCTCATATAAAGGTCTTTGGGGGGACTCACCACAACCTCATCACATTTCATAGTCCTTGGACTTAGATTCATTTAAGGCGAGAATAACATTTCAACCTAGAATCATTCTATGTGAGAGAACCTTTCATATCATATCATATTCATGCATTAGTGTATATGAGAATGTCCTTTCAACAACACAACAACATATTATGATCATAGACACTTCACTCTCAAAGTGTTCATAAAGCATGTACATAGGTTCATAAAGCATGTACATAGATTCATAAAACATGTATCATATCATATCTTGCCCTCTTAGGGTCAAAGCTCATATCAAATCAACAAATCTAGAATTACTACATTAGACATGGATTCCATCATAACTCAAGTGATTCTATCACTTCATACAATCTATTATTCATAAGGTAGATTAGGTAGGTAAAGGCCTTCCACCATAAGTCTATCCATTAGTGTTCTAGTCTCATATGGATTTTACTCTCAAGTCTTAACTTACATAATTCAGCTTATTAGCTTTACTCTCAAAGCCCTAGTGATCAACATTCATGACTACAAGTCTTACTCTCGAAGCTTTACCTCTTACAATCATCATACATATCTAAAACACAAGAGAATCTAGTCACAAGTTTCATCTTTAAGCAATTCTAGTCTTAATTCATCATAAGGGATCAGTCTCATTCATAACTAGTCAAGATCCAACATACAATATTTAATCTAATTCAATTCATGTCTATATACTTTCATTCTTAAACAATTACTACAAACATCATCAATTCTAAAAGATCACAGATGAATCCTCAATTTCACTTCACAAGGCATAAACCCACATTGTTCGATTTCATCAGTTAGACTAGGGTTAACTATTGAAAACATGTAATATTATCATTATCATGATTCACTACTAATTCAACTATAAAAAATCATTTTCCATGCAATTGGATTCATACTCAACTAAACCCACAATATATGAAGGAACCCTAACTTGAATTAGGGGTTCATCTTTACAATTGGGGGAAACCTAGGGGGCTCCATGGATGGAAGAATCCATGGATGAATAATCTAACATACCTTGGATATAAAGCCCTCACAAATCTTGAAAGATTGGAGGAATTGACCCAACTTGACCCTCTCTCTCTTCTTCTTCTTCTTCTTAACTTTCTAGAGAGAGAATTTCTTAGAGGTAATTGGTTCCTTTTGGGGTCTTAGAAGAATAAATTAATTGACTTAGTTTAGGGGTCTAATAGCTATATATAGTAGGTCTAATCTAAGTTAGAATGACTCCACTTAATAACTAATTAATTATGGAATGACCTCTAAGTCCCTAACTTAAACCAACTTACAGGACAAGACTACCTCACCCATGAGACCACGCCCATTGACCGCGGGTGGGTGGACTGTTTGGATAGTTTCTAGGGGCTATTTTAGGGTCCTCCTCAAGGACCCTAAGTTGGTCCTTGGGGGGGGGGGTCGTACCTTGACGTTAATCCCCGAAACCTTTCCTTCCAAGTATAGAAAGTCATATTTATGACTCTAACCCTCACGTCAAACTCTATAACTCTCATGTAAAGCTCTAATTGACCTACTAAACTATGGGGTGTTACAACATTCTACTCACATGCTTCATTCTTAAACAATTCCAATCATACATCATCATATAAGAATAAACTCAAGCATTACTAATCATGATTCACCATGTATACTATAGCCTCATTTAATTCATATCTATATGTCGTAATATCAAGAAATCTACTAAGCATATCATCAACCCTAGAGGATTATCTCTAAATCCTCAATTTCCCTTTCCAAGGCACAAAAATCCAAATTACTTTAATTTCTTCAATTAGATAAGGGTTAGGCATGGAAAATATGTAATTTCATCATAATAACATGATTCACTACTAATTCAAGCATAAACAATCAATATCCACTCAATTGGATCCATAATTAACATCACCCACAATATTGGAAGGAACCCTAACTTGAATTGGGGATTTCATCTTCATAATTGGAGAAAACTAGGGAACTTCATGGATGGAAGATGTCCATGGATGAATAGCTATCATAACTTAGTCATAATTCCCTCTAATGCTTGAAGGTTGGAGGACTTTGACCTAGCTTGGCCTTTCTTCTTCTTAATCTTCTTCTTTCCATAGAGAGAGTATTGGGTTTCTTTTTGGTGAGTTGAGAGAATGACTTAAATCACATAATTGAGGGGTCTAAAGTCTTTATATAGGTTTCCTATATTAGGGTAAAACGACACCAATTAATCCTAATTAAAACTGAAAAACCCCAAAGTACCCCTAAACATAACCGCCTAACTTCCCCCTTTTGACCCAACCACGAGACCACGCTGACGGGCTGCGGGTTGACCCACGGTCCATGCTGGTCAACTATGGTTTAGGATCTGAGGGTTGGCAACCAACACTTGGATCCACGGACCCCTACCACGAGGCGTGGACCCATCCACGGGGCGTGGGTCCTTCTCATGGTCACTGCCTTAGGCATATTTGAAGAATGTTAACCCATGCTGCCCATCTACGGGGCATGGGTCCAACCACAAGCCGTGGGTGGCCTCGTGGGTGACACTTGAAACTCTAAAACATGCTAAACTTCCCTGTCAAAGCTACGGGGTGTTACAACAACAATATTAGCTTTACCTGGGTGATAGAGGATACTTATGTCATAATCCTTGAGCAACTACAACCACCTCCATTGTCTGAGATTAAGCTCCTTCTGACTGAAAATATATCAGAGACTCTTATGATTGGTGAACACATCCACATGAAACATCATAGAGATAATGATGCCATATTTGAGGGCAAATACTACTTCTGCCAACTCGAGATCATGAGTCGAATAATTCTTCTCGTGAATCTTAAGCTGTCTGGAGGAATAGGCTATAACCTTTCCATTTTGCATTAATACACAACCAAGTCAAACTTTGGACGCCTCGCAATAAACAACAAAACCTTTTTTACCCTCTGGAAGGGTCAACACTAAGGAAATAGTTCATCGAGTTTTCAATTCCTGAAAGATTTTCTCACAGGCTTCAAACTATTTAAAGTTAGTTATTTTCTGAGTCGACTTAGTCAATGGGGATGAAATAGATGAAAACCCCTCGATGAACCTTCTATAGTAACCAGTCAATCCCAAGAAACTCTTTATATCGATTGGAGATGTGGGTTTGGGCCAATTTTGCACTGTTTCAATATTTTGAGTGTCAACTCAAATCCCTTCTCAAGATACAATGTGGCCTAAGAATGCCACCGATTCAAGCCAAAACACACACTTAGAAAATTTGGCAAACAATTCTCGATCCTTGAGAGTTTGGAGGACTATTCTGAGATGAATAACATGATCCTCCTCATGACTCAAATAGATCAGTATGTTATCAATAAATACAATAACAAACATGTTAAGATACGACTTAAACACTCTGTTCATAAGATCCATGAATGCATCAGGAGCATTGGTTAGACCAAAAGATATCACAAGGAACTCATAATAACCATAACGGTCCTAAATGCTATTTTTGGGATACCGCTTTCTCTCACTTTCAACTGATGATAGCCAGATCTAAGGTCTATCTTAGAGAAGAAAGTGGCACCCTGAAGTTGGTTGAAAAGGTCATAAATTCTCGTAGGTGGATACTTATTCTTTATGGTGACCTTGTTCAATTGGTGGTAATCGATACACATCCTAAGGGAACAATCTTTCTTCCTCACAAATAAGATTGGAGTGCCCTAAGGTGAGACACTAGGTCGGATGAAACCTTTATCAAGAAGATCTCTCAACTACTCTTTTAATTGTTTAACTTAGCTGAATCCATTCTATATGGTGGAATAGAGATAGGTTGAGTATCAGGAAAAATATCTATTCTGAAGTCTATTTCTCTCTTAGGAGGGACTCCGGGAAGATCATCTGGAAAGACCTTTGGAAACTCACTCACAACTGGAACTGACTGAATAGGTGGTGTCTCAATAGTAGAATCATTAACTCGGACTAACTGATAGATGCACCCCTTGGAAACTAATTTTCTGGCCTTAAGGTTTGAAATGGAACAACCCTTAGGCATTACTGAACTAGTCTTCCACTATAAAACGTGCTAATTAGGAAACTGGAACTTGATTACTCGAATTCTACAATCGACTGAGGTATAATAGGTATGAGGCCAGTACATACCTAGAATAACATCAAAGTCCACTATGTCTAGGTCGACTAAGTTAGCCATGGTGTCCTTGTGATTGACATCGATGGTACAATCACGATAAACTCTTTATGCTAAAATAGACTCACTAACATGTGTGGAAACACTAAAGGGCTCAAGAAGTCATTTAGAGAAAATGTCGAACCTCATGGCTACATAAGAAGTCACAAAAGATAGACTTGCACCTGGATCAAGTAATGCCTAAACATCAAAAGTAAAGACTTCAATCATACTAGTGACAACATTTGGTGAGTTCTCCTACTCTTGGCGATTGGTTATAACATACATACAGTTTGCTCCTCTGCATGTCCCTAAAGTAGCTCTTTTCGAAGAAAATCTGTCTACTGGAGCTGCTAAAGAAGATTGGGCTCTGTTCCCCCATTACCCTTCTTGTTCTTAGGCTACTCTCTCATAAAGTGACATATTTAACCACACTCGAAGCACCCATTGGAGCCATAATGACACACTCTTGGTGGCTTCTATCACATTTAGCACATGTGGGGGTCCCAGTAGCCCCTTGTGTCATACTACCATGAGACTGAGTAGGTCGAGCTCTGAAATTATGGGAGTTCTGGTTCCTAAAATCATTCATGTTCTTTGGTGCACTAGTTGACGATGGAGTAGGCCCAGTTGACCTTTGCTGAAAGGATGACTGATTTACATTTCCAGTCTTCTGCTAGCCGGACTCATGACTTGTTGTCTTATCCCTCTTAGTGCGGAACTCTTCCCTATCTTTCAACGTATCTTTCTCAACCTGTTGCACATGGATTATAAGCCTGGCTATGTCCATGTCCCCTATCAACATAGCTGATTTACCTTACTTACTTGATAATCGGGATAACTGATGAGTTTGGGATTTTGACTCATTTAGGGCTTATTATTCATAGTATTAGTGTCCTACGTGCCTATTTTGTGCTCTAAATTGATGTTTATATGATAATTTGCAACTATGAAGGCAAAACTGCAAGGCAAGGACATTACTGGCAAAAAGGAGTGGAAAAGCTGAAGATAAGGAGAGTTGACGATCGCCAAGACCACTTAGCGACTCGCCGAGTGGTACTTTAGCTCGCTAAAAGTTACAGCGTGCCAACCCTGGGTAAAAATAAAATTGGCGATGGAAATTGACTTTTGGTGAACCACCGAATGGATCGACGACAAAGATTCTGATCGCCTTAAGTTACAGAGTTTGAATGCTGAAAAAGCAAGTCAAGACTGTGATGAAAAGGTCCACTTGGTGCATCACCGACCTGGTCAGCGATGCTTGACTAACTCCGCCGATTGGTCCAAAAGCTGAAAATCTGGAAAAGTATAAATGTAAATTTTTAAATGAGTTCAAGGAGTTCCAAAATTTTGAGCAACTGCTCTAAGTGTTTAAGAGTTTTTACCTTGAATCTTTTTATTCCAAACATTTTTCTTAGATTTTTTGAGTAGAATTTTAAGTTGGGTATTGATTCGAAGTTAATTTTAAGCTTTGTGAAGACTTGGATTTTGTTACCCAACTAATGGAGAACATAGTTGGTAATATTTTCCTACTTTTTATAATGCGTGGCTAAAACCCCCATTCTTGAAGGTGTGATTATGTGATTAATTGTCTCAATTAGCTTATGGATGTTAGTAGTTACTAATTTAATTGATGTTTTGAAGTGGGTTCGATTGGTAATTGAGTTTTAACTCATGAATTGTAGGTGGAAATGTAGTTCTAGTCCAGTATGCTATGTTTGCTTGAGAAAGAAGTTTTAGAATTAAGATTATCAATTGATAATTGTAGTGATTAGGTTGTTTTGGATTCAGCTCGAGAGAGTGAGTCTTAATTCGATCTTACCTATCTAGCTTGGGAAAGTGGGTAAAAATTGAGGTTTTGAGTTGTTTATAATTGTGATGCTTGTCGATGTTTGAGAAAACTCGCTTGATTCGTGATAGTTGATCGAGATATGACTATTACATCTGAAGTCTAGCCTACCCACTAAGATTCAACGACTTCCAGTAATTAGTAATCACTTGTATAGTGAAATTGACAATTAATCAATCACATCCCCAAGGATCCCTTTCTACTTAATAACTCTCCTATTTTAGTAGTTGTTAATTGACAAACCTTATCCCTCTCCATTTTACATTAGTTGTCAACCCCTATAATTTACTTTAATGATTTCGATAATTTCTATTGCTACAATCGATTAGAACATGCCTTTCATTTCTTAATTAAATTCTCTACCGTATCATTCCCTATGAGATTGACCCCAACTATTTGTTGGGTTTATACTAGATTGTGATTGCCTACACTTAGAATTTGAATAAGCGTGGTTGAGCGTTATAAAAAAATGGCGTCGTTGCTGGGAGTGGTGTTGAGAATTCTTTTAGTGCAGTATAGCTGTGATCTAATCTTATTTGTAGTTGAATCGAGTTACTTTATTTTGTGTTTGTTGTTGGCTGTTCGTGAAAAGGTGACGAGATGAGTGTGAATGGAAGCGCGAGTCAACTTGGTCACCAAGATAACATTGGTAACTTGAACGATGTCAATGAAGTTCAATTGGGTGGTGTAGGTGCTATTCGTTTACCTCCGGTGGTGGGATATTGTAACACCTCGAATTTAGAGAAGGGAAGATATTCACTTCTTAGTCGACTTGGCGATCCGCCGAGTCGACTTGGCGGTCCGCAGAGTAGAGCTCCTCGCCTTTTTGGCTCGATTTCAGCATCCACTGTTCTGGAACTTTAGGCGAGTTAGATCGAGCTCGCCGTTCCACTCTGCGTGTTGCCAAAGTCGACTCCCCATTGCCTAAGTTAACTTATTGTAAATTTCAGCGAGCTAAAGGCTCACTTGGCAAGTCGCCGAGTGGCCTTCTACGAGCTCCATTGTGCCTTGTTTTCAGTTTTTAAGTCAGGGTCTTAAAAGTCTTTTCAAATTATTCTAATTTGATAATACATAGTTTTACCCTTCACCTAAAGTCCTATATATATAAGAGTTCTCCCCCAAATTTCCTCAATTTAAGACCCATTCTCTCAAGAATCTAAAACAAGAACTCTAAAATATTTCTCTCTCTAGAAAGCTTGAAGAAGAAGGATTCAACCTAGAATTTCAAGTCAAATCTCAATTCCTCTATTGAAGATTAGCAATTGGCTTCAAGGTATGATAGTTTTCATCCATGGATTCCTTCCATTCATGGAGTTCCTAAATTCTTCTATTTTCAAAGTTGGAAATCCTCAATCGAGTTAGGATTTTCTTCAATTATCTTGGGTTCTTTTGATTATTGATTAAAATGATTGAATTATGATACCTTATGCATGAATTGATGAAGTACTATGATTTTATGATGATTTCCCCAGAAAGCCATGTAATCCCTATGTTTTCAAGTTATGATCATATGATGTGGGATTTTGGTTATAAAGGAAGAGTTTTATGAAATAAAACATGTATTGCTAGCTTTACATGAATTTACGATGAAATCCATATCTAACCTATGTTTTGTAAATGTGGATGATTGAAAGTGGGTTTTGAACCTTGAAAGGTAAACTATGGAATTATGCATGTTCTTATAAAATCTATGCAAATGTTTTAAGGATGATTTTAGAGTAAAGTATCAATGATGATGATGATGATGTGTTATTGAAAGAATTTTCTCATATACACATAAAAGCAAGATATGAAAGGTTTTCTCACATAATAAGGATTCTAAGGTTGAAAGGTTTTCTCACCTAAGTGAATAAAAGATTAAGAGCTATCCTAATGAACCTAGCTTGGATTGGTTATTGAATGATACCTTTACATGGATAATGATTTAGCTTGGATTGGAAAAATAATGTGCCTTTTCATGGATAATAATAACAAGTAAGAATCGACTTTTCCGTGGGATTTATGCTTAACACCGAGAGGATATTGAGATGGAAGCTCTCCCGTTAGTAGAGATCGGGTTTCTAGAAGCAATATCCTTATCCCTTACCTATGTGCCCCCACATGATGATTGTCTTAGATAGACATTAGCTAGTGAATCCACCTAAACTAGAAGTTATGGTCCTTACCTTAGCAAGTAGGACAACCCTTTTCGGTGTGGGAGACACTGAGGGATCATGTTATAGCTCACATGGTCTCTATGTCGGTTAAGGCTAATTTCCTACATTAATAATGAACTAAGGTTACTTCAAGAAGTATCTCACATGTGCTCAAAGGTTTCAAATGATGTTAGCTTGCATTGACCATGTTTAATGACTTATGTTTTCTAACCCTTCTATATCATATTTTAGCTTGGTCAATTGCATGTCATGAAATGTCCTATTTTAGCATAATTTAAATAATTTATTCATAGCTATCATACTTAGTACATTATTTTGTACTAACACTACTCTTGCCCATATTCCCCAAATGTAGGGTCCGACAGTCAGGTTTCTTAGTTTCGTGGCTAGTGGTTAATTATGAGGTTCCCGAGCTTTGGTGAGTCCTCATGCTTCGAGAATGGACTTTCATTGTTTTAGCTCATTTTCTTATTTCCAGTTTTGGACATGATGTATGGGCTAGGTCCAATTTCATTCTATTGTACTAAATGGCTATTGAGAGAAGTGCTTTAGACTTCCACTTTTCTTTTATAAATATTTTCGGACTTAGACTATTTTTTTACTTCTATTGTTCTATTTCTTATGTTATGAAAGCTAAGTGGCTTGTATGAGGTCTTTCGGGGTTCTATACGCCATGTTACATATAGGGGTACCCATGGGTCATGACAAACTTGGTAATCAAAGGACAAGGTTAGAATGGTCCTAGGATGTCTCATAAGCCACGTCGAGTATAGTCTTGTTCATGAGTGTGAAGTGCACCACATTTATGAATATGAGGCTACAAGATGATTAGGAAACTCCACTTCTTTCATTACTCTAAAGTTGTGCGATAGAGTTTAACTCTACATGGTCTCTCTCCTAATCCTTATTCAATGCTCTACATGATATGGCTACTCAAATAGCTTATGCTAGAAGGAATGTGAGGGAGAATGCGGAACAAGAAGCTCATCCTCAAGCTCCTCAAGTTTCGGTTGATCCTTTGGCCGAGCAAGTGACTCTTGTGGAGTTTAGGGCTACTTTTCAAGTGTTGTCTCAAGCCGTGACAACCCAACACAATAGGGAGATTGTGGTTCCCATGAACCTAAATGTGGGTACGGCTGCATCTAGAGTAAGGGACTTCATTAGGATTAATTATTTAGAGTTTCATGGTTCTAAGGTCGAGGAAGATCCTCAAGAGTTTATTGATTTGGTCTACAAGGTTTTTATGATCATGGGAGTGACGCTGGTGGAAAAGGTGGAGTTGGCCGCTTATCAACTAAAAGGTGTGGATCAAATTTAGTACAACCAATGGAAAGAAGAAAGACCGGAAGATGCGGGTCCTCTTGATTGGAAAAAGTTTAAGGCCGTTTTCCTTGATAGGTTCTTTCCCCTTGAGATAAGGGAAGCCAATGTGCTTGAGTTTATCAACCTTCGACAAGGAAGTATGAGTGTGAGGGAGTATGCTCTAAAGTTCACATAATTTTCTAAATATGCTCCAACAATGGTTGCCGATTGAAGGGAAAGGATGAGTAAGTTCATTTCGGGTGTGTCCGAAATGGTGGTTAAAGAATGTCGTACTGCCATGCTCATTAATGACATGGACATCTCTCGTCTAATGGTTTATGCACAATAGATTGAACATGAGAAATTTAAGGAAAAGTCTAAGGAGACAAAGAGGGATAAAACTGGTGATGGTAATTTCTCTCATGCAAAGTCCAATTGACATGGCCTTCCTAGGTTTTCAAAATAAAAATTCCGGTCAAGGTTTCTCCAATGCTCCTCCTAAGTTCAATAAAGATAGGGTGTCCAACCCTAAGCCTCAAGGGGGGAATGGTAGTGGATCTCATTGCCTATGTCTACTTGTACTAAGTGTGGAAGGAAGCACGAGGGTAAGTGCCTAGCCAGCATGGATGATTGCTTCAGTTGTGGTAAAAGTGGTTACAAAATGAGGGATTACCTTATGCTTACGGCTAAAGTAAGAGAGGGCAAGCAAGCTCCTCCTAGTGGTTCGGGTCCCAATGCTCCCAAGCAAAACCAATTCTATGCACTTCAGATTCGTGGTGAACAAGAAGGTTCTCTCGATGTAGTTATTAGTATGTTGAAAGTTTTCCAACTTGATATTTATGCTTTACTTGATCTTGGTGCTACCTTGTCTTTTGTGACGCCATATGTGGTTATGAGATTTGATGTGCTCCCTGATGTGTTGTTAGATCCTTTTTTATCTTTACTCATGTTGGTGATTCTATTATGGCTAAGAGGGTCTATAGAAGGTGTCCCATTTCCTTGTCCCGTAGAGTTACTCTTGTTGACTTGGTAGAGCTTGATATGCTAGACTTTGATGTTATCCTTGATATGGATTAGTTGCACTCATGTTATGCTTCTATCGATTGTAGAACTCGTGTAGTCAAGTTTTAATTCCCAAATGGGCCTGTCCTAGAGTGGAAAGAGGGAAATTCTATGCCTAAGGGTTAGTTTGTCTCTTGTCTTAACGCTAGAAAGATTATTTCTAAGGTTTGCATTTACCATCTAGTTAGGGTGAGGGATATGGATTCTGAAACCCCTATCCTTGAGTCGGTCCCCATTGTTAATGAGTTTCTAGAAGCTTTCCCATATGATTTACCCAGTATTCCTCATGAGAGGGAAATAGACTTCGATATTGACTTTTTCCTATATACACAACCTATTTCTATTCCTCCTTACCGTATGGCTCCGACATAACTTAAGGAATTGAAAGAACAATTGAAAAACTTGTTAGATAAAGGTTTCATCTGACCGAGTATCTCTATGGGGTTCTCCAGTTTTGTTTATTAGAAAGAAAGATGGTTCTCTTCGTATGTGTATTGACTATCGTCAGTTGAATAAGTTGACCATTAAGAATAAGTATCCTCTCCCGAGGATAGATGACTTGTTTGACAAACTTCAAGGAGCAAGTTACTTCTCTAAGATTATTCTTCGATAGGATTATCACCAATTGAGGGTGAAGGAAGATGATATTCCGAAGAAGTCATTTCAAACTCGATATGGTCATTATGAGTTTTTGGTAATGTCGTTTGGGTTGACTAATGCTCCGGCAATGTTCATGAATTTGATGAATAGGGTGTTTAGACAATACCTTAGCATGTTTGTAATTGTGTTCATTGATGATATATTAATCTATTCGAGAAGTGAGAATAAGCATATTGATCATTTGAGGATCGTGTTGCAAATCCTTAAGGAACAACAACACTTTGTGAAGTTTAGCAAATGTGAATTTTGGCTAAGGTCTGTAGCTTTTCTTGGTCATATTGTTTCAAGTAAGGGCATTGAGGTAGATCCTAAGAAAATGGATGCGGTCAAGATTTTGCCTAGACCTCTAACCCTTTCGGATATTAGAAGTCTCTTTGGTATAACCGGTTACTATTGAAGGTTTGTTGAAGGATTCTCTTCAATTGCCTCTCTTTTGACGACTTTGACTCAAAAGAAGGCTAACTTCATATAGTTCGAAGCGTGTGAGAAGAGTTTCCAAGAGTTGAAGGATAGACTTACTTCCACTCCGGTGTTGAATTTACCGAAAGGGACCGATGGCTTTGTGAGTTATTGTGATGCCTCGAGATGGGCTAGGGTGTGTGCTTATGCAAAATAGGAAAGTTATCCCCTACACCTCAAGGCAACTTAAAATTCATGAGAAGAATTATCCTACTTATGACCTAGAATTAGCAGTGGTTGTTTTTGCCTTAAAGATTTGAAGGCATTATTTGAATGGTGTTCATGTAGATGTGTTTATCGACCACAAAAGCTGCCAATATGTGCTTAATCAGAAAGATCTAAATTTTTGCCAAAAAAGGTGACCTGAATTATTAAAGAATTATGACATTAGTGTTCTCTATCACTCCGGTAAGGCAAATATGGTAGCCGATGCTCTTAGTCGATTATCTATGGTAGTGTTGCCCATATTGAAGAAAAAAAGAAAGAGTTGGTTCGAGATGTTCATAGATTAGCCCGATTAAGTGTTCAGTTAGTGGACCCTACCAAGGGTGGCGTTATTGTTCACAATGGTTCCGGATCGTCTTTTGTTGCGGATGTGAAAGCCAAGCAAGGTCTTGATCCAATTTTAGTTGAATTAAAAGAAGTGGTGCTTAAGAAATCCGTTGAGGCTCTCCTAAAGAGAGATGTTATACTTATATATCAAGGTCATTTATGCGTTCCAAATGTTGATGACTTGAGGTAACAAATCTTGTCAAAATCTCATAGCTCGCGGTATTCCATTCACCCGAGAGCCACCAAGATGTACCATGATTTATGGAAAGTCTATTGGTGGAATGGGATGAAGAAGGATATTGCGTGATTTATGTCTAACTGTCCAAATTGCCAACAAGTGAAAGTTGATCATCAGAAACCGAGAGGTTTGTCCCAAGATAGTAGCATTCCTACTTGGAAGTGGGAATATTTGAACATAGACTTTATCATTGGTTTGCCTCAGACCCGGTGACGACTTAACTCGATTTGGGTTGTAGTATATCGGATGACAAAATCGATGTTTTTCCTTCCCCTCAAGATTTCCTAGTCGGCGGAGAACTATGCTAAGTTGTACTTGATAGAAATGGTAAAGTTGCATGGAGTGACTTTGTCCATTATTTCCAATTGTGGTACCCAATTCACTTTCTTAGTTTTGGAAATCTTTCCAAAAGAGTCTTGGTACTCGGGTTAAGCGTAGTACGACGTTTCATCCCCAAACCAATAGGCAAGTGGAGTGTTCTATCCAAACTTTGGAAGTTATGTTAAGAGCTTGTGTGATTGATTTTAATGGTAATTGGGATGACCATTTTCCATTGATTGAGTTTGCTTATAATAATATATATCACTCGAGTATTAATATGGCTCCATTTGAAGCATTGTATGGTAGGAGGTGTAGATATCCTATAGGTTGGTCTGAGGTGGGTAAAGTTGCCCTAATAGGTCCCGAGTTGGTATATGAGGCCATATAGAAAGTTTGACTTATTAGAGAAAGGTTGAAAATGACTCAAAGTCAACAAAAGTCATATGCTGATATAAGAAGAAGAGATCTTGAGTGTGATGTTCATGATTGGGTTTACTTTAAAATCTACCCATGAAGGGTGTAATAAGGTTTGGTAATACAGGGAACCTTAGTCCCCGATATGTAGGCCCATATCATATTTTGAGATGTACGTAAGGTTGCTTATGAGCTAGATTTTCCAAATGAGTTGGCATCAGTGCATCCTGTTTTCCATCTCTCTATGTTGAAGAAATGTGTTGGTGATCTGACATCCATAATTTCCTTAGAAGGTTTGGGAGTTGAGAAAAATCTTTCTTATAAGGAAGTTCCAATTGAGATTCTAGACCATCAAGTCAAGAAATTGAGAAAAAAATAAGTAGCTTCAGTAAAAGTGTTGTGGAGGAATCAGTTAGTTGACGAGCCTGAGGCCGATATGATGTCCCGATATCCTCATCTCTTTCCTTCTACTCATACTCTAGCTTGAGGTAATGAGTTTCTTATGATTTTCTCTTTGTTTGAAGTCATGTGTGTTTTAGATATTTCCATGATTTCCTTATGTTATGCATGTTCACGAAAACTTGTGTTTTGAAAGAAAATGAGTTTACATGATTGGTTTTCCGCATGTTGTTGTGAATTGAGTATCAGTTGCCCTAGACTTCATGAGATGAGTTGTTGAACATGCTTTAACTATGCTTTTTGAGAATGAATTGCATATAGCCTCCATGAGATTGTGTTGAGCATGCTTTTAGCTTGGAGATGGTAGTTCCTCCTTGAATATGAGTAAAATTTTGAACCTTCATGCATATTGGGTTGCTAAGTATAGTTCCTACCTTTCTTATGGTACATTGAGTATGGTTAGCTTGGAGTTGATGCTTCCTCTTTGAATATATGCATTTGATTATGAGTTTTATGTTAACTTCATGATATGAAGATATGAGTTTGATTTAGTTTGGAGTTGAGGATTCCTCCTTGTATTTGTGCATTTATGTGATTGCATGCATGATGGGCTACTAGTCTTGAGTCGTTTCCTTTATGAGGTGTCAAGAAATCCATTCAAGGACGAATGTTCCCAAGGGGTAAATAATGTAAAACCTCAAATTCAAAAAAGGGAAAATATTCACTTCTTAGTCGACTTGGCGACCCGTCGAGTCGACTTGATGGTCCGCCGAGTATAGCTCCTCACTTTTTTTACTCGATTTCAGCATCCAGTATATAGGAACTTTAGGCGAACTAAGTCAAGCTTGCCATTCCGTTCGGTGTGTCGCCAAAGTTGACTCCCCATCTTCTAAGTTGAGATAGCCCCCAAGTTGACTTACTGTAAATTTTGGCGAGCTAAAGGCTAACTTGGCGAGTTGTCGGGTGGCCTTTGGCAAGCTCTAGTGTACCTTATTTTCAGTTTTTAAGTCAGGTCTTAAAATTCCTTTTAGATTATTCTAATTTGATACTACATCGTTTTACTCTTCACCTAAATGCATATATAAGAGTTCTTCCCCAAATTTGCCCAATTTAAGACCCATTCTCTCAAGAATCTAAAAGAAGAATTCCAAAATATTTCTCTCTCTAGAAAGTTTGAAGAAGAAGGATTAAACCTAGAATTTCAATTCAAGTCTCAATTCCTCCATTGAAGATTAGCAATTGGCTTCAAAGTATGATAGTTTTCATCCATGGATTCCTTCCATTCACGGAGTTCCCAAATTCTTCTATTTTCAAAGTTATAAATCCCTAATTGAGTTAAGGTTTTCTTTAATTATCATGAGTTCTTTTGATTATTGATTTAAATGATTGAATTATGATCTCTTATTCATGAATTGATGAAGTACTATGATTTTCTCATGCTTTCCCCCATAAACCCATGTAATCCCTATGTTTCCAAGTTATGATCATGTGATGTGGGATTTTGGTTAATAAGGAAGAATTTTATGAAATAAAGTATGTATTGCTAGCTTTACATGAATTTACGATAAAATCCATATCTAATCCATGTTTTCTAAATATTGATGATTGAAAGTGAGTTTTGAACCTTGAAAGGTAAATTATGGAATTATACATGTTCTTATGAAATCTATGCAAATGTTTTAAGGATGCTTTGAGTGTAAAGTATCAATAATGATGATGATGATGTGTTATTGAAAGAATTTTCTCATATACATATAAAAACAAGATGTGATAGGTTTCCTCACATAATAAGGATTCGAAGGTTGAAAGGTTTTCTCATCTAAGTGAATCAAAGATTAAGAGTTATCCTAATGAACCCAACTTGGATTGGTTATTGAATGATATCTTTCCATGGATAATGATTTACCTTGGAATGGAAATTTTCGGACCTGCACTATTGTTTTACTTTTATTGTTCTATTTCTTATGTTATGAAAGATAAGTGGCTTGTATGGGGTCCTTCAGGATTCTATACGCCATGTTACATCTAGGGTGTAACCCTGGGTCATGACAGAAATGATGTATTCCATGTGACTAGCACGATATTGCAACTATTACAAATGGAAGGTTTATTCGGAGGGGTTACTCATGAGGATCCCTATGACCATATCTGGAACTTTGTGGACGTGTGTGGTCTATTCTCATTCAAGAACATCTCACAAGAGCTAGTCTGACTCCAGTTGTTTCCTTTTTCTTTGATAGGGAAGCGAACAGGTGGTTAGCTAATCTACCAAAGGATTCGATTACGTCTTGTGAAGAGCTTACCGAGGCATTCTACATAAGATTTTTCACTCCTTTGAAGATGATGGCATTGAGAGATAATATCCAGGGTTTCAAATGGTTGTATGGTGAACCAATCCATGAAACTTGGTTGAGGTTTCAGAAGTTGTTACTCCAATATTCGACTCATTGACTCCCGAACAATGCATTGTTACAACATTTCTACCGGAGTCTTGATTCAGTCAACAAAGGTGTGGCTGACCATCTTGTCCAAGGAGGAATTATGCAGCAACATTTTGAAATAGCGTCGACTCTCCTTAATGAGATGATGAAGTTAAACCAGGCTTGGTATACTAGGGAGGATCAAGTGTCTCCTTTGACTTTCAGGATGACCAAGTAACAAATAGAAAAGGTCCAAGAGCGGGATGAAAACATGGCTAAAATGATGACCCAAATGGATATTTTGTCAAAACATCATGGGTAGTGGTTCTTAGGCCGTGAATGTAGTTGGAGTTAGCGAAGTAAAACTCGATGATGTGCACTTTGAAGCTTTGTACAATGAAGAAGTACACTTTCTAGCAAATCAGGGAGGAGGTTTCCTCCAAAATTATCCAAGGACACGTGGAAACCAAGGTTGGAATACAGAGTGCGATGAAGGTTGGAAGAATCGTGATAGGGAATGGCGTTATCGTGGTACTAACTGGAGGGAATGAGATGGTGAAAAAGAGAGATATGTACCTCCCATGAACGTCAAAAGCCAAAAAAGCAAAGGGCTGATGCGGAAAACTTCTGTACTGAAGATATGCTTGCACGCATTCTCAATAAATTGGAAGGGTCAGACAAAGTACTTAAAGAAATGAAGGAGGATGTCTCAACCCTAAACCATACAGTTACTTCTAACTCAGTGTCTATTAAACAACTGGAAACACAAATGGTTCAAATCTCGACACATTTGAATCCAAGGCCAAAAGAAGGATTACTGAGTGACACCATGGCCAACCCTAAGAATCAATCATGAATGAGTATCCTCGTCATACCACGACGTTAAATAAGGCACTTTTTAGGAGGCAACCCAAGTTTTTGAGCTTTTATTATTCTTGTTTGAATAACATGTATTGAATGTGCAGGTTGAAAATTTGAAATTTTGGGAGAAGAAGCAATTAAGCGAGCCAAGGTACCAGTCGGCGACTCGCTGAACAGGTCGGGGAGCCCGACCTAGATCGCAGACAAAAGAGACATTCGACGCATCGTCGAATGGGTCGGCAACATAAGTGACCATCACTAACTAGTTCGCGAACTGAATAGTCAAAAAGGGTTAATCCGCTTTAAAATCAAATAACTCCCTCATTTCATATTTTCTGGCTTTTACACTTTCACAACCACATTTTATATTTCCCTACTTTCTCTTCATGCATTTTTGTGTGGGATCAATTGCTCGGGGGGTGGGCTTTGGTGCATTTTGCTTATATTCTATAGCCTAGCACTCACCTACTCAATATTCGAGGTTGGTTATCCGAACCCCGCCTTTAAATTTTTGTAATTTCAAATGCATAATTGTTGACTTACCGTTGTATTTGCATAATATTAATTGATTGAATTTTTGTTGGTAATGTATGCCCTTGTCGTGTTTCATTTCGTATTTTTAGCCTTTAAGTGTGAAATCCCGTGTGTGTGCTTGATTAAAATTGCAGGTTGTGTTGCATATGTGTTGGGTCTGGTATGGGTGAAGTATAAGTAACTCGAGGTGCTTCAATTGACTGATTTTTCCCAATGATAGAGTGGGTGACTTCATTCTTAAGGGAAAAAGATGTTGATTGGTCAATTTCCGAAGTCATTAATGTATTGGTTCTAGGCTTAATTTCATAGAATGGGTGTTTAATTTTGTTCTTGTGGGCTACATGTTAGAAATTGAAGGTCAGGGCCAAAATCTGGAACGTTGGACTAATTGGTGAGCTGAGTCGAGCTCACCGAGTGGTTCGGCAATTTTCCTAACGACCCTTGAATCGCCCTTTTTATTCTTCAAAATTATGGAAATTATACTGTAACATTCGGTGATATGCCTGAGCTCGCCGTGTTCACTCGTTGAATGCCCATTCAAATCGCCCTTCTGCGCCTCTATTTTTCAAAAATATTCTATAACTTTTGGCAAGCTACTTTTAGTTCGCCGAATGGTGTCAGCAATCTACCAAATGTCCCTGAATATCATCGACTTGTGTTAATTTCTGAGTAATTTTATGCTAGAACATTCGGCGAGCCTGACTTGGCTCGCCAAATGGGTTCGGTGACTCACCGAAATACTCGGCGAGCTTTCTTGCACAGTTTTACATCTTTGAAATTATTCAAATCGAGTTTAACGAATTCAGTTTTGTTTTAAAGGAATGGCTAGACCTAAGGTACTGGAAAGAAATCAACCACCTCTAAAGCATGCACGGGGCATTGTCATTAATGAGGGTGTTGCATCTTTACGGAATATACAAGCTAAACTTCTTCCAACTGGGGGAAAAGGCAAGGGAAAGGGGCCTGTGGTGCCAACGCCTACGGTGGAGAGCACCGATAGCGAGGGCATATATGCCACCCACCTCACTATTTTAGAAAGTAAGGGCAACTCGGGTGATAGTTCATCGACCTCTGTATCTGAACTAGAGGATGATCAGACTCTCTAAACTAGGAGAGTGGAGCTACGCTCCAAATATATGCATGATCCAGCCAGGATCCCAGTGCCACCTACTCCTCCTCCACCTCCAGTTTTGATTATTGAGCAGGTTCCTCTAGTGCCACCAGTTCAGGCACCCCCACCCCGATCATTAGATCGATTGAAGGGCGCGGGTTTAAGGACCATATTAGAGGAGAAACATTTGTCTACAAATGGTGTTGTAGACCGGTACCCAGAGGTGTGGAATACTATCAAGTTCCACAAGTTTGAAATCTTCACTATTCCCAAGGCTCTTATATCCTACTTGGGTCCGAGAATTTTATGTTGAGTATGGGAAGCTGGTACCTAAAGGAAGAAGAAGGCTAACTAATTCAAGCCGGTTGACCATGTCATGGTGCAAGGCCGAAAGGTAAAATGTAGTAGTACTGATATTATTGAGGTGCTAGGATGCACAAGGAATATCATTCACTTCTTGGAAGGTCAAATACAGAAGATGATCCTAGATGATTTGACGCGTTGGTTGGCACCATTGATATCATACACTACACCGTGGTGGATTGAGGCAGGTGTGCTTATCGAGAAGAAGGACATGAATATGGCTTCCAGATATTGGTTAGGGTTCATCAATAGCAATTTGATGTCATCCCAGAACGAGTATATTCTCAGGCATCCGAAGGCTGCGTTGTTGGGTTGTATCATGGATCAGGAGAGACTTAATCTTGGTCTTATCATCTAGCAAGAGATGGCCATGAGAGCAAACCAGAGCCATACCTTTCTTACATTTCCAGTCCTTATTATAGAGTTGTGCAGGCCTTCCAGGGTACCGTTGATTGAGAAGACGGATGTGGAAGTGACTCTTACTTCCTGTACTGACATCCAGAGGATAGATGCTGAGAACACTCGAGGCGAGGTTGAGTGGATGAGAGGTATACCGATGGATACTTCCCCGATAGTTATTGTGGATATGTTGCCTACATAGGTGATTCTTCCTACTCAGGCTAGTGAGCCTAGAGGTATCCCTAGCATTTCTAGTTTTGTACCTTCTGATTCTATTGCTTCTCCCCCTCCTATCGTTGCTCCCCCTCCTATCACTGTTGATACTTCTTTTAGAGCCCCGATTACCCAGGCTATGTTATACAAGATGGGCTACCTAGCCCAGTTTGCTGATGTTCGTGCCTCCTGAGTAGAGGTTGATGTGCCTGGCCTTATTGAGAGGGCTATTGTTGCTGCCCTAGCCCCTACCAAGGCTGAATTGAGAGAGAATTGGGAGATGAGTGATGCCCATAGATTGGTACTATATGCCCTAACTATGAGAATGGAGGCTTGTGAGCAGGGCCAGGGTGCTTCTAAGGATGTGACGACCTTGAAGGCCGATATTGTTGGGTTGCAGCACGATGTGGATGAGCTGAAATCCCCCTATCACTCTATGTTATTCGAAACTTTGGATTTTCTGGAGGTTCTGAGTATAGATTTCCCGGCCAGTTCTAAGATTTCTACGATCAGAGATGTTGCTAGAGATGATGCAGATGCAGAGTCTGAGGCCGAGACTGATGAAGAGGAGCTGATTTAGATCCGGGCACTGATGCCTAGACAGAGAGAGTCACAGACATGCCGAGTTCACCCAAGCTTAGCCTGACAAGAGGATTTTGACTCTCTTTCTGTTTATTGTTTAGACTTGTTTTATTGATTTCTTTGCATTTGAGGACAATTGCTAGTTTAGTTTGGCGGGGTGAGGTATTTCTATACCTACCTCTTTTGGGCTGTTTTATGGATATTTTTGTTATTTTTGTGTTTGTGTGAATGTTGGTTTTGTTGGTATATATTGGTTTTGATCCATTGTTTTTAATGCAAATGTTGGTTTTGAACCAATTTAAAAAATTGCCACCTCTTAATGTGTGTGAATGTGGTTGTTCTCTTGTAATTTTGAGTGTGCATTGTGATCAATACTGATGACTTGAATAACGCTCTCAATTGAATGATATGTGTGTGCGACTCCAATGAGGCAAATTGAGTTGCATAAGTCATATGTGAACTTTTAGCATCTCATTGTGACTAGTTGATTGTTGAGTTGATCTCTTGTGATGATCGTTGCATGCTAGCTGAAAATTGTAGAGTCTTGTTTGATAATTGTGTTGAATGTCATGTGTTGAAACCCAATTTTGGCCTAACATTTTCAAAATTCGTAACTTTTAAGTTTTATTTATTTAATAGTTCAAGATAAATTTTTTATAATTTTAAATAAGTTTATCAAAAACTATCCTTATTTGTGAAAATTTAGGATTTTTTTTATCAGTTAATTTTAATTACATTATTTTTTGTCACAACCAGTTGACTACGTTCAAATATTTATTCATTTCGATTAAATCATTAGTTTTGATAAATTGCATTTTTTAGATGTCATTAGCTACATTCATTTTACTTTTTAATAATCATTTTATTTGTTACATCTGTTAATATTAATTTTAATATTTTGCACAGTCTAGAAATTCATTCGAAAATGGGTAAGATTTCATGCACATATATTTTTAAAGGCTAGTGATTTTGGCGCATGATTTTAAAAGAATGGTACTGTACTATAGATAATTTTTTATTTTCTATATAAACAATGGCTTATTCATTAGGGTTAGGGTGGTGAATTTATTTTTAGAATAGGATTGTAAATTTTCAAATTTTTATTTGAAAAAGGGTTTCACTAGTTATTAATTTTCCAGTCACCACCACCTCGGATTCCGGCCAAGCTCCGGCAACCCAAAACCCTCATTCATTTTTTCCTTTTTTTCTAGCAAAACCCCACTGAATTCAACCCCAAACAACCACCAAAACCCCAACCTACAAACGACCAGCTCCTCCAAACCAAAACCCCATTCATTTTTCCTCCTTTTTTTGGGCGAAACTAGCTCGGAACAACCACCTCAAAACAGAGCAGCCACCACACTCTTCTTCTCCAAGATTCAACCACCAAACAACCACCAAACAGCCAATTGAAACAACTCCTAAACCTCACCCATTTTCGACCAAAATCCCGACCCAAACCACTGCCAAATAGCCATTCCTCCTCCACCAAAAATCCGCTGGAAACAACCTCAAAAGCTCGCTGAAACAACAGCCACAAATCGATCCAAAACCATTATTGGAGCAAAGAGGAAGAAAATGCCACCACTCCCCTTCCCTTTTCCCCTTCACAATTTCTTTCTTATTTTTGTAGATTCTCCGGCGAAAAACGACCCCGTTTTCTCTCCCGCAATGTCGTTTTCGGCAAGACAACGAGCCACAACCTCCAAGAACCGGACTCCCATTGCCCTCAAATGTCCAAATCATAGCTTTCAGACTACTAATGGACTAACAACTCCAAATCATTGCCGATCTACTCTTCTTTAGCTCCAATCTCGTTGAAAAATGTATAACTCTAGTGAACCACGCTACAACTCTCACAACTAGTCGCCAACAAGTTCAATCAGCAACCACCATGTCACACCGAAATAGGCTGAATCTGGCCAGAAAAAGCTTCCCCCGGTAACTTCTTTTCCTATGATATTTTGTCATGTATTTTCAGTTCTTTGGTATTATTATTGATGAATATTTCTGATGCTACTATTTGATTTGACCAATTGGGTCATGTGTTTAATATTTTTTATTATTATTATTATTATTTTGAATTGTTTGTTCTTGTTCGTAGATTTGAATGTTGTTTTTTCATCATTTCTAGTAATTTGTTGATTGTTTTGATTGGTTTAATGAGCTATTGTTATTATTGTTTTCTTTAGTTTAGCTTTTATACTTTTATTTTTATAATTATTATTACTATTATTCTTAAAACTAGTCGTACATTATTTTGGCTTTATTGGTTGTTAATTATTTTATTCAATTCTAGGTTTTAATTGAAAGTTCGTATGATATGTGTTGATATTTGTTTTACTATTTTGATATTTAGTATAGTTTATGATTGTTAATATTTTTTTTATGACTTTGGGGTGTATTTATGTTATCACTGAAGAAGTGTTATAATTGGAAAAGTAATTTTGTTATTTCTTTGTTCTTAGATGTTGTTGGTAGTTTATACTATATATTTTTGTCATTATTCCGTGTTGCCCACTTGATTATTTTGCTACTGTTTATGCTTTACTAATTTAACCAAAAATTTATTAATGTTTTGTTGGATATTATGTTTTTAAATTTAGTTTATTTTGTTTTGGTTGTTTCGCTTAAGTGATTTATATATACTACATGTTAAAATTGGCCAATGAAAGAATCGCTTCATCGGTTTTGGAGGCCTCCATATTCTAAAAGACGGAAATTTAGTTAAGTTCATATTTCTTTGTTTGATAAAATTGGCCAATGAAAAAAATCTATCCGTCGATTTTAGAGGCCTCTACATTTTAAAAAAATAGAAATATTTAGTTTAAGTTCATATATTTTGTATGTTATAATTAGCCGATGAAGAAATTACCGTCGATTTCCAAGGTCTCCCATGTTAATAAGATGAATTTTTATTTTGAAGTTTTTATTTGATTTATTCATATTTATTTATTTATTACTAACACTTTTATTAAGTGTCTTTACGGGTACATGGAGTTGCTTCCCATTGAAGCTATTCCAATGGAATTTGAATTATAATTTTATATTTATTATTTTGTATATTGTTCACGACAGGCAAACATTAGGTCATTTCTCATATTACTTTTTTACTTTATTACTTGTGTATATTGCATGTTTGTTTTACTTGTATATAGTTTTATCTCCTCCTCAATTTGAAAAAAAATGAATTCAGTCGGGATCCACATTTGTGGATTTCAAAGGACGCCTAACACCTTTTCTTTAAAATAACTTGAACCTCTTACCTAGAATCTAATGGTTTTGTAGATTATTTAATTGGTTTCCTAGTTTTCTTAAAATTAGGTGGCGACTTCTTTAAAGCTCTTTTTGTTCTTAAAATTCTTTCAAAAATTCAAACAACTTGTTATTTTTTGAGTCACCAAGACGTTTTGCCCTGTTTGAATAGAGTAGAGATGCGAACAGAATAGCGACTCCGCTGGGGATATGTAACATCCGGCAATTTGAAATAGCAATGAAGAAGCTTAGAATTGGAAATAGTCATTTTTGAAAATACTTAAAAATTTGGTCAACTTCAGACAATCATAACTCCTAGCTCAGGATGATTTAGGTGTATTTCCAGTTATGTTTAGAAAGCTCTTGGAGTGATCTTTCCAACGCCGCCGAGTTTGCTCGATTCTGAGTTCGTATGAGTGAGTTATGCCCTTTGAAAGTTTGGTTGTTGACACAGGAAAGTTCATCCGAATTTGTAAGGGTATTATGGTCCTTTCCCTAACCTTTTCTTTTGGTCATATTAAGGGTCTAGGCTGATTTTAAATCAGTTTTCCCTTTTAAAAGTGAGAGCTAGTATTCTTGAGAGAAGAGGAGAAAGGAGTAGAAGAAGCAAAGTTCGTAAAGATCGTCGTGACTTTCGTCGGTGGTGATCCCTAATAAGGTATGTGAGATCATAGTGTTGGGTTGGTTCATTCCCCCACACGCCAACTTGTTTTAATTCTGAGAAAAGATTGGTTGTGTTTGTTGAAGTTTCTTGTTGGTTTGGTGCATGTTTTCGGATGGAATTCTGAGTTTAATCTATTGTATATTGAGGGTTTAAATGATTATGAGTGTTTGGGGAAAGAACCTTGGATGTTAAGAGGGTTTAGAGTTGGAGAAACTAAGGAGAAAAGTTAGATTTTTGGGGGAACAGGCTGGGGCGTCGCGCCAGCCAGCATGCCCGACAGGGGTTTTGAAGTTTCCCCCTTGGGCCGGCGTGCCTTGTAGATCGCCCAACAAGCCCCTCTAAAGTCTGAGGGCTGGCGCCCTGCGCCTCTCAAAGCGCCAAAGGACGCCAATCCTTCCCATTCACTCCCCACTTTTTCATACATGTTCCTTGGTAATGTACCTATGTTTTATAGTTGTTTTCAACACTCTAAGGTATATCTAAACATCAAGAACTCATCCATAAACATAAGATCATTACCCTTGAATCCATAATACCATTCGAGGAAAGTTAGGATCAAAGTCAAGTGAAGTTTGAGTCAAGCTTAGAAGTTAAGAGGTAAGTCAAAGCAAGTCTTTAAAGTTTTTCAAGAGTCTTTATTGAACGTCTTAAGTTAATATTTTTAGGCTCAAGTTTCAAGATAAGTAAAGAGTACAGAGTTTCAAGATAAGTAAAGAGTATAGAGTCAAGTTCATTTCTCAAAAGTTATTAGGGAACTAAGTATTCCCAAAGCAGTTTATAAATGTTTTCACATTTGAGATGAGAGGAAACTGAGATTTTCCAAAAGAGTTTTGAGCAGTTTGAGTACTACCGCTTTTTAAGAAAAAGATGAGTTTTGCGAAAGAGTTTCTAAAACATGATTTATATAACAACCGAGTATGTCATCAATGTTTAAACAATATGGTCTCTAGATATACCATCAATGTTTATGCAGTATGACTTCACGAGTCATCAATGATCATATTAAATTATGGTTTTGATATGTTCTTTTTAGAAAGAGTTTTCAAGAGCAATTACCTCCTTTAAGAGGGTAGTTTGAGCAATTAATTCAAACTAGAGAAAGAACTTTGTCTTTAAAACATATGAACTAAAGTATATTTTGGGAGTAGTCTTAAGCACTGAAATGGGGACGCAAGTTCTTATTAACTCAACCCTCCATAAGAACCATGTAGCCAACATGGGATTTAACAGGTCATACATTTTAGATGATCACGTAATTAGTTAAGCTAGTGGATCCACTAAGTTAAAGTTAAAGTAGTTCTATATGACGGCAAAGCATGGGACAGTCTGGCAGCGTGATGGTAACAACGTTGTATCACCACTTAGGCTCCTAGTGGTGGTTGTCGATTAGAGAAACTCCCACAGTAGAAATTTCATAGTTCCTCGAGGGGTTCTGCTTAGTATGGATGGGGGTATGTGACTTCATTCATGCATTGCACAAGTAGACTTTGAGAGGGAGCATGGTATTTTACGATATTATAAATATGTTTTTTGGCGTCATGTTTTAAATAGTTTTACAAGCTTTATATATTGCATATGTCTTATTGTTTTATATTGAGTTCAGATACTCATGAGTTGAATAGAGCCAAGGTAAGTTCTCTTTTGTATCCCTTTATAGCTTAAGTTGTTGTTTAGCTGTCCAGCTCACATACTCGTACATTCTATATGCCGATGCCAGTTGGCCTGCATCTTATTATAATGCAGACGCAGGTACCCAGGATCATCATCCAGCACGCCGTTGATCCAGTTGAGCACTCCAGAGTCAGTGGTGAGCCTCCTTGCATTTCGGAGGACTATGTTATTTCGATTTTCCTAGTTTTGTTTTATTAGGATGTTGCAGGGTCTGTCCCAACATCCATCTCAGTATTATAGAGGCTTCATAGACAGTCAGTGAGTTAGTATTGAGTCTCTCATCTGTGTATATACATAATATTCTATTTTGAGACTCAAGTTGCCTTTTTGGCTAGATTTTATCAGTTAGGTTGTTTTATGACCTTTCATTGCATGGAGTTATTTTGTTGAGTTAAGGTTTCCGCTGAGTTAAGTAAGTCAAGCCAAGGGTTCTCTTGGGGGCCAGCAATGGTCTTTGAGTGCTGGCCACGTCCAGGGTGTAGGCTCGGGGCGTGACAAACTTGGCATCAGAGCACAGAGTTCCAGAGTCCTAGGGAATTCGTGTCGATAGAGTCCTAGTTATCGGTGTGAAGTGCGCCACATCTATAATTAGGAGGCTACGACACTTATGAACATTTCTTACTTCTTTCACACTCATCTCGTGCGTTAGAGTTTATCTCTAAAAATTTTCCTTCTAATTCGTGTTTGCGCGTGTTTTCAGAGGATTATGCCTCCATGAAGAGCAGTCAGAGTTCGTCCACCTATGAAAAGTGTTGAGGAACAAGAGTTACCAAATGCCCTGGAAGTGCAAACCCAAGAAGAGATCAAACATGCTAATTTTCGTGAAGCTATTCGGATGTTAAGTCAAGTTGCGACCTTTCATGTTGGGCAGAGAGCTAATCGACATGAAGTGGTTGATACTTCAAGGATCCGTGCACTCTTAAGGATGAACCCACTAAGCTTCACCGGTTCAAGTATCACTGAGAATCTGGAGAACTTCATTGAGGAGCTTAAAAGGGTATTTGATGTGATGCATGTTGCTGAGTCGAAGAGGGTGGAACTAGCTGCATACCAAATGAAGGCTGTTGCTAGAATCTAGTTTGACCATTGGAAAAAGATTAGGGCTGAGGATGCACCAGTAGTGAGTTGGGTTGTGTTTGAGAGTGCCCTCATGGGGCGTTTCTTTCTTCGTGAGTTGCGTGAGGGAAAGATAAAAGAGTTTCTCATCCTTAATTCGGAGTCTATGAGTGTTCATGAGTACAGTCTGAAGTTCACGCAACTTTCCCGCTATGCTTCAAAGATGGTTGCGGACATGAAGAGCAGAATGAGTTTATATATTGCTCGATTATCTCGTTAGTCAAGCAAGGAAGGAAAGACAGTTATGGTGATAGGGGATATTGACCTAGAAAGATTTATGATCCATTTACAACAAGTTGAGGAGGATAAGCTGAAGGATATAGAAGAGTTTAAGGATAAGAGGGCTAACATAGTAGGGGACGAGTTCAGGCAGCAAAAAAATGATGCCAATCAGTCATCCCTCCCACAGAAATAGAAGGGACATGCTCCACCATCTTCTAGTGCACTTGCACCTGAGAACAAAAATGGGTACAATAGAAATTCCTATAGTTTCAAGGCTAGACTTGCCTATCCTCAAGGCAGTATGGTACCAAGGGGTAGTAAGGCTCCTGCATGTGCTAGGTGTGGTAGAACCCACCCAGGTAAGTGTCGTGATGGCTAGACATATTGTTTTAAATGTGGACAAGAGGGTCACTTCATGAAAGAGTACCCTAAGAACAGGCAAGGTAGTGGAAATCTGAGCAATAGGGCCCAAGCTTTATCAGTTGCTCCCCCAGACAGGATGGTACCTAGAGGAGCTATTTCTAGTACTGGCGGAGGAGCAAATCGCCTTTATGCAATCACCAGTCGCCATGAGCAAGAGGTTTCGCCAGATGTTGTCACTGGTATGATTCGAGTCTTTGATTTTACTGTTTATGCTTTGCTAGACCCTAGAGCGAGTTTATCTTTTGTAACTCCTTATGTTGCTATGAACTTTGATGTTATTTCTGAGCAACTTAGTGAGCTATTCAGTGTCTCTACGCCTGTTGGTGAGGATATTCTAGTAGAGAGAGTTTATCGTGATTGTCCCATTTTCATCAATCACAAAAGTACCATAGCTGATTTAGTTGAGTTAGGCATGGCAAAATTGGATGTCATTTTTGGTGTGGACTTGCTTCATGCCTGTTATGCCTAAGTTGATTGTAGAACTCGAGTGGTCAAGTTTCAGTTTCCTAGTGAGCTAGTCATAGAGTGGAGTGGTAGTTCAGTTGTGCCTAAGGGTCGTTTCATTTCGTACCTTAAGGCAAGAAAGTTAGTTTCGAAGGGTTGTAACTATCACTTAGTTCGAGTTAATGACTCTAGTGTTGAGATACCTCCTTTTCAGTCAGTTCCTATAGTAAGAGAGTTTCCAGAATTTTTTCCTGATGACCTACCTGGAGCCCCTACTGAGAGATAAATAGACTTTGGTAAGACATCATTCCAGATACTCGTCCTATCTCTTTTTCTCCATATAGAATGGCACCAAAAGAGTTGAAAGAGCAGTTTAAAGGATCTGTTAGATAAGGGTTTTATTTGACCAGGTTGACTCAGAAAACAACGGAAGTTTCAACGGTCTGAAGCTTGTGAGGAAAACTTTCAAGAATGGAAAGAGAAGTTGACTACTGCCCAGTTATGACATTTGGTTCTTGAGTACATACTAAGTATCTGAACCTAAAATGGATTTGAGAATAATAGCCAAGTTTAGGCAAATCGGGGTGTAATGTGATGAGCTAGAGTTGGCTACTATAGTTTTCGCTTTGAAGATATGGCGTCACTATTGTATAATGTTCGTGTGGGTGTGTTCACTTAGAATGAGCTTAATCTTAGAAAGAGAGAGAGTGGAAGTTACTCAAGGGTTATGACATGAGTTTTCTTTATCACCCTGGTAAGGAAAATGTTGTTGTTGATTCCTTAAGCAGGTTGTCTATGGGTAGCACAACACATGTTGAGGAAGAACAGAGAGAATTAGCAAGAGATGTGCACCGACTTGCATGCCTGGGAGTTAGTCTTATGGATTCCATAAGGAGGAATAGTGATGATAAATAGGTTTGACCTATCACTAGTGCCAGAAGTAAAAGGTGAGAAAGACCCAGACCCTATCTTCCTAGAATTACAGGCAAAATGTTCATAAGTAGTGATGGCATTCGAACAAGGGGGATATGGTGTTTTGAGGTATCAAGGTGGATTGTGGGATTAGTTTCAAGGATAATTGACATGATTACCTATTTTACATGGAGTTGCTTACAACAATAGTTACCATTCTAGCATCCAAATGGCTCCTTAGGAAACTCTTTATGGGAGGAGATGTAGATCTCTTTTTGGATGGTTTGAAGTTAGTGAGGCAGGGTTGATAGGTCCAGGGTTAGTTCATTAAGCTAAGGAGAAGGTGAAAGTGACTAAAGAAAGGTTGAAAACAGCATAGAGTCGTCAAAAAAACCCTACACTGATGTTAGGAGAAGGGCGTTAGAGTTCGCAGTAGATGATTTGGTACATTTGAAAGTTTCACCCGTGAAGGGAGTTATTAGGATTGGTAAGAAGGGGAAACTTAGTCCCCAATATATGGGACCCTATCGCATAGTCAAGAGGATTAACAATATAGCTTAGTAAGAGTAATCTCATTCGAGGATGAATGTTCCCAAGAGGGAGATATTGTAACATCCGGCAATTTGAAATAGCTATGAAGAAGCTTAGCATTGGAAATAGTCTTTTTTGGAAAGAATTTAAAATCTAGAAATTTAGCTAAGTATGGAAAAAAATGAGTTTTTGGTCAACTTCAGACAGTCATAACTCCTAGCTCAAGATGATTTAGGTGTATTTTCAGTTATGTTTGGAAAGCTCTTGGAGCGATCTTTCCAACGCCACCGAGTTTGCTCGACTTCGAGTTCATATGAGTGAGTTATGCCCTTTCAAAGTTTGGCTGTTGGCACAGGGAAGTTCATCCGAATTTGTAAGGGTATTTTGGTCCTTTCCATAACCTTTTCTTTTGGTTATACTAAGGGTATAGGCTGATTTTAAATCAGTTTTCCCTTTTAAAAGTGAGAGCTAGGGTTCTTGAGAGAAGAGGAGAAAGGAGAAGAAGAAGCAAAGTCATCGTCGTGGTTTTCGTCGGGGTGATCCCTAATAAGGTATGTGAGATCATATTGTTGGGTTGGTTCATTCCCCCACACGCCAACTTGTTTTAATTCCGAGAAAAGATTGGTTGTGTTTGTTGAAGTTTCTTATTGGTTTGGTGCATGTTTCCGGATGGAATTCCGAGTTGAATCTATTGTATATTGAGGGTTTAAATGATTATGAGTGTTTGGGGAAAGAACCTTTGATGTTAAGAGGGTTTAGAGTTGGAGAAACTAAGGAGAAAAGTTGGATTTTCGGGGGCAAAGGCTGGGGCGTCGCGCCAGTCAGCGCACCTCAACAGGGGTTCTGAAGTTTCCCCCTTGGGCCGGCGCGCCTTGCAGAGCGCCCAGCAGGGCCCTCTGAAGTCTGAAGGCTGGCTCCCCGTGCCTCTCAGAGCGCCAAGGACGCCAATCCTTCCCATTCACTTCCCACTTATTCATACATGTTCCTTGGTAATGTACCTATGTTTTATAGTTGTTTTCAACACTCTAAGGTACATCTAAACATCAAGAACTCATCCATAAACATAAGATCGTTACCCTTGAATCCATAATACCATTCGTGGAAAGTTAGGATCAAAGTCAAGTAAAGTTAGAGTCAAGCTTAGATGTTAAGAGGTAAATCAAAGCAAGTCTTTAAAGTTTTTCAAGTGTCTTTATTGAACGTTTTAACTTAATTTTTTTAGGCTCAAGTTTCAAGATAAGTAAAAAGTATAGAGTTTCAAGATAAGTAAAGAGTATAGAGTTTCAAGTTAAGTAAAGAGTATAGAGTAAAGTTCATTTCTCAAAAGTTATTAGGGAACTAAGTATTCCTGAAGCAGTTTATAAATGTTTTCACATTTAAGATGAGAGGAAACTGAGATTTTCCAAAAGAGTTTTGAGCAGTTTAAGTACTACCTCATTTTAAGAAAAACATGAGTTTTGCGAAAGAGTTTCTAAAACATGATTAGTATGACAACCGAGTATGTCATCAATGTTTAAACAATATGGTCTCTAGATATACCATCAATGTTTATGCAGTATGACTTCCCGGGTCATCAATGATCATATTAAAATATGGTTTTGATATGTTCTTTTTAGAAAGAGTTTTCAAGAGCAATTACCTCTTTTAAGAGGGTAGTTTGAGCAATTAATTCAAACTAGAGAAAGAACTTTGTCTTTAAAACATGTGAGCTAAAGTATATTTTGGGAGTATTCTTGAGCACCGAAATGGGGACGCGAGTTCATATTAACTCAACCCTCCATAAGAACCATGTAGCCAACATGGGATTTAACGTGTCATACATTTTAGATCATCACGTAAGTTAAGCTAGTGGATCCACTAAGTTAAATTGAAAGTAGTTCTATATGACAGCAAAGTATAGGACAGTCTGGCAGCGTGATAGTAACAACGTTGTATCACCACTTACGCTCCTAGTGGTGGTAGTCGGTTAAAGAAACTCCCACAGTAGAAATTGCATAGTTCCTAGAGGGGTTCTGCTTAGTATGGATGGGGGTATGGGACTTTATTCATGCATTGCACAAGTAGACTTTGAGAGGCAGCATGGTATTTTATGATATTATAAATATGATTTTTGACGTTATGTTTTAAATAGTTTTACAAGCTTTATCTATTGCATGTGTCTTATTGCTTTATATTGAGTTTAGTTACTCATGAGTTGAATAGAGCCAAGGTAAGTTCTTTTTTGTATCCCTTTATAGCTTAAGTTGTTGTTTAGCTGTCCAGTTCGCATACTCGTACATTCCATGTACTGTTGCCGGTTGGCTTGCATCTTATTATAATGCAGACGCAGGTACCCAGGATCATCATCCAGCACGCCATTGATCCAGTGGAGCACTCCAGAGTCAGTGGTAAGCCTCTTTGCATTTCGGAGGACTCTGTTATTTCGTTTTTCCTAGTTTTGTTTTATTAGGATGTTGCAGGGTCTGTCCCAACATCCATCTCAGTATTATAGAGGCTTCATAGACAGTCAGTGAGTTAGTATTGAGTCTCTCATCTGTGTATATATATAAATATTCTATTTTGAAACTCGAGTTGCCTTTTTTGCCAGATTTTATTAGTTAGGTTGTTTTATGACCTTTCATTGCATAGAGTTATTCTGTTGAGTTAAGGTTTCCGCTGAGTTAAGTAAGCCAGGACAAGGGTTCGCTTGGGGGCCAGCAATGGTCTTCGAGTGCTGGCCACATCCAGGGTGTAGGCTCGGGGCGTGACATGATATAGAGATTTTAACCATAATGAATTTATTCTTTCAAATTGAGGAGGTATTTCTTTTATTGTGTTATATCTTATGTGTTGTATATTTTGTTTATTGTTTGTATATTGTACTTATGGTTTATTCATTATTTGTTTAATTGTATGTAAATAGTCATTGCATTCATGACATTTACAACTTGTATGTATAGTATATTTAGAACGGTTTCTGCATAATCACAACTGGACTTTTTATACTCGACCCTTTTCTGGAATGATCGGCAATTTATTGGTACGTCAAACGTCCAATGGTTGTCGTGAGTTCCAACCTAAGGTGTCTGCTTGGGTTCCCGGTCTTTCAGAAACCACTCTTAGTCAACTAGCATAGACCGAAACCAAAACCCTGATTTAGCGCATTGATCTAAGATGACCCAATACCTAAGGTGTGTTGGGCCTATTAGAAAGACTACCTTGAGTCCAAAATGGCCTCCAGCCTGAATGGACGATCATAATTGTGTGTTTAAATTTGAAGGATGTATATGTCATTGGACAATTCATTGTCTCTTGGGCTTGGGGTTTATCTTAATAGCTTACTCTAGTCGAAGAAAGAACTCTACAAGCTCCCATTCCATTTAAAGGTGTTGGCATTCGAAGATGAGGAAAAGTTCAAGAAGGAAGTACCTTTCACGAAGGCTTAGTTAGGATGATACCCCTGCGTGGGATTGATTATTGTATCGATTTTTCCTCATTTTGTAATCTTATTTGATTTATTTATAAAATTTGTATAAAGTGTTTTACGGGGCATTGAGATATTGTCAAATGACGTAATACATCCTTTAGATCGATAGGCCTACCCTTGGCACAAAAGGGTCACATATTTGTATAAGATGCGCAAAAATTGTTTGTATACTATGTGATATAATTGAGTTTGTATTTAATTAAAACAATGCTTATGTGTTTAATTAATTCTTTGTGTGATATTCAAATTATTATTATGAACGCGAACTAACACTTTTATCTTTTGAGTTTTTCTTCTTTTTAAGCGAGAGGTTGATTTGTGTCAGAATTTGGAAGTCATTTGTCCATTCGAAGTTGCAAGGGATAGGAGGACTCGTGAAATTTGAGTCTTTGGAGTTCACAAGACACTAACACCCAATCAAAAAGATAATCAGAGAGGTCTTTGACTATTAGGTCACACACGTTTATTTTTTGTTATTTTGCATGTTGACCTTGCTTTCACACATTTCTCGTATTTTGCAGAAAAACCATCCCCAACAACAGTCGGGGATGGTGATATTAATGTATAGTTCTTATGAATAATTGGGAGTATACACAGTTTGAAGAGACATCCAAAAAAGAATACAACAACAAGTGATTATTGTAGGAATTCGGAGGCCATATTTAACATACAATACAAAGATCGACAGTTAAGAGGATACAAGAAATCACCCCGAGTTTGTCTAAATCTTAAAATTGTTTTAAGCCCTATCTCAACGAACTACGTGAACCTGATTTTCATCTTGATAAGATACGTAGGCAGCCCTTTTAGGTTCGGTAGTCATTCTTTTAAGTTAAAAAAATCAAATAGTTTGTGCATATTTTCAAAGTCATATCTCCACGAACTACGCACACATGATTCTCATTTTGGTGAGATACATAGGCAGCCCTTCTTGGGTTCGGTATTCATTCTTTCAAAAAAAGAATTAAAAATTAATTCAAATAGTTTGTGCATATTTTTAGAAAAACATATCTGCACGAACAACGCGAACCTGATTCTCATTTCAGTGAGATACGTAGGTAGCCCTTCTTGGGTTCGGTATTCATTCTTTTAAATTAAAAAAAAATCAAATAGTTTGTGCATATTTTCAAAAACATAGCTGAACGAACTATGAGAACTTGATTCTCATCTCGATAAGATACGTAGGCAACCCTTTTTTGGGTTTGATATTCATTCTTTTAAGTTTAAAAAAATAAAAAAATTCAAATAGTTTGTGCATATTTTCAAAGACAAATCTGCATGAACTACGCACACCTGATTCTCATTTTGGTGAGATACGTATGTAGCCCTTCTTGGGTTCAGTATTCATTCTTTAAAATTCAAAAAATAAAAAAAATTCAAATAGTTTGTGCATATTTAAAAAAAAACATATCTGCATAAACTACGCACACCTAATTCTTTTGGTACCTCTCATTTATACTTTTGTTATGCTTGAAAATTCTCTTGCATTCATTCAAGATAATAATAAAACCAACCTCATGCTTTCATGTGAATTATGTGGTGAGCTTTTAGATTGAAATTCAATTGCATTGCCCTGTTGATCTAGAACTTGGCCTTAATGTTTTTCGAGCCAAAATCTTGAGTATTGTTTGGTTTGGGAAAGGATTGTAGGCCTTCTATGACCCGATTGTGCCTTTCAAAGCCTACCAAATGACATTAATCTCTAGTTTTCCTCACTTCGAGCCTGAAGCTTTTTATTTGGACAACCACATCTTAGCAACTCCCCCTTTTGAGTGCTTACATGCACTATCTCTCTCTTGGCCCAACCTCCTTGAGCGCACCAAAGATGTGCAAATTGTAAGAGAAGATTCAAGTTTGAAGTTGTCAAAGAAAATTTATATAAAGTCTCCCGAAGTCAAGGAAGCAAAAATGACTTCTAGAGAATGGAAAAAAAAGGGAAGGTGGAAGGAAATAAAGAAAGACAAAAACACCCCTACAAGGTCAATGAAAGACGACAAGGAAAAATCTCCAACAAAAGAGGAGAGAACTTCAAAACAAAGGAGTGAAAAAGGAAAAACTCCAACAAATAAGAATTCAAAAGAAGTAAAAAAGGGACAACGAAAAGGATCAAACGCCAAAGGTGTATTAATCATCAAAAGCACAAATTCACTGTGACGCTCAAGAAGGAATTAAGTCACTGTTATCCCAAATATATATCCTACCCGTCCCTAAGCCTATATTACAAGTCAATGATAGGCCCTACATGATCTTATTCTAAATGTTCTCACATTAGTGGAGATTTACATAAGGGCCAAGCATATGGTATCACAGTTGCATGCATTGAACATTGTTGTGAGTGTAAGTGGACTTCAAAAAATGTCCTAAAATAAAATGCTTCAAATATGTGCAAAATATGACTTTTCTTTTTGTGAGGGCACTTGAAACATGAGGATTGGTACAATTCAAAACCTTTGTTTGAAGCAAGATGAACATATCTTTTTCATCCTTAAGTATGTTTGAGGTACCACTTGAAGCTGTAGGAATTACCTTGAACTCAATCTTAGTTAGAAAAGAAAAAAAAATTGCATGCGATCCTAATTTTTGGTACCAATTGTAGTCAAGACTTGACTATCTCTTTACATTCTTTATTTTATGAAAACAAAAAAGAAAAGAAAAAAAGAGGTGAGCAAGCACCCACCCTTTAATGCTTTTCAAAACATATTTTTGTTTAGATTCTTTCCTTAAAAAAAAAAAAAAGAATTTTCGTTTCCTTTTTGGTTTGTTCACAGTAAAATGTGACATTAGGCTAATCATGTTATTGTGAGACCCCTATTTTACTTCATTGGGTCATTCGTCCCAAAAAATGTGACATGTCTTTTGTCTTTAGACTTTGAATATCGCAAGGAATATAATTTTTCGATGTCATCATGTTCATATTGTACATTTTCTACTGATGATCTTGTCTCAGATTCTTTGTAGTATTCATCATTTACAGGATTGGAACTACATTTGACCTGATTTCTGGCTCAATAGGATATGTAGGCGACACGATGGCTCAGTCATATACCTAATGTGATTTTATTTTCTCCTTGTGCTAAAAATTGGGACAGAATTTTTGAGATCTAAGATCTCAAAATTCACAATAAAGATGCTATCTCCATCAAGTCAAGAATGGAGCTCATTTTGTGATTTGCCAAGAGTTCTAACTGGGACATAATTTTTGAGGAATACCTCAAGAATTCCAATAAGTACTATTAGAAGTTTGGTAGTCAACTTCAAATGATCCAACATCGTTTGAAGTTCAAAGTCAACTTGCAAATCTTCAGCATTGTCATGACGAGCCAGCAGCTCCTAGTACAAATCCCCAATAAGACATGAGTCACAATGAACACAAAGTGTTCAAGAGCAAAATGTTGGTTGTTCACATGTGTCTTAGTGATCATGCATTTTGTACACATCCCATTTTAAAGAATCTTTTCTGAAGGTTTCTTGACTGAGTTGCTAGCTAAGGCGACATTGTGTCTACTAATTGTTTCTTTTCAAGTACAAGAGCAGGTGAAAGCATTGATGCGATGACACTTTCAAGACAATCATCGAGCCATCCACCTCGTTACAGTTGGACAATCATCGAGCCATCCACCTCGTTACAGTTGGACAATCATCGAGCCATCCACCTCGTTACAGTTAGACAATCATCGGGACATCCACCTCGTTATCGTTGGACAATCATTGGGTCATCCACCTCGTTACAGTTGGACAATCATCGGGTCATCCACCTCGTTACAGTGGAGAATCATCGAGTCATCCACCTCGTTACAGTGGAAAATCATTAGGTCATCCATCATTGGCATTTTTCATTTGCCAAGAGGGCCATTGCATTTTTCATTTGCAAAGAGGGTCATTGCATTTTCATTTTGCCAAGATGGCCATTGCATTTTCATTCGCCGAGAAGGACATTGCATTTAAGTCGGATTTATTTAGAGGTGAAGGATGCGCACCATATTTATTCAACGTTCAAGTCGAAGAAAACTTGCGTTAAAAGATATTTGCATTTAAGTCATATATATTCAGAGGTGAAGGATGTGCACCCTATCTATTCAACGTTCAAGTTGAAGGAAACTTGCGTTGAAAGATATTTACATTTAAGTTGCATCTATTCGAAGGTGAAGGATGTGCACCCTATCTATTCCACGTTCAAGTCGGAGGAGACTTGCGTTGAAATAATTTTTATTCATCCTACCGATGGACATACATTCAAAATCCTATCGATGAATCATCTTTTTTCATTCATCCTACCGATGGATCATCTTTTTTCATTCGTCCTACCGATGGATCATCTTTTTTCATTCGTCTTACCGATGGACATACATTCAAAATCCTACCGATAGACATTCATTTTTATCCTACCAATGGATCATCTTCATTTGTAGTATCGTAAGAGATGCTACCTCTTTTCCTATAATTTTGTCTCTACTGATGAGTTTCATCTTTGTTTTTTCGAGAACATCCAAGAGGATGCATTCTCAGTTGAGCCACAGTTGCGGACTACTTCAACAAGGACGCAACACAACGTGGAGCCTTTTGGAGGCAAGTCCGGGATCGACTTCTACCACATTCCAACCACACTTTTATATAGCCAAAATCGGGTTTGTCAATTTTCATTGTCCACGATTTCTTTCTTCAATCATATCCAACGAAAGGGACAACTGTTGACAACTAATTTTGGCCTAACATTTTCAAAATTCATAACTTTTAAGTTTTATTTATTTAATAGTTCAAGATAAAAAAATTATAATTTTAAATAAGTTTATCGATAACTATCCTTATTTGTCAAAATTAAGGATTTCTTATCAGTTAATTTTAATTACATTATTTTTTGTCACAACCAGTTGACTACGTTCAAATATTTATTCATTTTGATTAAATCATAAGTTCTGATAAATTGCATTTTTTACATGTCATTAGCTATGTTCATTATACTTTTTAATAATCATTTTATTTGTTACATTTGTTAATATTAATTTTGATATTTTGCACAGTCTAGAAATTCATTCGAATATGGATAAAATTTCATGCATAGAAATTTTTAAAGGCTAGTGATTTTGGCGCACGATTTTAAAAGAATGGTACTATACTATAGGTAATTTTTTATTTTCTATATAAACAATGGCTTATTCATTAGGTCAAGGGTGGTGAATTTATTTTTAGAATAGGATTGTAAATTTTTAGATTTTTATTAAAAAATGGGTTTCACTATTTATTAATTTTCCGATCACCACCACCTCGGATTCCGGCCAAGCTTCGGCAACCCAAAACCCTCATTCATTTTCTCCTATTTTCTGGCAATACCCCACTGAATTCAACTCCAAACAGCCACAAAAACCCCAACCTACAAACAATCAGCTGCTCCAAGCCAAAACCCCTTTCATTTTTCCTCCTATTTTTCGGCGAAATTAGCTCGAAACAACCACCTCAAAACAGAGCAGCCACCACACTCTTCTTCTCCAAGATTCAACCACCAAACAACCAACTAAAACAGCTCCTAAACCTCACCCATTTCCGACCAAAATCTCGAACCAAACCACTGCCAAACAACCGTTCCTCCTCCACCAAAAATCCGTCGAAAACAACCTCAAAAGCTCGCTGAAACAGCAGTCGAAAACCGACCCAAAACCACCATTGGAGCAAAGAGGAAGAAAATGCCACCAGTCCCCTTCCCTCTTCATTTTCACGATTTCTTTCTTATTTTTGTAGATTCTCCGATAAAACCCTAAAAAATGACCGAGTTCTGTCTCTCCCAATGTCGTTTCTGGCAAGACAACGAGCCACAACCTCCAAGAACCGGACTCCCACTGCCCTCAAATGTCCAAACCATAGCTTTCATACTACTGATGGACTAGCAACTCCAAATCATTACCGATCTACTCTTCTCTAGCTCCGATCTGGTCGAAAAATGTATAACTCCAGTGAACCACGCTACAACTCTCACAACTAATCGCCAACAAGTTCAATCAGCAACCACCATGTCACACCGAAATAGGCTGAATCTAGCCAAAAAAAGCTTCCCCCGGTAACTTCTTTTCCTATGGTATTTTGTCAAGTATTTTCAGTTCTTTAGTATTATTGTTGATGAATATTTTTTATGCTACTATTTGATTTGACCAATTGGGTCATGTATTTAATTTATTTATTTATTATTATTATTTTGAATTGTTTTTTCTTGTTCGTAGTTTTGAATGTTGTTTTTATTATCATTTCCAGTAATTTGTTGATTGGTTTGATTGGTTTTAATGAGCTACTGTTATTATTGTTTTCTTTTGTTTAGCTTTTATACTTTTATTTTTATTATTATTATTGCTATTATTCTTAAAACTAGTCGTACATTATTTTGGCTATATTGGTTGTTAATTATTTTATTCAATTCCAGGTTTTAATTGAAATTTCGTATGATATGAGTTGATAATTGTTTTGTTATTTTGATATTTAGACTAGTTAATGATTGTTAGTATTTTTATTTTTATTTTTTTTATGACTTTGGGGTGTATTTATGTTATTACTGAAGAAGTGTTATAATTGGAAAAGTAATTTTGTTATTTCTTTGTTCTTAGCTATTGTTGGTAGTTTATACTATTTATTTTTGTCATTATTTCGTGTTGCCCACTTGATTATTTTGCTATTGTTTGTGCTTTACTAATTTAACCAAAAATTTATTAATGTCTTGTTGGATATTAATTTCTTAAATTTAGTTTATTTTGTTTTGGTTGTATTTCTTAAGTGATTTACATATATTACATGTTAAAATTGGCCAATGAAAGAATCTCTCTGTCGGTTTCGGAGGCCTTCACATTGTAAAAGACGGAAATTTAGTTAAATTCATATTTCTTTGTTTGATAAAATTGGCCAATGAATAAATCTATCGTCGGTTTTAGAGGCCTCCCCATTTTAAAATACTGAAATTTAGTTTAAGTTCTTATATTTTTTATGTTAAAATTGGCCGATGAAGAAATTACCATCGATTTCCAATGTCTCCCATGTTAATAAGACGGAATTTTATTTTAAAGTTTTAATTTGATTTATTCATATTTATTTATTACTATGGAATCTAACTAATTGAGATTGTTATTTTTCATCATTTAAATATGTAAAAAAAAATTATTTAAAATTTAATTATGAAAAAGTTATTATTCAAATATTAGATTAATCTAATATCGTACAATAAAAATAATTAAAACATGTTATGATTGGTGACAATGACGACAAGTAATAGTAATTGTGGATAATGATTAAAAATAGTATTGGCTAACGACATAGTCATGGTTAATAACTATTGATGGCAATCTGAGTTACACATTGTCGAAAAATTATACTAAGGGTATAATTAAAAAGATTACAAAGAAGCAGAAGAGAACGACTAGATTTCAAGTTTGTAAATATATATAATTATACTAAAAAAGATCCCAAATAAAAAAGAAAAAAATGATCACATCTCAAGTTTTCAGTAGTTCTAATATTACCTACTTTTTTCTCTATGAAATTTATTTTTAATATTTAACTTTCCGAAGTTCACATATATTGATTTCTTAATGAATTTCATATTTAACCTAAATATTTCCATAGCTTCTTTTCTATTAAATTATGTGATTAATAAAAAAACTCCTTTTATTAAAGTAATTATTAATATTAGTATGTAACTTTATTTTAATTCCTTTCATAACCGCGTGAAGCGCAGCCAAGTACACTAGTTATCAATATATTTAGGAAAAAAGAATAAATATATCGAGGTGTTACAATATCTCTCCCTTGGAAACATTCGTCTTCGAATAAGATCACACTAAGAAGAACATTGGTGGGAAGTATCTAACAACTCAATCTCAAGCACACAACATGAAATCAACATAAACTCAAATTGGTAGTCTTTACCGGCAAGAAATGGGCCGATTTAGTTCTCCAATCTATAATCACCCAAATCGAATTATGTTGTCCGCGAGATCGCGGCAAGCCAGTGATGAATTCCATATTAATCATCTCCCACTTCCATTCTGGAAGAGCTATGTTCTGAGCCACACCACCGGGTCTTTGGTGTTCTACCTTGAATTGTTGGAAATTTGGGCACTTAGCAACAAACTCTGCAGTGCACCTCTTCATACTACTACACTAATAAACTTCTCTCAAGTCATGGTACATTTTTATGGAACCGAGATGGATTGAGTATCGAGAACTATGAGCTTTTGCCATGATCCTCTCTTAGAGCTCATCCACCTTTGGTACACACAATCTACATTGATACCTCAATACACCATCTCCCCCTTGTTCAAAAGTCATTACCTTTTGCTTATGAACATTTGCCTTTAGTTCAAGTAAAAGAGAGTCCTTATCTTGTTTCTCCTTCACTTCAGACACTAGTGATGATTCAGCCTCATTCATCACCACAACTCCGCCTTTACTGGAATCTAACAAGCGCACTCCTAAACGAGCAAGTATGTGCACCTTCTTAGCCAATTCTTTCTTGCCTTCCTCAACACGACAATATTTCCCATGGATAACCTGCTCAAAGCATTAGAAACTGTCACGACCTAGGGGTACATCCTATATGTAACATGGCGTATAAGACCACGAAAGGCCTAACACAATCCCCTTAGGATATCATAACATAAAGCAATAGAAATGATGCAGAAATTTAAAACATTTTCCATACAATCGAAGTCATTTATAAAAGCAAGCGAAAGTCTATAACAATTTGTCTCAAAACATTTAATACAACTTTGAATAACTCTTGGGACACAACCCATACAATAGTCTAAAACATAAAATAAAGGCATAAAGGTAACCTCGATGCTATGAGGACTCACCAAATCTTCAACTCCTTTGCACTTCTAGGAACCTAACCTCAAGATGGAACTCAAGATTGACGGACCCTACATTTGATAAGAATGTAGGTAAAAGTATGCGTTAGTACAAAATTTACTAAATATGTTAGCTAGCATAACATCATAAGAGCCTAACAAAAGTGTTAGCCAACATAAGACATAAGTCATAAGCATAAGAGATAATAACATAAGCATAATCATAATCTCCAACATAGACATCATATAAGCATTAGTCAACATAAACCATAGTCTGTACACATAGTCAATAGTTAGATTTTCATATCATAAGGAAACCTCTTCATAAGTAACCTCCAAGTATACTTGTGCAATGCATGAATAAGACCCCATAATCCCATTAATGCTAAGTATCCCCTTTGGCCATCATAATCATACTTACCATCTCATGGTCTCATGTTTAGCTTAATTCTTACAGACAAGGTAATCTGTCACCTTTAGTCAATCATAGCATGGAAGGCAATTACGACAACAATCCAAACTAAGCATACAACATATAAGAGCAACACCTCATAATTAGCTTTAAGTCCTACTTTGTGCAATGCATGGATAAAACCCCATAATCCTACCCATACTAAGTACTCCTTTAGGCCATCATGCATATTGATCATCTCTTTGATCTCATACTTAGCTCATCATGAAAGACAAGGGGAATCACCTCTAGTCATACATATCATAGAATCATAAAGACAGGGGAATCACCTCTAGTCATACATATCATGGAATCATAAATACAAGGGGAGTCACATCTAATCATACATATCATGGAATCAAAAAGACAATGGGAATCACCTCTATTCATACATATAATGGAAGACCTATCAAGCTACAATCCATACAATTCATTGCTCATGACATAATTCATATAAGTAATCATATGTATTCACATCCATGTTCATTTTAATAAGATATAGGTGTTCACCTTCATATCCATTTTAGTAAAATATAGGTATTCACCTCCATATCCATTTTAGTAAGATATATGTATTCGCCTCATATCCATTTTTGGGTGTAATGTAGATATTCGCCTCCACATTACCATATGAGGATCAGATGTAATCGCCTCTATGATTAACATAAAGGCTAATAGGTAATCACCTCTTGCCCTGGGAGTCATACATATATAAAGGGTAATCACCTCACACTCCTCATATCATGACATGAGTAATCACCTCATGTTTATCTAATTAGGAATAAGGGAACTCACCTCACATTCCTCTTATGTGAACTTCTTTAGGGGACTCACCACAACCTCAACACATTTCATAGTCCTTGGACTTTGATTCATTTTAGGTGAGAATATCCTTTCAACCTGGAATCATTCTGTGTGAGAGAACATTTCATATCATATCATATTCATGCATGACTCTATATATGAGAATGTCCTTTCAAAACCACAACAACATGTTATGATCATAGACATTTCACTCTCAAAGTGTTCATAAATCATGTACATAGATTCATAAAACATGCATCATATCATATGATGCCCTCTTAGGGTCAAAGCTCATATCAAATCTACAAATCTAGAATTACTACATTAGACACGGATTCCATCATAACTCAAGTGATTCTATCACTTCATACAGTCTATTATTCATAAGGTAGATTAGGTAGGTAAAGGCCTTCCACCACAAATCTATCTATTAGTCTTCTAGTCTCATATGGATTTTACTCTCAAGCCTTAACCTACATATTAATCTTATTAGCTTTACTCTCAAAGACCTAGTGATCAACATTCACGACTACAAGCCTTACTCTCAAAGATTTACCTATTACAATCATCATACATAGCTAGATCACAAGATAATCTAGTCACAAGTTTCATCTTTAAGCGATTCTAGTCTTTAATTCATCATAAGGGCTCAATCTCATTCATTACTAGTCAATATCCATCATATAGTCTCTAATATAATTCAATTCATGTCTATATACTTTCATTATTAAACAATTACTACAAACATAATCAATTCTAGAAGATCACCTATGAATCCTCAACTTCACTTCACAAGGAAAAAACCCACATTCTTCAATGTCATCAATTAGACTAGGGTTATTCATGGAAAACATGTAATATCATTATAATATCATGATTCACTACTAATTCAACCATAAACAATCATTATCCAAGCATTCAGATTCATAGTCAACTAAACCCACAATATATGAAGGAACCCTAACTTGAATTGGGCGTTCATCGTCACAATTCGGGGAAATATAGGGGGCTCCATGGATGGAAGAATTCATGGACCACGGGGTCTTGGAAGAATTCTTCTTCCTCTTATTCCTCCTCCACCTCCTCTTCTTCTTCTTTTTCTTCTTCTTCTTCTTCTAGAGAGAGGATTTCTTGAAGGGAATTGGGTTCTTTCTGGGGTCTTGGAAGAATGCCTTAATTGACTTAGTTCAGGGGTCTAATAGTTATATATAGTAGGTCTAATGCCTCACCCACGAGACCACGCCCACAAACAGTGGGTGGGTCCACGGGGCATTCTGGTCCTTTGTGGGTGGTGGCCTGCAATTCCTCATTTGGGGTCCTGACCCACGACCCTTTTCCACGAGGCGTAGGTTCATCTACTAGGCATGAGTCTCATCTATAATTGGACTGTTTGGACAGTTTCTAGGAGGTGTGCTAGGGTCCTCCTTAAGGACCCTTGGTTGGTCCTTGGGAGGTCGTACCTTGATGTTAAGCTCCAAAACCCTTCATTCTAAGTACTGGAATTCATATTTATGACTCTAACCCTTACGTCAAACTCTAAAACTCTCACGTAAAGCTCTAGTTGACCTACTAAACTACGGGGTGTTACAATATCTCTCCCTTGGAAATATCCGTCCTTGAATAACACTCTAGGCACTTCATAAGGTTACGACTCTAGACTAGCAACCCATCATGCATGCAACTTGTCTAACTGCACACAAGCAAGATGAGAAACTTCATCCTCCATGCTAAACAAACTCAATGCAAGACAAGGAAGTAAGAACTGCATCTAATAACCCATAATGCAAGATTTCTCATAACTAGTCATGTTCAAGGAGGAACTACCATCTCCTAGTCATAACATGTTCAACATACACTCATAGAGCTTCATATGCAATTTACTCTCAAAAAACATTTATTCAAGGAAGAATCTCTGAACTCCAACTAAGGCATGCTCAAATTTTCATCTCATGAAGTCAAATAGGCAACTTATACTCAATGCACTACAACATAAGGAAAATACTTCACATAAAACTCATTTTCTTTTAAATCACAAGCTTTCATGAACATGCATCATATAAGGAAAACATGGCAACACATAAACACACAATGACCTTGCTATGTAAGCACACCACTCCCCCTTGGGAGTAAAGCAATACAGACTCTTTTAAACATCCTTCATATTAAAGACAACTTTTAAGTCTAACGTATCAATTCACAAAAGACCAAATAATACCAGAATCTAACAAAGCATAAAACACATACCGGTAGTCACATCCGGAGGACACTCTTATTCCCCTCTAGTTTGGAGAGAATAAAACCTATTTTTTCTTTGGAGTACTAACACCTGAACCAATTGGACCGGACGAAGGGTAGGGTTGAGACCTACAACGACTATCTCTCTCATTTCTAAAAATTGTAGGGCAATGCCTAATCTTGTGGCCTAACTTACCACAACCAAAACAAATATTGGAACCCGCTAAGGACTCACCTTCATGCCTTCTATCACACTTACTACATCCCGGTAATAGAATCTCACTACTATCATCTTGAGACTTAGGGTTAGACAACCTCTTTTGGTTGAAGTTAGGAAACTTGAGGGACATTGCCCTAGGAACTTTTGTCTAAATCTAGGGTGACCTTGATCATCGAATCTTGTGTTAGAGAAGTTTCTATCTCCGGTTCTAGCCCTCTTTGCTTCTTAATCTTTCTCTTATGTGAGTTTTGACTCCTCCATTTATTGGGCATACACCATAAGACGTGAGATATCCATATCATGAAGGGTTATTGTTGTACGACATTCTTTTTCAACTATGTCGGACACACCCATCAAAAACCTACTCATTATATCCCTCGAATCTGACACCATAGATGGAGCATACTTAGATAGTTGGGTGAATTTCAATGAATACTCCCTAACACTCATGCTACCTTGCTTAAAGTTAATGAATTCTTCTATCTTAGCTTCCCTCAACTCTCAGGGAAAGAACATATCAAGGAATGCTAGTTTGAACACTTCCCACTCTATTGGGCCCACTCCTATCGGCCTAGCATCTTTCCATTGCTCATACCATATTTGAGAAACATCTTTCAATTGGTAAGCCGATAGTTCCGATTTTTCTACCAAAGTCACCCCCATAATATACAACACCTTATAAACCCCATCTATAAACTCTTTAGGATCCTCTTCCACTTTGAAGCCATAAAACTCTGAAGGGTTCATCTTGATAAAATTCCTCACTTTTGAAGTGATCGTACCCACATTTGGGTTCACGGGGGCTACCACCTCGATATTGGCTTGGGTCGTCATGACTTGGGCTTGAGTTGTCATAGCTTGGGCCAACATTTGGAAAGCCGACCTAACCTCCTCATCTGACATAGCCAAATGATCAACGAAGCTTGAGGAGGTTGAGAAGGAACTTGGGGAGGAACCTCTTGGTCCACATTGTCTTCCTCATCCCGCATAGCATTTGCCCATGTATTAGCCATATCCTGAAAACTATAGGGCACGAATTAAGAGAAAGACCTACTAGAGCTAAATTCTATGGTACGACTTAGAGAATGAAGAAGTGAACTTTCCTACTCAACTAATAGCTTCCTATTCATAAATGTGGCGCGCTTCACACTTATAAAAAAACTCTACTAGACGTGGTTTTGAGACAATCCTAGAATCATTCTAAACCTTATGCTCTAATTGCCAAGTTTGTCACGACCCAGAGGTACACCCTAGATGGCTACTAGACCCCGAAAGGCCTAACACAAGCCACTTAGAATATCATAACATAAAGTAAATAGAATTGATGCGGAAATTTTAAAACTTTTTCCATACAATCGAAGTCTTCATAAAAGAAAGTGGAAGTTTATAACACTTTGTCTCAAAGCATCTAATACAACTTTGAATATCTCTTGGGACACAACCCATACAATAGTCTAAAACATAAAACAAAGATAGAACGGTAATGATGGATTTATCCTCGATGCTACAAGGACTCACCAAATCTTCAACTCATTTGCACTTCTAGGAACCTAACCTCAAGATGGAACTCAAGATCGCTGGACCTTACATTTGATAAGAATGTAGGCAAGAGTATGCGTTAGTACAAAATGTACTAAATATGTTAGATAGCATAACATCATAAGAGAATAACAAAAACGTTAGCCAACGTAAGACATAAGTCATAAGCATAAGAGATAATAACATAAGCATAAGAATAATCTCCAACATAGACATCATATAAGCATTAGTCAACATAAACCATAGTCCATACACATAGTCAATACTTAGATCTTCATATCATAAAGGAACCTTTTCATAAGTAACCTCCAAGTATACTTGTGCAATGGATGAATAAGACCCCATAATCCAATTCATGCTAAGTATCCCATTTGGCCATCATAATTATACTTACCATCTTATGGTCTCATGTTTAGCTTAATTATCATAGACAATGGAATCTATCACCTTTAGTCAATAATAGCATGGAAGACAACTATGGCAAGAATTCAAACTAAGCATACAACATATAAGAGCTACACCTCATAATTAGCTTCAAGTCATACTTTGTGCAATGCATGGATTAAACCCCATAATCCTACTCATACTAAGTACTCCTTTAGGCCATCATGCATATTGATCATCTCTTTGATCTCATATTACCTCATCATGAAGGACAAGTGGAATCACCTCTAGTCATACATATCATGGAATCATAAAGACAAGGGGAATCACCTCTAGTCATACATATCATGGTATCATAAAGACAATTAGAATCACCTCTAGTCATACATATCATGGAAGGCCTATCAAGCTACAATCCATAAAATTCATCATTCATGACATAATTCATATAAGGAATCATAGGTATTCGCCTCTATGTTCATTTTAATAAGATATAGGTATTCACCTCCATATTCATTTAAGTAAGATATAGGTATTCACCTCCATATCCATTTTAGTAAGATATAGGTATTCGCCTCCATATCCATTTTAAGGTGTCATGTAGGTATTCGCCTCCACATCACCACATAAGGATTATAGGTAATCGCCTCCATGATCAACATAAAGGCTAATGGGTAATCACCTCTTGCCTTGGGAGTCATACATACATAAAGGGAAAGGGTAATCACCTCACACTCCTCATATAATGACATGGGCAATCACCTCATGTTTATCTAATTAGGAATAAGGAAACTGACCTCACATTCCTCTCATATACTATGGCATCGTCTAAAAATTAATAGTGAACTAGCTTTGCCAACAATTTCAAGGTCACATATCATTTGTGGTGGAGTGGAATTTTTTGACTCTTGAAAAAAGGACGACCCAAATAAAAACTAACGACCTTGAATCAAGAAGGTTATCAACGAATTAAGATGAGAAAACTAGAAGAACGAAGCACCAAAAGATTCGTACTCAAAACAAACTAAGTAACAAAAGTAGAAAAATTACTTGTTGTTCCTTAATTTAAGGATAAAAAATGGTTTGATGATTAAAAAATAGTTAACAAGTAATTAAAGATGTTAATTAATTGTTAAATAGTTGAGAAATAGAAGAAAAATGAGTTTAGAAGAAGAAGAAGTGAATTTGGACACTCGAAAAAATATTTAGGGCAAAAAAACTCCCATACTTACCCAAATTTTAAGGCTGAAATCAATGTCCTGCTCTCTAAATTTGTACCCCACGCGTTGTAGGTGATAGTTGTACCTCTCTATATAGTAGTCACAGCTGAGCTGTCGTTGACGTGGTTATTGTGTTGCTGCTGCGTTGGCAGTTAACTTTGTTGACTACTGATGAGGTTGTCCAGGTGGAATTCATTTTTTTTGGAAATTTAATTTTTTTTTTACTTTGATTTTTATTCAAATCTCCACAAATGGACCATTAAACACTTTGAACAACTTTGACTTGAGAATATATGGATCAAATGTACTTTATTTCTTCTTCTTCTTCAAGAACAACTTGAAGATATCAGGAACACACACTAAATCCCAACACACTCAAATCAACTCGAAATTAGCTCAAAATTTAGGATTTTCTTCCCTTCATCTTAGAGAACAAAGCTCAATAATTATTAACCTCCAACTTCTCCTCAATCAAAAGACACACTTTCAAAATTTAAAAAGTTTAAAAAGCTTGAAACTCTCCAACGGTAACTTCACTTCTACAACTTCAAATTAAATAAAATTTAAAACCTAGACCCAAAAAACACTAGAGAACAAGGATTTAGCTTCAAAAACAATAAATAGATTTTTTGGAACACTAGAGAACAATGACGATTTTATGATTTTTTTTTTGTAAACTAAGATAGATTTGTTGGAACAAACCTAAACCTAAGCTCTGATACCAAATGATAAGAATGAAAGAAGCAATTGAAAGAAATAAGAAAACATATGTGGAACTATCAAAATTTAATCGAATTTATGAGCAACAAAGGAATTTATACCTGTAATGACCGGGTTTTGTCGTTATAGAAATGCCAACATGGGAAAAATTGGGCCGGAAAAACTTTTTTGTAGTACTAGGATTTTCCCAACCTTGTCCAAATTTGGAGGAAACTAGAGTCATCAAGGTGTAGGGAAATATGGTAGCAATCTGGTGGAGTAGATGGGATTTTGATTGCATGAATGGATAAATAACTTGTTAAGGATTTCGTACGATTTTACATAATCGAATTTGGATAAATAGATCTCCGGGAATTGATTTTGGCGTTAAGGGCATTTTCTAAGAGTAGTGGGTTGAGGGTGTGTTGTAAAAAAAGGGAATTAAAATTTTCCCTCTGAACTCTCTGGTTCGGAAAATGCCGCTGCAGCAGGATTCCTGCTGCTACAGCGGGATCCCTGCCGTTGTAGCGGATAAAACGGGGTTTCGGAGTTATGAGACTTTTGAGATTTTAAAGGGGATCATTGGTTCAAAAACTGCCACTGTAGCGGGGCAGTGGGGAATTAACCGTAAATAAATCCCCTAAAAACCCATATTTGATATTTTTCAACTTTTTGGGTTAAAGAACGACCCATGGGCTATTCCAACTCGTTTTCCACCATTCTCGAAGCTAAAGGCAAGCTTTTCTCTCCCCAAATTCATTTTTCGATCCGTAAAATGTTATAGAATGGGTTAATGTTGATGGGAAAGGAATTCTTGATGAATCTTATGGTGGAATAAACTCTAAATTGACTAGTTGAGTAATGGGTTTTGAACTAGGGTTCGTAGTTTGTTAGTACTCTGGAAATTTAGTGTTTCTTTATTGATTCCCGTATATAATTGTTGTTTGTAGACCACGAACAAGCAGAATGAATTTGAAAAGGGAAGGATCAAGTTTCTTAGGGTTTCAAATTTGTTTTGAGGTAGGTAATTGTTGTGATTCTATGATGTGTGGTATATGCGTATCTTGCTTCCGTAACTTAAAATGCCTTAGTTTTTAGATTGTTTCCTTTAGTTGGATGGTAGTAGTGGTTCTCCCACCGAGCTGTTAGTGTGAGTGTCAATCACGACGGTTTGGGTCGTAACAAAGTTGGTATCAGAGCCTAGGTTCGTTGATCTCGATATACCGAAATGAGTCTAATAGAGTCTCGCGAAACGGTACGGGGATGCCTTTACTTTTCTTCGAGAGGTTATAGGACTTTAGGAAATCTCCATCTCTCTTGTTTTCTTCGTGTTATGACTTGATTCCAATTGGTATCTGTTGATTCAAATTGGAATCTAACTTCTTTCACTCTTCTATCTGTAGATGGTTAAAACTAGGTATAACGACGTTAGGCCCGTAGCTCCTGCTAATGCTCCAACTGAGGAAACCGCAGCGAGAGGTCGCAGTCGTGGCAAAGGTAGAGGGAGAGCTAGGGGAAAAGGCTGTGGAAGGGTGGCGCCTGTTGTGAATGAGGAGCCAATCAACAATGTTTCGGTGAATGAGAACCCTTCGGTATATAATGAGGAGATAGAAGAGGAAGTAGAATTTGAGAATGTTGAGGAGGTTGAAGATGAGGAAGGAGTGCAGGCTGAGCCTACAGGAACCCCTCCCATTGATCCAGCAGATCATGTCATTTTTTAAGGGGTTGACTGGTTCAGGATGGATTCCACCTACTTAAGCAACTTGAGCTCATGCTAACCCTTCTGTTGCTAATACTGCACCTAGGGCGGGTAAAAATAAAGTTAGTGATGCCTTCTTCAGTCTTTTATTGGGTTCCTTAATGACCGAGAATAAGCATGACATGTTGACCAAGTTTTTGAAACTTAAGCCTCAAGTATTCCTTGGTTCTGAGACTGAAGATGCATATGAATTCATCTTAGACTATTCTGAGAGGATGCATAAATTAGGTATTATTCACCAACATGGGATTGAGTTCGTGTCTTTCCAGTTTCAAGGTGAGGCCAAGCAATGGTAGAGAGATTATATGGAATGCAAATCCTCTAAATAACATCTACTCAGTTAGACCCAATTTCATGCTCTATTTCTGGAGAAGTATGTGCCTAGGACTTTGAGAGACTGCAAGAAGGATGAGTTCATGGCATTAGAGCAGGGTAGTATGTCTGTGGCTGCTTATGAGGCCAAGTTCCATGTTTTATCCAGATATGCTACACAGTTGGTTACTACTAAATATGAGAGGATTTAGTTGTTTATTAGAGGTTTGGATTCTGAGTAACAAGTATTGTCTGTCCACATGACTTCTGTAAGAACAAGTTTTAATGAGGTGACTGATTATGTCAAGAAAGTGGAGGGGGTGAAGCGAGACGGTCAAGCTAAGGCGGTGGCTAAAAGGGCCAAGAATGCTGGAAATTTTCAAGGTTCCTATGCTAGGGGATTCGGACGACCAACATTAGCGGCCAAGCCAATTCAGTCTGTCATGCCCGCCTCTACAGGTAACTATTCTGGGACTCCATCTAACAATTTTCTAGCTAGTCAAAGTACGGTACATGTGACGGACAATAGACCATTTGGTGATCGCATTTGTTTTAACTGCGGGGAACTTGGGCACATGAGGAGAGACTGTCCACAACCGTGTATGTTTAAGTCCGGGTAACAGCCTTCTCGAGCAATTGTACCCATGGAGAATGGTAATAATAGTAGAGGATGTCCACAAGGTGTACGATGAGGTAATCAGCGAGGTCGTTGAGGTAGAGGAAATAGGAACGGAGGTAGAGGAAATGCGCAACCAGGCAGGGAGATGGCTCGTAGGGATGATAGAGCTCAGTGTTATGCCTTTCCGGGCAAAAATGAGGCGGAGGCGTCTGATGCAGTGATCACAGGTACTATTCTTGTCTGTGATCGGATGGCTAATATGTTATTTGATCCGGGTTCTACTTATTCTTATGTGTCTGTGAGTTTTGCCTCTTATTTTAAAATGATTTGTGAAATTCTTGATGCCCCATACATGTTTCTACCCCGGTTAGAGAGTCAATCATAGTCACCATGTCTATTGTGCATGACCCATTTTGTTTATGGGATTCCAAACTTAGGCTGATTTGGTGATTTTGGATATGACTGACTTTGACATATTCTTAGGCATGACTTGGTTGTCTCCCTATTATGCGGTGCTTAATTGTAATGCTAAGTTTGTGACTCTAGAAATTTCAGGAAGGGAAAGTTAGAGTGGGAAGGGGTGTACAAGCCTAAGCAAACGAAGATTATATCCTCCATCCAGCCTAGTAAATTGGTAGAACAAAGTTGTTTAGCTTACTAGGCTCATGTTAGGGATGTTGAAGTTGAAGCTCCATCCATTGGATCTATTCCTGTGGTGTCTGAGTTTAGTGAAGAATTTCCCAATGACTTGCCTGGCATGCCTCCGGATAGAGACATAGATTTTTGTATTGATTTAGAGCCTGATACTCATCTCATCTCTATCCTTCCGTATCGCATAGCTCCGACAGAATTGAAGGAGCTTAAGGCTCAAATCCAAGAGCTTCTTGATAAGGGATTTTTTCATTCTAGTTCTTCCCCATGGGGTGCTCCGGTTGTATTTGTTAAGAAGAAGGATGGTAGTATGAGCATGTGTATGAATATCGGTAATTGAATAAGGTCACTATTCGGAATAGATACCCCTTGCCTAGAATAGATGACCTTTTTGATAAATTGCAAGGTACATCAATCTTTTCCAAGATTGATTTAAGATTCGGGTAGCATCAATTAAAAATTAGGCTTGCAGATGTACCCAAGACGACCTTTAGGACTTGTTATAGGCACTATGAATTTTTGGTGATGTCATTTGGGTTGACTAATGCGCCTGCAGCCTTTATGAGCTTGATGAATGGGGGTATTCAAGCCATTTCTTGATTCTTTTGTGATAGTTTTTATTGATGATATTTTGGTTTATTCAAAAAGTGAAGAAGAGCATGCAAACCATCTTCATACAATTTTGGGTATTCTTGTGAAGCAGAAGTTATATGCAAAAAAATTCAAGTGTGAATTTTGGTTGAAGTCTGTGGCATTTTTGGGGATGTAGTGTCAAAGGAAGGGGTAAGGGTAGACTTCCAAAAGCTTAAGACTCTTTTTTGGGGATGAAAAATGTGAGGAGAGCTTCCAAAAGCTTAAGACTCTTTTGACCACCGCGCCCATCCTAGCATTATCGGTTGAGGGTAAGGACTTTATTGTTTATTGTGATGCTTCACATTCTGGTTTGGGTGCTGTGTTGATGCAGGATAAGAATGTCATAGCTTATGTCTCACGTCAATTGAAGGTGCATGAGAAGAATTATCCCACTCACGATTTGGAGTTGGCGGTAGTGGTATTTTCTCTCAAGATCTGGGGACATTATCTTTATGGCGTTAAGTGTGAGATATTTACTGATCATCGTAGTTTGCAGCATGTGTTCACTCAAAAGGATTTGAATTTGAGACAGCAAAGATGGATGGAGTTACTCAAGGATTATGATGTGACCATTCAATACCATCCGAGTAAGGCTAATGTTGTGGCAGGCACTTTGAGTCGAAAAACGGCGAGTATGGGTAGTTTAGCTTACTTGCGTGTAACCAAGCGACTTTTGGCCAAGGAAATTCAGACCTTAGAGTCGAAGTTCGTGCAATTGGGCATTTCTGAGAGAGGTGGATTTCCAGCTAGTATTGAAGCTAGGTCTATGTTCATAGTGGAAATCAAGATCAAGCAATTCGAAGATGAAGATTGAAAGAAGATTAGCACAAAGATTGAGGTAGGCAAGTCTCAAAGAGCCACTCTAGATACGGATGGGGTACTCAACTACAAGGGTAGAATATGTGTTCCACGAGTGGAGGATTTGATTCCAAGGTTATTGGTGGAAGCTCATGGCTCGCGTTACTCTATTCATCCGGGTGTGACCAAGATGTATAAGATTAGAAGCAAATTTATTGGTGGCCGGGTATGAAGAGAGATGTCGCGGAATTCGTGGCAAAGTGTCAGAATTGTCAACAAGTAAAGTATGAGCATCAACGGCCTGTGGTTTACTTCAAAGGATGCTAATTTCGGAATGGAAATGGGAGAGGATAACCATGGATTTTGTGGTTGGCCTTCCCAAGACCTTAGGGAAGTTTTATTCTATTTGGGTGGTGGTTGATAGATCGACTAAATCATCCCACTTTATTCCGGTAAGAATAGATTATAATGTTGAACAATTGTCTAAGATTTATGTAAAAGAGATAGTGAGGTTGCATGGAGTGCCCCTTTCCATCATCTCATATCGTGGTAGCCTTTTCACTTCCAAGTTTTGGAGGAAGTTGCATGATGAATTGGGCACACAACTCACTTTTAGTACAACATTCCATCCCCAGACAGATGGACAATCAGATAGGACTATTTAAGTGCTGGAAAACATGTTGAGAGCTTGTGTAATTAACTTTGAAGGGCATTGGGATAAATTCTTACCACTATGTGAGTTCTCTTATAACAATAGTTATCACTCAAGCATTGATATGGCACCATTTGAGGCGTTATATGGAAGAGGATGTAGATCCATAGGTTGGTTCGAGTCCGGAGATGTGAAACCTTTGGGGGTCGACTTAGTAAGGGATGCTCAAGATAGGGTGAGGAGCATCCAAGCTAAACTTCTGCCGCGTAGAGTAGACAAAAGAAGTATGTGAATCACCAGGTGAGATACATGGAATTTCAGACGGGCAAGAATGTTCTTCTTAAGGTATCACCCATGAAAGGGGTGATGAAATTTGCTAAGAGGGGTAAGTGGAGTCTGCGATATATTGGTCCATTTGAGATTCTTAAAAGTGTAGGACCGGTGGCGTATAGATTGGCGCTACCTCCTAATTTATCCGGTGTACATCTCGTATTTCATGTGTCTATGTTGAAGAGATATCATGGTGATGGTGACTATATCATTAAGTGAGACTCAATAGTGCTAGACAAAGACCTCCAATATGAGGAGGAACCAATTGCTATTCTTGATCGTGATGTTCGTAAGTTGAGGACTAAGGAGATTAAGTTCATGAAGGTTCAATGGAACCATCGTCCAGTTGAGGAATCTACTTGGGAAACCGAGAAGGATATGCGAGACAAGTATCCACAATTGTTCAATGAATCAGATACTACCTTATTTCTTTCCTAGCCTACTTTTCCTTAGTTGATCACTTGGGGACGAGTGATGGGTAAATTGGTATCTATTGTAACAATCGAGTTTTGTCGTTATAGAAATGCCAACGAGGGAAAAATCGGGCCAGAAAAACTTTTTCGTAGTACTAGGATTTTTCCAACGTTGTCCAAATTTAGAGGAAACTGGAGTCATTAAGGTGTAGGGAAATCTGGTAGCAATCGGGTGGAGTAGATGGGATTTTGATTGCATGAAGGATAGATAACTTGTTAAGGATTCCGTACTGCTTTACAGAATCGAATTTGGATAAATAGATCTTCGGGAACTGATTTTGGCGTTAAGGGCATTTTTTGAGTGTAGTGGGTTGAGGGTGTGTTGTAAAGAGGGAGAATTTAAATTTCCCCTCGGAACTCTATGGTTCGAAAAATGCCGCTACAGCGGGATCCCTGCCGCTGTAGCGGATGGAACGGGGTTTCATAGTTATGAGAATTTAGGGATTTTAAGGGGGATCACTGGTTCAAAAGTTGTCGCTGCAGCGGGATGGTCGCCGCTGCAGTGGGGTAGTGGGGAATTAATCGTAAATAAAACCCCTAAAAACCCATATTTGGTTTTTTTTTTTTTGACCTTTTGAGTTAAAGAACAACCCCCTGGGCTATTCCAACTCATTTTCCACCATTCTTGAAGCTAGAGGTAAGCTTTTCCCTCCCCAAATTCGGTTTTCGATCCGTAGAACATTATAGAATGGGTTAATGTTGATGGGGAAGGAATTCTTGATGAATCCTATGGTGGAATAAACCCTAAATTGACTAGTTGAGTCATGGGTTTTAAACTAGGGTTCGTAGTTTGTTAGTATTTCGGGAATTTAGTGTTTCTTTATTGATTCCCGTATATGATTGTTGTTTGTAGACCACGAACAAGCGGAACGAATCCGGAAAGGGAATGATCAAGTTTCTTAGGGTTTCAAGCTTGTTTCGAGGTAGGTGATGGTTGTGATTCTATGATGTGTGGTATATGCTTATCTTGCTTCCGTAACTTAAAATACCTTAGTTTTTAGATTGCTTTAGTTGGATGGTAGTAGTGGTTCTCCCACCGAGTTGTTAGTGTGGGTGTCAATCACGACGGTTTGGGTCGTGACAATACCTTTACCTCTCAATTGAATCCGATCAAACAACAATAACCCAAACTCAAATAAAAACAAGAAAATCAAATTGAATCCACAAAGAGAGTAACTCGATGATCCATTAAGCTAGAAGAAGTTAACTATCAATTCTAAGAGTTAACCACTAATTACTCACTAATTTCTTAAGGGAATTAAACTAACACTAAATTAGCAACTACAATTTGAGAGCATTCAATTTCAACATTCAACATTCAACATACTTAGTCTAAGTCTTCCAAAATGAAAAAAGACTAATATACCTATACTAAGGAAATAAAGAATACACTTATTTGACAATTTACCCTTAATGAGATAAGGGCCTTGTTTGGTTGTCTTCTTTTATGAATCCTTAAATTCATGAGATGACCATTTGCACACATGACCACTTTCTTCCTTCTCTTCACTTTGATGGACCTTTAACACATTATTTGTCTTTATTTGGTGTCCATCAAGCTCATCTAAAGCTTTCACATGATCTATGTTGTCTATGACATTATCAAAAAACCTTAAAGTCTTTAATCTCCAAAAACCTCAAATACAACACTATTTCTAGTAAACGATGATGTTCTTATATTCTTCATATCATTTAGCCTTAATATTCTCGACAACGGTTTTGTACTCTTCAAGTCGAAATATTAATTCAAACAAAGTGTTTAGTAAATTGGTGAAGTTTTTAAATATGTCACGCCTCGAGGCTACCCCCCCCCCCCCGATGTAAACACGAGACCTAGGATCATGAGTGACCCCAAGCTAACCCTGAAGCAGGCGTATCATAAGCATACTAAAACAATTTGAATAGAGAGATATTATGCGGAAGCTAAAATAGTGGTAAACTGAAAGTGGGGAATACCTAACTAGTCTGAATATATGAAAATGTACTAAGAGTTTAATAACAACTGAAAGATCAAACTCAAATCTAAAGCTGAATCTAATACTATGTCTGAAAAGCCTCTATTGACTAGAGTTGCTGGGACATGCCCCAGCTAACTCTAGCAAAACTGAAAACGAAAATAAAAGACTGAGTATTAAAGACATGTATGTTGTCCTCGAAGTATGAGGACTCACCACTGAAGCTGTGGAATACGGGTTGAGAATCGAGCTATGCGTGATCTGGATGCTGAATACCTGAACCTACATCATGAAAGGATGTAGCGTAGAGTATGCATCAGTACTCAGAATGTATTGAGCATGCAGGATATAGATAATAGCTAAACAAAGTATAAAAGTTGAACAAACATTACTGAGCAGTTCTTCTCATGGACCTTAAGTTGTCTAGAAGCATAAGCTATGACCTTACCTCGTTGCATCAACACACAACCTAGGCCGACCCTGGATGTATCACAATAAATCACATAACCGTCTCACCATCTGATAGATTCAAGACAGGAGTTGTAGTCAACCTAGTCTTCAGTTCTGAGAAACTTTTCTCGCACTCATCTGACCACTGAAATTTGATTTTCTTCTTAAGTTAACTTGGTCAATGGGAAAGCAATGGATGAAAATCCTTCAACAAGCCTCCTGTAATAACCAGCCAAACCCAAGAAACTTCTGATATCTGTTGGAGAGGTGGGTCTGGGCCATTGTTTCACTGCCTCTATTTTCTAAGAATCCACTTTGATTCCTTTGCTAGATACCACATGACCAAGGAAAGCGACTGACTGTAACCAGAATTCACATTTGTTGAACTTAGCGAATAACTGACGATCCTTGAGAGTTTGCAAAACAACTCTCAGATGAGTCGCATGCTCCTCCTCGTTCTGAGAATATATGAGGATATCATCAATAAAGACAATAACGAACAAATCCAAATATTGTTTGAACACCCTGTTCATTAAGTCCATGAAAGTTGCAGGAGCCCATTATTAATTTTGCTATCGATAAATAAAGCACATAATATTGAAAAGAGTTAAAGGGAAATTAGTAAAAAAAATAATTTTTATTTATAATTTCTTGATGGGGCATCTAACGGAAAAAATGGACAAGTAATATGAGACAAAGAGAGTGAAACTTAGGAATTAGGATGTTGAAATCTTCTCAAGCCGAAAATCGAACCAAATTGTAAAAAGAGTCAAATCGGAAAAAAAATCTGACTATACATTAGTTTGAGGAATAGTTTGATTTTAACTAAAAAAATCAACTCAAGACCAAGCCAACCAACATTATATACATAATTTTAAAATTTTATTCTATACATAAGAATATTTATTTTGATATAATTTCTAAATATTTCTTATACTTTTTTCATAGTTTTTATCTTTGTAACATATTATTTCCAGTTTGAAACCTAAAATTTTGAACAGTCCATAAATGTTAGTAACTCTAATAAAGCATAAATCAAAATCAACTTAATACTAATGCTAACAAAAAAAAATCAATTCAACACTAAGGATGACAATAATGTTGAATATTTGTTCTTTAGTTTTGTATTAGTTTAGACAATTAAAATACATAAGTTAATTTTAATTTTCTAAAAATATTTAGTCATATAATTAATTAATACTTACAAGACTTATTTTAACATGATTTAGTACTTTTAAATTATGATCATTTTCATTATGACTTATTAATTTGCAATATAACATACAATTTCATTATTATTTTTTGTTGAATATTTTATTGTTATCACTCATCTCATATGTTGTTTTATTTTCTTAAGAAACATCTTAGATAATTGTATTTTGACAGGACTAAAGAAATATTGAAGCACAAGTTAATTATATATTTGTATGAATACTTTATAGAAAAAACCTGAGGTTGAAATATCCAGATTTTATTAATTTGATTTGATTTATAGATTTAAAAATCTGACACAAATAATTTGATTTGATATTTGAAAAATCCAAACCGTACGCCCCTAATTGAGGCCAACAACAAAAACCAAACGCTCAAATGCTCATAACAAGGAAAAGGCATGTCTAAGGCAGACTTTCCCCAACAGAGCCAGTTTTACCACCAAAAGGCTTATTTGACTTTGAACAATCAATGTTCTATATCATTTGTCCAATTACTTTTCTTACAAAGATCACAAAAAATATACAGCGGATGGAATGCAGAGGAAATAATTAAAAATGAACTACAAGAAGAGAAGAAAAAGAAAAAACCGGGGGAGAATACTATTATCATCAAAAGAAAGAGAAGAGGAGGATGTCAAAGAAGGGGTTCAGAAAGTTCCATTTCATTGGCACCCTCTTGTTGTGTCTCTACACGTCTCATACCTACGGAATCTAAGCCAAGCCATTGCCATGGCCAGCACATGTATCTTGGCCTGTTTAGACCAGTTGTTGATGTTTCCCTGCCATCTAGCTCTTCAAGCTGACGGGTGAGCTCTTCAACTTTATCCCTCAGCCTCGATGCTCTTAAATCTGCCAGTCTCAATGATTTCTCAGCTGCATCCCTTGCAGCCATGGCTGCATCAGCTGTTTCTTCTTTGAATTTTAGCTTCTTCCCGGACTCTAGTACAGCCTCCTTCGCTGCCTCAAGCTCCTGGCGTACAGCAGCCAACTACAAGAACCATCAGAAGAGTCTCTTAGTGAAAGGCAGTTGTTTGTTTACAAGAAATTGTTCCAGAATAGGAAAAAAATCATACGCATTAAACTAGAATCCAACTAAATATTTATAACTTTTTGGTTTATAGATGATTTAAGAGTTCTCAATATCTCTAAACCATGATACACAGACAATTCCATAGGCTGAGTCTAAGATGTATTCCTAATGATTTGCATAGTGACAAATGGCCAATGGTGCATGTCCATTCTTTTTCGGTAAGAGTTTCTTGTTGATTAATAATAACGTGTTATTGTCTATACACTTCCACGGCTACACTGTTTTTTAGTAGAAGTAAATATCTAAGTGCATGAGTCCAATAAAAAGTGCTTGTCTGAGCTTCACTAGACTCTGATTTTCTCTCTGATAATGTCTATGAATTTCACTTCTGACATTTGAGATTAAGAGATTCACATAAGACCTGCATTCAAATTGACACACAGAGGAGCTTTCTCTTCTGTCTATGGTCAGTGGTGCTTGGCCATTCATTCTGGTAGGTTTATCTTGTTAATGCAGTAAATAAATGTAAAATTGTCTATGCATCGCTCCATGTGCATTATTCTTCTAGCAGAAGTTATACATTGAAGTAAGTAACCTCAATATAGAAGTGTATCCCACGCTTTAGTAGATTCTGATTTTCCACAGAATTTGATACCAAAGACTTTGGTTTGCCATTTGAGAGATAAAGCTGAAATAAAGAGACAATAACTTGTGGACATCAAACTCTGGTATTGTGTCTTAGCTTAATGTAAGTATCTGACAAGGTATAGTTAATTGCAACCTAGTGCATAATCTCAAATATCTAAATGGTAGTTCTTTTTTTAAAACAATTTCTGCATGCATAAGTTTATACCACTTAGTAAGCAATCATACCTTACATCATGAATCACTACTACTATCTTATTTCATACGACACCAAAGTCTTCGTACGAAACACTGTAATTCTCTCCCGCTTTCTATGTAGCCACAGTTGCTATGATATTCATATTCTAAACCATGAAATATTTTGGGCTCTTTGCAGGATTCAATCATTGAAGTAAAAACCATATGTCGCAGCATAAAAAATTGGTACTATCAAAGGACTAATTTCCTTCTATATTTCATGTTTTCAATATATATCTTGGGAAGCAAGGAAAAGAACTATAATTATGGAACAATTTTGACAGGAAGTTTTCTAAAATTACCTCTTGCATTAAATGTTTAGCTATAAGCTTTGAGAACACTTTTGACATGAAGTTTTCTAAAATTACCTCTTGCATTTTATGTTTAGCTATAACCTGTTATAACAGCTGTTTCACTGTACCCTAGGCTACGAGGCACATTCTCAAATCCTAAATCTGAAATATCCCTTTTACAACAAACTTACATATCATCTTTAATTAATAGCAGAGTAATACAAATTTAACGTAGAAATTTTGTTCCTCCGCATGCCAACAATTAAGTGATCAACACATCTTACAAGAATAAAAGAGAGATTCTATGAACTAAAATTTGAGAAACCTAAGCCAATAACCACCCCTTCCGACCCACCATTGCCCCCCGCCCCACTGAAAGAAGAAAAAGGGAAAGTGAAGAGCGTTACTAAAACAATATTAAGATCCATCTCTATTCATGAAGTATTAAATATATTTTATTGTTCCAAAGATATAAGAGAGAAAGTAAACGAGGGTTACACTTGAAACCCGTGAAAAAGCGTCTGGATGGAAGAAAAAAATCAGCCACAAGGAGATACTTCTCTTGATTCTAAAATATAATAGCTGACAAAAAATAGAATATTTTGGCAGAAGTGATGACATAGACTGTTTTAACCTGACAAATAAATCAGAAACTTGCTAACAATTTCTTAGCAATTGAACAGCATGTGTTGATTTGTGTCTTATGGAAAACAGAACAGCAGAAAAACACATACCCCAGCATGAAAAAGTGGGTCCATAGACAAATATCTATAGATATTTAGTGGACTTCATAATATATATACAAAGTCTGAGCAAAAGCTTATGAGTTTAATGAACCCGTAACTTATAAGTAGCTCTCTACTTGTTAAAAATGCATTTATGATTTTCAGAATCATTATTTAAATTACATTAAGAGTGTTTAAGAATTCATTACCTGTGCTGCACACTCTTGCTCAACAGCTTTACCTGCAGCAGCTTCTTGCTGTGCAGCTACTTTCCATCGTGTAATTTCTTCTTCAGCAGCAGTGATGTCCAGCATAAGCCCTTCAACCTGCAATGAAATGGTTATTTGTAAGACTTCATTATAAGACAAGAATGACTAAATATGCATATTAGCTTTCCACAACTCTTGTAAGCAGATCTCCATGAATGACATCAAACTCTATGAACCAAATACTAATATCATGAAATACTATATTGAGATTAGGCAGTGCATTACATTTTCATTTGCCACCCTCTCCTTCTCTTCAAGTTCCTCCACACGTTGCTTCCATTGACTGAGTTCCTTCGCTTGAGTTTCCACATGTTCCTTGAGTAAACTAGACTCTTCCCTTTGATTCAGTAAAGCAAATGACAAAACAACCATGTCAGGCTAAGATTAAGTTATGCTCATACTCTAGCATTTCTCGAGAGAAAAAAGACAAAGGGGCAATGCATTATCTGCTTGGTCAAGTAGAGTAGTATAACACAGTGAAGAAATGCAGCTAAGACAATAGGTAAACCCAATATAAGCTTGACATGAAGTACCTTAGCTCTTCAACAGTATGTTTAAGGTCAATGATCTCAACCTGAGACTGCTTAATTATATTCTCTAATGCACCAGCCTACATCAAGAACATCAATAAATGAATAACATAACAAGAAACTTTGAAGGCAAATTAGTATTTAAAAAGGACTTACCAAAGCATATACTTCATCCTCTTCAGTATTTGCTGCATGCATTTTCTTATCAGAAGCAGTGATCTTACCATCACCAACGTGATTGTTGAACTTGTAATTTATCCCAGCTTCTCTCAATCCATTTTCTGCTATCTTAAACAATTCATTTGTTTTGGATGACAAATCCACTGAAATTCTCTTTGAAAGAGCACTTCTAAGTAAAGAACCAATTTGTTCTTTTTCTTTTACTAACTGAGAAACAGACTCATTTAGGCTTTTCACTTCATGGCTCTTCTCCTCTAGCAAATCCCTTGTTTTCTGCACAACAAATTCACTCATTTCATGTATAGATTCCAATCCTGCTAAAACTGCCCTTATATTCTCTTCCATGTCCATCTCTTGAGCAAGAAACAAGGATTCCGACAACTCAGATGCCTTCCTGGCATCAACAACCTTAACAGCATTATAAATCTGTTCGTGTATTTTCGTAACATATTTCAATTGCTCAGCAAGTAATGATCTTTGCATTTCCAGCTTTGATTCTGAACTGCTCAACTTACCTTCATATTCCTTAACCAAATCTCTCAATTCACCCACTTCACTCTCCAAAGTCTTTTGCTTTTCACACATCTCTTGTTCCAATTCAGACAATTTCTCATCTTTTTCACCTATGGATTTCTCTAAACTCTCAACAACAGAAGCTTTCTTTGCAACTTCATCTCTCAAACCACTAATTGTTGACTCTAACTGTGAAACTTCAATTGCAATTTCATAATTCCTATGGTCCATTTGTTCACGGGCTTCATTTCTTGACTTTGCTGTTGATTCAATCTGTCTCAATAGCTCCTCTACAATGTCATTCGTCCTTTTGATCACCCCATAAGCCACTGCTGGTAATCCTGTGTATTTCTGTGACCTAGGTAATCCACCAGCTACAAAATTCTTAAATTGACTAACTTTTCCAGATATCTTATCAATTCCACTAACTAACATTGAACCTGAAGTTTCCATCTCAGTTCTCATTGAATCTTTTGCCTTTTTCACTTCCTCTAACTCCTTTGAAAATTCATCTATCTGCTTAGTTACTTCCTTCAATTCCTCCGTTACCTTTCCAACTGTTGTCGAAGCTTCTTCCTTTTCCCGCAATGCTTCATCGCGTTGTCTCGAGTGCTCATCCCGCTTTTTGATCGCATCATGAGCTAGAACTCTCAATCTGTTGAACGAAACTTGCAACTGCGATTTAGAATCCTCAGCGGCTAATCGAGCTTGCCGCTCCCGATCCAGCTCGGCGAGAATCTCACGGAATTTCTCAATTGAGACATCTTCTGGTGAGGGAGAATTAATTATATCAATAGGTACCGGATCATCGGCCTCTACGTCGCTCAATACATCGTCGTTATCTTCTGCACCGGCGTTCGACATCGGAAAATTGACAATCTAACTAATCACCTACACATTTCAAAACCCTAGGATTAAGAAAAAGGTGAAGTCAACTAAGTGTTGAAACAAAAGGAAAACGATTAGGAATATATGATGATCGCCGGAGATTTCGTCGGAAGGAGCGGATTTTCTTAGTTTTAAGAATAATCGGAGAGAAATCAAGTGCCGGAAAACTTGGAGGGTTCAATTTCGGCACCAACTAGTCTCTTGCTCTTTACGTTTTTTTTTTTTTTTTTTTTAATTTTAATTTTAATTATTTGTTTTAGTTTTGGTGTTTTTAATTCAGTTTTATATTTCCCGTAAACCGGAAGGAAAATTGGTTGTGATGTTTTTTTTTTTTTTTTGGTTAATAGGATATTTATACATGCATATATAATTAGACGATTACATTGTTTTCCATACTAGCTATTATAGATATGTTTTCAAACTAGGTTAACTTATCACAAGTAGTTCGTGAAACTAGTTTAGAAAGAGGAACTCCTTCATGATCTGTCTTAATTAATGGGAATACGGGGTTAGGAGGAGTTAGCATGATAGTAGCCTGAGAGGACAATGTCAGTTTCGCACGTATCTTTGACAAAAAGTCGGCTACTTGATTGACTTGGTGGAAGCTATGACTGAGTGCTGGACTCCCCAACCTCTTCATAAGCAACCTACAAGAGTCAATTAAATCAGCATAAATGGGTTGAGGGTAGTGGATAAATTCAAGGATTTCAGTGGAGTCAGTTTCAATTTCAATGAATTGAAAATCATATGTAATGGCTATTTGGAGTCCTTGTTGAAGGGCTTCAAGTTCAGCCATTACAGGATTTTGCACCTTGACATGTTTATAAAAGCCCGCTACCCAAACTCCCTCGTGGTTTATGATGATACCCCTAATGCCTCTCGAGTTGCTAAGATTTGAATAGAAGTCGTCGATGTTAAGCTTGAATTAGGTTTTAGAAAAAAACAACTTGCTTTTTTCTACATACTACACTATTATCTAAGTAAAAATAAGATAATAAATACAATATCAACTAAAAATAATAATTGGCGTGTCAGATTTTAAGAGGTCTAAATTAAAGATTTTTCTAATCTATTTCTTGAGTCGCATCTTATGATGAGATAGTTTTATCCAATAGCAAAGTGCAACACAACCATAACAAATAGTTTTACAGCTAACCGATATAAGAGGATAAAATTTTGACTTGATATAAAAAGATAAAATATTTAACTTGTAATTATTGATTACTCAAGTAATTTTTATTTGATTCTTCATTTTATAATAGATAGTAATATTCTGACGGATTACTCCAGTAACTTATGTTTGACTCTTAAATTTAGAATAGGCATTATTTTTCTGGCTAATAACTCAGATAATTTTTGTTTACTCTTTTCAAGGGTTCAATTTTGCCACCAATTTAACTTCTTCTTTTTTTTGTAAAAAACTGTTCTAAGCTTTAAGAATTCACCAAATTTACGATCGACTTATAATTCTATCTTTTGTCCCAACAAAAATATTTTTGTTACATGATTTTAAAAAAAAAAAAGTTCTTATAAAATAAAATATTATACTTAATTGCATGTTTAAAGTGCATGAAAATTATTACTGATAATTGATATATCTTCTTAAGTAATTTATGTTTATTTTTACCATAGAGTTTCGAGAGATACAAATTTCAAAAAAGCATTTATTCTCTTTTTTAATCAAAAGTGTAAATAAAAATGTTAAACTTTGGGAAAAAATTTCATAGAAAAATTATCTAAAATTTCAATTTGTCTTTAATAATTATGCACTCTCTCTATTCACTTTTACGTATTCACCATACTAGAAATATTTTTAATTTTATTTGTCCACTTTAGTATATCATGAGAAAATTTTTTTATATTTTAATCTTATATTAAATACTTATTCCCCAAATCAATTTTCAAGTCGAGTAAAATATACACTAATTAATATAATTATAAAATATATACTTTGTTTATTATTTTATAAGAAGAGTGCAAAGTTCATTCTAAATACATAAAAATGAACGGATAAAAGTGAGCTATTCCTTCTAGCTCGTGCTGGATTCTCTCAGTTATGGCGTGATGTCCTTGAATTTCGGACATGGGCCATCGTAGTTACTTATTTTGGGGTCTCTAATACTTTTAGACTTGATATGTTAAGAACAGATGTCCTTGATGTGATGACTTTCAGATTTTGGGGATAATATGTAATAGACTTTAGAGGTTTATTTGATTGGTTAATTTAATAAGTTTTGGGAGTTTTCGCGTTATTGCTGTTAGTCGTAGTTGAATTATTGGTATATGTTGGGGTTTAGATTCCTTGGTTCGCCCACTTAGGAGGTGAAGTGTGGGTGCCACTCATGACTCAATTTAGGTCGTGACAATATCATAGTTTGCAATGTGTTAGTTATACACCCCCATAATATTACTAATTAGAGTGTATACCTAATACATGTATTACTTATACATAAGTTGAAAACCCTACCAAACAAAGGATTAACTAATACCATAACTTTTATATTTATTAAATTCTCTAATATGTCCTACCAAACGAGTTTGATAGAGCGTATAAAAATAGTATTGAAAAGAGTGTATTAGTAATGATGTGATTAGTTATGTTATGGTAGGATTACTTCTTATCTATTGTTTGGTTCGGTGTATCAAGGGTAATTCTGACTTTAACCATGTTTATTCATGTATTAGTAGCTTTTGTATTACTCATGTCATGATTTACTATGTACTAGTTATATACCCTATAAGATCGATTAAAATGTATAACTAATACATGTATAGCTAAACATGGGTTGAAAATCCTCCCAAACAAATGATTAAATAATACCATGACTAATACATATATTACTTGCCCCCTAATACATCATATCAAACGACCCTTTACAATCCTCCATTTGTAAGCTTATACAGATAGGGGCTAAAGACTGCAACTCTTACTCCAAGTTAGCACCTTACAGCTTTTGTTGAACTCAATCTTCCTACTCTTACTGGGAAACATTAACAATGGGTGATGAGATGTTGGTTGTTAAGTTATTTGACACTTACTTTTATATTCAGCTTTCACTATATATGTGTTTTGTATGTGATCCAGCATCAAACAAGGAATAACAATTATTTGCTCCTTTTTTTTTTTTTAACATATATGACATGGGGACTAATTATATTCATATTTTCCTCTAGACCCAAAGCAACTAACAACAAATGAAGTATTTGGCAACTCATAAAGCAAAGAAAACAAGCGTCAATGCAAAGGCCCTTTAGACAGACAAAATCAAACACCATCCTTCTCTAAAATCGCACCTACCAAAAGATACACAACTCAAATCCCAAACACCACGACACATAAAAGAATGCAGAAAGAAACAGCACAAGGAGTTGCAAAAAGAGGCATAGAATACCAGTAGACTTAAAGGTTTAACGTAGAAGAACTTGGCGACAAGCCAACAACAGAATCAATTGAATCTCTATTGCTTTTTCTTACTTCAGCAAGAAGGCAACCAGATTCTTGAGAAAAATAAAACGGGAATGTATAGCATCCCTTTTGCTATACAATTGAATCAATTGAATCTCAATACAGTAATGATTACTAATCCTGAATGTATAGCATCCCCTTTGCTTTAAAGAAACAAGACAAAGTGTCAAAAACACGCTTAAACTTTTTTTTTTTTTTTGAGTTTCTTACCTAAATTACTGGAACTGTGAGTTTAGGTATGAAACTCACACCTAAACTCAAAAAAAGGTACAAGTTTCTCAAACTAATAAGTGATAGTTTAGGTATGAAACTCCCACTTTCAATAGTTTAGGTATGAAGCTCAAAAAAAGAAGATAGTTTAAATATGTTTTTGACCCTTGTCTCAAGAAACAATAATAAAGTAAGACAAAGAAGGAACTGGGCTTGAAAATACAGGAACAAGGTTTTGCAAAAGGTAATAGCATTAATCGGTGTCAAATCAGCTCTTTAACTCAAGTAATATCCTCCCTTTTTTTGTTTTGGCGAAGTTCTTCCACAAAACTCATGTTCCCAAGTTGTAATATCCTCCCTTTTTTTGTTCGCGCAAGAGCAACATACTTCTCAGATGAATGATATTATATCCTATTGCCGCCAAAATATATAGCAAAATTACACAATGTAAATATTTGTCTGTACACCACAAAATCAACAAAACACAAGTACACAATTGGAACATGATAATAGCATATCAAATGACCAGACCCTGCACTCTAGAATGACAGCATCAGTTATCTTTCAGAGCAAAATGTGTGGCTCCATCTAAACAATGAGAGAAGAAACAACAAGATATGTGGCTCCATGAGTAAATGAATGGATCTATTTTCCCGGTATCAAAATTATAAATGTTCAAACCAGCTAATTCCCATTCCTGTAAGCGACTTCAAGGACAAAACAAAAATCATTGCAAGCTAAGAAAGAAACATTCAGAGACACTTGAGAACTAAAACAACCGATGCAACCACAATTGATCGGTCAAATCCTTTCTACGAACTTGAGAAATAAGAATCTCACAGATACTGAGAAATAGTCTGTAAAATTTCTCACCTCTGCAGACGATACAGTCATGCAATACTTTAAATCTGCCATTACCTTTTGGTGTAATTTAAAACCTTTTAAACCAGTAAAAGCTGTAACAGCAAGGGAAAATACAAGAATAAAAATAAACTAATCATTTCAGTATGATGCTAGCAAAACAGATTATTAGCCAACCATACAACAAATTAAATTAACTAACTTAAAGCAACATAAATAAGGCTGGCTTCCACTTCGCAGGCAAGGTCCATTGAAAATGACAATAACACTGGCCTTTTCCAAGTTACAAGAATCCATATGTGATTCAGTGTCAACCAAAACTGATACAAGAACAATTACATATTTCCTTTTATCATAATTAACGATACACAACTGATACAGGTGCAGTTACATATTCAAATTCTGAGAACAAAGCATCTCATCAGCTGATTTGAATAAAATTCCCATCAACTGAAGGAAAAAGGAATGGATTCCTACTCTGTAGAACTAGTAATAGTCTAATAGAACCGATTCTGTTGGTAATGATACTGTTGATCATGATCTGAATCTGGAGCGAAATTGTGTGATTCCAAGGAACTCCTGAGGCACCAGCCATCAGGTTCATTCAGGAACTGATTTGACTCTATATAACTCCGGATACTCACAATCACTTTGACCAACTTTGCATCACCTCGATCTTTCAATGCAGTTAGAAAATCTCTAGCAATGATATCCAGCAGTTTTCGGAATTGTGTCTTATATCTTTTGTGTAGAGCAAAACCTGCCATCTGGTAACCAAGACATTTTCTTTTAAGTCCTACCCACATTTCATCAACTTAAGAGGAGCTAATAAAGAGCTTTTTCAACTTACTTCAAGAAAAGCCTGCAATGCAGCTGCGGTGTATAAATTTGCAGGGAAAACATTTAAGAATCTGGCTATCCATGCCCAACCTTCTCTGATGCCATGCAAGTTTTGGCAGCCGTCAACTTCAGTCTGCCATAAAATGCAGTTTACTAATAAATCAGTTACTATATGAAATGATTAAGGGAAGAAAAGCAATTTTGGTCCTTGAAATATTGTGAGAGTTTTTGTCCTTGTACTATTGGGCTGAGCACATCTGACCTCCAAATAAACAAACTGAGAACTTTTAGTCCCATCACCAAGTAAATTTAACAGGATTTCATATTCAACTAAAGGAAACTAATTTGGGATTCTGTCATTTCCATCAAACCTCAGGCAAAAGAAGCTCTGCACCAAGAACTCCCTTAACAAAATTACTACACGTGAAATGCAGATATTAGTTTCCCTAAGCTCAACCAAATAGCTTAAATCATTTCTGGCAGCATACATCTCTGCTCATAACCTGTAGTATTGGTACTTAGTATTTAAAAAAAGACATCTTATGCCGAATATGTTTCCTGCTCTGATGAAGTTTGTTGTGTTTGTGGCCAATGATTCAGATAATAAACTTACTAGGACCACTTGGAATATAGTTTTTTAACTGGAGGATTTCAATTGAAACCGTCGTCGGGGTCGTGTCCTAGTTTGGGTGTCAGGGTCGGGTCCTAGATCGATTATCCAGTCAGAAATTATTTTCCTAAAGAATATTTTCTAGTCTCAAGCAAAGATATTTTCTAGGAAGTGTTTTTTCATTCACCAACCAAACATTAAAAAATATTTTCTACTCATCAACCAAACATGAGAAAATAAGTTAGAAATCCGCTTATTTTCCAAGAAAACATTATCCTTCATACCAAACACACCCTAAAAGATGATGGGCACGAATTATGATGATTATATGTATATTTGGTATTCCCTTTATTATCACGTTGAAAGTATCGATGTGTAGAAACTGCTGATATCGCTGCTGACTGAAGTACGAAGAATGGCTAAGTTGTTAGAGAAACTACAGAACTCAAATATGCCCATTAGCGACAATAAAAAAAATATATGTCCGTTAGTAGAAGATAACATTTGTTAGTTCTAATAAGTGACTGGACTAAAATAGCACACTTTGTTTCATTGGTCAGATATGCTTCACATGAATAATCCAGGGCCTAATACCGGAATAAAGCAATAACTTAGGCCAAAACCCCTATTTTCCCAAAAGGAGTAAGATGCATGAGAGCGTCAGCAACATAAGCATTGAGGATTTCTTGAGGATAAAGTAACAAATGTCTAAGCAACTGACCTGAACAAGAGCACCATATAATTTCATGCATGCACTTAAGCGATCCACATAACTATCAGTACTTTCTATCTTCCCATCTTCCTCTGCATAGCCAATAGCTTTGTAATAAGCTTCTTTAGTCTGGAAGGCTGCCTGAAGTGAAAGAACAAATCAAAGTTATTTACGTGGAGGTAGCAAAATATGATGTGAACCATGGGATGAAGAAAGTTAACTAATGTCTGAGACGAGATCTGTTTTCAGCACTTACAGAAAGCAAAATCATGCTCCAAGACAATCAAGTAAGAAAAATCCCAGAAAGGACAAAATATTGGGATGTGTTGATGTCAAACAGGTAATACTAAGGTAAATACCAAGGTTGATTACCTCTGAGTAAATAATGTACTTAGGAACTGTGTAAATGCAAACTTTGTTCAACTTAGCTATGAGAATTTCCATGGCAAGAGGGACCTGTGATGAAAAGCAAACCAATACGTAAGGATGGTAATCTATACATTAGTTAGTACTTTATGATCCGCATTCGTGATCTCTTTTCAAACACTAAGTTCTCTGTCCTAAATTAAACATTTTTATGTTGTTTAACATTCCTAGAGACCTTCCCATGGAATCAACACAACTTCTCAATTCCCTTCGACTTTTTTAAATAAGTAAAGGCATTTTATTAATAAAGGTTCAGTATGAAGCTAGTACCGAGACAGAGTACAGCATCCAAATATCCTTCGGCTAGAAATTTCTGATTTCTATTTTAAATTTGAAAATATTCCCCTGTATTTTCCGCAATTCACCTTTTGAGCTCAGGTATGAATATTGTGTTTGGATAGAAAAGTTTTTTTTTTTTAGTGGTTTTAGGAAATTTAGCTTCCGGGTTTGAGTTTGGATTTGTGTTTTGGTAAAAGAAATCATCAAATTCCTAAGGGCTCGTTTGGTACGAGGGATTGGGGGATAACTAATCCCGGGATTAATTTTAGGATGAGTTTATCCCATGTTTGGTTGGGGTAAAATAGCGGGATAACTTATACCATGATTAATTATCCCAAGATTGTAGTATTATTTTTATCCCACATTGCGGGTGGGATTACAATCCTGGAATGACTAATCCCGGGATAACTTGTTCCCCAACCAAATAAGCCCCAAGAGGTTTTGAACTTCAAATGGGTGAAAATTACAATCCCTTGAAAAAATTGTGGAATAAAAAAAGAAACAGAGCTTTAAGTGCAAACAGGAGAATGTGACAGCAATTAACCAATCACTGTACTAGAAGGGCAGTTTGCTTGACAATTCGTGGTCCCACTTTGTTTTGGTTCAGGAGAACATTGTTTAATGTAGAAAGTTATTATGAAAAAAAAAGCACCCACAATATGAAGTCAAAATATGATATTCAATCTAGGATTGAGGCAAGACTGGTTTTCGAGGGAGCACGTTGGTATTTTACTCCTTGCCAATGAAGGAATTTTTTTTTATTGCTTTCTTTGCAGTTATTGACGTCAACCTCCTACTTATAAGACAAGAACTATCATGGGCCTATAATAGCAAGAAGACTAAGAACAATAACATAATTACCTTTGATGTAACATGGACAATTACACGACCATAAGCATAGACTGCACTGTTAAAGCTTCCTGTAGGTTTCACACACAGGGACGCCACCTATAAAAGTGAAAACCAGAATCACAGTAAATACCATATGTTTTACACAAAGCTCCAATAGTAGAATATATTCAATATACACAACTCAATTGCTACATCAAGAACCCACAATTTTCTACGAGCATAAGCACATGCTGACCACAAATCCCCACCACCATCATCCTCCGGCCTCTCCCGAAAAGAGGAAAAAAATGAAAAAGAAGTAAAAACATCACAAGAGACACCGAAAGACGAAACCCCAGTTAAAGAACTACTTCAGGATTTTACCTTCTGCGCGAACATTGCAATGCTGATGGATTGTGGACATGTTGAACCACTAATTAGCTTAATTAATTCATCTGCTTTCACTCTGCATAGGGAAAAGTAGTACATACGTCTCAAAGAGCAATATAGAGCATCCACTCTTTGAAGTTTATTCCCAAAAATGGTTTGAAAATGCGCGTCAAAGCAACAAAAAGCGTGACTTAAATATGGAAGATAGATAATGATTTTTAAAAAAAAATTAAAATCTTTAGGAGATAGGGTTAATAATCCAAGAAATAGGTATCCAGATACCTGACATTTTCTTTTGAACCAGTGATCGTTCTGATTCGTCTGGCTATTTCCATTTCAAACTTTCGGTAAGCCTGTTAAGAACAGAGAATTTGTGTTGTGAACTGTAGAATATCAGAAATTACTTAACCCAAATTAACATCCTTAGGATCATAAATAGAAGTCCAGCCCAAAGCTCTGTACACTAGGATGGAACATACTATTTCAACACATCAAGCAACAGAAAAATGCATCTGATCACATTCCAACTAAAGAAGCAAGTTTTTGAACGTTACACTCAAAAAAAAAAATTGCCAAAATTTAACAGCATTAATCAAACCACATCAAGTAACAACATGACACATCTAGTAACGTTTCAATCAATCTCTAGAAAGAAGGTCTTCCACAGACGTAGAAGAGTGAGAACCAATTAGAAACAACTTCTCGACAATGAGTTCAGAGTGGATGCACGTGGGAGGAGGTGCACAATGGAGGATAGAGGTCTCCAAAACCTACAGTGACCAGCACACCATTATTTCTCTTTGTTTTGTTATTTCAGCCATATGAAGATCCAAATGCACTTGTCAAAATGTCTCAATTAGTTTCCCAAACATGCAAGGATCGCATAATTAAATGTAAGAAGCTCTAAGAACTTGGACCAACCACTCCCAGAACACAATTGGATTGGTTAATGATTATGTTAGCAGGGAAGAGTTAACTTTCAAAGTGAAAACTTTCTCTGTTACATCATACATGAAATATGACACTACTTCACTGACCATGGAGTTTAAGATGTTAATTTGACTTTTTCTTTAGACAAATATTAGGAGTTGTGAAAGAAAATATAAAACCAGTTGTTGAAAAGTTAGTCTGATATAGCAAATCACATTCATGTAATTCTAATAGTTAAATGGTTTTTAAAATTGTGAAAGTAGAATAGAGTAACATTATTAATAGAATGGTGTCACATATTTTGGGATATCCCATAAGGGAGAATACAAAAGAGATTAGTATAGAGGGCCTTTTTGACTAGTACGCTTTGTTGATGCCCAACTGTTTAGGAACCCCCATTCGCAAGCCTCTGCAAAGAACACTTCACTTTATGCAGCAAGAAGCATAATAGTCCAATAAATCTGGATGAAATTTCAAATATTGATTTGCAAGGTTACTTTGTTTGAACCCAGTCCCAGTGCTTCATTCTGCACAGCTATTTCATTGTAGACGGCCAATCTTTTCTCCTCCAGTTTTTGAGCATTTTCTGTCACCCTGATTGTATTTCCTGCTTATTGGAAATTGCAAAGTTGAAATCAAGGCATAGATTTACAAGCACTAGAAACAGAAAGAAAGTGCATGTTTCATATTGGCAGTTAAGAGGTTAGGGTACCATACACTATCTGTTAAAGGATATAATCCAGTTGACTCTACAAGTAGTAAAAGTTTTGCCAATAACTTTTTATAGTAGACTATGGTGAAAAAGCACAAAATAGTCCCTTAAATTTAGGGTAGATCAAATTTGGTCATTTATATATAACACTCTCAAGAGTCGCTACCAGAAAAGATAACACCTAAAGGCTAAGGCTAAAAGAAATAAAGAATTAATGGGACTAATGGAACTAATGGGAAAGAGACAACACTGTAAAGGGACATCCCTTTCTAGAAGCCCAGGGTTAGAAAAAAGCCGCAGGTATTAGCTCGTGCTCCGTGCTATCTAACCAAAAGATATCTATTCTAAACACAGCATATGTATTAGCAAATTATGAATTATGACGAGTGCATGCATACTTAATCTTTTGTTTCGGTAATAGTAATACTTGTTTTTGATAAAGGTAAAGATAGATCGATATTACTAATATTATTATTATTATTTTGATGAAGTAATTGTTATATTGATTGTCATCAAGAAGATGCTGAAAACAGTACAGAGAAATTAGGGGAAGGTCCTAGATACAAAATCTACAGATGGAGCATCGAGCCATTCCCTAAATGAGCAAAAAATCTGGCAGTTAAGCCAAAGACAGGGAGCTAATGAAATCTACAAGAGGAATACCATTAGTTACAGGGGTTAAACTGCTCCAGCTGAAAAGAAACATCAAACAAAGAGAGAGACGAACTCTTACCTAATCAAATTTGAATGCATAGATACTCGATTCCAAGAGGAGGAGACTATTGAAGCTGATTTCTTGATATTTCTTTCATTAAAGGTGTTTTTTTATTTTTTGTCTATATAAAATCAAGTCAAAATATGTGTTAGTGTACATGTTACACATCCAACACATTTTTTATTTTATTTTTTTTTATTTGCACCGGGTGTCCGAGTCTCTTTGAGCCCCGACTAATCCCGGGGGTGCACAGGCCCTCGGCAAGGAGTTTCCCGCAAGTGCACCACGGTTACACATCCAACACATATATGGCCATCAATGTTTTACTTTTTCTTTTTCTCATCCTTCACTTAAGTTTTTCTGGACTACTCTTGTTTTTGATTCAGTTTTTGTCCATATTGATCTCAGAAGGAGCGCCCTCTATCAGTCTCTTTGTTCTCTTTTTCTTCTGTGGCCATACTGGTAAAAAGAAATCTTTTTTTTGGATACTTTTAAGCTAGACTACACCTATGAAAATAAAGGAAGTCCATTTTATTCAGTCAGCAGTAGCAATTACAGAACACTATCCAGAATAAAGATTGACATTTTCTCTTATGAGATGATATAACAGAAAGGAAGGCAAGGTCAGTGAAATGATATCTCCGTATCCATGTTTCTCCCTTTGAACAGATCAATAGACTTGCTGACGAACAATACAAACAATCTCTGCTTCATCATGCACTCAATCAGCATTGGTTCTCATAAACTGGCAAAATGTAATTGCATGGCCCTTGGCCACAAAGAAGTTTCACAGCTTCAAGGTGACTTGTGAAATGCCACTGGTTCGTCAGAAACGTATATTTGTTTTTTTGAGAATGTTCATCAGACACGTATATGCTGATCAGTCACCTGCTTATAATGTCCAAAAGCATGGGTGTAAACAGTTGAGACGGACAATCCCAGGTAAGAACATTTCATGAGTATATTTTCTGGAGTGTTTCTTGGACTTTTATCTTCACCATTAGCCTAATTCCCAGCTTTTAAATTCAGTTCTCTTTTCCATCAGTGAATAGCCTCCAATCAAGCCCTGGATCGCAAGTTCTCATTTTCTACAAAGTTAAAGGACTATTTATGTCCAACTCTATATATAAGGGATCAAAATTAATTTACCCATATGGCTTATAGTTAAAGCACTGATTAGGTTTCTCCTCTCAGATTATGCATAGAGCATTTTGTTTAAGTAATTATTTTGTTTGAAATGATTGTGAAAAAATAAAAAGACGAAGAGTAGGAGGACGGTCAAATACCTGTTGAATGTTTCTGCCCATCAGATATGGGTCTCACAGGCTGACTAGTGACATCCCTTGAAACCTTGCTAGCCTCCGGAGAAGCAGTCCTCACTGACTCAGATGACTTCTTCTCGGATGCAGCTGCAGCTTCTTTTACTGCTTTCCTCTCAGCTTCCAGCGCAGCAGCTTTTTCCTTTTCAACTCTTTCAGCTTCCAGCCTAGCGTGCACCTGATGGAATGGAACTTATCATTACCCAAAGGAGAAAATTCAATTACAAAACTGCTTCAGTTCTTTCCAGAATCATTAAAAACAAGTGGGAGTTAATAGTTCGGACAACTGCATTAGGCAACAGATGCAGCATGAGGGGAAACAAATAAGCAGCCAGACTATACAAGAAAGCCAGGGATGCTAGAATCAGGGGAATGCGAGCATTAGCAATTACAGCAGTATGCCACGAGAAAAAAAAACAATATCAATAAGTATAAAGTTATTAAATCAACACAAGCACTATTACTTTCTCATTTAGTGATGATTCTCACAAATCTTTAACTTTGTAAAATCTCAAGAAATCACAAGACGACCGGTGACAGAAATGCAATTGGATAATAGGTAAAAACACAAACCTTGGTTTCTGCTCTAAGTCTTTCTTGCTGGGCTTTTTCTTCTTGAAGAGCTTTTTCTTTCCTCTTGGCCTCTTCACTAGCTGCATCATCTCTTATTCTCCTTTCTTCAATTTGGGATCTGTGTTCGTGATCCCTTTGTACCGTAGTTAGGTGATCATCAAGTGCTTCTGCACTATACTAATACAATTAAGTCAAAAGTACATCCCCACTAAACTTAAAATGTAAGAACATGTAAATGGTGATTTAACTTCAAACTCTGAGTGCTCCTAAGGAGTATAGAGTGAACAAGAAACATAAAAAAAAGTTAATGTTTATCGGTCAAAAAATATCATATTGAGAGTGGATTCCTCAACTGCTAACAAGGGTGTGCATGTAGTTTGTATCAAAAATAACCACTTGCAATCAAAGTGACATGCTTACTGTAAGTGCTCTCTTTATATAGAAACTCAGCTCGCTGGCCATACCCCTGTATCTGTTTTACACCTTCATGTGTAATTTTCATGTCAACAAGAAAAGATGAACGCACTCGCTTTCATTTCCCACCTAAACCACATTATTCCTGTGGTTCAAGATTAATTGTCATTCTATCATCCTTCATTGAATTATTTGTAAGTGAATTCTTTACAAACCAGCTTATATTTAAAATAATTGGGATTTGTTTGGCATGTCTTCAGCAGCCTTTTGTATTTTAAAAAAAAAATGCATTACGTCCATTGGTACTAATTGCTAGAGCAAAAGCTGAAGTGAAATCCACAGTATGGATAAAACAAATATTCTGATTTTAGTGGCCAGATAGTGAAATAGACAAATTTTCCATCAGTTCCAGCAGACCACCTTTTGTAGTCTGTCAAGCTTCCTGCTTAAGCATCTATTGGCATTGAATTAAACCCACTGAGAAACATCTACCTTATACATCATTGAACAATGAGAAAAATGTTTAACCATGATGAATAAAACTTAATGCAGAAACAAGCTTTTACTTGCAAAATAAGAATAATACACCTTACATTTTACGCTGGTACTGCATGTCGAATTTTCTGTTCATTTCCCTTTGAGCTTCAGTGTTTCTCTCAACTCGTTCTAGTGTGGAGGCAAGCTTCTCACTTTCATCCGTCAACTCAGCTTCAAGTGCTGATAGTTGATCTCTCATTTCCTCCTGTTGTAAGATAGAAATAGAAAGAGATTGGGTTTAATATTATTTTTTCCCAAGTGAAGCAAGGCTGGGGCATGGTCAGAGAAAGTTAACAAAGCATATAACTTAAGTTACCAACCGCAATAGTAAGCTGATGGTCATGAGCTAACTCAGATAAAGCACTTTCCACTAATCCCACTTTATCCATTAGATCATGTTGAAGTTCGTTGTTTAGGCCTTCTTCAGATTGGTCGCTATCACTGAAACAACGTGAAAAATGCTGCATTAAGCATTAATCAAGAATAAATAAAACACACTTGCAATGCGGTGGCTTATGACTTGCTGTACAACATGAAGTCCATGAATTTAAGGAACTATACGACTAAATGTAAGTTTTTTGCTGGAAGAAATAAGATGCACATCCATTCATGGATGTAATTTATTTTAAAAAAACATTATGAGGAACCTATCAAAACAAAAAGAACTTTATGAGGTAATATGAAGTGCGCACCACCACTGCCAAACACACCTCTCCTCCTGATTGGATGAGTATGCCCTAACTGTTGGCTCAATAAGTAACTGCTATAAACATGTAGCGGCTTCAACAGGCATATGGCCAACTAACTGTGAGACGTGTAACATGGGTAAGGGCATTCATGCAACATAATTTACACCTTGTTTCTCTGTTTCAATCGACATCCTCTCATTCTTACACTCTTTAATATTTGTAATTATTGAGTAGTTACCTCAGATAGATTTCATCACAGGCAAACCGTTTTCCTCCCATAAGTAAATGATCACCAACTTCATGCTTAGTATCTCTGTCCATATCCTCCACGTCATCATCAGACACTTGCATAACAAAGCCTCTCCGAGAATTATCCTTTGAAGCCGAGAGTTGTCTGAGCAAAGACAGATTAGAACAAAGTACAGAACATTTGCTTTCCAGACGAAACAAAGAAGCTTGAGGTGATTTTCACTAAGAAATCTCATTACAAGTACATACCGCGATTCTGTTTTCGTAAAAGGTATTGGAAATTTTGATGATGCATTGAGCTTCTTCTCAATCGAATTGAGCTCAACCAATAACGCATCAAAGGTCCAATCAGGATTTGGATCCAGGGTGACTTCATCAACACTTTTAGGCAACGGAAGTTGCAGTTTAACAGCACCCCTGTGAAAAATAACCATAACCATAAATCAGGATAAACCAAACAATTACTTAAAATATTGTAGTTCCAGAAACTTCCATAAGCTTCTTATAATGAATAAAAACTGAAATATGAATTGTTATCATTAAAATTATGAGAAGGTATCTTGTGTAACATATGAAGTCACATGAATCAACACCTCCCTCAAAAAAATAAGAATAAAATAGCATCAACATTTTCGTGGAGTATTACAAACAGAAAAGAGAAGAAAAAAATGAGTACAGGAAGAAAGTAACTTACATTATTCTTTTCCTGCCTTAAGAACACCTTTGAATAAAGTTGTTGTTTCCAATGCCGGCTTCACACACTTGAGTCTTGAAATTAAAATATAATTAATTACCTGTTACAATTGAAATGCCCAAAGTTACAAACAGAAAATGTAAAGATCATAATAGGAACACCCATAAGGGGAATCTGAAAACTAAACCTAATAAGTAATACGAGACTAGAGCATGGATTGAGGGCCTTAAAAAGTAATAAGGAGGCACTGATTTCGAATAAGAGTTTCCAACAACAACATAACCAATGTAATCCCACAAGTGGGGTCTACAAAGGGTGGTGTGTACGCAGCCTTAGTAGTAATATTGGGAGGAGCTTAATAAGGAATAAGGAGGCATTGATTTTGAATAAGAGTTTCCAACAACAAGATACCGAGTGTAATCTCACAAGGGTGGTGGGGTGTACGCAGCCTTACCTCTACCTTGTGAAGGTAGAGAGGTTGTTTCCGATAGACCCTCGGTTCAAGTAAAGCATATTAAAATCAAGCATGCAAAGAAAATGCAATAGTGAAGACCCATGCTAAAAATAAAGGAAAGGAGACCAATAACAACAACAAACAATACGGTAACCAAAGCAAAGATAAGTCACTAGTCCACAGCTAGGTAGCTATTATTTTTTTGGTAAAGTAATCAAATCATATTAGAAAAGCATCAAGAAGATGCAAGGTTACAAGAGAACAAAAGAAGCTGCTTCAAACAAAACACGAAGCAAACTTAGGCTTAAACCTGTGAAACAGCCAAAAGATTCCCTGAACATTCTACTAAGCTAAAGATGGGGAGCTAACAAAATCCAAAAAAGTTATCCACATTGTTTACTGGGGAAAGAAAGTGCCAACTAAATTTGGCTTGTCTAATGCTCCTTCTACATTTCAAGCTACAATGAATTCCATTTTTCGGCCGTTACTTCGTCATTGTGTTTTAGTATTCTTTGACGATATTCTGGTTTACAGTCAGACTTGGGGACATCATTTGCAGCTGTTTCACAGGTTTAAGCCTAAGTTTGCTTCGTGTTTTGTTTGAAGCAGCTTCTTTTGTTTTCTTGTAACCTTGCATCTTCTTGATGTTTTTCTAATATGATTTGATTACTTTACCAAAAAAATAATAGCTACCTAGCTGTGGACTGGTGACTTATCTTTGCTTTGGTTACCGTATTGTTTGTTGTTGTTACTGGTCTCCTTTCCTTTATTTTTAGCATGGGTCTTCACTATTGTATTTTCTTTGCATGCTTGATTTTAATATGCTTTACTTTAACCGAGGGTCTATCGGAAACAACCTCTCTACCTTCACAAGGTAGAGGTAAGGCTGCGTACACACCACCCTTGTGAGATTACACTGGTATCTTGTTGTTGGAAACTCTTATTCGAAATCAATGCCTCCTTATTATTTCTTAAGAATGGCCAATGGGAATCTTTGATAGTGGTGTGTCACAACTTGAATCTTTGAGTACACAATTGATTTTTGCATGAGTAAATTGAGTCTTGTCGTGTACATTCATGATTGAGTCTTGTAGCACTGTTTGAGACATCCTTTTTTAACTACTGAACTAGAGTTTTACTTGAGAAAAAACAAGAGTTAAAGTTGGGGGTGTTGATGAGTCCACAAATTGGACTCATTTAGGGCTATATTTTGATAGTATTAGTGTCCTCAAATGCATTTTTTATCTCAATATCTGATGAAAACACTTACGTTTCAGGTATTTGGAGATTGGAAAAAGCATGGACACTACTTGGCAAAAGGGAACAAAGGCAACCAAAAGAATGAAGAAATGAAGATTTGAGAATCGCCAAATGCGTTCGGTGAGTCGCCAAAAGGTCTTATCCTTGCCTTTTGATCCAGTGTGCTAAGCCCTGAAGGAAAGGATCAAGTCGGCGGTGAAAAGGAGCAGTCGGCGCGTCGCTGAGCAGTTCCACAAAGCAGTATTATATCGCTCAATGATCCAGGATGCGAAGATGTTATTATTACATCATGCTTATGGTTAAGGTCTTGACGAACCTTTTGGAAATAAGAATGAGATGACTACCTATATGCCACTCCAACATTAACAACAAAATATGGATTTTCTGGAAATCAGATTTCGGGGTTGATATTATAGAGCATACTGATCAACAAGTGTCATGTAATATCACTCAGCTCACCACCTCTACGGTTTTCTACCTCACATCTGTGTATGCTAAATGTAGAACTCCCTTAAGAAGACCTTTATGGGAACAAATTCAGACCTTGGCGAACAGTTCTCAGGGGCATTGAAAAACTTTCTATTTCTACAATAGAAAACAGGCATCCAAAAGGGGACTGAAAATGCTCTCAGGCATGAAAACCAAAAACCTTCTCTCTCCTGCTTCCTAGGAGGGAGAAACATCTTCTCTTGACACTTCTCTGGCACTCCTTACCAGAAAACCTCTCTCTCACCTTCCTGAGTTATCACCTTCCGTGGTTACTCTCTTACTTTTCCCCTCCTTTGAGCATTTCTCTCAACCAGAAACCCTATTTTTAAGGATGGAGGACAATAGGATCTATTTCAACGCAGGGTTTAGGTCATTCGATATTGCAAGGTGGGAAATGGCAAGTCTGAATGGGTAGAAAGGAGTAGGAAGATGATGCGAAGGTCCACTGTGAGTAGAAAAGCTATGGATTGGATATGCTTTTGTATGAAAGAAGCATCGAAAGATCAGAAGGAGATCAAGAGATTAGGAGATGGAGATTTTCAGAAAAGGAGTCAGACCTTTTTGCCGTAGAAAGAGCAATCAACATGGGACATTTATAAGCATAATCTCACTAAATGGAGGGGGAAGGTCTGGCTTAATTGGTCCAGAGCTAACATTGAATGTTGGGTGGATGGATATTGCATTAAAGATAGAAAGGTTCATTAAATGGCAGAGGAGAAAGGTAAAGATTCCTCCCCAAGAGTGACGGATGTCAAGTACCCTTTTGCAGCAGCTGTACAAGAGAGTAAATGACAGTCAAAGTATCTGTACTGCTGAGATAAAGAGTAGGAATGGAAACATAAAAGTGACTGATAGAATGGACGATCAGGAAGATAGCCTACTCAAGAGATGTGTAGTTGGTTATTGCGGAGAGGAGTTGAAGGAAAAGCCAACACTTTCTGACATTAGAAGGTGGTCCTCAGCAAACAGGAAGAAAGCATTTGGTGTCAACATCTACAATTTGTTGGCGACTCATTTTTGCTTGAGTTTCCAAACAGACGCATGGCGGAACAAACCTTAGAAGGGCAATGGAGATGGAAGAATTGCAGCTCCCATCTGGAATGGTGGAACCCCTTAATAGGAAGCATCCGAAACTCCTTAACATGCAAAGAAACTGGGATCAGAGTGGTTGGCATTCCCCTGCACTTGTGGTCTCAGAAAGTTTTCCAAGAATTTGGAGACGTCTGTGGAGGACAGATTGCAATTTAGGAAGAAACATAACTAAAAAATCACATGAAGTGGGCAAGGATTCTAGTGGCCAGAGACAGTAGGAAAATACCCAAGGAGGTCTCCATAGAATGGAACGGAATTACTTACCACAATATTTGCAACATCAAATGAGCTACTACAATATTTTGTTGATGGCGTAACAGTGTTTTGCATTCTTTAACCAGACTCAGCTCATTCTAAGTTGTCTGAAGTGTAGTTCTCTATATCTATTACTAACATAATTTACTACTACTGAAACATAATTAGGAATTAATTGAAGACGCAAAGCAAATAGAGAGTTGACAAGTTGAAACTTGAAATGAAGAACGGAAATTTAAGTAGCCGGGGAACCCTTTTTCTCATGGCCACCCAGTGCTATTACTAAAGACAAAGATGTTTTTAGATGGAAAGGAGTGCAACTTAATACTTGTGTAGTTTATCGTCCTCAGTTCGATAACCAGACAGAGGTACTAAGCAGATCGTACAAACTTAGTTAAGGTGCAACTGTAATGAGTATGCTTCTAACTGATACATATGTTTGCTTATGACCAAGCGTTGGTATAATAGCCTATATGGTAGACCACTTTCATTGCACCTCCCTTATGTGCTTGGTGAATTAGCTTCAACAACTTCAATGTATTGGTTCAAAATTTCAGTCGTATACAGAGTTTTTTAGTGTTAATCCACCAAAATTTGATTGTTGATCTAGTAAACCTCACTCAGCAACATTAAGCACACAAAGAGAACTCCAAATCAAAGTAAAAGAAAACTCACAAATGACAAATGCAAAACTATGAGGAAGTGTATATCTTCAGATAGACCAATTGCAAAAAAATAGCTCGAGTAGAAGAAGAGAGCCAACAAAATCCCAACCTTTTGAAGGAGTAAATCACTTTGAAAAGTGGTAGGCATAGACATACGAAACAAGACCATCCAAACCCAGTTGGAAATATGTCTAAATCATTACCCTGCAAATAGGGAAAGTGGATAGACCTTTTATGAGCATTATCAATTTTTTATGTACGAAGATCACTTTATTTGAATAGTATACCACAATACGACCACGTTAATGTGATTTTTTGTACATAATAAACGTAAAGAACGAAGAGACTACAAATACAGCCAATTGATAACCAAATTCGCACAGAAGTCAACATGAATAGTTGATGAGGTTTAGAAGGAGCAAACCTTAAATACGGCAATTTGATTTCTTTGATCAATCAAGAAAACACTTAACCAAAGCAAGAACGAAGAGACTACAAATCAAAAGCTAGCCACCAATACGTACAATACGGAGAATCCAACTACAAAAGATTTGAATCTATCTATTTTGCTAATTTCAGAAAGAAATACCGTCAGGAGGATTATAAAGAACTACAGTGAAGAAGAGGAGAACCCAGTGATCAATGGCTTGAATGAACCAATAGAAGGCAAGAAATCAAAATCAAAGCTCACCTGAAATCTAGTAAAGTGCAAATGGAGAGAGCAAACGCTTGGAGAAGGAGGTGTGGCGGTGGGCATACTTTTTCAGAATAAAGGATCAGTGTGAAGAAGCTATATATATATATATTTATATACAAGAGAAATAACTCTTTCATCTTTCATCTTCCAGTCTTCGCTCCTTTCAATACTTAAGTCATACATGTTGACCAAACTTGGATCTGTAGTGAGTTAATATGACTAATGTACTGAAAAATTGGTTTCTAAGCATAAATACTTAAAAATAATATAGTTGAGGACATTTAATATCAGATTGTAATAGACTCCAATGAAGAAACGATTATTCAAGTTGCATCAGACCATATTTTACTTTGTTCCCTTTTTTTCATGTCATCTCTCTACTATTTGATATCTATTCCACCTCTCATAAAAGAAGGTGTTCACCGAAACAGAGCATTTGTTCCCAACAGTGACAAGATTAAATTATCATACGGAAATATAAATTTTTATGTTAATTAAGCGCAGCACGACATAGAGCCGATGACCCAAGACAAAAAATTTAAATTTTCAGATATGCAAATCTAAGAACAGAAGTTTGGGGGCTCGTTTAGAACCCTCGTATATGAAGAAATCTTTTCTATGACTTCCTTTTCATAAGGTCAAAACTATGTACCCAAAATGTTTGTGAACCCAGTAGAAACGTAAATTTCATCAAGTATCACGGAAAGAAAAGCAGAAATTAACTATAATAAATTTAAAATAAATAAGTAAAATAAACATGATAAATATAAAATATAAATAAATAAGTAAAATATATTCATGACCCCATCTTATAAAGGATCTTTACAAAGTTTACAATTGAAATATTAAATGAATTCCACATTTTTTCATGGGATAAAGAAGTGGTAGCATATAGCCGTTTTTCCCATTTTTTTCATTGGATGAAGAAGAGGCAGCATGTTGCCTTTTTTTTGTTAAAAAAATAAAGAGCAGCAGCCAAGCGGAATAAGCAGGCAGCACAAGCAGACGTGTTGACGATCTGCTGCCTGCTATTACCTCTTCTTATATAGTAAAAAAAAAAAACTTTTATTGAGCCCATGTGTCTGATAGTTCTAATCGGGTATCAAGCGCCTTACTTATCAAACTCAATTTCGGGCTAAAAACCACGGCTCATCAGACGGAGTCATAAAGACAAAGCCAATAAAAGTAGTACTAGATCTAACTGTACCTCAATCTCAAAACCAAGTCGAAAAGTCATACTAAAATTCTTCTATATTTAAATAAAGCTTAGTAGAAATAGGCTCAGTGATAAAAGTATAACTAATATCTTGATTTCTATAAGTAGCAGAAAATCCTTTATCATTTATATTAGTAAAAGGATAAATTGCATTTATAAAAGTAGTTTCTAGAATAATAAGAAGGTATAACTGATTTTGAATAATAGGAGGGTATAACTGATTTTTTACTAAGAAAAAGAAGTGAGGAATAATAAATTAATAATCAAAATTAATAAAATTAATTTGTATCTAAAATTAATAATCAAAAAGAAAAATACTAAATCAACTAAATAATTGCATGTTTTTTTCCCTAAAACTGTTTTAAATTTGAATTTTACAACTTCCATTTTTGAAATGCAATTTTCAGAATAATTAAAAAAAGAAAACTGAATATTTTAATAAGCACGACATGATTCTATTTTTGTGGGTTTGTCTTTGTATTTTTTATATAAAATATTCAAATTAACTTTTTCATAACTACTCCTTCTTTATGACAAAAATATAAGGCAAATTCTTAAATAATAATAATAAAAAGAAATCAACTAAAATAATTTCATGTTTCTTTTTTTCCTAAAATTAAAAATTGATTACTATTTTTAAATTTGAATTTTAGAATTTTTTATTTTGAAATAATTTTAAAACCTTTGAAATTTGTATTCTTTAATACAAAATGTTCAAATTAACTTTTCATAACTACTCCTTTATAACAAAAAATAAAAGGGCGATTTTAAAAATAAAAAAAATAAAAAAATAAAAATAAAAATAATAATAACAACAACAACAACAACAACTATCCATAATGAACGGCTTCAACTGCACTTCACCACATCCTATATTAATATTTAAAAGGATTCCCTTCATAGATTTTAAATTATTTAATTTAATAAATGCTTAAAATCCAAAACAGTTTTAAAACTGCCCATCAATTAAATACTACCGCATAATCCTACGATGTAGAAACTAGAAACCAAACATTGTTCTTTTGAACACCAAAATAGTTATGGCTTTACAGTTTTACACGATATAAAAAATTTCAAGCAAATTCATACGATGAAATTTGAAAATTCAAATTATTCGATTGTAATTAGTGCCAGATAGGTACAGAAAGTAAATATCCTTCTCTTTAAAGTTAGTTTTGCAAGATGACAAGGTAAAATTTATATTCATAATGTATATATTGTGGATTTTCACATTACTAATTATTCCTGCATATTAACGTAACACAAATTTCTATTTTAATTTAGAATAAATGCATACATGCATCAATTGGAAATTTTTGAATTAATAATTTTAGGGACAATATTCTTGAAATTTGTGTTATACATCAACTTTTCATATTTTAAACTATACGGATATCTATTTGTGCTTCATAAGTTGTTTGATTGTGTTTGTACTGAAAATTGTTCTAATTACAGTTTTTTACTTCATTTAATATATATTAAGATCTTTCTATTTCTATTTAATACATATTAGTAAATAGTATTCAATATTTACATATTGTTTATTTTGTTTTAATTGCAGTAATACTAGAAATAGGCAAAAATACTTGCATCAATGAATCAATAGAATTCCTATTCACACGTGTTTAAAGAATCTTTCTGTATCTTTAAATGAAAAATAATAATATGAAAGTTCTTTTAAAGAATAGAAAATATGTACGTCTTTTGCAAAATAGATATTTTATAAATTATTAGTGAAATGCAAATTTCTCTCTATTCATTTTATATTTTATAAATAAATACTTACATTTTTTAAAAGTTATGCTTACTAAAAGATCAAGTGACACTATTCATTTGTATATTAAGTATATATATTTTATGGCATAATTATTTTTAGGGCAAAGGACAGGAATCACATACTTTTAAGGCAAAATTATTATTTGTCCCTTATAAGTTTATAATTACAAAAATCCCTCAAACGGATACAATAATATAAGCATTGATATATTAATCTGATGCGCGAGATACATTAATCGTTAAGTAAGATACATTACATTTTATACATGATACACTAATCTGATGTGCGAGATACATTAATCGGATGCACGCGATACATTAATCGGATGCGCGCGATACACTAATCTGATGCGCGAAAATGAGGGATTTTGGAGATTTGTAAAACTAATAGGGGATAATGTTAATAAGAGAACTTAAAGGTGGGATTTATGTCATTTTTCCTTATTTTTAACCGTTTTATATAATTAGTTTAGTAGTATATTATCATATTTTTTCATTTTAAATATAATAAATAGTCTTGATTGATTTCTTAGTAAACCTTTATTTATATTGTAACAGTGAGATGTTACAAAAGTTTAATAGATTATTCTTGTGATCCATATAAATTATATTAATTAATTGTTACTTTTATTGTAATATCCAAAAAGTGAAGAGGCATTGCATAAGAACTTGGTTTGTTAGTTTCTTTATTTTCTCTTTAGATAAATAATTATTCATGTAATGTTTTGAATCTTAATAAGCAATGACGATACTTCTAAGTATACTAGATAGTTATGCCCGTGTATAACACGGGCCCAACAATCAACAATGGAAAGTATTTTGCAAAAGATCATCATTAAGATAAGCATTCACAAAAATTAAAGAACATCAACCTATTCGAGAATACAATTTATTTATCAATGTAAAAGGTATATCAACACAAAGCAAGTTCAACAAAATTCCAATTCAAACCATTATAGTCGGAAAGATTACAACAGATATATCATAATTCAGAATAATGTCAATCAGAAAAGAATCAATTTTTATTTTTAAGCTCAAAGAAGCTTCTTGGAATATTATATTTTTCCAAATTGTTACTCATTTCTTGGATCTCACCAACTCAAGTGCGTGCCTAAAAGTTTCATATTAGCCCTTATAAGAAGGGAGTCAGAATAATAAGGGCTGAATATTTGTACAACAATCAATATTCAAATAGTCACAACCTGCAGTAAAGAAGTAGCCAAATTAGGGGGAAGAAATCCTAAGTAATGAAGTAGCATTTAAAATTTAAAGAAAAGAAAAGATATTCTAAGTAACGATGTAATATTTAAAATTTAAAGAAAAGAAAAGAAATTATAAGTAATCTTACCGGAAGTCCACTCTTCGAGGTGTGCTTTTATAAATTCCCATTGAAGAACATAAAGCCATTAAAATCTCCATTCAAGCATCTATTATTTCTCATTCCACAAAACGAATGCAACAAAAAAAGTACCCAAGTTATATTCCGTTCCATTACAAATTTGCATCGTTTGACTGATACAACATTCAAAAGCAAAATGTACGCATAAAAAAATTGTAAGACATCTAATGTACCAAGAATCAGCTTATAGACATTGTATACTTGTCAAGTTTCTTATCTTACTAAATACTTCACAAACCAACACTAAAAAGATCGGATGAACACGTTTGGATTGTCACAGGCCTTGTGGAACCTTTGATAGTTTTTTTTAGTGGGGTGTGGGAAGGGGTTTACAAGGTGTGGCATCAAACCTTCACCAACAAAATGGGAGTACATGTAATCAACTAAGCGAGCTATAAAGATTTCTCTAGGACAATATTAGTTTTAAGTATTAATTTACCTTATTTCAACTGTGGGCCTGTTTTTGTGGCTTTAGCCATGAAGCTCAGATAAATTTGTTTCAAGATTCTTGTATATTTGTAGAAAAAAAAGGTACGTACAGTTTATCTAAAGTAAATGAAAGTGAAGTGAAGCTGAAATGGTCAATTTTTCTCTTAAACATAATTCAAAAGTATCTTACCATGTCATATCTCTAATTCAGGAGTCGTCACTATTAGTTTCAATATTTCTAAATTCTAACTAAAAAAGCATATGGTCTATTTTTCTTTGATGAATATATGATCTCTTTTTTTATGAACATTTTTCCCTTCGTCTTTAATTTTGTACATATCTAGATAAAAAAATCAAAGCTCTTCAACTCAAGCCACTCTTTCTTAGTAGAGGGAATATAAGATTGGATACTATGAAGAGCAGTCTAAATGTTTATCATATAACTGAACATCAAACTATGGGGAAAGAAAAAACAGATAAGACAATCTCAATTTAAGCAATTAGTAGACCATTAGAATTCTTGAGAATTCCTCCTTACATATATGTTTGTGTGTAATAAACATGTATGTAGCAGATGCGATGTTTTAGCTGTATCCATCTCTTAAACTACAATTATTTAGAAGTCACAAATCACCTCACAGACTATAGATCTTATTTTCGAACTAATAATATCAGAATTCATTATTCTTTCATGACTATGAAAAGTTATACAACCATTTAGAAGTCACAAATCACCTCATAGACTGTAGATCTCATTTTCAAACTAATAATATTAGAATTCATTATTCTTTTATGACTACAGAGAGTAATTAGTCCTACATAAAAATGACTTATTCATTCTTTAAATAGTGTTGTGGATTGGATCTTCCAAACCACTTTTATCAATGTATATAAAATTCTACCAGAACTTCCAATTTTCTTGGTGCAGGAGTTCACGCTATCCACTCTACTGTTGCAGTGAACTTAACTATCTCTAAATCTTCTTGAGTTAAAACCTTCTAATTTAATTACTTTGTCCATCCAATGACTAAGAAACAATGTCGACAGGTTCGAAAAAGAACAATAATGTATCAACTGAAAGTTCGCAAATAACTTGAACTTTTAGTTTATTACACATAGAAAGATGCAGTTTACTACACTCTTGCATGGAGCTGAATATTTCAACAAACTCCGAGGTAAGTTCAGCTCACGTACTGGCTGGTCATACATGCACTCATTGACCTATTATAATAATTTTTTAATAATAAAACATGAACAAATTAAAACGATGAGAACTCCAACAGCTTCAACATTTTGTGGGATTTGATTTAATACAAATAAAATTAAAAAATTGTTCATTCTTTACCTTAATATAGCGCTCACACTCAACTTATCTTTTAATAGAAGACCTACATAAACATTCTTATACATCTCTTTTATACTGACCTAGAATTTTCCAACTCTATCAAATAAAAAAATGATTTAGACATAGTATATTAAGGATACTGAAAACCGTATTTAATTCTAAACACAAAAACTATAGAGAATCTCATAAAATTTGTTATTTTCTCTTAGAAAAGGTGAGCAGAGTCATGCACAAAACTTTATATCGTACAAATTAGATTAATCTATCAAGCTTCACCCATTTCAACTTATGTATGTAGCATTGACTGCACAACGGTAAATGATACTTATGAAAAAAAAATCCAGTATTATTATAAGGAGATGGGACATAGTCAAATGTAAGACCTGATATAACAATAATGTTGTCATACTTCTCACAAGAATCATCACCACTCAAGATAACGTTAACCTGGTATTCAATACAAAAGATAATATGTTAGAAGCAACCTTGGAACTTGTGTTATCTCGTAGAGTAACATGTAAGCGAAGTACCTAAGGATAAATTACCTCAAGATGACTATTCGAGATATGGAACCCGAAATAGGTCTATATAAATCCCTCAATGGGCTTTGTCACAATATCTACAAATCGTTGCGGTTCGGCTACTTTTCAGAAGATAACTAAGACCTACAATACCAATTAAGCTTACCAAAACTATATAGCTTTTAGTTATGATGATAAACATAATTGCCAAGAAAGATCATTTGTGCATACATATTGAAACATAATTTTTTTTCTCTCTTCAAGAGAAGGAAACTAAGAAAAAATGAAATCTAATTGAAGAGCAATACTTATCAGGCTCTGGAGTGTTGAACAGACAGTTATACAATACAGAGCAAACAAAAAAAAAATTGAAACAAAATGAAGTAATAGAAGTATCAGTATTAGACCATCGCAAACAAAAAGCTATTGAAAGGTGAAACTTTACAGCAACAACTAAAGCGGTAATAGACTTGCAATAGAGAAATCAAGACGAAAGGAATAATTTCTTGCTTATCTTTGGTTGTATAGAAGGAGTACAAAGCAGATTTTTTCATCTTTCTAAAACCCTACACCAATAATGTAATGTTAACGCCAATAACAACCCAACAAAAGCATAAAAAGCAAAATCAAAGAATGGATGAGAAAACCAAAGCAGAAAATTGTTTCACCAGCATCTCCCTGCTATTGTGCAAAAAAAATTTGGCCTTCTTTGTAGTTGTCAAGAAATATCCACTTAATGAGAAAGATGAATGAAAAATGAAATCATAAGAGGAAAAGACACTTACCATAGATACAATTGTACATCAACATAGTAAATACAGTTGTAAGGTTTCAAATGTACTGAACTATCTTAAGACGCTATATGGGGCTTCTGCGTCAAATCCTATCTTATACAATACTTGCAAAACAACATAAAAAGGGGAAGAAACATATTTGGATCGTGTCGTAGTTCTTGAGGAGCTTTTGGTCGTATCAAATTTAAATAATATTTTTCCTTGTTTTAATTGTGGATTAGTTGAAGAATATTATTATCTCAAAAGTGTCCTTATATATATACTGCCTTGTAGCTCAAAAGTAGATTAATGTGCAACTCTTGTTGCTTTGTTGTCGGGAACCAAATGAATGGAAATGTGTTCCTACCTACAAATCTTTGGATTATGTTCAAGATTGTAAGTTGAGTCGATAGACCAAAAGATATTTCAAATCATTGGAAAAAACTATTAATAAATGACAAAAATCCAATATTATTTGCGACAAGACCAAGATAATTGTGAGACACAATTGAGAATCAAATTATTGAACATTAAGGTGAAAAGATTAGGGAATGGTAAGAATTCATAATTAAAAAGTTCATATAAATTGAGATTGGTACCTGAGTTCTCGATCACATTAAGGACCTCTATTACCAACAAGAAAACTTTTCAAACTGATGTGAACTGATGTGAGATATTATAATATTTTTGTTTTCCATACTTTTATTCGCATAGCTTGAAATAAGAGGATAAGACAGGTTATCATGTTCAATGTTGGTGTAATCAGATTTAATTCTTCTCATTTTGTTCAAACTTTTACTTGTAGTAAACATAGCAATGTTCAGAACTACGGAAAGCTATAAGAATGTAACAGATATAGGTATCATAATAGAGTCAATATCACGATTAGAGTCAGTTTTGATAAAAGGAATTTAAGACTTCTCCATACATGCTTCCCGTTAGAGTATCACAATGTCATTCTTATCAGAATTATTAGAAAGAATTGTCAAAGAATGAAGACATTGAAATACAAAGGACAGTTGAAAAAGTTAATTAGTTTTTGATATTCTTTATACAACTTATATTATATGATTACCTCTAAAGTTCTGCCTGCTGTCGACAGTTCCATCGATTTTTTTAAACTCGATATCATATTTGATACTTGTTGAAATCATCTTCTTTTCATTGTATTTGAAAGTAATTTCTACATTTTCATTTGATTCGTATTTTGCAACGCCTACTCCTATAACAAGTGAATATCATTTCTATAATCGGTGATTATCAACATGCATGTGTTCTATTTACTATATGTTCAACCAAATAGGAAAAATGACTTGGGAGATATGTTGTAAAAGCATCAGATGATTGTGTCACTGTAAATGCAATCACAACTTAGCGCATCCTATGAAGATAGGCAAGAGATATACAACAACAAGCACACAAAAGACACCTCGACTCAATGACTTTGTATATATTACTTCAAATGAGCAAACTTATAAAAGCTCGCACCACATTCTTCATAAATATTCATTGTTGACCCCTCTCTTCGAACACATAATTAAAAAGTTTGATCGCAATTTCAAGAAATTTTTTATTAGATGAACCTATGGCTCCTCTCTCCTAATATATTATACCCATTCTATGAGCCCCACATTTATATTACCCCGTATTCTTACATAAAGAGGGATGGCTCAGCAAGCCCGTAGCCCACATACTTATGGGCTGGGCTGACCATTTTATAGCCCACACAAAAAATGGGCTAGCCCTGCCTGATCCGTCAAATTTCATAGCCTGTATGGGCTAGCCCAGATGGAGTGGGCCAGCCCATATTGACAGCTCTACTCTTGGACATATCCCTATCCCCTTTGCATCCATCCCTTTCCCCTCTCGGATACATCCCTTCCATTAAATAATGTATCATTTGCAATATATCGAACAATCAAGGAATGTATCTGAGAGCAATAAAACTCAGGGATTTTTGTAATTGGAGAAACTTTTGGAATAAGATGTAATTAACCTCCAAATGTAATGAATTTTTGTAAGTTATACTATAATTTAATATTATAATATTGAACCCGTAAACGGGCCTTTGATTTGACCATACTAAAAAGCTTGAGGATAAAAGCACCAGAAGACATATGTTTCTGGAGAAAAAAAAACATAAAACATATAATAAAAAAAAGGTCAAAAAACTTTATATTATATAGCAAAAGTGAGAAGAAGTCAAACATCAGTAACTCTTAATTCAGTAGCATAACATCAAACAATACTTAGCTAGCCTAACCAACAAAAAAATAAACCGTATCAGCACTTGGATGCTATTCAATAAGCAGAGAAAAACACACATTTAGACAAAGTGAACTTAAGTATCATGAACACCTTAACAAGCAGTGCCCACCAGCCATCCAATACAAACACTACCAATTAAGCATATAAATAATCTAAGTGAAAGAGAAAAAATATTAATCATGTTATTATCACGAGAAAATGATGAAAAACAGAGAGCATTGCTCTTTGGGGATATTCACATTACATTCCTACTTATTCATAGCTTAAGTATTACTATTAATAATACTTTGGTGAACAAATAGAGAAAGGATTTTATTGGCCCTCACATCTTTTTTCTTAATTTGCATAACTTAAAGCCTAACTAATACCATATAGAAACTATATCATTTATATCGGTTGTTCTATATTCTTCTTTGGCAAGAATATTTCACAAGAAAGCGACTGCCTTTGCAATGATGTTTTATCTAGATGAGTGTCTCAATACTAAGCTGAAGGCTCTGTTATATCATTAAACACGAGCACAAAAGAACATAGAAACCTCAATTATCCATAGAGATAATTTGAAGTAAATAGAAGATAGAAGGGAAATAGTTCTGATTTTTTTGTATCAATTCAATTTTTTGGACTAGGGGTTGTAATATCCAAGAAAGTGAAAAGAAGCTATCTTTGAAAATTTGAAAAGTAAAGATAATGCTAAAATGACTGATTAATAAGAGCAAGAAAAAACAAATGGTCAGTAAAAAAAAAAATGCGACTAAACTTACATGGAAACACTCAACCCATAAGTCTTAAAATCTATGAAAATTGGTGAAGATTGATGCAACTGAGATTTTTATTGTTTTCATTGGATGAGTGAGTGGAGAAAAATGAAGATGCTTCTAGAGTGTAAAATAGAGCCTGGGATGAGCATGAGTGCACGGATATCTACCGACTTTAGTATACAATAGTTATATTTTGCCTTTCTATATTTGATATAATATCACTTTTGCCATTGATCGTCCTTGAGTTCACATTTCTATATTTCTATATATTAGAAGAGAGAGTTTGAGGTAGTTTCAACATGCCTGCTTCTTTCAACATGTTAGCTTAATGTCAAATAATTTAAAAATAGGGATATTTCAGTCATTTTGGTCTATCAAAAAGCTGATTCATCAAAGCTACGTGTCTTTTCTTCTATAAAAGGTAAGGGCAAATTGGTCACTGAACCATATTGTATGTGGCAACTTAATAGCCTAAAGTCCTTTGTGTGCATTAATATTGCTCCACCTATTAGTCAACATTAAAGTCATCTCTATCTTCTTTGTTTTCTCTATTCAATATTAGAATTATAATTAGAATAGTTGTTGCAAAAATTTGAGGTTGTGATGATGATTGTCTTCTATGTTTCTTGGAGAATGAGAAAAATTGATAGTAGTGTAAGAGAGCAATCGGACCCGTATCTTGGCGGGGCAACCCGAATGGCAGGTAATCCTGCAACCGGTGCTTGCAGCCATGGCGGTGATTCCAATCTCTCTTATCGTATTACAAATCCGAGTTTCAATGTTTAAATTTCTTAGGGTCTATTGAAAATCGCCTCTTTACCCCCACAAGATAAATGTGAGACTACACTGACTTGTTGTTGTTGCAATTGGAAAATTCGCAGTTAAAAAAAATACACCAGAATCTCTCATAAAAGTAGCCTGGAGAATTCAACTACTTCAATACCATGCCATAACATGACATTTTTAATTATTTGTGTGTTTGCATATTTTTGCGGATTTAATTTTATTGTTTTTGTTATTTGTTGAATCCAAATACGATTCTTTTGATATTTGGAATAGACACGTAACAGTGCTTTAGGTTTAATCCATCGCTCGCCTTTTATCACAACATATGGTAGTCTGTACCTTTTAGAGACAGAAAGAGCACACTCAAGTTGCGTTGTAAGGTAAGTATTCATTTTCACTATTAGCCTTTTATTTCTTGGTTCATTTTGTTGACCGTTTCTATTCTTCCAAAAATTTGTTTGATATTCAAAAATCGATTTGAGCATGAAATCGGTAGACAATGAAGAAGAAACAGAGCAAGTAGTTTTAGAGCTTTTTATGCGTGTGGTGGTGTTGTATCAGGTAAATTATTATATCGTATTTTTATTATCATTTTTTGGTTATCTCTATTTGTTTTTTGATATTTATTTTTTTGGGTTCTACTTAGAGATTTCTCTGCATCCGAAGAAGACCCAATTCGATTCTTCTGATTCTAGGCAGATTAGGTTGATTTACTACATTTGTAGAATTTGAGTCTTTGTTAAATCCATTAATTTGAGGTGAAAAATCTGGTAGCACAAGAATTTATTCCTCATAGCAATAGATTTGACCAAAAAAAAAATTAAAAGTCAACTTTTTAAAAGGAAAGGGAAGGAATTAAGTCCGAGTGGAACACACTAGGTGATCTTCTTTTCTCTTTAGCAAAAAGAATTATTATCTTCAATTTTTGTTCTCTTTTATGGCTTTTGGGTTCTACTTTGAGGTTTATCTCCATCCTCTGCAAATATTAATGGAAGAAGAAAACCTAATTTGATTCTTTTGTTTCTATGAATATGATAGTTTAATTTACTAGATTGTAGGAATTGAATCTTTGTTGGATTCGAAAATTTAAGGTGAAAAAATTCTAAGGCCAAAAAAGTGTTTACTTATTTCCTTGTTTTATTCTTTTTTTTTATTAATCAATAAAGAACATTCTTGATAGTCTTTTACAATCTGATATAGTGGGTAAATTGAGTTCTCATGTTTGTCAAGAAAGACTTGATTTTTCTGTGAAAATGATTTGTGCAAGCTATAATTTGTAGTCATTTTTTTAACAGATAGAAATAACACTCAAGTTTTAATAGTATTCACTTCAGGTATAAATATGATTAATTGTACTTTACGCTTTGGGGGGGGGGGGGGGGGGGGCTCCATATTATGGGGTAAAGATGAGGTGTGGTTGAAAACTGAAGAAGACATTATCAATGTAGAATATCATGTGTAACTTTTTTTTTCATACGTCTATAATAGAAATCATTTCCTCAATTTAAAAGGGATAAAAAATATTTTCTAGAGAAAATACATTGCAAAGATTTTAACTGATCAAATATAGAAAAATTAACATTTTACATAACGAACACACCCTTAGATCCATCAAATTTCTTTTCTCCAATTTCACATAAAAAAAAAAACTTAACAATATTGGGCCCGTGCCATTACTTTCTAGTAATAGAAATATACATGACAGTGCTATATACATGCATATCTCATGTTACTAAATGCGGTGACTTCCCTCCCCTCGCCCCCCCCCCCCCCCCCACCAAATTATAATAATTTTTTTCATGAACATTTAATTTAATGATCATAGCTCCTGATTTTTTGATAACTCATATATATACAATAACATATTTCTTTAATTCCAAATTATATTTGCAATAAATTAATATAATACCTCTCTCTATATATAAATTAGGAGAAACAAAATAATATTATAATAATAATCATATGTGAAAGTTATTTTAAAACAAGAATAATTAATAATAATAATAATAATAATAATCTTCCTTTTAAAGCCCTTTTCAAAATTATTTAAATTTTGAATTGAGAAGTTAATTAGTTTTAAAAGATAAAGATCAAAAATTTAAATTCAAACTACTTTGAAGATAAAGTTAACCATAATTATAAATTTTATTGAGATGATTAAGTTTATTTACTTATCCATTTGAATGTAAATAAATATATAAAAAAATAAATTAAAATTTAGAAGGTAAAAAAATCATAATCACTAAAACACGGAGGAGGAGGTGAAAGATAAATCGGAGACACGGAGTAGGAAAGTGGGAACTACACTTTCTTTTAATTTTTTTCATTCATTTTTAATTGTCTTCTCATAACATTCACACAAAATATATGAAAAACATAAAATAAATAACTATTGCTTCAAAAAAAAAAAAAAAACTATTGCATTGCTTGAGAAGTAGCTAATACTGAAAAGCCGTTGCATCCAAACAAAAATGGGTTAAACAATTTTTTCTCAATATTTCTTTTCTTAAATATTGTTTCCTTCATTTTTGCAATTAATTACATTCTTTTCATTTACAATTTTATGATTGGAGTCTTGATTTTATTTTATTTTCGTGTATGCTATGAATGGTGTAGAATTCTTAAAATTTTAAATTGATTTGAAAATAAATTTATAAAAATATCATTTAACTATAAGAATTATATAGCACTAAAATATCATATAATTATATAATTTTTCTCAATATCATATAATTGAGATGTGATTTTTTTAGAGAAATTAAAGGACAAAATTTTAAAACTTTGAAATACAATGTGATATTGAAGTAATTAAAACTTCTTAATTTTATATTTAGCATTATCATAATTGTATTTTATTTTAGTTTAACAATATTTTTTTATATCTTTATTATTTTAACAAGAGGATAATATAAATTGTGTATGATTTGAATAATTTGAATTTTTTTAAATAAATTAAATAATGCTAAAAATTATTATTATCAAATTTAGACAATGAACTAAGCTTATATATATTTATTTTCATAAGTTTTTTTTATTATAAGTTATCAATGTATTAACATTTTCTCATATAAACTTTATGATATTATTTTATAGTAAATTGAATTTTAAAATTATCCATAAATCAGTATTTAAGATTATGTTTATCTATTAACCGCGCAACGCGCGGGTAGTATAATATAATATTTCAAAATTGATGACCAGTATTGATAAACCCGCGTTTGGAAATTTCTTTTAAAATTCATCATTTAAATAATATTTCATATTTTAAGTTTTATATCAATTTCCTTTTCTTCTTTTGCATATAATCTATATGTTCTATCTTTATTGATTAAAAAAAATTAAAGTAATAATAAAAATAACAGTAATAATAATAATAATAGTACTAATAGTATAAACTATAAAAAAACATCCAACTAAATCGTGCATTTCATAATAATAATCTGAATTTTATAATTAAATTAACTAAATTTATTTAAAATCCAAAAAAAATAAACATAAAAATTAAAAATTACAAACGAAAAAGGAAAAAAAAAATTGAAAAAACGGTTTTGAGTTATTATTATTTTTAATTTAATTAAAAAAAAGTTATTATTTTTTTAAAAAAAAGTCTAACTTCCCACGTTTTATAAAAACAAAAAAATACATATGATGGACAGAATCCAAAATTTACAACTTCTCAATTTTAAAGAATTAAATTTAAATTTATAATTAAACTAACTAAATCTATCTATATATCTATCTGTATATAATAGAAGAAGTAAAAGTAAAAAAGAAAAAGATAAAATCTAACATAAATCTTAGCCAATTGTTCAACATTATAATATATTCTTACCGGAATAAAGTGGGATGATTTAGTCAATCTATCAACCACCACCCAAATATAATAAAACTTCCCTAAGGTCTTGGGAAGGCCAACCACAAAATCCATGGCTATCCTTTCCCACTTCCATTCCGAAATTATCATCCTTTGAAGTAAACCACAGGCCGTTGATTCTCATACTTTACTTGTTGACAATTCTGACACTTCATCACGAATTCCACGACATCTCTCTTCATACCCGGCCACTAATAAATTTGCTTCAGATCTCTATACATCTTGGTCACACCGGGATGAATAGAGTAACGCGAGCCATGAGCTTCCGCCAACAACCTTGGAATCAAATCCTCCACTCGTGGAACACATATTCTACCCTTGTAGTTGGGTACCCCATCCGTATCCAAAGTGGCTCCTTGAGACTTGCCTACCTCAATCTTTGTGCTAATCTTTTTTAAATCCTCATCTTCGAATTGCTTGCTCTTGATTTCCACTATAAACATGGACCTAGCTTCAATCCTAGCTAGAAATCCACCTCTCTCATAAATGCCCAAATGCACGAACTTCGACTCTAAGGTCTGAATTTCCTTGGCCAAAAGTCGTTTGGTTACACTCAAGTAGGCTAAACTACCCATACTCGCCGTTTTTCGACTCAAAGCACCTGCCACAACATTAGCCTTACTCGGATGGTATTGAATGGTCACATCATAATCCTTGTGTAACTCCATCCATCTTTGCTGTCTCAATTCAAATCCTTTTGAGTGAACGCATGCTGCAAACTACGATGATCAATAAATACCTCACACTTAACACCATAAAGATAATGTCCCCAGATCTTAAGAGAAAATACCACTGCCGCCAACTCCAAATCGTGAGTGGGATAAGTCTTCTCATGCACCTTCAATTGATGCGAGACATAAGCTATGACATTCTTATCCTGCATCAACACAGCACCCAAACTAGAATGTGAAGCATCATAATAAACAATAAAGTCCTTACCCTCAACTGGTAATGCTAGGATGGGCGCGGTGGTCAAAAGAGTCTTAAGTTTTTGGAAGCTCTCCTCACAATTTTCATTCCATTCAAATGGTACCTCCTTTTTTGTCAGATTGGTCAAGTGAGTAGCAATAGACGCAAAATTCTTAATAAATCGACGGTAATAGCTAGCGAGTCCCACAAAACTCCTAACTTCAGTCACCGAACTAGGCCTAACCCAATTCTCAACCACTTCAATCTCTTGGGGGTCTACCCTTACCCCTTCCTTTGACACTACATGCCCCAAAAATGCTACTGACTTGAACCAAAATTCACACTTGAAATTTTTTGCATATAACTTCTTCTTCACAAGAATACCCAAAACTGTACGAAGATGGTTTGCATGCTCTTCTTCACTTTTTGAATAAACCAAAATATCATCAATAAATACTATCACAAAAGAATCAAGAAATGACTTGAATACCCCATTCATCAAGCTCATAAAGGCTACAGGAGCATTAGTCAACCCAAATGACACCACCAAAAATTCATAGTGCCCATAACAAGTCCTAAAGGTCGTCTTGGGTACATCTGCAGGCCTAATTTTTAATTGATGATACCCGGATCTTAAATCAATCTTGGAAAAGACTGTTGCACCTTGCAATTTACCAAAGAGGTCATTTATTCTAGGCAAGGGGTATTTATTCCGAATAGTGACCTTATTCAATTGCCGGTAATCTATACACATTCTCGTACTACCATCCTTCTTCTTAACAAATACAACTGGAGCACCCCATGGGGAAGCACTAGGACGAATAAATCCCTTATCAAAAAGCTCTTGGATTTGAGTCTTAAGCTCCCTCAATTCTATCGGAGCCATGCGATACGGAGGGATAGAGATGGGATGAGTACCAGGCTCTAAATCAATACAAAAATCTATGTCTCTATTCGGAGGCATGACATGCAAGTCATTGGGATATTCTTCACTAAACTCAGATACCACAAGAATAGATCCAATGGATGGAACTTCAACCTCAACATCCCTAACATGAGCCCAGTAAGCTAAACAATCTTGTTCTACCAATTTACTAGCCTAGAGGGAGGATATAATCTTCGCTTACTTAGGCTTGTACACCCCTTTCCACTCTAATCTTTCCTTTCCTGGAATTTCTAGTCACAAACTTAGCATTACAATGAAGCATTACATAATAGGGAGACAACCAAGTCATGCCCAAGATTATGTCAAAGTCAATCATATCCAAAATCACCAAATCAGCCCAAGTCTGGAATCCCATAAACAAAATGGGTTATGCACGATAGACATGGTGACTTTGATTGACTCTCCAACCAGGGTAGAAACATGTATGGGGCATCAAAGATTTCATAAATCATTTTAAAATTAGAGGAAAAACTCACAGACATATAAGAATAAGTGGAACTCAGATCAAATAACACATTAGTCATCCGGTCGCAGACAAGAATAGTACCTGTGATCACTGCATCAGACGCCTTCGTCTCATTTTTGCTCGAAAAGGCATAACACTGAGCTCTATCATCCCTATGAGCCATCTCACTGTCTGGTTACGCATTAACTCTACCTCCGTTCCCATTTCCTCTACATCCACGGCCTCGCTGATTACCTCATCGTCCACCTTGTGGACATCCTCTACCATTATTACCATTCCCCACGGGTATAATTGCTTGAGAAGGCTGTTGCCCGGACTCAAACATACGTGGTTGTGGATAGTCTCTCCTCATGTGCCCAAGTTCCCCGCAGTTAAAACAAATGCAATCACCAGATGGTCTGTTGTCCGTCATATGTACCGTACTCTAACTAGCTAGAAAATTATTAGATGGAATCCCAGAATAGTTACCTGTAGAGGAGGGCATGGCAGACTGAATTGGCTTGGCCGCTAATGTTGGTCGTTCAGATCCCTTAACATAGGAACCTTGAAAATTTCGAGCATTCTTGGCCCTTTTAGCCACCGCCTTAGCCTGACCGTCTCGCCTCACCACCTGCACTTTCTTGACTTAATCAGTCACCTCATTAAAACTCATTCCTGCAGAAGTCATGTGAACAGACAATACTTGTTACTCAGAATCCAAACCTTTAATAAACAATTGAATCTTCTCCTCTTCAGTAGTAACCAATTGCGTAGCATATCTGGATAAAGCATGGAACTTGACCTCATAAGCAGCCCCAAACATACTACCCTGCTCTAATGCCATGAACTCATCCTTCTTGCAACCTCTCAAAGTCCTAGAAACATAATTCTCCAGAAATAGAGCATGGAATTGGGTCCAAGTGAGTGGAGATTATTTAGAAGATTTGCATTCCATATAAGCTCTCCACCATTGCTTGGCCTCACCTTGAGGTTGGAAATACACGAACTCAACCCCATGTTGGTGAACAATACCCAATTTATGCAGCCTTTCATAATAGTCTAAGATGAATTCATATGCATATTCAGTCTCAGAACCAAGGAATACCGGAGGCTTAAGTTTCAAAAACTTGGTCAACATGTCATGGTCATTCCCGGTCATTATGGAACCCAACAAAGGACGGAAGAAGGCATCACTACCTTCATTTTCACCTGCCCTAGGTGCAGTATTAGCAGAAGGGGGGTTAGCATGAGCTCGAGTTGCTTAAGTAGGTGGAATCCATCCTGAACCAGTCAACCCCTTTAAAAATGACATGATCTGCTGAGCTAACGCTGGATCAATGGGAGGGGTTCATGTAGCCTCAGCCTGCACTCATTTCTCATCTTCAACCTCCTCAACATTATCAAATTCTACTTTCTCTTCTATTTTCTCATTATGTATCGGAGGGTTCTCACTCACCGGTACATTGGCTCCTCATTCACAATAGACGCCACCCTTCCACGGCCTTTTCCCCTAGCTCTCTCTCTACCTCTACCACGATTACGACCTCTCGCTGCGATTTCCTCAGCTGGAGCATTAGCAGGAACTACGGGCCTAACGTAGTTATACCAAGTGTTAACCATCTATAGACAGAAGAGTGAAAGAAGTTAGATTCTAATTTGAATCGACAGATACTAATTGAAATCAAGTCATAGCACGAAGGAGACAAGAGAGAAATAGAGATTTCCTAAAGTCCTATAGCCTCTCGAAAAAAAGTAAAGGCATCCCCGTACCATTTCGCGAGACTCTATTAGACTCGTTTCTATACATCGAGATCAATGAACCTAGGCTCTGATACCAACTTTGTCACGATCCAAACCGTCGTGATTGACACCCACACTAACAACTCGGTGGGAGAACCACTACTACCATCCAACTAAAGCAAACAATCTAAAAACTAAGGCATTTTAAGTTACGAAAGCAAGATTAGCATATACCACACATCATAGAATCACAACCATCACCTACCTCGAAACAAGCTTGAAACCCTAAGAAACTTGATCCTTTCCTTTCCGGATTTGTTCCGCTTGTTCGTGGTCTAGAAACAACAATTATATACGGGAATCAATAAAGAAACACTAAATTCCCAGAATACTAACAAACTATGAACCCTAGTTCAAAACCCATGACCCAACTAGTCAATTTAGGGTTTATTCCACCATAGGATTCATCAATAATTCCTTCCCCATCAATATTAACCAATTCTATAATGCTTTATAGATCAAAAAACAAATTCGGGGAGCGAAAAGCTTACCTCTAGCTTCGAGAATGGTGGAAAACGAGTTAGAATAGCCCATGGGTCATTCTTTAACCCAAAAAGTCAAAAAATACCAAATATGGGTTTTTAGGGGTTTTATTTATGGTTAATTCCCCGCTGCCCCGCTGCAGCGGTAGTTTTTGAACCAGTGAGCTTCTTTAAAATCCCAAAATTCTCGCAACTTTGAAACCCCGTTCCATCTGCTACAACGGCAAGGATCCCGCTGCAGCAGCATTTTCCGGACCAGAGAGTTCAGAGGGGAAATTTCAATTTCCCCCTTTTACAACACACCCTCAACCCACTACACTCAGAAAATGCCCTTAATGCCAAAATCAATTCTCGGAGATCTATTTATCCAAATTCAATTCTGTAAAGCCGTATGGAATCCTTGACAAGTTATTTATCCATTCATGCAATCAAAATCCCATCTACTCCACCCGATTGCTACCATATTTCCCTACACCTTGATGACTCCAGTTTCCTTCAAATCTGGACAAGGTTGGGAAAATCCTAGTACTACGAAAAAGTTTTTCCGGTCCAATTTTTCCCTCGTTGGCATTTCGATAACGATGAAACCCGATCGTTACAGGTATAAAGTCCTCTGTTGCTCATAAATTCGATTAGCTTTTGATAGTTCCACATATGTTTTCTTATTTGTTTCAATTGCTTCTTTCATTCTTATAATTTTGTATCAGAGATTTGGTTTAGATTTATTCCAATAAATCTATCTTGGTTTACAAAAAATAAAAATAAAAATCGTCATTGTTCTCTGGTGTTACAAAAAATCTATTTATTGTTTTTGAAACTAAATCCTTGTTCCCTAGTGTTTTTTGGGTCTAGGTTTTAAATTTCTTTTAATTTGAAGTTGTAAAAGTGAAGTTACCGTTTGAGAGTTTCAAGCTTTTTAAATTTTTCAAATTTTGAACATGTGTGTTTTGATTGAGGAGAAATTGGAGGTTAATAATTATTGAGCTTTGTTCTCTAAGTTGAAGATACGAAAATCCTAAATTTTGAGCTAATTCCGAGTTGATTTCAGTTTGTTGGGATTTAGTGTGTGTTCCTGATAATCTTCAAGTTGTTCTTGAAGAAGAAGAAGAAGAAATAAAGTATATTTTATCCATATATTCTCAAGTCAAAGTTGATCAAAGTGTTTATTGGTCCATTTGTGGAGATTTGAATAAAAATCAAAGTAAAAAGTAATAATTAAATTTCCAAAAACAATAAAAAAAATGAATTCCATGTGGACGACCACATCAGTAGTCAACAAAGTTAACTGGCAACGCAGCAGCATAACAACCACGTCAACGATAGCTCAACTGTGACTGTCATATAGAGAGGTAGAACTATCACCTGCAACACGTGGGGTACAAATTTAGAGAGCAGGACATTGGTTTCAGCCTTAAAATTTGGCTAACTATGGGAGTTTTTTGCCCTAAAATTTTTTCCGAGTGTCCAAATTCACTTCTTCTTCTTCTAAACTCATTTTTCTTCTATTTCTCAACTATTGAACAATTAATTAACATTTTTAATTACTTGTTAACTATTTTTTAACCATCAAACCATTTTTTTTATCCTTAAATTAAGTAACAACAAGTAATTCTTCTACTTTTGTTACTTAGTTTGTTTTGAGTACAAATTTTTTGGTGCTTCGTTCTTCTACTTTTCTCATCTTAATTCGTTGATAACCTTCTTGATTCAAGGCTTTTAGTTTTTATTTAGGTCATCCTTTTTTCAAGAGTAAAAAAAATCCACCCCACCACAAATGATATGTGACCTTGAAATTGTTGGTAAAGCTAGTTCACTATTAATTTTTAGACGATGCCATAGTATATGAGAGGAATGTGAGGTAAGTTCCCTTATTCCTAATTAGATAAACATGAGGTGATTACCCATGTCACTATATGAGGAGTGTGAGGTGATTACCCTTTATGTATGTATGACTCCCAAGGCAAGAGGTGATTATCCATTAGCCTTTATGTTGATCATGGAGGTGATTACCTATAATCCTTATGTGGTGATGTGGAGGCGAATAACTACATTACAACCTAAAATGGATATGGAGGTGAATACCTATATCTTACTAAAATGAATATGGAGGTGAATACCTATATCTTACTAAAATTAATATGGAGGCGAATACCTATATCTTATTAAAATGAACATAGAGGCGAATACCTATGATTCCATATATGAATTATGTCATGAACGATGAATTTTATGAATTGTAGCTTGATAGGCCTTCCATGATATGTATGACTAGAGGTGATTCTAATTGTCTTTATGATACCATGATATGTATGACTAGAGGTGATTCCCCTTGCCTTTATGATTCCATGATATGTATGACTAGAGGTGATTCCCCTTGTCCTTCATGATGAGGTAAGTATGAGATCAAAGAGATGATCAATATGCATGATGGCCTAAATGAGTACTTAGTTTAGGTAGGATTATGGGCTCTTATCCGTGCATTGCACAAAGTATGACTTGAAGCTAATTATGAGGTGTAGCTCTTATATGTTGTATGCTTAGTTTGGATTCTTGCCATAGTTGTCTTCCATGCTATTATTGACTAACGGTGAAAGATTACATTGTCTATGATAATTAAGCTAAACATGAGACCATGAGATGGTAAGTATAATTATGATGGCCAAATAGGATACTTAGCATGAATGGGATTATGGGGTCTTATTCATCCATTGCACAAGTATACTTGGAGGTTACTTATGAAGAGGTTCCTTTATGATATGAAGATCTAAGTATTGACTCTGTGTATGGACTATGGTTTATGTTGACTAATGCTTATATGATGTCTATGTTGGAGATTATTCTTATGCTTATGTTATTATCTCTTATGATTATGACTTATGTCTTATGTTGGCTAACGTTTTTGTTATTCTCTTATGATGTTATGCTATCTAACATATTTAGTACATTTTGTACTAACACATACTGTTGCCTACATTCTTATCAAATGTAGGGTCCGGCGATCTTGAGTTCCATCTTGAGGTTAGGTTCCTAGAAGTGCAAATGAGTTGAAGATTTGGTGAGGCCTCGTAACATCGAGGATAAAGCCATTATTACTATTTTGTCTTTCTTTTATGTTTTAGACTATTGTATGATTTGTGTCCCAAGAAATATTCAAAGTTGTATTAGATGCTTTGAGACAAAGTGTTATAGACTTTCGCTTTCTTTTATAAAGACTTCGATTGTATGGAAAAAGTTTTAAAATTTCCGCATCAATTCTATTTACTTTATGTTATGATATTCTAAGTGGCTTGTGTTAGGCCTTTCGGGGTCTAGTACGCCTTGTTACATATAGGGTGTACCCCTAGGTCGTGACAAACTTGGTAATTAGAGCATAAGGTTTAGAATGATTCTAGGATTGTCTCAAAACCATGTCTAGTAGAGTTTTTTTTATAAGTGTGAAGCGCACCACATTTATGAATAGGAAGCTATTAGTTGAGTAGGAAAGTTCACTTCTTCATTCTCTAAGTCGTACCATAGAATTTAACTCTAGTAGGTCTTTCTCTTAATCTGTGCCCTATGGTTTTCAGGATATGGCTAATACAAGGGCAAATGCTAGGTGGGATGAAGAAGACAATGTGGATCAAGAAGTTCCTCCCCAAGCTCCTCTTCAAGCTCCTTAAGCTTCGATTGATCATTCGGCTATGTCAGATGTGGAGGTTAAGTCGGCTTTCCAAATGTTGGCCCAAGCTATGACAACTCAAGCCCAAGTCATGACGACCCAAGCCAATATAGATGTGGTAGCCCCCGTGAACCCAAATGTGGGTACGACCACTTCAAGAGTGAGAAATTTTATCAAAATGAACCCTCCAGAGTTTTATGGCTCTAAAGTGGAAGAGGATCCCAAAGAGTTTATAGATGGGGTTTATAAGGTGTTGTCTATTACGGGGGTGACTTTGGTAGAAAAAGTGGAACTATCGGCTTACCAATTGAAAGTTGTTTCTCAAATATGGTATAAGCAATGGAAAGATGCTAGGCCGGTAGGAGCGGGCCCAATGGAATGGGAAGTGTTCAAACTAGCATTCCTTGATAGGTTCTTTCCCCGAGAGTTCAGGAAAGCTAAGATATAACCTTAAGCAAGGTAGCATGAGTGTTAAGGAATATTCATTGAAATTCATCCAACTATCTAAGTATGCTCCATCTACGGTGTCAGATTCGAGGGATATAATGAGTAGGTTTTTAACGGGTGTGTCCGACATAGTAGAAAAAAAATGTCGTACAACAATAATCCTTCATGATATGGACATCTCACGTCTTATGGTGTATGCCCAACAAATAGAGGAGTCAAAACTCACATAAGAGAAAGATTAAGAAGCAAAAAGGGCTAGAACCGGAGATGGAAACTTCTCTAATACAAGGTTCGTTGATCAAGGTCACCCTAGATTTCGACAAAAGTTCCCAGGGCAAGGTCCCTCACGTTTCCTAACTTCAACCAAAAGAGGGTGTCTAACCCTAAGTCTCAAGATGATAGTAGTGAGATTCTATTGCCGGGATGTAGTAAGTGTGATAGAAGGCATGAGGGTGAGTCCATCGCGGGTTCCAATATTTGTTTTGGTTGTGGTAAGTTAGGCCACAAGATTAGGCATTGCCCTACAATTTCTAGAAATGAGAGAGATAGTCGTTGTAGGTCTCAACCCTACCCTTCATCCGGTCCAATTTGTTCGGGTGTTAGTACTCCAAAGCAATAATAGGTTCTATGCTCTCCAAACTAGAGGGGAACAAGAGTGTCCTCCGGATGTGACTACCGGTATGTGTTTTATGCTTTGTTAGATTATGGTATTATTTGGTCTTTTGTGGCTTGATACGTTAGACTTTAGAATGAAGGATGTTTAGAAGAGTCCGTATTAGTTTATTCCCAAGGGGAAGATGGTGTGCTTACATAGCAAGGCCATTGTGTGTTTATGTGTTGCCATGATTTCCTTATATGATGCATATTCATGAAAGCTTGTGATTTAAAAGAAAATGAGTTTTATGTGAAGTATTTTCCTTATGTTGTAGTGCATTGAGTATGAGTTGCCTATTTGACATCATGAGATGAAAATTTGAGCATGCCTTAGTTGGAGTTCAGAGATTCCTCCTTGAATAAATGTTTTTTGAGAGTAAATTGCATATGAAGCTCTATAAGTGAATGTTGAACATGTTATGACTAGGAGATGGTAGTTCCTCCTTGAACATGACTAGTTATGAGAAATCTTACATTATGGGTTGTTAGATGCAGTTCTTACTTCCTTGTCTTGCATTGAGTTTGTTTAGCATGGAGATGTAGTTCCTCATTTTACTTTTGTGCAGTTAGACAAGTTGCATGCCTGATGGGTTGCTAGTCTAGAGTCGTGACCTTATGAAGTGCCTAGAGTGTCATTCGAGGATGAATATTGCCAAGGGAGAGATATTGTGACACCCTGTAGTTTAGTAGGTCAACTAGAGCTTTACGTGAGAGTTTTAGAGTTTGACGTGAGGGTTAGAGTTGTAAATATGAATTCCAGCACTTAGAATGAAGGGTTTTGGAGCTTAACATCAAGGTACGACCCCTCAAGGACCAACCAAAGGTCCTTGAGGAGGACCCTAACACAACTCCTAGAAATTGTCCAAACAGTCCACTTACGGATGGGACTCACGCCTAGTAGATGAACTTATGCCTCGTGGAAAGGGGTCATGGGTTAGGACCCCAAATGAGGACTTGCAGGACACCACCCACGAAGGACCAGCATGTCCCGTAGACCCACTCACTATCTGTGGGCGTGGTCTCGTGGGTGAGGCAGTCTTGTCCTCTAAGTTAGTTTAAGTTGGGGACTTAGGGGTTATTCTAAAATTAATTAGTTATTAAGTGGAGTCGTTTTAACTTAGATTAGACCTACTATATATAGCTATTAGACCCTGAACTATGTCAATTAAGGAATTCTTCCAATACCCCAAAAAGAACCCAATTCCCTTCAAGAAATCCTCTCTCTAGAAGAAGAAGAAGAAGAAGAAAAAAAAAGGAATTCCTCTAATCTTCCAAGCATTGTGAGGGCTTTATATCCAAGGTATGTTTGCTTATTCATCCATGAATTCTTCCATCCATGTAGCCCCCTATATTTCCCCGAATTGTGACGATGAACGCCCAATTCAAGTTAGGGTTCCTTCCTATATTGTGGGTTTAGTTGAGTATGAATCTGAATGCTTGGATAATGATTGTTTATGGTTGAATTATTAGTGAATCATGATATTATGATGATATTACATGTTTTCCATGATTAACCTTAGTCTAATTGATGACATTGAAGAATGTGGGTTTATGCCTTGTGAAGTGAAATTGAGGATTCATAGGTGATCTTCTATAATTGATGATGTTTGTAGTAATTGTTTAAGAATGAAAGTATATAGACATGAATTGAATTAGATTAGAGACTATATGATGGATATTGACCAATAATGAATGAGATTGAGCCTTTATGATGAATTAAGACTAGAATCGCTTAAAGATGAAGCTTGTGACTAGATTATCTTGTGATCTAGATATGTATGATGATTGTAAGAGGTAAATCTTTGAGAGTAAGGCTTGTAGTCATGAATGTTGATCACTAGGTCTTTGAGAGTAAAGCTAATAAGATGAATATGTAGGTTAAGGCTTGAGAGTAAAATCTGTATGAGACTAGAAGACTAATGGATAGACTTGTGGTAGATGGTTTTTACCTACCTAATCTACCTTATGAAGTGATAGAATCACTTGAGTTATGATGTAATCCATGTCTAATGTAATAATTCTAGATTTGTTGATTTGATATGAGCTTTGACCCTAAGAGGGCAAGATATGATATGATGTATGTTTTATGAATCTATTTACATTCTTTACGAACACTTTGAGAGTGAAGTGTTTATGATCATGATATATTGTTGTGTTTTTTAAAGGACATTCTCATATACACAGTCATGCATTGAATATGATATGATATGATATGAAATGTTCTCCCACATAGAATGATTCCAGGTTGAAAGGCTATTCTCACCTAAAATGAATCTAAGTCCAAGGACTATGAAATGTGATGAGGTTGTGGTAAGTCCCCCAAGACGTTCACATAAGAGGAATGTGAGGTGAGTTCCCTTATTCCTAATTAGATAAACATGAGGTGATTACCCATGTCATGATATGATGAGTGTGAGGTGATTACCCTTTATGTATGTATGACTCCCAAGGCAAGATGTGATTACCCATTAGCCTTTATGTTGATCATGGAGGCGATTACTTTTGATCCTCATATGGTAATGTGGAGGCGAATACCTACATTACACCCAAAAATGGATATGAGACGAATACATATATCTTACTAAAATGGATATGGAGGCAAATACCTATATTTTACTAAAATGGATATGAAGGTGAATGCCTATATCTTATTAAAATGAACATGGATGTGAATACCTATGATTCCTTATATGAATTATGCCATGAGCAATGAATTGTATGGATTGTAGCTTGATAGGTCTTCCATTATATGTATGAATAGAGGTGATTCCCATTGTCTTTATGATTCCATGATATGTATGATTAGATGTGACTCCCCTTGTATTTATGATTCCATGATATGTATGACTAGAGATGATTCCCCTTGTCTTTATGATTCCATGATATGTATGACTAGAGGTGATTCCCCTTGCCCTTCATAATGAGCTAAGTATGAGATCAAAGGGATGATCAATATGCATGTTGGCCTAAATGAGTACTTAGTATGGGTAGGATTATGGGGTTTTATCCATGCATTGCACAAAGTAGGACTTAAAGCTAATTATGAGGTGTTGCTCTTATATGTTGTATACTTAGTTTGGATTGTTATCGTAATTGCCTTCCATGCTATGATTGACTAAAGGTGAGAGATTACCTTGTTTGTAAGAATTAAGCTAAACACGAGACCATGAGATGGTAAGTATGATTATGATGGCCAAAGGGGATACTTAGCATTAATGGGATTATGGGGTCTTATTCATGCATTGCACAAGTATACTTAGAGGTTACTTATGAAGAGGTTTCCTTATGATATGAAAATCTAAGTATTGACTATGTGTACGGACTATGGTTTATGTTGACTAATGCTTATATGATGTCTATGTTGGAGATTATGATTATGCTTATGTTATTATCTCTTATGCTTATGACTTATGACTTATGACTTATGATTTATGAGTTATGTCTTATGTTGGCTAACACATTTGGTATGCGCTTATGATGTTTTGCTCGCTAACATATTTAGTACATTTTGTACTAATGCATATTTTTGCCTACATTCTTATCAAATGTAGGATCCGGCGATCTTGAGTTCCATCTTGAGGTTAGGTTCCTAGAAGTGCAAAGTAGTTGAAGATTTGGTGAGTCCTCATAGCATCAAGGTTACCTTTATGCCTTTATTTTATGTTTTAGACTATTGTATGGGTTGTGTCCCAAGAGTTATTCAAAGTTGTATTAGATGTTTTGAGACAAATTGTTATAGACTTTCGCTTGCTTTTATAAATGACTTCGATTGTATCGAAAATGTTTTAAATTTTTGCATCATTTCTATTGCTTTATGTTATGATATCCTAAGGGGATTGTTTTAGGCCTTTCGTGGTCTTGTACGCCATGTTACATATAGGATGTACCCCTGGGTCGTGACAGTTGCTAATGCTTTGAGTAGGTTATCCATGGGAAGTATTGTCATGTTTAGGAAGGCAAGAAAGAATTGGCTAAGAAGGTGCACATACTTACTCATTTAGGAGTGCGCTTGTTAGATTCCAGTAAAGGCGGAGTTGTGGTGATGAATGAGGCTGAATCATCACTAGTGTCTGAAGTGAAGGAGAAATAAGATAAAGACTCTCTTTTATTTGAACTAAAGGTAAATGTTCATAAGCAAAAGGTAATGACTTTTGAACAAGAGGGAGATGGTGTATTGAGGTATCAATGTAGATTGTGTGTACCAAATGTGGATGAGCTCTAAGAGAGGATCATGGCAAAATCTCATAGTTCTCGATACTCAATCCATCTTGGTTCCATAAAAATGTACCATGACTTGAGAGAAGTTTATTGGTGTAGTAGTATGAAGAGGTGCACTGCAGAGTTTGTTGCTAAGTGCCCAAATTGCCAACAATTCAAGGTAGAACACCAAAGACCCGGTGGTGTGACTCAGAACATAGCTCTTCCAGAATGGAAGTGGAGATGATTAATATGGAATTCATCACTGGCTTGCCGCGATCTCGCGGACAACATAATTTGATTTGGGTGATTATAGATTGGATAACTAAATTGGCCCATTTCTTGCCGGTAAAGACCACCAATTTGAGTTTATGTTGATTTCATGTTGTGTGCTTGAGATTGAGTTGTTAGATACTTCCCACCTATGTTCTGCTTAGTGTGATCTCATTCGAAGACGAATGTTTTCAAGGGAGAGATATTGTAACACCTCGATATATTTATTCTTTTTTCCTAAATATATTGATAATTAGTGTATTTGGCCGCGCTTCGCGCGGTTATGAAAGGAATTAAAATAAAGTTACATACTAATATTAATAATTACTTTATTAAAGGATTTTTTTTATTAATCACATAATTTAATAGAAGAGAAACTATGAAAAATATTTAGGTTAAATATGAAATTCATTAAGAAATCAATATATGTGAACTTCGGAAAGTTAAATATCAAAAATAAATTTCATAGAGAAAAAAGTAGGCAATATTAGAACTACTGAAAATTTGAGATGTGATCATTTTTTTCTTTTTTATTTGGGATCTTTTTTAGTATAATTATATGTATTTATAAACTTGAAATCTAGTCGTTCTCTTCTGCTTCTTTTGTAATCTTTTTAATTACACTCTTAGTATAATTTTTCGACAATGTGTAACTCATATTGCTATTAATAGTTATTATCCATGACTATGTCATTAGCCAACACTATTTTTAATCATTATCCACAATTACTATTACTTGTCTTCATCGTCATCCAATCATAACATGTTTTAATTATTTTTATTGTACAATATTAGATTAATCTAATATTTGATTAATAACTTTTTGATAATTAAATTTTAAATAAAAAAAGTTTACATATTTAAATGATGAAAAATAACAATCTCAATTAGTTAGATTCCATATCTTAATATATTATTATTATATTTAGGTACAGATATCCAATTATTTTTGGGACAATTTATATTGAGAAAACAAAAGAATTTAAAATTTAAAAATAAACATAAAAGAGAACAAAAGAGAGAATTAACTACGCAAAAAAGATTCAAAAAAATGACACATACAAATTTCTATTTCTTTTAATTTCGCGTGGCTTAAACACAAAAATATTAAAAAAGTATATTTCACATTTTGAATAAATATTACATTCAATATAATAAATTCCTAAGAATAAAGAGTCACAGTAATTAAGAGAATTAAGAATGTGGCTTTGGCCTTGTTTGTAACATAATAAGAGTAATATTTTTACATTATTACACTAATAAAAAACATTAATTATAGAAAATGAAAAGACAATCAACTTAGAGTTATTGAGACAAATATTTTATTATAAGTAAATAGAAAGCAAGGAAGCCAACTATATTTTTAAAATTATAAATTAATCGCAATTTTGAAATAACTTGAGAACTCCTGAAAAACAACAAATATGAAAAATATAAGACTATAACTTGACTTATTAATAAACAACTTGAAATTTCCTAGAAAACAACAAAATGAAAAACTTAAAGATTGCAATTTTACACATTAATAAATAATTTGTTTTTAATAAAAACAACTGTATTTTCAAAATTATAAATTAACTTTACATTCTCATTTCCTCATAGATAGCATATTGATATCTATTTACTCATTTCCTACTTCTATGTTTTAAAATATTATACCCCACAAACACAATAAACTAATATTATCAACAAAAAAGTGAGAGATGAATTTACCTGAGCAAATAATTTATTTTGAAGAGTGTTATCATTATAATATAATCAAATTATCTAAGAATTATATAGAGGTCTAAAGAGAATAAATTAAATGTTTTTTTAATAAAAACTCAGGATTTATATCTTCACGAACACAAACAAATAATATTAAGTATATGATTTCAACAAAGAAAGAGTTGTAATTATATTAGACATATCAAATTATTTTACCTTATAAAATCAAATTATGCAAGAATGTCTAACCATTTTCATTATAGATATATCTCCTATAATCTGTAAAATATGATTAAATAAGTTAAAAAATTATCTAGCAAAAGAAGAAAAAGATAAAGAATAAGGAGAAAATTGCATTTAATCATAAATCCTCCTACACATATAATCATTTTTGACAAAACATAAATAATTCAAAAGGAAATAATATAGTAGAAACATTACTTCTTAAGCACCTAAAAAAATAATGAATAATCAATATGCATAGCTTAAAATCCATTAATCTCCATTTCTGAATGATTTCATTTCATCCTATATACAAGAGTCAAGCAAAATAATAACAAATATAGTATTAGTCCTAAAATGAATCTTAAAGATAACAAAACAAAATAATTTATCTAGAAGAAACAAAAATATGCTTTGACATATTAGCCTTACTTGCTTATTAAAAGTAATATATGAAATCATATTTGGAAAAGATAATGCACCTCAAAGCTTAAAAATATTGTAACATGTCTGCCACTAATTCTCTAACCAAAGATAACTATAAAATAACACACAATTTTAGTGTTTTTTATAGTGTTGATATAACCTTCCACATTAAATAATTAGATGTTATGAATATGAAAGGCAGGGGCGGCTCAAACTCGTTGGTGGCCTAAGGCCAAAATCAAACTAGAGGCCTTAATTTTTTTTTTATAAATGTTTTTATTTTAAATCTATTTTTCTAGCCTTTTGAGATGCAAAGTTGTTAATAATTTTTGTGTAGTCAATCTCTTCTAATAATTCTTTTTCAATCGATAATATAGACAAACCACTTAATCTTTCTTGAGACATTATCGATCTTAAATAATATTTTATTATTTTTAATTTGAAAAACTTCTTTCGGTTGAGGCAACTGTTACGGGAATTGTTAACATTATTCTATAAGCAATGTAAACATTTGGAAAAGAATCAAGTCTTTTTATTTGATTGAGTATCTCAATTAGAGTATTGTCTTCTACTTTTATGATTTCCCTTAACACTTTTAATTCAGAAAATAAGTCTAAACCATCAATATCAGAGTGAGTATTATGTTTTAAGGAACATTCAAGTTTAAGACAATATTTTTTCAAATTCTCATCATCTAATGATCTCAATTTTTTCCCACTAAATAGAAAACCAAAAATATTTTCATATACTTCAAATTGTTCAAATCTATTTTGAAGTGGAAAGATGGCTTGGTCTACTATGTATAAGAAGTAATCAACTCTAAATGATTCTTCAAGAGATCTTGTGATTTCATTATCAACATTCTCATCAAATTGTTTTTTTCTACAATTTACACGTTTTTTACGAAATATAGGTTCTATATTCATCTCTAATGCAATTTCCTTAGCCGAAATCATAGTACTTGTAAATCCTTCTTCTCTATATGTTTTAAAAAAAGAAACTAAACCTCTTAATTGATCTATAGCGACATCAAAATCTAACAAATATTTTAAAACATTATTTACAATATCAAATAAAAATATAATAAAGATAAGACACAAAACAAAAATAATATTAGAAATTAGAATGATATTACTGAATTCAAAAGCTATGAAGACTTGATTTCCAAAAATGAATCGGGTTGCTGCAATATAGTTTTCTCCAAATTTAAAATATAAACTATCAATAGAAACAGTAAATTTTTAAGCTTTGAATAAGAGAGATGTAAGATTAGAAAAAAGAAACTGAGAAGAAATAGAAGGGAGGATGATACAATATATAAAAATAAAATTAGAAAATAAATAAGGTAAAAAAAAAGAAGATAACTTGTACATTAAAAAAAAAGTACACAACTTTTTATTGAAAAGTAAAAAAGTCATAGTCATATCTATCATACTATCACTTCGTTGAGCCGTTTTGCATTTTTTGTCTTGGTTCTAACAATTTTTTTTAAATTTAATCCTTCCTAATTAACTAAACAATGGGGCCTTTGCATTTATTGTCTTAGGTCTAATGTTTTTTTTTAAATTTAATCCTACCTAATTAACTAAAAAATGGGTCCCCCTAAAATTGGGGGCCTAAGGCAAAAGATTTATTTTTAAGCCTTACCAGCTGCCCCTGATGAAAGGCTTGATAGGTTATGAATATGAAAGGTTTCGGAGTTATGAATATTATTAATACTAATTTAAGAATAGAATTTATATAATTGAAGAGGTACAATTTAAGAAGATGGTTTTGAAAGAAAAAAATAATTGAGAAATAAGAAAAAACATCAAGAAAAAGAGGAAAAAAATATATATGAATGAAGGCCATATAGAGGTGCCACATCACCTTCTTTATGTTCCTCCTTTATATATATACTAGTATACATACCCGCGCATTGTGCAGATATTTTAAAATATAATATTTTAAATTAAAATAACTATTAAAATTTATCATGCACTTAGTTATGTATATTTTTACAATGATGACACAATTTGTTAACTTATTTATTTGAGCATGTTAAAGTAATCATTATTAATACACAATTTAATAATTATATTATTAAAATATTATGTCTATAGCTATAATTAGCTATTAGAATAATATTATAACAAATTATTTTTTGAATTTTCAAATTGTTGAGTTTTTGTTAGTATTTATTGTATTAAAAGAAATACGATACGTGTAATACAATTGGTTTAATTTACTATTTTTTACTTAATCAGAGGTCCACTTTGTACGTTTGCTGAGCAGACCCCTTAGGCATTTTAGAAAAGGGAAGGGAACTTCTCACCCCGAGGAAGGCGGGAAGCTACCGCTTCTAGAATGGAAGCTTCTCCTTTACTTTTTTAGAGTGTATCGCTATTTTGAAATAAAAAAAAGGTTTATGGATGAAATAATCGAAATGACTCACTACAAGCTATCAGCGCTGTCTTAGATTGAACGTTGACTTATCTTATTGCCGTTCAATCTCTAAGGTGGGTTTCCGCTGAGAACGGAATAGTGTTCGTGTCCAAAGGTGAACAAAGCCCTAGCTTCTAGAGTTCGCTGGTTTTCCCAGGCCGGCCGGAGAAGTTTTAAAGTTTGTGTTTGAGTGGGAATGTAATGGGAAGTGATAGAACTGCCTATTTATATTCATGTTTTTATTTAAATAAAGAATTTAATTATTATTTTCAATTTTTAATTTAAACAAGATCATTCAAATATTTAATTTTTTAGTTTTTATCTTTATAGAAATATTAAAATCTACAATTTGTGTAATATAATTTGTTTAATTTATTAATTTTTAATTAATATGGTTTTAGAGTACGTGTTTGAGTGGGACTATAATGGAAAGTTTTAAAATTGTCTATTTATATTTTCATTTTTATTTAAATAAAGATTTTTTTTAAAAAATTAATTTTAAAAACATCATTTAAATATTTAATTTTTATTTTTATCTTTATAGAAATATAAAAATTTGTAAAATGGTTATATAAAATTAATTTAAAGATTTTATTCGATAAAAAATAAATTTTAAAATTTTGGTTTCGATTCTAAAATGGAAATTCATTTTATTTTAATTATTACAGAATTTTTTGTAAATCTTTTTACTGTGAAGTTTCATATTTTTTTAAAATTCCTTTATTTTGTTGTGTTTTTTTTTTTTCATAATCTGTTTTTTAGAGTTTATGTTTGAGTAGGAATTTAATGGGGAGTTATAAAATTGTCTATTTATATCCCGTTTTATAAATAGATAGTTTTATAACTTCACATTACATTGCCACTCAAACACAAACTATAAAACCAGGTTAATTAAAAATTAATAAATTAAACAAATTATATTACACAAATGGTAGATTTTAATATTTATATAAAGATAAAATTAAAAATTCAATATTTGAATTATATTTTTGAAAATTTAAAATTTAAAATAATAATTAAATTATTTATTTAAATAAAAACATGAATATAAATAGGCAAGTTTAAAACTTCCCTTTACATTCTCACTCAAACAAAAACTCTAAAACATGATTAAGTAAAATTTAGTAAATTAAACAATTATATTACACTAATTGTATTTCTTTTAACATAATAAAATACTAGCAAAAATTAGACAATTTTAAAATTCAAAAAATAATTTAAAATTATTTTATATATGTATCTTAAATTAACCAAAACGAAATTAAAAAGAGTAACCAACGAAAAATTCTTTTAAAAATAAATATTATAAAATTGTGTTTTGCAAAAAAAAAAAAAACAACAACACACACATGTAAATTGTAATTGCAGTTAATTGTTTTAGAATAGTGGGATCAGTTTTAAAAATCAGTAATTATAATTAATTAAAATAATTTCAAATTCATAATTTTTAAAGATAAATTTTTAATTTTTATCTTTATATAAATACTTATTTATTTATTTTAAATTTCTACTTTAAAATATATTATTCAAATATTTAATATTTAATTTTTATCTTTAATAAAAATTATGAATTTTAAATAATTTTTAATTAATTAAAATTACTCATTTTAAAAAATGATCCCATTATTTTAAAATAATTAACTACAATTACATGTGTCTTTTATTTTCAAATATTTAATATTCAATTTTTATCTTTAATAAAAATTATGAATTTTAAATAATTTTTAATTAACTAAAATAACTCATTTTTAAAAATGATCCCATTATTTTAAAATAATTAACTACAATTACATGTGTCCTTTTTATTTTTGCAAAATACAATTTTGTAATATTTATTTTTAAAAGAATCTTTAGGTTACTCTTTTTATTTCTTCTTGGTTAATTTAAGATACATACATTTTGTTCCATTGCCATCCACGTTCACAACACATTTTGTTGCCTTAGCTTTTGTTGCTAATATCATTAAACTACATGGACCTCCACGAATTATAGTAACTGACAGGGATCCGGGATTTCTTCACTCTATTTGGCAGGAAATTAATCGACTCCAAGGCACCAATCTAGCTATGAGTACAACATATCACCTGCAAATTGATAGCCAATCCGAAGCCTTGAACTAGTGCATTGAGCAGTATATGAAGTGTTTTGTTTCGGAGAGTCCTCACGAGTGGGTACCAATGTTACCTTGGGTCGAATTTTGGTACAACACCACCTTTTATTCGTTTGCCGAAGTGACACCTTTTCAGGCATTGTATGAGTGTGAGCCTCCTACTATTTCTCGTTATGTGTCGGGCAGTGCTGCAGATGATTTAGTTGAGAAGTACATGCTGAAGAGAGATGACGTTTTGGTGCTACTTAAGAACAATTATACGTTGATGCTCATCGAACAGATTTGCAGTTGGAAGTTGGGGATTGGGCATTTGTGAAGCTCAAGCCTTACAGGCAGCTTTCCCTCAGTTTGCAGCACCACCACAAACTCCGCCGGAAGTACTTTGGTCCTTATCAAGTGTTGAACGAATTGGTTATGGTGCATACAAACTTGATCTTCCAACTGATGCACAAATTCATCTCGTCTTTCATATTTCTATGCTCAAGAAATGTGTGGGAACACCTGTTGAACAAGTCACACCCCTGATCAACGTCAACCGAACCTTGAGGACAAGGTTCTTGATTGGGAAGGAAGCATTGATATGGATCAGCCAGCCCAAGTTAGTAGGGAAACTGAGAGTGGGCCTAGGACAATTAGGAAAAGCCAACGAATCAAATAGCCCAACAAAAAGCTACAAGACTATATCCTAGAAGGCTAGGCTAAAGGAAAGACAAGCACGTGAGAAGCATATAAGTGAGAAAAGTTGTTATATGCGGGAGTACTGCAGAGTAGTGGGGAAGAAATAAGTGATAGCAACATTCTCTGAATTCTCATCTTATTTCTTCTCAGTTCTCTCACCCTCTTATATCTTACTGTTTTAATATTTTTGCTATTGTAATTGTTGTCCTTTTAAGAGTTGAACTACCAAAATTCCTTTCTGTAATTTTTCTTCTTGAGTTTTCAATTTAAGTATTGCTACTGTTTCTGTAATTGGGTTGAAGTTTGTTCCACCATAACTAACAAATACAAAAGTTGTCACATAATTACATGGAAATTGGTCCAAGTAAAGCATTTTTAGTTACTATATAATTAAATAGAGAAGGAAGCAAAAGTAATAGATACACTACTGAATAACTTTCGAAATTGATTCTAGAAAAGAAAAATAACTCACATCAAGTGACTAAAAATCAATCATGTACTTACTCAGTACATCTTTTCCCTTAAAAAAGGGGATCAAAGTAATTTTAGCATGTAACCGTTTTAGCAGAAGATAACAAAAATTGAAGCTGATGATGCAGAAGAGAAGGAAACCAAATTGATTTGAGTATGAAAATAAATCAAACTTTTTGCATCTATCGAAGTCTACTCATCTAATCAGTACCAACTTCATATATACAAAAAAAAAAAACATTCCAACCACCATAATTAACAACTAGCAGGCTGCACAGAATCGAGCTAAGGAAGCATGCAAATATTTAAGTCTACCAAAAATCATTCACATCGACAGAATTTGGGGATTTTCGTATAGAGCTACAAGCACAGGGGAATATGGGTGGATGAGTATTAATCAAAACTTAACACTAAAATCACACCAATAGCAAATGGTAACACAAACCAAAGAAAAATCATACCTGGGATGAATTTGACAAGTCGAAACCTCGAAGCTTAACAGAGAACCAGGTGAAGTTGCTGCTGCTACCGCCATCTGCGCTGCTGCTGCGACCTGCTTCTGCTGATGATGATCGAGGCGGCGAGCCTTTCAGGGATGATGGCGCGACCTGCTGCTGCTGCTGATCGAGGCAGCGCCGGTCGGGGGTGGAGAGGTTTAGGAGGGAAAGAGATGACTTAGCGTATTGAGAATATCATTTTTTTTAAAGAAGTGTTAATTTATAGACCAAGGGATGTCGGTTTTTTTTAAATAATTATCTATATTTAAAACTATTTAATAAATATCAACATCATGAAGTAAATATTATTTAAATAAAATAATAATTTAAACATATCGACCTCTTAAGATCGGTATTTATTAATTTATTTTATGATAAACTCACCTCTTAAGGTCAGTTTTATTAATTAAATTTTTTTTTTTATATATATATATATATATATATATAAAATTAATTTGACTACATTTCAACAGAAGTTTAGTTTTATCTATCAATTTAATTTCATAAATTTAAATTATATACCTCCTAATTATATAAATTTAATTTTATCGATCAACATAAGTTTATCAATATCTAATTTAATAAAAAAAAAATTTGAATTGATCATTGTTGACACCCAATTTTGACCCTCCCCAACATAGATTGATCATTAAGCTTCTCCAATTTTAAACGATTTAAGATAATTAGTTTTTATAAATTTTAAAAAAATAAATATATAGTTTGCAAGTTATTTTAAATAAGTTTTGTCAATTTTTATAAATTTTAGATAATATATATGTTTTACATAATTATATATATAATTAGCATATTTTATGATTATTTGAAAATCGTCTCAAAAAGATTTTGTTTTAATTAAATATTTTGGTTAATTAGTTAAGTTATATAATAGTTTATATTTTAAATTATTTAACTTATATTTGAGTTAACTATTTTATTTCGTTAAGATTAAAAGCTCGTTAGTTAATTATACTAATTTGTTCTACTTAATTTTTAATCGATTTAACCAATTAATCTCGATTTGGTTAGATCTTAAACTTAAGAATGACAAAGTTTACAGCTCATTTGGTCATTCTAACATAATCATCTCTTGTCCCACTTTTTGGATCAACTTGTAAGAGAAATTTGGGCCCTTTTCTAATTTTTTCCAGCAGCCCATGAAATTTCCAGCAACCCTCTATCCAAATTCCAGCAGCCCAACATTCCCAACTAATACATAAACCAGCCCACTTTTATTTCTCCTGACCCGGCCAAAATCCTAATCCTAATTAAACTTCAACAGCAGCTCTAGAATGACAACAACATCTTCAGCTGCAGTACAACGCCAATCTCACGGCGTCAAAGAAAAACAACACCAAATTGATACGATAGCAGCATCCCAGCGCGACAAACAGCTTTCACTTTTGTCCTTGCATCGTGAGATCAATACACGTACCATCTCAAGGACAAGTGAATTGATCGAGTTAGTTCGTCTCCCCCTTTCCTCTTCCGGCATGGAGTTAAAGCTTCAGGAAAAGGTGTCTCTCCTCAATGGTGAAATTTTTTAGAATTTTGAAATCAAAATGGGCCCTTGAATTCGAATTCTATCCATTTCCCCCCTAAATCGAACCCTAGATTTCCCTTTTATAAAGAGCCCCCCTGTTCTTCATTGGAGAGAGGTGGGAGAAAAGTTAAAAGGAGGTTGGAAAAAATTTAGAAGAAGGTTGGAAGAAAGTTAGAAAAAATAGACGTTGGAGAGGCAGAAAATAAACAAAGAGAGATATGTTTACAAAGAAATCAATTTAGATAATCAAACTTTTAAGGTTCGAATCTTCATAAGGTTCTGTCCTTGAAGTCTTCATTCAAACTTTCCGGCAAAGCTTGTGTAGTGGTGGTGAAGTCGTCTCTTACTCGTCTAGTCTCAGCTCGCTGCCCTCGAAAAGGTAAAATGATTTCTCTTTCATGATGCTTTTGTCTCTTTTCCGTCTTCTAGACAAGATTCTTGTGTGTTGTATGCTTAATGTTGGCTGTAAGTTCTGTCTTGAGTGCATTCAGCTCTTCCCGTTAGTATAATTTTCTTTATTTTTGATTTCCTTCGAATCGTGACAGTGAATAGGGGGCAGAATCTTTAGCGAATTAACGTGGAACTTGTATGTTGTTTCATCTATGGCTTGCTGATGTAGTATTTCGTTTTTCTTTGTTTATAAATCCTCTGATCATTCTACTGCTTATCATGTCTTGTTTGAATCGAATTTATGTTTCTATATGCCTAAGTTTTCAGTTGAAAGTGCTTACCATTTGTAGAATTGAGCTCATAAGGTGTGAAGTCATATTACTATCCAAATTTTAGTTTACTCTATTTTTCGTTCTATTTTATCAAAATTCATTGTCTTTCTCTCTTTTTATGATCATCTCGGCATGTTGGCTTTCTCATTTTCTTGATCTCTTTTAAGCCCTTTGAAGCTTGGTCTTGTCAAAGTTTTGTTTTCCTTTGAGCAGGTGCATCTGTAGTATAAGACAAATTTGTATGTAATGTTTTTACTAAATGTGGGCAACAATGCCACTAAAAAGGTGTGGTCCTTATTCTGAGAAAAGGAAGTCCCGGTCTTGTTTTTCTTTATAAACTTTGTGATATGCCTCTTTGTCATTAGATATTTATGATTTTGTGATCAATCTATACTTGGTGATTAAATTTTTATTTTATATTTTTGTGTTAAGTTGACTTGAGTTCTTATATTAATTTAAATGTGTGGCATGAAAGATTTAAGTGTCGTTTTCTTGCTCATACATTGGGTTCTCCATTATTTAAGAATAGTTGTCTATTCAAGCACGCGGTCTTTGCTTTTAATGCTATTTTGCTGTGCTACTTGATAGTCTAGAGCACATTTTTTTTGTTAAATTTTGAGAAAGTGGAGCCCCCTGCTAATTTGTTTATTTTGTTATCATTGCATGTGATACCAATCCGAGTTCACTTTGGACTCCACTCTTGCATATCCTTGAGTCGTTTTGAGTCATCCTCATATATTCGGTGAAAAAAAAGCTGAAATAAGCCCCCGGAAGTCCAAACGCAGGTTGTATCACGTTATGTACAGAGGAATATGCAAAATATATGCAAAGATACAATGATATACAGGTCGAATGCGGAAATACTAGGCGTAAATTCGAAATACAGGTGTTGGAAGTTAAAGTGGGTTGTATACATTCAGTACACAGCGCAAGATACAGGAAACGAGGCTGATATACGAGTTATATACACTGATATACAACTTGTGTATACAAATGGAAGTTGATTTAAAGTCCAAAATCAGCATCTTTGGCCTAATGTTTCTGGGCAATAATAGGCCCAAATTTGAATATTTCCTTTCCCTCTCTTACTTACTTTATTTGTATTTGACTAATACTTTAATTATCTTATGATTTAATTTAATTAAATTCTCGAGAATGGTCATTTCATTTTTTTTAAAAATCAAAGTATATATATTTTATTACTTAGTTTTTTTTAATTTTAATATTAGTCTTGTCAACATAAATTACTCTCGTTTAGAATGATCCCCTTTAGTTTATTTCCCCTTAAAAATAATTAATCCAAAAAATAATAGTAATAAATAAATAATTTAAAACAAATGAGTTCTTTTACCTAGCTAAATTTTTCAAAATCATTTTAGTCAAATCACCGGTCAATCGCAAGTTAGCGGACAATCCGAGAGCCTAACACCTTCTCAGATTGTACATTTGAACTTCGAATCCTTTCCAATTGATTTTATCTGTTTTAAATCTTTTGAAAACCTTAAAGTGTTTTCTTGACTTTTACTAAAAATTAAGTGGCAACTCTGTTCTTTTGAATATTCGATTTCTCTTAAATCATAAGTTTGATCGATTTTTCAAAACTTAGTCATTTTTCTTTTATTTATATTTTTTGAGTAAAACAGAAATGGAGACTCCGCTGGAGATTTAATTAAGTTCTAACAATAAGATTTGACTTATTTGATTAATTGTTGAAATTGTTTACATGTGCTTAACGTGTTTAAATCGTTATAACTGTAATTGCATTTCATGACATCTTCTCTTGTATGTATAATATATTAAAGGACGATTTTGCGAAACCGCAATTGAACTTTTTTATACTTAACCCTTTTCCAGAATGATCGGCAATTTATTGGTTTGTCATGCATCCAATGGTTGTCGTGACTTCCAGTCTAAGTTGTCCACTTGGGTTTTCGGTCTTTCAAAAGCCACTCTTAGTCAACTAGCGTAGAGCGAAACCAAATCCTTATTTTTAGTGCATTGAACTAAGATGACCCAACACTCAAGGCGTGTTGGACCCATTAGAAAGACCACCTTGAGTCCAAAATGGCTTACGGCCTAAACGGACGATCATACTTACGTGTTTATATTTAAAGGTTGTATACGTCATTTGACACACCATTGTTCCTTGGGGTTGAGAGTTTTATAGCTTATTCTAGTATAAAAAATAATAATTTACAGGCTACTAATCCATCCAAAGGCGTTGACACCCGGAGACGACAAGAAGTTCAAGAACGAGGGTATTTTTCATGGAAGCATAGTTTAGGATAGTACCCCTATGCGGGATTGATTATTTTGTATCTCATTTCCCCTATTATGTATCCCCATTCAATTTAGTCAAACTTGTATAAATTTTGGTTTTGGGGTAATGGAATGTTTCAAATGACATTATACATCCTTCAAATCGTTAGGCCTACCCTTGGCATAAAAGGGTCACATATCTGTTTAAAAACGCGCAATATTTGTTTGTGTGCTACATGATTACCTGTTTGTGGGAATATGTTATTTTATTTGGAGATGTTCTAGCTCACTCCTTCTGAAAATTTCTCAAGAACCCCTTAAGCATAAATATCAAGTCACTATTAAAAGTCTGCCCAAATATTCTTTGAATCTTTAGTTTCCTAACAAAATTCAAATTTCCTTTTTTCAAATCTTAATTTCTCATTTCAGAAAAAGGTTAACTCATCTCAAACCGAAAAGGTATTCAAGGGTCGAACTATGTAGGACCTGAATTCTCCTTCGTGAGATACGTGGGCAGCCTTTCAAGGTTCGGTCCCCATTTTTGAGATATTCTATCTTCTTCAACTCTTACAAAGAAATTAGAGTTACATCTCAATCAAAAATCAGAAGTACGACAATGAAAGATACAATCGACTTTGTCTCGACTTAAGTCGACATTTCTGATTCATTACGCTCAAAATCAAATAGACAAATTCCTATCTATTTAATCATTTCTATATATATGTGGGCTAGTTTATCTTCAAATGAAGCAACCCTTACGTGTTTACAGTAATATGTGTGATATTTTGTATTATTTATCATCGACACAGACTAACACATTTGCCTTTAAGTTGTTTTTCTTTGTCAGGTACTCAAAATTGATCTGTGTTGAGAAAATGGCAGAACATCCATATTTCACAAGGTCCAAAGACCCCAAAGATTCCTTCTTCGACCAATGTTTGCTGAAATGGATAAGACCCGAGATTTGACGAATCTAGCTATTGTTGCCAACATCCCTACTCCAGACAATGAAAGACCTCCACTCTATTTTCCTACTTCGGATCCAGCATCCGAACGTTTTCCAAACAATTCAACCACCGCTATGATTCCAAAACCTCCATTCATCGACTTAATCACCCCTATTCCATACCATGCTAGTTCCTCACACCAAAAGTTACCTACTCCTCAAAATCCAAATACCAACATTTTCCAGAGTTCTCCTCCGATCCATCAAATCACTACTCAAATTGTCCAAAACCCACCTACCACTCAACCCATACCTCTAAAAACCGCATTTCACCTTTCAATATCGCCTGAATTGTACCCTCCCTTTACCTCACATTTTGAATCCGATCATTATGAGAAGAAGGAGAAGGAGTGTAAGAGCATTAGAGAGGAAGTTATGAATGCAATGAAGGACTTTCGATACACCACAGACATTGCAGGGTTGAATTATGAAGATTTGTGCATTCATCTACATTTGAAGCTTCCAAAAGGTTTTAAAGTACCAAAGTTTGACACATTTAGTGGAATTCAAAATCCTTTGACTCATTTGAGAGCTTATTGTGATCAACTCATTGGAGTTGGAAAAGATGAGGCTTTGTTGACGCGACTCTTCAGTCGAAGTCTAAAAGGGGAAGCATTGGAATAGTTTATTTTTAAAGAAATCAAGCAGTGACCAAGTTGGAGCACTTTGGCTAAAGATTTCATCGAAAGGTTTGGTTACAATGTGGAATTCATTCCCGATCAATACTCTTTGGAGAGAATCAAATAGAATTTACTGAAAGTTATCGAGAATATGCCTATAGTTGGAGAAGAGAGGCTGCAAAGGTTAGACCTCCCATGACCGAGAGAGAAATTATTGAAGTCTTTGTGCGTAATCAAGAACCTGAGTACTACAATAGGATATTGCTTATTTTAGGAGGAAAGTTCAGTGAGATAGTCAAAATTGGTGAAGCTATTGAAGACGGTCTCAAGACCGGAAAAATCATCCGAATGACTCAGCAAGATGAATCCTGGGGACCATTGAGGAGGAAGAGGGAAGATGTTTTCTCTATCTCATTTGAATTAAGCCAAAAATCAAAGAAGCATACTGGTCTCAATGTTCGAAAGTCTTTACCATCCAAACCCTACCATTTTGCTCCACAAAATCCTTACCTCATCCAATCAAACTACCAAGCTCCACCACCAAATTATCCAAATTACCAAGCTCCATTGCCAAATTACCCAAATGTTCAATCAAGTTACCAAATATCATTGTCAAGTTACCCAAATGTCCCTCCTAGCTACCAAACTCCACAATACCTAAATTTCCCAACTCCAACACCTGCTCACCAAAATTCTCCAAGTTATCGCCAAGTATCTCCACTTTCATGAAATAATCTTTCTTGTCAGGGTTTTTTGAAAAGACTTTCTCGAGTCTTTACTCCTTTGGTTGAAAGTCGAACCCAACTCTTTGAGAAATTAAAAGTGGCTGGTCTGATACGAACAATTTATCCAAAAAATGTCAATGTCAATTCCAGACTTTACAGGCCCGATCTTCATTATGCTTACCATTCAGGAGGTGCAAGACATACCACTGAGGATTGCATCAACTTGAAGCATAAAATTCAAGATTTGATTGATCAAAGAATTGTCACTCTTCAAACTGTCGCTTCCAATGCCAGTGGTGATTCACTGTGGAATAGTGGATGATTCACTATTAACATGATTGACCCAAAGTCTCAAGTACCTCCTCGTCAAAACGCCCCATATCATCGTCAAATACCTTTCCCTCAGCAAGGACAATATGATCATTTTCGGCCACGTCTTGAGAAGAAACCTGCTCGAAAGTTTACTCCTCTTGTTGAAAGTTGGACGAGGTTGTTTGAGCAATTGAGTGCGGTAGGTATTATTCCTCCAGTCAAGCTTAAGACAGTCGATACTAGCTCAAGATTTTACCGAGCCGATCGAAGATGTGCGTATCATTCCAATAGTGTTGGGCATGATACTGAAGACTGTATTAATTTGAAGCACAAGATCCAGGACTTGATCGACCAGAAAGTGGTCAGTATCACTACACCCAACATCAACAGTAACCCTTTGCCAAACCATGGAGGAGCCACAATTAATATGATAGAGACAGAGGATGAGTAGTGCACGGTAAAGGCAATAGTTTCGGCTGGTCCTGACTACCTTGAGAAAATTGTAGCTTCTCTGAGCATAAGTGAGATACTCAATTTTATGAGCATGACACCCCATCAAGCTTTTGCTTCTGTGGCAAGAGAAGGTCAGAACAAGAAGGGGATTAATCATGCTCCACCAAAGTCTTTGCCTTATTTATGCCAGTCCTTTCTGGTGGAGGAATATGCCAATGATGACGGTTTTGGAAAAGGAATTGGGGATCTTTATGAAAAGGGTGATGATGCGCCCAAGAAGATAATCGAGACACCGAGCATATGAGATGCCGAGCCAATAGAGCAAGTCCTTAATTGGACTTCCACTCCACTCTTGATTCCTCGTTTATCTTGATAAACAAGGATGAATCTTATGCTATTTCTAAAATCAGGGGTAGTCCGGATGAGGCCCAGAACCCACCTTTTGTGTTATTTTACCTAATTATATTTTAATTTCCCTCGTAATGTTTTGAAAAAGGCAAAATGGCTCATGGTCATAGCCAAAGTTCGTATTTCATTGTTTTCAATGAAAGCCTTTTCTATTGCAAAAAATTATTTTGCTTGCTTTATTTTTCTATCTAACGGTTTTTGTTTTTAGTTTCAGTAAAAATAATTTTTTAAACCTGTCAATATCATGTCATGTCACAAGCTGAATGAACAAAATGAGGTAGATGAAGATGAGTTTGAAGAGCATGACGAGGAGATCATGATATTCGAATACCTTGTCAAAGATTTGAAACAATTCGAGAATCTGAATAAGTTGAATATGGATGAGATAGAAACTGTAAATCTGGAAAAGGATGACTGTGTCAAAGAAGTCAGAATTAGGGTCCATCTGAGAGAAGATCCGAAAAGAGAACTCAATAGTTCACTTGAAAAATACATTGATGCATTTGTTGGACCACGTGTCGTGGTTGAACATAGACATTCATCTCAAGTTTCCAATCAACACAGATGCCATCAAGAGTTATGATATTTGAAGATTCAGAGTTTCTTTTATTTCTTTCCTTGTAATCGCATCATTTATTTGTAATCGTCTCATGTTCTGTAGTTAGAAAATTATTATTTGTAATAAACTATGTCTGACCTGAATTCTCAAGAATGAGATATGTAGGCGGCCTATGTCGACCTCAGTCACCCCTTTTATCCCTTTTAATGTTTCCCCTTTGTACTTGAACTACCTTCGACATGAATTCTCAAGAATTAGATACGTAGGCGGCCTATGTCGGCCTCGATTGGTTCTTTATAAAAGTCTTATTTTTTTTGTTAATCCTCGAAGGGGGAACTACGTTTGACCTGATTCCTGCCTCAACGGGATACGTAGGCGCCACAAGGGTTCAGTCATATCTCCCGTAAGATTTTTGTTTCTCTTTACAATAGAAACTGGGACAGAATTTTTGAGAGGGATTCAAAAATTCTCAAAAAAGACGAATTCTACAACAAGTCAAGACTGGAGATACATCGAGAATCGCAACTGGGACAAAAATTTTGAGAGGGTCTCAAAAATTCTACAAGTCATATATCAACAATTAGAGATACTCCAAGACATCTAACTGGGACAAAATTTTTTGAGGATGACCTCAAAAATTCCTTCAAGCATCACTAGAAGTTTGTAGTAAATTTCAAATATTTCAAGAATATTAGAAGTTTAAAGCTAACTTTGAATGATCTCTGGCGTGGTTAAAGTTCATAGTCAAATGCAGCAATCTCCGACATCTTTGGATTTTAGAGTCAACTGCAAAACCTTCCATTTATAGCAAATTTTGGGAGGATCGTTTCAGAAATTTCCCAAGATTTAAGGATTTTTGAATTCTCCAGAACAAGCTATCGGATACACCGAAGTTTTGAACCAAGGACGTTCATTTAAGCTACGCATGACATGACATTTGTTAGTGATTTTTTAAAATCCCTTTTAGGCTTTTGATGTGATAAATATTTTGTATAATTTCATCTTATGTCTATCGAGGAGTAAGAGATCTGAGTGATCAATCGAAGATAGCAAGACAATGAGCAAGCGATTGAATAACTCAACACAGATCAGTTTGTTTTAAAAACTAATAATTTTTCTGTGGATGCAGGTTTATAAGTTTGCCTCAAGATCATCATATTCCTCCATTCAATGAATATAGAGAAGTTAAAAGGGCGAGTAGCTCTCCAAAATTGACAACTTTTTTGTAGATGCAGGAAAGTTATTGAAGTTTTTTTAGAAGAAAAAGGAAACATTTTAGAATACAAGTAATAACACCTCGGTCAAATTCTCAGCAAAGCATGAGTCACAATGAGTACAAATCATCAAGAACATTTGAAGAATATTTACAAATTGCGTCGATATCAGACGCGGCAATGTGAAACCCCCCAGAGGGACATTTCTATAGTATTATCAGATAAGATAATACCACTACCCAGAGGAACATATTTGTAGTATTATCAAATGAGATAGTACCACCACCGAGAAGGACATCATCGTCATTTTATCGATGTGATATTATCATCTTGTTGATGGATCAACATCATCCTACTAATAGATCATCAACGAAGCAACATCATCTTACCAATGGATCAACATCATTCTACCAATGGATCATCAACGAAGCATCATCATCCCATCAATAGATCAACATCATCCTACCAATGGATCATCAATAAAGCAACATCATCCTGCCAGTGGATCAACATCATCCTACCAATGGATCATCAGCGAAGCATCATCATCCTGTCAATGGATCAACATCATTCTACCAATGAATCCTCAACAAAGCATCATCATCCTATCAATGGATCAACATCATCCTGCCAATGGATCAACATCATTGTAACGACCCTAAAAATGAACTAGTGAAACTAGAGCCTCACATGTGAGTTTGGAGTTGAGAACTTGATGAAACGATGAGAATGACCGTGACGTCCGGAAACTAGTAATTTGAACTAGTGAGTTGTAAGGGTCAACTTTAGATGGTCATATCTTTTATCTCAAAATGAATTAAATGAACCTTTACCTATCCAATTAAAGGTCTCTGAGTCCTCTTTCCAACGCCACCGAGTTTGCCCAATTCCGACCTTGGAGTAAAAAGTTATGCCCAAAATATTGAAGCACTGTCAGGCTGAAGAAAAGGGCGAACTAAGGCGGGAAGGGGCAGAAATTTTAAGTTAAGACTTTATGGGTCCTTAGTCCTTTTCCAAAATTGACCCTATGCTATTTTATTCCTTTCCTAGCAACTATAAGACCTTTTTATGACTTAATTCCTTTCATTTAAGTCACTCCTCTTAGAATTAAAAAGAAACCCATCTCCTTTCATATATTTCTTTCAAGTTCAAGGAAGAAGAGGCGGAAGAACTAGGGTTTCAAATTGGAGGCTTCTTTCATCAATTTTCGTGGGCTTTCTCAATATTAAGGTATGAGGACTCTTTATCTTTGATTCCTTTTTCAATCAAAGAGCCAATTCAAAGTATTTTCAAAGTTCTTCAAAAATCCTAAAGTCCTAATTTCGATTCTAGCATGGGTTCTTGCATATAAAGGTTTTAAATAATGATTTATATTGTTATTAATGATTATTAATGGTTTTTAAGAAATAAATCTTCATGAACCCATGTTTTCTCAAATTCTCTAAATATCACCATAAAGTGGGTGTATTGATTTTAAGTAGATGATTATAAAATTGTGTTTAGTATGGTATGAGATGTTCATATATGGTATTATATATGTTCAATTGTGAAGAATTGATGTTGAATTGAAGGATATGAGATTTGAGCCTTGAATGGGCAAATAGTGAATCGGTCCTTATGTTGATTATTGGATTATGTTTAGCTTGTATTGTATAGTTAAATTCTACTATTATCTATATTATTCTATTGTGATATTATGGAGAATTAAGGATGATGATTGTGGCTTGGAAAGGATGGTAAGTTGACCTACTTTATGAATAATGTTGAATTATTAGGGAATTGAGTAATGTTGGTTATGGCTTTGGAGAATGGTGAGATGGCTTAATCTCTTAGTATTGATATAATTGTTATTTATTGGTTTGATCCACTTTTGGTGGAAGTGTTGCTTGTTGCTTTAGAATTATGATTGTGGCCACGAAGGGCATTGTATGAGTATTGTTGTATTGTTGTGTTATTATATATAAATGAGGCTATATGTAAAGTCCTATATGAAGCTATATGTAAAGTTTTATGTGAAGTTTTATGTGAAGCTATATGTGAAGGTATGTGGTGTTGAACTCATGGGTCCTTCCACCCATAGTGCCTAGACTCTATTCTACTCACTAATTCATGGTTTAAGTTAAGATTCATAAATTAGTCTTGTTCCTTGTATAAATTTTCTGCACAGTGAATTCTAGCATGAAAAGTGATTGTTTTGAGCATGTTGTGACTCTAGAACTTGAATCTAAACTTGGAATTGATGTGGAGATTTTTCATGTGGTCTTGTGGGTGTTAAAAGGCGTTGTTGCAGGTTGTTCACTGGTTTTGCTGCATAATTACTACCCTATTTTCCATGCTCTTTGACCCTATTACATGCCTTCAAGGTGTTTGACAAAATGTCCAATTATGGAGAATTGATGAATGGATGCTTTAAGGCTTGAGTTATGAGATGTATGGCATTCCAAAAATGTGTTGATGACAAACTAAGCTTGTGTATATGTTCATTCCATACATGAGATTGCATTAGAGCCTAATGTGAATTTCCTATATAAAGTGTTGCATGACCATGCCTAATGTGAAAAGAACCGGATAACCATGTGAGGGGTTTACCATCACCACCTAGGATGCTTGGGGTGTGACCAACATCAATCATGTGAGGGGTTTATACCTCACCACCTAGGATGCTTGGGGTGTGACCAATATCAACCATGTGAGGGGTTTATACCTCACCACCTAGGATGCTTGGGGTGTGACCAACATCAACCATGTGAGGGGTTTATACCTTGCCACCAGGGTGTCCGAGTGTGAACGGCATCCCCCATCCTAAGTGGGGTTATAGATTGGTTGGATTATGCACACACATATGATATCTACTATTAGTATAGATTTACTTAAACATGTTTTGATTTCACTTTGATCATGCATCCTCATATTGTTATTTATTATGCCTATGGAACTAGCTCTTGCATTTCGATTATGTCCTTATCTAAGGTAATCTTGGGGAACACTTAAGTGTGCTTGAAGAGGTTGTATGGGCGGTCACTTTTTGTCTCACTCAAGTGTGTCTTAAGGTAATATTAGGTAGAGGTCCTATGGTAATGAAATGATATGTGTTCTTTTAAAGTTAAGGATGGGTTGTATATGGACATATGTTGAGTATATGTATGGTTGGCTATGGTCTTATATGTTAATGTTGACTTGTATTATGTCTCTTATACTTGTAAAGGAAAGGTTTTATCAAATGATATGAAAACATTTTACTTCCTTGAAAATGTCCTTTTTGACATATTTTTGCATGGTCTCCATACTTAGTACTTAATTGTGCTAACCCTTCTGTTTCCCTTTTTGGACTAAAGTGTAGGGATTGGAGATGATGACATGTCATGGCTATTTGATAGGTTTCTAAGTGTTGAAGAAGAAGACTTGGTGAGTCCTCATATATTCGAGGACAATACCCAATATGTTCTTTTATGTCTTTTTAGTATTGTTTAAGTTGGGAATGGGATTAGTCCCGAATTTTGTACTCTAAAGTATTAGATGGTTTTGAGACATCATGTATAAAGTCTAGAAAGTTTTCCGCTTGCTATATTATTTTTTTTATGAAATGTTTTCTTGGTAAAGAAAGTTTTTAATTCCTTATGATTTTAGTGTCTATGCGATGAATGAATGCTAAGAGGCTTGTATTAGACCTCGTCGAGGTCGAGTACGCCGGTTACGACTAGAGGGTGCTCCCGGGTCGTGACAATCATCCTACCAATGGATCATTAACAAAGCATCATCATCCTATCAATAGAGCATTAACATCATCCCGCCGATGGAACATCAATCATTATCCTATCAATGGAGCATCAACATCATCCCGCCGATGGATCGCCAATCATTATCCTATCAATGGAGCATCGACATCATCATCCTATTATGTACCAGCATTATCCTACCAATGGATCATCATCCTATCAATGAACCATTGTCATTCACATCATATCAAGTCATCATCTACTACGTCAAATCCGATGGAGGCTGACGTCACAACATTTATAGAAAAGAACATTTGCTGAATACGGTAAAACGTATCACTTCTCTATTTAAATTATAGTTTCTGCTAACAAGTTTATTTCATTCCTTGTCGAGAACATCCAAGAGGATGAATTCTCAAATCAAACCACAGGTGCAGACGACATCAGAAAAGATGCAGCACAATGTGGAACTTTTCCTTAGCGCAAGCTGAGGAGCGAATATTCATCGAGCCATCCACCTTGTTACAGTCGAACTATTATCGAGTCATCCACCTCATTACAGTTGGATAATCATCGAGCCATCCACCTCGTTACAGTTGGATAATCATTGAGTCATCCAGGTCATTGCAGAGATTACTGGAGTTTGCAATGCAGAAAACAAGCAATGAAATCTCCAAATCCACCACAAATCATGAGTTGTAATGGACATACTGTGTTCGAAAGCGGTATCCATTATCTTTTACTCTCATTACTTCTTTATTTTCTCATCTAGTTGAAAAAGATGTTTATGTCTATTCATTAAGATATACTGATTTGTTATATGAATGATCTTCCTTTATTTTTTGACTCAAACCGCTAGCTAAAGTGGCACTATGTCTACTAATTATTTACTTTGAATGTGCAGACATATACTGAACATACTTATGTGACATCTGTCACAGCAAGAGTAACTGAAAAGTGTCGTAAGAGATGTTGCCACTTTTTTTTAATTAGTTTCTACCAACAAGTTTATTTCAGTCTTTTCGAGAGCATCCCAAGAGCATGAATTCTCAAACAAACCACAGGTGTGGATGACGTCAAAAAGGATGCAGCACAACGTGAAACTTTTTCTTAGCAGCGAACTAGGACATAATCCAAAGAGGAGTATCAAACTCTTAGGACGCGAGTTGAGGAATGACTTCCACCACAATCAAACCACACCCATATCAGAAGGCATGCGGGTTTTTCTTTAGGTTTTATGGTTTCAATTTCGCATCCGAAAATTTTTGGTCTCCACCGGAAGCTGCTTACTAATATGTGTGACAATGCACCAAGAGCTTTGGAAATTATGTTCGTATAAGTTTTTACTTATGGATGTGAAGTGCACCACATTCATGGCTAAGAGGTTGCAAGCCTCTTTTTCATACTCGATTTATATTGTCACTCTTCCCAACCAAATGCTATCTTGTATAAAAGATTCTGTTTTCAATCGATCGAGTCGAACTACAAACAGTCTGATTCCTTAAGTTTAAGAATATGTAGGCTGGCTTGAAGTTGAAAACTCAGCTGTATTCCGACATTCACTCTTAAATCTTATTCCCAAGCATTTCGGTATCTTCATAATTTGATATCGAGATAGCTTTTGAATTTGTTCAAAATCGTGCGTCAAATCAAGCGTATCGAACTACAAGTGGCCTGAATTCTCATATAACCTGAGATATGTAGGAAACCCACTTCCAGGGTTCAGCCATAATTCCTAAAGTCCGTACCAAATCCATTTTCCAAAAGATGAGGACGTGGTCGATCAAAATTGGATTAGTCAATTTCATTTTCCTCGAATTTCTTGCATTAATCCGAGTAAAACGAGGGACAGTTATTGACACCCAATTTTGACCCTCCCCAACATAGATTGATCATTAAGCTTCTCCAATTTTAAACGATTTAAGATAATTAGTTTTTATAAATTTCAAAAAAAAAATATAGTTTGCAAGTTATTTTAAATAAGTTTTTTCACTTTTTATAAATTTTAGATAATATATATGTTTTACATAATTATATATATAATTAGTATATTTTATGATTATTTGAAAATCGTCTCAAAAAGATTTTGTTTTGATTAAATATTTTGGTTAATTAGTTAAGTTATATAATAGTTTATATTTTAAATTATTTAACTTATATTTGAGTTAACTATTTTATTTCGTTAAGATTAGAAAGCTCGTTAGTTAATTATACTAATTCGTTCTACTTAATTTTTAATCGATTTAACCAATTAATCTCGATTTTGTTAGATCTTAAACTTAAGAATGGCTAAGTTTATAGCTCATTTGGTCATTCTAATATAATCATCTCTTGTCCCACTTTTTGGATCAACTTGTAAGAGAAGTTTGGGCCCTTTTCTAATTTTTTCCAGCAGCCCATGAAATTTCCAGCAACCCTCTATCCAAATTCCAGCAGCCCAACATTCCCAACTAATACATAAACCAGCCCACTTTTATTACTCCTGACCCGGCCCAAAATCCTAATCCTAATTAAACTTCAACAGCAGCTCTAGAACGACAACAACATCTTCAGCTGCAGTACAACGCCAATCTCACGACGTCAAAGAAAAACAACAACAAATTGATACTATAGCAGTAGCCCAGCGCGACAAACAACTTTCACTTTTGTCCTTGCATCGTGAGATCAATACACGTAGCATCTCAAGGACAAGTGAATTGATCGAGTTCATTCGTCTCCCCCTTTCCTCTTCCGGCATGGAGTTAAAGCTTCAGGAAAAGGTGTCTCTCCTCAATGGTGAAATTTTTTTGAATTTTGAAATCAAAATGGGCCCTTGAATTCGAATTCTATCTGTTTCCCCCCTAGATCGAACCCTAGATTTCCCTTTTATAAAGAGCCCCCATGTTCTTCATTGGAGAGAGGTGGGAGAAAAGTTAGAAGGAGGTTGGAGAAAAGTTAGAAGAAGGTTGGAAGAAAGTTGGAAAAAATAGACGTTGGAGAGGCAGAAAATACACAAAGAGAGATAGGTTTACAAAGAAATCAATTTAGATAATCAAAGCTTTAAGGTTCGAATCTTCATAAGGTTCTGTCCTTGAAGTCTTCATTCAAACTTTCCGGCAAAGCTTGTGTAGTGGTGGTGAGGTCGTCTCTTACTCGTCTAGTCTCAGCTCATTTGCCCTCGAAAAGGTAAAATGATTTCTTTTTCATGATGCTTTTGTCTCTTTTCCGTCTTCTAGACAAGATTCTTGTGTGTTGTATGCTTAATGTTGGTTGTAAGTTCTCTCTTGAGTGCATTCAGCTCTTTCCGTTAGTATAATTTTCTTTATTTATGATTTCCTTCGAATCGTGACAGTGAATAGGGGGTAGAATCTTTAGCGAATTAATGTGGAACTTGTATGTTGTTTCATCTATGGCTTGCTGATGTAGTATTTCGTTTTTCTTTGTTTATAAATCCTCTGATCATTCTCTTTGCTTATCATGTCTTGTTTGAATCGAATTTATGTTTCTATATGCCTAAGTTTTCAGTTGAAAGTGCTTACCATTTGTAGAATTGAGCTCATAAGGTGTGAAGTCATATTACTATCCAGATTTTAGTTTATTCTATTTTTCGTTCTATTTTTTCAAAATTCATTGTCTTTCTCTCTTTTTATGATCATCTCGGCATGTTGGCTTTCTCATTTTCTCGATCTCTTTTAAGCCCTTTGAAGCTTGGTCTTGTCAAAGTTTTGTTTTCCTTTGAGTAGGTGCATCTGTAGTATAAGACAAATTTGTCTGTAATGTTTTTACTAAATTTGGGCAACAATGCCACTGAAAAGGTGTGGTCCTTATTCTGAGAAAAGGAAGTCCCGGTCTTGTTTTTCTTTATAAACTTTGTGATATGCCTCTTTGTCATTAGATATTTATGATTTTGTGATCAATCTATACTTGGTGATTAAATTTTATTTTATATTTTTTGTGTTAAGTTGACTTGAGTTCTTATATTAATTTAAATGTGTGGCATGGAAGATTTAAGTGTCGTTTTCTTGCTCATACATTGGGTTCTCCATTATTTAAGAATAGTTGTCTATTCAAGCACGCGGTCTTTGCTTTTAATGCTATTTTGCTGTGCTACTTGATAGTCTAGAGCACACCTTTTTTGTTAAATTTTGAGAAAGTGGAGCCCCCTGCTAATTTGTTTATTTTGTTATCATTGCATGTGATACCAATCCGAGTTCACTTTGGACTCCACTCTTGCATATCCTTGAGTCGTTTTGAGTCATCCTCATATATTCGGTGAAAAAGAAGATGAAACAGGCCCCCGAAAGTCCAAAAGCAGGCTGTATCACGTTGTGTACAGAGGAATATGCAAAATATACAATGATATACATGTCGAATGCAGAAATACTAGGCGTAAATTCGAAATATAGGTGTTGGAAGTTGAAGCGGGTTGTATACATTCGGTACACAGCCCAAGATACAGGAAACGAGGCTGATATACGAGTTGTATACACTGATATACAACTTGTGTATACAAAAACGGAAGTTGATTTAAAGTCCAAAATCAGCATCTTTGGCCCAATGTTTCTAGGCAATAATAGGCCCAAATTTGAATATTTTTCCCTCTCTTACTTACTTTATTTGTATTTGACTAACACTTTAATTATCTTATGGTTTAATTTAATTAAATTCCCGAGGATGGTCATTTCATTTTTTTTAAATCAAAGTATATCTATTTTATTACTTAGTTTTTTTTATTTTAATATTAGTCTTGTCAACATAAATTTCTCCCCTTTAGAATGATCCTCCTTAGTTTATTTCCCTTAAAATTAATTAATCCAAAAAATAATAGTAATAAATAAATAATTTAAAACAAATGAGTTCTTTTACCTAGCTAAATTTTTCAAAATCATTTTAGTCAAATCGCCGGTCAACCGCAAGTTAGCGGACATTACGAGGGCCTAACACCTTCTCGGATTGTACATTTGAACTTCGAATCCTTTCCAATTGATTTTATCTGTTTTAATCTTTTGGAAACCTTAAAGTTTTTTCTTGATTTTTACTAAAAATTAAGTGGCGACTCTGTTCTTTTGGAAATTCGATTTCTCTTAAATCATAAGTTTGATCAATTTTTCAAAACTTAGTCATTTTTCTTTTATTTATATTTTTCGAGTAAAACTATCATCGATATTTCTTTAATTGATAATGTATTTCATAGTTGAACCACTAATAAATAAAACTTGATTTATTAAACTACTCAAGGAGTATATAATCAAGGTATTTCATACTCCGGTGAATTATCCTTTACATGTCATTGCATACGATATGATCACTACACTTGGCATCCATTCAAGATTGAGTGTAATAATCTTGATAGAACTTACTTTGTACAATATTTTACTATGTTCTATTGTCTATTTCATAAAACGAGATATATAAGACATCGAAGGTTATACGTATAAATAATTAAACAATTAATTATAAATATAAAATTCAATTAATCGTTATCATGATATTTCTACGAGTATCATCTCGCATTTCATACTCAGATGGATTGTATGTTATCGCTCACCTCTATATCATTACATGAGATATTAAGTTCATAATTTGACGACAGACTGATAGAATTTGTACGTTACTCTAGAAATATAAGTATAATTATCTCCTAATTCATATCAACGTAGTTTCATACTCTAAATATGGATTCTTGATTTTATTTGTTTATTCCACGAATTCTAACTTTTTATTTATAAAAGTATACAAAATTATTACACTTTTTAAAATAATTAAGTAGGTGTAAAATGAAAATTTAGTATTATGCACAATAGAAAAATTATAAATCGACCTCTGGATATCTCTTTTATTAAAAGTAATTAAATTAAATAAAAAATACCAACATCATGAGGTCGGTATCACATTTAATTGTAAGATAAATAAAAAGCAATCATGTTAATTAAATAACTGACATCGGGAAGTTGTGGAGCCAGTGGTGTTCTAGAGGAATTGGGTGGTGGAGAGACGGAGGAGGTGCAGTGAGAAATCGGGTCATGGATCGTCCCCATGGGTCAATTGAAAGAATTATCAAAAGGAAAAAGAACACTCTATTAAAAAAAAATGGTAACTATTTACAAGCGACTATCTTATTTTCATACTCCTGCTTTTAACTATTGTCAATTGTTTGATACCATCATTATACTTATATTGAACAATTTTTCATTGAAACATTGCATGTTCCTCCTTGATGCATATATTTACTTTGATTATATCACGAACGAAAGTGATTTAATGATGAATAGAAGGAGGAAGTAAGGTAAATAGTTTGGGTTATGAATCCAATTAAAATAAATATAAATATGTTGGGTTAAGTCTAATTTAGATAAATACTTTGTCTAATAGGTCCCTATAGTTTTCCCTACAAATTATAAGAAAATTATCACTAATTTATATCTCATAAAGCTAAAAAAAAATTAGAGTTTGGCTTTAAGCCCCATATATGGTTAAGCCATTCTCGTATTTGACCAAGTTTTACGAGAAAGTAAGTTTCTCCTTATTAGCAAAAGTTATGGTTCAAAAACATAAAAATATAGTTTTCCCCTAAAACACTTTTTTGGGAAAACATTTTTGAAAAGAAAATACTATTAAAAAGCTTCAGTTAAAGATTAATTATTGTTTAAAAGTGTTTTTAAATTTATTAGTCAAACACAAATTAATTTTCACTAAAAATATAAAATTCTTTTTGCAAAACATATTTCGTATTTTTTTAATTCTCAAAATAAGCTGATTTTAGAATTTTAATTAAACAAGCTATTAATCTCTATATTGGACATCCACATACAATGTATTTCATAACACTATCTTATTGATTTGAAAGGGTCAATTTTTGTCTTTCAATCCTTTGAACCTAACTATAAATAATCATCTCTCCATAGGCAAATGGCCCTTGAGTCCTAAAAAAAAAAGGCAAAACTTCTTAGTAGAATTGAATATGTGGAAATCACCGTCATCTTCTTCTTCTTCCTATCCCCTTAACATCTCCTTTTTCATCATCCATCTATTTTTACTTCTTTTAATCATCAACCAACATGTTGTTGTTAGAGTTTCATCACAACCACTTTACACAAATTCAAGATGGATTGTGAACTCAAAAGGGCAAAGAGTGAAACTAACATGTGTAAATTGGGTATCACATATGGATGTTATGTTAGCAGAAGGATTAAATCATCAGCCAGTTGATGCAATTTCTAAATCCATTATCAACATGGGATTTAATTGTGTTAGACTTACTTGGCCTCTCTACTTGTTTACAAATGATTCTTTGAGTTCTATAACTGTTAGACAATCTTTCAAGAATCTTGGACTTTTTAGCTCTATTCTTGGTCTTCAAGCTAATAATCCTTCCATTGTTGATCTCTCTGTCCTTGATGCTTACAAGGTAACAAATTTTTATTCCAAATTTAACTTATAACTTTTATATACACTGACAGTAATCAATAATTATTTTATAAGTTATGTTACTTGGACTCCAGAAATACTATCGCATCAATGTAGAATAATATAGTTTATAGTGACTTATATGTGAATTTTTTTTTTTGTTCTGTTGGTCAAACAAGAAATAAGAAATTAAAGATAAAATGATAGGTGGGAAGTTAGTTAGAAGTCACATTTCAATAATGGAGACACCTAGTATAAGTTTATCAACAATGAATGGTTATCATATATTCACTCCATGCCTATAATTATTGTCCACATTTCACTTTTCCCCAAATGGCATCCATATGATATAGTATATTTATTTATATAATAATTTTGTGATGCCCCACCATTATATAACATAGAATAGAGAGCCAGTCATGTGATCTTTTATAAACAAGAAAAAATGCTAGATTATAATGGAGATCTTTTTCTATAGAGTTATGCCGTACTTGTGAAAATATAATTTTATGCAAATAATTGCTTTATTAAAGTATTTTCTTAAAGTTATTTGTGCAGCTTTGCAATTCCTTTTTATTTTTTTAGCACTGGACATGTCTACTTTTGGAAAAGAATAAAATAGGTCACTGTTTGAAATTCTTAAAAAATCGTATTATAATATCCCTGTCGATTCAATTTATTCTTTTTTCTATCAATATATATAAGAAGCTAAGTACCCCCACTCACACACTCCAACAAACATGTCAACTTTTCATGTACGCCACTGGCACTTATCCTTTTTTGGTTTCTTTAAAAAATAAAATAAAGAAAAGGTTCATCTCATCAATTCTCAAAAAGTAATTAGACATAGGATTGACATGGGTTGTGGTACTGAGACTGTTTCGTTCTCTCTTGAATTCGAGTCTTGAGCGTGAAAAAAATTATTTTGGGAGCATCATCTCTGAATGAGCCTTGCAGTGTATGGATGAAATTGAGCTCCAACGGACTCCGAACATGAATGAAAAAACAAAAAATATTAGATAGGAGATTTACGCATTTAAGTTCAACATTGATCTATTCATTTGATATTTTTCTCTAATTGAATAAAAAAATATTTACTACATATTTAGAAATTCTATACCATGTACTACAAAATAACAACTTTTCATAGCTTAAAAAAGAAAATTGTTTATTATCAAGTAGTAGCAGTAACATTCTTGTTGAAATAATTTTTGTTTCCTCTCTTAATCAAAAATAAAATACCCTGAAAATCTATTCCAGTAATATTGCATTGTTCATCTAACTAGGAATCCGGGTTGTACTGATCTTTACTTGGGAGTGCAAACTCTAAATTTGTCTATGAAGAGTGAATCTTATTGTATTAGTGTTTATAATTGATTTCTTTGTACGTGTAATGCTTGTATGACAGGCAGTGGTGGCTAGCCTTGCAAAGAACAATGTGATGATCATATTAGACAATCACATAAGCAAGCCTGGGTGGTGCTGTAGCAGATTTGATGGCAATGGCTTCTTTGGAGATGAGTACTTTGACCCTCACCTTTGGATCCAAGGCCTTACAAAAGTAGCCACCACTTTCAAGGCCACTACCAATGTTGTAGGCATGAGCTTAAGAAATGAACTTCGTGGACCTTTACAAAATGTTGATGATTGGTATAGGTACTATTCATTTCCTCACAAATGCTCATTCTTGAAATTTAGATCTGTTTATATGCCGCATTTGATTTGGTACATGCTACCTCCCACTAACTTAGTACTGGATCATCTGTTTTTTAAATAAAAAAATTCTTCTACTAGTTGAGTTGAATTCTGATCTTCCATGATTTCTAACACAAGTTGTGATTCTAGCCTGTAAAACACATTTTACATAACTATGTCAAAAAGTCCTTTGAGTCATTGATAGCTCCTCCAGCATGAGGGTTGTGTGTGTGTGAATGTAGTGATACTCGGTGCATTGTCACACAGAAGTAATGAATGTAGTAATACTCATCATTGGGTGTCAAATGAGCAGGTTAAACTGAAATTGAACAAATTAAAATAGATTTGAGTAATAAGTGGGTTAGGCTAGAATCAACAATGAATTGGGCTGAAAATGGGTTGGGTCATGACACACCCAATTTGACCCAATTTTTAAAAAAATGGTCCACCTTCCCCAATCCTAGTTCCTATCCCACCCCTTACTCAGATCCACCCTTTCCCTATCATCCATCAAAACTTGAGCCTTTGAGTCCAACTCACAACCCCAACCTGAGACCCAAGACCTGACCTCGACTCCATCTTGATTAGAAACCTAGTGCTCGTGGTCTTTTGCATGGAACTGACTAAAAGGTGGTTACTGTTGAGCTTAGGTACATGCAGAAAGGAGCTGAAGCAGTGCATGCAGCTAACTCTGATGTTCTCATCATTCTATCTGGACTAAGTTTCGACAAGGATCTTTCTTTCTTGCAGCAAAGACCTGTGAACTTGACATTCAGCAGCAAGCTAGTTTTTGAGATTCATCGATATGGTTTCACAGATGGAGACACTTGGTCAGCAGACAACGCAAACCAAGCATGCGGAGAAGTGTTGAATGACATGGTGAACAGAGGGGCTTTTGTTTTAGAACAAGGTTACCCACTGTTCGTGAGTGAGTTTGGAGCAGATCAGAGAGGCACCAATGTGAATGACAACAGGTATTTCAATTGCTTTCTTGGACTGGCAGCTGAACTTGACTTCGATTGGGCATTGTGGACACTCGTTGGGAGCTATTATTTGAGAGATGGTATTGTGGGACTCAATGAGTACTATGGTATTTTAGATTGGAACTGGTTCGATATCAGGAATTCAAACTTTCTGCAAAGGATCTCAGTCATCCAGACGCCATTCCAAGGTATACACTGAACTGATAACATAATTATCAGAATTTTTGTGAGAAAAAGAACTAAGTGTTTACCTTGGTACAAATGCAGGACCAGGATATGCCGAAACTCGTCCACATAAAGTAATTTTCCATCCTATGACAGGGCTTTGTGTTCAAAGAACTTCATTGCTGCAGCCATTGGAGCTAGGTCCATGCTCCGAGGCTGAAGCATGGAGCTATGCTCCAGCAAAAGCACTGATTGTATTAGGAACTTACTTTTGCCTGCAAGCAGATAATAAGCTCGGGCAGCCAGCAAAACTTAGTATGATATGCAGTGATGATAGCTCAAAATGGGATATCATCTCAGACTCTAAGATGCACCTGTCTTCTAAGCTACAAGATGCTACTAGTGTTTGCTTGGATGTTGATCCCAACAATGTCATTGTCACACAAACATGCAAGTGTCTGAGCACAAATGATACTACATGTGATCCTGGAAGCCAGTGGTTCAAAATAATTGATAGCACAAGGGCGACAAAAACTACAAAATCCTTTCTTCAAATCAAACCAATCATTCATTTTCTAGCAAGGAATTTCTTTGGAAGCTACATCTGATAACATAGAATAGTTCATTTAGACTTGCAATTGAAACTTCTCCAACACTAAAATACTCTTGAAATTGTTTGACAATATAATGTTTAAAGTTAATCCACACGGATTTTATCATTGCAGTACAAGTCATTCTTCCATGGCCTCTCCACCTTCAATCACTTGCACAATTTCTCTCAGTGGTGTAATCTTTGTAAGGAGAACCTCTGCAAGCACAAACAGTTCCAGCAGACGGTATTAGCAAAATTCCATTCAGAATCCTAAAAAAGAAACCATTGAAGGTTGACAAGTCTGAGAACACTAACCAGTCTTTTTCGAGAATGAGTAACCCTTTTGTGGATAGGTGCGGGGATTAGGCGATAAATGGTTTCGTAAATACTCCGTGTTTCCCTAATGATAAAGATAAGAGTTTAGACGCCACATGCTATCATAAACAGAAAAATGGTGCAGTGCATTCCATGCTGAAAATTCTGTCATTATCGAGAGCATTATTTTTTCAATTAGGTTCACTTAAAGGAGAACTGACCTTAGTTATCACACAGATATCGACATTGCTGCCACTACCAAGGTCATTAAACACTCCAGACAATATGGCCTCTGCTACTAGCTTTATACCTTCATCCTTCTGCAACAGAGTTCCCATCAACATTCAGGATTCACAAAACATTTACCAACCAAATACAGCAAACTACTATAGCCAAAAGTAACAAACTTACGCTCATCCCCTCACGGTATTTCGACTCAAACATAGCCATTGCTGCGAGGGAACCAGAGCCCATTGTAGCATATGGTAGAGTATCAGTTGATCCATGTGGATAAATCTGAGAGACAATCCATTGACCAAATAGTCAGAACTTTGATGACATTGTAAAAACATACACATACACATACTCAAATACAAATGTGAACTACTTACAGTATGCAGATGTGGCCCTGTGACATCAACACCACCAAGGACCAAAGCAGCAGAGACATGGCCTTGGTAGCTGGTTGAGAGAACATAGTTAGGCTTGTCGGATTGGCATTTAATGAACTTGAAAATACTACTATGCCTCTAAATAATATCAACAAACAGAAACTTACCTGAAAAGGTGGGACTTCAAAAGAGTAAGAGATGTCACAACCCTGGATTCACGACCAGTGTGATACCTGTGAAGCTTCAACTGGGAACTGACCATGTCTAAAGAATAATAGTTGCTAATTAAGAGATGACATAGATAGATAGATAATTATATATATAAATATATATATGTACACACACGCTTTATATATATATGTACACACGCGCGATTTAAAACTTAAAGGGTGCAGTTATATTGCAAATAATTTCCAAAAAAGGCAAAAATTGCTAGAATGTGGATAAAAAACTCATTACCAGTCACAGCCTCTGTATCAGCAGCTGTCCCAGCTCCACAGCAATATATATTAGGAGCCATGTAATGAATTTTCTCACAGTTTTTATCCGCAACAATTGGTCCTTCAGTTGCCCGCGTGTCTGCTCCAAGGATAACACCGTCCTAAACAAGAATCATGCTTAAGAAGTTGATTATAAAAGCATCATCTCCAGATTCTGTGTGACTTGTGCAGAATTGAAAAGATAAAGCACCCAGGAAAACATTTCACAACCATGTTATAATAAGTCAAAAGCATTTCTAGAGTCAGAAAATTCAATCAGAGCACTGGTAATAGAGTCACATTGTCCATAAAAACGATGCATAATTAGAGATTCGGTAAAAGAAGGGAAAAGAGAGAAAAATGTGAAGGAGCATTGATCTTTGAAAAGTACTATCCATCAAAAACCTCTTCATTCAGTTTTTTATCAGCATTCCATTTTTCATTTCATTCCCTGGAAGACAAGATTAAATGTATTTAAAGATAGTGAAACTAAATGGAGAAGTATAATCAGTTGAATGAAGTTAATACCACAAAGTAGAAACTAAATAGTCCGACTCCATTACAATGACCTACATGATCCCCCCCCCCCCCCCCCTTTTTTCTTTTTTTCCTCAATGAGTATGATGCCCCTTCTTTCTACATCTTTAAAGACTAAATTCTGCTTATGACCTCAATAGCTTTTCCTTGAGGTCCTGCATTTTCCAGCAGAAAAATACACATAATCCCTACTTAATTTCCTCCCTTGCTAGGATTATGGTGTTTAGCTAATGTCCTATGTAGAGGAAGTCTACTGTAATTGAAACAAGCACTTACAGAACCAAGCTTCAGAACTCTACACTAACATCTTTTTATTTATAACAACTCTACACTAACATCTTACAGTAAGAAGAACACAAATAAGTAGACAACTCATGCATATAGTTGCAAAGAAATATATTTTTCTTTATAAGAAACTTACAAGGAAATACATTCTAATCTGTTTTTTTCTTTCCCTTTTTCACAGTAGCGTTTATGTAAAACTTCTGGCCATATAAGCTAAATTATTTATCAATACAAAAGAATGCAGATCATACAAGCAGCCAAGTCACGTTATTGGACACTCTAGTCAGCTGCTAATTATGTTGAATGATTACAGTTTCATTATTTTCACAAATTGTATCATTTCTGTGATGCCAGATGATTCTGTTGCTATATAACTAAAGCACAACCAGTGTTATCAAAGGCTCGCTTAAGCCCTGAAGCTCAGCTCAAAACGTGTTGAACCCTACGTCTCGCTTATTGTGCACTTCAATGTTGTCATCAAGGTACTAAGCCATACTTTTCCTTGTCAAGTAACCACTTCTGAAGAGGCAGCATTAAACAATTGATATGTCACTTATCAGAAAAAAAATCAATTTTTTTGTTCATATATTTGTCATTCATGCTTATATTTTTAGTTTTGGACTAAATATATATCTGTATTTTTTTCCATTGCACCTTTTTTCATTAAAGCCCACACTTTATTTGCGCTTAAAGCCCCAACAGACCATAGAGTTTGTTTTCCTCTATTGTTTTTGATAACATTGAGCACAACACTATTTTGAGAAGGATTCCCAATGAATATGGTCAAACAAAAACAATGTAGGCTTAAACCACGATAATGCTGAAACATTTCTCATACTTCTTCTGTGCTCAATTCTAAACATCTCTGAATTGCCAAAGGAAAACAAAATTCACACTTTTTTGCACTGGAAATACAATAATATCCTTGAACTCAATTAGGCCATGAGAAGTGTTATGAAAGGCATAGCCGCATAGGTAATGCAAAAGGCATTGCTAAAATGCTTTATGTGTGGCAGCAGTGAAATTATGCTGAGTAGTTTACTTTCTTGAGTGAGGTCTTCACCTGTAAAGTTTTAGTCTGATGCTTTTACACCCTTACTTCAAGGAATTCATAAAAAAAGTTCTTCAACAAAGGAGTACCTGAATTTGAGTGAGGCCTTCAAATTTTACTTATTTTTGTCCTAAGCCAATTGCAAAGATGTTTTGGTCTAGGACCATTCAGATTATCTCCATATTATGTATTTAAAGAATAGCAATAAGCACGAAAAAAGTCCTAATCTATGAACACCAACAGCCTCCTCTCCTCCCTCATGCCAGCTTCTCTCTCCCTTTTGACCACAAAATCTTCATCAATGTAGCTTCTATTGCATCTATTTTCTTTTTCCTATTTTTTTTGTATCATTGATCGTATTGATTTTTTTAAGTATATTAAGAGAAAAAAAAGACCTAGAAGGCATTCACTTCAAGCCTTGAGGCCTACATCTCACTTTTTTACCATTAATTTTTTAAAAAAAATACATGGCTTAAGCTGTAGGAGGCACGACATATTGCTACTTCAGATAAACATAACATACCATATTTAGAAAGAGGCAAGTTGACCTGTTTGAGTGAATGGAAAAGGGAGGATGGAGAGCTAAAAACACATTATAGGTTTCATTACAACTGCCATTTTCCATCTCTACAGTCAAGGACACAACAGTGTGGGATGTAGCAAAATGGAACGACAATGTCCAACACTTGCAATTCAAAAGAGACTTGCAAATTTAGAAGAGGGAAGAGCTGGAGGAGTTGATGACCTTGCTGGAAAGAACTTTCAACAGGCATAGTACGGGAGGAAAGAGACGAGCCATAGGACTCCTACATGGAACTGGTGGGGACTCATCAATGGGGGAGACCACCCCTGCTGACGGGTCTCTATTAAATCATCTATAACAGCCATTGAAAGGAGAGGACAGGGACTTTCAAGCTTTAATGTATGGCCAATTAAAACACCCAAGAGAGTGAACTTCTTTCCTTTTTTGTCTAACCAGCAGAGCTGTTTGGTTTTAGAAAATTTAGGACATGGAAAATGATTCATTTTAATTGATATTTCTTATGTAAGACACCGGAAAGGATGTAAAATACCTCTTGATCTATGGTAAAGTCTGTACTGTGACATTTAATGCTGAACCTGTTTATACAATAATTCAGGTTGAAACTCTATTTCAAACGACTTCCAACAAGTCTCTTGCAAGTAGACGACTCATCAATGCTCAATAGCCATCCTTCATAACCAGGAAGATCCGATTCTGACATCATAGAGTCAGCTGTTGATGCATAGGGCCATTCTACATTCATGTCCCATGGAACTAATTTTTCAGAACAAATTCCTCCCACCACACAACCATAGTATGGCTGCTTTCATAGGCCTTTACTCTAGCTATTTAGGGGTCTTGGGAAGTTTTTCTATTTGGAATAGAGCATATAGAGATATCAAAAGTTATTTTCCATGGACAAAAGTAACTAAATCTCAAAAGCAGATCTTTTGTGGAGCATCAAATCTCAGAATCACCCCAAAAGATAAATAATGTAAAAATAAAAGATCAAAAATTAATAAACAAAAGCCAGGATGGGCTTGGCATCAGAAACTCAAAGATACAAAACAATTGTCTCTTGATGAAGTGGCTATGGAGGTTCCATGAAGAGGAATCAACTTTATGGAGGGAGGTTATCCAGCATAAATATGGCCGAAGCAGTCCTTGGTACTCTAACGAGGTTAAGACCACATATGAAGTGGGAGCCGGAGATCAATCAGAGCTCTATGGACAAGCTCCACTATAGGACTCTTTTCCTGATCTATTGGTGCTATGCAACAGGACTGATGCTACTATCAATGAGTGTTAGTATCCTCAAGGCTGGAATCTCTCATTCAAGAGGCATTTGACTGATTGGGAAGTGGAGAGGGTGGCTAGTCTTCTAAAAGATATTGAGACTTTCCCTGACACATACTTTTTTTTAAAAACTGCTAATGTTGCATTAAGGATATGCTGGAGACCTTCAAAAGAGGAACCAAAAAAAAAGAGAATTAAGGGAGAAACTTCTTACAGAGAGCCTAATAGATCTACAAGCTCTAATTCCTCTATATTTGTTTGTTTACACCAAAAAAAATAAAGATACAATACAGTTCCATTTAACTCTATGAATGGACTTGGACTTATCTTCAAAACATCTGCTATTTCTCTCTCTCCACACCGTCCACCAGATGCAATGTGGAATGATTTTCCACCATCTTTTCTGGCTCTTGCTTCCACCTCTCCTAATCCAGCAGCTGAGCAGATCTGCAGTGTGCTCAGGCATGGTCCATTTTGTGTCTGTGAGAGTAAGAAATAAATTCCACAACTGAGCAGTGAATTTACAAAGCAAGAAAAGTTGACTATTTGTCTCATTTATTTCCCCACAAAGTTGACATCTGGATACTACAATTCTCCTCTTTTTCTTCAAAACCTCTTGTGTCAAACAAGCTTTTTTGACAACCAACCATGTGAAACATTTTACTTTTGTTGGTTAATGTTTCACATGGTTGGTTGTCAAAAAAGCTTGTTTGACACAAGAGGTTTTGAAGAAAAAGAGGAGAATTGTAGTATCCAGATGTCAACTTTGTGGGGAAATAAATGAGACAAATAGTATCTTTTCTTGCATTGTAAATTCACTGCTCAGTTGTGGAATTTATTTATTACTCTCACAGACACAAAATGGACAGGAGAAAAAGTGGCCATGTTATTGGGCAAGTTGGATGAAGCAATGTATTATGTGTTGGGAGATCCAACTACAAAGCCCAAGGGTTATGATCCCATGACTGAAACCATATTGTTGGGAGAGAGGGACACAGATACTGAATCAGCCTCTTTGAGATGGTGGCACACCTTGGATGAGATTTTTCCGGTTAGAAAGATCTACAAGAAGGAAAACAGTGTAGAGCAAGGGGAGGCTACAAGGGTCTGGAAGAATATCTGAAAAAGTTTGGCACCAACAAATCTGAAATGCTTCACACGGCTGGTGGCTAAGAGGGTTTGCCTCAGACAAGAAGTTCTACGGAAGAATGAAACTGGTGAAACAAACAACCACTTATTCCTTCATTGCAAATTTACAGCTCAACTTTCGACCCTGTTCTTTAGTCTCACAGAGACCAAGTGGACAGTGCACATACTGTAGATCTGATGAGCTGTTGGATTAGAAGAGGGGGTAGCAAGAGTCAGAAAAAGTGGAGGATAATACCTTCCGGCATATGGTGGGCAACATGAAAGGAGAGAAATGGTAGATGCTTTGTTTATAAATTAAGTCCTCGTGATGTGAGATGGAATGTCATAGTTTCCTAGAGCAAGTAAATGATCTTGTAGAATTCTTAAGCGACTGTGAATCTGGATTTATACTTACTCTCTTTTGTAACACTTTTTGAAGGCGGCCAGCATATCCTTGATACTGAGGAATATATCAGTACTAGTTTTAAAAGAAAATACTTAATTAACAAAATCAAGTAGTTGTATTCCCAACAATTGACATGGAATTAGCATAAAGTACAGTAATGACCATAAGTCATCAATGATTATTATGTTGTGTAGCTTGGGGGAAATATAGATAATGAATGGTCAGTTGATGGTCGTACATATCCCCTATTTTTGTGATAGCCAGGCTGCTATGCATACTACTAGGAACCCAGCTTTTCACAAGCACACAAAGCACACAAAGCACATTGAGATTGATTGCCACTATGTCAAAGATTGTTTGCATTCTGTGTTGGTTTCCCTTCATTTTATCAATAGCTCGGATCAATTGGCTGATATTTTTATCAAGGCCCTGACCAGTTCACTTCATCATTTTGCTCTTGGGCAAGCTTAGTGTGTTATCCCCTCCAGCTTGAGGGAGGTGTTAACGGTTGTGCAACAGCCCATAACATAGGTCCGTACTATTAGTTGTCGTCTGTCTTACTCACATCGCAACTTTTACATTTGTAACCAATTTTCTTACTTGTAATCTTTCCATTTGTGTAAAGTTATGACTTGTGGATAATTGGATCAAAAGGATCCAGAATTAGATCAGATGCAATTTTCATTGTAATAACATCTCTCCTCTCTTTTTACTCTTTGATCTAGGGTTTTCCCATTACAATTTTGCTTCCACATTTCGTCCTCTATAATCAAACAGAAAAATAATAAAAGAACCCTTCTAGATTATCTACAGACGCCTACATGAAAATAGTGTGAGATTTAAGAATCCTTGTGTCCTATAGTATCTTTAAAGGAAAATGATGTGGTGTTGGAATGGAATGAACCAAAAAAGTAGAATGGATAGTAATTCATTAGCTGACCCCAACTAATTTTGAGATGAGGCTTAGCTGACTGCTTGATCTGGATGAAATGGCTTACCCAGAGGCCCCCTGGAGCTATAACCCAATACTAAAAAAATTGGTTGCAGTTTTTAATTCTTTGCAAAAATTCCAAAGTAAGAACCTTTAACGTATGCAACCCATGAACAATCCCAGAGAACACAAACGAAACTAAACCCAAATCGAATTTTAACAAAATGAATTTGCAGCAAGCACAAAAGGGGAAATGTACCTTAAAAATTAAGCCGACGATGGTAGTACCAGTCTTGAGAAAAGAAGGGGAACGAAGTCCTTTACTGACCAACATCTCATTCCTTCTACACAAATCAAAACTAAACCCACCTTTTTGGGGAACATCCATTGTTGCCATTTTACTTCCAAATTAAACCTACCCAGATAGCAAAAATTAAAAACAAAGTGTAGATTAGTGAACTGTGAATAGTTAAGAGCCTTTAAACTAAGCTTGTAGCAGAGACTTACTTGTTGCAGATGAATGATGAACTGAAAAGCAAAGTTGGGAATCGGGAGAGAAAATAGCCGAAACTTGAAGAAGAAGAAAAGAGATGGATTTAGTGTGGTTTTGCTATGAATCGTTTGGGCTGCTTCTGTTTAGGCCCAAAAGTATTCCCTTTCAAGCTTTGCACCGAGGGTAGTCTTTAATTTTTAGGAAAAACTACACTAATAGCAAAAAACACAAAAGAAAAATTACGCAAAATGACAAATATCTATAGTTTATTATTTAATGTAGTTACAGTTTTGGATATCTATGATTTGTGGATACAGTTTTTTAAACTTTGCTATGAATGTACAATTCGATTTCTAATTGTATAAATCCAAAACTTGTATATGTTTATCCTAGCTATTTGTATACGATTTGTTGATACATTTGTTTCGTATAAATTATGAAAAATTCATAATAAATTAGCATGCTTGTATATTAGCAAGCGAAATATACAAATGGAGTTCTGAAAATTTTCTAAATGTATAAATACAAAATTTGTATATACTTACCCTGTTTGTATATTGACAAGCGAAATATACAAACGGAAATACTCATAGCAAATGAAACTATAACTATGAAGCATAATTAGACAAATTGTAGCTAAGAAGGCTTATTAAGTTTAGGCATAATGCATAAACATGACCCTTAACTTGGCCTCAATGGATAATTATGCCCTCTAACTTTGAGTATGCACAAGTAGGCACTTAAACTTGTATAGAATTGAACAAGTAGACATATATGTCTTATATGACATAATACACGTCTGACGCCATGTAGGACACAAAATTGCCATGCAGGGTGTCATGTAGGACGAATGTATCTATTTGTTCAATTTATACAAGTTTAAGTGTCTACTTGTGCAGACCCAAAGTTAAAGGTCATAGTTGTCAACTGACACCAAGTTATGGGTCATAGTTATTTATTATGCCTTAAGTTTAATATCTTTGCTATTTATGAAATTTTCTCAAAAACAAATTAATTACTCGTCCTTTCTTTATGTCCATTCGGTCCAGATAAATTACCATGTGTGACACCTTCCTAGCCTAGGTTCAATTCATATATATATATATATATTTAATATGATAGTTTCATTCAATAGTTGTGATACCCTCACAATATACATATACTATGATGGTATCATTCAACATTTGTGCAATTTTTTTCAAATGCCTGTTATTGTATCATTGAGGATTTTAGAAGTGTCGGGATTGAGGATTGACTTGGTGAAACAATGATTGTTACTCAATTATACAATTTCAATATCATGATAATATATGAATATATTGTGGTCGACCATTCATGTATCATCGAATGACTTAGGATAACCTTTATGATATCGTCACAATATATATATATATATATATATGCAATTTTATGTTATATGCAATGTAACACCCTAAAAAATTCTAAGTTAAGGCCCTAACATTCTTTATTTGCGTGTAAGGTTATATCGTGTGATTCTTAAATTGTTCTTAGGTGTTAAGGAGGTCAATTCTTTAGTATGAGAATGAATATGGATAGGCCACAAGAATCCCCTAGCACAAAGTTGAGTTGAAAGCTTCCTGACCGATTAAGTTTTGACATAAGATTCTACTTAGGTCAGTTTCAAATCATCGCACATAATGAATTAGGTAGCTTATGACCTATCAAATTGAAGGTCTATGCATCCTCTTTCCAACGCTACCAAGTCTGACTCATTTTAAGTTTGAAGTAAAAATTTATAACCATTTTACCAAAGACTATCGCAACAGAGTTTCCTGAGTCCATTCTTACGAATCCTTTCTACGGGAAGTAGAAATTTCTACGATCCGTACTGTCAACGGGTAGAAAACTTCAAAGAAGTCAAAATTTGGGGTCACATTCCTACGGATCTATCTACAGATCGTAGAACTTTCTATGGTCGTAGTTTGGACCCGCATAATGAAATTATGAGCCTTAAAATTCAATATAAATTTCATGGATGGATCTACGATGCGTAGAACAAACCACGAACCGTAGATCGCCTTGCGAAAGATTTTCGTCACCTTTTTAAGAAGGTTATTTTAGACTTTTCCCACTTATTCTACACCTAAAACCTGAAGTTTGACTCTAATCTAAGGGTTAAAACAGTGTTAGTCAATCTTTTATGTTCATTATCACTTCAAGTCATTAAAATAAGGTTTTCAGAGGAGAAAAGCTAGGGTTTCAAACGTTTTTTGAATTTTCACTGATTTCGCCAAGAACTTTGTTCTTCCAGATATGGATCTTTGCATATTCATAAACAAGGCTATACTAAGGCACTGCCCATGACCCTAAAAGACTTGTGAATCTAATGCTTTGATACTAATTTGTCACGACTAACTACAACAAAAGGAAGATTTAGTGGTCATTAAAAATGGTATTAGCGGCCATAACTATGGACGCTATAACTTTTACTAGCCAATGCACTTTGATTGCTGTATTAGGGGTCGACAAAGGCTTTTGCGGTCATCCAAACAAGAGTTGGTAAAGCCAAGCTCTTTTGCCTCTAAAACTCATTCGATTTAGAGACAATTGTTTGCAGTAATTTAAAAGACTACTAAATCCAATCCAACACGGTTAGTTATGCTCATGTAGCGTCCATTATTATAGCCAGTAAAACCAACTAAATTGCCACTAAAATGCATTTGTTCTAGCGACTGTTAGTTGCGACAATTAGATGATTGTTAAATTAATCCAAAATAGTTGGTTATGCCTGTGTAGTGTCCATTTTTATAGCCGATAAATACAACTAAATTATTGCTAAAATGCATTAGTTCTAGAGGTAATTAAAATAGTTGTTAAATCAAATCTGAAATGACTAATCATGCTCATGTAGCGTCCATTTTTATAACTAGTAAATTCAATAATATTATCGCTAAAAGTTCATATCTTTAACGACAATAGTTTGGTGGCAATTATAAAGGCTAGAATATCCCTTTGAAAACATCATAATTTTGCTCATTCAACATCCAATTTTATGGCTAGTAAATTCACTTAGTTTGACGTTGAAAGTCACAAACTCTAACTAGCAACTGATTAGTCACCACCATTAATAATGACTACATCCATTCATGAAATTTGCTAATTCACACTTCTACTAATAAGCTTATAACTAGTAAATCCAACAAAACAGTAATCAAAAGAAAGCCTATTAGAGGCGATGAAGTTTATCAAATACTAAATAATATATATATTATAATTCATAAAATATAATATGTCTCATAAATCTAAAGAGAATAAAAATATTAATTCAAACTATTGTATCACAACTTAAAAATTAAACTTACATTGTTTGAACGAAATATATAATATCATTATATAAATCAATCCAATAAAATAATGTCTTCAAAAAATTTCCACAATGATTCGCCATATCGAGGTATTTCATATACTGTATGACCTGAAATATAATAAAATAAATGTGTCAAAAGATGAAATCCAATTGATAAAAATATTATGAGATAGAAATTGTATATCATACAAAAAAGTCTCAGAGATCCAAAGACACTTGAATATCCTGTGGAGATTTTAATTGAAAGTTCTTTCATGTTTTTATAAAATTAAGGCAGGTTGAATCAACATTACTAAACTATTGCATGTCTTTCATGCCCAAAGTTCACTGAATCTGGCTAAATCATAAATTTGAATTCTTTGTTTCAATGTGAATTAACATATCCTTCTGATAATGCTGATTAATCTGAGATGAGGTATGTAAGGACTAGTTTCAGTAATCATACCACTAATACTCAGCTATACAAATAGAACTTTTAGAGAAAACAAACTACACTTCAGAAATACAAATAGAATCTTTAGATAAAACAAACTACACTTCAGGAATTAGAAACAATGTTGTTGAATAAGGGATGAGGTTTATAAGTTGTAATTTCAATAATCAGACCACTAATATGTAGCTATACAAACAAAACCTATAGATAAAACTTACTACACTTTATTTTAAATTATATATGATATGAAGAATGAAAGAAAGACTATCAAAATTAACTTGTTTGGATGGTGTTACCTATTGTAATGTAATTCAAAATTAAGTTAAATTGCAGCTCTGTTACTAAATTGTAATTGTTCTATATGTTTCAAATAGTAGTGAATGTTCAGATTATAAACGAAGAATCAAACTACATTAAAGCCAAGAAATTCACAAAACACGCTTCAAAGTTAGATGACCTTTGAAAAATCAATAAAGTATATGAAACAATGAATGATCAAAATAGACTTGAACTGCATTTACTGCACAAACATAGAAATTAAAGACTTCAACTCTATGAAGTGAGTTATAATGGAGGAATTTTTGGGTCAAATTATGGAGCTACCTAGCAACAATGATGATAAATTTGGGATAAAATTTCTAGGGCTCTAACAAAGTGTCAACAAGAGTCATGTCAATTGCAAAATGAAGAATTGATGGTATATAGATCATCTAAAACAAAGAGAGTAAGGGATGATGTGTATAATGATTAGTTCGAGTAATTAGACCACTAATACTAATGTATACAAACAGAAGCTATAGATAAAGGGAAAAAGGTCTGAAAAATACTTCAACTTTGACCGAAATTCTTGTTACGATACCAAACTTTATGGAGGACCTTTTACCCCCTGCACAAGTTAATTGTATATTTTAAAGGTATATATGTGCCCACGTGGACACATTACTATTTATAATTATGCAATATTTATGATATTCATGTGGGCACATATATATACCTTTAAAATACACTATTAAATTGTGCAGGGGGTAAAAGGTCTTTTCCAAAGTTTGGTATCGTTACAACAATTTCGGTCAAAGTTCGGATATATTTTAGACATTTTTCCATAGATAAAACTAACTACACTTTAGGGATTGAAAACAATGTTGGTGAATTTTGGAATAAAATTCAGGGACAGATAAGGCATCAACAAGAGTTTTCTCAATTGAAAAATACAGAATTGATGGTATATAGATCATCTAGAACAAAGAAAGTAGGGAATGAGGTGTATAAAGATTATTTTGAGTAATCAAATCACTAATACTCAGGTATACAGACAAAACCTAATAAGCTATTTAAGCCTAGCCGATTGTTTTTGTGATAGCTATGTTCTTTAGCATTGCTATTATGCCAGACATTAATATAGAACTTGTCACGCCCCAAGCCTACGACACTCGACAATCATTATTGGTCCCCAAGCAAACCCTTGGCTTGGCTGAATGCTTAGCGGAAGACTTACTCAAGCGATAAAAGGTTTAAAACAAAAATTTTGAACATTGAAACTCAAATTAAATATTCAACTCAAACTGTTTGTAAAAATGCTCAACAACGTAAGTATAATAGTTTGCAAAAACATCTCAAGAAAAAGTAAATACTAAGAGACTCTTTAATTTTATCAAACTATGAAGCCTATATTACTCAAGATGGATGTCGGGACAAGACCCACGTCATCTCAAGACAACTGACTAGAAAATAAATGTGAAGTCCCCCAAAATGCAAGGAGGCTCACTCAAGCTATTTGAAGTGTTAAGTGATCTCAATGAAGTGCCTATTGATAATTCTGAACACATGTATCAACATAATAAAAAGATACATGTCGAATGAGATCAATACATTGAATATACAAGTATGTAATATTAGCTGAAGTAAAATAACTGAATGACAGGACTGCAATAGATAAAATATACTCAAGCTGAATGTAAAGAAATAAATGAGTTAAATCATTTAAAGCTTTACAAAACACTTACTCATTTATGAATTCAATATAATAAGTATTATAATGAAAATACACTTTTAAATCTATTTGGGAGATTTTCTAACCGACAACCATCACTATGAGCTATGTAATAATACATTCTCTTGTCACGTTGTCAGAACTGTCTTATATCATGCTGAGATATAGAACCTCTCAACTAGGAAATAAGGATTCATCTAAAAAGTATAATCATGTATCCATGTTGGCAAGACATGGTTTATAGGGGGCTGTGAGTTCTCTGAACTCTCCTCCATATTAGTGCTCAATACTACTCCCAATACTATATATACTCATACTCAAATGTATAAAACATACTCTTTCTCCGGTTTGAGATAATTGTTCAAACTATCCTCTTAAAAGAGGTAACTACTCTGAAATATCTTTGAACTCATTGCTCATTTAGAAAACATTTTTTCTCTTCGCTCAAATTAAAAAATACTTTCTCTGGGTTGAAAAGACCTCTTTAAGAGGTAACTACTCTATACTCAATCTTTTTGAAAACTCTTTTACTTTTGTCAAAATAATACTCTCTTTCTTCACGTAAAAATGAAACATTTGGGAAATACTTAGTTCCCTTATACACTTTCTCAAACTCCTTTTTACTTCCTCAAAAACTCAGTTTAAAATTCAAATGTTTACTTTAAAAGATTCTCAAGATTTATAACTCAAAATAGGGTTCATGTTGAAATATAGACATGAGCGAATCAACTCAAGGATCTTAACAACAATATAGAAAAACTCAATACTCAAAACTGAAGAACTCAGAACTCAACATCAACTCATCTCAAGTATATTCAAATCTAATGATAGAACCCTAGATTAGTCTTTTACTAATCTGAAAGTAGATGTAGGGCATGAGGACGAACTAATACATCACTATGATAGCCTTACATACCTGATTATGAAGCTATTAGATTGAAAATTTTTGTGGAGACTTGATTTCATCTTGAGCTTGAGGAGGAACATTAGTTTTTTGGAAGAAATTTTTGATCTTGAAATCTTGGTGCTTGCTCTTGATAAAAGAAACTCTTATATGAAGTTCTTAGAATGAAAGAACATGGGAAAACCTTGGATGAAAGGATTCTCTTTGTATCTTGGATTTTTTATTTTAAGGTTTTAGAGTTCTTGTTGGAGAAAAGGAACTAGTTACTTGAATGTTTTGATTGACAAAAACTAGTTAGTTGAATGATATATTCAGTTAAAACACTTATAAAAATGACTTAGAATAGGGTTAAAAACGACATATGACAAAGACCAAAATGATCTCAACTTAAAAACTGACATAGTGTCTTAAAAGGAAGGTTTCACGGACCGTTTAAGTCTTCACGGGCCGTATAGCCATCCGTGAACCTTCATCTGTCTGACAGGGCCTTATTAAAACGTGCATAACTTTTTACTCCAAAATGAGACAAATTTGGTGGCGTTGGAAAGAGGACTCAAAGAACTTTAATTTGATAGATCATGAGCCACCTAATTCATTATATATGTTCCGAGAGATATGATCGTTAGAAGTTGACCTAAGTAGAATCTTACGTCAAAACCTAATCGATAAGGAAGCTTTCAACTCAACTTTGTGCTAGGAGATTCTAGTGACCTTAATTGATATCCAAAATAATTTCCACACTAATGAATCAATCTTAGCATCTAAGAACAATTAAGAATTACTCGGTACGACCTTATATGAAATTCAACAATGGTTCGGATCTTAATTAAGAAATTTTTGGAGTGTTACAGAATCAACAAAAATAGTACACAAACATATTATTATGTACTAAAATTAGTACATAGTAACTGAATTTAGGGATAACTGAGGACAAAGATAGCTAATCCTTATCAAATAACAAAATTCATTACATCTTTGATCGTACATTACTGTTCTCTTATTATAATACTGATGCATATAAATATTTGTAAACCCGATGCATATGTTGAGGTATCAAAGAAATCTTATTAACGTGGACTCGAATAGCAAATAAAATAGTATCACCAAAGGATAAAGATGAGTAACATCATGAGAAGTTGGAGTAATTTCAGCAATAATAGGTATCCATGTAAACTAGTTCTATTGTTCTCATGATTCTTACATGTTGGACCATTCTAAACATTTAGTTAATGGTACCCTAAATGCGTTTTAACCTTCTAGAATGTATATCTCGTCTTGTTTTTATATTAGATGAAATTAAACATGACTCATTAATTCTTGATAGTCGCGAACAATTTGGTGACATAAAAGACAATGGAGCAACGATGAACGAGTGAAAATAATTTTGAAGAACAATATAGAACATGAAGCAACGTAAAAAATGTTAATAATTGAGGTCAAACAACATAAAATATTACTTAAAAAGAGGTCAACTTCACATATCTTTTCACGGATATTAATTTCTAATCTACATGAATTAAGAATTATATTTTATTTTTTAGATTTCCAGATAATTTGCATTTGCTTGCCTCAGAAGACATTGAGGGAGTATCGATCTTGGTTCATCCATGTGGATAACTACTTTCCAAATCAATTGAGTCATTCCGAGTTAAGAATTATATTATCACAATAGATTCTTTGTAAATTCTTATGACCAATCTTTTATCATCCTTCCAAAGAGAAATTTTTAGGATTAAAGTAATATTGCAAGTTTTTAAATTTGAAAAATCGTATCCAACGAAAGAAACGAAATCATAGTATACCAAAAAGATTATTTCACTCCAAATTTTTTGAATTCGTTTTTTTTTTAAAGTAGAAATAATCACTGCAGAAAACTCATGATTTTTCTATTTTATAAGTCAAATAATTTATATACCTAGACATGAGTATTACATAAAATTAGTTTTCATGTCTTATATCTTCTTTAAAAAGAAATTCTTTATCACGATCCAAATGTGTGTAGCTGAGACAAGCAATTAAACATCTACCCACAAAGTAAAATCATAATTTGTTATTAAGTCGACATTTTGCAGATCAATAGATAGATAAGGTGAATATTATAATGTTTTGAGAGAAGATTGTATATCAAACCTTTCCAAACTAGACATAGAACATCTATTATATCTTAAAACAAAAAAAATATGTAAAAGAAGAGAAAATAACAAGACGTTATCTCCACCTAAAAAGTGGACGAATCAACTACAGAAATGAAACAACTTAAGAATCACTGGTAGCATTCACAAAAAGGATTTGTACTATGAGTAATATGATGAATATTAATGATTAAGTAAGCAACAATGACCTAATTTAAATTCTTGGGATAAGTATTTCATAAAAAAATATGAATGCATTTAATAATGTAAATCACCAATGATTTATTATATATATAGATATACACATGTACACTTAGTACGTTAAACATTTTGCTATGTCATACATCATGTTAATTCCATTATTAAGTAGACTTAGATGTATCAGGTCTTTCTCTTATATTATATGAAAATCCAATACATAAATGTATGAACTTTTGAACTCAAAAGATATTTCTATTTATGTTTATAATTTAATATGTGCACCTTGAACATTCTTCGTTTGGCCAATTGAAGCAATTGTTGATCTTGATTTACATATATGTTTCGATTAAAATTTTTGTAACTAATCAAACATGGACGAAAATGTGGTTTCAGTGAAGAACATACCAACGATACACGAGTTTACGTCAATTTTTTTTTATGTATACATGTTCATGTTGATGATTTATTGGATACGATTGAACGTACTCGTTGAATAGTTGATAGACGCGAACAATTTGGTAGCATAAAGGATATTGAAGTAATTTCGAAGTGAGTAGGTAAAAATAAAGATTTGAGGTCGAATAAATCTTTAAAATGTGAATTTTTGGCAATTAAAAAAAAATAACATTGTTGTATATTACACTACTAAAAATGTGAATTTCGACTGAAGTATTCATTTGAATGTAATAGGAAATATGAAACATTTTATGAGAAGTCCATTGGAGACATTTTCGACATGTCAATTTTTGCCGAATTTCATCAAAATTCAATTGTAAATACTTGAGGCAATTCATTTTTTGTTCTTTATAAGAGGCTGAACAATTTATTTTTATATAATATCATGAATATCCACGCGGTGGAGAAATTATAACTCAATCTAGCTCGTTCAATATAACTACAGATTTTATTTTAGTTATGATATAAAGCATAGTGTTAACCATTCTACTGGTTTCTATTTGTTTAAACAATAACTAATCTATTCTAGAAAAATATATTAAGTAAAGAAGAGATACACACTTTGGAATTGGTGGGATTTAGGATGGAATCGAATAGCGAATGCACTTGCGGTTAAGACAGGTCCTGCATCTCCTACCTAATGCAATTGACCGACCCGCCATTTCTTTCCTTCAATAATGCCTATGAAGAACCTCAAGTCTATCGGGAAAGGATGTGGTGGTAACCCCCTTTGTCTAGAACCGGAGTGGTACCAATATATATGACATTATATTTTAGTTTATAGTGATATCACATTCAAAAAAAATTCAATGACTCCAAGAAATGTCATTCTAAAATTTCAAGGGGAATACAACTTTGTAAGTAAGGAAAAACTTAAATAAGATTATCCAAATAATTGGTGGTTCATACAATTTACGATAAACAAAAAAGACACAAATACTTTAGACGTGGATACTCTTGGATTTAAGGTTTTAAACTTAGATTCACACCACTAGTTTCATGATCACATACTAACCGAGGTTTGAATTTCAACTCAGATAGATTAGATCTATCCGAAATAGGAAAATATGCCTCCTTTATGTGCGATTTTTCAACTCAGGAGCAATTTTATTTAAGTCAAATCACTATTGAATTTAAAATAAAAACATAGGTCCTTGTTAATTGAAGCATTTATTGCAGCTAGTTTGTTGACATTCTTTTGCAACAAATTTTAAAGTGATAGAAAATAAATTACAATCACAAATAAAATATGACGAAACAAGAATATTTTGTTGATAAATATTGTAGGTACAATTCTGTTCCTCCCTTGATTCTTCTCTCATAAGATTTATCCATGATATTTCGAGGGCCGTTAGTGGCATATTTCTCAAATTGGGATAATTTGAATTTGGTCGCTTTATGAATATTTCATGAATTTTTTTATTATTTTAGATGTCTTTTCAAGGGTACAATATAGGTATGAACTAACATTTAGGATTGAGTAGCCTCCAAGAATCCTAATTGGAATAGAACACACCTTGTAGAGTCCCATAAATTTTCAATATCTACAATGCCCCCTGCTTCAAGGCTTTTCAGAGTGTAGACTTGATGAAACTCAAAGAAGAGACTTGAAGTACTGATCATTCTTCCACATTTGAGGCTTCAAATTTGCAAACTTGATTTATGAGAGAAGAGATAAAGTGCATATTTAGTCACACTGGACATGTTACTTTGTTTGCAACAAATTTTAAAGCAACAGAAAATAAATTACAATTACAAATAACATACGACAAAACAAGAATATTTTGTTGATAAACATTGTAGGTACAATTATGTTCCTTCCTTGATTTTTCTCTCATAAGATTTATCCATGATTCGAGGGTCGTTAGTGACGTATTTCTTGAATTAGGATAATTTGGATTTGATCTCTTTATGAATATTTCATGAATTTACATAATATAATACCCTTTATATATGCGTGAACTAGGATTTAGGATTGAGTAACCTCCAAGAATCCTAATTGAAATTGAACACATCTTGTAGAGTCACACAAATTTTTAATGTCTACACATGCCTATGTCATTATTATTTTCTCTAGGTGAGAGATGACGATATAATGGTGATGGTGGTAATTGTTATTGATTTGTATGCACATCTTTGCTGTTTGAATATTCTACTACGTTTTTCTCCATTTGATAGTTAATTGGATGAGATAGAAGATGATTCATGAATTTTTGATAGCCATAAACACTTTCACATAAAGGACAATGAACCAATGATGGAAGAGTCAGCATTCTGAAAAATAAAATAGAAAATGAAGCAACATAAAAAAAATATTAATATTTGAAGTTAAACAACCTAAAACATTTACCTAAATATAGGATAACTTTACCTATCTGATGAGAATGGTGATGGTAACAACAATAATGATAGTTGTTGGTTTACATGCACATTTGTATCATCACCATTACCTCTAACTCAACGGGGATAAATTAACGATGGTTGTGATGATATCATAAATTAGGTCTTTGTTCTCCTGGTTCTTACATGTTGGAACGAATCTGAAGGTTTTTGTAATGATTCACTTGGGTTGTTTGAACCTTCTACTGTTCATCTCTATTTCATAGTCAATTAGATGAGATGGAACATGAATCATGAATTATTGATAGCCATAAATACTTTCGTCACATAAAGAATAATGAATCAATGATAGATGAGTCGATATTCTGAAACAAAATAGAAAAGGAAGTAACATAAAAAAATGTTAATATTTGAGGTCAAACACATTAAAAAATTTGCCTAAAAGGAGGACAACTTTACCTATCTGATGAGGATGATGGACCATGGTAGTTGTTGGTTTACAAACATATTTGTATCATTATCATTACCTCTAATCCAACGGGGATGATATAGCAATGATGGTGATAGTGGTGATGGTTATTCTAAATCAACTCTTTCATTTCTTGTGATTTCTTGTTAAATTAGGTCTTAGGCCTAACTCACACCCCAAAGGCTAGCTCAAAGGGAGGAGGATTGCCCAAATCTTATAAGGAGTCCCACCCATCTATTAACCACCGATGTGAGACTTTGGTCATTCTTTAACATTTCTTCATATTGGACCGATTATGTAGATTTTGATAATGGTAAACTAAGTATGTTTGAATCTTCCACAGTGTATATCTCCTTTTGTTGGTGTGTTTGATGAGATTCACCCTGTTTCAATAGTTCTTGATAACTGTAAATAATTTGATCAGAAAAATGACAATGGAGTAAGGATGGATGAGTTGACATTGTACAGAACAGAATATGAAAAAAGAGCAATATAAAAAATATTAATATTTGAGGTCAAGTAACATAAATTTTTACCTAAAAAGAGGTGAACTTCACCTATATAATTTGTTCTGAACAAGGAGATGAGATTCAATTGTGCATGTCAACTCTAGAGTCTGTATAGAGAATTTATAGACGAGTGCACTACTCACCTTCAGACTAGTATATTTCACATCTCTTATAATGGTAAGTTTATTAAAGTGAGAGTTCAGTAATCAAAATTTAAAAATTACTGATAGTTTTTCCCTTATAGATATACTATTCAATATATATATTAGTTAACTTGTTAAAAAAAATTCTAAACACTGTGATAAATATTTTCTCTTTTTTGACTTTTTATTTTTTAAAACCTTTCAATCTAGATGAATTTATAATTAGATTATCACAATAATTTTACCATGGCAAATCTTTTATTATTCTTTCATTATGAGTAATTATGAAGATCAAAATAATATTGCAAGCTTTTTAGTTTTAAAAAATATACCTATCTAAAGAAACACGATCATGGTATACTAAAAGAATATCTTACTCTACGTTTTCTGAATTCATTTTTTTTCTCAAAGTAGAAAATCTCAACCCTAAAAAATTAATTATTTTTATACCTATGAATGTTCAGTACATAAAGATACTTTTCACATCTTATTTCTATTTCTAATTTTTTTTATCACGATTGAAATATGTGTAACTAAGACAAGCAATTGAAAATTTACCCGATCAGTAAGTAAATATATTCATTGTCATTAAACCATCATTTCAAAATGCATAACATCAATAACTAGATAAAGAGTTTGAGAGAGCATAAATGTCACTCTCCGACAATGGGCCTAAGTGAGACCAACACTTTATGTCTTAACTTGCCTAAGAGAACATGACATGACTTATATCATATGCAAAAGAGTGAGGTGTTGCAATGCATATCATCAGAACAATTTTTTTCAATTGATAAATTTTTATCTAATAAAAAAAAATTAAACACTCAATACATAAAAATAATCTAAGTTTGCATCATAAATAAATATACTAGACTCGATCAATCTCTGAGGCCTAAATTTAACATGAATAACTCTTTTGTCATGGGAAAGGTCATACATCTAAGCAAAACTAAAAGATATGAAATAGATGTCATGCCCCAAAGAAAAGGAGGCTCATCAATAACGAAGTAGAACCTAACATGCTGTTCGACCATCTGTCTAAGTACTTGAGTCTACATTATTTAAAATGTAGTATTCCTGACAAGAGACGTAAATACATTCGAAATTGTATTGTATGTAAAATAGATGAATGAAACATCAAGTATAACTACAAAATAAAGGTAGCTCAAGAAAACATAATCGTATCTTGAAAAATAAAAAAAAGTTCAAAACAACAATAAGTTAACTTTCATATATATCTTTCATCATTATTAAGTTCATTATGAGAGATTTTCCATCAAATTAACATAAATCTACCATGTAAGAACATGGAGTCTGATCTCTATTTGATCATTTAAACCATCTCATACCTTGACGGAATATGAGACATGCATAACATATTTTGCTAGCAAATGATCTCTAATAAGTTGCACCTCAAGACATCATGTAGTATTCATCCGAACTAACAACGACCTAATCCTACATTGATTTGCATGATTTTTTAATCATTATCTTTTAGACCTATGTCTGCTGAATTGTCAATACTACTCATGTTAAATACATACATAGATTAGGTCATAATCATATTTAGTTTCATAAGCTCATAATCATAGTTAGTACAATACCTCATAAGTCATAATTAGTTCATTTACCTTATGTTGCAAAGCTAATAAGTTTGTAGATCATAGTTCATAAATCTAAGTGGTCTAAATCATATCATAAATCATAAACTTCATATTCTAAAGAAAAATTATGGTGTTCTCTCTTTTGAAAAAAATTATAAATCATAATTCATACTTGTAAAATCTCATAGTGAAAGTGAGTAGATTCTCGGAACAAGAATACTATAGAGAATGAATGATCACCTATATTTTGTTCTCTTTGGAATTCGACACCGACTTATAATTGAATTAATTATATTACATACAATCGTATACACGTTCTCTCTTTAAATGGTGAATTTGAACATTATCAATAAGATAAAGGACATTGGAGCAGTTCCAAGTGACTAATTGTTCTAAAGAAAAAAAAAATAAAGTTTTGAAAAATAATTTTTTCTTAAAAAAGAAATAACACTAAATTATGCTCGCCAGTCTTACAGACTAAATGGAGAATTTTGGAAGAGCATGTCATCTCATATTATGATTAAAGAGTTGTAAATAACATTTGTAAATTTAACTGTGCTTTATTCTTCTCCTTTTATGTGTGTATGATCAATCATTGTTGCGACAAAGTTAAACTACAACATAAATAATTGGCTATGAATTTAATACAAAATAAAATTATTGTATGTTACATTATTAAAAATGTGAATTTTTGGTGAGTGTCAATTGGAATGTTATAGCAAATATAATATTTTTTTATGAGAAGTTCATCGAAGACGTTTCTGACACATCAATTTTTTATGGATTCCATTAAAACTCAATTGAAAATCCATGTATTTTATTAATGTTAGTTTTTATATATATAATAATTTGTTTAAGTTAATACATAAAATTGAATTTAGAACTAAGATTATAATAATAGTTGACATAATAAATACTTAGGATAAGTCATTTATTTTCCTTTATTAGAGAATTGACTATTTCATTTTGAAACAACATTAAGAATATTTATGGGGGTGAAAAACTTATAAACCAATCACGGTTAATGAAACTACAAATTTTGTTTTAGTTATGATTGTATCAAGTATCACTGACTAACATTATGATGGCTTCCATTTGATTAAATAATAATTTATCTATGTTTTTAATAAAATGTTTTGTAACACATAGAATTCTGGAATGAATGGTATCAATATATTTAGCATTAGATTTTAGGCTATAGTGATAACATACACACAAAAGAAGCAATGACTCCAATTAGGAATGTCATATTAAAACTTTCAAGAGGAGTACAATTTTGTAAATGATTAAAAAACTTGAACAAAAATATCCAAACAACTGGCGGTTGAGACAATTTACGATAATAAAAAAGGAAGCAAATATTTTAGGCATAGATACTCTTGGCCTTAAAGCTTTAAACTTAGATCCACCTCACTAGTTTCGTTATCACAAATGAGTCGAGGTTTGAATTCCAACTGTAATGGATCAGATTTATCCAAAATAGGAAAATCTACCTCCTTTTTATGTGGTCCTTCAAATTCTAGAGGGGTTTCATTTAGGTCAATAACTACTGAATTTAAACCTCGTACATAAGTCCTTCTTGTCGACTGAATCATTTGTTGCAATTGATCTTCTTCCACGCGTATGTTATTATTATTAACTGAGAGAAGACGATATGATGATAAAGGTGATGGTGATAGTAGTTGTTGATTTGTATTCACATCTCCGCCTTCATTGCTAACTCTAATTGAGTTTGTGCCATATGAGGATAGTGATAGTAGCTGTTGATTTGTATACACACCTTTGTCATCATCGTTACCTCTAATAAAATGAGCATTATATGAGAATGATGTTGGTGGTGCCATCGATGTTGGTAGCAACAATGATTCCTGTTGATTTACAAGCACATTTGTATTAGTATTATAATCTCTAACCCATCAAGGACAAATTAACGATGGTGGTTATTCTGATTGTGAATTAATTCTTTTGCCTTTCAAGGCTCTTACATGTTGGACTGATTCTGAAGATCTTGGTAATGGTTCACTTAGGTTGTTTGAACCTTCTACAACGTCTACCTCCATTTCATCGTCTGAATGAGAATTCACATGAATCATCAATTCTTGATAGCCACGAACAGTTCCCCTACATATAGGACACTCGACCAGTTCTAGATGAGTCGACATCCTGAAAAACAAAAAGAAAAAAAAAACAATATAAAAATGTTAATATTTAAGGTAAAAGAACATAAAAATTTTACCCAAAAAGGACAACTTCACCTATTTTATTTTTTTAAAACTGAATTGTTCTTCTGAATTGTGAAGACTATGTAAAGATTTTATAGGCTGACGGCTCAAATTTGTAGATTTTACATCTATTAATAAGTTTGTTGAAGTGACAACTTGACAATCAAACATAAAAGTTATTATTTTTGTTTTCTTATTAAATATACTATTGTCCTTTGGTTATTACAGATATTCTCCAATTTATTCATATTAGTTAATTTATAAAAAAATAATTCTAAACATTAATATTTTCTTCCTTTGTTGGATTTTCATTTTTCAAAAGAAAATTAGCACTAACAAACACAAATTATTTCTTTAATAATTTTTTTTTGCATTTATTTCTATTGCACTATTTATTAGTTCCTACCATTTTTCTTTTTATCATTTATATAAAAATAATCAGTCAAAATGATTAATTATTAGCTAATAAATGAAACTTGACTTTTTCTAAAATATTTGTTTGTATAATATTTAATGTGGTTTTAATTTTTTGTGTTAATTACCAAACAATAATAAAAATAATATATCATGATTTAATAGAAAATGATATTGTTGCAGTAATTAGTTATACTTTTTTTTTTACAAAGGTGTACCTTTCAATCTATATAAATTTCGAATCAGTTTATCACAATAGTTTCATAGTAAATACTTATGTCTAGTCATTTAATATTCCTCTAATAAGAGATATTTGCAAATTATAGCAATATTGTAAGTTTTTTAATTCTTGAAAATGTAACTATCAAAATAAATGAACTCGTGATATATTAAAAAGGAAAAAGACATAAATTCACCTTTGAATTTGTTCCGAAAAATCAGTTACACGCTTAAACTATTGTGTTGACCTATTACACACCAAATCTTATTCAAAGTGATATTAATACCCCTTTAGAAGATGACATGACACAAAAAGTGTCTTCACCTTCCTTAAGGTGCGTGAGAAGAAGAAAATTTATGTTAAAATGACAAGTTTAAACACGTGGCACTATTTTATTGGTCATTATATAATTAAGTATTATAATTTCTAATATATTAATTATGTCATATTTTTCTTTTTTTATATTTTTATCGGTGACCCCAATTTCTTTAAAACTTTTACATTTTTTTAAAAGTTCTTCTTCTTTACAAATTCTTTGTCACCATTGATGATTTCTTCAAATATCCATCACTCTATCTTAAAAAAGAACTCTAAGATGTTGATTTCCACTGGAAAGGTAATAATTTTAACTTAAGGTTCATGATTTTTATTCGAATTCACCGGAGGATTCACCAGTGAAGAACACCAGAAAAAATTATGAGAAAGATAATGGCTTCTATTGAAAATCCTATGACATTTATGCATAAAATTCATGATTCATTACCTACATTTTTCAAAAATTCATGGAAGAAAATAATTTTCTATCTTTGTCGTCTTTATTCTCGCCGGAGCACCACGCACAACCATCACAATGTTATTTTTGTCTCAAGCCATCAATAACATATTTGATTTTACACACAAAGAATACTAATGAAATGCTTGATTTTCATCCATAATTATCAAGATTTCAAAAGAAATTTTACAGATCTGAAAGTTTTTGTTTGTTTCACTGGCAACAATGGTGTTGCCCACCGCCTATCACTGCCGCCAATATCACTAAACTTCATAATCGTCTTATTGTCTCATGTTCTCTCTTCAAATTACTTGTTTTCCCTTAAATTTATGAATAATGAAGAAGAAAGAAGAATGGATTTTAAGAAGAAAGAAATGTAAGGTGAGAAGAGGAAGAAAGTCTAGGTTTTTACTTTTTGCAAAAGTCTAAGAAAATATTAAGCAAAAATAATTTTAAAAAATTAAAATAATCTTATTTACGTGTAAAACACGTGTATAACACATTTTCACACAAAAATTGGTATTGTCTTCGGAAGGGGGTATTAATTTCACTTTAAACAAGATTGAGTGTGTAATAGATCGTCATGATAGTTTAAGCGTGTAACTGACTTTTCGAAACAAGTTCAAAGATGAATTTATGTCTTTTCTCTGCTAAAAAGATCATCTTACTCCGCTACACAGTATCCCGAATGTGTGCTAAGTAAGTCAAACACTCCTTCTCTACCGTCCTCCTTGCTCTAAAAATGATATCACACTTTTAGATGCATAGTTAAATGTACCACTCCACACCAAATCCAAAGTAATAGTCTTAGCATATAATCCAAAACTGTATGATAAAAAGATAATCAATTGATACCTAAAATCACATCAAATTCCACAATATCAAGAATGATAAGGTCCACCCACGTACCATACTCCAACAAAATCATAACACTATATCAATACACTACTAATAGATCATATACATGAGTAGAAACATGTATAGGCATTACCAAGGACCTACCCATCATATTCAGGTACGTAGCGAAATATGCAGATACATAAGATCAAGTAATACTGAATTAAATAAAATAATAGTTTGTCAATAAAAAATCAAAATAGTACATGTGATAACTGCATTTCAAGCCTTAATTTCTTTTCAACCTAAAAAAGTATAACAATAGCCACCTCAACTCCCGAACTGTATGCAGTACTTACACGACTTGTTTATGCTCCATCCCTATTTTCTTTCTAAGTTTTTTTTTATCTTGATCCAAATTTGAGTAACTAAGAGCCTACAAAACCAATCAAGCATCTATCCACCAAGAAAAATAAGATCATCTGTTATTAAATCAATATTTCACAAGGCATAACATCAATAACTAGATAAATGTGAATATCATAACAAATAAATAAAGTTTGAGTGAACATCGAATCATATATCCAAATTAGTTATAGAGCATCTATTATATATGGATACAAAAAAAAAGTAAAGGTAAATCATATGTAAAAGAAAACTGACATAAAATGACGTTAACTCTAGAGAACTTGACGATTCAACTTAAAAGATGAATCAACTTAGGAATCAATTTAGTAGTCACAATTTTTTTTATACAATGCGCTAAGTGGTGAATCATAATGACTAAGTATGCATCAATGATATTTATTTGTACTTTAGAGATAAGTCTGTTATAAATCAATTTAGCATTCACAATTTTTTTTATACAATGTGCTAAGTGGTGAATCATAATGACTAAGTATGTGATGAGTCGGGAATTTCAACTCATTTAGGGCTTATTATTCAAAGATTTAGTGTCCTCAATGCCTATTTTATGCTCATAACTGATGTTAATCTGTTGATATGCAGCAATTAAGGCTTAAGAGTGAGGCAAGGACATTATGATGCAAAAAAAGAGCGTAAGATCTCTTAATTATAAATGCCTATGAGTCTTTAGCTGAATTTTGAGCTAAACTGTTTGGTTGAAATTTGATGATAATATAGTGCGGTCCTAAAAAATATTAGTTGCATATTAAGCATTCATTTGCAAGATTATGAGCTTAGTACTTATGGTAGTATGACAATGCAGTTGATCTAGATTAAATGTTTCCATGTTAGTGAAATTATTATGTATGATAGTAAACAATCGTACACATGCTTGCAGTTGGTTTGTCAATCATATTGTGGAAAATGTTGACAAAAGAGTAATCAAATTGTGAAAAAAAATGATGGAAATAAATGGTGGATGATTAGCATGCTAGGCGTTGTTCCATGAGAAAGAAAAACATGTAAATCTGACTATTTACATTAAACCATGCTGAAGATCTGGACCTAGACTAATATGATGAATAAGATCTTTAGAGTATCCTGGTGGCCTTATTAGAGAACTGAGTCATTTGGAAAATGATGAAATAAAAAGAAAACTAAAATTTATGGTGGATGATTAGCATGCTAGGCATTGTTCCATGAGAAAGAAAAACATGTAAACCTGACTATTTGCACTAACCATGCTGAAGTTCTGGACCTAGACAAATTTGATGAATAGGATCTTTACAGTATCCTTGTGGCTTTAGTAGAGAATTGAGTCAATTGGAAAATGATGAAATAAAAATAAAACTAAAATCAAGCTTTTGTTGATTACTAACAAACGATATATGTAACGACTTGTCTGTCATTTTGAGTATTAGGATCCTTTCCCTTAAATGACCTTTTCTATAGATATAAAATGTGATTTATGACTTGCGGTATGGTTCTCGAGGCAATCACATGCATGTGTGTCAATGAAGAAAACCAAAAACTAGGAACTTGGAAAGCTCAAAGGTTAACCAAAACAATATTTGGAGTAAACAAGCTTGAAATTTAGGTACAACAGTGCATGAGATTGTTTCTCGGGTCTTCAAACACAACTAGAGGCCCAGTTAAGTATCGAGTTGTATCAATATGTTGGAGTTGGTCCATAAGAGTAAATTGTATCCATTACTTAAGGCCCACTCTGTGTGAGTATCAATATATATTGTTCCTTTAAATTATAGAAAAAATTACAGAAATCCCACATTTTAGTTTACTTATTATCATTATCCCCTATAAGTTTTACAAATCTCCAAAATCCCTCATTTTTGCGCATCAGATTAGTGTATCATGTATAAAATGTACATCAGATTAGTGTATCGTGTATAAAATGTAATGTATCTTACTTAACGATTAATGTATCTCGTGCATCAGATTAATGTATCAGTGCTTATAATATTGTATCTCGCGTATCATATTAATGTATCAGTGCTTATATTATTGTATCTCGCGCATCAGATTAATGTATCAGCACTTATATTATTGTATCCGTTTGAGGGATTTTTGTAATTATAAACTTTTAAGGGATAGATTGTAATTTTGCCTTAAAAGTATGTGATTTCTGTAATTTGCCCTAATGAGGATAATCAACTTAACTCTTATCTTTGTTTTTAGTTTTTCAGTAAAACATATGTAGCAGAAATCCTAATTGAATTAGTATGCTACGGAAAGATTTGCATTGTTGGGCCTATGCTTACACATGCGATTACACATGTAGTATTTAAACAAAATTTAAACTCCTATTTTATCTTGGCCATTAAGTTGGACTTTGCAAAATCTGACCCAATTGATTAAGTGATTCACAAAAATGACACGAAGGTGCGTGATCTTAAACTTTCCACCTTGCTTATCCCATGGACAGCATTCCAAGTTCAACAAGTTTTCACTTTTGACCTTGAAACGTTTGCCCATGGAGCAAGTTGTGTTCAAGACATGACATTGAGTGTAATTTCCTACGCATAATTGGTTTCAAGACTAAAATCTAATAGTGTGTTATTTCATTTCAATATCCAAATTATGTCATGTGACACAATTTCATGAGTACGTTATTTGGACTCTGTTATTTAGCTTGTTCCTAATTTTTTTTTTTTTTACACTTGTAACCACTTCGAAACAATTCTAGACATGAAATTAGTAATGCCTAATCTCAATCAATACATATTTGAGTTGTTCAAAAGTGGTTAGACTTGTAAATTTTTATGCAATGCGGATATAACTTAAATGAATAATTTCATACTCAGTGTAATCGCACAAGTGGAGTCTAAAGAAGGTGGTGTGTATGCATACTAATACCTTGCTTCTGACATAAATCTTAGTGGCTTCTATGTGGTGTTTTTTATCTGTTTTAGAAGAAAATCACGTGACCTGCAAAATTCTGAATAAATGGTACCACTAGATATGATATTAGATTTTAGCTTATAGTGAATACACAGAAATATTTCAATGACACAAAGAAAAGCTATATCAAAATTTCAAGGGGAATAGTGAATACAACACAGTCAATAAGGAGAAAACTTAAAAAAACATCAATGCAATTGATGGTTCAAACAATTTTTAATAAAAAAGACGCAAATGGTTTAAGAATGGATACTTTTGGCTATAAAGCCTTAAGGTTAGATCCAACCCACTAGTTTCGTTATCACAAACTAATTGTGGTTCGAATTTCAACTCAGATGGATCTGATCTATACAAAATAGGGACATCTTCATTTTGGTTAATAACTATTGAATTTGAACCTCGATCATAGGTCATAATTCTTGTCAATTGAAACATTGTTGACACCTAATTTTGACCGTCCACAATATAAATTAATCATTTCGAGTTTCTCCAATTTCAAACGATTTAAAATAATTAGTTTTATAAAATCTCCAAAAAATAATAATATAGTTTGCAAGTTTTTTAAATAGTTTGGTCACGTTTCATAATTTTTTGATGATACATGTGTTTTACATAATTATGTATATAATTAGTATATCTTATGATTATTCGAAAATCGTCTCCAAAAAGATTTTATATTTTAATATTAGGGATGGTTATAATTTTGAATTAATGAGTTTTAAGAAATTCAAAATACTTTCAAGTTATTTTTAAAGTAATTTTATCTTTTTTAATAATAAATATGTATATTTTTGCAATCACGTATTTTATAAATATTTGAAAATCATCATAAATTTTTTTACATTAGTTAAATATTTTATTAATTTACTTTAAGTTATAGTTATAATTTCGAGTTAATTAGTTTTGAAATTGAAGTAGTTAGTTTATAATTAAGTTATTTTTTATTTATTTTCGTTAAGATTAAGAAGCTCATTAATTAATTTATATTAACTCATCTTGTTTAATTTTTAGCCGAATTCACCAATTAAATTCTATTAGTCTATAATTGAAATCCATTATTTAATAACAATTCATCCCATCTTTTAAGAATAATTTTGGGCCACTTCCTAAAGGCCCAATTCTAATTCTCTATACAACAAACAATTCCAGCCCATTCCAACAAAAACCCAGCCCACCCAATTTATTTCCAGCAATACCATACATATATACAATCACACAGCAATTCCAAAGCAAACCCAGAAACCAAAATCCCATCAGCAGACGCCCAAACCAGAGTTGCTCTATTTTTTCCTATATATAGTTCTCTCCCTCAGTGATTAAAGGGGTGCGGAAACAAAGAGAATAGCTTAAGCAAAAGTTGGTTTGAATACACTCGAAATACACTCTAGAATAGAAAAGTTGACTTGTTTATAATCTTAGTTCCATTTCTTTTTGTGTTTCCCATTACTCTTTCACGAGTTATTCGAATTCGAAGTAGTCGTTCAGATTCTGCCTCAGTTCCTATTTTCTGTCCGTCTTCACGTTAGTGTAAGTGGTGAGGTCGTCTTCGAGATCGTCTCGTCCCCATTTCGCTGCCCGGAAAGAGGTAATTTCTCTTCTTAATTTTGGTTTATTTGGTTCTTCGCTGTTTCATGCTTTCATTTAAGTGTCCTTAATGGTTTTTAGTTTTTAATATCTAAATCAACTTGATCATTGTCTCTGTTATTTCATAACTTGTTCTTGGTGGATTTATGAAGTTGTCTGTGATCGAATGTCATCCTTAATGTTTCGTTTGTTTATTTCATCCTAGTTTGGTCACTTTTGCTATGAACATAAAAGAAACTACGTATTTGGTTTCATGGAATTGATTACCCTCTCGTCTCTATTTAGCGCTATAACCTTCGATTTTGAATCTATGTTGTTAATGTTTTAGCTTAAATTTAGTCTCATCCTAGCCTACTGTATGTGATTTTCATTGGTTATTTGTTTAAGCTCATAGGCTGCCTCTTGAGTTTTACTTTTCATTTTTACTCATTTTAGGTGTGTTATATGGTGTAAATCTAAGTATTCATGTTATGCTTATATTTCTCTGATCTGGGTTCTCTGATTATTAATGCCTCGTGAAGCTTTATTATGTTGAAGGATTGGTGTTTCAATCTCCGAATATAGAATGCAGTTTATGCGTGATCATCCTCTGATTTCACCTCATTATATTTTTAGTTACCTAGTTTGGTTCAAACCCATATGTTTTGGATTCGTTCACATTTGACTTGTCTTATGATTCATGGTTTAAATCTGCTCAAAGTACTACTTTTATATGCTAATTTAGTGTTTAATTTGAAGTCCTCATTGCTTATATTGATCTATTTCTTTTAATCGATTCCCTGATTTATTTATCTCGAGTCCTCTTTTAAATTAAGTTTCGTTCAAATATTTGTCTAAATATGTGTTGGGTTAGTTGCAAAGATTTATTCATATGGATAGGTTGAAAATGGTTGGTCCGCTTACTTTAGATGTCAAAGGCTAGTAAGTTCATGTCTAAATAAGATAATTCTTATTTGATCTTTACTGATGATGTTGTGCATGCGTACATTTTTGTAAAGTTCACTTGGTCATGAGTTAGGTTCTTATGCTGCCTTGAAGGTGGGTTATTTAGTCATAATATGTGATTTTAATGCACTAGTTTTCTTTGACAAAGAATGATAATGTTGTGGTTATATACTAATACTCTTTATTATTTTCCTATGGATGGTTTGTTCTCCAAATGAGTTCAATTGGACTCATGTTTCCCCCTGCATCTTCATGTCGGGATGGAACCTAACAAAACCTTCTTTATCGAGTCAGCCTCGTCACTCATCCGAACAAAAGGGAAACTTAAATAATAAGTTTCGAAAGGCTGAAACATAGCTTGTATTCACTGATATACGGCAATATACACTGACATATATGGTAAAAACGCAGCAGCCATAGGTTGAGGTTGGGAATAAAAACTGCAGGTGTTCGGAAGCAAGAAATACATGAAAAAGGCTGATATACATGCCGATATACACTGATATACATCAGCTGTATACCAAAAATGGGAATGAGATTGAAGCTTAAAAATATAGCGAAATTGGCCCAAGAAGGGGCCCAATTTCATTATCTCGTTTACTCTTCTAATTGTTTGATTACGTGTTGACTAATCTTATTTAAACTCTAACTTTAAATAACTTAATTTGATTCCCCAAAAAGATGAGTCATTTTCATTGTGTTGGTTTATTTTAACACATTCCACTTGTTGTGTTCACTTATTTTATTAATCAAATATTGATAACATTTTATATTTTAATTAAGTTAAATCTTTATTCTTAAAAAAGATATGTTTTAAGGCCACTTCACTTGATCACATTTTATTTTAAAGTGGCTTTAAGTTAAAGCATTTTTTCTCAAATGAACTAAAAAAAATGTTCCCTCTCTACTTAGTCATTTCTCAAAAAAGGTTAGTCAAAACTTTGCTCTCATTCTTCAATTAATTAAAAAATGATTTTCATGCTTAAATTTATTAAATTGGTTTAAATTATTTATTTCAAATTCATCAAATAAATTCTAATTAATCTAATTTTATTAATATTCTAATCTTGTATGTCGAGTCAAATGTTTCATTTTTGGGTCCCTTCTCTAAAAAATAAAATAAAAAAATGCGTCATTTATTTAATTATTTTCTCAAAGTTAATCAAAATTTGTAAGTTATTTTTTTTATGCTAAATCATTATTTTCTTAAAAATAGTCAAATATATTTTAGTCAAGTCGCAGGTCAACTGCATGTTAGCGGACACTTCGAATGCTTAAACCCTTCTCGAAGTGTAAATTGAACCCCGAACCCTCTTTGGTATTTTCAAATGATTTTTTCTGTTTAAATCTTTGAAAATTATAAGTTTTCTTAATTTCTTTAAAAAATTAAGTGGCGACTCTTTTCTAAGTATTTTTCAAAAATTGTTTTATATTTAGAACATTTCAAAAAAATATTTTTCTAAAGATAGTCAAATTACGACACAACAAACATTTGTTGCCTCTGGTTTACATGCACACCTTTGCCATTATCATTTCTCCTAAGTGAAGTTGGACGATATGATGGTGGTGCTGGTATCTGTTGGTTTGTATGCACACGTCTGCCATCATTGATATCTCTGACCGAGTTAATATGATATAACGGTGGTGGTGGTGCTAGTAGTTGTTTGTTTGTATGCTCACCTCTTTCATCTTCTTTACGTTGAACCGACTGGGTAGGATGTGAGGATGGTGGTGGCGGCGACGCTGGTGGTGGAGGCGACACTGGTGGTAGTTGTTGGTTTACTTGCACGTTTGTACCACTATCGTTAGTCGTTACCTCTAACCCATAATAGGTGAAATGCCGATGGTGGGGGTGATGATTGTGATTTTTCTCTTTGTTTCTCATGGTTCTTATATGTTGAACCGACTTTGGAGGTTTTGGTAATGGTACACTTTGTGTGTTTGAACTTTTTGCAGCGTATGTTTCTTCTTGTAGATCTACTGGATGAGATAGAATACGATTCTTAAATTTCTGATAGCCGTGAACAATTTTGGGACATAGAGGACATTGGAGCAGCTCGTGATGAGTTGACATTCTGTAAAACTAAATTGAAATGGAAATATCAACAATGTTATTATTTGAAGTCACACAACATAAAATTTTTTACCTAAAAAAAGGTCAACTTCACCTATTTGATTTGCTTGGAGCGATTAGACTAGGTTGAATTGTGCATATCAATTTTGAAAACTTGTGTGGAGAATTTATAGGCCAATGTTCACCTTCAGAACAGTAGATTTCACATGTTTTATTATGGTAACTTTTTAAAAAGTTACCGTTTTGCAACCAAAATTGGAAAGTTATTGATGTGTTTTCCATTTTGGTTATACTATTGTCCTTACTTGCTTATATTTCTTTGATTTATATATATATAGTTAAATGGAATGTTATTTATGTTTTTTCTATTTGTGATTTTTTTTTCTGAACACTGTAATATACTCCCTCCATTCGAATTTATATGACTTAGTTTGACTTGACACGGAGTTTAAGAAAAAAAAGAAAAACTTTTGAAACTTGTGGTCTAAAATAAGTCATAGATATTTGTGTGGATATAAATAATTTCATTAAGGGTAAAATAAACATTTTAAGTTTAATTGTTACTAAATATAAAAATGTGTCATTTTTTTTGGGATTGACTTTGAAAAAGTTACCATAACAAGATATGTGAAATCTACAGTTTTGAAGGTGAGCATTGGCCTATAAATTACTCATACATTTTTAAGAGTTGATATGCACAATTTAGTCTCATCTAATCAGTTCGAACAAATCAAATAGGTGAGTTGACCATTATTTAGGTAAATTTTGTATGTTGTTTGACAACAAATAATAATACTATTGATGTTGTTTCCATTTCAATTTTGTTATATCGAATGTCGACTCATCTCTCACTCCTCCAATGTCCTCTATGTCTCAAAATCATTCGCGGTTATCAAGAATTGATGAATCGTGTTCTATCTCATCCAATAGATCAACAAAAGGAGACTTACACTATAGAAGGTTCAAGCACACTAAGCCTACCATTACTGTCACGCCCCAAGCCTACAGGCAGGACCGGCACTTGGAGACCATTGCTGGCCCCAAGCGAACCCTTGGCTTGGCTTTCTTAACTCAACGGAAACTTAACTCAACAGCTTAACTCAAAACAATGAAAGGTTATAAAATAACCAACTGATAAAAATCTGGCAAAAAAGGTAACTCAAGTATCAAAATAGAATATTATATATACACACAGAAGAGAGACTCAAAACTAACTAACTTACTGTCTATGAAGCCTCTAAAATACTGAGATGGATGTTGGGACAGGCACCGCAACATCCTAATAAAACAAAACTAAGAACGCAAAATAACCGAGTCCTTCGGAAAGCAAGGAGGCTCACCACTGACTCCGCAGTGCTCAATTAGATCAACGGCGTGCTAGATGCTGATCCTGGGTACCTGCGTCTGCATCATAATAAGATGCAGGCCAACTGACATCAGTACATGGAATGTACGAGTATGCGAGCGGGAAAGCTAAATCACAACTTAAGCTTGAAAGGAATACAAGAAAACACTTACCTTGGCCGTGTACGACTCAAGAATAACTGAACTCAATACATATAAGGCAATAAGACACATGCGATATATATAGCTTTTAAAATATTGTAAACAACTTAGTTCGTTAATGATTAAAGCAATAATAACTCAACTTTACTTATATAAAAGTAATATAACTTTAGTGAGAGATTCTTTAACCGACAACCACCACTATGAGCCCTAGTGATGATACAACATTTTACCTCACGTTGTCCAATGACCATCCTATACCTTGCCGTGATATAGGAAGCTAACTTTACCAAGTGGATCCACTAGCTTAACTTACGGGATCATCTAAAAAGTATGACCCGTTAAATCCCATGTTGGCCGCATGGTTCTTATGGAGAATTGAGTTAATATGAACTTGTGTCCCCAACTCGGTGCTCAAGACTACTCCCAAAAAAAATACTTTAGCTCATAAGTGTTTTAAACACAACTTTCTTTAGTTTGAGATAATTACTCAAAATCTAGCCCAAAGGCTCTCTTGGAATTGATGTTCCTTTCTTACTTAAATGTAAAACATTTAAAACTCCTTTGGGAATTCTTAGTTCCCTAATAGCCTTTTCTAGAAAATGAACTCAACTTTAAACTCTTGACTTGAAGCTCTATACCCTTTTTCTTGACTTGAAACTTGAGTCTTGAAATGAAATTAAAACGTTCACTAAAGACTTTTGAACAACTTAAAAAAAAAAACTTGCTTTGACTTACTTAGCTTCTAAGATTGACTCTAACTTCACTTGATTTCTAACTTCACTTGACTTGGAAACTAACTCTCCTTGAATCGGATTATGAATTCAAGGTGTTTGATCACATGTTATGGATGAGTTTGGGATGTTAAGATGTACCTTAAAGTATTGGAAACAACTATAAAACATAGGTGCTTTACCAAGGAACATGTGTAAAAAAGTGGGGAATGAAGGTAACGGGAAGGAGTGGTGTCCTTGGAGCTCTAAGAGGTGCGGGGCGCCAGCCCTCAAACTTCAGAGGGACTGCTGGGCGTTTTGCCAGGCGCTTTGCCCCAAGGGGAAAGTTCAGCATCCCTTTTTGGGGTGTGCTGGCTGACGCGACTGCCCAACCCTTTTTCTCCCAAAATCCAACTTTTTCCCTCTATTTCTTTCCAACTCTAAACCCTCTCAACCTCAAGGGTTCTAGCAGCAAAATCACAACCAAATCATGTCCCAAATCAACAAGGAAATTCAACACCACAATCAACAACACAACCAACAACTTCAATAACACAATCAATCTTTTCTTAAAAATAAAATGAATTTGGAGTGTGGGGGAAAGGACCAACCCCAACATTAATGATCATAAAATTCCTCAACATACAAGAGATTTAACTAAAAACACAACCAAATCATGTACTAAACCAACAAGAACTTCCAACTACATAACCAACAATTTCAACAACACAAACCAACAATTTCAACAACTCAACCAGGCTTTTCTCGAAAATAAAATGAGTTGGGCGTGTGGGGGAAAGGATCAACCCAACACTAAGAACTCACATATCTAGTAGGGATCACCCCCGACGATATCCACGATGATCTCCTTGCTTGATCTTCCCTTTCTCCTCTTTTTTCTCTCTTATCTCTCAAGCCCTAACTCTCACTCTTTAAAATGAGAACAAACTGATCAAAAATCAGTCTAACACAACAATATAACAAAAAGAATTGATTAGGAAAAAGACCAAAATGCCCTTAAAATTTCCATACGGACTTCCCTGCCAACTGCCCAACTTTCAAAAGGCATAACTCACTCATACGAACTTGGAATCGAGTAAAGTCGGTAGCGTTAGAAAGATCATTTCACGAGTTTCGTAAACATAACTGGAACTACTCCTAACTCATCCTGAGCTAGGAGTTATGACTGCTCAAAGTTGGCCAAAAAATCACTTTTTCCCACACTTAACCAAATTTCCAGATTCTGAACTTAGCCAAATTTCCAAAAATGACTACTTCCAATTTCAAGCTTCTTCATATTCATTCTAAATTGTCGAATGTTCCAATATCTCCCCCTTGGGAACATTCGTCCTCGAATGAGATTATTCTTACAAGGCTATGAGTGTAACATCAACTCAAACACCCAACAAGCAACCATGCAAACAACAATAACAATAACATGCCCACTATAATTTTAAGAGCACTAAGAAGGAAATTAATACCTTGATCTGCGGATTCAAAGAGATATGAATATCTCTTCTTTATGTCTTCTTCGGCTTTTCAAGTAGCTTCCTCAACAAATTGGTTCCTCTAAAGGACCTTGACTGAGGCTACATCATTTGTTCTCAACCTACAAACTTGACGGTCTAGAATCTGAACAGGAATCTCTTCATAAGATAAGCTATCTTTGATCCTAATACTTTCAGTCGGCAGGATCAATGAAGGATCGCCTATGCACTTCTTCAACATAGAGATATGAAATACCGGATGGACCGCTGCTAGCTCCTGTGGTAGCTCCAACTCATAAGCTACATTGCCAGCCCTCTTGACTATGTGATAAGGTCTAATATATCGGGGTCTAAGTTTCCCCTTCTTACCAAACCTCATAACCCCCTTCATGGGTGAAACTTTCAAATATACCCAATCATCTACTTCAAACTCTAACGCCCTTCTCCTAACATTAGTGTAGGATTTCTGGCGACTCTATGCCATTTTCAACCTCTCTTGAATCACTTTCACTTTCTCCATAGCTTGGTGAACTAAATCTGGTCCTATCAACCCTGCTTCACCAACTTCAAATCATCCAATAGGAGATCTACATCTTCTCCCATAAAGAGCTTCGTATGGAGCCATCTGGATGCTGGAGTGATAACTGTTGTTGTAGGCAAACTCAATGAGGGGTAGGTGATCATCCCAATTACCTTTGAAATCGATCACACAAGCCTTCAACATATCTTCTAAAGTCTGAATAGTACGTTCTGCTTGCCCATCAGTCTGAGGATGAAAGACAGTACTTAAGTTCACCTTCGAACCCAAGCTTTTTTGAAAAGATTTCTAGAACTGTGCACCTCTATCTGAAATAATGGAGATTGAGACTCCATGAAGTCTCACTATCTCTCGAATATACAACTTGGCATAATCTTCTACTGAAAGGGTAATCTTTACCGATAAAAAATGAGCTGACTTTGTCATTCTGTCGACAATCACCCAAATAGAATCATGTTGTCTGCGAGACCTTGGCAACCCTATGATAAAATCCATATTGATCATCTCCCACTTCCATTTTGGAAGTTCTATCCTCTGAGACAAACCACCGGGCCTTTGGTGCTCAACTTTCACTTGTTGGCAATTTTGACACTTAGCAACAAACTCTGCAATGCCCTTCTTCATGCCATTCCACCAATAAACTTCTCGCAAGTTACAATACATCTTGGTAGAACCCGGATGAATAGAATATCTAGAGCTGTGAGCTTTCTCCATAATCTTCTCTTGGAGTCCATCTACCATAGGTATGCACAATCTACCTTGATATCTTAATACACCATCTCCCCCTGTTAAAAAGCTAATACTCTTTGCTTTTGAACATTTGCCTTCAACTCAAGCAAAATGGGATTTTGATCTTGTTTCTTTTTCACTTCTGACACTAATAATGACTCGGCCCTGCTCGTCACTTTTATTCCTCCTTCTGCGGAATCTGTAAGTCTGACTCCCAGGCATACCAGTCTGTGTACATCTTTTGCTAAATTTCTCCTTCCTTCTTCAATATGGGCGATGCTACCCATAGACAACCTGCTCAAAGAATCAGTAACAACATTAGCCTTACCTGGGTGATAAAGAATACTGAGGTCATAATCCTTGAGTAATTCTAACCACCTCCTCTGTCTGAGAGAAAGCTCTTTCTGAGTAAGCACATATTGAAGGCTTTTGTGATCAGTAAATACATCGGCATGCACACCATACAAGTAATGACGCCATATCTTCAAAGCAAATACTATAGCAGCTAGCTCTAAGTCATGGGTTGGGTAGTTCTTCTCATGAACCTTCAACTGTCTGGAGGCATAAGCTATAACCTTGCCATTCTGCATTAAGACACAACCCAAACCAACTCTAGATGCATCACAATACACCACAAAACCTGGGGTACCTTTTGGTAACGTCAAAACTAGAGCTGTAATCAATCTCTTTTTCTATTCCTGAAAGTTTTTCTCACAAGCTTCATACCATTGAAATTTCACTGTCTTCTAAGTCAACTTGGTCAAAGCAGATGCAATAAATGAGAACCTCTCTACAAACCTTCTATAATAGCCAGCTAATCCCAAGAAACTCCTAATTTCAGTTGGAAATGTGGGTCTAGGCCAATTCTACACTGCCTCAATTTTTCAAGTATCAACTTTAATTTCATCACCGGACACAATGCGGCCTAGGAACGCCACAGACTTAAGCCAAAACTCACACGTAGAGAACTTGACATACAACTCTTTGTCTAGATTAGTATGTCATCAATAAAGACAATAACAAACATATCTAAATAAGGTTTGAAGACTCTATTCATCAAATCCATGAAAACTGCCAGTGCATTGGTCAAAACAAAGGACATGACCAAAAACTCATAATGACCATACTTGGTTCTGAAAGCTGTCTTTGGAATATCATATTCCCTTACTCTTAACTGATGGTAGCCTGATCGGAGGTTAATTTTCAAAAAACAAGTAGCACCCTGAAGCTGATCGAAAAGATCATCAATCCTAGGAAGAGGGTATTTATTCTTGATGGTAACATTATTCAACTAGCGGTAGTCTATACATATTCTAAGGGAACCATCTTTCTTTCTCACAAACAAGACCGAAACGCCCCAAGGCGAGACACTTGGTCGAATAAAACCCTTATCTAGGAGATCTTTCAACTGCTCTTTCAAGTCTTTCAACTCTGTTGGTGCCATTCTATATGGCAAAATAGAGATAGGACGAGTATCTGGAATGAGATCTATGCCGAAATCTATTTCTCTCTCAGGAGGAATTCCAGGTAGATCATCAGGAAACACTTCTGGAAACTCTTTTGCTGTAGGAACTGACTGAAAATGAGGCATCTCAACACTAGAGTCATGAACTCGGACTAAGTGATAGATACAACCTTTCGAAACTAACTTTCTTGCCTTAAGATACAAAATGAAACGACCCTTAGGCACTGCTAAACTACAACTCCACTCTAAGGCTGGCTCATTCGAAAATTGAAACTTGACTGCTCGAGTTCTACAATCTATCGATGCATAACAAACATGAAGCCAATCCATACCTAAAATGACATCGAAATCTACTATGTCTAACTCAACCAAATACGCCTTGGTGCTCTTGTGACTGATGGAAACAAGACAATCACGATAGACTCTTTCTGCTAGAATAGATTCTCCAACAGGTGTAGAAACACAAAAGGGTTCACAAAGTCTTTCAGGAAGAACCTCAATCTGATTTGCAACATAAGGAGTTACAAACGATAAACTTTCTCCTGGGTCTAGCAAAGCATGCACATTAAAAATAAAGACTTTGATAATACCAGTGACAAAATTTGGAGAATTCTCTTGCTCATGGCGACTGATGATTGCATAAAAACGGTTTGCTCCTCCATCGGTACTAGAAGTAGCTCCTCTAGGTGTCATCCTATCTGGGGGAGCAACTGAAGAAGATTGGGCCTTACTGCCCAAATTTTCACTACCTTGCTTATCCTTAGGGCACTCCTTCATTAAGTGACCCTCTTGTCCACACTTAAAGCAACCTGTCTGGCCTTGACGACACTTCCCTGGATGAACTCTACCACACCTAGCACATGCAGGAAACAAACTACCTCCTTGTGCCACACTACCTGAAGACTGTGCTGGTCTAGCCTTGAAGTCCTTCGAATTTTGGCCATTAAATTCCCCTCTGTATCGGTGTGCAGGTGCTCTAGCAGATGATGGAGCAGGTCCCTTTTGCCTTTGTTGGAAGGACGGACGATTCACATTACCTTTCTGCTGCCTGGACTCATTACCGGTCTTGGCTCTCTTACTTCTGAACTCTTCCCTGTCCCTCAACTTTTCTTCCTCAACCTGCTGTACATAGACCATTAACCTTGATATATCCATGTCCCCAATAAGCATTGTAACCCTACCTTCCTTACTTGATAACCGAGACAACCCAGCAATAAACAAGCTCATTCTATTTCTCATGTCCGCCACCATCTCCGGAGCATAGCGGGATAATTGTGTGAACTTCAGACTGTACTCATGAACACTCAAGGACTCCTGCTTAAATGTGAAGAACTCACGTACCTTGTCCTCTTTCAATTCTCGAGGAAAAAAATGCCCCAAGAAAGCTTCCTCAAAACAGGCCCAACTCGCAGGTGGTGCATTCTCAACTTTACCCCCCTTCCATTGGTCGAACCATGTTCTAGCAACATTTTTCAATTGATACGCAGCTAGTTCAATCCGCTCAGTATCTGTCACATGCATCACATCAAAAATCTTCTTCAACTCATCAATGAAGTTTTCTGGATCCTCAGTAGTGCTTGAACTCGTGAAACTCGGAGGATTCATCCCCAAGAACTCACGAATCCTTGAAGTGTCAGCTCATTCATGTACAACTCTCCTTTGCTGACCAATCTGATTAGTTACAGCTTGACTCAAAATTCTAATTGCCTCTCTGAACTCGGCATTAGAAACTTCCCCTTGATCTTGCACTCCCGGGGCATAAGGTAACTCTTGCTCATCCACATAATGTCTAGGAAGACGCCCTATGCCAACTCTTCGTGGAGGCATGACTATCTGAAACACACACAATCATGAATTAGAAAGAAACTCTTTAGAGATAAACTCTAACGCACAAGTTGAGTATGAAAGAAGTGAGAAATCTTCCTAAATGTTGCAGCCTCCTAATTATAGATGTGGCGCGCTTCACACAAATAACTAGGACTCTACAGACAAGGCTTCATAGACTCCATAGAACTCTTAAATTATGTGCTTTGATACCAAGTTTGTCATGCCCCGAGCCTACACCTTGGGCGGGACCGGCACTCGGAGACCATTGTTGGCCCCAAGAGAACCCTTGGCCTGGCTTTCTTAACTCGACGTAAACTTAACTCAATAGCTTAACTCAAAGCAATGAAAGGTTATAAAATAACCAACTGATAAAAATCTAGCCAAAAAGGTAACTCAAGTCTCAAAATAGAATATTATATATATACACAGAAGAGAGACTCAAAACTAACTGGCTTACTGTCTATGAAGTCTCTAAAATACTGAGATGGATGTTAGGATAGGTCCTACAACATCCTAATAAAACAAAACTAAGAACGCAAAATAACCTAGTCCTCCGGAAAGCAAGGAGGCTCACCACTGACTCTGGAGTGCTCAGCTGGATCAACGGCGTGCTGGATACTGATCCTGGGTACCTGTGTCTGCATCATAATAAGATGCAGGCCAACTGACATCAGTACATGGAATGTACGAGTATGCGAGCGGGAAAGCTAAATCACAACTTAAGCTTGAAAGGAATACAAGAAAACACTTACCTTGGCCGTGTACGACTCAAGAATAACTAAACTCAATATATATAAGGAAATAAGACACATGCAATATATATAGCTTTTAAAACATTGTAAACAACTTAGTTCGTTAATGATTAAAGCAATAATAACTCAACTTTACTTATATAAAAGTAATATAACTTTAGCAGGAGATTCTTTAACCGACAACCACCACTATGAGCCCTAATGATGATACAACGTTTTACCTCACGTTGCCCAAGGACCATCCTATACCTTGCCGTGATATAGGAAGCTAACTTTACCAAGTGGATCCACTAGCTTAACTTACGGGATCATCTAAAAAGTATGACCCGTTAAATCCCATGTTGGCCGCATGGTTCTTATGGAGAATTGAGTTAATATGAACTTGTGTCCCCAACTCGGTACTCAAGACTACTCCCAAAAAAAATACTTTAGCTCATAAGTGTTTTAAACACATCTTTCTTTAGTTTGAGATAATTACTCAAAATCTAGCCCAAAGGCTCTCTTGGAATTGATGTTCCTTTCTTACTTAAATGTAAAACATTTAAAACTCCTTTGGGAATTCTTAGTTCCCTAATAGCCTTTTCTAGAAAATGAACTCAACTTTAAACTCTTGACTTGAAGCTCTATACCCTTTTTCTTGACTTGAAACTTGAGTCTTGAAATGAAGTTAAAACGTTTACTAAAGACTCTTGAACAGGTTAAAAAAAAATTTGCTTTGACTTACTTAACTTCTAAGCTTGGCTCTAATTTCACTTGACTTGGAAACTAACTCTCCTTGAATCGGATTATGAATTCAAGGTGTTTGATCACATGTTATGGATGAGTTTGAGATGTTAAGATGTACCTTAAAATATTAGAAACAATTATAAAATATAGGTACTTTACCAAGGAACATGTGTGAAAAAGTGGGGAATGAAGGTAACGGGAAGGATTGGCGTCCTTGGAGCTCTAAGAGGTGCGGGGCGCCAGCCCTCAAACTTCAGAGGGACTGCTGGGCGTTCTGCCAGGCACTCTGCCCCAAGGGGAAAGTTTAGCATCCCTTTTTGGGGTGTGCTGGCTGGCGCGACTGCCCAACCCCTTTTCCCCCAAAATCCGACTTTTTCCCCTTGTTTCTTTCCAACTCAAAACCCTCTCAACCTCAAAGGTTCCAGCAGTAAAATCACAACCAAATCATGTCCCAAATCAACAAGGAAATTCAACACCACAATTAACAACACAACCAATAACTTCAACAACACAACCAATCTTTTCTTGAAAATAAAACGAATTTGGAGTGTGGAGGAAAGGACCAACCCCAACACTAAGGATCATAAAATTCCTTAACATACAAGAGATTCAACTAAAAAATACAACCAAATCATGTACTAAACCAATAAGAACTTCCAACTACACAACCAACAACTTCAACAACACAAACCAACAATTTCAACAACCCAACCAAGCTTTTCTCAGAAATAAAACAAGTTGGGCGTGTTGGGGAAAGGATCAACCCAACACTAAGAACTCACATACCTAGTAGGGATCACCCCCGACGGTATCCACGATGGTCTCCTTGCTTGATCTTCCCTTTCTCTTCTTCTTCTCTTCTTCTTTCTCTCTTATCTCCCAAGCCCTAACTCTCACTATTTAAAATGGGAACAAACTGATAGAAAATCAGTCTAACACAACAATATAACAAAAAGAATTAATTAGTAAAAAGACCAAAATGTCCTTAAAATTTCTGTACAGACTTCCCTGCCAACTGCCCAACTTCTAAAGGGCATAACTCACTCATACGAACTCGGAATCGAGTAAAATCGGTGGCATTGGAAAGATCATTCCATGAGCTTCGTAAACATAACTGGAACGACTCTTAACTCATCCTAAGCTAGGAGTTATGATTGCTCAAATTTGGTCAAAAAATCACTTTTTCCCACACTTAACCAAATTTCCAGATTCTGAACTTAGCCAAATTTTTAGATTCTAAACTTAGCCAAATTTCCAAAAATGACTACTTTCAATTTCAAGCTTTTTCATATTTATTTTAAATTGTCGAATTTTACAATTACCAAGACCTTCAGAGTCGGTTCAGCATGTAAGAACCATGAAAAACAAAATCACAATCACGACCGACGCCACCGTCATTTCACTCATTTTGGGTTAGAAGTAACGATAGTGATAAAAACGTGCATGTAAACCAATAAGCCCTGGAGGATGGAACATTGAAGCAGTAATATTATCAGTAGTCTAACCTCCCATCCTAGTCTACGAGCCATCTTGAGTGACTAGTAGAATATTTGTCTACACCATCCCCTCAAGAAATTCAAGCATTAAAAAAAAGTGTCCTAAAGTACTAGCATAACAATAAATCTAGGTGGTTCCTGGGTTGGGCCCACCTCATCAACCTGAATCATCTTATTATCTAGAATATCATATATATATAGGGATGCTGGTCGAGTACGGTCCTGAGCAACTCTAAATAATCTACCTCTCGCTAGTGTTGTGACTAGGGCTCTAACTCCACCACATTCCACTACCCTGGCAGTAGGTGTGGGTGTAGGCTTTTGGCCTCCAACTGCAAATGCACGGATCCTCACAATCTGTAGAAGAGTGAAATAAAGAGATTTAGAATTCAATAAAGTCAAATATGCACGATAAGGAATGAAAGAATATAAATTTTCTTAATATCATGTAGCCTCTCAAAGACTAGTACAAACATCTCTGTAACGATCTACAAGACTCTACTAGACATTGATCTTGTATTCTTGAGACCTGTGAACCATGATATGATACCAAATTGTCACGACCCAAAAGTACAGGCTAGCCATGAAGGCACTTACCCTCCCATAGGCAAAACCCAATTATTACTCAATTCATTTTAAGTAGTCATAAAGTGTAAATCAAGTAAAATAGGTAAGTGTTGTATTTCGCTGCAAGGATTATATGCATCGATGCCAATTTCTTTACGTTCATCTGTTTGATGTTTTGGGAGTTTTTTTGGTTTTTGATCCTTTTGATGGTTCTTGTTATAGTAGTTTGAGATGTATAATATTAGTAGCTTTATCTGTTCGAAACAAGTTGGGTTTCATCACTGCTCTCTTTTGTCTAGACAATGGCAATGTTGTAATGACTTAGTAGTAACCTGGTTAACTAATTCCCTCACCAAAGGAATTTCTCTGCGTGTTAACTATTCTGAACTTGCTAGAGATATTTTGAGCTTAAGAAGGAACTCGTAGACATTTCTCAAGTATCTTCATACATTGCTACATACTATGACAAAATCAAAAAGCTTTGGGATGAGATATTTTGTTTCTGCAAATCATTTGACCATGTGTACTTTTGGTGGTAACAAGAAGGTTGAAGAATGAAGAGGAACAAAAAGTTTATCTGTTTTTAATGGGACTCAATGAGACTTATCTACAAGTGAGAAAGAATGTTCTTAACTTCTTATGATGAAACCACTTCCTTGTTGGTTGAATAGAAACAAAGAAAAGTCTCCTCTACTTCTCATTTTGGATCCAATTTTGCTTCTTTCACTGCTAGAGTCTCCAAACCATAGTTCCTATCCAAAGTCTCTTTTGATCTAACACAACATCTTTTGTTTTGTATTGCAAAACCAATCACACCATTGAGAAATGTTACATGTTACATTATTATCCTTTTCATTTAAAGTTCACAGAGAATACTGGTGAACTTGAGAATACTAGTCCAAGGAAGACAGCAGCACATGCTGAATTGAGACTTCTGGTTGTGGTCATACAGGTGCACAATTTGAGGTTCTGGTTTATCTGGTGTTCCTAACCTGCCAGTCTTTGTTGCTAGTCTGACTAAAGATCAGTACTTCCACATACTGTCCCACTTGCAGCACTCTCATCTTTCACCACTAACTAATCCGCATAGCATATGCTAACTTTACAGGTAAAATCTTGACTGATAATGTTTTGTTCAAAACTTATTTGCTTACTAAGATTAGTGATACCAATTGGATTATAGATTCTGGAGCACCAGATCACATGATATCTGACCTTTCTTTACTCTTCAACGTTAAAACATTACCTATTCCTTGTCTTGTTTCACTTCTAAATGGATACAAAGTTAAAGTCTCTAACATTATCTCCTTAACACTGTTTCCTGATCTTACTTTGTACAATGTATTATGCATTCCTAGCTTTTAGCATAACCTCATTTTTTATTCAAAACTTGTTGAACCTTTTGGAAATATTGTTCAGTTCACCAACTCTGGTTGCACTTTAAAGGCCCTTCACCAAATATTTTTTTTAGTAGACCAGAGTGTGGATTGTACAAGCTTTCTCATGTTCCTTGCAGTTTTGCTCCTAGAATTTCTTCTAATATCTCTACTATTTTTCTTTTTATCTCTTATAATACTTCTTGAACTGTGTTTTCTTCTCTTGTCTCAACTGTTTCGGGCATAGATGTTTCACATGAGTATAAAAATGTAGCCTCTAATGCATATTTGACTGATATCAATGAAGTGTATATTGTTTGGCATTTAAGACTTGGGCTTATGTGTTTCTCTAAAATGAAATATATTTCTGGGCTTGGTACTTCTTTGTCTTCTAAACAATCTTTCACATGTCCCAATTTCCCTCTAGCCAAACAAACCAAACTACCCTTCCCTGATAACTTTATACAAACCACTACCCCTTTCCAACTGATTCATGTTGACACATAGGGGCCATCAATGTTCCTACCTATGATGGGCCAAAATGCTTTTTGACCATTGTTTGATGACTACTCTAGGGCAACATGGACTCATTATTGGGTGCCAAAGTTAATGCCTTTGATATGTTAAAGGCCTTTGTTTTCATGGTTGACACCTAATTTCATACCAAAGTGCAAATTGTCAGAAGTGACAATGCCCACTGCAACTTGAAATTGATTTTATTGATGTTTCTTAGACTTTCTATTGCACTTACTTGAGTCCTCCCATTCACTTTCTCTGTTTGTTGACCCATCTTAAATTGAGTGAGTTGATGTTGAGTGTGGCTACTGAGAAAGTGATTTTTCTCCTAGATGAACAATATGTATGTTTTAATTTATAGATCTCTAATTTCTATTTTTGCACTCAGTTTTAGACTTCTTTAGTAAACGATTGTTGTTTACTTGATTTTTAAAGGTATTTCAAAACGCCTCCCTGTTATGTGATTTCTAGGATAGCAAAATTTGGCTATTAAGCTAAGTATTATGTCTACAACACATTTGAAATGATAGATCAAGAAAAGCTTTGTTTTTTTGAAGCTCCCAAATGGAGTTATGTGTCATTATTCATTGTGGAGAAACTAGAAACTATTGCCTCACGAAGGGGTAGAGCATGTAAATGAGCTACCGTAGTTGGAAATGGATTGTCAAAGAATGAAGAGGCACAAGAATTGGCTTTGCAACATTTGCTTAAGGTTGTAACCTCTTGATTTATTTATTTTTGATATCTTTCTTTCTTAATAACAGTAGATTTCTTAATATTGTTCAAAGGTTTTCATTCCTGTAACCAGCTGCTGATGTAACTCTCCTATGTCTCAACCGCTTGCTGGTTATTTGATTTTTATGGCACCCATTGTTAATATTGTCTTTGTGAATTATGTCAATTTCTCTCTTTTATGATTGAAGGCATTTCCATATCTTTAAGATCTTCACCAGTAATGTGTACAAGAGCAGTCATATAGACCTGCAAGAATAACAATGGTAAGGGAAGAGGTGTTATTCAGCAGTTATCACGGTGATTAAACATAGATCTCTATATGTCTTAAAACTCATGGCAAGAATTGAGGGAGAAACCAAGTGAATTTGAATGATAATATTCATACTTGCACTGTTATAGGTTTGTCTTCCAGTAGGAGCCAACATGGATTTAGGTGAAGTTTCCTTGTTCAAGATGGAAGATGTAAATACTTGCCAATACATTTTCTTCGATTAAATGGTAAGTAAGACTTGCCTAGACCTTGAGATTCAGAATCCAGGTGAACTATATGTTGTTCTCTCTTTTTATTTTGACAAAATGATTTTTTCATAGAAGTCCCAAATTGTAAAACTTATCAAAACAGATAACATATCATTGTAATCACAAGTATAACAAAGCCCAGACTCTCAGATCTCACCCTGAATTGATATGTACAACAAACATGAACAACCTCATCATAACTCGGCATACCTGATTCATCACACCTTTTAAGTAACTCGTACCATCAAGATCCTTAAACTATCATCTATAGTGTTTAACATGCAATCCCAGTCCATATAAGAACCATCTTAACATTTAAACACAAATTCGTGCATTCATGGACCAACATGCAAAATCACATTATGAAAAAGTAAATTTGGTTCACTCATGGAACCAGTATGTAAATTGGGTTCTCTCATGAAATCCATACATAAACGGTTAGTATACTTGCATGGTACCTGAGCCAACCATATGATATTTTGTATCAGGCGTGATACCTTAGCCAACCGTTAGTAAATCTTTATTGGTGCAATGATCCAGAATGTCATTTTTTGAAATTTTCGTAAGGTTAGCATTTTATCCCTCTCAATAGTTGCCACGACTCATTTCTGATCAGTCGGTGAAGTTAGTTTGGAAATGTTGAACTATTTGCTTAACTATAGTTAATTAATTCATGGGTAATTTATTTAGTTGGTGATTAATGGGTCAAGTGCATAATTTATTTAAAACCCTATGTCACTTGACTGTATAAAATAAGTTAATAGGATTTAATACAAATTTTAGTCATTGTACAAGCCAATCTTCAAATAAGTTAATATATATATACACACACTCTTATAGTATCATTGACTAATGAGTAATTTTTGAACAAGAAACCTTAATGATACCATAAAAAATATATATACTCTTATAGTATCATTGACTAATGAGTAATTTTTGAACAAGAAACCTTAATGATACCATAAAAAATATATATACTCTTATAGTATCATTGACTAATGAGTAATTTCTGAATAAGAAACCTTAATGATACCACAACAATATACATATATACTCTTATTGTATCATTGAAACTAATAAGTAATTTCTGAACAAGAAACTTTAATGATACCAATAGAGTATATATACACTGCTTTAGTATCAGTTAAACAAAATTATCAACCTTAATGATACAAATACAATATATGATATCAGTTTAGTATCAGTTAAGCAAAAATTATCACTCTTAATAGGGGGAGGGGGTATGGATTGTAATTATTTATGAGAGAATGGGTATTTCAAGAATTATTTTGGATTTGGGTATGAACTTGTAATTATTTTGGTTTTTATGACCCATTTATGTAGTTTTCCCTTAATATTATGCCCATTTAATAATTTGTGGATCATTACTTATACTTCCTCCGTCCACTTTTAATTGTCATGGTTTTTTTTAGAGTCAAACTATAAGAACTTTGACTAACATTTTATGATGTATTTTTCATCATATTAATATGCAAAAAATTGCAATTTATAGTACTATTTGTATAGTGTTTGAATATCTAAATTTTTTGTTTAAACTATCAAATTAATGTAATTTAATTTGACTTTAAAAATTAGTCAAATTGACTTTCAAAAAACACAACATGACAATTAAAAGTGACGAAAGGAGTATTTGTTATCAATATGACCTCCAATTAATTTTTTATTAATTATTGTGTAAAATTAAATTTATACTATATATTTAAATAATTTTTAGATATGACTTGAGAATATTTCAATAACAACAATCAAAACTCAAAATATTTGAGACATGATATACGTCACATTATAGAAATCATAAAAATTATGCAATTCATATATAAATGTAACCCTAGTTAACAACAACCCAAGAGAATCACATATTAATGTTAGTCTTGTATTCCTATGTTACGTTGATTTGATAACGTACAAATCATTACTTTTATTTCTGTAATTAAGTAATTTTAAATTAATTTGTTTAAATAAATTTAAACTATGTATTTAAATAATTTTTTATAATTTAAAAACATTCCAATGATGACAGTCCAAACTCAAAATATATGAGATGGTAGACATTGATACAATATTTTAGAGATCATGAAAAAGCATATAGTTTTTATATGTCGACCATAACTAACAACAACAACCCAAGATAGTCCGCACAATAAAGTTGTAGTTGCATTTTAGTTATGAGTTGTTAATCTTATATTCATTTTTTTTCTTTAAAAACAATACGCACATGGTATATGAACGATTCATTATTCATTGTAGAACAATATATAGTTTTATTTATTGATTATAATTAAAGAGAATTCAATTATAAATTTGAAAACTCATACTTTAATTTACTAAATGGTGTAATTCTAGGAAATTGATTTTTTTATTTAAAATAGAGAAAATATTTATTTATAATTGTTTAAGAAATTGGAAACTCACTCTTATTTTCCATCGATTTTCATCAAATTTTAAAATAACAGATTAATTATTTTGTTTATATAAAAGCTGAATGAATTAGTGAAAGAAGTATAATATACTATATCAATATAAATATCATTTATAGCAATAACCTTTTTTTTTCGCTGGACACTTATAATATAATTTTAAACATATTATAAAGGACAATCTATAAAAACACATATAATACAAGTTTTATTCATGAATAATACATTATCAGACACTTTATTACACTTGTAAGTTATTGTGTCGATTTCTTACCAAACACTTATAATACATCTATGGCATGCATAGTTTACTTTAAATATATAATAGATTTATCATTAATATTGTTATGAATTGCTATAAATAATAATAAATAAAAAATACCACTAAAATCAGTAATTCTTTATTAAAAAATATCATTTTTTTTATGTTTGATTCGATTCCTGATTTGTTCGAATTTTTATGGTTTTGTCTCCACACTCAACTCATCCCAAATCTCTTCTCAACAACCCCTCATTAATCCATGATATTTTCACGGTAGTATTGTGTAGTTTTCATACCGCCTCAACTAAAACTAAATGAGTTACTCCATCAATGTGGAAATGTTTTTTATTGATTTTCACTAAATATTGCATAAGGCTATATAGCCTGTAGCATTACATCACACACTCAAATATCAAAACAAGTACATGAATATCAAAAAGTCAAAAGTAAGAACAATAATAATACTTAAAAGACTCACAAGAGGACTAGAAGTGGTCCTTTTATTCAAATATATAGTCCTCTAGGAGCGGCACCACTCCATACTCATACGAATTTCATCAACCATAAATCATCACTCAATGCAGCAGCGGTACATGATAAACTTCTCCATTGGACGGCTACATTCAGCACAAACCACTCTCTCAGGAATATGTCCAGTGGTACTCGGTAGAATTAGTCGAGTACAATGATGAGGACTATGAAGATCACGAAGTTGACGGTCCAATGCAGGAACAAATGTAGTAACGTCACTCACTTCATCTCTCCAACGATCAAATCCCTTCATAACTTGTACTATCAGATCACCTTTACCTCTAGTCATTTCAGCCAATCCGCGGCTGAAAACAGCCCATCCAAGATCACTTCCATCATAGCTCAGAATCGTCACGATTTCCTGAAGGATGGGGTCAGTTTCACCGGGGATGTCTTGTTGAGTCCTGGAGTGCCACATGCTTTCTAGCCTTTCCCAAAAGAACCAAATGAGAGTTTGGTCTTGCACCACATGGCTCAAGTTTTCCATTTGGATTATTGAGCTGTTCTTCCGGACTCTTTCTTTTGGGTTCTTTTTCCCCACGTAGAGCATCTCTAGTGGGACGCGGGCTGCATTTGCAACAGCCCGCGTTGCTGAGGTGAATGATCTGATCCATTCAATATCTTCTCCTCCGTACAAGCAAATGCATTTGCCTTCACTAATCTGGGAATATATTGAAGTGAATATAATTTATAAGACACATATTGTATATTCTTAATCATGGTCTATGATTTACGTATATTATAAATTCTTGACATATACAACTGTGTTATACGTACCCAAGTGAAAATGTTTTGATCAATGGAATCAGCTAAGAGTTCAATATTCCAAGTTTGTTCCTTCCATAGAGCATCTTCCCTAGCTTTGGTAAAAGGGAAAGCCAAACTTCCCCAAATCCACAACATATGGTAAGCATTGTTATTTGCTTCTTTTCCTTGTGGATCAAGAACAACAAGCTGAGGCTTTTTCTTGAATCCCCACACTTCTTTAATGCACCTTATCACTGCTGGATCGATCATCGAAGGATGTGCCACTGAGTACCATGGCATTGAAGCTTGTACTTCTTCAAATTTCATTTGTTTTGCTTCAGTCCATGGTGTTAGCCTCTTGTCAACCACAGGCATCCAGACAACCTCATAGTTGCTTTCTGGCCTGTTTGGTTGCGTCTTGGATTCAGCGTACATGTGGTGGAGGATAAAGAGTTCTTCGGGTGCAATGTCTAGGTCAGAGATCAATAGTAGAACATGTTTCCTCCTTAGAACATCAAGACCTACCTGTTATAAGACAAGTATTTATACGAGTTCAACTTCTATTGACTGCCAGTGCAATAATTATTATAATATCTGGTCAGCTAAAAGATAACTAACTATTTCTTTTATATGGAGTATATAGTTATTGTTTTGAAAGTGAAAAAATTATTTATATTGAGAGTATGTAATAAATTAGTTATTACCCTTCTCTTATGAGTTCCATCAAAAAGTGGGAGTTGATCATCCCTGGAGTGAATCAAGATTGAGAGTATCTTCATGTTATCAATGTGTGGTGTCCTGAGAAGTCGCAGAAGTGCTTCAAATGCATCATGTTGCCTCTTCTCCTCTGTATTATAACGCTTTAAATAAATATCGCAATTTTAATTTGTTTTACATAACTTATAATAGTAAACATTATAACTTACCAATCTTTTGGTGACAAAGGTTAAGAACCTTTCTGAGATGATCCAATATGTTTGCAAGCTTGTGAGTCAAACTAGATAACTCCCAAGACTCAGATGTCGAAGAAATTTGCCTAATAATATTACACATACCATTCATCAATTTCATGCTTGATAATCTCACTTATTTTTGAGTGTTGAAAGAGTGAAGAAAACATACTCGTAGCCAATGGCAATGAGGTTCAAAATCATAGCTGCACACATGACAGCAGCCCTCATAGTCCAATAAGCAGCAGTGGAAATATGGGCAGTATTGATCAACATTTCCAATTCTTGTGTGATAACATGTTGACTGTGAGACGTTTGAATGTCTCTAAACTCGATAATACACTTTGTGACATCCAACATTTTATCGATCAAATCATGAATCGCATCAAATTTATTCTTGAGAACATCTTGGCGACTCATAATTTCTGGAAGTTCCATTAAGATTGCAACAGACTTAGCCAGTGGATCTGTAGTATACTGATGAGCAAGCAGGCCAAATTCACCATATTGCTGAGCAAAAGCCGCGAAAGTTATGGCTACTTTCGTGTCCCAGGCATAGGTTGTGAGTGAATGAAGCAGTGACATTGTTGTTGAGTGTGCATCTTCTTTGTTAGCACATTTGCTTATCAACTGTCATATTTACATTTATATGAATCATCAAATAACTTGCAATATAATTGGCTAAATTGTATTGATAGTGTTTAAAAAAAAACTTTTATCTCTTACCTCCATACTAATTCTATGAATAGGATATGCCAAATAGTTGAGTATTTCAGTAAGTCCACTGTGGGGAGCCGTCTCTTCCAATGCTTCCAGATGTGCTTGAATCTTAGCTTCCTAAAATTCCCAATTTTTTTGTAAAAAGAATCATGAAAATAATGTTATTATGATATAATTACAAAGTACGTAATAGTTTAATATTTTTGATACTGCCAGTATATAGAAATTAATTAAACGGTAAAGAAAAGTGAGGTGGATGATGATACGTACATGAACATGTCCAGCAATTGGAGTAGCGCGATGCACAATGTCCTCAATAATATGAACAAGAGGCTTGACATCAAAGTCACGGCCATCAGGGATATGAGTTTCTTCAATGTGCCTCATCATAGCATTGTCATCAGATGTCAAGAACATATGATGATCACCTCTCCTGTGTGGAGGCCTAGCTGCTAGATTTGATGTTCGTGGATTGATCGGAGTTGTATGATGAGCAGCAGGTACCACACTAGCTGGTATCTGTTGAGACATAATATAATTAAGTAATTGAAATAACGTGATAAATATTTAAATGAAATGATCACACAATTCAAATGTCATACCATGTCATGACTCACTGGTTTAACCACAGAATGAGGATTGATTTGGGCATTCATAGGGTTGATTTGGGTATTCAAAGGATTGATTTGGGCATTCAAAGGGTTGATGTGATGGCCTGTAGTTGGATTACTCATTGGGTGCATCCTATTGGCAGCAGATCCACTTGACATATTATTCATTGGGTTTGTAGTCATTGGGTTATTCATGGATACCTTTTCATTCAATGGGTTAACATTTGCCATTTCAAGTGATGGAAAAAAAAACTTGAGGGATTTTAGAAAGGCAAGTGTAGTTAAATAATATTGTTGTGTGTTGAAATAAATTAGGCATGAGAAAGGGTTTATATAAGTTATTGAAATGGTATAAAGGTGGTGGTGAATCAAGTTCTTTGCTTCTAATTTGGTCTAAAGTTATGAAAGAGGTTTGGAATTGGTCCTATGAATGGCTCCTATCAAGCAAACATCTTTGCCCTTTCACAGTAAAAAGTAAATTAGACAAAGCACTAATTCTTCTTATCGTTATAATTAAGATTTGGGGTTTCTCATTTTCACGTGATGCATGTTTGTATGCTTGAGTTTAAGTTTTGAACCCACGAAAAACTATTAGATTCGTCCGAACCCACGAACCCCACCTAGCTCTTCGGCTTCACCCCTGTCCTTAATTAGTTTAACTGTTTTTTTTACACTATCAGATATTTTTTATGTGTTATACTAATAGATACTATATATGTCCTCTTTTCAAGATTATAAATTTCATATTTTAAGAAAGTTTACATGTAAATATCTTTACTTCGAAAAAATTACATAATGAAGGACATGGATGGAGGATAAGTATCAACCAAATAAGATTAGTTTTGGAATTAACTAAAGAATTTAAACTATTTACATTGGTAGGGCAAGTTACATTTTATTTGTTATAGTTAATAACTTGCCTTATTTTTAAATCTACAAATCCAATCTTTATATGAAAATTACTTGTACATATATTTCAGTTGAGCAAATAGCGTAAAAACTTCTTACATTATTAGTATGTGCATATAAGTACTCATTTTCTCAAGTTAATGAAGGATTTGTTATTTTATACTTCAAAATCCCTAAAAGTACATCTAAAAAAAATAAAGTATGAAGATGCAATGCATTAAATTTCTAGCCTTTGCTTCATTCTGAAAGAGTATTCACTTTTGTTGATTAATTAAAAACAATCACTAATAAGATATCACTGCAAAAAAACCCCAAATTGCCAACAAATTTTACTAACAACTTAAGTTGGTTAGTATTCTACTAACAAATTACCAATATATTTCTAACGGAATTATATTTTAAAACTTAACAATGAAATTCTAATAGATTACCAACTGATATCTTACTAACTAAGTATTTTAGTTGGTAAATGCGGCAGGAAAAAATAGCGCCAAATTTAGCAACATTCTATCAATGGATTACTAACTGAAATATTACTAACGCACACCTTTTGTTGGTAATATTACCAACGAAGTATATATCGGTTGGTAAATTTGATAAAAAATTGTTTATATAATTTATTAACATGTTACCAATGAATTACTAACCAAACATTTACCAACGGCAAGATTGTGTTGCTAAATTTACCAACCAAATATAAATGTGTTGGTAAATTAGTAACGAAATGTAATTTGTTGGTAAACTTGCCAACCAATATCCAATTAGTTGGAAATTTTGCCGACGAATAAAGATTGTAGTTAGTAAATGACTAACATCATTAAAAGAGTTGGTAATATACCAACCGATCATTAATCCATTGGTAAAATTTACCAACATATTAATTATTAGTTGGTAATAGTACATATGAATGTTTAGTTGAATAGTAACTATTACCAACTGTGATAAAATTTATTGGTAAATTATTAATTACTAACTTATATTTGAATAGTTGGTAAATTTACCAGTTGAAGTTAAATTTTTTGGTAAATCAACGTCTAGTGTTGAGGCTTTCATATTCAATTTGTGTCGTTAGGCATTTTAACTTTTAAATTTTAGCCAAAACTTGACTTTGGTCAATATTTTTGGTAAACGTGCTCAGATCAGAACTTTGTCACTGTTATTAGTTTCGAAAGGTCATTTTTGATCTAACAGGAAGGTTGGTTCAATTTTTGAGGCTTTCATTTTTTGTTTGTGTCGTTAGATGTTGGCCAAAATTTAACTTTAGTCAATATTTTTGTGAACGTGCTCAAATGAGAATTCCATCAGTGTAATTAACTCCAAAGGTCATTTTTAAACTAATAGGATGGTTGGTTTAGGTTTTGAGGCTTTCATTTTTAGTGTGTGTCGTTAGGTGTTTTAACTTATAAATTTTGACCAAAATTTAACTTCAGTCAATATATTTGATAAATGTGCTCAGATGAGAATTTCGGCACTGTTGTTAGATGCGGAAGGTCATTTTTTATGTAATAAGATAGAGGGTTCGGGTTTTGAGGCTTCCGTTTTTAGTTTGTGTAGTTAAGCATTTTAACTTTCAAGTTTTGGCCAAAATTTCACTTTAGTCAATATTTTTGGTAATCGTGCTCGAATTGAAATTTTGTTCCCGCGGCTAGCCATATAAGTTCAGTTTTGGTCTCATAGGATGGTTGGTTCGGGTTTTGAGATTTTTATTTTCAGTTTGTGTCGTTAAGCGTTTTAACTTTTAACTTTTGGTTAAAATTTGAATTAGGTCAATATTTTTGGAAACATGCTCAAATTTGAATTTTGTCAGCGCGGTTAGCTCTGAGGTCATTTTTCATCTTCTAGGATGGTTGGTTTGGATTTTGAAGTTTTCATATTCAGTTTGTACCGTTAGGCATTTTAACTTTTAACTTTTGGCCAAAATTTGACTTTGCTTAACATTTTTTATAAACATGCTCTGATGAGAATTCCATTAGCGTGATTAGCTTCGAAAGGTCATTTTTATATCTAATAGGATGGTTGGTTCAGGTTTTGAGGCTTCCATTTTCAGTTTGTCCTGTTAGACATTTTAACTTTTAAGTTTTGACCAAAATTTAAATTTGGTCAATATTTTTGGTAAACGTGTTCAAATTAAAAATTTTGATATAATGATATATATATGTATCATATTGAGATTAATTTAACTTGTTATCATATATCTTGCATTGTTTCATTCAAATATGATTTATAAAATTGATATTAATATTTTTGGATTTATATTCATGCTCTTAGATTTTTAAATGCAATAAATTAATAAATATTTTACTATTGGATAATCATTCAGTTAATAATATTTTCAACATATTTTCAATCAATTACTAACCTAACATTGAACTTGAATGATACATTACGAACAAACTAACTATCAATTAGTAAATTTATTAGAAAAACAAATAATCATACTAACGTATTTAAAATTTATTACTAACAAGGGTTGTGGTGGAGTGATAAGTACTCCTTCATCCTTAACCAAGAGGTCTCGGGTTCGATTTCCCTTGGGTACGGAGTCGCCTTTGTTAGGGAGCGCTGAGGTCTCAGGTTTGATTCCCCTTGGGTACGGAGTCGCCTTTGTTAGGGAGCGCTTTACCCCCTAATGTGGGACTTCCCGAGGTGAATCCGAATTTAGTCGGGCTCCAATGTGGGTACCGAACACCGGATGGGAAACCAAAAAAAAAAAGTATTTGAAATTTATTGGTAAATTACCAACATAAATTTTATGTTGCTAAAATTGTCAATCAATTACCAATGTATCTGGAAAAGTTTACTATCAGACATTTGTTACTATAATTACCAACGTATTACCAACTAAATCGAATAATGAAGAAAAAAATTTACTTACTCCTTTCAATTCGTTAGTAAAGGTACTAACGATATACTAACCAAAAATTAGTTGGTGAATTTACCAACGGAAATTTCAGGGTCATGTTTCAAAATTTTGTAACATCATCTTTGGGTGTTTACCAACAAATTAAAATTGATTGGTAATATTTACTGACGAGCCCTTTAGCAACGGATTAATATAAGTTGGCATTTGGTTGGTAACTCAATTTGCCAACCAATTTGATCAATTTACCAATGAATTATTTTTTGGTAATTGGGGTTTCTTTTATAGTGTATACATTAGCTAGCATAACTGGATAATATAGTTTCAAAAAATTTAATTATATTATAACTTATAACATATGCTCTTCAAAGTTCAAATTTCCGAGCTCATAATATATTTTTGTCAAGTTGAAAAAAATAAACATGTCAAATCGTAAAGTGCCTATAGGCATCAAGAAAATCTAGCTAAGAATCAAGATTTATATTTTTTCACCTTTTCTGGTTACTTCGAAGGGATGATTTTGTGGACCAATTTGAAGCTTGGGAATATTGCAAAGTATAATTAAACATTTGAAAAAGCAAGGAAATTGTGCTTGGTAAAAGAAAAGGTAACTGAATACAAAAAAGGACAAAATGTTTAGTAGAAGCTGAGGTAAAATCTTTACATTGAGAATGACTTCTCATACACCAATCATGGGGTGCTTTAATTTATTTGCTTGCTTCACTCTTTTTTTGTTACTTCTTTCTCTTTTGCTTTTTGAGGATTTTAATGTTGGTTTTCATCTTTAACTTTAGTATTAGTAATTAGTGTGAAAATGGTCTTTCAAAAAAATCCTTCTTCCTCCGTGAGGTAGGAATGAGATTTGCGCACACTCTGCCCTCCTCAGACTCCACTACAACAAAAGAAACATTTAGTGACAATATATTTTTCTTTTGTTGCCGCAAAAACATTTAGCGGGTTGATGCAATTACGAGTCGCTAAAGCCTTTAGCGGTATTTAATATAAAGTGTTCATTATAAATACTCATATTTATTATTGTCCTAAATATAATATAGCGACCATTATATTATTGTCGCTAAATAATTGCCACTAAATCATGTTGTTGTTGTTAATATGTGCAGCAGATGAGAAAAGAAATTAAATGATCCACTGGATGTTCTGAGATAAGTGAAATTTTCCTCTTAGAACCATATATATACATATAACATATGACTCTTATTTGGTATAAAGAAACAGAAAACACTTGAAGAATATTTTGCATGATGTGCAATAGAAAGTTGCAAGTTAATTTAAGTTTTAGTCTCTTCCATTACAGAAAACTGAAGCTCATATTTGATTGCATGATATGCAAACACCATTCATTTCATCATATTTAGATTAAAAAAATTGATCACTCTTGTAATTAGTCTTAGTAGTTATGTTCATCTCATGACACTTACTCTTGTAGTTAAGGCATTTTAGTTCCATTTTAACTAACCATAAAGAAAGGGAGCTTTGATGTGATTGATAAAGTTGATGGTATGTGACTAAGAGGTCACGAGTTCGAGCTATGGAAATAACCTTTTGCAGAAATGCAGGGTGAGAATGCATACAATAGACCCTTGTGGTCCGATCCTTCCTTGGATCCCACACATAACAGAAGCTTAGTGCACCAAACTGTCCTTTGACCAATCCTCTCCTCACTTAACGTTGAATTAAAGTAATTAGGGATACTAGTGCTCTTTTATATGCTTTTATTATTTATAAATAACTTTTCTAAAGTTTCAAAGTTGAATTATAGGTGATTCTCTCAACAAAAAAAGAAAAAAAACCAATCATAGGGCTAAGGGTGTACAAGCTATAGGACAAGTAGTCTACTAAATGGAACTTAGTTTCATTCAACTTTCAAGTTCTAACCTGAAATTGAGCAGACAATACTTATAAGCTTACTAGTTCAAACTAAACCAACACTCTTTAACTCTTCAACATAAATGTTTCACCATCTCATTGAGACAATTTTGTCATACAAAAAAAACATGCATGGTACTGCATTACATTTGTTTTTGAAATTTAAGAGTAAATGTGTTAATGCAGCACTGCAGATCACTCATCAAGAATGCCTACTCACAATGAGTTTGTTAAAGTTCTATGTAATAAGACCTCACTAAGAAAATATATTATTTCAAAAGCTAATCAATCTTTGCCTCCTGTTCTGCTTCTGCTGACTCTGTTACATTACATTGGTAGACAACAAACTTCTCCACAGGACGCTTACAACGCGAACAAACTACAGTTTCTTCAGTCAATCCTTCTTCAGCTGGAAGGATCTCGTCGTGATAGCAGGGTTTAACAGGCAGAGGAGATCCCATTGCACATCTAATAGCACTAAATAATCCTAACTTCGCGACATTTTCAGCCAATTCAGGAACAAGATTTAAGCATTCTTGGACTTCTGTCCCCTTGAGGATCGTTACATCAGTTGATAATCCCTTTCCAATGATCATCCAATCATTCGAAGTTTCACAAGCATATTCCAGCAATCTTAACACTTTCTGTAAGCTGCTACTATAGTGAGCTGCTTGTTCTACTCTAGCAACTGAATTCTTTATGCTCTCCAGCCTTAGCCAGAACAACTTCATCTTCGTCGTAGTTAGGGAAATACTCGAATTCTCTTCAATGCTGATGTCTAAAATGTTCTCTGCAACTTTAGATGGATTTCTATAGCCAACATAAATAGCTTCAAGCTGAATTCCAGCACTTTTAATTTTCTTTAATGTGTCGTTAAGTTCTTTAATCCAACTAACGTTATCACTTCCATAGATGCAAAAATGTTTACCCTCCTCTACCTAACATCAAAAAAATATATATCTTCTGTTGGTTAACAACTAAAAGCACAAGTAAAGAATATTAGATTATTGGTTAAAAGGCAAAAGGCAACATATAAAAGCTTACCAAATTGGTCAATAAAGGGTCAATCCCATCAATTAAAAGCTCCAAGATCCTGTTTTCCTGTTCCCACAACTCTTTTTCTCTTGAGGTTGAAAAAGGAAATGCTTTGGCCCCCCATAGCCATACCATGTCAATAGCATTTAAGTTTGTGACAACACCATCAGTGCTTAATACTACCATTACGGGCTCGTGTTTGTAGCTCCATTCTTGTCTAATGAAGTTTACCACAGATGAATGTAGTGACCATGGGTGTCGGATTGATAACCAGGGCAATGAATTTGACAGAAACTGGAAGTTCATCTCATCAGTCAAACTCCAGGTTTGTGAATATGGAATTGGAACCCATATAATTGCATAGCTTCCTCCAATCTCTTTATGTAACGGATGATCATGCATTCGTTGTACTAGATAAAATATTTTTTCTGCGGTAAAGAGTTCTGGCTTTGAGATCAAGAGTATGACCACCTTGTTTTCCAGTTCTTGGATGCCACAATACTGCTAGCATTCATTTGTTAACTCACAAGACTATTGATTGATTCTCCACTTACATATTAAGAACATAACTTATATGGAAAGAAGAAGTACCTTTTCTAGTGAGCTATCTTTCAGTGGTAAGTCATTCTTCAATGAGAACAACACACGAAGCACCTCTTGATTGTCAAAATGGGATACTTTGAAAAGATCGCGTATCTTTTCAGGAAACCTTCTACCTGAGAACAACAAAAGAATTTCAACTTCTTTTCATGTGAATTTTGTCGAACAAGATATTCTCTATAATAAGGGCACATAGAAAGATAATCACCTATTTGCATTTGGCACATACGTAATTTCTCTCTGAGGTCATTGCATAAGCCACTTAGCTTGTATACCATGCTGAAGAGAGTCCATGCTGCAATGCTTGTTGAATTTGAATGTCTGGAGTTAGGATTTTTCACGTCAACTTATTTACTGGTGAAGAGATCATGAAGAACTAATAAACTAAAAGATATTATATACTAAATGACTTAAATGAAGGAAAAGGGAAAAAACATGCACTTGGTGATCTTTCATGGTCCTGAAATCTGCAATCTGAGAAGCACATGATATCGAGCTTCTTAAAATCCAGTAGACTGTTATGTACATCTTCGACTTTGTAACAACAATTGCATCATCATCTAAAAGTTGTTGTTGCAAAGGCAGGCCTTCAAAGTCGAGGACAAGATTTGCTGCCTCTATCATAGTATCGATCAACAAGTTCAAAGCTTTTAATTGTATCTTCAACATGTTCAATTCTTTAGGCATTTGCTTAAGTTTTGCAGTTAAAGCTGCCAAAGAGTTGCGATGGACTAGCTGTGTTATGAGCCAAAACTCGCCATATATTGAAATAACAGCTGCAAGTGTTAAAACTACTTTAGCATCCCATCTGAAAGGGCCTAAAGTTTCAAACAACATCATAGTTTCTTCATGTAAGTCTCCATTCTCGTGGCATTTGCAGAGAATCTACGATAACCAAATTATTTTATTTAACTCCACGAACATGAACAATGAGGAAGGGAACAAAATATACTTGTATGATTATAAAACACAGAGAAAGCACTTACCTCATGTGAAATCTTTTTAATAGTGTATCCAAGCTTTTCTTCCAACCCAAACACTTCAACATTCCACGAATTCATATAATTGCTTTGAGGATCAGAGAACTGAAACGAAAAAACACCAGACTCTGTCATGCTGCTACATTAAATTATATGCCTAAAACTCTCACTGTCTTGTTTGTCGGATCCTCCAAAACTGCACTATTTAAGAGGATGCTATATGCCCTCCACTAACATTTTTGAAGAGTCTGAACAACATATTAAGCCCACATTTTAATGATTGTATATATGGTGGAAACAACCTCAACGAATACATAAACACAGGGAGGAAAACTCATAATCACAGCTACTTCTGCAATGTTTTTAGCACGGCAGAATAATCCAAGAAAATATGCATGAATAAAGAACATATACAAAAGAAGATAACTTGGACATTAAGAAAGAATAGATATATATAACCTTAGGTGAGATGAAATGCATGGTGTTCTCAACAACATGAAGCAATTGACGAGCATCAATCTTATAACGATGATTAGGATCATGGATTCGGAGAATCTTCATAATCAAAAGATCTTCTTGTATAGATGATAGGAGACATGGATCAAATTGTACACCTCTAAGCAAGCTCATGGCCAGAATGATTAAGAGGTCACATAGAATAAAATTCTTTGCTCATAATTCTTTCTATACTTGATCATGTGCATATATGTTCATGTGTTGGAAAAGAAAAAGTGTTCCTGTTTCTACAGTGATATTAAAAATAAGTGGACACCACCAAAAGAAGAGATGCTTATTCAAACTTGTATCAGGGGATTTCTTTTGCAACATTAATAGATTAAAGGATCATTTTAATTTGTACTAGTGGTTCCCTTACAACACTTATTTTCTCGGGAAAAGGGTCTGATATACCCCTCAACTTTATCATTTAGAACTCATATATCTTGCATTATGAAAGTGGCTCATATATGTCCCTATTGCTATACAAATGACTTACATATACCCTTTTTTTCTAACGGAAGTGAAAATATTAATTTTAATTTAATATTTTAATTATTATTATTTTTAAAAAGCTATAATCCCATATGGGTATATTTAATCCTCCTCACACATAATTTTTTTTGACTTTTTTTGTTTCAACGACTAATTTAAAGTTATTATTTTGATGGTCAAATTTATTTATGTTTCACTAGTTTTCTTGTAAATTTTATTATAGATGACCCAATTTTTTTCAATACAAAAACTAAATAACAATATAGTCGAAAAAAATACTTTTAAATTATAATATAACCACAAAAAAATTAGTTTTAAAATTTTCTCTTTACACTAAGGAACGAAAGAAAAAAATAAAATAAGAATAAGAAACTCAAAAAATGATAATCAATGACGTCAGAAAATAATTTATGTATAAAAAATATTAAAATATACCTTGAAATTTGCTAGTAGGATCATATGTATCCCTACATGATTTTTTAAAAATTTATAAGTCAAAAACATAAATTTAAAACTATTTTTTCACTTCCATTAAATTAAGGGTATATGTGAGGTCATTTTGTAACGGTAGGGGTATATGTGAGCCGTTTGTATAACGATAAGGGTATATATGAGCCACTTTCATAACGAGGGGCATATCAGCTCCAAATGACAAAGTTGAGGGGTATATCAGACAATTTTCCCTATTTTCTTTTTGATTTCACATCCGGTATCCGGTACCTACATTGAATCCCGACTAAATTCGGATTAGCGCCAGAAAGTCCCACAGTCCAGTATCCACACTGGAGCCCGACTAAATCTGGATTCACGCCGGGGAAGTACCACATTGGGGGTAAAACCATCCCTAACAAAGGCGACTCTGTACCCAAGGGTACTCGAACCCGAAATTCCTTGGTTAATGATGAAGGAGTACTTACCACTCCGCACAACCCTTGTTGGTCCCTTTTAACACTTTGGTGTTGCGTGATCCCGAAGAGAGAGCCAAATCAACACTTGACAAATCTTCAAACAACAATAAAAGGCAACTTATAATTAGGCCATACATGAATAAACACAAAGGACAGTTCTCCAGATTTAGAGAACTGTATTGAACAGTTACTAAATGTGACAAAAATGAGAAATTCACTAACTACGCACAAAAATTAAATTCAATTTGACAACCACCATTGACCAGTAAAATTCAACCGGGGTTCATTTTACTCTTCCGCTTTCGCTACCAGAAGAACAAGTAAGTTTAATGGTGATTGTCACAATATGTTGAAGCAGGATTGTTATATTTTCTCTATGTTGTTTATCTCTATAAAATTACACATAATATGTGTGTTTAAATAGAAATTATTAGAGCTAACTAATTATCTAATGAGCCTTAAAACACCTCTTATGAGTGGATCCGAGATTTCGAGAATTTACTAGTTCAAATTATGACTCTTAATACTAGTATGTGGTTACTAGTATAGTCAAATTACGATGAATTATAATTTTAATGATTAAAAAAAAAAAAACAGCCGACCTTAATTAAACAAAGAAAAGCAAAATTATCATTGCCGTGCCCACCACAAGCAAACACAGAAAAAAGCTAATACATGCTTTAATGTACATGCAAATATAAAAAAGAGTAAAGAGAAAGAGAATATTGGGTAAAGAAATATGTTATTAAAAAGAAATCAGACAAAAGAGCATATATAACTTTTTCATGCGAGATTTGATTTTGCAGCTCTTTATAAATTTATTTTGAGTTTAATTTATACTCATCAACGGTGTAAACACTATCAAATAATTTTAACCTGGAATGATTCCATGTCTCATATTTTTATTATAAAACACACTTCACTCATCTCCCTTCTAAATCTTCGGACCTCCTTTTAACTATGAGAATATAATTTTTGACCAGAAATGGTATCAATAAATCATAATTTAGATAACGAATGTTCTACTTGTATGTTAGATTCTTACTTCATTTTTATTTTTATTTTTGTCTCTGTTTATTTGTTATATTTGGTCTTTCAAGAATCACTTATATCCATCAAGTTCCAAATCTCTTGGAGTGAGTACTTATTCCATCAATGTGTAATTGAAAAACTTCTTTGTTGTACGTATGGAAGGGTAGATTTAATTTGTCCATTTTCTCAAAAGAAATATATATGGAAATTCATCGATTATTTTAAACAAAAATAAAAATTGTTGTGCGTAGAGTCACCATAAAGAATGATGCTCTTTCTTTTTCCAAGAACGAACATTGTAGAATAATGGGGGGTTTTGAGACTTTTTTGTATTAAATCGTGACGGACCCATTATAGCGGTCTCCAGCCTGCTATAATGGCTTGCATGGAAATAACGACTCATAATTCTTCCCCAAAGTTTACAATATACCATCAAACCTTGACATTCTAAATGACCTTTTTATGTCAAGTTTGATATCAGGAGTTCTACTCACTTGAGTTCACTTTCAGAAAGCCCTAAGGAGTCTTTTGGGTTGAATACAAGTTATGATGAAATTAATTATGATGAGATAAGTTAAGTTGGAATTAGTTATGATGGATAAGTTATGTTGAAATTATTTCTTAGTGAGTGTTTGATTTGTTGTATTTAAAATAATATGCATTGCATAAATTTTAAGAGCATCTTATTTAATTTGTTTATAAAAATGCCCTTCATGAATGTGAAAAGTAATGTATTAAAAGGATCTAAAGGGATATCTTTGTCATTACCTATTTTATCCCGAGATAAGTTACCCTGAGATTACTATACCACTCAAGGGGAGTGATAACTTATCCCAGTATTAATTATTAATCTCGAGATAAATTATCCCAAATTAAGTGACACTATAATTTAATCCTTGGACTATTTGGTGTTATCTTTCACACCAAACGACCGATTAATATCTTAGCTAATGGAAAATCCAATCCATACTTAGACATTAACCCAAACTGTCACAATCCAAATCTACACCCCAACCGAGACACGGTACTCAAAACCACTAGTGGCCCCAAGCTAACCCTTGGCATAACATATCATATTGTATACCTCATTTTAATCAAGTCAAAATAGTGTACAATATTTTGCTGATTTCTAAATTAATTAACTAAGTCAAGGAGTAGTCACCTAATTATCACGGTGAATTAGGGCACCTAAAATTGATTAAAGGATTGTCTAAAGTTAACTCCATTTGAAGGTCTTACTCAATATGAGATTCTAGGTAAGAGTTCAACTAATCTAAAGGGAAGGAGTAAGACATCCTTTAAGATCGATTAAAAATGATTAACCAGCCAAACTTAAATAAATTAATTAGGCTAATGTAAAATAAAATATAGGTTTTTGGAAATACGAAAGTAATAATAGATATGAAAGTTGTCTTATATTTGAAAATTGAAAAATGGTCTCATGAGATGAAAAATACTCATTTTGCCTGGTAGAAACCAACTTATATTCACAAATGGTTTTGATATTGTATCCTTAAAATAAAATTGTGAGGCAAAACAACTGTAGCTAATATTTAAAATGTATCGATTCATTTAGGAAAAAAGTATGAGTCTACTATCAAAGTTAATATAAGCATCTTTGATTAGTTTTACACTCATGAGTAATTAAAAAAAGATCGAAGATAATTAAAATCTTCTATTTTCTTTTAGTATTAAACATGACTCTAGAGAACAAGCTGATATTTTTTATTCAAGTTATTAAACTAGATGTGATTGGCTATCAAAGTATTCAAATAGAGATCCAAATATGCTACAACTAATTATTTTAAATAATTAGATTAGTAATCACAAAAATTAAGGAGAAAGGAGAGAACAAGTTAGCTAAACCACAAGATAAAAATATATATAGCATCCCGTCATGAGAGAAACGAAGAAAGAAACGGATGTAGGGCTCAAGATTTCCTCTTTCCCCCCAACTTCTTTTTTTCTCTGATAGAGATTCTAGAGAATGAGACATAGATGAAGACGTAATGCTCGTTTCAAGTCTTGCGGCGACGTCGAGTCTCAAAATGAGACTTTTCGACTTCCGATGTGTGTACATGTAAACAAAGATAAGAAAGAAAATAATAATTAGATAGTAGGATAATCAATTTCAAACAACTAAAAATATATAAAACATGTGACATAGAAATGATTCAAACAAGTCATCAAACTTACATATTGTAGTGTAACATTCATAAAGTTAGTATTCCTAAAGTTAATAAATTTAAATGAGGCAGCTGGTCACTTAGTGCAGTAATCCTGAAATTAAGATTACTCCAGCAAGAACTTCATAAATTGAGAACAGAACCCTAGATTCAACCTAGTACTAACTGAATAGAGATGTAGAGCGTGAGGACGAACTAGTCCAACACTATGAATAGCGTTACATACTTGAAAGAATAAAGTTCTTGAAGAAGTTTGAAGAAAAACTTGATTTTGGAAGACTTGAAACTCTAGTATTTGTCTTTCTTGCGGTTTCTTGGAGATGAAAAGTGGACAAGAATCTTGGATTGAAAACCTTAGGATTATTGAAGAGAATCTTGAACTTTGTGCCTTTAGATTTTGAGAAATTGGAGAAATCCTTTCTTGGAGTTCTCTATCTTTCGAAGAATGAGAATTGAAGATTTTGAGAGTTTCTATACATATAATGATGTTATTAGGTTCTAAAATTCAAGATTTTACAATAGTGGATGCTTATATTTTTTTAACGTAAAGTTATTACTAGTTACATAGCATAAACTTGATGCGATATTATTATAAAATTCATTTGCAATATAGTTCATAAACGAAAATGTTATTCATAGGTATATTTTGCTTTAAAAAATAAAATAAAATTAGAACTGCTAAGAACTAAGAAGAAGTAAAAATAAACCTTTCCTCCAATGGGGATGGGATTTGATCCCTCGGCCACAAAAATCTTAAGGCCTTTAGCCCCCACTCTTAACCAACACACCACAATAGACTAATATGTTATGGATGCTCACTAGCTCTTTATATCTATTTTCTTAATATTTATATATATGTATATCTATAAACATTTTATGTCCGGATCAATGGATGCTCGAGCACCCATAACCTAATATGTAGGTCCGCCCCTGGTTTTAAGATGGACTTATGAAAGTTTATTGAGGGTTAAAGGTCAAGAATACCCTTCTGGGAATATAAGAAAACCATAAGATCAAAGAAAAGACCTTTTAATAAATTTTGTCGACCAAATCGGCGATGTAGAGGTCTTCTCATTGAAATAGTTGGCGAGTCTCCCTATGGGACTTTAGATCGCCCAAATAGATAGACTTAAGGTTTTTGGGACATTTCAGCGAGCTAACTCAGCGATTTGCCAACCCACTCGACGAATCTCCGATTGGGCAGGTGATCTCATCGAATTTCCCAATCCACGTATGTTCCATTAAAATTAATTTTTTACTTGGAACTCAAAATAAGGTAAACTTGGTGGAGTTGGAAAGAAGACTCATAAACTTTTAATTTGATAAATCATAGGCCACCTAATTCATTATATGCTAAGAGATATGAGCGTTTGAAGTTGACGTTTATATGAACTCATGCGAGAACTTAGCCAACATGAATGCTTTGAATTTGGCTTGGAGGTTTGAGTTTCCTTATGACCCTAGATCACTTTAGATACCCTTGATATATTTGGTTAAGGACCTTAAAACACATGAGGAAGTAGGAAATCACCCGGTTCAAGCTCATATACTTACGACAAACGATTCAGATTTTCAAAGTAGAGTTGCGAGGTGTTATAGAATGATTCAGATCTTCGCTTAGAAATTTTTGAGGTGTTACAGAAATAGTACCAAGAATAAAAATGCAACACAAATTTCTACATTGGTCACTTTTGTTACAATAGAATTGTTTAATTTCCTTCTAAATACTCATGCAATAAATTACAAAAATAATATTAATTGTTAGTGTTGGTCACAAACAAATCTGAAATTGAAAAAATAGAAGGTACTATTAGTTTGTATTGAAAAGAGAGAAGACGTCGCAATAGAGAGACATTGAATCTACTTTGTGTTGCCTACAACTGGAAATAATACTATAATTTAAGAAATAGGATGGTAAAATGTTAGAGTACGGAAATATAATTTATGAGTGAAATAATAATTAATATAACGTTACTGGATTATTGATTTAACTTGTTAACAAAATCAAAAAACTGAAAATTGAACTGATAATCCAATAAAAATATTTGTAATACCACTTAAAAACCGTTAACTTAATAACAATAAATCAATAATTATTTTTTCGATTCAATTTATCTATCAGTGTTTGTGCACTTCTAGCATGCATCACGTAAAGATGAGAAACAAAATCTTAATTATAACGACAAGAAGAATTAATGATTATGTCTAAATTACTTTTTACTGTGAAAGGACGAAATGTATGCTTGATAGGAGCCATTCAAAGGACCAATTCCAAACCTCTTTCATAACTTTAGACCAAATTAGAAGCAAAGAACTTGATTCACCACCACCTTTATACCATTCTAATTACCTATATAAACCCCTTCTCAATATTTTTACAACACACAGCAATATTTAACTACACTTGCCTTTCTAAAAACTCTTAATTTTTCTTTCCTCCCTTGAAATGACAAGTGTTAACCCATTGAATGAAAAGGTATCCATGAACAACCCAATGACTACAAACCCAATGAATAATATGTCAAGTGGATCTGCTGATGTTGTTGCCAATAGGATGCACCCAATGAGTAATGCAACTACAGGCCATCACATCAACCCTTTGAATGCCCAAATCAATCCTTTGAATGCCCATATCAACCCTTTGAATGTCCAAACCAATCCTCATTCTGTGGTCAAACCAGTGAGTCATGACATGGTATGCCATTTGAATTGTGCAATCATTTCATTTAAATACTTATCACGTTATTTCAATCACTTAATTATATTATGTCTCAACAGATACCAGCTAGTGTGGTACCTGCTGCTCATCATACAGGTCCAATCAATCCGCGAACATCAAATCTAGCAGCTAGGCCTCCACACAGGAGAGGTGATCATCATATGTTCTTGACATCTGATGATAATGCTATGATGAAGCACATTGTGGAAACTCATATCCCTGATGGCCGTGACTTTGACGTCAAGCCTCTTGTTCATATTATTGAGGACATTGTGCATCGCGCTACTCCCATTGCTGGACATATTCATGTACGTACCATCATCCACCTCACTTTTCTTTACGTTTAATTAATTTCTATTTACTGATCACAATATAAAAGTAAACTGTTACGTACTTTGTAATTATATCAGAATAACATTATTTTCATGATTCTTTTTACAAAAAAATTGGGAATTTTAGGAAGCTAAAGTTCAAGCACATCTGGAAGCATTGGAAGAGAAGGCTCCCCACAGTGGACTTACTGAAATACTCAACTATTTGGCATATCCTATTCATAGAATTAGTATGGAGGTAAGTGATAAAAATATTAACACTATTTATACAATTTAGCCAATTATATTGCAAGTTATTTGATGATTCATATAAATGTAAATATGACAGTTGATAAGCAAATGTGCTAACAAAGAAGATGCACACTCAACAACAATGTCGCTGCTTCATGCACTCACAACCTATGCCTGGGACACAAAAGTCGTGATAACTTTCGCGGCTTTTGCTCAGCAATATGGTGAATTTGGTCTACTTGTTCATCAGTATACTACAAATCCACTGGCTAAGTCTGTTGCAATCATAATGGAACTTCCAGAAATTATGAGTCGTCAAGATGTTCTCAAGCATAAATTCGATGCGATCCATGATCTGATCGACAAAATGTTGGATGTGACAAAGTGTATTATCGAGTTTAGAGACGTTCAAACGTCTCACAGTCAACATGTTATCACACAAGAATTGGAAATGTTGATCAATACTGCCCATATTTCCACTGCTGCTTACTGGACTATGAGGGCTGCTGTCATGTGTGCAGCTATGATTCTGAATCTCATTGCCATTGGCCACGAGTATGCTTTCTTCACTCTTTCAACACTCAATAATAAGTGAGATTATCAACCATGAAATTGATGAATGGTATGTGTAATATTATATTAGGCAAATTTCTTCAACATCTGAGTCTTGGGAGATATCTAGTTTGACTCACAAGCTTGCAAACATATTGGATCATCTCAGAAAGGTTCTTAACCTTTGTCACCAAAAGATTGGTAAGTTATGTATACTATTATAAGTTATGTAAAACAAATTTAGAATTGTGATATTTAATTAAAGAGTCATTTTTGTGATAATACAGAGGAGAAGAGGCAACATGATGCATTTGAAGCACTTCTACGACTTCTCAGGACACCTCACATTGATAATATGAAGATACTCTCAATCTTGATTCACTCCAGGGATGATCAACTCCCACTTTTTGATGGAACTCATAAGAGAAGGGTAATAATTTCTACTTAATACTAAATAACTTTATTACATACACTCACAATATAAATAATTTTTTCACTTTCAAGACAATAATCATATAATGAACATTTACTTGTAATTTAGTTATGTTTTAGGTGATCAAACATAAAAAAATGATCATTTAAATTCTCATTTTTTGGAAGACAACCAAATAAATCATATTTTCACACTGTCAGTCAGTGTATAGAAGTTGAACTCGTATACATTTGTGTAACGACAGGTAAGTCTTGATGTGCTAAGAAGGAAGCATGTTTTACTTTTGATCTCTGACCTAGACATTGCACCCGAAGAGCTCTTTGTTCTCCACCACATGTACGATGAATCCAAGACACAACCAAACAGGCCAGAAAGCAACTATGATGTTGTCTGGATCCCTGTGGTTGACAAGAGGCTAACACCATGGACTGAAGCAAAACAAATGAAATTTGAAGAAGTACAAGCTTCAATGCCATGGTACTCAGTGGCACATCCTTCGATGATCGATCCAGCAGTGATAAGGTGCATTAAAGAAGTGTGGGGATTCAAGAAAAAGCCTCAGCTTGTTGTTCTTGATCCACAAGGAAAAGAAGCAAATAACAATGCTTACCATATGTTATGGATTTGGGGAAGTTTGGCTTTTCCTTTTACCAAAACTAGGGAAACAGCTTTGTGGAAGGAGCAAACTTGGAATATTGAACTTTTAGCTGATTCCATTGATCAAAACGTTTTCACTTGGGTACGTAACACATCTACTTATAATAATTTATAATACGAAATTGTAGACCATGATTAAAAATATCCATACAATATGTGTCTTATAAATTATATTCACTTCGATATATTCCCAGATTAGTGAAGGCAAATGCATATGCTTGTACGGAGGAGAAGATATTGAATGGATAAGATCATTCACCTCAGCAACGCGGGCTGTTGCAAATGCAGCCCGCTTTCCACTAGAGATGCTCTACGTGGGGAAAAAGAACCCAAAAGAAAGAGTCCGGAAGAACAGCTCAATAATCCAAACAGAAAACTTGAGCCATGTGGTGCAAGACCAAACTCTCATTTGGTTCTTTTGGGAAAGGCTAGAAAGCATGTGGCACTCCAGGACTCAACAAGACATCCCAGGTGAAACTGACCCCATCCTTCAGGAGATTGTGACGATTCTGAGCTATGATGGAAGTGATCTTGGATGGGCTGTTTTCAGCCGCGGATTGGCTGAAATGACTAGAGGTAAAGGTGATCTGATAGTGCAAGTTATGAAGGGATTTGATCGTTGGAGAGATGAAGTGAGTGATATAACTACATTTGTTCCTGCATTGGACCGTCAACTTCGTGATCTTCATAGTCCTCATCATTGTACTCGACTAATTCTACCGAGTACCACTGGACATGTTCCTGAGAGAGTGGTTTGTGCTGAATGTAGCCGTCCAATGGAGAAGTTTATCATGTACCGCTGCTGCACTGATTGAGGATTTATGGAGGATGAAATTCGTCTGAGTATGGAGTTGTGTCGCTTCTAGAGGACTTTATATTTGAATAAAATGACCACTACTAGTCCTCTAATGTGAGTTTTTTTTATGTATTGTTTGTGCTTACTTTAATTTACCATTATGTTTAGAATAAAAATGCCATGTACTGACTTTTTGATATTCATGTACTTGTTTTTTGAGACTTGAGTGTGTGATGTAACATTATATAGGCTATATAGCCTTATGCAATATTAGTGAAAATCAATAAACAGCTTTTCCAATTCATATTAATCTTTTTGCTTTAAATTTACCCTAATTGTGGTGCATGTTATATTGTGAATGGATTCAAAACAAATGGTCAATTGTGGTCACGTATTTTATTGCATATATATATTTACAAGGTTATAATTAGTATGTTTAATAAAGATAATTATATTCATAAACAACACCTGCCCCTATAGCTCAGTGGTAGAGCGCCAGTCTTGTAAACTGGAGGTCTGTAGTTCGATCCTGCATGGGGGCAACACTTCTTTTTGTTTTTTTGTTTTTTTGTTTTTTTGTTTTTTTGTTTTAATCATTTGACATACTTTTTTCAGACTTTGTCCCCAAAATATTCCTTTTACAGAGTATTATTTTTCTCTACTACACATATACCTTATTTATAAATACATCATTTATAGATATTCAGTGCCCATTACAAAAATATACATAATGTGTGTGTGTGTGTATATATATATTATTTATTTATTGCTTGTTAGGTTTGTTTGAAGATATATATATATATATATATTATTTATTTATTGCTTGTTGGGTTTGTTTGAAGACTTATGTCACTTTTGGGCTTTTTAACGAATATTTGTTTGACAATTTGAGTTTTGTTTTTGTCTTTAAATTTTGCATTCAGTGGCCAGATCCTATTTAAATCAATGCCTATTCTCTAATATATTTTTTTAGACGAATTATAAGAAAAGATGAAAGATGGAAGAAAATAATGGTCATTGTGAATAATTAGTGTGTATATTTTATATATTAAGTATACATTTATTTATACAAATAATAGATAAAATATAAGTGTAGAATATTACATTGGTTACCCTGATATGTATATATTGTGTATACATATTATATAAAAGTGTATCAAAATTATATACAACAAATATACAATATTTATGTACATTATAAAAATGTATATAATGTGAAAATACACTATCTTTTCTTTGTTAGTTTTGTCCTGAATCCCAAGAGCCTTTTGACGAACATTGCTCGATAATTTGAGGTTTCGTCTTTGTCTCATGATTTTGTTTTCTGTGTTCAATTTCTACTTAAATCTTAAATATCTCTCGTTATTTTTTATGTCCTCTTTTTAGTGTTGGCGGTAACTAATAGCCTCATAATTTGAAAAAAAACATTCAAAGTTTGCAGATTTAACAAAAAAAAAAATCCTGCTTGTAGCACCACCGACGAGAAGCCCAACTTGTTTTTATTTGATATCTCTCTCCATCCTATTTTTTACGAGTTAGTTTGACTTGGCACGAAGTTTATAAAGAAGGAAGACTTTTAAAACTTATGGTCTAAAATAAGTTATTTGCTATATTGGTTCTTTTTAGCTACAATATCTATATTGACTTGATGTGGCTATTCAATTATCAATATTCTCAAATAACTACTTGTCTCATTAAACATCAAATTGAACAAAGCAAATGACGTTTAGTTGCACCTGTTAAATTAGGTCTTGGGCCTAACTCACACCCCAAAAGCTAGCTCAAAGGGAGGAGGATTGTCCAAGCCTTATAAGGAGTCCACCCATCTCATTAACCACCGATGTGGGACTTTTGTTATTCTTTAACACCCCACCTCACGCCCAGTGCTTAGCATCTGGTGCGTGGGCAATTTTGATTTTGGGGGCCCCAACATTGGGTGAGACGGGCCCTGCTTTGATACCATGTTAAATTAGGTCTTGGGCCTAACTCACACCCCAAAAGCTAGCTCAAAGGGAGGAGGATTGTCCAAGACTTATAAGGAGTCCACCCATCTCATTAACCACCGATGTGAGACTTTTGTTATTCTTTAACAGCACCGAACTAATTTTTCAATTTTAAAAAAATTAAGTAAAAGTCATACAAAAGTGGCGTCTAAATATATATACTAATATTTCACTAAGAAAAGTAGATATTTGTTCCATATTAATTATCTTCAAATATCAAATTAGTAGAAATGGATGATATCACACATGATATCGAGTTAGAATAATATAATGATTGAATTGTACATTTGATTACGAATGGAGTCACAAATAGATCTCCCATATGCAAGTTAAATAATCAAAGGTAAAATAAAATAAAAATAGCTGATGCAATGAGTTCTGAATAAGTTTTAATTGAGTATTATATACATCTAAAAATAGCAATAAATTAACTCAATCTTTAATCATCATCAAAATTTACCAGCATGAGAAAAAATGATATTTAAATTCAAAAATTATTTTTAACTTGATGCAAGTTGTGTGACAGGCCAGCAAATGATTGATACAATAAGAAAAAGTTTTAAATAGTCAAATTAATAACACTAAAAGTTAGAGTAACTTTAGACGTTTATTTGGATTACCTTATCTTGTTATCATGTCTAGTGTGGTAACTGTAGACGTGATCATTTCAGCTTGGATTATACATATATGATGAAAATACTCACTTAGGATATATGAATATTTAATATTGGTCCCCGCAAATATTTATTTTATACTTTTAGATTATAAAATTAAATAACAAATTAAAAGAAGAACAAAAAAGAAATTATCTATAGTTTGAGATAAATTAAAGATTGTTTTATATATCAAGTCATTTAAAATATAATTACAAGTAAATTATCTACAGCTTGAGATAAATTAAAGATTTTAATTTTGTGGATTCGAGTTTGAGATCTTTATCACAACTCATTTGATTTATGTCATTCAAAATCAATTATTTATATTTATTTAGTGGCTTTTTAACACACATGAGGATAACTTCACCTGCCAAAAAATAACTTGTAGATGCTTTCATTATGATAAGTCGACTTGTCACAATTAATTGCTCACACACAATTAAGGATAAGAAGGCTTATAAAGGTAGTCTAATCGCTATCGATCGAGACTAGAGCAAAAGCCGATAGGTTCAACAACTTGAAAATAAGAGAAATAACCTTCTTTTATTACTACCTACAAATTTAATAAAAGAAAATGACATTCTCAGATCTCTTATGTGTAAAAATAAATTCTCTAATAAAAAAAAGATAAAATTATAAATAAGTTAATTTATAAAAAAAAAAAAAACTACAAAATCAAATCTCTTATTAAATAACATAAATAATAATTTATATAGAATATAAATTAATATAGTAGAAATGTCAAAATGTCAAGGCGTAGTTGAGCAAGTTGTCAACTTGTAAGCGTGCAAAAATGGGAAAGCTGGAAACTCATTGGCAAAAAATTGATAGAATTGTTTAACAATAATTAGTCTGGTCGATGTAATGACCCAAAAGGTCATTTTGGTAATTTTTCGTGGAAATGACTATTTTGCCCTTTCGGTAGTTGCCCCGAGTCCCATGTTTTGTGGTTGTAAAGTTGGTTTGAGGAAAAGTTGAGTTTTTGAGAAGTTGAGTTTTTATGAGTTAAAGTTGGTTTAAAAGTGCTTTTTCGAGTCATTTGGAGTTTTGGGACTCGGATCGAATTTCCGTCGATTCCGGTAGTTTTAGAATGTCGAAACGGGTCTGTGTGAAGTTACGGAGTTGAATTTGGAGTTGAAACGAAGAATTGAGGTCCTAAGTTGCTAAAGTTGTGAAATTTTGATAAAGAGTTGACTTTGGTCAACATATGAGGTTCCTAAGCTCATATTGAAATTCCGAGAGTACCGTTGGTTTCAGGAGGCGATTCTAAGTCTAGAATGAGTCTTGGTTGAATTTTTAGACGCTCCGTTTGAGTTTCGAATTTTTAGGCGATAAACTAGTTTCTTGGCATCTTATTGAATTTCGGGTCAAGGAGTCCTCGAATTCAAATTTCGAAGGTTCCATTGAGTCCGGAACGTCGAATTTAGTGGGGGTACATATTTAGTTTGTGTGCACGAGATTCCGAACGAATCCCGAGGGTCCAACGGGAACTTAAACTTTGGTGTTATTGCTGTGTTTCAGCTGCAACAGCAATTTTATTTTTTTTTAAAGTCAAAATCAGTAGCTATTTTTCCCACAACTTGAAAATACCCATTTCTCCATTTTTAGACTTTGAGAGCTCGAAAATAGGCGGTTTCAAGTGGTTTTTTCACAAGGAATTCATTGGGTAAGTTATTTCCAACTTATATCTGTGATTTTCATCGATTATTTATGGATTTTAACATCAAAATTTGAGATTTCAAGTGTAAAATTTGGGGTTTTTTGCCTAATCCGAATTTAATAGAAAAATTGAGTTTGTGAACTCATTTCAACTCCTTTTTCGAAATGGGTTTCACTATTACATTCTAAATTTCTTGGGGAACATTTTTTCACAAAAATTTTCCAGATTTCGAGAATATTTTCTAGAACGAGATTTTTGACCATTTTACCCTTTTTCTCCAAATTTCACGATATTGGTGTTGTTAGATTCGTATTGATTGTGGGATTCCATTTATGAATAGATTGTGGTGATTTGGAGCGTGCTCGGAAGGGTAAAACTCAAGTTTGAGTTACTAGTTGAAGTGTTTTGAGGCAAGTGACTTTTAAACTTTGTTAAACTCTTAGACTACGCATGACTACTTTCCTAATTGTGTTGGGGAGTAATGGGGATTGAGGATGGGTTTTATTTGTTGATTGAAATTGTTGTAAATGAAAGATGGGAAATAAAACGAGCTAAATGTGTTATATGTGACTTGAATTTGTTGAATAAGTCATGCGATAACTAATATTGAGGGGATAGAAGAGCATGAGTAGGCTATGATTGATACGGACATTGTGATTGAGATAGATGATGTGTAATACTATGATGTGGTCGTGATATGGTTGTGATTGAGACAGATGATGTGTAATACTATGATGTGATCGTGATATGATTGTGATTGATGACATGTGCATATTCATTATTCATCCCATGTGTGAACTATCTGTTGCATGAGTTCTGAGACGCTGATATGAGGATGGATGGATATGAGACACAGTTGAGACTAGCTCCGGCTAGAGATATATGAGATGGACTAGCTCCGGCTAGCGATTTAGATGCCGATGGAATCTGGTTCCGGCGGTGATACATGGTCCATGTGTGGCCCCCATGGGTTCTAATTTGAGTATTCAGCGTTGTCTGATTACGTCAACAGATGTGTATCTTAGAACAAACATGCATCACGACTACATGATATCATTATTGCATTTGCATCGCATTTGACTTCATCTTTGTCTGTGGTGTGTGGATTTTACCTATTTGCCTATCTTCATGTGATATATGATCTATTTGTTCTTATATGAGGATATGAGGTTGATGTTGAAACACTGTTGGATATATCTGTTGATTATGAATTGTGTAGTATAGGTTGTTGGTTCGCTGTTAGAATGAAGTTTCGGTGATTTGGTTGGGATTGAAAAGAGTCGTTTGTAGCTGCTAGTTTAGCTTAGTTTAGTGTTACTTGCGAGTACCTGTTGCTTTTGGTACTCACCCTTGCTTCTACACAGTTGTGTAGGTTGACAGCTCTATCAGATTCGGCTTATTACTCATCTTCATATTAGAGCTTCCAGACTAACTTGAGAGGTAGCGGTTCATTCCAGACGTGCCCTCAAGTTATCTATATTTACTGATCTGTTCTATTCTAGAACTTTACTATGAGACTTGTATGTTTTATTCAGATTTTGTATTAGAGGTTTGTACATGTGACAACCAATTCTGGGGTTATGTTGAGTTTATTTAAAGACTTCCGCTTATCTTTCTATCTTATTCTTGTTTTATTAATTCTGAATCGTCGGGTTTTTTTGAGTGTTAGGCTGATGTGTCCGGTGGGGTTTGGGCACGTGCCATCACATCCGGTTTTGGGGTGTGTCAAATGCTCATTGAATAGAATGAAATGATAGTAATAGTTAGATACAGACCTTTTTTTTTTTTTATCCAATTCGCTATTCCGTATTCACATTAGAGCCTGATTAAATCTGGAATTCGAACCTGAGACTTGAGTTCTAGTCTTTTTGATAGCCAATGATCTCTGATTAATGATGAAGGAAGACTTACCACTCTACCACAACTCTGATGGATAGATACAGACCCTTTTTATTTTATATGTTGGTCTTTTATCAATCATTAATTAAATTATATTAATTATTAATTATTAATTAATGATTATAATAGACACAAGTAGATTTAGAATAAATAGTGAATATGTCACATAGACATATAAATAGATCACATTTGAATCTAAAACATGAGTGAGTATGCGTTTATCTACTACATTAAATGTACACCAAATTACATTAGTTTTAATTTCATTTGCATATATATAAGTAAAGTTTAATAATTCATTTTGTTATGGAAAATATTTGTTTATCCAAAATAAAATCTTTGGAGAATCTAATCATAGCTCATCAGCACTGCATTAGTTAATAAACTTTTTAATACTCTACCTAAGTTTAAGAAAGCAACTTTGATTTGACAATTATGTTAATGTATGCTTAATTTAATAATTAGCTAGACGACACACCTCATTTATTTTTAATTACTTAATTTAACTACTAATTCACGATGTCTCTTATAAACATATTCTCTGATTCTTACGTAAAATTGAAGTAGAAACAAATTGATCATGTGTTGGTCGTTTTTTTTTTAAAACAAAAAAAATGTCCCTTAATTTGTCTTGTCAAAAATCTTATGCGATTTGAATTAATAAACTTTTTATGAAGACAAAGAGGAATCAATCTATAATAAATTGTTGCAAATTAAGTACTTGATAAAAACTCTTTATGTTTGTTAGTTTATTCGACCCTTCCAACTTTATAGAGAAGGCATTTTACTCTGTCGGTTCATTTTTAATTATTCACTTTGAATTTTACATTCTCCTTAATTAATTATGATTGATATGAATATTTTACGATAATATTCATATTACATATTAATTAATGGTTAGTATTAAATTTTGAAAAATAATTTAATAATAAGTAATAAATATTTATAATAAAAATAAAAAAAATTAAAAAAAGTAAAAATCTATTTTAATTTGAATTAGTGAATAAGTTAAAGTAAAGGGAAGGAACTAATTGTTTTTGTGTTATGAAACAAATTTAACAAAAAACACCACACGTGCACCCAGGGAAAAAATTATAGGCAAGAATATGATCACATAATTTGTGATTTTTTTGCAAAAACTAAATATTTTATATTTTAAGAAAAATAAAATTGGTGCACTATTATATTTGGCACCATGCTATAATACGACTAAATAGTTCACTTGGTTAAAATAATGGGTTATTCATCTTAAAAATTACTTGTTTTGTTCCTGATTACTTGTCCACTTTTGAATTGATACACCTATTAAGAAGTCAATAATTGATATAGTGAGTTTATCATTTTACCCCTATTAATCATGAAGTGGATGAATTAAAAATCTTAATATTTTCAAGAAGCTCTATCTTTTCAAAGTAATTAATTGAAGGTATAATAGGTAAAAAAAATTATTTTTCTTAATTTGTTAAAATTGACAAGTAATTAGGGACAACTAAAAAAGGAAATATGGACAAGTAATTAGGGACGGAGGGAGTATGAATCAATTTTCACTTAATACAACTTTTTTTTTTAGTAATGCACCTGCATTATGAAAATCCTAAATTCTCCATGCACGTCATAGCAATTGCATGTAAGACAAAAGGGACGCGATTAATAATTGAATTGGACATCTAAACCAATAAATTTAGACATTTAATTAATGTTATCATTTTGACTTTATTATTAAAAGCTCCACAGGGCAAAAATATTAAATGAATTAATGGAGAACCGCAAAAATTGGTTAAACAGCTGAGACATTCATGTTCTTGGTCGAACAATATAATATGCATAAGCTAATAAGACAAGTAGGGCAAACTATATTTATTTCATGGAAAAGTTAACAAAAACTTGAAATTGAAGGAAAATATGTACTAATAAGTTATTTGAAAACTACGTCGGTTGTAGCAAAAACTTTGCTAATGATATGGTCATTTAGCCCTCTTTATGAAGAAGAAAATAAGAATAAGAAAAAGAAAAGAGTTGAGGAGTACTATGGATTAATTAATTAGGCTCCTCATGGCATATTCAATTGACAATTTTATCATTTAAATTGTTTTAACTTTAAATAAGACTTTTTGAAATTCTTCTAAACAAATTATAGTAATATTTTTTTTAGGAAAAACCATCGAATTACACAAACATTCGAAAATGGTAAAAGAGTATACATTCATACCAAACTTCAAATCAGATACAATTATACATATATAGAGAGGTGAGTGAGAGAGTCAACGTATCTTAAATACATGCAAATTATACTAGATACATATATTTTTCGAGATACATTCTAAATATAGATAGATAGGGAGAGAGGTGAGCAATACATGATCTCTAGACCAAAATCTAACAGGAATGGTAATTTCGAATTCTCACGAAAAGCATGTGAGAGAATTTCTCTTAAATATCAGGAATCATTAGGATTTAAATAGCCGCTTAAATAAAATAAAATTGTATAACTAAACAAGTACTAATTACTCTAACAGGAACACATTTGGCAAAATTGACTCTAAGGGCTTGTTTTGGAAATTAAAGTCGCCTTGGTAATTAGATTTTGTGTAATTAAGTATAATTATATTGTGCATTAATTGAGTATAATTATATTGTTTGAAGTATAAGTACTTGGTAAGCATGTAATTTAGTGTAATTGACAAAGGAAAATTACACTCTCCAATTCCCAAGGAGGGTTTATGAATTACTAGTAATTACATGGTGTAATTACAAGCTGATTCTTTTTAAATTTCTTCTTTTAATTTCTAATTTTTTTCGTTTTAATTTATGTTTTATTTCTATTATTTTAAAATCTTTTTTTATTTTTATTATTTTTTTAAAATATCTAATAATTTGTTTTTAAATTATTTTATATTACTTATATTTCATTTCCTTCTCATTCTCAACCTTTAAATCATGTGATTCCATGCAATTTTTCGTATTATCTATTTTTTATGTAATGTTTATTTTTTTTCATTTGCATAGTTTTGTTAGTATTCTAATTTTTAAATTAAAGTAGAATTCATTCTTGAGTAAGGTCATAGACTTACATTTTCCTTTTCTTTTAAATCATATTTATGTATGTTATGTTGAAGTTTGACATAAAAGTATTATGTTAAATTTTTTGTTTTGAATTTAAAAATTATGTTATATTTTCAATTTTCATTTGTTTTAGCAGTATTGACTTGAGATTTCACAAGGTAATTCATTAATTTTTTAGTTAGATTTGATAGATTATCTTTCGGTCAAATATATATTTTAATAATTTATGACATTTTATTTTTAATATCAATTTTTTTTGTCAAAGATGCATTTCAATTTTCATGATGTTCATAGAAATTTTGTACTTTTAGTTTTTATTATTAATTCAATTGAAACATATTAATTTGAAAAATATAAGTCAATTATTTTTAATCAATTAATTTGAAATATATAAATCAATTGTTTTTCTTTTGTTCTTTGATATATAAACTTATTTTTGATCCTCAAACTCGACCTTGATTGAAGTTTTGGGCTTCTACTCAGACTTAGAGGCTCTCATATATCCAATTTAGCTCCTAAAGTGCTCATTATTGTCTTTTTTAGCTAAATAGTTGTTCTTTGAGGATCATTACTTGTTCTAAAACTCATCATTAGATCATATGTACGTGTCCAACTTTTGAGGGCACTCATATGATATATTAAAGAATTAATATTTTATTTAAATATCACTTTCATTTTTCATAATTTTAATTAGTTAATAAATTATATTTAAATCATTTCTTGATTTGTGTGTGTCATTCTTGCGTAAGGGTCATGTTAATCTCCTTGTATCGTTCTAATTTTATCGGATGTCCCCAAAGGGACGACTCTAAAGCACTTCTGTTTGAGCTATACTTCTAGCTAATTTATTGAAATTTCAACAGTTTGACTTTTATTGTTGCCCTTCCCTAGATTTATCTCTTTTACATTTTATAAACTCTAAAACATACAAATCTTGTAGTGTTCTCAGGCTGGCAAAATATATGGTCAAAAGGGAATGTTGCTGCTAGTTAAATGAGAGAGTAGTAGAAAAGAGAAGATGAAATATCATCTAAACAATGATGATTGGTTGCCACGATTTACAATATTTTCATAAACTAAAATAATACCAATATTGAGCTTATAGATAGATAGATAGATAAACTAATGTTGTTGGGATTGTGTGATATTTGATCATTTCGAACAATTTCAACTTGTCAAGTCGCTCTATTTTCGTGTATATTAAAAAGAGTAGTATAACTAATGATGTATCCTCTCTTTGGTCCTTACACTTTAAGGAGGAGAGTTGAAGGCTTTTGAGGCTCTTGACTTCTTTTTAATAAATGGTTTTGGCGATATTATATTGCATTTGTGGTCTGCAAAATCATTGGTGACACTTGAGTGTATAGATCAATATTATTCCAAGTTGAATAATGGAACAAAGATCGATGACTAAATCCGGATTTACTTGAATCCGAGACCTCTGGTTAAGAACAAAGGAATATTTACCATTCCACCACAACCCTTGTTGGTAATTAATTACACTTAATTATTGAAGAGATATATATGGCGCGGCTTAGTATCATGTTAATGTTTATTTTGAGTATAAAATGTTCAACTCATATTATCTATACTTACTATTGTACTAAATTAGTATATGCATACAAAAATATATTGGGATAATGCATGAAGAAATAGTTCATTATTTCACGTAATGCCCATTGGATTTCCTTCTTTTCAGCACTTGTCATCTCTTATGTGTCACCACTACAATAAAATGAAGGATTTAACGGTAATTATTTAGCGTTAATAATATAATTATTGATATATTATATTTAGCGACGATAATAAATTAAATAAGTATGATATTTATAATCAACATTTTGTATAAATGTCATTAAAGATGCTAATTAATGACTCTGAAAGCAATGACATTAATCAATTCAATTACCGCTAAATGTTAAAGAAATCTATTACTACTGTTCAATTACATGTTCAATTTGTTGTAATTACATGTTCAATTTTCCATGTCATTTTTTCTGAAATTTTGAAAGAGAACAATTAAGATACTTAATTTATTTTCGTGCATTTGAATGTACATACGTTGCAAACACTTTGTTAGAAACCGTCCAAAAAAACTACAAGGAATTTGTAGCCACATTTTGTGCTCAACTCTATTGTATGGAGGGGACATATTGTGGTGGAAGCCTACAAATCTTTTTCTAAGAGATAAGGGCACAAGATCTTTATATGAGGTGAAAGGGCCCTATTAGGATTAATACAAAATATCTATTTGTGATTCTAACGATTTAATAACTATATACACTACTAAAAAAAGGGCAAAAAGAGACTTAAAAAAGAGACCTCATGAGATCTCTTTTCTGAAAAAAGAGACCAATAAAGAGACCTCAACGGTAGGTCGGTATAATGTAGGTGACTTTTGTGTAGAGACCTCATGAGGTCGCAAAATAGAGACCTCACGAGGCCGCCAATAAATTTTCCAAACTTTTTAAAAAAGAGACCTCATTAGGTCGCAAAATAGAGACCTCACGAGGCCGCCAAAAAATTTCCGAATTTTGTAAAAAAGAGACCTCATTAGGTCGCAATTTTATAATTTACTTTTGTTTTATTTTTAATAAACGTGACCTCATGAGGTCTCTTTTATGAAAGAAATAAAAACAAATTAAAAAAGTGACCTCGCGAGGCCTCTATATGACCTTCTTTACTGCATTTCTAAAATATAAAATTGCAGGAAAGAGACCTTGTGAAGTCTCTTACTGCATTTCTAAAAAATAAACTACCATAAAGTGACCTCATGGGGTCTCTTTTTATGAAATTTCTTAAAAATAAAATGTAAAAAAGTGACTTCATGAGGTCTCTTTTCCTAGAAAAAAAGCTGGCGGCTTGTATCTGTGTTTTTGCGATTTGCTCATCACTGTCATATTAATTCAATACATTTCTAATTAGCTAAATCAAGCTTTCAACAATCAACTGATACAATACATTTACTAAATATTCTGGGGGAATCCCTCCTGAAGCAAGTAATGCATCTAATTGAGCCTTAAGACCTGCATACTCTATGTCCCTTCGCCTTTCCCTAGCCCGCGAGTCTTCGACTTGGCTAGATAGCTCGGCTATCTTTTGCTCCATAGCCAAATTTTTCTTCATCGATTCATCATCATAAGAACTACTTAAGCCTTCAAACTCATAATGATATCCACGAAAGGTCTGTTGACGCATGTCATAGGCATACCCATATCTACTCGGCCCACCAATCAAGTCTAGCCACACTCTCTCAGCCTGTTCTTGACTAAGTGGCATACCTCGATTTTCTTCTGGTTGAGTTTGTCGTAAATCCTCCAAAGCTTGAAGATATCAATTCTAAATTGAATGGTATTATTATTAGACTATAAATTTAGAAAATAAGTAACTATTATTTTAAATTAGAGGCTTACATAGGTCAATTCAGCTCGCGGCTCAACCCACACGTCTGGATCTTCCGGATTTGTCTTCTTTCTTATGTGTGTTGCCTTGAATGCCTCAGCCTGGGTTATCGGTCTTCCTAGTTCCTTTTCCTACATATAAAACTAATTAAGTTATAATCAAGAGTAATTAAATATTAATACCTAAAATATATATTAAAAAAAATTAAGAAAAATGATTCATACCAATTTCCTCCTCACACTTCCTTGACTTTGAGCCCCACTTGTGTGTAGAGAACCACCCTTAGTAGATGATCTATCCTTCTTACCGATCTCACTCATCTGCTTAAATCTTGGATCGTTCGCCCAATGCACAAGTAATTTTTTCCAATCCTCTGGTAGAATCCACCGAGGATTCTTATTCTTTTTACGAGCTTTCATCAACAAACTAGTGAGAACACGTGCAGTTTTCTTGTGAAAGTTTGCACAAATTTTGGTCTCATGTTCCGGACGCCAAGTACATTTTTTCTGCAATGAAACCATAAATTTTTCAATTAATAAGTATTATTGAAGACAAGTATTTAAATAGTGTTAAAGAAATAAATTTTAATATACTCTAAACTCCAAAAAAATTTGTCTCTTGAGATTGCTTGGCATCTTTTCCCAAGTCGAAAAAGCATCTCTATAGAGATCTTTGATTGCTTGAGAAATGATCCCCACAGCATCATCTGGATTGAAACTATAATACAAAATTTTAACGATTCTGAGGTTAAAACAAAGACAATTAAATGAGACAATCATAAACATAGGATATTTTGTAAAAAATAAAATCTTACGTATAGCCGTCAGGCTCGATGACAAGTCTATTGTGCATATCTCTCACGCCAACTTGTGTAAGGCCCTGACCAGCTGTAGCTGACTGATTTGTGGTAGGAGTGTTAGGCTCTGAACCATTACCTTGAAGGCGAAGACTCGACATCCCAAGTTGTGAAGTAGATGATGATGAAGGTTATGAGTCTATAGGGTTGTAAGTAACTATGCGAGAGTCACTAGATGTTGGTCGGTTAGCCTCTGGAGGCAAAACACTGTATCCATGTGGCGTAGCATACCCTGATGTGGGCACACGTACGTGGGGGGGCGGCTGAGTATATTCCAATGGTGGATGCATATAGGTTGACGGAGGATTAATATGTGGAGGCACCCTACTATAAGGCTCGGTCTGCTTAGAATAGCAATGTATCGGAGTGTCTCTTGATGGGAGAGAATTTGTGGAGTCTGATCTTATACGTATCCCTGTCGGTCGTCTACTAATCATACCATCCTTCTTTTATTTCTTTTTAGGGGCATTATCAATATTTTTATTCTTATTACCACCTGCCATCTAAGTAACAAAAACATTCAAGTCAAATAAGGTTAGAAATTTACGTAAGAAGTAAAGTCTCAATAAAAATTAACTAAAGCTGAAATTGAATTAACTACTGGTGTGTTTTGTTATGTTCATGAATGTGAGGAGTAGCTTCTCTTAATTAACATCATTTTATTGACTGAGCAAAGAAAAACGAAAGCACTCAACTGCAAGGGAATTATAGGACAGTGCTAATTCCCTTGATTCTACCAAAGGAGCGAATGACAAAACGACACGGAAGAAGTCAAGCAAGCGGTTTACAAACTTAACAGAGCATATACTTGATAACATCAGCCCACAAAACTACCGGACTAGAAATGGCTGAGTTCTAAAACTATAGAAGCACCTTTAAAGCCAACAAGTACTATTAACAACATGAAGAAACGAAAATGTTGAAGATACAAGTTAAGGAACTTAAAGTATATCCTCTCTAACATTTTAATATATTAGATAAATGGTCACATACATCTTGTTGATCTCAAGGTGATTTAATTCATATCAAGACAACCTAAATACACCTAATAAATAAGTTATGCATTCAATGAAAAACTATCAAATAACCTCATATAAATTAAATTAACAACTAAAAGTACAAGGACCACATACTTACGTTTGAAACAATTTAAAAATTGGGGATCCACTTTAACAGAGAATCGAGAAACAATTTAGTAATGCAATATAAAATAATTAAGAAGAAGACTAAAGTAATATATATATATATATATATATATATATATATATATATATATAAACTAAACATACTAATTACTATTCATCCTCATCCTCATCCTCATCCTCTTCTTCTGACCATTCTTCTTCATCGAACAACTCTTCCTCATTAATTGATGCATTTGCCCCTTCATCTGTTATTTGTTCTATATCAACCTCTTCTAATATGTGTTCAGGATGCTCTAAATCATTTTCTAATTCAACATCCACGGTATGGTGAACACTTGATATATCATCATTCTGGTATGCAACATCCAACACGTTTTCAACTTCCACACGACCCATGGGTTTGATTTTAATCACCATCCACCAATCTAATTTATCTGGACGCAAGGGATAAGGAGCATAGTACACTTGCTTAACATTTTGTGCAATAATGAAAGGATCATATGCTTCATACTCCCTTGTGTGCTTTACTTCAATGATATTATATTGTTTGATTTCTCTCGTACCTCTTTTTGGGGTTGGATCAAACCACTTGCATCTAAACAATATACTTTTTTTTATAGGCCAACAGGAATACTCCATTTCCAAAACCTCTTTGAGTACCCCATAATAATCAACTCCATCTTGATTTCCATCACCACCTTTCACCCAAACTCCACACTGTGTATTCTCTTTTAAACCCATTTCGATAGAGATGAAGCTCAACAATATCTGGTTTTCATAATTCAAACATTGACATTTATTACAAGGACACTTAATCATACCACTACGTTGAAAAGGTTCTAGTGTCTTTGCATACTCCACAAAACCAGTGACACCTTCTACAAATTCAGGTCTTAGTCCCATTCGACCAAAATTAGTCATATTATACATCCAACTACGATCCATCTACATAAAGATCACAAAAATTTAAATTTGTCAAACACTAAATTATGTAATAATTTACTAAAATTCAAATTGTAACAATCCTAGTAGGGACTGTTGAACGAGGCCTTGTGTAAATGAATAAATGTATCTTTGGTGACTACAAAAGCATAGTTCTCTCAACAATTTGTCACAAATAATGTCCCCTTCCCTAAATAAATCTTAATAGAATACATCATTAAAAGAATAGTAGAAATGTGGCACTATTACAGAAGGGTCAAGACCCTTTCGGGGCACAATGGTTTCGGTTTCGAACTTTCCTCTCCTTATTACTGTACAATGGTTTATATCTATAGACTATATAGTATGTATCTAACTTTCCTCTCCTCATTACTACAACAAATAAAATAATAGGTAGATCCATATGTCATCTTAGTTTCTCATAAACAAAGAACAAATTGTGCCAGAGGAAGTATGCACTGGAACTAATTGCTGATCTAGGACTGGCAGGATCCAAAACTGCAATGACACCACTTGAAAAATCAAAAGCTCACAAGTCAAGAGTATGACCAACATTGTGGCCTGCAGGATGATGCACTGCTGAGTGATATCAAAGGTTATCAGAGACTGGTAGGAAAATTGCTATACTTGACACTAACCAGACCAGACATTGCATATACTATTCAGACCTTGAGTCATTTTATGCAAAATCCTAAAAAGTCTCACCTAGAAGCAGCATACAGAGTTGTAAGATACATAAAGAATGAACCAGGTCTGGGAATCTTACTAAGTGCAGAAGGAAGTGCTTTTCTCACAGCATATTGTGATGCTAATTGGGCCAGTTGTCCAAATTCAAGAAAGTCAGTGACTGGCTATATTGTGAAATTTGGACAATCCTTAATCTCTTGGAAGTCAAAGAAACAAAACACTGTGGCAAGGAGCTCAGCTGAATCAGAATACAGGAGCATGGCACTGACAGTATCAGAATTAATTTGGCTGCTGGGGTTGTTTAAGGTTTTGGGAGTGGAGATAACTACACCAGTTCGACTGCTTACAGATAGCAAAGCAGCAATGCAGATAGCAAGCAATCTTGTGTTTCATGAGAGGACAAAGCACATAGAAATAGACTGCCATTTCATAAGGGAAAAGGTTCAGCAAGGGCTAATACAATCAGAGTATGTTTCAACAAATGAGCAGGAGGCAGACCTATTGACAAAGGGACTTGGAGGAGTTCAACATTATCATTTGATGTCTAAGCTATGCGTCTTAAACATTTTCTCACCACCTATTTTGAAGGGGGGTGTTGAAATAATAAAAGAATAGTGGATCTTGTACAGCTGTAAAATTCCGTTATAACAGAATTGATAACAGTAATATTAGTTAGTTAGTGAACTAATCTGTATTAGCTATATAGAGAGGTAGTTAGCTAGATATTTTCTCAATTCATTCAGTTGTAAAAGGATCAGCAATTATCAATACAAAGCTATTAGTTTATTTACTCTCAAAGTTCCGTTCTAGATCTTAAGGTTCATCAGAAATGGTGGAATTCAACAGTATATATAACTTTCCTCTCATCTGGTTAAAAAACAACTAAAATACATATAGAGACATGAAAGTTATATGATACAAAAACTTGCTAGCATTCATGTTAATCATCACGAGAAGTCAAAAAAGGACATTAAGATAGAACAAGAGTAAAACCCAAAGTTAATTATATGTTCATGAAGTGAAAAGAGAATCACAAATTCTACTTAATCTTGCAGTAAATTGAAAGACAGAGTCTGCATTGATGGATGCTTGCAATAAATAAACAATATAGTTACAAATTGGTTTAAAGATTGAAAGATTCACCTTTATTTGCAGAGAAAGACTCGACACAGAGATTTGAATCGACAACGAAAGCTTGGGCTTCAAACCGAGCGAGTTTCGATGGTGAAAACTAACACTTCGAACTGATGGTGAAAACTCAAGCTTCTAACTGAGCGATAACTGGAGGCTACACATATGTAAAACTATGGGGAAGAAAGTTAGGGCTTTTTTTTAGCTTTTAGGTGAAGAGCGGGAAAGAAGATGAACTAAATTAAATATGCCTCCTATTTTCATTTAATAAAAATAAGAGACCTCACGAGGTCTCTTATTTTAAAATATTATTTAACAAATTTGACTAATAAAATGAGACCTCATGAGGTATCTAAAATTAAATTAGTATTTTTATTTTAACAAATAGTGACCTCGTGAGGTCGCATATTTTATACGAAAACATACTATAAAATAAAAAAAGTAAAATAAGTCACTTATATTATTAATTAGACACATTTTTTGTATGCAATCGACCTCACGAGGTCTCTCCTGTTAAGAAATAATTAAAAAAAGTTACTGATGCAAATAGTGACCTCCTGAGGTCTCTTTTTTTCGACCTATTTTTGAGGTCTCTTTTGTTAGGTCTCCTTTTACAATATTTTTAGTAGTGATATCTTTAATTAGAAAGTCTAAGGTGATTGATAAAGCAAAGATTATTGTAAAAAAATGGAATTTTATATTAGACCCGAACTTGGTGGTGTTAATACCTCAGACGATCACTCAATTAATAGTATTTTTCACAAATTGTGACTCAACTTTCTTTTATAACCTCAAAGGCATTCAACTTTGAATAGTTTACCTACAACTATTTCATTTAGAAAGTCAATAATCAATTTAATTAAAGTGCATGTAAGACAAAAGGAACGTGATTAAGGTTATTATTTGATCAATTGGACATCTAAACCAATGATTTCAAGCATTTAATTAATCTAATCACTTTGACGGAATTAAAATTATATAATGAGATTAAGATCAATGTATGAGGATCGGAGACTCTAACACCTCCACACGTCCAAGACTAAGCATTCAAAACGTAAATAATATGACATGAGAGGTCTATTGGGTAAACTAATAATTAAGGTGAGTGATCTGATTATAATATCAAGATGAATTTAATTAGCATGTCATACTTCTCTAATTTGTTAATTTTTCAACAATATTCAACCTTTTTTTAGCACTTACCTTGAGTTCTGTTTACATTATATTATGAACATGCAAATTAGTGTTAGCACTATAAGAGAAGGTCCGTAGGTGCTAATTAAGATGATATATATGATGTCTAGTCAGAGAATTGTGATTGGTGGGCATGGATTGCATGCAATATTTTCATGAACTAAAATAATAGTACCAATGTAATTTGAGCATATAGAGACATAGATTTTGATTTAGAGATAAATAGATAAACCAATGATATTGGGGTTGTATGATAGTTTCATTTCCAACAAGTTCAACTTGCCAAGTTGCTATATTAAAAAAGTAATAAATAATTGTCTTTCCACTATTTAATTATTGCTAATACTTTCTACAGAGAAGAATTGTAGACTTTTTGGGCTCATGAGCTTGGCTTCTTTCAACAAATTGAAGCTTCTCTTTATTATATATGTGGTATTTGTAGACTGCAAAGTGCAAACATCATTATTTGAAGAGATATAAGCCTGTGGAATACAAGACACGATAATTACAATTTACTTAATCGAAGAGAATTTGGCATCACATATATTTGTTTTGGATACGAATTATCATGAGTTCTGTTGAAGAAGAAAGAAACTGATGGTTGGAACATGTCCAATGAATCTGACACACTAGGACTAGACTACTGAATCCTAAATTATGTACGACTAAGTTGTATCGTGTATGAGGCTAAAGTCAACTAGAATAAAGTATTTGAGTTATAGTAGTAATATTACTCATGTAAACAATATATTTGTATTGTAGTAGAAGTCTTAGTATAGCTAGTATAGGACTCTTCTTCTATATAAGGAGCATGTAACTCAACAATTTAATTATCAATACAATCCTTGATTTCTCTATACTTTACGTGAGATTTCTTAAAGTTCAAATCCTGCCATTTTTACATATAGAGTACTAATTAAAGGAGAAACAACTGGAGCTCAATTTAAGTAGCTAGACATAACTTTTGAGTATTGCTCGTGCTATTAATTTGGTTTATGCATACAAACTGACACTAGTTAATCAACCTCAAAACATTTGCCAATTTGTGGTCATATGAAGTACTCAAGTATATAATCTAGGATAGGTTATTGATAGGATCTAGACTAGTTTTTTCTTAAAGTTTATCCAAGAGATTTTGTCCTATTTATAAATTACCTTGCATGGGAGTGAAAGACATTTATTAATATTTCTCACTTTTAAGAGGCTATTTCAAAATGCTAAATAGATAATCTCTCTTTGGCCAGATCAAACCTTGTTTATCAATAAGTCATTTTTATTTTCAGCCTTGAATATTATTCTTTAATTTGATTATTAAATAAGATATTCTTTTATTATTAATCGTATAGTACTATTAAATTAGTGTGTGTCACACAAACATGTATTGGGGTCATGCATGAAGAAAGCGTTCATTACTTCACGTAGTGCCAATTGGATTTCCTTCATTTTAGTCATCAGAGTCATCACTACGATAAATAAAGGATTTACCGTTGATTATTTAAAGATAACAAAACATATAATTTTTATTTATATTATATTTAGCGATAATATAAATATAGTATTTATAGTCAACATTTTATATAAGGACATTATATTAAATGCTTTGGCGACATCCTTTGAATAAAATGACACTAACTCAATTGCCTCTAAATATATTTGCCATTGACACGAAATTAAATGTCTCTTTTGTTGTAATTGTACATTCAATTTTTTAAGTATTTTTTTCTGAATGTTTTGAAAGAAAATAATTTAGATAATTTATTTTCGTGCATTTGGATGAACATATATACGTTGCATACACTTAGTTTGTTAAAAATCCGTACAAAAAAACTACAAGGAATTTGTAGCCACATTTTGTGCTCAACTCTCTTGTATGGAGGGGACATGGGTTGGAAGCGCCTACAAATCTTTTTCTAAGAGATAAAGGGCACAAGTTCTTATTTTTATTAGGTGGAAGGGCCCTGTTAGGATTAACACAAAATATCTATTTGCAATTCTAACGATTTAATAACTATCATTATATCAAAAAATGTTTTAGTAATTTATTTCATCAAGACAATAATGTAAATAACAGAACTTTGTTAATCCAAAGACAAATGAATTAGACCCGAACTTGTGCAGAATAGTTAAGTGAATCTAAAATAAAGTGCATTTAAGAGAAAAGGCACGTGATTACACTACTATAAAATTAATTTTATTTAGCGGCAATAAAATATGCATATTTATGAAAAAGTTTAAAGTCTATACTATCATTAGATTCAGAGTCACTATAGATTTTATGTACATTTACAAAGAGTGTTAATTATCTCTAAAAATGCATATTAATTAACGATAATTAAACTATTATCATTAATTAATTATCACTAAAAATTGTACTCAAGGTTATCAATTGATCAATTGGACATCTAAACCAATGATTTCAAGCATTTAATTAACCTTATTACTTTGACTTTATTGTCAAAAGTTCCAGAGTGGCCAAAAAAGTCAAATTAACCAACCATGCTTAGGCAATTGCAGACATATACATGTTATATTGTCTAATTATGCATGACAAGTAGGGCAAACTATATTTATTTTAAGAAGTTAATATAAGGAATTTAAATTGAAGGGTAATATGAATGAGGTATTGAAAACTACGTATGTCGGTTGTAATTTAGTTTAGTTTCTTTATGAAGAGGAAATTAAGTGTTGGAAATAGTTATCATTTAAATTGTTTTACTTTTACTTAAGACTTTTTAAATTTTATCTGCTTAAAAAATTATTATTAGCACTTACCTTGATTTTTGTTACATTTATATAAACTACAAAACATGCAAATTAATTTAGCACCATAAGGCTGCTAGCTTCTAATTAAGATGATACTATATATGATGTCTAGTCAGAGAATTGTGATTGGTGGACACGGATTGCATGCAATATTTTCATGAACTAAATTATTACCAATATAATTGAGCATATAGAGAGATAGATTGATTTTGAGATAAATAGATAAACCAACCACCAACAGATGTGGCGCAGCGAATGATATTGCTTCTTCTCTTAACTACATGTCGTAGATTCCAATTTTGAGTATGAAAAAAATCCTTAATAGGGAGTGTTTCATAACTTCGAATGGGGCCCTTAACTAGATCTTAGATTCCAATTCTGAGTATGAAAAAAAATCCTTAATAGAAGCGTTTCATGACTTCGAATGAGACCTACACTGAGCGGGAAAAAAGAAGATAAACCAATGCTATTGGGGTTGTATGATATTTTCATTTCCAACAAGTTCAACTTGCCAAGTTGTAATAATTAGTTATATTTCCTCAATTTAGTGCTTACACTTTACAGAGAAGAATTGCAGGCTTTTGGAGCTCAGCTTGGCTTCTTTCAACAAATTGAAGCTTCTACGTCAAACATCATTGTTCCACTTATTTGAAGAGATATAAACCTGTGGAGTACAATACACGATAATATTTACAATTCCATTTAATTGAAGAGAGTTTGGTATCACATATATTTGTTTTGGATACAAATATCACGAGTTCAAATCCTATCATTTTTACGTATAGAGTACTAATTAAAGGAGAAACAACTAGGGTTCATGCCTAATAACATGCTATCAATTTGGGTTATGCATATATTAGGCTCATGTATGCAACGTTTAATACTCAATTATGAACATAAAGAACCACATTGGTATATGGTCCCCTTAGTTTCTCTTTGTGTGATACAATTATGAGTACGAGAGTCAAATTAATTAATTCTTATGCCTTTTAATGAAAAATAATGATAACTGGATTTCCATCTGTAGCACTTGCTCTTATGTGAAATATGACAAGAGGCGGGTTACACAAATGATAAATATCCATCATCTCCAATAATTAGATTATAGCTAGCTAGGTTCGAGTCATTAAGAAAGTGAAAAGATGGGAGTATCGGGTGATCAAGAAAAATGCAATATATTTATTTTCTTCTCTTTTTTTTGTTTGTTTTTTTCTAGAGCTTTTGAAAGAAAATGAGGTACTTTATTTTGCGCATTTAAATGTACATACGTAGCAAACTCTTTTATTTGAATCCGTACAAAAACTAGTAATCATTTTATAGTCACTTTAGTCTTTAAGTGCCAAGTGCTTGTCCTTATTAACTATAGATGACAAACATATTTGAACGGAGCTACAGTTTTGGATAAATAAGATTGAGACAAACAAAATTGGCACACATTTGCAGAAAGATTCGTCGATCGATATTATTGTACGTTAATATTGATATACACTCCATTCGTGTTTGGTTTGTAATTTAGAAACTTGCATAACTAATGCATGTATAAGTTAGGTGAGAATCTATATATTAGGTGGAATAAGTAATACAAGAAGATTCTACGTAAAATAATATATAAGTTTCATCGTAAATAATTTATGTGTTACTTATATCTACATAACTCTAACCAGCTACGAAACTATAAAGAATAAGTATGAGAAGCTTTTGAGAAAATAAGAGCAGATGATTGTTCTGCCGTATTTGTTTTGTATTTATAGATTTTGTACATATTGACGATAAGTATAAGAGTACTAAACTAATACCTATTTTAAAGGAAGAGTAATCCTTTGTTACAAAGAGTAAGCTACGACAATTGAATTTAAAATGAACTACTTCATCTGTTTCACAAAGAATGGTTTAGTTTGACTTGGCTCGGAATTTAAGAGAATAAAAAAGATTTTTGAATCTTGTGGTCCTAAATTAAAGTTATGTCAAATGTACAAAATTGCCCTTTAATTTGGTGGCCTTAAACATGCCACGTGAAAAGCTAAAATTAAAATGTTACCAAAAAAGGAAAGAGTATTTTTTTTAAAGAGACTAAAAAAGAAATAAGGTCATTCTTTTTTAAACGGAGGGAGTACAATATTTGAATTCAAATAGGTGATGAGCCCTAATACAAATGACCCTTAGTGAGGAATCTCACTATGAAACTAGTTCAATTTTTTTTAACTTTCACTAGGGAAGTAATTTTCATATTTTCAAGGTACTTGTTTTCTTAGTGTTGATGGTTCCCAAAAATTTTCATAATTGAAATGGGAAAACTTAGAGAACACTTTAGGAAAAGTAGTTTGGTCCGTACAAAACACTACACATGAGAGAATGGTAGCCACAAATTGGATATTCCCACAAAGAAAAAGATATGATCACTAGTTGGATAAAAAGATAGGAGTAGATAGATAGATCGATTGACAACATAATGTTACTACTGGTCATGTGTGTTACTATTTCATTTTCAACTTGTCTAGTTGCATTATATATATTTTTATATTATGTCAAAAAGCAGTATTAATGCTTATCCTATCTTTGGTCTTTACAAATCGAAAAATATATTGCAGGTGTAACGGACTCTTTAGGTCGTTTTGAGTACTAGAGCTTTTTATTGTATAAAAGACTCTTTCAATAGATTTTAAATGAGTATTTTGGTCTATTCGTAATTATAATTATAAAATTAATGAGATAGTTTTAATAATTTATTTAATTAGTGATTAAAGAAAATAACATTAGAATTATTTTTATGATTAGTCAGGTATATTAATTAGGGTTTTAAACAATATGTAGAGAAGAAGGAGAGAACAGAAATGGCGTAGAACAAAGAGAAAGGGCCGACAGCGGCTTCAGGTGAGCAAAATTATTGAACTTTCAATATTGAGATTGTTAGTGATATAAATTTATATAATAATAATAATATTATGGTTAGATATTTATGATGAGAAGGCTGCATGACAACTGGTGAGATAGAAAATATTATTTTGAATTTAGATGATTGTCCTTTTTAATATTTTAAGTTTAATGTCTCTTTGGGAAAGTGAACAATGTTTGATCGGTGGGAGGTTTCATTATTTAATTATTATGTTATTGATTTATGTCAGATTTGTTTTATTATTACAATAATGTTGGTTGTGAAAGGAAATTAGAGGAATTGAGTTGGAAAAGTTAGAAACAGCGTAGTTGAACCTTGAGGGAATAATATAATGGTTTGGATATGAATTGAAGGTGGGCTAATTAGCCGTAAGGTGCTATTAACTGGAAAGAAATTGACAATTGAATCCATGTGGGTTGCTACTGATGTTGTACCAGAGGTTTCAATTTTATCGGATTATAATTTTATTATCGTATTATAAGTCAAGTCTTGATATATTGAGATAAATAATTAAATATTAGGTGTATTGTATTAATTGAATATCCCTAGAGTTATTGATAATGGGAGGAATTAAGACTTACCCTTAGGCTTGAACTTTAAGAAATTGATTATATATTGGGTGAGTTTTTGAGTCTAGGATAGACATAGAGTAATAAGAATGTCTATAGACTCGTTAACTTACAAATTATACATACGTGATAGATTGAGAACGTTCAGAGGCCTTGAGGAAAGGAAAAGTGTTGGAGAAGTAGCTTGCCCGACTTAGGTTCTTCGGTGGAGGTAGGTTATGGTTTATTCTATTTGATAGATAGACTCTTAATAGTAATTGATATGCATTGAATGATATTGTAGAGTTCTCTATGTACTTGATTGTGTGATTCTGTAGCTTGGTTGTGTGGTTTGTGATTGGTCTGAAATCCTGAGACCGTGGAATTTATAATCTTGAACCCTTTCTATCGAAGTGATGCCTTGAATAAAGAAGGCTTGATGAAATATTGTTAATGAATTAAAAAGTGGTGATAATATATAAATGATAAATTAATGATATTATTGTATCGGAGTGTCACGTTCCGACACAGTATAATTGGATCAGAGTGTCACGTTTCAACACAGTATTATTGGATCGGAGTGTCACATTCCGACACGGTAATATTAGATCGGAGTGTCACGTTTCGACACGATATTATTGATCAGAGTGTCACATTCTGACACGGTATAATTGGATCGGAGTGTCACATTCCAACACGGTAATATTAAAGGAACAAGATATTGAATTAACTTAATGTACTCAATCTCAAAAAACTCAATTCCCAAATTAGTTTGGTTTGGAGGCATGAGTCCTCATGTGTGATCTTGATATTGTTGACTGATTACGTACTTACTTTAGTGTTGTTGACACTGGTTCATGCGTTTGTTGATTGCCACCTGCTAAGTGTCATAGTTGATTTTATACTATTATTCATTACATATTAGTTTCTATTTTGGATTGGCCGATGATATCTACTCAATACATGTTGCCCTGTACTGAGCTCTACTTGTGTTTTTCTTTGTTTTCTTTTTGTGGAGTGCAGTGAGTGTATCAGTGACTTTGACTCACCCTCAGCTCTAGCCAGTCTCCAGCACATCAGGTTCTAGGGTGAGCTATTCATTCCAGCTTGTGTTGGATTCTCTTGGTCATGGCATGATGTCCTTAGTTTTCGGACATAAACTATGTTATTCATTTATTTTGGTGTCTTTAATACTCTTAGACTTAGTATTTGAAGACTAGATGTCATTGATGTGATGACTTTCAAATTTTAGGGATAATAAGTGTTAGACTTTAGAGGTTTATTTGATTGATTACTTTAATAAATTTTGAGCTTCCGCACTATTGTTGTTATTCGTAATTGAATTATTGATATATGTTGGGGTTTGGATTCCTTGGTTCGCCCACTTAGGAGGTTAAATGTGGGTGCTACTCACGACTCATTTTGGATCATGACAGTAGGCTTATATGTAATGGTGACCTACAATGTATTGTAGATCGGAAATGTTATACTAATATTTACATTACGAGGAACACAGATGAAAGACCAATATGAAGAAGAAGTTTAATTTAGATCATAAGATTAAACTAACATGTGAAATTGACGAATAATTTAACAAATACAAAAAAGATCGAAGTATTTACATGATAAGCGCGCGTCAACTAGTTATAGAAAAAAAGAACTATTTGTTAGGATGGAAAATAAGTGTTTGTTGTTATTAGGCTGAATGAGACACTCTCTTGAATGGAGCTGTCTATTTCGAATTAATAGATTGCGACGTAAAGAAGAGACTGAAATATTAAAATATTCTTCCAACTTTAAGTTGAGTTTTTTTTTTCTTTTTTGAAAAATAATTTTTTATTAAAGTATTCATATTAAATTGATTGATTATATCTTTATTTCCAACACAATTATTATTCAAATAAAATATTTAGCAAGCAATGAACATTTTGTTAAGGAAATTTATAATCCAAGCATATAGCAAAATCAGGTCTAGATAGATTATACTTGAGTTATGTTAAATATTGTAAAGTTTTAATGATTAACAAATATAAGGAACATATAAAAGAGTCAGTTTTCAAATGTCTCAAATAAGGATCGATAGCATTTATGATAAGCAAACAACTATTGAAGACACAAATCTTAATTACTAATTAACATGCATTCTATGCACAAAGTGGAATTCGTAGAATACAGAAATGACTATTGATCAGCTGGTGCAAAATAGATTCCAGAGAAACTACAATTACGACAATTTGATTAGTCAAGGAATATAAGATTCAAACATAAAATTGTACATGTCCGTCTCATTTTAAATGACACAGTTTGATTTGACATAGAGTTTAAGATTATTTTTTTTTGTGAAACTTGTGATCTAAAATAACCTAAATCGAGAGGAGTTGGATGATTCGTATGGACAAATTGCAACCGGCAGATGTTGGCAAAATGAAGCTTGTATTGAAATAACATACCGATCGACTTTATAAAAATGTATGATTTATTATTTTTGTTAAGAATATAGTAATTAAGTAATGAAAGTAAATTTCTCAAATATTTAATTTTTTTTAGTTGAAAATGCACACTTAAATATGGTAGGGAGCCAAGATTTTCGTCAAAGGTGTTCATACTTTAGGACAAGTAAAAAAAATAAACTTTATTGGTCAGATTATAAAGATTGGGATGTCACTTTTGTTCTCTTAAAAACGAAACTAATTTTTTTTAAAACAAAATGCCTTAGTTCTAGGTCTCAAATCTAGACCCTTGAAATGCCTTAGTTCAAGGCAATTTTTCTTTAGTTTGTCAAGATTGTTCAACAATTACTATATATCCAAAAATATCGATATTTAACATATATACTGGCAAAAAATTTCTGATCATCTGACCACCCATGCTAAGGTACTGTAGCTCCGCCCGTTATACTAGAATAGATAAAGAATTCAATTTGAGTCTTTCCCCTATTATTGTCAAAATAATTTTGAGGAATTTACGTAAACAACGCAACTTTTCTGCTGATTTATTATACATAAGGATACTTTTAATAATTAAGATGTGTGACCATAAATTTGAATATGTTATATTTCAAACACTGTCATCTTAAAATTCGTGTTGTATCTAAAATACAATATTTTCGTTATCACACAATTTTATTGTATATGTTCATACATCAGTATCAGCAACTTTTCATTTTATTAAATGAAATCATTTTAAATTAAGTCGCTCTTTATTAAATATAGCTATAAGTTGACCGATAAAAAAGAATTAAGCTTATACCAAAAAGCATATAGAAAATATAATTATATACAACTATACAAATCTAATTTAACGCAATTCAACGTCCAAAGTAATATGAACTTGAGTGAAAAATTCTTTGAATTTATGATACCACACATTCTTGTCCACAACTTTACAAACAAAATATCAACAAGTTGCACCTTCACTTTAGATGAAAATAATCATCACATTATAGGCAGAGACGGATCCAAGATTAAGAGTTTGGGGGTTCTAAATCAATTTGTTCGGGGATTCACAAGTTAATATACATAAAAAATAATGTTAATTTTCTAATACAAATATAAAGTCTACGAAAAAGCTAGTGGATTCGTCCGAATCCATGAACCCCACCTAGCTCCATCTCTGATTATAGGTGTAATGTAAAAACTTTAGTAGTTGAAATTGGTGATTAAACAAATAAAAATAATTTATATTGGAGCTGTAAAGAGGTTTCATATATTCTTTTCTTTTACTTTCTTTCTTTCCCTAAGCACAGAATTTCAACCAATTTATATACACATTTCACGTGGTTTAATACTTTAATTCATATTTTGTTAGTGGAACGTGACATTTTGTGTGTGAATTAAGTAAATTAACCGTATTCCTCAAGGTGTAAATAAATATATATTCCGATTTTCTTATACTTTTAAGGTGATCCTGAATTTACTGAATTTTTTTAAAAAGTAAATACATAAACAGAAGAAGAATTGTATTTAGCATGCAACAAATGAACTCCAAGTTTCAACCATTCGTTAGGATGGCAAATTCGTGTTTGTTGTTATTAGGCTGAATGAGACACTCTCTTGAATGGAGCTGTCTATTTCGAATTAATAGATTGCGACGTAAAGAAGAGACTGCAATATTAAAATATCCTCTTAATTAAAGTTGGTGGAATTTCAGTTGTTCATTTTCAACCATCTTGACATAAATTTCTTCCAACTTTAAGTTGAGTTTTTTTTTATTTTTTGAAAAATAATTTTTTATTAAAGTATTCATATTAAATTGATTGATTATATTTTTATTTCCAACACAATTATTATTCAAATAAAATATTTAGCAAGCAATGAACATTTTGTTAAGGAAATTTATAATCCAAACATATAGCAAAATCAGGTCTAGATAGATTATACTTGAGTTATGTTAAATATTGTAAAGTTTTAATGATTAACAAATATAACAAACATATACAAGAATCAGTTTTCAAATATGTCTCAAATAAGGATCGATAGTATTTATGATAAACAAACAACTATTGAAGAAACAAATCTTAATTACTAATTTACATGTATTCTACGCACAAAGTGAAATACGTAGTATACATAAATGACTATTATCAGCTGATGCAAAATAGATTCCAGAGAAATTATAATTACGACAATTTGATTAGTCAATTAAGGAATATAAGATTCAAACATAAAATTGTACATGTCTGTCTCATTTTAAATGACACAGTTTGATTTGATATAGAGTTTAAGAATTTTTTTTTGTGAAATTTGTGATCTAAAATAACCTAAATCGAGAGGAGTTGGATGATTCGTATGGACAAATTGCAACCGGCAGATCTGAAGTTAATGAAGATAAGAACTAGAGAAATAGTAGAAGAAGAATAAGAAGAAATAGACGAGGAAGAAGAAGAAGAATCAATCTGTTATAGAAGCTTATATCTGAGAGTTATAAGATCGCTCACAATTCTCTTATTGATTCATTGAAACAAATGAGTACAAGAGTGATTATATATATATACAACACTTCTGGAACTTAGTTAGTTAGAGCTCCTAACTAACTTTTGGATAGGTAGTTATATAACCGACTAACTAACTTATACACTTCCTATTTTGAATATTGAAGTAACTAATTTTGCTCACTAATCTTAGCACTCCCCCTCAAGCTTGGAAGTGAAAATATGTTCTGAACTCCAAGCTTAGAACTGAGCAATTGATGTTGAATTTTAGTCAGCCCTTTTGTAAGCATATCAGCTGGTTGATCATGTGTAGGAGTGTACTTGGTACATATTATTCCTTGTACAATTTTTTCCCTTATGAAGTGACAGTCTATCTCAATGTGTTTTGTCCTCTCATGATACACAGGATTAGCTGCTAACAAGATGGTTGCTTTACTATCTGTGCATACTTCTACAGGTTTATGCATTTCAATCCCTAAGTCTTTTAACAGCCCCAGCATCCAAATGATTTCTGTTACAGTTGTAGCTATACTCTTGTACTCAGCTTCTGCTGAGCTTCTAGAAACAATAGATTGTTTCTTAGACTTCCATGAACCACTGAGTTACCAAACTTGATAAAAATACCCTGTTACAGACTTCCTTGTAAGAGGACAAGATGCCCAATCAGCATCACAAAAAGCTGTGGGATTGGTATCTTGAATGCTGGATAATAATATCCCTTGACCTGGCTGACCTTTTATCTATCTAACAATCCTTAAAGCTGCTTCCATATGAGTCTTTTTAGGTTATTGTAAGAATTGACTCAAAGTTTGCACTCCAAATGCAATATTAGGCCTTATCATAGTGAGGTATAGTAGCTTTCTTATCAGTCTCTGATATAGGCTTTGATCAGTTGGAGGATATTCTTGTACATTCTCTGAATTGAAGTGATCATCATATTGTCTTGAGCTTAGCTTGTTGTTATTGTCAATAGGACTTACTGCTGATTTTGCATTTTCCAGTCCTGTTTTAGAAATGAGTTCTAATGCATACTTCCTCTGATGCATCAGTATACCCTTACTTGATCTGGCAAACTCAATCCCCAGCAAAAACCTTAACTCTCCTAAGTCCTTCATCTTGAAGGTTTGATTCAGTTTAGCTTTTGTTTCTCCAATGAGCTGAACACTACTTCCTATAATTAGCATATCATTCACATATATGAGAACAAACACTGAACCTGTTGATGTTTGCTTGATAAACAAAGAGTGATCATTTTCACTCTGCTTGAACCCAAACCTTAACAATGCCTCAGACAACTTTGCATTCCACTGTCTGGGAGCCTGTTTCAATCCATAGAGGGATTTAGTGAGTCTACACACTTTATTCTCCCCCTAACTCTCAAATCCCTGAGGTAATTGCATATAGATTTCATCAGGTAAATCTCCTTGAAGAAATGCATTAAATACATCCATTTGATGTATTTGCCAGTGTTGTTGTGCAACAATAGCCAAGACAGTCCTAACAGTCTTCATCTTTACAACAGGACTGAAGGTTTCTTGATAATTTATACCTTCTTTTTGGCTGTACCCCTTTGCCACCAACCTTGCCTTGAACCTTTCAACCTCTCCATTAGATTTGTACTTAACTTTGAATATCCATCTGCAACCTATAGGTGTTTTTCCATCAGGAAGCTCAACTACTTCCCAAGTATGATTATCTTGCAGTGCCTTTGTCTCAGCATTTATTGCTTCAGTCCACTTAGGATCAGATGTTGCCTCCTTGTAAGACTGTGGTTCTGTCACACTTGACATCTTTGCTAGATATGCCTGATAGGTAGGATTAATATTGTTGTATGACACATACTTATCCAAATTGTAAGGTCCTTCATGGATGTTTAGTGACACAAAATCTTTTAACCATAATGGAGGTTTGCTTTTTCTTCCTGATTTCCTCACTTCAGTTTGAGATATCTGTTCTGCTTGTATATCCTCATATACATTTGTTTGTTGTAGGTTGGTAGAAGTCTCCATCTCAGCATTTTTAACTTGTTCTTGAGGCAGTAACTCAGCTTGAGAATTATGTTGTGCATGTGTTGCTATTGACACTTCTTTTAGAACATCCACTTCATGATTTATACCAGTGTATGTAAAAATATGAACTGAATCCTTGGATTTTAGTTTGAATGGAAAAACATCTTCCTGAAACACTACATCCCTGTTGACAGAAAACACATTATTAGCTAGATTCACCTCAACTGTCCACTTCCTGCATCACTTACATTTGACCTCACTCCATCATCAGACCTTGACCTCAACCCATCCTCAGATTCACCAGTTACATTATATGCAGAACCACTTACTCCCTTCTTTTTTAACTTAAAATCCTGTGGATATCCAATGATCTTGTAACAATTTTTCCTTGTATGTCCTTTAATTTTGCAGAAATCACACACAAGATTATATCCCTTCTTGAACCTATTTTGAGTTCCACTTGTCCTCGAGTACATAACAACATCAAAAGACCCTTGTAGACTCATTTGGACCGGTACCCAACACTCCTGCATTAGCTACAACAGATCTCTGACTTTCATCACTTAAGATCATAGAATAAGCTTGATTAACACTAGGTACTAGTTTCAGCATCAGAATTTGACTTCTTGCTTGAAGATATGAGTCATTTAATCCCATGAGAAACTGAAACAACTTCAAATTTTGATGATGCACACTATATTCCTTTGACCCCTCACAAGAACATCCTAGGATTGGAACTAGAGCTTCAAACTCTTCCCACAGTCCTTTGAGTTTAAAATAGTACACAAAAACAGAACTGGTGCCTTGACTTAAGGTGGCAATTTATTTATGAAGATTAAATGTTCTTGATCCATTCACCTTGTTGAATCTTTCAAACAAGTCATCCCATACAACTTTAGCACTTGAAGCATACATTATGCCTCCTAACAAGCTTTTTGAAACATAATTCATGATCCAAGACAGAACTATGACATTGACTCTTTCCCAATTGCCCTCTAGCCCTGGAAACATTTCCTTTTCACAAGATCCATCAACTATTCCCAGTTTGTTTCTTCCTAGCAACGCAATCTTCATTGATCTAAACCAAACTGAATAATTTTCCACTCCAGTTAACTGAAACGAAATTATTTGTATCCCACTTACATCAGAAGAGTGCAAGAACATGGGTGATCGTGATCAATCACATCTACAGCTCCTCCAGTGGTACTAGTGGCCTAACCTTGAGAATCAGCAGAATTTGGTGCCATTTCTTGAACCAACTTCGAACCTTCGAATTTGTATTTATGTCAATCGAGAAAAATTTGCGGAATTCCAGAATCAAGCAATGAATCTCTTGCTTGAAAGCTCTGATACCATGAAGTTAATGAAGATTAGAACTAGAGAAATAGTAGAAGAAGAATTAGAAGAAATAGACGAGGAAGAAGAAGAAGAATCAATCTGTTATATAAGCTTATATCTGAGAGTTATAAGATCTCTCACAATTCTCTTATTGATCCATTGAAACAAATGAGTACAAGAGTGATTATATATATACAACACTTCTGGAACTTAGTTAGTTAGAGCTCCTAACTAACTTTTGGATAGGTAGTTATATAACCGACTAACTAACTTATACACTTCCTATTTTGAATATTGAACTAACTAATTTCGCTCACTAATCTTAACAAGATCAAATGAAGCTTGTATTGAAATAACATACCGATCAACTTTATAAAAATTTATGATTTATTATTTTTGTTAAGAATATAGGGAGCATTAAAAAAATTAAAATGATTTATTATTTTTGATAAGAATATAGTAATTAAGTAAATGAAAGTAAATTTCTCAAATACTTTAATTTTTTTTCCGTTGAAAATGCACACTTAAATATAGTAGGGAGCCAAGATTTTCGTCAAGGGTGTTCATACTTTAGGACAAGCAAAAAAAATAAACATTATTGGTCAGATTATAAAGATTGAAATGTCACTTTTGTTCTCTTAAAATCAAAACTATTTTAAAAAAAAACAAAATGCCTTAGTTCTAGGCTCAAATCTAGACCCTTGAGGAACTTTGTACGACCTTAACCATTAGGCAATTTTTCTTTAGTTTGTCAAGATTGTTCAACAATTACTATATATCCAAAAATATCGATATTTAACATATATACTAGCAAAAATTTTGTGATCATCTGACCACCCATGCTAAGGTATTGTAGCTCCGCCCGTGATACTAGAATAGATAAAGAATTCAATTCGAGTCTTTCCCCTATTATTGTAAAAATAATTTTGAGGAATTTACGTAAACAACGCAACTTTTCTGCTGATTTATTATACATAAGGATACTTTTAATAATTAAGATGTGTGACCATAAATTTGAATATGTTATATTTCAAGCACTGTCATCTTAAAATTCGTATTGTATCTAAAATACAATATTTTCGTTATCACACAATTTCATTGTATATGTTCGTACATCAGTATCAACAATTTTTCATTTTATTAAATGAAATCATTTTAAATCAAGTCGCTCTTTATTAGATATAGCTATAATTTGACCGATAAAAAAGAATTAAGCTTATACCAAAAAGCATATAGAAAATATAATTATATACAACTATACAAATCTAATTTAACGCAATTCAAATTCGACGTCCAAAGTAATATGAACTTGAGTGAAAAATTCTTTGAATTTATGATACCACACATTCTTGTCCACAACTTTACAAACAAAATATCTACAAGGTGCACCTTCACTTTAGAAGAAAATAATCATCACATTATAGGCAAAGGTGGAGCCAAGATCAAGATTTTGAGGATTCTAAATCAATTTGTTCGGGAGTTCACAGGTTAATATACATAAAAAAAAAATGTTAATTTTCTAATACAAATATAAAGTTTAAGAAAAAGCTAGTGGGTTCGTCCGAACCCATAAACCTCCACCTAGCTCCGCCTCTGATTATAGGTGTAATGTAAAAACTTTAGTAGTTGAAATTGGTGATTAAACAAATAAAAATAATTTATATTGGAGCTGTAAAGAGGTTTCATATATTCTTTTCTTTTACTTTCTTTCTTTCCTTAAGCATAGAATTTCAACCAATTTATATACACATTTCACGTGGTTTAATACTTTAATTCATATTTTGTTAGTGGAACGTGATATTTTGTGTGTGAATTAAGTAAATTAACCTTATTCCTCAAGGTATAAGTAAATATATATTCGATTTTCTTATACTTTTAAGGTGATCCTGAATTTACTGAATTTTTTTAAAAAGTAAATACATAAACAGAAGAAGAATTGTATTTAGCATGCAACAAATGAACTCCATGTTTTATTTTTTGTAAAAGACAAAATAGCCAATGTTAGTAAGCATTATTATTGAAAATTATAGTCTATTTGATCAAACTTTTAAAATAACTTATTTAAAAGCGTTTTTTTCAAAAATATACTTTTGGTGGGAGATAGTTGGTAATTGGCCAATTAATAAATTTTAAAACAACTCTAAACAACAATTACTGTTTGGACAAGTTTTTTAAAAGTGTTTCTAAATTTGTTTGTTTTTCAAAGAACTTTTTTGGTAAAAAAATAATTTCTTAACTTCTGAAAATAGTTTATGTTACTCTCCAGTTGTTTTCGGTCAAAAGTTTAGTTAAACACCTCTTTTTTGAAAATAATAATAATAAGTACTTTTTGAAGGAAAAAAAACAGTTAGAAATTTAATTAAATTAATCGAATTGATGACATATTTGGAAAAAATTCCTCCGTTATTTAGTATGCAACAACCACCTGAAAATAATAATAATAATAAGTACTTTTTGAAGGAAAAAAAAAAACATGTTTAACTGTTAGAAATTTAATTAATTAATTGAATTGATGACATATTTGGAAAAAATTACTCCGTTATTTAGTATGCAACAACCACCATGTTACTCTCTCTAATATGTATATTAAGTGAACGGTTGAGACTTTTCTTTTTTCATATATATATCATTCATTTATAAGGTTCTTAATTAATTTACATTTTTTAGTAGACTAATTTGAAAATAATCAAAAGGATAATAGTAACAAATAGTCTTTAATTTATGTTCTATTATTCCTCAATGTTTTTCTTTAAAAATATGTCTTGCACAAATAATCTACGTAATATAAACTAGAGAGAATAATTTATTCATTTTAAAATATGACATATCCTAACAGTTCACTTAATATAGACCAGGGGAGTAATTTTTTAGGGAAAAAAACATAGCTTAACGATAGTTACGAAGTTAGTTTGAAAAGGCAAAAGTGCAGCAAATTAGATGGGATTATAAAAGGTTCATTTGTCTTCATATTAATTGATAGTCTAGTTTAAAAGTTAAGATAAAGGATTAATTAAAATGTTATAACAATGTAACTTTAACATCATTTGTCACTTTTCACATGCTGATTATCTTTTATATATCCATTTTTTTCTTTCCACTTCATCATTCAAATTCACTTTTAACTTTTCATATTTCAAATTTTGTATCATTTAAAATTCAGAATATTTGGTGGATTGGGATATTTCCATGAACAAAATTACAACAATTGAATATAATTAAAGATGCATCGAGTAACTAACCAATATCAATATAATGTTACTGGGGTTGTGTGCTATTTTCATTTCCAACACATTCAACTTGCCAAGTTGCAATATTTTTTTCCTTTTCAAAAAAAGATAAAATATTTTAAAAGTAATTAGTATAATAATTAATGATCTATCGTCTCTCTTTAGTCTTTACACTTTTTTTCGTCACAAAAGATTAAACATCATTGGCCTCTTTCTTTGATGGACGTATTTAATTGATGTTTAATACTCTCTCCATTTCTATTTATATGTCATCTCATTTAAGATTTCATGTCACTTAAGAAACTAAGTAAATTTACCATATACCTTTATTTAATGTTCTGTTGAAATCAAGTTTTCAATAAATGAATATAAATTAATTTATTTTGATTAACTAATTTGACCAATGAACATGAATTAATTATTTAGTTTTTTTATATTGGCAAATCCATACTTTCAAGACTAGTAACTCTCAAAGGTAAAATAAGAAGAATAATGTTATTTATGTATTGATTTTGTAAAATGACAAGTATTAAGGAACATCTATTTTTAATAAGTACGACATGACCGTCGGAGAGAGTATGAACAAGAATTCGTTGTATCTTAATTAAGAAGCGTATTAATTTAATAGATGTTTAATATGAACAAGAATTCATTTTTTGTGGAAGTTTAATTAGTATGAACAAAATTCATTTTATCACGACCTGTGGGTTATAATTTTTAACCAAAAGAAAGAATTTTTTTTAAAATAAATAAATAAAAAATGAATATAAATGTCATATATTTTTTTGGCTTGTTTTCTAGCTTTTACACTACAAAGAGAGTGAGATCACGATTCATACTACTTGGCATTGTAGGGAGCGAAACAAGACCTTAATTATAACGTAAATATTAAACTAACAAAACGTAAATACTTTAACGGAGCTTTGAGGTGGTAGCTCTAATATTTATCTTTTTGTATTTATTTTCCACTTGGTATCTGGTACCCACATTGGAGCCCGACTAATATTTATCGTTTATTTGAACGTACATACGTAATCTGTACAAGGCATTTATAGCCACTTTATGTGCTCAACTTTCAATTTAGCATTGGCGGAGCTAGGTGGGGGTTCGTAGGTTCGGACGAATCCAGTGCTTTTTCGTAGACCTTGTATTTTTACTAGAAAATTAATTATATATTAATCTGTGAACCCCTAACAATATTGATGGATGATTCTGAAGAAAATTTAGAACACACAAACTCTTAATTTTGATTCCGCCTCTATTCAATTGTATGGAGAATGCCAGTTTTAGATTGAGACAAAATGTATAGTCAGAAATATTGCAGAACCATATATTGCCTACCTTAAAGTTGGTTGGTACAGAGTACACCCATTTCTATTTTTCATTTTCAACCATGCATGTGTTTAATAACCTATTCTTTCTTTTATTCCCCTTATTTTTAGTATATCTAAGGTTGCCTTTTTAAGTAGATATAAAGGGTTTTTTTATTATTATTATTATTATTATTATTATTATTATTATTATTAGGATGAGGTAAAAAAAAAAAGGTTATCCCAATAAATTGAAATATCTCATTGTATATATGAAATAGCTTAAAGGAAGAAAAAAAAATGTATCCCAATAAATTGATATATCTCATTGTATATATGAAATAACTTATATTCCTTTATCGTAATATAAATAATAGGATAAATAATTTTCAAATTAGCTAATACGTCTGATTAAATGTAAAATAAATGTAATATATCCTAATATTATTAATTTTTATTTCTCGTACCAAAGAACTCTTGAGGATTGTATTTTTGTGTGGAGATATATATGTTACTGACGCATACACTCTATTTCTTGAAGGAATTATTGGATGTGCTCATCCATATAGTGAGATTATCACTACTAATGGTAGAATCAAAATTTAAAATTTATAAATTGTTAATGCATTGAATTTAGTATTATTTAAATTTTATAATTTTGGGATGCAACGGAACATGTGTGAGATTAGTTGAAATTTTGCTATATATATATATATATATATATAAAATATATTTTTTATCTATTCACCAAACGACATATAAATAAAAATTTGTCAAGGCAACAAGATCTTTAATCGAAGACCTAATGGCGGTGAAATGAAAGATTCTGAAGGCAAATGGGTAGTAGCAATAAAATTCCTTAATTTGATAATGGAATTTGAAATCGGTAGACATTTGTGTGTGAATTAAGTAAAATCTTATTCCTAATTAACAACGCATTGGCGGCAAAAAAAATCTGATTTTTGACTTTTTAAAGGTGACAATAGAATTATTTGTCTATATATACATAAGTACATCTGACAAATTCAGGAATCTACAAAAAAGAATTAATATTTTATTAATCCTAATTACAATGTTTTAAGCAAAAGACAAAGGCTAAAGATGATTACTAAAAGAGAATTTGAAAAGGCCAGCCAATAATTTGGGGTTTATGAAATGTTAATTTGTCTTTACCTTCTTGATTTCTAGTTTCAAAGGTACAATGACAATTAATTAGGATTATTAAAACGAAGGTAATCACTCATCTTCACGTGATTACTCACATGATTAAGCGTTGACTTTACTCAATTACTGCAACATAATTTGTCACCTTTTTACATGGACGTTATCAATTAATTATCCAAATTCTTGTTTCTTTTCTTTCCATTTTTTAACATTCCAAATTCACCTACCACCCTAGCTCTAACGTTGAAAGAAGTATAGTTTTACTCACTTATATCAAGTCAACTATAAAATAAAACTATTTATATATAAATGTCCATAAAAGGTTACCATGTTAAAATATATTGAAATTCATACATTATTGTATAAGTATGTGTTAAATCCAAGTTAATAAAAGACTAATTCTTAGGACTCGTTTGATAGCTATAAGAATAGTATTGAATAAAATATAGTAATAATGGTGAGATTAATAATATTGAGATTATTTTTTATCGATCATTTGATTTGTCGTATTAAATGAATAGAATGTACCAACTAGCATACGAATAAATAATAATACTGAAAAAGGTATATCATAATATGAATAATATCTTGTAGTGTTAATATTATAGTTCATTATATATAAGAATAGTACTGAATATAATGTGTAACTAATATAGATTAAAAATGCTAGCAAACAAATAATTAAATAATATCAAAGCTAATACATTATTATATATGCATTATTTTCTCTAATATCCCTATAAAACACTACCTACATAACTCACTACATAGATTTAAGAAATACATGATAATATGCATGGTGTCTCATCTCACGATATAAACTTTTTTAGAAAACAAGAATAATCAACATTCGACCTTCTAAAGCAAGATTAAAGTATCCTCCTAAATAAACATTGAAATCAAAATTGATAGTACGTAGATGATTAATTAAAGTAGTCAAACATTGGATAAATGTAGGAAAATACTACACTATTGACTATATACAAACATTTCAAGGTTTAAAAGCCTTGAACATTCGCCCTAGTAAATTTCTTGACTATTTCTAAGTAGTCAAGTTGGAAAAAATGCATAAAATAACAGGACCAAATTCCAAATAAAATTTCAAACAATTATAAAAATAAAAAATAAAAAACTTGTTAGTACATAAAATCTATTTTCTAAAATTCTAAATTGAGAAAAAAAAATACAAATATCACGATAACACAATTTGCCACACTTTAATTTCTCCGTCAAAGCTTCCACTAAACAACTTAACACCACTATTAGCTCCACCGCTTTCCGCAGCCACTGCCGGCGCCGCCACCAATGACCTCACCGGTGTCCGATGTCCATCAAGTACCGTTAAACAACAGAACTGTCCCTGATTCCCACGTGTCCAAATCCTCACCGTTCGATCCGCCGATCCACTAAACAACAAATCAGAAACGTTGATCAAACACAGTATCGCCTTCGTATGACCTCTCAATGCACCAGTAACCACCATGTAATTCGCACTGTCTTCTCTTTCCCACACCAAAATCGACCGGTCACAGGCGCCGGAAAATAACACAGACTCATCGGAGCTTAACGCCAATGCATTCACCGCCGATTTATGCTTCTCCAAAGTCGCAATTAACCCGATTTTACCTTTCTTCTCTGCATACGGTTTCCCCCAAACCCGAATCCGTTTATCAGCCGAACCTGTAAAAATTGTTCCGTCCTTCCCTACTACAACAGCGTTAATCGCATCATCATGAGCTTTAATCGATTCAATACACCGTAATTTCGAACCTCCCCAAATTTTCAAACACCGATCCCACGAAACAGAGCACATCAAATTCTCATTCACAGCTAACCCAGAAACAGCATCATGATGTTCGATCCACATTTTTTTCTTGTGTCTTCTCACATTTGTATAACTACTCGGAAACACAAATCGGCGTAATCGGTCCTCAAGCGTCGGGAGAGTTGCGATTAGGTTATGCTGCTTCATGGGTGTTAATTTCCATACCCGGATTTTACAATCCTGATGGGCAGTGAAGATTTTACCGTCGAGGAAAGTAACAGATTTTGCAAAACCAGAAGATGGGTCTTTGTTATTGAAAGTATCGATAAGTGTGAAATTTGTGAGTTCGAAAACGTTGATTTCATTTGAGGAAGCTGCATATAACAGATTGTTATGCATAGCAAGAAAAGTGACATGAGCATTTCTGGGATTCAGAGAATTTAAGCAACGAGCGGAGATAGCGAGGTTTAAAGTTCCAGGAGAGAGATTTTGGAGAGAAGGAACAGAAGGTAAAGTTAAAAGGGAGAGATTGCTTTGAAAACTGCTGAGAGAATTTGTTCCTTGAGAAAATAATGATGGTGAAGTAGTACTACTGGGTAAATCGGAGAAGTTACTTGCATCATCGGTAAACACCCCTTTTGGTGGCGGAACAGGGTGGTCTGCGGTGGTGTTGACGGAGGAAGAAGATGAAATCCATGATCCGAATTTCATGCTGCCGGCGGGATATTCAAAAGAATATGGGTTTTTTTTGTGTTTTAGAAAAGAGGGAAGGAATATATAAAGAGTCTTGACTTGGACTTAAGGGGAGCTGTGGCTGAGTTGTCTTTTTTTCTTTTTTCCTTTTTCTTTTTTGGCAAGTTGCCCATTCTACCCCACATTCTTGTTCAAAAAATAATAATCATGATTTAAAATTTTAACAAGTTGCAAATTGTAAATTTTATTAATAAGTTGAATTTATTGTTAATCTATTCTAATTTTTAGTTCATGAATTGAACATGGTAATCATAGACATTTTTAAAAAACTTTTTTCAAGAAGTTGCTCATATGTTTATAACATTATGTCAACTCCACATAATTATTATTTTTTCGTTTATAATTACGCAACAATGTAGTTTAGTTTCATTTTTGCTCGAATTGACAAAGCCAACCTAAAGATATTCTTAATGGGTTGTGAATTCAGTGTCCTAAAAGACGGCACATAATGTGAGACATTAATATTTTTAATGTGTTGTGAATTCAGTGTTTCTAAAAGACAGGTGCGTAAGTCGAGATAAGTAATAGCACGGGGTAAGACGTAAGCCTCAAGGAATGGAGCGTTAGTTGTGTTTAAGACGGACAATCAGACGCTTAAGGGATAAGTCTTACATAACTAAGTCCCACATGTGTGCTTCAAGGTGTTTTACCAGTGCCCTATCCCAAAACGGCCTTTTATAATACTACTTGTTGTGATACTATTATTCATTTTGGATCAAGTAGTAAAAAATTTCAAAACTACTTCATATTATTATCATCAAGTGTATTTAGAAATTTATTGTATATTTTTCATATTATTTGAATATTTATAACCATCAAAGCATCTCGATTCGAATATACTTATAGTCACCAAACAACAAAACCTAGATAGTTCTTCTTATGTGTACGTCTTCAAACTACGAGTAACGACAATAAAGCAGTCTATTCCACGCGCATCATCACTCCCAAGCTTGTTCTTTAGCTCTTCACATGATCCGAGCTTCTATCCATTGTCTTCATATTCATCGTGACGAACAATCGGTCTAATACTAGTTTGTTTAAGGCTAATTTCAACACTAATCATCTACAAGGCTGTCGTTAATTATGAAAATAACCAACATTTGTAATATATTCAAAATTTGTAATTATCATCATTTTAGCAAATATATATCTTGTGTGTTTTGCCTCCTTCGTATTTTCTTTAAAGTGATTACATTTTAAATACTTTGTAAACGTTGATTAATTTTGAACAACCCTAAGAATAAGTAGATGATGTCATTTCTAGGTTTGTTTCAAAAGCCATCCAAAAGATGGGTTTGATAATGTCGTGGACATTGAAATTTTGTGGCACTCTACAAGATGTGTTTAATTCGAGTTGAAACTCTACAAAAAGTATTCGATTTCAGCTTGGAAGCTACTCTAACCGTAAATTCTAGTTTATGCCTGTATAACAAGTATTATATTTCCTTAAAGAGGCATCTCGAATAACATGGAAATGGATCAGAGAGAAAATACAATTAGAAGAGTTAACAAGAGTAGAATGCTGCATTTTCACGATATAATAAACGGCAAAGGGTCAAATATACCCCTGTACTATAGGAAATAGTTTAAATATACCTCTAGTTATACTTTCGGGCTAAATATACCCCTCCCGTTATACTTTCGGGCTAAATATACCCTTATGACTAACAGAGGACACATGGACAACTAAAATATCCGCCCCACCCCAATAATTTAACCCGGCCCAATTATAACATTGACCCACCCACGTCCTCTTATCAATGAACTCTAGGAAAGGATGGCTACAGAGCAACCTTTTGTCGAATTCCAGCTTGTAGGCTGATACAAATCAGTTTTTCGAAGAATGTAAATCCAGATATCTAAATGAAAAAGTGATCCCAACTTATTGTGCATTGTCCTTCTCCACATATTTTTGAATTGCATTCATTTTCCAGCTAAGCATGCAAACCCACGCACAAATTCACATATAGGAGTAACACAGTAGTATCTTGAGATCCAAAGGATAAAATAGGATATGAAAAGGGAAAGTGACAAGTGCAGTGCAGTAACATATTTGAGGGAATATGGTTTTAACCTAAGAGATTTCTGGTTGATCTATCATTTTATTTCTTCTTGCTCAAGATCGTCGTCGATAGTAGCTGTGAGGAGATAAAATATAAATTGGATGGGTCAACATTATAATTAGGCCGGGTTAAATTATTGGGGTGGGGCGGATCATATTTGAATTTGATTTATTTCAAATCGAATATTTCATTTAATCTTAGTTGTCCATGTGTCCTCTGTTAGTCATAAGGGTATATTTAACTCGAAAGTATAATGGAAGGGATATATTTAGCCCAAAAATATAACTAAAAGTATATTTAAACTATTTCCTATAGTACAGAGGTATATTTGACCATTTATAAATACAGTGAGCGTAGGAAAACCTCATGGTTTTTGTTTGATATTATACGCGAACTGACAAGCTGTATTAGTTGACAATGACATAAATATAAAATATATAAAATAATATATTGAACGCTAAATAGAAGATATACAATATAATAAATATAAAAAGAGAAAGTTTAAGTTAGTGCAAGTGGACAATTAGTCGAAGCTGCTTAGAATTGAACGTCAACAGCTTATACGAAGATTCAAACCATTCTTCCTTTGTTGTACTTTCAACTTTGGAATATTTGGTGGAACCAAAAAGGAAAAGAACATCTATTTGTTTGATCACTATTCCAATTTCCAATCATCTTTATAATAACAGATTTTAAATACATGTAACTATAATTATGCAAATTGATATAAGTTAAGTATCTCTATATAGAGAGAGAAAATTGTATAAAATAGCAAACTATTAATTTAAATTAAATGTTATAACCATAATTTCATTTAATTTTAATCCATAGCAAACAGTTTGCCACTCGGCTCTCTCCCCATAAATCTCGCTCGCCACTCTCTCTCGCTTTTCTCACTTTATGCAAACACAAATGCATAAATTGTGTTTGTGTTTGTATAATGCGAGGGAAACTGTATATACACATACAAATACATATCTCTTTGTCCTATACACTTAAAATTATACAATATAAATCTTCCCCTGCCCAGTTTTCTTTTGCCTTCTCTCCTTCTCGCTTTATACAAACAGAGATTATACAAAATATAATGTATAATTTGTGTTTGTATAAAGCGAGAGAGATTTGTATACAAATCTATCTGTATACAAAAATACAGTTAGATATACATATACAAATTTATATTTAAATACATATAATACACCTATACATATACGATTGAAAATCACAACAAAAAAACATATACTTATACAACTTACAAATGTACACAAAAATACAGTTATATATCCATATACAAATTTTTATGTATAAATATACCTAAATATACAAATGCAGATTTTTATGTATAAATATACCAAAATATACAGATTAATAGCCATAGCAAACATAAAATTTGTTATGGAGCGCAATTACACAAACTATAGCTATAACATACAAATATGATTTTTATGTTTGCTAAACCTAAAATTTACACATATATATAATATACTTATTTGATTGCATTTGTGTAGAATTTTTGGTTATTGTTAAATTTGACTCATTGGGTTGTTTTGTATAAACTGAGCTAAAATAAGTTCAAACAATTTGTCCGGACCCAAAAAAAGACAAGCCCAATACAAATAAAGCAACAAAAAGGAAAGGAAAAACAATCAAACTAAATATACATCCATAGCATATTTACTAATTCTCTCGATAGTTTGAGATAATTACACATTGTCTTACTGATTAATAATTTCATACCAAATTTCAAGTCATATACACCTAGGTATATGTGTTTTACTACCATACACACTCAAATAGGGAGAGAGGCGAGCAAGAGAGGAGAGTGGAGTGTGAGATGAGAGGGAGGTGAGCGAGAGAGTTAGATACATGCGAATCCACTTGGATATAGTGTATATAGGACAAGTTACACCTAATTTTGACCCATGTATTTGCACGCATATGGAGATACATGTATCTCATATTCAAAATATAGTAAGATTCATAATATTACAAACTAGTGTGAATCTAAGTAATTAGCTCCTAAACTAGTGGGATTTTTGTAAGTTACCCAAAAGAAAAAGCAAAGACTCTAGGAATTCAATTATTCATGTCGATGTAGTTTTGACATCCCAAAACTTTGGCAGATTGTTTAACTGTAACGACCTATTCTGTCGTTACTAAAAATATATGTCGTAAAGGTATATGAATCTTATTCGTCATAGGGTTAGGATCAATTCCTTGGTATGTGAGTGCATTAGTTATGAATAAGGTCGTACAATGTCCCTATCACAAAGTTAGTTGAAAGTACTCTTACTGATTTAGTTTTGAGATTTATTTTAAACCAAGGTTAACTTAAAACGATCATATAGCTCAATCTAAAATGAATTAGGTGGCATATAACCTATAAAATCAATGTTCTATGAATCTTCTTTCCAACACCACCAAGTTTGCGTCATTTCGAGTTCAAAATAAGAAGTTATGACTGGTTTACCAGAGACTGACCGTACTAAAAAGCTGAGGTAGCCATAGCGAGGATCAGGGCGCTCTAGCAAGCCTCTATAGCAGGCTCAGGGTTGTACGAAACTAAAAGCTATTTTCAGCCCTAAAACATTATTTTTCTCCCAAACTCATCCAAGGTCATGCTAGGGCAATGTTGGGGTGATTTCTTCTTCAGTTTTTCATTGATTTTCTCCTTCAAGGTAAGTCCTTCCATCAATCTAACACTCGTTTAATTTGTAGTCCTTAGAAAATATATTTATGGCCCTAGGGAATGGTTTGAATTCATTCTAAGGTGGGAAAATCCATATTTATGAGGATTTTAGGGTGGAAGAACTTGGACTAATATTAAGAATGTTTATTCTTGATTTATTTACCATAATTCACTAGTATAACCATGAAATTTATAGTTCTAGATGAATTATTGGTGGGAAAGCCATGGAATGAGTGAAAAATTATGAGGTTGGCCTAGGATTTGAGATTTGTATAAAATCTTGAAATATTAGGCCATTTGTAAATGATTTTATATTGTATTATTATTTTAGACCAAGAACAAGCTAAAGTTTCACAAAAAGAGTCAAACTTTGCGATCAGACTTTTGCAGTAGTTGCTTGACGCCCAAATACACTAGGTTTTCCTAATTGTGTAGTTAGACTTATTTTCTATTGCATGGTTTTTTTGTAGATTGACGAGAGGTTTCATGCCTAGGCCTTCGGGGCAATGAGTCTGGATGGTTAAATATTATTGCTTATTGCTGCTAGGGCGAGAAAATATATTGACTAAGGTGTAGTTCTCTAGTTCTTGATTGTTAATCTTGAGTTTTCTTATTGGGGTGATTGGTGCTAATTGTAAGATTATGTGTTTATAAAATTGTTGGGTTAAAGACATTTCTGAAACCTGTGATAATCAAGGGGAACTAAATAAATGGAAAGAGTATCGATTCATGCGACTAGAGAGATATTTCCCAAAGAATAAATGTGTGCTCACAATGAGGTCCGGTATTTTGGGATATTGACATATAGGTCTATATATGTAGGTGATGGTTGTATGTTTTCGATTTATGTATGTATGCATGTTTACTACTTTGTAGTATTATTTGTGCAATGCATGGTAGGGAGACATACAAAATGATATCATGTAGGTAATCTCATACAATGAACTTGTAATTGTGACTTGTGGTGTTCAAGTGGTATTGCTAATTGTGTTTGTGATAGTGCATGGTTACTTGTGATTACTGACTGGCTCGGGTATCACGCCAATACAAAAATATTAACGGTTGACTCGAATACCACGCCTGATATGAATATTAACGATTGGATCGATTACATCACTGGTACACTAACAACTTGGGTTTGAATTTCGTAAGAGGACCACATATGTGTGTGATTCCATGAGAGGGCCCGATAGTTACATTATGATCATGTGAGACTTATAATTATGCATTGTTTGATCCAAGTGCTGATGTTTCATGATATTGTGACTGGAGTCTATGTATTTGTGACTGTTGTTACATGTGGTTATGGTATTTCAGGTTGTGTATATAAATCCAATGTGAGGGCTAGGAGTCCAGGTTATGTGTTACTTGTGATGGTTGAGATATATTAAGGATTTATTGACAACAGAATCCTTAGGGGCTATTATGCATAATTATTTTAACTATTGAGTTTAGTTTATGGGGACTCAATACTTTAGTTGTTTCTAAATTATGTTCTATTTATCATGATGTTATTGATTTATTGAAATGGTGATAATTAAGTTAGACATATGACCAGAGGTCTGGTGTATGATTAAGTGTTAAGATTGGTTATGGTTGTCTAGTGTTTTTAGGACTTATATGATAATGGAGAAGTCAAGAAGGTTGAGTTGATCTAAGACGTCATTTTCATGTATTGTTCCAAAAAGGACCAGGATAGTAGATTGGTTAATAAAATGAAGTGTAGTTTTGTATTCAGGAATCTTAAGGTGGGAGAAAAGTTAGGCTATGATTTGACATTAGTGGCGGCCGTGCATTCAGGAATCTCTATGCGATAGCTGGGTTAGGTTATTATTTGATATTAAAGTGACATCACAGATAGACTTGAGAAGCCTTAGGGTGACATAGGCTTGGGAAAGCTTAGGGTGACATCAAAAATAGGTTTGGGAAGCCTTAGGGTGACATCACAGGTAGACTTGAGAAGCCTTAGGGTGACATAAAAGGCAGGCTTATGAAGCATCAGAGTTGGCAACAGAATCAGGTAGGAGGCTGGGATCAAAGTGTACTAGTTTATGGTATTAGACCTGGATGGTGAAAGTTCATGGATAGAGACTCGTAGTGATTTAATTTTCATATCTACCTTATATTATGTGGTAAGTTCGGGTCAACTGATGATGCCAATCAGTACGTGTTGTTTGTACTAATACTGCCTTTACTATGCCACTTGGCATATTTTGGTTGCAGGAATTCAGTTGATGTTTCATAAGTGAACGCGATGATAATCTCTGACAACTTCTACTCTTCTTAATTTCCTTATGGTGGGAGTTTTGTTTTATTTCTTTTATAAAATGTACTCTTAGTAGCGCTTTCACCTGTTTAGACTAGTTCCTTGGGGGTGTTAGTATGTTTCCTTGTAAAGTAGTTTGAAGGGTTTTAAGCAATTAAAGATGTTTTCCTATTTATATAGGATGTTAGATGATGTTGTATTTATTTTCTGCACGACCCAAATTAAGTTTGGGGTTGAGGGTTGTCCTATCTACGTGTTAGAATAGGTGCATGTACGAACCGTTGGGCTTAGGGGTTATTAGCTCTTGATTAGTAAGCTATTACGCACGATTTCAAGGGTGACTACTTCTAAGTAAACCTCCTTTATCATTGACTACTGAGCGGTCATTTAGAAGCCTTAGCTGGTGATCCATATTCCAAACTCTTTCCTGCTCGACAATAAGGTGTATCCCCTATCATCTCACTAATCGACCACTCTCTAGAAGTATTCTAAAAATCCTCATTGGTGTCTCTAATTTCTAAATCAGATTATGAATGTACACATCTCAATACATAATTACGAATATTAACTCAATTTTATATACATGATCACTAATATCGTACTTCAATTCGAAAAAGCTCAATAAAAATATTTTTTATTTTATTAGAATTTTTTATCGCTATCTAAATGAAACGGATGGGTTACTATCATCTTATATAATTGGTAACCTATATTAGCGATTAAAAATGTACATGGAGTTATTTTATTTTAGTTAATACTTTAAAAATAATATTTTTATTAGAAATAAAATGTGTTAAAAAGAAAATGAATTATTTATTTATTAAAAATGTCTAGTTTTTACCCTTTGAGTAACAATAAAAATATTTTAGACTGAACCATTAAATGATGATATTTCTATTCAATTTCACAATAACAATTATCTTTCATATATAATTGCATCATAAGTGAAAAGATTGATTTGATCAAACACAATGTTTTTTTCCTTGAATGGTTAATCATCTCTTTTCCTCTTAATATTACTATAACAATTTTTCAAGAAAGAAAGAAAACTCATTTGTATGGTTATTTTCATTTATCATTTGCTAAATTTATTGTAGATGTGTATGCCAATTTTCATCCCATGAATAATCTTTTCAATAATAATTTCAATAATGAATTTTTCATTTATAATCTAACTACAAAGATTAACTTGATGATTCAATAAACAATTTGGAGAATGCTATGCTCCACATCATTTTAGTTCTTGACGAAAACGTTGAAATTAGAGACAACTCGATAGAATATATGACTTGTCAATACTTAAAAAGATGCGGTAAGTTAATTTAATAAAATTTAAGCATTTTATTTGATATTATTTTCACGAATTTTTAAAATACATGATAGTTAGTTATAGTTTGTCGATCAAATTTTTTCCCTTGATTGTTTGACAATTCATGTAGTCTTTCATAAGAAATTAATAGAAATATAGAAATTATTATACGTCACACAACATAACAAGTGTTTAGATCTGGGGTAAATTTTTGTTTATTTTAGTGTTGAAAACTTGTTTCAATTGAATCAATTGTTACATAAATCATTAAAATTATTCTAAGAATTGGAAAAATATTTTGAAATAATATAAATACTTCACCAAGTATGGCAATTAGAGTATATTTTTTACTTGTATAATATTTTGTATTAGTTTTGATTAAGTTATTAAAATAATTAATTTGAATTTGAAATGTTAGAAAGACATTAAAATTTTCAGAATTTAAAAAAAAAAATCAATGTTAGAAACACAATTTGATTCAAAATTGAAGCTACTTAGCTAAAAATAAGAATTAGAAAGTAACTACAAATTTAATTGCCTACAAATTTCAATCATATTTACATCAATTGTACTTTTAGAAAGTATTATATAACTTTAAAAAATATGTACATAATAATTAGTAAAAGATTAACAACAAACTATTAAAAAAATTCAATTAACACTATATATATATATATATATATATATATATAGAGAGAGAGAGAGAGAGAGAGAGAGAGGGTGTGTAACGAATTAATAACACAATTTTGAAGGGAAAAAATGAAAGTTCAAACCAATGAATGGTATGCCTCAACTGAGTTGATTGGTGAACATAAAATGATTAGATTGCTTGAATATATGAAATAGAATGATCAAATTTTATTAGGTAGGTAAAGATATGATGCTCTTGGCGTAATTTTTCAAATTGATTTACGGTTACACAAAAAAAAAGTAAAAAAAAATACACTACTAGTAGGGTGCGCATCTTAGAAAATTAACATGATAGTTAAAAAGTGTCAGACCAATAAGAATCGAGTAATATGAACCGAAGAATAAGTGTATATACATAGTAGTAGTTAAATTTGTACCATACTATATTTTATACATCAATTTATTGATAAATGAGTCAATGATTTAACCAAATCATATCAACTTATGATGATTAAGGATGTGTTTTGGCATGGAAAAAATATTATTTTATAAAAATAAAGAAAATTACTCTCTCCGAATAGGGTTCTACACGGCACAAATTTGATTTAATTAAATTTCTATATAGATATTAGAACCGAATAAAAAATACTTCCTGAGATCTAAAAAAAATGGTTTTATAAGTAATATTTCATATACAAAATGGACTCATCTCCACCGTCTGTTTGCACTTACAGACTTCTCTCACATGTTCATGCACAAATAATCAGTAGACATTTTTTTATTATTACATAATTGCAAAAGTGCAATGTATGTAGGGATCAAGCCATAAATATTGAATCAGTCAAATTCAAACACATACTCGGCAAGTTGAGTTAGTAGTTCTTTTTCTAATATTATTAGCTTCCTTTAACCCTTTACAGGCTGATTTTTAACCAAAAACAAAACGAGGCACATTCCTATACATGCTTTTTATATTTTACTTAATATACTTGTAGAAATTGATACTGGATACACAAGATACATGAAACTGTGAAGCTCAGATACATTGTGGGATACATATACAAAGACAGAGAGGGAGAGAGGCAAGCAAGAAAGTACGTGTATCCCAGATACATGTGAATCACACTTTGAATACAGTATATCTGGAGCAAATTACACCTAATTTGACTCGTGTGTATCTGAACCGGCCGATACATGTATTCAGAATAATTAAGCATAATCATATTCCTTGAGATCAAAATGTTTCACCTATAAGGAGAATGGCCAGATTGCAACTTCATAAGTCCATAATATGTGCCATTCTTTCCAAGGGCAAGCAGCTGAGAATGTGATCCTTGTTCCACAACCTTTCCATTTTTAATCACAGCTATGGTGTCTGCCTTCTTTATCGTTGATAATCGATGAGCTACAACTACACTTGTTCTACTCATCATCATTTTCTCCAATGCTTCTTGTACTAAGTTCTCAGATACACTGTCAAGCGCGCTAGTTGCCTCGTCTAGGAGAAGTATAGTTGGATTCTTTAGTATCGCTCGTGCAAGTGCTATTCTTTGCCTTTGCCCTCCTGAGAGTTGGACTCCTCTTTCACCACAATAAGTTTCATAACCATCCTCCATAGCACTGCATTACAAGATTGTACTAGTTTTTTAAGCATTTGTTTCAAAATGAAATGGAGAGATTTATAGTTATATGATCATACCTTATAAATTCATGGGCGTTAGCACGAATGGCAGCTTTCTTGATTTCACACTCTGTAGCTTCTTCTTTCCCATAAATGATATTTTCGCGTATGGATCCTGCAAAAAGGGTAGGTTCTTGACTCACTAGAGCAATTTGTGATCTTAAGCTCTTCAAGTTGTAGCTTTTGATGTCTCTGTCATCAATTAGAACCTGTCCCTTTATTGGATCATAGAATCTTTCTATCAAGCCAATGATTGTAGATTTTCCAGAACCACTTTGCCCGACAAGTGCTACTGTTTTTCCTGATTCAATTTTCAGATTCATTCCTTGGAAGATTGCTTGATCAGGCCTCGACGGATAGTAAAAGAAGACATTCGTCAGCTCTATCTTTCCTTTTAATACCTTAATGACTTTAATCCCTTCAGAGTTCTCAGGTTCAATCTCAGTCTTTCGATCTAAGATAGCGAATACAGATGCAACTGCACTGCTACCTCTTGCCAAATCAGAAGTCATACTTCCTGTATCTGCTATATTTTTTCCGGTACTCATCAAAAGGAAGAAAACTTGAAATAGGTGCTTTGAAGTTAGTAACTTTCTGTTCATTAGTCTTCCCCCATACCAATATGTTAAGGCAATGGCAGCTGTGGTTAGAAACTGAGAGCAAAACAAGCCAGCACCAGAAAGCAATGACTGTCGAATATTTTCTTTTCTTGGTCCTTTCTGAGTTTCAGAAAAGAGGTCCAACATTCGATCTTGAGAAGAGAAGGCGGTGATAGTCCTGTGATTGATTACTGCTTCACTTGCTAGCTGACTTCCTTCACTCTGTGCCTTTTGGGATCTTTCTGACATTCTTTTCATCAGAACACTTCGCGAATAGAAGCTTGCTATGAGTAAAGGTTGTATAGATATTAGTACAATAGCAACTCTCCATGCGACAATCAATGCAAGCACAAAAGCAGTTGAAGCACTGACAGAAACCTGTAGTAGCAATGACATACGATCACCAACAAGGGATCTAACCATACGGGCTTCAGTGGAGAGTCTTGCACAAACTGCTGCACTTGTGTTCTCGTCTCGATCATACCAGCCCACTTCAAATGTGAGAAGGTTTGAAAGCACCTTTTCCCTGATTCTCTTGGTCAGTTTCTCTCCCATTTTAGCAAAATTGTAATGTTGGAGTAGATTGGCAATGAAACTTGTCACACCTATGCTCAAAAAGACTACGCTGTAGATTTTGATCTCCGACTTTATCTTTGAAATATCATTTGATGTATATGCTGATACAACTGATCCCAAGCAAAATGCATAAAGTGGTTGAAGTACACCAAACGTAACAGCTCCTAAACATCCCAACAAAGCAATTTTCCACTCTGGTGCATTCATTTGAAGCAAACGCCACGTTGAGGGACTTGGATGAGAGAAGTTCTCCAAATACTCATCGTCACTACCATAATAAGAGCATGTATGAATGGTGGGAGCATAACTGACACTTATTGCTGGGGTAAAAGGAGAGGCAGGGCTATTTTGCCAACTTGACGTAGCGACATAAGGGGACCTAGGCATATTATAACCCCTTCTCATGTAGCTTCTTGTCTCGTTAGGAAGATACGGACTAGATGGCCCTTCATTGTTTGCTGTTGATTGCTGCAATATGACCATTTTAAAGTAAACTCCACCTTCTTCATCAGTCTTACACATTAGATCATCATGAGAACCAGATTCAACAATTCTCCCGGACTCAACAACTACAATTTTGTCAGCCCTGCGTATTGTACTGAGGCGATGAGCAATGATGATTGTTGTCCTTCCTTGTGAAGCCTGGTCTAGAGCCTCTTGAACAATTCTTTCTGATTGTACATCCAGCGCGCTTGTAGCTTCATCGAGTAAAAGAATCTTCGGGTCCTTAATCAACGCCCTTGCTATAGCAATCCTTTGCTTCTGTCCTCCAGACAATTGAAAACCAAATTGTCCCACCTAAAATCCAATTCAAACTTCAGTCAAATTTAGCCAAACAACAAAAAATAACAGATAGCACCATCTAAAAGAAGATCAAAAGATATTGGCTTACATGAGTATCATATCCATCCGGTAAAGAGGCTACAAATTCATGTGCATTTGCAGCCTTAGCAGCTTCAACAACCATTTTCATCGAAGCTCCTTCTTTTCCGAAGAGTATATTTTCCTTGATGGATGTAGCAAACAGAACAGGCTCCTGATTTACAAGCCCCATCTGAGATCTCAACCATTTAAGCTGCAGTCTCTTTATTTTATGTCCATCAAGTAAGATATCACCTTTGATAGGATCATAAAATCTTTCTAGCAAAGAAATGACAGTGGACTTTCCGGAACCACTGCCTCCCACAATTGCTACTGTCTTTCCAGCTTTCACTTTAAGACTAAAATCTTGGAGGACCTGAATATCTGATCTTGATGGATAGCTGAAAGTTACATCCTTGAACTCGATATCTCCTCTTACATATGCTAGAATTTTCCCTTTACCATCTTCAGAATCTATTTGAGGAACACGATCGATGAGTTCAAAAATTCTTGCAGCAGCAATTGTTGCCTCAACGATGAATGAGATATTTGGAAGTGCACTCATACAAGACCTATAATCACAAACCAAGCCTTGGCAATATCAAAATTTGCTACAATCATTTGTCATGTTGAATGTAATTTTAACATGAACTTTACCTTCCGTAACAATACAGCAAAATAAACCACTACAACAATAAAGTTACTAAAGTCAGAAAATTGTTTATTGTCGCATTGAAGTTACTGAACTTTATCTACTAAAGACGCTCTACTAATGATAAAACCTATCCATCAAGGTTACTAAGCTGCTATAGCGAGTAAGGTTTTGTGACTTAACCGTTACAAAGTACCATTACGTAAGTGTGATGAGAAGTAAGGTTATAAAATGAGACTTACAGTCCTCCAAGAACAACACAAAGAGCTGATACAAAAACACGACCACCACTTTCTCCTCTATTAGAAACAAGTACACTCCCTGCCCATGATTGAAATGCCCACGACACATAAATCATTCCCATACTTCCTAACAACAATCCCTTAGTAAGCCCTTGTTTCACACCAAGATTCAAACTTTCCTCAAGACCAATGCTGAATCTTTTTAGTGTTTCATTTTCCCCTACATAAGAGTAAACTGTTCGAATCGATGAAATTGCTTGTTCAGCTACACTCCCTGCAACTCCATAGGCATCTTTCATCTTCATTCCCTGGATCATAAGTAGCTTCCCAAATGCTACACCAGGTATAACAAAACCAAGTGAAAATGGAACTGAAGCTAATGCTAGTCTCCATGACAGGTAGAAAGCAAGAATTAAGCCAAAAATGAACGTTGACAGGTGAGCAACACAATTAGGTATCTGCAACAAAGGAGAAAATGTCTGTTAATTTCAAGCATGACCGATCACTCAACTTTACCTAATATAACAATGAAATCACCTGGATTAGTAGATTTTGATTGTTATAATGGAATCATTTAGTAATGTTACTTAGAATGCCAAAAACTTTAATGTGATACTATAAATATTTAGTGTTAGAGTGAGCAAATAAAGTTCAGTGATCACACGTGAAACTAACACAGAGTAAAAATACATATCTAACTTGAGAAAGAATGATAAAAGACCTTCTCTGCTATAGCATCTTGGATTGAATGAGCATCAGCTGAAATTGTGGAAACAACTTGAAAACTAGTACTAGAGGAAGCATCTTGCTTGTCAAAGAAACCAACTTCTTGCCTAAGCACTGATTTTAAGTACGACATCCTTATTCGACTTGTTTGTCTCTCTGCACTTCTTGTCCAGCAAATTCCCCCTACATATCATTACGTAATTTAGAACACAGTATCTTAAAAAGATTAGAATCTCGAACTCATAAGGTTCAAATCCCGTCTCTGTATAAAAGCTAAACTCATGAGATATCCTCGTTACTAACAATAAAAAAGTGTGATACATACCAATGCAAGCAGATATACCAACTCCAATTGCAACATAGAGCAACCTGAGTGAGTACTGTTTCAAGGACATGGAAGAATTAAATTCTGTTTCATTAATACGCAAATTTTTATCTCATGAATGAATTAACTAATACATAGATTCTGAAATCAAACGTCGTATAAGAAATACTGAAATTTTACAAGGAGATTAAATTAAATACCTTGTCAACAATAGCATTAGTGAAAGAATCATCATCAATAGCAGCACCTCCATAATCATCAATAAGAGAACTAAGAATAAACATATTAAGAGGAGTCATAAGCCCATCTCCAATGCATCCTAAAGTACCAAAAAACATTAGCAACTTATCAACACCATCACCATATCTAAAAAGCCCACCTATCTTTCCCATTTTCAAAATTATAATTAAAAAAAGTATTATCACAAGCTATATATTACAAGCTCCAAAATCATATAAATAAGAAAATTTGAACTATATCAGAATTAAAAGACAATGATATTCCTTCAAAAGTTTGTCTTTCCATGTTGTATTCTCAAATCTAGTATTTAATAAATAGGTTACTTTCTAGCTGAACAATGACACTAGACAAGTTGTTTTAATTATTCGGATTAACTTTTATACACTGATAATATAAATAAAATATTTTTGGAGACACATCAGCACATAATTTCAACGGGGCAGCGAGTGAAAACGCATACTAAGGTTTAGCAGATTGGGGCATTTTTAAAATCACTTAACCAAGTATAAGGGTGTTTTCAATAATATGCATAATTCGAAGACGGAAATAATAATTCACAACACTTTCACTACTTCTCTCTTTCAAAATCACATATTAAATTTTTTTTAACCAAAGTCATCTTATTAATGGCTTTATATAGTATGGTAGAAAATATGGTGTTTTTTTTTTGTTTCTCACCTGATGTTCGGTGTCCAGCCCGACTAAATTTGAATTCGCAGGAAAGTCTCACATTGAAGGTAAAACGCTCCCTAACAAAGGCAACTTCATACCTAGGAAGACCTGAACCCGAAAAATATGGTAGAAATGAATTTCTAGATTCGCAGATTTATTGATATCAAGTACGTAAAAAGAACCAAATTCTTGTTGGCGATTATTTATGATCAAAAAAATGCAGGTCCCTTCATTCCCTCCGCCTTACACGGACTTAAAAGAGTACCTAAGGCGGATTAGTGGTTTATTTTTAAAAAAAAGGGATTTTATTTACCGTAGCTTTTAGACAGCTGTATTACCAACATAAAAGTAAGCAAATTACCTCATATAACAAGTTAAATTCCATTTGATAGAATAAAAATTATCTACGTTATGGCCTATGGGTGTAGTAAATATAAGTTAAATCGTTTAGTGTTATTCGTGCCGGCACTTCTGTTATATTATTTGTCATATTGTTAAAATTGGTGTAGTACTTCCAGCAAATAAAATAAAATAAAATTGGCGTATACATATGGAGACCGGAGATAAAACTTGATATTTATATATATCGTTTTTCATGAGAATCTTCACTATGATTTCAAAGAATATATGGAATGACAACTACGCAAAAATAAAATATAAAAGCATGCGAATTAAATGCATATATTATTATAGCTTGAAGACGTCAACTTTATAGATATTATTCTCGAGGTATTTGATTAGTTTGTTGACACAAACAAAGTAGGAATAAAGAAATAACAAATTTCTTAGTAGAAACAATGTAACTTAATTATATATGGACGTATATATAAATTTGGGTGCATAACTAAAAACCGAAAATTGATCCTTAGCTAGTCATCTAGATAAATAATTAGTGGATCATTTAACCTTCTTGTAGCATAGGTACTAACAGATAATATTATATCAATTTTAAAAAATATAAATAAAAAATATCTAATTTTGTGGAAGGATTACGAATTCACATGCTCCATTTTTAGCCTATAAATTTGCCTCTGCTGACAGTATCGATATTTTTTTTATATATAATCGGAAATATTTTAATCAATTGTAATATGTAACAAGTTACTGTATTTGTTAGATTACTAAAATTAGGATGATCAACTAATATTGTACACCATCTTATATTTATTATCTATATTACTTTAAAAGTATGAAGAATTTTAGAAATGTTCATTGAACTCTTATGTTCAGAAGATGTATGTTGCGAAAATGAAGATGTTGATCAGGTAGATGTATGTACATACTAGGCATGGACAGACCTAGAGGTAGTTGAGGGGGTTCACCCCTCGGCAAAACAATCCATTGTATATTTAAGGTATTTTAAAGCAATTTTATGTCTATATATTGATTTTGAACCTCCTAAATGTGAGTTGAGGGGTTCAAAACTCACCTTGAAGTTCCAAGTTCAAGTCTTAGCTATCAGCACTATGTTTTTTTTCCCGAACCCCCTTAATGAAAATCCTAGATCCGCCACTAATACTAGGAGCGATAAAAATAGGAATGAAAATATTAGGATTAGGTGAAGTGGCTATGTGGTAGACAATATGAGAAAAGTGAGATTGAGATAGCTTAGACATGTGAAAAGGAGACACACATACACTCCTGTGAAGAGGTGCTAAAAGATTGGATATAGTAAGCACGAGGAGAGGTAGAGGTAAGCCAAAGAAGTATTGGTGATTAGACAGAACAACGCAACTTCAGATTATCGAGTATATAGCCTTAGATAAAAAGAAAAGAGTTAAAAATATCAAAGAAAGAGGTTCATGTTTTTTTACATAGTAAGACAAATATGTGATATGTATTTACTATCAATAGCTATAGTTTAAATATAATTGCAATTTATAGTTATAGTTGAGATTTTATAGCACCCCCCGCCCCCACCATCTAAAGGATCTTGTCAATTTGGTCATCAACTGCATTTGTATTCTGCCAATTGTATTCTACTCCCTCCGTTCCATTTTATGTGACACCATTTTCTTTTTGGTAAGTCTCAAAAAGAATGTCACATTTCCTTATATGATATGTTTATAAAGGTACAATTCCTCTTTTATCCTTGTTGGTCCCACTTAATTTTAAAATAATACTCCAATACATTTATGAGGAGAGAGAAAAAAGAGTTTACTTTTTAAAGGGCAATTTGATAAATATTTTAAAGTCTTCATTTATTTCTTAAACCCCGTGCCCGATCAAATATTGCCACATAAAATGGGACGGAGGGAGTATTATATATAGGTGAGAAACTTGTATCAAGTGAGAGATGGTGGAGACCTGCTTCTTTCCTTTTTTTTGTCTTTGATTTATATTTAGACTCTTCGTACACCTGAACGAGGGAGAGATACAATATTGTATTAATTGTATTTTCAAAACATGATACAAAATGTATACAACTTGATACAATTATATTCATTGATACACTTGATACAAAGTGAATACACAAGAAACATATACACTTGATACAAAGTGAATACGCAAGGAACATATACACTTGATACACTCATATCCATTGATACAATTTGTATTCGTTAATACACTTGATACAACTTGATTCATTGACACAATTTGTATCCATTAATACACATGATACAATTTATATTCGTTAATACATTTGATATACGATGGATATACATTTGATATAATTGCTTTTGTTGATACAAGTAGATACAAGTGTATTCGTTCATACAAATCAATAGTATTCACTACTATGTCCTCTCTCCTCTCTTTCCCAAATCTCGCTTGCCTTCCTCTCTCAACACCGTTCACCTCTCCCCTCCTTTTAATATATAGATATGAATCGTAATCAAGTAAATTATAACTATGCATCTCTAATTAGCTCAAATTATAATAATTTTTGATAGTTTTTCGTTATTTAATTTCGTTAAGTATTCCATAAAAGTGGCCCAAAGTTAAATATTTTAAAATGTGAATGTTAAGGGTGCAAAATGCAAACAACACTAGATCTTAAAGCTAGAAAAGACAAAACGACGTCGGTAGTTGTATCAGCACACACAGCAGAAGGGGCAAACTATCAGAAGACGCTATTTGTAGTACTACCCTGAGCTGAGAGGACTCAAAAGCTTAGCGAAGATGGTGAAAGTTGCGACGTTCTTTGCTATGTCCGTAGGAGCCTTCGCTTTCTGGCAAACCATGGACAAAATCCATGTCTGGATCGCTCTTCATCAGGATGAGAAGGTAAAATTTCAAACCCTACTTTTGTTTTCCCCTTCCTTTGAGGATGAAATAAACCTCAGAATCCTAGATTGATTCTTTTCCTTTTAGGAGGACTGAGCCAAAATTCTAAATGGTTTTATGTTTTTGGATTTTGGGCTTTTTCGATCTGGATCGTAATAGTTTCTTAAAGTTTGGATTTTTCTGACTTTCAGATTTATGGTGCTTTCCGGAAAGAAATTTATGATATTACTGTGTAAAATCTACGGACACTGGAATAGCTTGAAGCATTTGCTGTTTTCGAATTAACAAAAGAAAGAAACTTTGTTTTATATGTTGCTAGTTAGGGTGTGTTTGGTATGATGTTAATTGTTTCCCTTGAAAATGTTTTCTCGTAAAACAAGTGAGTTACTTACTTATTTTCTAGTGTTTGGCAAGTAAGAAAGAAAATATTATTCTAAGAGCATTGATATATTATCTAGCAAAACACTATGGAGGTGGGATGTGATGGAGAGTGGGGGTTCGGGGGAATTGGGTGGGTGCGAAGCAATAATAAACTTGGAATGCTGCTTGTGCAACTAGTTTTCCCTACTAACATTGGCGAAGTCATTTTCCTCATTTTAAGGAACTTAGTTTCCTAGAGGAAATGTTTTCCAAACACACCCCTAGCTTCCATCTAATGTTGGGGATTTTTGCAGAGGATGCTCATAGTTTAGTTGCTTAATAAGGGCCATTGTACCTAACAATGTTTCCTCTTTCTTCGTGGGGAACTTAGATGAGAACCTCAGGAATTTGGAGATAGATTATATTGGAATGTTGAACTGTCATCTTGTGCAAACTATTATGACATTTAGCTTATGAGCAGAAAGAGTGAAGAACGTAGACTTGGGGACATTACATTACAGGAGCAACAATGAATCAGTTTGGAACTGATTTATGCTAGTAGATCTACAACATAGGCCACACTCTTGATAAGATGATTGATGAAATTTATATGGAAAGGAAGAATGATCAACACATGGTATTCATTGACCTTAGAAGTGGATACAATTGGTCCAAACACCAAGATTATTTTAACATCCTTTGGTGGGTGCTGGAGAAAAAAAGAATTCATGTAAAATATATAGATGTCATAAAGGATTTTTACGAAGTTGTCACAAGTGTGAGAACTGTGGTAGGAGATATATGTTTACCTTAGTTATGGATGAACTAACTAATAGTGTACAAGTTGAGGTATATTGTATGTTGTTTGTAGACTATGTTGTGTTAAATGATAATCTAGTGAGCATGTCAACCAAAAGCTTGAGTTGTGGAGAAATAATCTAGAGGCTAAGGGTCTTACGATAACTTGAAGTAAAATATAAGATATGCACTGCAAGTTTAGCCAGCATAAGACGAGTGAAATCAAGGTGAGATTAAATGGGATTGTCATGCTTAGATGCGAACAGTTCATATATCTAAACTTGATGTTCCAAGAGAACTGTATGATGGATAATATGATGTAACACAGAATTAATAAAACATGGTTGAAAAAGGAAAGTGCCACTGGAATATTATTTGATAGGAAGATGCCTATCGAAAGGAAAGTCCTTTGACAGGGCTATGGAGCCAACAATATTACATGGTAATGAGCCTCTAAGATCCGACATGTCCATAGGGTGAGTGTCGTAGAAATGCAAATGTTAAGATGAATTTCCTTATCAAAAACAAACAATATTAAGACAGATATGCTATTATACAAGATTAGAAATGATCAAATCTGACAGAATGTGCAAATAGCACATATAAAAAATAAGTAAGAGGAGTCTATGTGTAGGTTTGGTCGTGTCATACATAGACCTCAAGATCCATTGGTTTTGAATCCATGATGGAAAGTTGTCTAGAACCTATAATTTCGTGGAATTCATACAAATGTACAAAAGATAGAGCTCAATGGAAGAGAAATATTCATACAGGCGATATCAACTAGTTGAATATAAAACTTCGTCTTGTTGGTACGCTCACAGTAGTCCAATAGTTGCTAGGAGTCAACTTAATCTTCTTGGAGTATTTGTATGTCAGTGGAAAATGTAGAGAAATATATTGAACTGGAGAAACTCATTTATTAAATATTAAAATGAGATGAGTCTAAATAGAGTGAAATGAATAGTAAGGATTCATAGACCCGACCCCCACTAGCTTGGAATTGGGCTTAATAGTTGCTTTTGTTGTTCTATTTAATACTAATAAATATAAATCGCCCATTATTGTGTTAATCTTGTAAGCATATGCCAGAAACTTTGAATCTTGAAGAAAACTTGGCAATGTTTTTGCTTTATATTCCAGATGCTTGGAAAGAACTAGTATACTTGCTGATGTTCCCCTTTTCTTCTCGAGGACCTCAGTAGTGAAGGTCTTGTATTATTTTGAGTAAGGAGTAGATAACAAGTAGTATTCAGCCCATACAAGTGTTTCCGCCTCTCTTGTATGCCAGTACTGACTTGCACCTTCATACTTGAAAACTTGTCACTTCTCCACTTGCATGATCAAAGTACTCTAGGATGTCCCAACAAATATTTTGAAGTGCAATATCCACATATTTGCTTTCTTTGCCTTCTGACTCAAAGGTGTATCCATGTTACAAGCTCTTAGTAGAAGAACCATGTTGGTGATCTGACCTCCATTTTCTTTTGGAGTCCTTTTGAAGCCGAGACTGACTATTGATACCTTCACAAGGCCATTGGCAGTTTCTTTAGGAGAAAATAGGTCATTGCAGAAATACTGACCACATCCCCAGTGAACAATTCAAAATGCTAATCAACAATCTTTATGCCAAAAATAAAAGGCAATAAATAGGCTTTTATCCTTCTTACTCCTGGTCTATCATTGGCATAGCCACTTTAACTTTGGATCAAAGCCTATGTCGATTTGGCCAGAAGATACTACTTTTGGTGGCCAACTACATAGGACTTATAGAACGGACATCAGTTTTTCTGTTAGCCAAAGTGTTTTCGGTGATAAACGACCAAATGAATGGGTCTTGGGAGACTTGTACTGAATGATGTGACAAAGGTTCTTTTACTACAACATTTAGGTTTTTTTTAAAGCCATAAGCCTGTTAGCCACAGCCCTCATAAAGCGTCACTCGTGTACAACAAAATTATCTACTTTATCAAGTTGTAATATGCCTTTTCTTGTCTTTGTTTTTCCTGTCCTTTTTTTCATATTATTTTCTTTATCCTTTTTGCTTAAAATGTTGATGACTATATGAATTTGGCTCGCTGCAGCAAGAGAGAATGGAGAAGGAAGCAGAAATCAGAAGAATGAGAGCAGAGCTAATCAGAGAAAACAAAGAGCGGGAGTCTCTTGCCTAAGCTGCCAAGAATTGCAAACCTAGTTGCATTCAATTCAACAATTTGTTTTTGCTGTCTCTTTGAATGTTTCTGGACCTCTGCTTGTATTTCTAATTTCCATAAAAATCATGTAATGATGGTCATGAATGTCTTCTATGTACTTAAGTTTGTATCTGTCTCAATACTCTGCTGTCAATAGCATGATTATGCTTGCACTGTTAAACATCTAGCTACTTTTAATCTGACAATAAATAGCATTTTTTTTGTTTGGTTGGAGTAAATTACGGTGAATTGCTATTTATTGGTTATTCTTGCATAACCAGTGCAACTTGTACACTTTGCTCTCATGTCAATGTTTTTGCTGTTAGACAAGGCTGTTAGTTTGTGCGATTCATGTGTTTGGTTGATTCTGGAGACTGGTGATTTTTGGAGAAAAAAGGAACTGCTAATCTTGTTTCTGCTAGCAGTGAAGTGTGGTAGTCTGCGAACACATCTATACAGCATTGGTTACATTCAGGAATGTTTCTTTCCTTTTTCATGCTTGCTTTGCCTGTTCAAGACAAACTATAAAGATTTGTCCTTGCTTGGCTTCTACTATTTGTTGCCTGAAATCATTTTGATTAATGATCAAGACCGACAGAATTTTGGAAATTTAATTCTGTGAAGATGAACGTCTTCCCTTTGTTTTCTCACTCATTCTGGTTTTTAATTTCCAAGTGTTGTTGCAGATGTTAGCTTTATGGGAACATACATTGTCTCTGCTTGGTAATTAACTCTGCACTTGTTTTAGGTGAAAGATATAATTATGATTTCTACCAGAGTTCAATTTTCCTGTATTTGGTGTAAAAGTTGGACTTGTGATTTAGTCCAGCAGCAGATATGAGAAGTTATTTCACTAACCAAACCTCATGCTCCTGAATCAGCTGATTGCATATACATATCTATCTGTATACAGCCCCAAACTCCTCCCATTCCCATCCCAAACAAGATGTTTCTTACCCAATCAAGGGAGTTCTATAAGCAGTTTCAAGGTAAAAATTAAGTGCACGCGGTATTTACACCAAACTAATGAGTGCAAGATGTGTCTCTCACACACATATTCATCACTTAATCATATGGTTAAATGATATGTAATAGGATTCATATAACTGACTCTAATAAGTTAGTGATTTTAGCATAGTTAATTAAATCAGTAGTATCAAGATTGTCACTACTGACTGATAATTTCTTATGAACATCCTAAAAATAGCAGAAAGTAGGCAAAAAGGAGTCTCTGTGTCATGCAGGCTTGCAAGAAATCGTGCCAGCAGCCTCCAAATATATGCCAGTCGTCATTATCTATAAACAAACTTAGCAAAAATAACGTGGTGGCTTTATTAGATAAATCACAGCCTGATATATGTTTCACTTTTGCAAAAGTAAAGGCACTTTTCCCTCAATATCTGTTAAAGACTCTAACTGATGCAAGAATGTGATGTAGCCTTGCTCTATATAACACTTAAGCATATTAGCATGTGTTATCCTCATATCATTGTTTTAATAATCTTTACACTTATATTGATTATATATTTCAATTTCCCTTTTTTGCAGTTTTTATCAGAGTGATGGAGACAGGGAAGATTTTCTTGATTTCGCTTTCGTTGGCTATGGTATTTGGTCTAGTTAATAGTTTGGAGTTCACTGAAAAAGACATTGCATCTGAAGAAAACTTATGGGATTTGTACCAGAAATGGAGGAGCCATCACACTGTTTCTCGAGACCTAACCGAGAAACAAAAACGTTTCAATGTGTTCAAGGTGAATGTGATGCATATTCATAATGTCAACAAGATGGACAGACCTTATAAGTTGAAACTCAACAAGTTTGCTGATATGACCAACCATGAATTCAGAAATTTTTATAGCTCTAAGATAAAACACTTTAGAATGCTTCATGGTCCCCGCCCTACTACCGGATTTATGCACGAGAAGGCTGATAATCTGCCAGCATCTGTCGATTGGAGAAAGAAAGGAGCTGTTACTGGTGTAAAGGATCAAGGAAAATGCGGTAAGTTCAACAAGCTGTGATCATCTCATCTAAAAGCTTAAGTTGTTAACACCAAGTCTCCTTGATGCTTTGATTGAAAATATTGTTTTAGTACATGCTAGCTTATCCTCGTGTATTTGCAGGTAGCTGTTGGGCGTTTTCTACGATAGTTGGAGTTGAGGGAATAAACAAAATCAAGACAGGCAAATTAGTTTCACTGTCTGAACAAGAGCTTGTTGATTGTGAAAAGGATAACGAAGGATGCAACGGAGGACTAATGGAAAATGCATATGAATTCATCAAGAAAAATGGAGGAGTAACAACTGAGAGGATTTATCCTTATAAAGCCAGCGACAGTCGTTGTGATTCTTCAAAGGTAGATATTATGATTTAAACAACATACTTTGATAAATATGTTAATGTCTAGTTTCCTAGAACTGTATTCTTTAACACTTTTTTATTTCATCTAGAGGAATTCCCCCGTGGTTAATATCGATGGACATGAAATGGTACCTGAAAAGGATGAGGATGCTTTGATGAAAGCTGTTGCTAACCAACCAATATCTGTTGCTATTGATGCTAGTGGTTCCGATCTGCAATTTTACTCTGAGGTAACACGATTTTACTTTGTCAATTGGGACATAAACTGCTTATGAAACCAATCAAGATGAACTTCCCATGTGACTCATGTACAGAGGTGGATTCAGGATTTAGTTTTGACGAGTTCAACCTTTTAAGTTCTTACTATGAAATTCATCACGCTCTTGAAATGATGTGTTTGAAAATTTAATAGTTGTTGAACTTCTACTATTATTTCGCGAATATTTATGCTATGTGTCGAAATTACTATGTTCAATTGAACTCGGTAAATAAAGTTGCATCCATTATGTTAGACGAATCATCTATATCCATTATGCTCTCACTCGATTCCAATCGTTTACATGTGAAAATACAGGGAGTGTTCAATGGAAATTGTGGCACAGAGCTAGACCATGGGGTAGCAGTTGTGGGCTATGGATCAACTCATGATGGTACAAAGTACTGGATAGTGAAGAACTCATGGGGGACTGAATGGGGTGAACAAGGTTATTTTCGAATGCAACGAGGCATCGATGCTGAAGAGGGACTGTGTGGCATAACCATGGAGGCTTCATATCCAGTCAAGTTATCCCCAGACAATCCCAAACCAGCCCCGTCTAAGGATGAACTCTAGATTGGCTCCAGTAACTCTGCTTTAGCGCGTAGCAAGCTATAGTATTTATAAAGAAACTTAGGTAAAAAGTAAGACATATATGTAATCTATCAGTTATTTTGTATTGGTTTGCATGAATAAAATACTTTTTTTCCATAGGGTTGTAATGTTTGTAAATTATAACTTTAGCTTCCGCTTTCAATCCATTTTGGTTACAGAAGCACAACAAGATTGGCTTATAGATGGGCCAATTCTTACCCCTATATGGTAGAAACTCATGTGGAGTGTGTGTGAACAATGTTCCACATTGGTAGCTAAATAGAAAAAGAAGTTATTTATAATGACGTGAGACAAGGAAAATCATGCGGACTTGGCCCAAAGTGAATGATATCACACCATGTTAACAATATTTTTAAAGTTTCAGACAGTGTGAAGGTTCGAAACTCAGCGATGCATAGTCTACTGAGAGCACACTTGATACCACCGAGCTAAGAAGCTCAACCATTAAAATATGGTCATTTTATTATATGTATATGTTCATCTTTAACATATCCTACATTTATAATTATATATACAAATTTTTGATCAAGCAGTGTTGGATGACACCCCTTGATAAAATAGAAAAAAATCAATTACTTTATCCTAACTTAGTAAATGATTTAAGTAATATAAATAAATATTTTTAGTAAGGAACAGACTACAAAAACAAGCAAAATAAGACAAAGTGCCGTACAAAAGTGATCTTCCCAAAGCTTCCTCGTAAATCGTAATCATAAAGAGTCCCTTTTAATATGAGGTGTTATTTTGTAGTAAATCAGTTTTATTAGTTATATAGTATTAAGACCACTCTTGTATGTATTTTTTTTTTAAAAAGATGCATGGGCTGGGTTCAGATGGGCAACCCGTGTGGTCTTGAATGACTCAAAAGGACCACGCCTCTCTACTTTTACCAATTGGTAGGGACCTAACTTTTTGCTTCCATATCTTTGACCATTTACAAGGTTTTTTAAAATAAAAAAGGGAAACTATCTGATTAGACCTAACTTTCTGCCGAATTTTTCCCTATACTATATACTCTTCTGCCTCTAATTACTTATAGAGAAAAAAAAAAAATTGGTCACAATTTGGCTAGAATGATATTTTATTTATGTTATTTTATATTTTAATTATTTTTACTCTTTTAACTAAAAAATGAAAAAAAAGATCAGTTTATTTTAAAATTAAAAAAATATTATAGTTTTTAAATTTTCTGGTCATTAAACACTTCCCTTACTTCTCCACTTTTCTTTTTTTAGTTATTCCTAATTACTTGTCTATTTTAACAAATTAAGAAAGAACAAAAAAAAATTCTTATTGTATTCTCAATTAATTACTTTGAAAAATGTAGAACTTCTTGAAAATTTTAAATTTTTAATTCATCAACTTCATAATTAATAGGGGTAAAATGATAAATTCACTATGTCAATCATTGTTTTCTTAATAGGTGTGTCAATTCAAAAGTGGACAAGTAATTAGGGACAGACGGAGTATCAATTTTATCTATATTTTTAAATAATTATGTTTATCATTAATTAAGAGTTTTCTGTTATATATTAAGAAAAATATACCTAAAGATTTGTTTTACTAAATACACTAAAGTAAGAAGAGAGGCGAGCAAGATAGGGAGGGAGGCGAGCGAGATAGAAAGGGAGGCGACCGATATAGGAAGGAAAGCGAGGGAGATAGGGAGGAAGGCAAGTGAGATCGTCATGTGTAACTACCTGATTCCGTCGTTAGGGAAAAGCCAACGGAGAGAGAGTTGGGGTAAGAAACTTTTTGTAGTAACTTGAAATTTTCCAACCTAGTCCAGATTTGGATGAAATCGGAGTCAGTAAAGTCTAGGGAAATCTGGTAACAACAGATGATTTTGATTACATGAATAGATAGCTAAGACGTTAAGGTACCTGTACGACTTTATGGAATTGAATTCGGGAGAGTAGAATTACCGAAAATGATCTTAGCATGAACGGGTGGTTTTTGAATGTCAAGGGTTGAAGGTGTGTTGTGAAATGGGGGCTTGGAATTCAAATTCCAGTATTCTGTCTTTGTGCATGCCGCCGTAGCGGGATGGCTGCCATTGTAGCGGGGACACTGTAGCGGTATGGGTCCCGCTGTAGCAGGACAGACGCGACTTAAGTCTGAAATAAAACCCCAAAAATATTTTATTCTACACTTTTCGACTTTGAGAGGTAAGGAACGATCTCAGGGGTTTTATTGACAGTTTTCCACCATTCTTGAGGCTAAGGTAAGGTTTTCACTCCTCGAATCCATTTTTTGATATGTAGAACTTGGTTTCTTGGGTGATTATTGTTGGAGAAGGGTTTTGGAACTGTTTGGATGGTGGGAAAAAGTCCTAATCTGGGTATGGGGATCAAGGTTTGACCTAGGGTTGATATTATTGATTATGATCCAGGTAATTGGGTCTTAATTGTTGATCCTTGTGTATAAATTGTTGTTTGTAGACCTAGAACAAGCAGAAAGAATCTGAAAAGGAAAGATTCAAGTACCTTAGGGGATTCAAGCTTGGATTCAAGGTAGGTGATGGTTGTGATTTCATATTGGTGTGATATATGTTTGTAATTGGTCACTATAATGCATGTATGTATGTGAATGTTGCATTATTGATCACCTTAATCGTAAATGAGGATAATTGAATAATTGTATGTCATGAATCACCTCTTGTTGAATGATTGTGAGAATATACATTGTGATTGTGGTTTGTTGATTGGCTAGGTTGCCACGTTTCGGCATAAACATTAGATCGGTTGCCACGTTTCGACATAAACATGGAATCAGTTGCCACGTTTTGGCATAAATATTAGATCGATTATAACTTTTCGGCATAAACATTGGATTGGGTACCACGTACCGGTACGCTAATAGTTTGGGTGTGGGTTCCATGAGAGGACCATTGAATTGAGTTTCGTGAGAGGACCATTGAATTGTGTTGTGTATCTATTTATGTTTATTACGTTCATATCTAATGGTGATTGAGGTTTAAAGATTTTTTGTTGCTCTAAAATGATAACCAATATGTATTATCAAGACCGTAGAATGCTACAATGATCCTAAAAAGATGATTAATATTGTATATGTTCGATATATGCATGTTTATAATGTTGTGGTTACTTGCATGTGTTTCACTTATTGGGATAGCCATGTGATCTTACCAGTACATTGTGGTTGTGTACTAATACTACATTTGCTTGTTCTTTGTTGAGTACATGGCATATTCAAGTGGCTATTGATAGATATCAGCTAAGTGACTATTAAGCGTGACCGAATTCAAGGATGAGTCAATTATTTCAGGCTGTCATGGATCTCTCTTGTTTAAGTCCACTCTTTTCGAACTCAGACTATTTGCTTAAGGTGTTTGTTTAGTTTCGGGGTTGTACCCCTTGTTCTTAGACTTGTCGTTAGTAGAGTTTTGGTACAATGACTTTTAAGTTCTAGGGATTGTTCTTCCGCATTAATTTGGTTGGTTGTTTGTTAAAACCTTGGAGTTTATGGAGACTCCATTTTTATTGTCATTTAAACCTGCTTCCGTATCTTAAATGACTTAATTTTCATAAAATTTGTTAGTTTGGGTTGTAGTAATGGTTCTTCCACCGGAGGGTTAGTGTTGGTGTCAATAACGACGGTCTGGGTCGTGATATCATGTAACTCAGATACATGTGAATCTTACTATTGATACATGTATTTATATGTACGTAGTGTGATTTACATATATATGAGATATCATATATATAAGAGAGTGACGAGCCAGATGAGAAATTGGCAAAAAAGACGAACGAAATTTGTTATGTGTTGTGGCATTTTAATATTATTACATGCTAAAGTGTCGTTTCCAATTATTTTTGTTTCATTTCTGCCTAAATACACATTATGGTGCATTACTCCCTTTTGTCAGTTGTTGACAATTGATGCCATATTTAGTCTCATTTGGTTTAATTGCTATTTCTTAGTGATAACTTTGCTAAGAACGTTGTAATGGTGTCCGTTTATTTTGTATTTCATGGCAGGACGTGTAGTGGTCAACCATGACCATTACTTTTCCATTTGATTTTTCACTCTTTATTTCTTTATTATACCTTGTAACATATGTAACCTCTAGACCATTTATTTTCTCTATTTACTACCTCATTATCTTTCTATTCATTGCTAGGAAGACTTCCTCAACTATAAATAGTGGTGGTCTTCATTTATTTTGGGTATACAAGAAAATATAGAGTGCATAAAAGTTGATCAAAAAAAAAATTCTAATTAGTTGAAAAATGTTTTTTTTTTTTTGGTGTTTTGGACTCAACTCTTGTCTAGAGTTTGTTAAGTTCTACTTTATGATTAGACTATTGTATCCTAGAGGGGACAAGTCAAGAAGGACTACTGCTGGATCGATGAAAAACATTTGTTGCGCCTTCAGGGTGTGTTTGGTATGAAGGAAAATGTTTTCCTGGAAAACAAGTTGATTTTTGACTTATTTTCTCATGTTTGATTGGTGAGTAGAAAATATTTTTCGAAAAAAATTTTTAGTGTTTGATTTATGTATGAAAAATATTTTTGAGAAATATCTTTTATTTTTACTAGAGTAGAAAATAATTTTTGAAATTGAAAATATTTTTTAAAAACAAACTTAATTTTTTTTTGGGGGGGGGGGGGGTGGTAGGGGTGGGTGAGGGGGGGGGGGTCGAGGGTAGGGGTGAAAAATTAAAATTTTGAAGTTGAAAATATTTTTTAAAAACAAACTTAAATTTTTTTTTTTTTTGGGGGGGGGACCTGGTAGGGGGTGGGTGGGGGATGGTAGAGGGGGTCGAGGGTTGGGGTGAAAAAATAAAATGTTGAAGTTGAAAATATATTTTAAAAACAAAATTAAATATTTTTTGGGCGTGGAGGGGGGGGGGGTGCTGGTAGGGCTTGGGTGGGATGGGGGCCTAAGTAGGGATGAAAAAAATGAAATTTTGAAATTAAAATTATTTTTTGGGGGTGGGTGGGTGAGGGTCGAGGGTAGAGGTGAAAAAATAAATTTTTGAAATTGAAAATATTTTTTAAAAAACAAACTTGAAATTTTTTGTTTTTTTTTTGGGGGATGGGGGGTGGGGGTTCTAGGAGTGAAAAAATGAAATTTTGAAATTGAAAATATTTTTTAAAAACAAACTTAATTTTTTTGTCGGGGGGTTAAGGTGTGGGTGGGTGCGTGGGTTGAGGGTAGGGTGAAAAATGAAATTTTGAATTTGTAAATATTTTTTAAAAACAAATTTAATTTTTTTTCTTTTTGAAGTGGGTTGGGGGCTGATAGGGAGGTTGATGGGGGGCGAGGGTAGTGGGTAGGGGGTAAAAAAATAAAAAATTGAAATTGAGGGTAGGGACAAAATAAATTGATTTTTTCAATAAAAAAATAATTGTAATTTGAAGTTGGAAGAGAGTTTTGGAAAATGTTTTCCTTAAGTTTAGAAGGGAAGTCATTTTCCTTAAATTTGAGGAAAATGAGTTGATTTGAAAAACATTTAGCCCAACCAAACATGAGAAAATTGGAAAACATTTTCCGGAAAATGTTTTCCTTCATACCAAACACACCCTGAATCTCCTTAAAGAGAGTGAGATATTCGCGCCTCAGCCAGAAGATAATTTTATTTCTTCATTTTATTTTCAATTGTAATTTGTAATCTTGTAATTTTCACTAACATTATGTATCACAGATACATGCAAATCTACTTGAATACAATGTATTTAGAACAAATTATAATTAATTTTGACCCAATGTATTTTGAGATACGTGTATTCGGACATATTTGGATGCACTAAAATCTAGTAATCAAGACTCATAATATTACAAACTAAAGTATATCTAAGTAATTAGCTCCTAAACTAGTGGGATTTCTATAAGTTTCCTAAGAAAAATTAGGTACTTAGATAAATATTTAAATTGTTACATTTTATTGCACTTTAAAATAGTTACATTATCACTCATCACTTAATAGTCTTCTATTAAATTTCTTCCTATTTTTCTCTTGCTTGCATCTCTTCTCTCTCTCCTCTTTCTACATGGTAGTGATGGCATTTAGAGAAAATTGATGAATGTATCGATGCCTATTTGAAACATGATACATGTATATTTGATACCTAATATATATGTTTACATACGAATGCATTGGATACATTGTCCGAGTTTGTCTCGATTTATTGTATAAGATACACTGAAAAAAATTGATATCAAATACACTTGATGAGATTGATTTTAAATACAAAGATATAGAAAATATAATAGAGAAAAGGAGAGGAACAAGAGATAGAGTTAGGCGAAAAAGACGAGTTCAATATACACTTTGTATATAGTGATATAACTAATACTCCCTCTGTCCTATTTTATGTGAGATAGTTTGACTCGGTACGGAGTTTAAGAAAGAAAGAAAGACTTTTAAAACTTGTGGTCCAAATTGAATGATAGAAATTTGTGTGATTGTAATTCATTTCATTAAGGGTAAAATAGACATTTTATAGTTAAATTGTTATTTAATATAAAAATGTGTCATTCTTTTTGGGTTGACTAAAAAGGAAAGGGGTCACATAAATTGAGACAGAAAGAGTAACATTGTCACAACCCAGATAGTCGTGATTGGCACCCACACTAACCCTCCGGTGGGAGAACCACTACTACAACCCAAACCAAGCAATTAAACCAAAAACTAAAGCATTAAGGATACAAGAACATGAATAATATCTAAAAACTGAAGTTTCCATAAACTTCCAAAAGATCTAACAACTAACAATGCGGAAAAATACACCTAGAACCTGAAAGTCAATGTACCAAAACATCTAGCAATGAACCAAAGTCTAAACAAGAAGGGTTACAACCTCAACTAATGAACTAACTAGAAAGTCTAAGTCCAAAATGTGGACATAGACGAAAGGAGAACTCATGGCAGTCCGGAAGAATTAGCTCACCCTAGAATTCGAACGACGATCACTGATCTTCTAAGCGAGGTCTATCAATAGCCACTTAAAGATGTCTTGTACTCAACAAAGAAAGAGCAAGTGCAGTATCAGTACATAACCACAGTGTACTAGTAGGATCACACGGCTATCCAACTAAGTGCAACATACACAAGTCAACACAACATTACAAACATGCAACATACCGAACATATACAATACCGATTATCACATGCTCAACAATATATATTTATAACAAGTCATTGGTCCTCTCATGGAACTCAAACCCAAACAGTTAGCATATCAAAACGTGGTACCCGATCCAATGTTTATGTCAAAACATGGCAATCGATCTTATAATTATGTCGAAACGTGGCAACCGATCCCAATTAGTATATCGAAATGCGGTATCCAATCCAATCAATACACCACAATCACACTCACAAGTACATTCTCAATAATCATACAATCAAGAAGTGATTCATGGCATATAGTTATTCATTTATCTCATTTACAACAAGTGTGATCAATAATGCAACATTCACATACGTACATGTATCATAATGAAGCAAGAACAAACATACATCACACAATCATAGAATCACAACCATCACCTACCTCGAAACAAGCTTGAAACCTTAAAAAACTTGATCCTTCCCTTTTCGAATTCATTCCGCTTGTTCTTGGTCTACAAACAATCAATATAATACGAGAATAATAAACAATCGCTACTTACCCGGATTACTAACAATTCTAACAACCCTAGAACATATCCATGATCCTAAGTACTCAAAATAGGGTTGTTTCCACCATATATTCTAGATCAAAACCCTCCCTCATCGATATTTACCCATTAGATTACGTTCTACGGATTCGGGGAGTTAAAACCTTATCTTTAGCCTCAAGAATGGTGGAAAACTATCAAGAATCGCCTGGGGTACATTCCTTAGCTCTAAAAATCGAAAAGTGCATAATAAAGACGTCTTGCGGTTTATTTACGATTTTAAGTCTCGTCTAGCCCGCTACAGCGGCCCTCACCCCGCTACTGCGACCCTGCCAGAGTGACCAAAACCACCGCCAAAGCGACTTGCACGAAACAGTGAGCTAATTCCAGGACCTCATTTCACAACACACCTTTAACCAACGGCGCTCAGAAAATATCGTTCACGCTAAAATCAATTTTGAAAGTTCTACTCACCCGAATTTAATTCCGTAAAGTCGTACGGATTTCTTAACGACTTATCTAACTCCTCATGTAATCAAAATCATAATTAAGTCACCCGATTGTTTCCATATTTTCCTACACCTTAATGACTCCGATTTCGTCCAAATCTGGACTAGGTTGAGAAATTTCAAGTTACTACGAAAAAGTTTTTCGACCCAAAAATTTTCCCCGTTGGCTTTTCTATAACGACAAAACCCGATCGTTACAAACATTTAATCTGACTAATATGTATTTAAGCTAATATATTAAAATGAACCTAAATAGACCATATCTAAAAACATATTTCTATTATATAGAAAGGTGAAGACGACCAACGACCAAGGGTAAAAGAGTCTTTTACTATTAAATAATATCTACCTAACACGCTCTTCTCCGTCGACGCATGGCACAAAAAAAAAGGAGAGGGTTGAACTGGACCCCATCAAAAAGTTCACACACAAGAGGAAAGTCCTCATTAATAGATTACCTAATCATAACCGTCCACGTGGCTTTCCTTTTCACTATTGGAAACTCAAATACACCCAATGGGCCCCACATATTATTCTAACCCTACAAAATACATTAAAAATATCATATTATAATGTCCCCATTCACTCATTCCTCTTTGTCCTCTTTCATTACTTTACTACAATATATGTATTAATATATTTATCTGATTTTAACTTGATATAAAATTCTGAAAGAATCTATATATATCTATAAAGCTGAATATCAGCTCGCTGATGTGGCATGCTTCAATGGCCAGTATCATTATTTTTCTATATTTTCAAAATTTTAAATTTTTACCTTCATTTTTTGTTCAAAATTATGTTTAAAAAATTATTCTCTTCCCTCATTATGAGCCTTCTAACATTTATTTCTTCCAAAAGTTATGATACAATGACTATAAATGTACAATAACTAAAAAGGAAACGTTAATTTTGCTTAGCTTAATTTGATTAAGTTACTGCTAAATCGATAGTAACTAAAATTAACCAAAAAAAATAATGTTAATTTGAGTATAGCATTAACTTAAAAAGGAACGTGAATTTTGCTTAATTTAATTAAACGACAGTAACTAAAATTAACCTAAAAAATAATGTTAATTTGAGTATAGCATTAACTTATAAAGGAACGTGAATTTTGCTTAATTTAATTAAATTAAATTACTGCTAAAATTGGAGGTAACTAAAACTAACCAAAAAGGAACATTAATTTGATTAGCGTAAGTTTTCTTATACCAAAATAACTAATGACTAAAAATTAGCACTAATTAAGGGATTTTAATTTTCTTAATCGTGAAACTAATGATTAGCTGTAAGTTTTCTTCCTTTCCGTTTTTTCATCAACAGTTTCTTTATTTTCAATTATATTAATAATTAGTATGTATTAATCTTTGAGTAATTATATTTTAATTAATTTTGAGTCTTTTCATATTCTATATTTTTGTACTATATATAGATTGGATGTAGTAGCTTGCTTACTATATTTGTTTTTAACTATATTGTTAGTCTAATATATTTTTCTTTCTTTTTTTTTTCGAGTTGGTCATTATAATAGACATGATTTGATGATAAGGAATAAGATTTGAAGAATGTGGAATGCGATTTATTTCAAGACAAAAGGTGAATTGATTTATAATTTTTTACTTTTCACATATGAAACTCAGATGACACTAATTAAATTCTCTTTGGTATGTTCAATCTCTTATTTGACTTCTTGATCACCTTAATTCTCATAATGTATTGTGAAATTATGTATGTTGAAGTTTTTTTTTTTTTTTTTCGATAGAATGTGTTTGGCAAGTGGACTAATGTAATGACCCGGAAGGTCATTTTTGGAAATTTTGAACTATTCGTTTAACTTAAGTTAATTAATCGATAGTTAGTGGGTTAAAGTGATCATTTATTAAAGACTTTATACCACTTGACCATGGGTTAAAATGAATTAAATTATTTGGGGTTTAATATTTTGGTCATAACTGAAAAAGGAAAAAAAGAAAGGGCAAAGGGTTTCGGCATCGCAGTCTCGATCTGCTTCAGGTACTGCGTCAAGTGCTCTGCATGCTCTTCACTAATTTCTACATATGTATATGTGTGGATATAATATTATATTGGTTGGAAGTTTTGAGGGGGACAAGATCTGGAGGTTGGCATTAATTTCAATTCATTCTTTCCGTAATGAATAACAGATTGAAATTGGAAAATGCTTAATTTATACATTGGATGAATAGGTTATTAGTTTGGGTGCAGGAAATTAAGAGAATTGGTATGGTTGCCGCCATTGGTTCATAACCAGTTGGCTTCCTTTTTTTTTTTTATTTAATATTATTATATATATGATATTGGAAAGGAATTAAAAACTTACTTGCGACGTCCGCTACTTCATTAAGGTAAGAACATCAAGTGTTGAATCCTATACTTCACGTGTTGAATCATATACATAATATATTTTGGGTTTATGAAATAATTCATGTGTCGTCACTTGAAAAATAGAACGTATTTTATGTGATTAGAAACTATTGTGTTTCGTACTATTTGTTATTCTTTGCCCGACCTACCACATGATTCCTTAAGAATTTGTAGAGAAAATTGTAGAATTGGTGACTTAGTAATGATTGGATGATGATTACTTAGTAATTATGGACATGACATTAATTAGTCCTTTTCTCTAAGAATGCATTTTGTTGTTTTCTTTGGCCAGTATACCAAGTTTTTCCGGAGTATAGTTATGCATTAATGGTGTATGATAATTTAGTTCCCAATTTCTTTAGTATATTGGGTGAGTGTAATTAAATATTGGTATATTATATTATCTGAAATATAATAGGGTTGGAAATTGAATCTTAACCCTAGACTTGAAACTTGGAAGTATGAGGGTTAACAAATTAGCATCAAAATTTAGGAACTTGATTTTAGGTTTGTGTAAGTTTTTGGGTCTAAGCAAGACCTATAGTAATATGAATATTGTTAATTTCGAAATCTTATCGTGGTCATTTATTTGAATAGATTGTATTGATTTGAAAGTCCAACGAAAGGGAAAGGCTCAAGTCTTGGAGTGATTGTTCGGTTATTTGAGGCAAGTGAATTTCTAAACCCTTGTTAAGCGTATGGAATTCGTGTATTTCCTTGTGGTATATGGTTGGGAGTAATGTGATCAATTGTTTGTGTAATGTGTTGAGAATTGTTTGAAAGACTTGTTGAACCATTGTGGAAGTTGTATTATGATTGTGTTGTTGTGATTTGCGCAATGTTATGAAAATGGTTATCTCCTCATTATTTGTGTGAACATGTTAATTGCATTGTTCTGAGACATGATTGTGATAAGTGTTATGTGATGAGATGATGTACCATTTCGAGGGACGTATCGCGCGCCGCGATGGTTACTATTATCGAGGGTCGTATCGCGCGCCGCGATGGATGCATGGACAGATATGTCCCCCATGGGTCCCGGACTGAGAAACAGCAGGTGTGTATCAATAGGTCAGACATGCATCACTATATTTGACATTGCATTGCATTGTACATTTTTATTACTGATGAACTTGATCTTGTGTGTTTCTGATATTGTGAGTGCCTTTCTGTGAAACTTGTTATTAAGGAATATTGAGATGTTATTGAGAATATATAATCTGTTAGAGTGCTGTTGTTGAGCTGTATGTTTTGTAAACTGTGAATTGTTAGGTTGAGCTGGTTTTATGCAAGTTGTAGTTATGGAGGTTAGGATGGGATGTAAGAAGTACGCGTATTCTGTACCCTTAGCTTGTGTTTAGAGGTTTACTTGTTGAGTACCGTGTGGTTTAGTACTCACCCCTTGCTTCTACAATCTTTTGTAGGTTACGAGCCCGGATCTTCGTGATACCTTCCGTTTTCTTCGTTTTTGAGGCTTTCTGTGGAGATTTGAGAGGTAGTTGTTTGTCATCTCAGCGAACCTTCTTACTCCTGTTTATGATTTTGTTTTTACTTGAAAGACAATGTCATTTGAGACTTGCGTATTTTTATTTCGATTCTAGTATTTACATTAGAGGCTTGTGCACGTGACAACCAGGTTTTGGGGATTGAATTAAGTTGACTTGTTTTCGTAATAGTAATTATTATTGAATTTTGCTTTATTTCCGCACTTTATCGAAATGATTGGGTTTTAGGCTGACTTGTCTTGGTGGGATACGACGAGTGTCATCACATCCATTTTTGGGTCGTGACAGACTAACTAATGTGGAATACAAAGGCATCCATGAGACAAAGAACAAATTGAGATGCTTGATGAGAAAATTTGTGGGAGAAAACTAGGGATTCACGTACAAGTAGGAGTTGAGAATTTATCTCGATAGTAATCATAAATTTTCACAATATTTTGTTACATTAGATGTTTGTATGGCAATTGTAGGACTTCTCTTACTTGGTGAAGTTATTCCTAAATTAGAAGATCAATCATTCTCTCTATTGTCACTATAAAAGTGTGCTAAATGAGTTTAGAAAGCATAATTATGCAAGTTTTTCATAGAGATGCCATGAGTAAGTTTCATTGTTTAGACAACTACATATATTATTGTACATTCATCAATATTTTGAAGAAAAAAATTTGTGCTCTTTTGAATATATTGTCTCAAAGCCTATATCAAATATGCATAATAATGTCATTTGTACTTCACTTTGTTAAAATAATATGTTGTGTGTTTGTGTTTTTATGATTTTAGTTTTATATCATTTTACTTATATTTGAAATGCAAATTTACTTATTTTTAAATGTGGTTCACCTAACACCAATACAAATATTATTTTTGTATTTTAATCAATATAACAAAATTAAAATTTATTTTTGCTATATGAAATTATAAAAATATTATTTTCAATTTATTGATTTTCTAATAAACCGCGCGATGCGCGGTCAAATTCACTAGTATTATTTATAAAAGCCACAATGCAACTATCATTCTAACTATCTTGTTAGCTTTCAATCAAAAGCTAACAAGATTTTTAGTTACATATTTATTATTTAGTTAAATAATAAATATGTCATTGTATGAGCTATTTATTACTCATTCCTTTTGAATTTGTTAATCTGATTTTGATCTGACACATAGTTTACGAAAGTAAATTAGATTTTGAAAAAAAACATTAAGTGATACTTAAAGTTGTCCCAGATTTTCAAAAAGACACCTTAACTTTCCGTGCGTCCTATTATCCCACAAAATTTTCAAAATCACAATAAATACACATTTTTTACACAATATTTCCACTTTGGACAAAAATATCCTTCGAATGTGCAATTTCTTAAAAACAAAAAGTCAGACCCATTATTGATGTATTGAAGGATGCTTTGGTAATTTCCTATGATGAATTCATTTTGTTTCTTTCTTTCAAATTTATTTTACTATACTAAATAATTGTATAAAATATTATAACTCATGATAATTAATTACTTAAATATTTAAAAGATATAAAATATATAAAAGATCTGATTGACTCTTCAAATTTTACCGGTGACACATAAATTGGGACAAATGAAATAATATATATTATTTGAAAATTTCTTAGAAAGTACTATAAATTACAGTAATTAACAGCTAGAAATATTTCAAATACAAAAAAAAAATGATTGAATCTCAAAAAAAATTTAGTACTACATAAATTGAGAAAGAAGAAACGACCTCTATTATTTGAAAATGGCGTAAAAGTATTACAAATCATACAATAAGAATTAACAATGCTTTATACTTATTCTATTTCCACTTTGGACAAAAATATCCTCCAAATATGCATTTTTTTAAAAACAAAAAGTGGGATCCATTATTGATGTATTCAAGGATGCTTTGGTAATTTTCCTATGATGAATTCGTTTTGTTTGCTGTTTAATTTTTTTTAAATAATTGTATAAAATATTATAAATCACAAAAATTATTTACTTAAATATTCAAAAGATATAAAAATATGTAAAAGATCTGATTAACTCTTCAAATTTTATCGGTGACACATAAATTGGACAAATGAAATAATATATATTATTTGAAAATTACTTAGAAAGTACAGTAATTAACAATAGAATATTTTAAAGACAAAAAAAAATTAATTGAATCTCAAAATTTTATTAGTACCACATAAATTGAGAAAGAAGAAATAACCTTTATTATTTCAAAATTGCGTAAAAGATATTACAAATCATACAACAATAATTAGCAAGTTAGAATGTTAAAAGACATAAAAAAAAATTCATAGTTAACAATAATTAAAAATTTAAACTATTTTAAATTAATATTAAAGTTTGATTAACTCTTTAATTTTGTCTTTGTCACATAAATTGAAACAAAAAATGATACACACACACACACACACACACACACACACACACACATATATATATATACATATATATACTTACTTACTACTTATATATAAGTGGCAATAAGCAGACATGATACGGTCAACATGCTTGCCGACCAAGGGTATCTTTGGAATAACACTATAATTTTGCTATGACATGTTATACATTGTAGGATCGATTGTTGGACGTTTTGAGATTTTGACACAAAGCCCAATTGCTTTTTGCTTAATTCAAATAGCAGTCCATGCATTGTTTTTTTATGTTTTGATTTTTCCTCGAATTTGATCTTTTATTACATGATTGCCTGCAGATAATTTCGTAAATATTGCAAAATCAAAGGATGATTCTATTTTAAAAGGCAACAATAGTGATGTCAGAGAGTACACTTGTCAAGTCCTTTAGTTTTTCCCCAATTGTGGTCCCATGTGCTTATCCTTTATTCATAGACATATTTTCTCTCTCTTTATAAAAAATTTATATTCACAATTTAGCTTTTGTTAATAAGAAAAAATCACAATTAATCTTTTGTTAATAAAAGCAATCACAATTATTATTAAAAAATCAATCTTAAAAAATTGTTCCCTTTAATGTATATAATATTTTTGTAGTACATGAGATAATGAAGACAATGGCAAATTAATACAATTTTAGTAGTTAATATTTAATAATTAACAACATTTGATTGACTTTTGAAATACTATTTGTGCCACATATATTGGGATAAGAGAAGTAACATATATTATTAAAAATTTACTTAAAAAGTACTATAAATTACAATAATCAAAAGAAGTAACATGTAATATAACTTGGAAACTACGCACGAAGTATGGTAAATCTCAATAATTAATAACATTTAATTGACTCCTGAAACTTTAATTGTGTTACATACATTGGGATAACAGACGTAACATATATTATTAAAAATTTACTTAAAAAGTACTATAAATTACAATAATCAAAAGAAGTAACATATACTCCTAATATTTAATTTGAAAACTACGTAAAATGTATTGTAAATCTCAATAATTAACAACATTTGATTGACTCTTGAAATTCTATTTGTGCTACATACATTGAGACAAGAGAAGTAATATATATTATTTAAAAATTACGTAAAAATACTATAAATTACAATAACTAACAATTTAAAATATTTAAAAATCATATTAAAATTTAACTGACTATTTAAATTCTATCTATATCACATAAGCCTATGGCTTTGGCTGGTTTTCTTTTACCGCGGCTCTTAGAAGCCATCATGTAGTTGTATAAACTTAAAGTTTTTTCATTTTTTATTAAGAAATTTTTTCTTTAATTTTCTTTCGTCTTCTCAGGTGATGGCAGATTTTCAGAGTAACTCCTCTTGATATTTTTATCAAAGTTATATGATGTTGTCTTTCTTATTCAACTTTTATAATCTTCTTATTACAGTAAATATTTTTCGCTGTGTTTTGTTTTATCTTCGGGGTCGTTTGGTGTGAGGGATAAAAATAAATAGTGATGGGATAAAAAATTTGTATCTTGTTTGGTTGCTATGTTTGGGGTCACTTATTCCACCATTTATATCATAGTGATAGGATAAGTTATCCCATATATATGGTGGGATAAGTTATCCCGGGATAGCTAATCTCAGGATAACTAATCCTAGGATAACTTATTCTCAACCAAACGACCCTCAGTGTTTCAGTTGTGCTGATCATATTGTCTCCATCTACAATACAACAAAGTGGAAACAGGCTTGATAGTTTTCTATTTAAAACTAAATAGTTGATCTCCTACACTGAAATAGCAGTACCAAATGCATATGTTGTTAGAATAGATCATAATAGATCATACAAGACTTATATATGTAAACCTTAGATTAATTTGCGCATATGTTCAGATCTCGGTTAGATTAACTTTGTGGCATTGAAGGCTTGTCTTATCTTTACTTTACTAATATAAAGGGAGACTATCAGAAAGCAAAAAGATGTGTTATAATCTTTTGTTACAAACGACATATAATTTAATTAATTGCCGATTGTTGGGCCCATGCTGCGCATGGGCAAGATTATCTAGTACTAAAATAGACACTTCAGCCGAAAATGGACCGACGGTCTCTTACACCATTGACGACCATTTTCTCAAAATATGAAAAAAATAATTAGGATTCACCCATTTTTGGGCAACATTCATACCATATTTATAATTTTTACTATCATTTGAAATAACTACATATTATTTCGCTAATTAATAATTTAAAATTATATTTCAAGTCAAATACACATAGATACATGTGTAAGCGATTAAATTTTTTTTCTAAAACATAGCAATTTTTAAAGAAAAATAGCAAACAAATACTAATATGTCATTATATTAATGTTGGCTGGGTTTTTTGGTCTAACCAGGAAAAGGTACAAGTATAAAGAAGCAAAATACAAATTGTTTGAAGAACAAAACATAGAAAATGCCAAAAATATCCTTATCATATAAACAAACATGTTAATGAATCGAAGACGTTAATGCTTATAGACTCTTCGATTCTGACTTTTGTGTAATCTTCCTTTCCTTTGTATATTTATCGTATATTTTTCATCCATATTTAGCTAGAGCAGAGAATGTGATTCGCTAGTTTTTAGTGGTAATAAATATTGTACATTAATAAAGAATGCTAAGATTGCTAGTATATAATTGTCACTAATAATTGTCTCTAAATATACATATTTAGTGGTAATTGAGTAATTGTTATTGGATTCAATATCGTTATAGATTTTATAATCATTTACAAAGATCGCTAGTATGTAATTGTCACTAATAATTATCTCTAATATATATATATATAGTGACATGCAGTTAATTAATTACGTCTAAAAAATATTTTTGATGTAGTGATTACATACATAACTAGTCGTCAGTCGTAGGCTTCAATACGACTAATATTACAAAAAGAAAATTTAAAGGTTAAAAACGTTAATTAATCGTTTTGTTTATACTTTCTAGTCACAAACTCCTTTAAAAAGAAAGGGCCATAACTAAATGGTCATTTTACATGGGCTATCAAAAAAATCTGCTTATCACAAGGCATGAGATGGTTCGTACTCGTAATCTTCAAATTGCAAATGAGATATTTACCATCCAAATAACTACATGATTGAATACCTCAAAGTTAATCACACATGACTTTCTACAACATGTATGGACAACAAAGCAAATGAAGTACTCAATATTGTATAGACAATAAATTATAGTATTGATAGTGTAAAAATAACCTTATGAGCGAAAAACACGTCTTAATTAATGGAATAAGTTTGTCTCGTTATAAAATCTTTGAGTAATTCTCATGTAAGATTCTTTTTTAACATCTTTCTTTTAAGGAATCGTTTAGTAACTGAATAAAAAATAAGTTATTTATGTGTATTAATTTTCATATAATTATATTATGTTTTGATAGGTAGATAGAAAATAAATTATTTATGTATAAAATTAATACAATATTTGATTGATAATTTAGAACTCACATAACTAATACATGTATAAGTTATTAGAGAGTTTATGTATTATTTTATACACGATTAAAAGTAGAATAACCAATACATGCATAACTAATTCTTGCTTGAAATAATACATAATTTCACGTATAACTAATCATTATATTATTAATATCTTCGTAATTCTAACCAACTATCAAACAAACCCCGAAAAAAACTTTAAAATAAAATGGCTATACAAAGTTAGATCATTTTGACTCTTACCTAGCTCAGCCTATAAGTGATGAATCATCTCCAAAGAATGTTCAACATATAAGTGATTAGTACAAAATTTTAATATAATGGCAATACAATAATTAATTAAAGGTAGTAATTTAATTATTACTAAATATATATTTTTTAATAATAATTATCATTCTGTATAAATATTTCTAAAAAATGTTAGCCTTCTTTATTAATTTGTATTTGTATATTATATTATCGTTAAAAATTGTTTTTGTATACTGTGATCCTAAATCGTATTTTTTTTTTTTATGTATGTACTAGAGTCTCATCCAAAATCTGTGTATAATAATTAGAGATGTTGGTATTCCATGTGTAGGGATAGGTAGTCTGCTTGGCTAAAAGTAGATATAAATCAAATCACATGAAATGCATACAATAAAGCTATATGTTTTAATTTCTATATATGTCAATTGTCAATGGAAAATAGTAGGCTGCCTGCGTAGGCAAACATATTTTTATGACCATCGCCGTCAAATTGACCTCCACCTCTCAAATCTGGTTAAAAAGCTGTGAGGTAGAGTATGTATTCCTAGAAGAATTATCCAAAGTCAAGCAAGTTTACCCATCATCCGTAGAATATATAAAAATAATATTAAATAGAATGTATAAGAATTCATAGATTTTACATAAATTTATACTATTAAGATCTAATTATATTATATTTCTATTTTTTTAAAATTATAAAATCTCTTAAATTTGATAGAATCCAAATACATTCCAAAATGTTTCAATACATTGCGTTTCAGGTTTCAGATATATCCCTCAATATCTAGATATACACCATTCAACGTCTCGATATATCGTGTAAAGTGATATATCCAATCGATATACATGGTGTAAAGTAATGTATCCGACTGATACATTACGTAAAGTAATGTCTCGATACATCATAAAGTGATGTATTCGATCGATATATTGTGTAAAGTGGTGTATTCGATCGATACATCGTGTAAAATGATGTATCCGACTAATAAATCAAGCAAAGTAGAATTTTTTGTAATTTTTTTAAATGGTAGGAGATTTTAGAAAATATAGTAAAATAAGTTGTGTAGTTAGATAATTTTTCCTAAGGATTATGATAAAAGAAATAAAAATGATATTATAAGATAAGTTCTCAAATATAGATGACTATCTAAGAAATTTACTCTATCGCGTAAAGAAATAAATCAGATTTGTGTTTTATTATATATATATATTATATATATATATTCCCTTAATCATCCAACTTTAGGGTATATGTACCCCTCATAAGTCAAAATTAAATATCCTCAACAAAATATTTCTACATCGCACCTATACGTGGCGTTTTCTTAAAAATTAGATACAAAAAATTCACTTTTTAATTTTATTTTCCTCATAAGACAACATTGATGAATGTTCTCTAGTAATTTCAGAAATTTTTCATTGAATTTGTGTGATCTATGAGAAGCATCGATGAATTCTATTTTCTGCTTGCAACTGTGTAGACTGTAGTTGACAACAGTGTATTAGATATGTTTTCTTTTCTTTTGATTAAAGTAGTCTAGATACTCGGATCCGTTTGGTTTGAAGACAAGTTATGTTAGAATTAAGAGAATTGTGATGAAATTAGTTATGTTAAGATTATTTTTTATTAATTATTTAATTTGTCAAATTTGCAGGACATAATTTCTAAAAATAAGTTGTTTGTTTATGAAAATACTCTCTAAGAATAAGTTGTTTATTTATAAAAAAGAATTTAAGGGGATACTTTTGTTATTTTACATTTTTTAAGTTATCCCGTGATTAGTATTCTACTCACAAGTAGGATTAACGTACCCCAATCGTAATTATTAATTTTGGAATAACTTATCCTCACTTTATAACCAAACAAAAAATTAAGAAATACTAAAATTTTATTTCAAAATTACTATTTTTTATCCATCAGATCAAACGATCCCTTATAATGTGTAAAAGCAAATTCTCCACATCTTATTTTAGATGTTTGTTTAAAATTTGAGCTCCAGTTTTCAGACATTTTCTATTTGTAATTTTTGAATTTAGAAAACTAGTGTGTAATAAATAAGAATGGTAGGAACAACTCATATTGATAATTTATATGCACAACAAGTTAATGGATAAAGTTTGTTGACTTAATAGAAATTGTGCGGAAAGTAAAAATTTAAAAGAAAAGAATACGGAAATTTTACGTGAAAATCTCCTTACTCAAGAAAAGAGAAAATTACGACTTGTCTTATAAGATTTCAGCACTACTTCATTACTTTAATAAGCCAAAATTATATCACAAACTCTTGCAATCTAGAAATTAAACTTAATTCCTTTCCCCTTTGTAACATTTTTTTTATATAAAATAAAGCAATAACTCTATTGCCTACTACGTACACCAATTAACTTAGTCAATATAAATTTTAAGACCACGACATAACTAACTCTAGCTACAGCTCAAACTTAATTATCCCTTGAAATTATCTAATTGCTTTATAATATAGAAATAAATCTTACACTTGAATGAACACCAAGACTATATTCTCAGATAACAACAAAAGACAGTAGGAGATCAATTTATCAAAGTCCCTTGGTACAAATGAGAAATATTTCTTCTAGCGAATGCTTTTGCTGTGTGTAACTCCTCCAATACAAAAACTAGGTTAGATCATAATTTCATAATTTGTTAAACCTCTTAGTCTTTCATTGGCTGAAGTCCCATATTAAATTTCATAATTTTGTTAAATCATCAAAACTTCATAATAACACAAGTATGACACTTACTCTATTGTAATAATTCCATTGTAAAACTAGTCAATCAATTATTACTAACCTCATATCCTAATATGTGACATTCGAACCCTCTAATCTAATTAATGACATATCCTCAAAGATAGAGTATTTGTTGATTACTTTTATAATTTGTATTCCCTTTGTTCATTTTAGTATATTTGTTGAAAACTATTGATTGATATGAATTCTTTTATTAAATTAATTATATTAATTGCTGTTTAGTAAACAAAATTCTTAATATGTTTAATGTGACAAATAAAAAATTTTAAAATAGTGAATTAGTAAAAATGAATGGACTAAAACTAATATCTGTGTAAATACAAAAGCAAGTGGATTATATATTGAAGGATAGTGTATGGAATACCGAGCTAGCTAGAACAATAAATAATGCAGTGATTTACATGTTAAAATCTGGGGTTGACCCTAAAAGGACAGCCAGTGGATGGCTAATAAAACAAAGAAACAAACAAACAAGCAAATACAGAGTTGAAACTCACTGCCAATATATATATAGCTTTTACAGTATATAATAGTCTGCATATTTACCTGGAAAGACCATTGCATACTGTATCCTTTCAGATACCCTACCCTCCTGTGTCCTGCCTTTGCCAAATTTTTTGGTTCATCGTTCAATGTTCGGTATTCATATTGAAAGTTTGATTAAATTTGAATTTGCATCGAAAAATTTCACATTAAGGGCCCTAACAAAAGTAACTCCGTACCCAAGGAAGGATTCGAACCCAAAACCTCTTGATTAAAAATGAAGTACTTACCATTCCACCACAATACTGGTTAGTTGCGTTTGCCAATTGTCATCCCATTTCATACATCCTTCTTTCATTTTGTTCTTTTCTTCTTTCCACTGCCCTTTGACATACCTATTAATAAACATTTGTCATTTCTACACTTTCTTGACTCTTTCCATATATAGTCATTTTCATTCACACAATATTATTATAAATGTTTGTGTAGTGAAAAGAGTAATAGAAACTAAAACATTGGTAAAAAAAAAACTTGAATAAATAAACATCACATCAAAATTTAAAACCAAAGTATTATATTCTATGTGACTTTTTTTTTAAATTATTTAAACTATATATGCGAATTTTGATCAATAACTTAAAATATTCTTTTTATCATATTAATATAAGAAATTACATCTTATATAGTACTTTTAAGGCTCGTTTGGTAAAATGTATAAGAATAATACAAAATAGTGTGTATTAGTAATGTTGGATTAATGAACTTGAACCAAGGATCTTTTGAAACAGTCTTTCTACATTCCCAGAGGTAGTGGTAAAGTCTACATACAATCTACCCTCTCCAAACCCCACATAGTGAAATTTCACTGAATATGTTATTGTTGTTATTGTAATATTGGATTAGTTATTCTTGAATTATTTAGGTTACCGTTATTTTTTATCAACTGTTTGATATGTTGTATGGAAAAAATATAGGGCGTAACATAATAGAAATATAATATATAGTCCGTATAGAAATAGTGTTGATATTGTCAATGTCATAGTTCACTATATAGAAGAGTAAGAATATTGAATAAGGTATTAGTTACATATATTGAGTGAAATTAAAACACTACAAAAGAGATTAAATATTATCAAAGCTATTACGTGTAATACTTCATATCAAACAGCTCGTTATAGTATAGATTTTGAATATCTGAATTTTAGTTTTAAATATTAAATTTGATATAATTTCATATAGCTTCCATAATTTATTGAATTCATTATTCTCGATAAGCTAAATTAAGAGCAAAAGGAGTATAACACAAACAATTAAAATGTAGAAAGAAATTACAATTATCCCCCATCCCCACAATCCCCCGTCTCTTATTCTCTGTTGACTTGATGTCACACAATATTTCCGTACAACCATACATCATCCCTAACATCAATCCATGATACTCTTCTTCTTTTTCTTGTAATTATATTTTTCCAAGAACAAGCTAAGACAGGAGAAAGAAAAACTAGAAAGCAAGTTTTTCCTTGGCTTAGGAGAAAAAAATTGTACTAACCAATAGATCATTGATATCTTGTGTTGTGCTGACAATAATATAATTTTTTTGGGTCTAATAGAACAAGAAGAATATTTGGTCAAGACTAAATTGTTCTTTCTAATTATATTGTTATTCGATACAACATGAGAGAATATATTAACAAATACGATTAGGACTCCTAGCTACAAGTAAGTCATGAGTTGTATGTCTATGGACGTAGGAATTTAGCTTAGTGTTTGGAAACTTGGATGATGAGTCTGTTGATTGCTCTGATACTATTATAAAACACAAAGTATATTTTCTTAAGAATAACTCGTATTTTCTTTAATCATAATTCAATACAACATGAGAGAATATATAGACATAAAGGGTACATAAAATCATACAACTTTAGGTTTATTGAAAGCTTGAAACAATTCAACATGAAATGTAGGATTATAACCACTCATGTACTAAAAAGTGAGTTATGGAGTACTTGATTTAAAATTGATTTTTGTATGTATTTGGGAAGTAACACGAAAATATTTGATGGGCTTAAGAGATGCACTTGTTAGAAAGTAAAATCGTTGATGGACTAAATCCATGATGACCAACAATAAAAGAACCATTTAATAGTCGTTTAACAAAATAAAGTTTTGGACTCACTGTTAAGTGTTATTGTATTTAATTGTTCACTATAGTTATCCATTTTTCTCTTTACATAATTTGTAAAAAAATTATAGATAAAAAAAATATTTGTTTACTAACTTAATAAATTAACTCATTTTAATGCATTCTATTGATCTCTTGTCCATCAATATTATGTTTACAATATTTGTGCTTTCAAAATATATAGTTTTAAAGACAAGGCGTGAACAAATAATATAAAATGAAGAAAGTATATGTGTTATTTGTTTAAATATCCTCAGAGTTAAAAGATCATATTTTAAAACTTTTTTACATAAGTGATAACTTATTAGATTATTTGACATGGAATATAAAAGGAAATGAATGGAACAGTGAACAATGATCACTGGCTCTTAACTCTCTCTTCAATTTCAATTAATATCAATTGGCAGATACATAGAGTTCCTCTGAAGTAGTAATAAATATTATTAGTACTCCCTCCGTCTCATTTTATATGTCAACTATTTCTATAAATAACTGGACCATAATACTTGTCATTTTATAAAAGTTATGCATAAATTACCATATTTTGCCTATTATACCCTTGATAGAATAGTTAATTAATCTTGTCATTTATTAATAAAGTTAACTTAAGAAAATATTAAATACGGATAAAAGGGTAAAGTTACATCATTTCTAAAAGTGCAAAGTAAAAAGATGACATAAAATGGGACGGAGGGAGTAACATACAAACCCAAATAATTGATTATACTTGATTTGTTCCTATTTATATGTTATTTTTATTAAAAATACATGTTCTCTAATACTTGTTATTTCACAAATGCAATATTATAAATTACATTATTTTCTTATTTTTCTTTTGAGAGTTACTCCCTCCGTCTTCTTTTAGTCGCATAGTTTCCTTTTTTAGAGTCAAATGATAAGAACTTTGATTAACATTTTATAAAGTATTTTTTTTCATCATATTAATATGCCAAAAAAAATGCAATTTATATAACTTTCCGTATAGTTTTTGAGTATCTAAATTTTAAGTTTAAAATATCGAATTAGTTTAATCAAATTTAACTTTAAAAATTAGTCAAATTGATTTTCGAAAAATACAACATGACAACTAAAAGGAGACCGAGAGAGTATTAGCCTTGAAAGTGTGAATTTTGACCAACATAAAAAAACTAAATAATTAATTTATGTTCATTGCTCAATTTAATTAATTAAAATAAATAAATTTATATTTATTTATTGAAAAGTTGACTTTAAGATAATACTACATAAGAGTACAACGATAAATTTATCTAGTTTTGTAAGGAGAATCCAAAATAATGAAAACCTAATAGAAATGAATTGAGTATTGGCAAAGAAAATCAAACCATGCTCAATATCCTCGGGAAAGAAAACCCATAAAGAAGAGATTCTTTAATGAAAAAGGATTTGTTCCTTCCATTTTACAAAAGTTTTATTTGTTGGGATTTGGCTCCCTTCCATTAATCTTTTTCTTCATTTCGTCAAATGCACTTCTAGATAAAAAATATGTATCTTATTAAATATTAAAAGATCAAGATTATATCATATTAACAAATATCATAACTATAATTAAAATAACTAATTTAGAAAACTACTCTCTAAATTTGATATAGGCGGAAGGGATATTAACAAAAAATGTTAATTACCACTCAAATATATATACTATTTAGCGATAATAACCTACTTGCCACTAAAATGATTTTTTAGTCTAATGATTACATTTTTAGTAGTAATAATATTTTCAAACAGATTAAAATTATATTATCTCAATTAACAGTCGTTTGTTCATGACTCGACACTTTTGTCTTTAGAAAAACTTTGATTAAAACTATATTTTACTAACAAACATTATTATTGATGTTCAGAAACTAAACACTAGAGTGAGAAGAATTTCAGCGGCGGAGAAAGCATTTGTAACAGCCCGTTCCTTACAATCAATCAATTTTCATTTGGGGTTCACAAGTTGATACACTTACATATTTATTTAATTTTCTAATACAAATATAAAAAGGTACAAAATTGAAAACAAAAGTATTTAATTAACTTTAACAAAGCATAAGAAAAAGATAGAAATTTGAACTAGTTTTTATAGCGATCATAAAAAGGAAATAAGTAGAAAAAGCTAAGCTAGAAATACACAGGTATTTGAGTATGAGTGAAAGGAAGGTTAAGGGCGGGCTCTTCCCCCGAGATAGAGTGAGTTGAAAAGAGATTTACACGCAAACCCATTGGGTGGTAGCAAGCTGGCTGTTTTCTTCTCTCCTCTTTTCATTCATCATCTCAATCAGAATTCAGCCCATGGGGGAAGGGAAGGGAAGGGAAGGCTCCATTTATCCTCTTTCACATTAAACAACACACAACCATCCATCACTGCTCCAAATCTTTTCTTCCACCACAAGGGTTTTGATCTTTTAATTACCAGAAGACGCCAACATGTAGACAGAATCATGATTAACCACATCGTAATTTTCACCACCATTACTACTACTGCCGTCGTTTCTTCCTGCTACCGTTTCTTCATCTTCATCATCATCATCATCATTACGACTTGTATTAATGATGATATTATAACCGTTATCTTCTTCGGAAGATGAAGAGTTAATTATGCCACGTCTAACAATAGGATTAGGCTCTGTTAATAATTTCCCATCACGAGGTGGTGCGAAAATCACTGGCATGTATTCTTCAGCTTCACATGGGAATTTTGAGTTTTTGAAATGCTCTTTCAATGCTTCAATTCCCTTAATAATTAAAAGAAATTGTTAATTTAGTATATGCCCAATTTTTAATGTTTCTATAAATTAATTAATGTTTTATAACTCGTGCAAGTATTTTCGGTGTGCATTTTTATTTATCCCCACTATATATAATAATAATAATAAAAATAAATGTTAATTTTTTACTGTCAAGTTAAAAACAATTTAATTGCATAATCCTAATTTATCCTTAATTCTTGGCTATAGTCCATTTTTCAATTAAATTTAAAGGATGATAAAGTAAAAATTGACATTCGTTTTGAAAGAGAATATTAAGTTAATATTGAATATAAGTAAAAAAGAACGGAGAAACCATTATTCACACGACAAAAAAAGTAAGAATGTTTGCTGAATTTTATTGAGACTAATTGATTATTATTTGGAGAGATGATTGAAAATTGAAATTGTGAGTAAAAAAAGTTCACTATCAATTTTTCAAACCTAACACTCATCTTCCAAGAAAATTTCAAAAAATCAGGCCAGTCGTATAACGAAATGCTATCTACTAACCATTCATAGCAGCTAATCTATGACTAATTAGTGCACAAGAAATTAATCTTTGAGAAGAAGGAACATACCTGTAATCTAGCATAAGTAACTTGGCATATTTTTCTGGAGTTGAAAACTTCCCAATTTTGAAGATGAAAAGCCTTGTACAGTCTCAACGTTGCTTGCGGTGAAGTCATGTTCACAAATCCATATCCCACGTTGCACTTGTTACTAACAAAATCCATAAATCATCAATTAGAAAAATACTTAGTAAAACAAATAAATAAAAATTGAATATTTTTGAAGATTATAATTACATGAAATCGATGGGAAGATAAACGAAATCATAAGAGGATTTTGGCTGATCATCGCCGTCGGCAATCTGCTCGTTACAGTGAATGCAGTGGTTGTCCAGCATGTTCAGCAGCAGTTTCTGACTGCACACCAGACCCCAAATATGTCAGTCAAATATACCAAAAACCAATATTAATACTATTTTTTTATCCTTGTTTTAGCTTGTGAAATGTTTGATTGAACAGAAATCATTCCATACTACCAAAATACCAATGTTATGAACTAGTACACCAAAGGAAACATGATAAATTACCAGTATTTTCAGAACGGAATCAGAATAATATGTTTAGAGGAAGAAAAGATTGAATTTAACCTGTACTTGTTTGGTATGTTTTTGATCATGACAGTAGTTCTGGAATCTCTGCAATTTGATTCCATAATGGCATCTTCTTTAATTAGAAAACGAGGGTCATAATCTTTTGCCTGCTTTGATGACCAGCTCATCTTCCATGGCCTACTGCTACTGTTATTTGCTTGTTGCAACATTTTTTGTGGACGTTTCGGAGAACAACTTGTCACACTGCTACTACTTGCACTAATGGTGTTAATTTTTTTGGCATTCTTATTCTTCCCAGCCCTAACATTATTATTACTCCTGTTTGATATACACAAAGAAGCTAATGATTCTTGAACTGAACCACCGGTGCCTGAACTCTCACTTCCGCTACATCCACTAGGGTTTCCTTTAACATAATTTGATTTCTGATTTTGGGAATGTGAAGCGTTGTATACCGGCGCTATTCTTGGTGAAGAGTATAAGTTATTGTTGAATTTGGTAGGTGAAGAATATTGAAAACCTTTTGAGAAGCGTCTGCTGTTATTTCCACCTGGCCTGCTGAATTCAATCAGCAATTGCTGCCCATTTAAATCATACCCATTCATTTCCATCAACGCCCTTGATGCATCTCTAACATCATAAAACTCCACAAATCTTTGATGCTTCTTCATTGGTGTCTCTCTCAATTCCTTCACATGTCCTATATCAAATTCATCAACAACAAAAAAAAGTACATGAATATCGAAGAAATCAGCAAAATCAACCAAAAGAAATAATAATTAAAAAAAAAAACATACCAAAAGCTTGAAATATATGAATAAGAGAATCAGTAGAAGTTTGAGATGCCAAATTGAAAATAACAAGTGTGCCTTGATTATTCCCATCAACAAGAGCAGAAGTGACCGGAAAAGTGAACTGAGCCCAAACAGCTCTACCAGCAATGAGTCCACGCGCTGCCGGTGGTGGAACTGGAGGAAGAGAATTTTGATTTTCAATAAACTCATAATAATGCCTCCTTAAACGCATCTGTTGCTGCATGTGCTGCTGTTGAATCTCCATTAACGCCGTCTGCGCGTGCCTTAAATCATAGAAATGAACCGTTACGATCCCTTCTCTTACCCTTCCCATTTGCACAGCTCTTACATCCCCAAATACTTCTAAATCCCTTCGGATAATAGATTCACTCACATCAACCGGAACCATACATAACAATAAAGTTCTTGTAGACATTGAACTTGGTGGTGGTAAAATAGGTGTAGGCACCGGTGGGTTAGCGCTAACATACGCCGGCTGGAGTAACGGCACTGATGCAACATCACCGTACGGTGGTGGTGGAGATGGAAAAGGGTAGTAAAATTGATTAGGAAATACAGGCAAAAAATTATTGTTAAATGGATATGTTGGTATAAATTCTTGGGCTCTAGGATCAAGATTTCCATGAATCATACCATTGTTCTCCATTTTTTTTTTTGTACTGCAGATGGGTTTTTGGTTATGAATTTAGAAGAAGATAATAAGTTTTTGATTTTTGGTTATGTTTCTCTCTCTAGAGTCTATGGTGTGAAGCAGCAGAGAGTCTATACACTGGAGAGTCTCTAGAGTCTAGTGGATACATTAGAGAAGGAGAGATAGAGGAAATAAATTGAAGAATGTTAAAAAGGAACAAATGAGACTACTAATGCTAGACAATCTTCTCAACTAAATTTTGCAACAAATGTCTTGGGAGTCACAATGATATTACCCAAATGCCCCCATTATCATTTTTCTAAATTAATATTTGAAAAAATTCTTTTGATCAAAATGATATTTTATTTATCTTATTTTACCTTTTTAATTTTAATACAATTTAATTAAAAAATAGAAAAAAAAATTATTTTAAAATAAAAAAATATTATAATTTTTTTAAAATTCTAGCCAAATTTTTTGGCCATTTAGCATTTCCGTTAATATTTAGTACTAGATGATAGTGGTGAATTTGTGAGGCAATATATACTTATTAAGAAAAATATTTAAAGACATAATTTGAACTATATTTCACACTATTGTTTTTGTAAAATCATAAAAATAACTTTGTAAGTAATGCAAGTTTATCTCATAGAAAATATCAAACTTCGTTAAAGAAAGGAATAAATATGAAAAAAAATTCAAACATCAGTCTTAAACTTTAAATAATTTACTTAATTCGAAGAGTTGAGTTAATATGAAATAGAAAGATTAATTTTTATTTATTTATTTATTTGTAGTAGTTAAATTTATTCACTTTAATTATGATCACTTTAATTTAGAGTATTAAATTAATATTGTTTCTAATGAAAATGTCAATGTACAATTTGTTTTTTTCCTTCTAAAATACTCCCTTATCTTCATATTATTTGTTTTCGTTTATTTTTTCTTTAATGGCCCTTAAGAAACATGAATAACATGTGTATTTTTATTGATTTATTTTTTTATATTTTTAAATAAATTTTATATTTATGTGCTTTATTTATCAACATCAAAATTAATAATGAAAGAACATTTTTGGAACCTCGCATTTTGAAAATAAAATAAAATTGAAGGCCAAGATGGGAAAATTTAAAATAGTTTTACCTAGATTTTATAAATTGACAACTAATTTGGAATAATAGTAAGAGTGTCAATTAGTGTCACGTTAATAATTACTAATATTTCCTTAATTTCAAAATAAGTGGTATTTTATTTCTTTATTTTTTGCTTAAAATATTTTTTATATATATAATCAAGAACACATTAATAATGTTCTTCCAATTTTATTGTTATTTAAATTAAAAAAAAGAAGCTACATGTGTTTATTTTGTAAATTGACAACTAATTTGAAGTAATCATAGGAGTGCTAATTAGTGCCGCATAATTAATTACTATTACTTTCTTCATTTCAAAATAAGTGGTGTTTTACTTCTTCTTCTTCTTTTTTTGTTTAAAATAAAATTTGTTTTACATAATCGAAAACACGTTAATAATGTTATTCTAATTTTATCGTTATTTAATTTTTTTAAGAAAAGAGCTACATGTATACATTGACAACTAATTTGAAATAATCGTAGGAGTACTATTTAGTGTGACGTTATTAATTACTATTTTTCACCATTTCAAAATAAGTGATGTTTTAACTTCTTATTTTTTGTTTGTTGTAAAATAAATTTTATTTTACATAATCAAGAATACGTTAATAATGTTCTTCCAATTTTATCGTTATTTAAATAATAAAAAAGAGCTACATGTATTTATTAAAAGTAAATTACAAAAAATGCATCTCACTTTTTAGGAATACTTAATTTCTTTAAGAGTTGTGCACAAGCAAAAAACACCACTTCTTTTAAAATAAATGGCTATTGTGCTATGGTTTTTTTATTATTAGTTTCACGGCACGTGCATTGCACGTGTGTATCGTAAATATAGTATACGATGTTGTAAAATAGAATTAAAATTACTAGATTAAAATTTTTACTAAATAATTATAATTTAAAAAACATAGGACAAGTGCTTTTAAAAATATTGTCATTGAATTACTTTTATTTTGAGATAAAAAATGACAAGATATCATTGAGTTACTAATATTTGCTTCATTTCAAAATAAGTGGTGTTTTATTTCTTTGTTTGCTTAAAATAAATTTTGCTTTATATAATCAAGAACACGATAATAATGTTCTTGCAATTTTATCATTATTTAAATTTAAAAAAAAAAAGAGCTACATGTATTTATTTTGTAAATTGACAACTAATTTGGAATAATCATAGGAGTACTATTTAGTGTCACGCTATTAATTACTACTATTTCCTTCATTTCAAAATAAGTGGTGTTTCACTTCTTCTTTTTTTGTTTTAAAATAAAATTTGTTTTACATAATCAAGAACACGTTAATAATGTTCTTCCAATTCTATCGTTATTTTTTATTTTTTTAAAAAGAGCTACATGTATTTATTTTGTACATTGACAACTAGTTTAGAAAAATCGTAGGAGTACTAATTAGTGTCACTTTATTAATTACTATCTTTTTCCATTTCAAAATAAGTGGTGTTTTAACTTCTTATTTTTTTTGTTATAAAATATATTTTATTTTACCTAATCAAGAACACGATAATAATGTTCTTTCAATTTTATCGTTATTTAAATAAATAAATAAAAGAGCTACATGTATTTAATCAAAGGAGTACTATTTAGTGTCACTTATTAATTACTACTATTTCCTTCATTTCAATATAAGTGGTGTTTAACTTCTTCTTTTTTGTTTTAAAATAAATTTGTTTTACATAATCACGAACACGTTAATAATGTTCTTCCAATTTTATCGTTATTTAAATTTTAAAAAAAGAGCTACGTGTATTTATTTTGTACATTGACAACTAATTTAGAATAATCGTAGGAGTACTAATTAGTGTCACTTTATTAATTACTGTATTTTCTCCATTTCAAAATAAATGGTGTTTTAACTTCTTATTTTTTGATTATTATAAAATAAATTTTGTTTTACCTAATAAAGAACACGTTAATAATGTTTTTCCAATTTTATCGCTATTTAATTTTTTTTAAAAAGAGTTACATATATTTATTTTGTAAATTGACAACTAATTTGGAATAATCATAGGAGTACTAATTAGTGTCACATTATTAATTACTACTATTTCCTTCATTTCAAAATAAATGGTGTTTTACTTCTTCTTCTTTTTTGTTTTAAAATAAAATTTGTTTTACATAATCAAGAACATGTTAATAATGTTCTTCCAATTTTATCGTTATTTTTTTTTTTAAAGAAGAAGCTACATGTATTTATTTTGTACATTGACAACTAATTTGGAATAATCGTAGGTGTACTAATTAGTGTCACGTATTAATTACTTTTTTTCTCCATTTCAAAATAAGTGATTTTTAACTTCTTATTTTTTGTTTGTTATAAAATAAATTTTGTTTTACATAATCAAGAACACGTTAATAATGTTCTTGCAATTTTATAGTTATTTAAATAATAAAAAAGAGCTACATAAATTTATTAAAAGTAAATTAAAAAAATCCATCTCCCTTTTTAGGGATACTTAATTCTTTAAGAGGTGTTCACAAGCTAAAAACACCACTTATTTTAAAATGAAGGGCTATTGTGCTGTGTTTTTTTAAAATTATTATTACTAGTTTCACAGCACGTGCGTTGCACGTGTGTATCGTATATATAGTATATGATGTTGTAAAATAGTCGTTATTTAAATAATAAAAAGAGCCACATATATTTATTTTGTAAATTGACAACTAATTTGGAATAATCAAAATTACTATTGTTTCCATCATTTCAAAATAAGTGGTGTTTTACTTCTTTCTGTTTTTAAAATAAAATTATTTTACATATTCACGAACACGTTAATAATGTTCTTCCAATTTTATTGTTTTTTGAACTTTTGTTTTAAAAAGAGCTACATGCATTTATTTTGTACATTGATAATAACTAATTTGGAATAATCGTAGGAGTACTAATTAGTGTCACATTATTAATTACTATTTTTTTCTCCATTTTAAAATAAGTGATGTTTTAACTTCTTATTTTTTGTTTGTTATAAAATAAAATTTGTTTAACATAATCAAGAACACGTTAATAATATTCTTTCAATTTTATCGTTATTTAAATAATAAAAAAGAGCTGCATGTATTTATTAAAAGTAAATTAGAAAAAATGCATCTCACTTTTTAGAAATACTTAATTTCCTTAAGAGGTGTGGCTAAAAACACCACTTATTTTAAAATGAAGGGCTATTGTGTTATATTTGTTTTATTATTACTAGTTTCACGGTACGTGCGTTGCACGTGTGTATCGTATATGTAGTATGTGATGTTGTAAAATTGTTGTTATTTAAATAAATAAAAAAGAGCCACATATATTTATTTTGTAAATTGACAACTAATTTGGAATAATCATAGGAGTACTAATTAGTGTCACATTATTAATTGCTACTATTTCCAACATTTCAAAATAAGTGGTGTTTTACTTCTTCTTCTTTTTGTTTTAAAATAAAATTTGTTTTACATAATCAAGAACACGTTAATAATGTACTTCCAATTTTATCGTTTTTTGAATTTTTTCAAAAAAGAGCTACATGCATTTATTTTGTACATTGACAACTAATTTTGAATAATCGTAGGAGCACTAATTAGTGTCACGTTATTAATTACTATTTTTTTCTACATTTCAAAATAAGTGGTGTTTTAACTTCTTATTTTTTGATTGTTATAAAATAAATTTTGTTTTACATAATCAAGAACACGTTAATAATGGTCTTCCAATTTCATCATTTTTTGATTTTTAAAAAAAAAGAGCTACATGCATTTATTTTGTACATTGACAACTAATTTGGAATAATCATAGGAGTTCTAATTAGTGTCACGTTATTAATTACTATTTTTTTTTTCTCAATTTCAAAATAAGTAGTGATTTAACTTCTTATTTTTTGGTTGTTATAAAATAAATTTTGTTTCACATAATCAAGAACACGTTAATAATGTTCTTCCAATTTTATCATTATTTAAATAATAAAAAAGAGTTACATGCATTTATTAAAAGTAAATTAGAAAAAATACATCTCACTTTTTAGGAATACTTAATTTCCTTAAGAGGTGTGCATAAGCTAAAAAAACCACTTATTGTTAAACGAAGGGCTATTGTGCTATGGTTTTTTTAATTATTAGTTTCAATGCACGTGCGTTGGACGCGTGTATCGTATATATAGTATACAATGTTGTAAAATAGAATTAATATTACTAAATTAAAGGATTTAGTAAATAATTATAATTTAAAGAACATAGAACAAGTGTTTTTAAATGATTAATACAGAATGTCATTGAGTTACTTGTATTTTGAGATCAAAATGACCAGATATCATTGAGTTACTAATATTTCCTTCATTTCAAAATAAGTGGTGTTTTATTTCATTTTTTGCTTAAAATAAATTTTGTTTATATAATCACTTCTTCCAATTTTATCGTTATTTAATTTATTTTTTAAAAAAGAGCTACATGTATTTATTTTGTAAATTGCAACTAATTTGGAATAATCATAGGAGTACTAATTAGTGTCACGTTATTAATTACTATTATTTCCTTCATTTCAAAATAAGTGGTGCTTTACTTTTTTTTCTTCTTTTTTTTCAAATATAATTTATTTTGCATAATCAAGAACACGTTAATAATGTTCTTCCAATTTTATCGTTATTTAAATTTTAAAAAAAAGATCTACATGTATTTATTTTGTACATTGACAACTAATTTGGAATAATCGTAGGAGTACTAATTAGTGTCACGTTATTAATTACTATTTTTCTCCATTTCAAAAAAATTGGTGTTTTAACTTCTTATTTTTTGTTTGGTATAAAATAAATTTTGTTTTACATAATCAAGAACACGTTAATAATGTTCTTTCAATTTTATCGTTATTTAAATAATAAAAAAGAGCTACATGTATTTATTAAAATTAAATTAGAAAAATTGCATCTCACTTTTTAGGAATACTTAATTTTCTTAAGAGATGTGCACAAGCTAAAACCACCACTTATTTTAAAATGAAGGGCTATTGTGCTATGGTTTTTTTATTATTAGTTTCACGGCACATGTGTATCATATATATAGTATACAGTATTGTAAAATAGAATTAATATTACTAAATTTAAGTTTTTTATTAAATAATTATAATTTAAAGAACATAGGACAAGTGCTTATAAATGATTAATATAAATTGTCATTGAATAACTTGTATTTTGAGATCAAAATGACCAGATATCATTGAGTTACTAAAGTTTTCTTCATTTCAAAATAAGTGGTGTTTTATTTATTTATTTTGTTTAAAATAAATTTTGTTTTATATAATCAAGAACACGATAATAATGTTCTTCTAATTTTATCGTTATTTAAATAATAAAAAAAGAGCTACATGTATTTATTTTGTAAATTGACAACTAATTTGGAATAATCATAGGAGTACTAATTAGTGGCATGTTATTAATTACTACTATTTCCTTCATTTCAAAATAAGTGTTGTTTTACTATTTTTTTTTTTGTTTTAAAATAAAATTTTGTTTTACATTAATCAAGAACACGTTAATAATGTTCTTCCAATTTTATCGTTATTTTTTTTTTCAAAAGAAGAAGCTACATGTATTTATTTTTTACATTGACAACTAATTTGAAATAATCGTAGGAGTACTAATTAGTGTCACGTTATTAATTACTATTTTTTCTCCATTTCAAAATAAGTGGTGATTTAACTTCTTATTTTTTGTTTGTTATGAAATAAATTTTGTTTTACATAATCAAGAACACGTTAATAATGTTCTTCCAATTTTATCGTTATTTAAATAATAAAAAAGAGCTACATGTATTTATTAAAAGTAAATTACAAAAAATGCATCTCACTTTTTAGGAATACTTAATTTCCTTAAGAGGTGTACACAAGCTAAAAACACCACTTATTTTAAATGAAGGGCTATTGTGCTATGGTTTTTTTATTATTAGTTTCACGGCACGTGCGTTGCACGTGTGTATCGTATATATAGTATATGATATTGTAAAATAAAATTAATATTACTAAACTAAAGTTTTTTAGTAAATAAATATAATTTAAAGAATATAGGACAAATGTTTTTAACTGATTAATACATATTGCCATTGAGCTGCTCGTATTTTGAGATCAAAATGACCAGATATCATTGAGTTACTAATATTTCCTTCATTTCAAAATAAGTGGTGTTTTATTTCATTTTTTGCTTAAAATAAATTTTGTTTTATATAATCAAGAACACGATAATAATGTTCTCCCAATTTTATCGTTACTTAAATAAATAAAAGAGCTACATGTATTTATTTTATAAATTGACAACTAATTTGGAATAATCATAGGAGTACTAATTAGTGTCACGCTATTAATTACTACTATTTCCTTTATTTCAAAATAAGTGATGTTTTACTTCTTCTCCTTTTTTGTTTTAAAATAAAATTTGTTTTACAAAATCAAGAACACGTTAATAATGTTCTTCCAATCTTATCGTTATTTAAGTTAAAAAAAAAGAGCTACATGTATTTAAATTGTACATTGGCAACTAATTTGGAATAATCGTAGTAGTACTAATTAGTCACATTATTAATTACTATTTTTTTCTCCATTTCAAAATAAGTGGTGTTTCAAAATTTGTTTTTTTCTTTCTAAATTACTCCCTTATTGTAACGACTTGCTCCCATCGTTATGAAAAGTCAATGGAGAAAGAATTGGGGCCGAAAAAACTTTTTGTAGTAACTTGGGATTACCTTGCCTAGTTCAGATTTGGACGAAATTAGAGTCAGTAAGGTGTAGGGAGATCTAATTATGAATGAGAGAACTAATTATGAATTTGATCATATGAGTAGATAGCTAAGACGTTAAGGAAATCGTACGACTTTACGGAATCGAATTCGGGCGAGTAGAACTCCTGAAACTAAACTTAACGTGAACAGGTAATTTCTGAGTGTCATGGGATGAAAGTGTGTTGTGAAATGGGGGTTTAAAACTCTTAATTTAACTTATTGTTCTCGTGCAAGCCGCTAGGGTGGGGACGCAATGGCGGGATAAGGGCCGCCATAGCGGAACAGTCACGACTTAAGATGGAAATAAACCCTAAAAATGTTATTTTTTGCAAGTTTCATTCTTGAGAGCTAGGAGACGACCCCAAATGATTTCTTGACAGTTTCCCATGACTTTGGTGCTAAAGGTAAGGATTTTACTCCCTTAATCCATTTTTTGATCCGTAGAACTTAGATTTATGGGTGATTATAGATGGGGGAGTTTTTTGACCTGAAAATGAATGGTGGAAAAAACCCTAAGTTGGGTATTGGGATCTTAGGTTTGGACTAGGGTTGATAATTTCGATTCTAATCTGGGTAATTAGGCCTCGTTTATTGATCATTGCATTAATTTGTTATTTTTAGACCACAAACAAGCACAAAGAATCCGAAAGGGAAAAATTTAATTGCCTTAGGGGATTCAAGTTTGATTTCGAGGTAGGTGATTGTTGATATCATGTTTGTGTGATGTATGTGGGTAATTGCTTTATTGTAATGCATGTATGTATGTGAATGTAGCACTATTGATCAAACCTAATGTTAATGAGTATGAATGAACGATTGTATGCCAAGAATCAACGCATGATTGTATGATTATGAGAATGTACATAGTGTTTGTGATTGTGGTATGATGATTGGATCGGGTGTCACGTTCCAACACACTAACTGAGATCGGGTGTCATGTTTCGACACATATATTGTATCAGATGTCATGTACAGACATACATATTGGAACGGGTGTCACATTCCGACACACTAATTTGGATCAGGTGTCACGATCCGGCACACTGACAGTTTGGGTATGGGTTTCGTGAGAGGACTATTGAATTGGGTTCCGTGAAAGGACCATTAAATTGTGTTATGTATCTACTTGTGATGATTACGTTCATATCTAATGGTGATTGATATTGAAAGACTGTTTGTTACTCTAAAATGATGACCAATGTGTTTACTTTCTGTGCATGTCATGTGTACTTTGTGGTGACTGCTTATATATGTTGTGTTTACTAGAATAGACGCATGAACCTACCAGTACACTGTGGGTAACACCCGTAAATACTAACCAAGAGTCGCATGTCGATTTACCATTTCTTAATTACTAGAATATGTCTTAGTCTCATTTTGGGAACTTGAAGTGTTGTGATAATTGCCAACTTGCTTAGCATAAATTCTTATCGTAATTTAAGGATTTGTGATGGCGTGTTTAGGTAATATCCTAATTAGAATTATGTATCACTTTAAAAGGAAGGTAAGGGATATACATATAGGTATATATGTATGCTTTTTGGGCAGCCAACTTTTTGTTGGGCAACCTTTTTGGTGACTTTTGTTCAGGTGATAAATATCACCTTTGAACTATATATTTTCATACCTCCTATAATTAATTTCGTTTTCCTCAAGTCTAAGAACATTAGAACCTTAGCTTAACATATTATTCTTCAAAATCACAAGAGAAAACTTGGCCCTTTTGGCTGGAATTCAAGAACACACACTTCTTTTTGGTAAATGACGAAATTTGTTTCTGAGCTGGGTAGTGTTTGATATTTTATGCATATCTCTCGCTATAGAACTTAGTTTACAGTGAGTAAATATTATTTGGAAAGCTAATTCGTAAACCTACAACTCTCATGTTTATGTCAAACTCTGATTCAGCTGTTATGGATTCGAAATATGGGACGCAACATAGGACAAGTTCTGTCCAGATTTTGGAATTTCAAATTCTGTATGAACATCTGTTAGTGTTTTGACTATATCTTGTTGTACAAAATACATTTTGCGGTGATTCTTATTTATTTACAACTCTAATAGATGTATCTACATATTTCATGCAGGTTATAAAGTATAGTTTTGCTGTTTTCCGTTTCAAATCTAAGTTGCGACATGAGGTACTAGGCTGCTCAGAATCACTGTTTTGGGAGCATTGTTTTGTTTGTGCAGGCTAATTTTACTTGTGATTATGATCCTATTTTACATCAATATTATTGAGCTGCTAGGGATTAAATAAGTTGTTTAATTGTATTTTAAAGGTTGTATATACTCGTGAACAAGTTGAGGACCATGATACATTGGTTGGACTGTTTCTTTGCTAAAGCACTGAGGTTTGTGTATAAACTTGTACTTGCACTCTTTTAACCTCTAGTATATTTGAAATTGGATCTTGGTACCTTGTTTACCTCTTGTCACTTTGCATTGTCGTGTTGGTATCCTTTGAGACGTTAAAAATGCTTGTGTAACTCGCCTACTTGTACAGATTGTTTGGTCACTTGGCACTCTTATTGGACCTTGTCCTTCTTGTGGCTGTGACTTTGTCACTCTTGGCATGCCTCTTGATTCAGATCATTTGCCATCTTGACTCTGGATTTTTAGTTCGTCTTAAGTATGGAAGTTGTCCATTTTAAGTACGAATTAGAAAACCATTTTTAATATGGTTCTTGGTTCTCTTGATTATTGGGCTTTGACCTTTCTTGATATAGGGCGTCGACCCTTCTTGATACTTGTTTGTGCTTGGTGTGAGGACATGATGTACATATTGGGCAAGCCTTGTTGTTGAATCTCTTGTTAAATGATGCTATGAACGTTCTTGACATTTGGGTCTTTAAATATCAAACTTGATACTCTTTATATATTGTTTATTTGATTTATTAATTATGTTCAATTATGTTGCCCATGACTTGAGAAAGTTTGTTTTGTGAATTGGATGACTCCGAAACTATAGTTTTGCACCACTAAGCTATATGCTTAGCGATAGTTGTTTCTATCGTAGGGGAATGATCGAGTGGATGCATGAAGCTGGCCATTAGAGATGGAAATTTTGAGAGCCTTAAGGAAGATCACATTTGCATATAAACATCTACATTTTGTATAAACCTTGGGACTTGTACATGATCTATGTGTTGTATATTTACATGAAATTTTGAGGACTAAATTGATTATGTCGCTATGGGTTGTAATATAAGTATGGCTCTATGTTTTGACTTTTTGGGGTGTGTAAGCCCAAGTCTTGCAATATATTAAATTTATCACTAATTTTGTATGATTGCGTGAAGTATGAAAGATCTAGTTTAGGTACTCGGAATTTGGTAGTATTCTTTTACGTCATTTTCGTCTAGTGTGAGGGTAATATATGTAAAAAATCTCATAAGTTATTGGCTGATATTGTTTCGGAAGGGTCGTTACACTGTGGTTGTGTGCTGATACTGCACTTGCTCATTTTTTGTTGGGTACATGTCATCTTCAGGCAGCTATTAATAGACCTCAGCTGGGATATCAGTGATCTAGATCGGATTTCAAGGGTGAGACAGTTCTTTTAGGCTGCCACGAAATCCTTCATTTTGTTTAGTCCAATCTGCTCGAACTTAGACATTGTTTAGATATTTCTTATATTAGTTGTGGTTATACCCCTTTTTCTTAGACTTGTTGCACTTTAGATGTTTTGGTACAATGACTTTCAGGTTCTAGGGGTTATTTTCGCATTAGTTGTTAGATTTTAGTTGAACTTCCACAATAATTATATTCGTTTTTTAGTTTAACCTTTGGAGTTTATGGGAACTCCATATTCCTTTAGACATTTAAACCTGTTTTTGTATCTTTAAATGCCTAGTTTTTTGTTAAGTTGTTTAGTCGGGTTGTAGTAATGGTTCTCCCACATGAGGGTTGTGTGGGTGTCAATCACGACGGTTTGGGTCGTGACAAAGTTGGTATCAGAAAATCTCTGTCTTTTCTTGTCTCCTTTTGTGCTATGACTAGATTGCAATTGGTATCTGATGATACAAACTGGTATATCAATTTCCTCACTCTATTTCGCATCTGATTAGTGATTGAGTTGTAGAAGTGGAAACAACAACACCAACAATAGAAAATGTGTCCTTGGAATTAGGTATGTTTCTCTGACTCACTGTGGGCATGTAATGACTACAGACACATGAGGTTTTTATTATGTTCTTAAGGTTTAAACCTTTATTCTTCAGGGGTACTGAATCTGAAGATTCTTATGATTTCTTATTGATTGTCCAGAGTTGCCTCATACGATGGATAAGGTAGAGTGATTTAGTGTTGAGTTTGTGACATATCAATTCAAGGGAGACACCAAATTGTGGTGGTGATCTCATGTTGAGTGCAACCTAGGAAATGCACTACTCATGACTTGTGAAACATTTTATAACTTATTTTATGGAGAAGTATATACCCTGAACTTTGAGGGATAAGAGGAGATATATGTTTCTAAATATAAAGCAACATTATATGTTTGTTACCACCTTTAGGGCAAAGGTTTGTGTTTTATCCAAATATGGTACTCCACTTTGGTTCAATCTAAAAGAGCAAACTCATCGTGTTGTGAAGGTATTAAGGTCAGATTTGCAATTTAAGCTTATATATGGCTGCTTACCAAGAATCTTTTCAGGAAGTGGTTTATTTGGTGAAGGAGGTAGAAGGGGGTGAAGTCAGAAGACTTTGCCAAGATGATAACATTCAAGAAGTTTTGTAAGGGATGACTGGATAATGAACACCATTACTCTGGAAAATGCATTTAGTAGTGTTGTCATAACATTTATTGGTTTCTTAGTAAACGATGAAATTATGTTGCGAAAATTGAAGTTAGAATATCCACTGTGATTTCCTAGATTGAGTGTATATCAAAGAGGGTCATGAAATGACTGCTACAATAGCAGCGATGCTTACTTGGTTAAGTTATTAGATGTGTTAAAATTTTGGAGAACCTAGACATATGAGGAGGAAATCAGCGAGGCAGTAGAGGCTGGCAAAATTGTAATATAGGTAGGGGAGCAGTGTCGCCAGGCAAGAAGGTTGCCTGTCCTCAGTTTTATGCCTTTCCGGGCAAGACCAAGGCTGAGGTGTTTGATGCAGTGGTCACATGTGTTATTCTTGTCTGTGACCGGATGACTACTGTCTTGTTTGATTAGGGTTCTACTTATTTATATGTGTCAAGTTCAGTTTGCCTTGGGATTCTATATGGTTTGTGATGTACTTGATTTCCCCAGTTGGAGAGTCAGTTATAGTCACTCATGTGTATCGTGCTTGCTTTATCTCATTTATGGCTTTTCAGACTTGGGTTGATTTGGTTATTTTAGATATGACTGATTTTGATATAATCTTAGGCATGACTTGGTTGTCCCTCTATTATGCTGTTTTAAATTGTAATGATAAATCTATGACTCTAGAGATCCCAAGTAGGGAAAAGTTAGAGTGGAAAGGGGTGTACAAGCCTAAGCCATATAAGATCATATCCTCCATTCGGGCTAGGAAACTGGTGGGGCAGGGATGTTTGGCATGTTTGGCTCATATTCGAGATGTTGGGGTTAAGTCTCCCTCTATTGAGTCTATTCCTGTAGTGTCTGAGTTTAAAGAAGTGTTTCCTACTGATTTTTCTGGTATGCCTCCGGATAAAGATATAAATTTCTGCATTGACTTGGAATCGGGCACTCGCCTCATTTCAATTCCTCCTTATCGCATGGCTCTGGCAGTGTTGAGAGAGCTTAAATCTCAAATTTAGAAGTTTCTTGATAAAAGGTTCTTCGTCCTAGTGCTTCGTCGTGTGGTGCTTCTACCTTGTTTGTTAAAAAGAAAAATGGTAGTATGAGGATTGGTGATTTTATTTTAAGCAATAAAGGAGTGGATTGATACTAGAATGACAAACTTATGGATAAACAAAGTCTCATTGAGCATACTTGGGTGAAGGCAATTGAAGATTTTAGTAAGAAAATGCGTATAAAATTGGATTAGTCCTTTGAATTTGATGAGTTTACATGAGTTTGAGGCATGGTATTGATGAAAAGGTTGACTTCGTAGTGATAGTTCGGGCTGACCAAGCATAATGGTAATAAGAGTTTGTGATGGGATGCAACTGTATAATAAGGATGTGGTTAAGTGAAGTTTATGTAGTAATTACGACTCACGAGTATCTAAGTTTGTAGGTTCTTAACATTTGGTGTGTAGCATGGTTGTATGGAAGGTTTTAAGAGATGATGGGACACCACTCGAACATAATTTAAAAGAGCTAGAGTCATAATGAAGAAAAATAGTGGGATATAGTACAACCTTTAGAGAGAGACAAGAGCAAGAATATTTTATTTGATTGCAAAAGCTAAAGAGATATCTTCAGAGAGGTAGATAATTGGGTTTAGAGACGTGTGATTTTATTCACTTTGTTGTGACTATGGTAATAGTGTCACAGGTTCATCAGATGGGTTAAAAACTATTGAAAAAGACTTGATAAATGAGTGTACAACCATTAGCTTGAGGATGCTGATAAGCGCTTTGTTTTTATTCTTGAGTTTAGTAATGAGTACGATTGAATTTTGAGCGAAAGATATTGTAAGATCAATGGAGATGCAATCAATGATAAGCGAAGAGTCATGAATTCATAAAAATCTTCAAGGTACAAGTTAATGTTGATAGATATGGGGATTGTGTAATACGATTGAATTTACAATTCAAATTTTTCATTGTAAGTCTATCTTCGTGGTGATATATGTTGTCAAGGTATGAGTTGGCAAGTTGAGAAATGATCAATTGTATCAGGTATTGAGCATTTGAAAGGACTTACACCTGGGTTGAGTCGTAAAGTTTATTATAGTTGATTGTTAATTACCTAACAAAGGTTTCATTTAAAAGTGTTGGTTTATAATAAGGTAAATGGTTGGAGTGTTTATGATGGTTGTTAGTATTGATGGTATTATTCACTAGCTATGTTCACGTGTGTTTTAACTTTTGTGGGAAGATTCCTAGTGGTGGATCAGGTGTATCGATCTTGCAATGTCTCTTCGTTGAGTGGGATGATTGGGAAAATTTGGTTATTTCAGATGACATATTTGGTGTTGTCTTGGAGTTGTTAAAGTATTTCAGTGGTTCTACATGTAACCATTACTTATGAAAATTCATAGAAGAGCTACCATGAGTAATTATGGTTGTCCGACAATCTTAATATTCATCTTGTCGTAGAGGTCATGTAACGATTATGTGTGGTTGAATGTGGGGATCATTGGGTCCAATTCTATTGTTCTTAAGTGTAATCTGCACCCACAATTACTAAGCTAACATTTCTATAGTGTTGTTAGGGGGTTTGTATGCTTGAACATACCCCTCAATGAGTATCAGATGTCTAAAGACCAAATTTTTGTAACTTAAGCTCATGGAAATTTATGTTGGGAGATGGAGATGTTGATAAGAACTATGATTGTTGGGTATTATGAGTCTACGTTGGTTGGTCCAGGTTCACTTCTAATTGTAGCGAGTATTGATTTGGATTTTATCATGCTTAAGTGCTATAGGATTCGTCCGGATGATTGTGTCAAAGTCCTTAATAATATGTTCTAGAAGTGTGTATGATCAACTTTGGTGGTTGTTGGGAAGCACTTTTGTTCTTAGTTGAGTTTACATACAACAATATTTATCACTCGAGTATTGAGATGACTTCATTGAGGCATTATATGGGAGGATATGTAGGTATTCAATTACTTGGTTTGAGGTTTAAGATGTGAAACCCTTAAGGGGTCGATTTGGTGAAAAATGCTCAAGATAAGGTGAGAAGTATCCGGGCTAAGCTTCTAGCAGTCCAGAGTCGACAGAAAAAGTATGTAGACCGTAAGGTGAGGGACATGGCCTTTCAGGCTGGTGAACAAATTCTTCTAAACGTGACCCATAAAAGGGGTAATGACATTCGGTAAAAAGGACATGCGAGACAAATATCCCCAACTGTTCGACGATTCAGATACTACTCTACTATTGTTTTAGCCCTTTTTCTCTTAGTATATCACTCGGGGACGAATGATGGGTAAATTGATATCTATTGTAATGAACTGATCCCGTCGTTATGGAAAGCCAATGGGGAAAGAATTGGGGCCGAAAAAACTTTTTGTAATAAGTTGGGATTTTCTAGCCTAGTCTAGATTTGGACAAAATCGGAGTCAGTGAGGTATGGGGAGATATGGTAATGAATGAGAGATCTAATTATGAATTTGATCATATGAATATATAGCTAAGACGTTAAGGAACCCGTACGACTTTATATAATCGAATTCGGGCAAGTAGAACTCCCAAAACTGATCTTAACGTGAATAGGTAGTTTGTAAGTGTCATGGGATGAAAATGTGTTGTGAAATGGGGGTTTGAAACTCTTAATTCGACTCATAGTTTCTGTGCAAGGCGTTAGGGTGGGATTATTCTCGTCAGGGCAGGGACGCTGTGGCGGGATGGGGCCCGTCATAGCGAGATAGTCGCGACTTAAGTCAGAAATAAACCCCAAAAATGTTATTTTCTGCAAGTTTCATTCTTGAGAGCTAGGAGACGACCCCAGGTGATTTCTTGACAGTTTTCCACGACTTTTGGTGCTAAAGGTAAGGATTTTACTTTCTTAAGATGTTTTTTGATCCGTAGAATCTAGATTTATGGGTGATTATCGAAAGGGGAGGGTTTTGACCTAAAAATGAATGGTGGAAAAAACCCAAAGTTGGGTATTGGGATATTGGGTTTGGCCTAGAGTTGATAATTTCGATTCTAATTCGGCTAATTAAGCCTCGTTTATTGATCCTTGCATTAATTTGTTGTTTTTAGACCACGAATAAGCTTAAAGAATCTAGAAAGGAAAGATTCAAGTGCCTTAGGGGATTCAAGCTTGGTTTCGAGATAGGTGATGGTTCGATTTCATGTTTGTGTGATGTATGTAGGTAATTACTTCATTTTAATGCATGTATGTATGTGAATGTAGCACTATTGATCAAACCTAATGTAAATGATTATGAATGAACGATTGTTTGCCATGAAGCAGCATTTGATTGTATGATTATGAGAGTGTACATTGTGTTTGTGATTGTTGTATGATGATTGGATCTGGTGTCACGTTCGACACACTAACTGGGATCAGGTGCCATGTTCCAGCATATTTATTGGATTAGATGTCACGTAACGGCATAAATATTGAAACATGTGTCACGTTCTGACACACTAACTTGGATTGGGTGTCACGATCCGGCACATTAACAGTTTAGGTATGGGTTCCATGAGAGGACAATTGAATTGGATTCCGTGAGAGAACCATTCAATTGTGTTGTGTATCTACTTGTGATGATTACATTCATATCTAATGGTGATTGTTATTGAAAGACTGTTTGTTGCTCTAAAATGATAACCATTGTGTTTATTTTCTGTGCATGTCATGTTTACTTTGTGGTGGCTGCTTATATATGTTGCGTTTACTGGAATAGTCGTATGATCCTACCAGTACACTGTGATTGTGTATTGATACTACATTTGCTCGTTCTTTGTTGAGTACAGAGCATCTTCAGGCGGCTATTGATAGACCTTAGCTAGGAGATCAGTAATCGAGACCGAATTTCAAGGGTGAGCCAATTCTTTCAGGCTGCCACAAAATACTTCATTTTTTTAGCCCATTCTGTTCGAATGTAGACATTGTTTAAAAATTTCTTATGTTAGTTGGGGTTGTACCCCTTTTTCTTAGACTTGTTGCACTTTAGATGTTTTGGTACAATGATTTCCAGGTTTCAGGGGTTATTTCTGCATTAGTTGTTAGATGTTAGTTGAACTTTCGCATTAGTTATGTTCGTTGTTTTAGTTGAACCTTTGAAATTTATGGGAACTCCATATTCCTGTAGATATTTAAACCTGTTTTCGTATCTTTAAATGTCTAGTTTTTAGTTAAGTTGTTTAGTTGAGTTGTAGTAATGGTTCTCCCACTGGAGGGTTAATATGAGTGTCAATCACAACGGGCTAGGTCGTGACAAAGTTGGTATTAGAGCTCTAGGTTCATTGATCTCATTGTACCAAAACAAGTCTAGTAGAGTCTTGTAGAACGGTACAAAGACGTCTGTACTTTTCTTCGAGAGGCTATAGCACTTTATGAAATCTCTCTATCTTTTCTTGTCTCCTTTCGTGCTATGACTTGTTTCCAATTGGTATATGATGATACAAATTGGTATATGAATTTATTCACTTTATTTCACATCTGGTTAGTGATTGAGTTGTAAAAGTGGAGACAACAACACCAGCAATACAAAATGTGCCCTTGGAATTAGGTATGTTTCCTTGACTTACTGTGCATGTAATGGCTGGAGACAAATATGAGGTTTTTATTATGTTCTTAAGGTTGAAACATTCATTCTTCAGGGTACTGAATCTGAAGATTCTTATGATTTCTTGTTGATTGTCCTGAGTTTCCTTATAAGATGGATAAGGTAGAGTGATTTAGTATTGAGTTTGTGACATATAAATTCAAGGGAGACACCAAATTGTGGTAGTGGTTTCATGTTGAGTGCCGACTAGTAAATGCACTACTCATGACTTGGGAAACATTTTATAACTTATTATATGGAGAAGTATATACCCTGAACTTTGAGGGATATGAGGAGAGATGAGTTCATGAATATAGAGCAACATAATGTATTTGTTGCCGCCTTTAAGGCAAAGTTTGTGTTTTATCCAAATATGGTACTCCATTTTGCTTTAGTATAGAAGAGCAAATTCATCGTGTTGTGAAGGGATTAAGGTCAGATTTGCAATTTAAGCTTATATATGGCTGCTTAGCAAGAATCTTTGCAGGACGTGGTTTATTTGGTGACGAAGGTAGAAGGGGGTGAAGTCAGAAGACTTTGCCAAGATGACAATATTCAAGAAGTTTTGTAAGGGACGGATGGATAATGAACACTATTACTTTGGAAAATGAATTTAGTAGTTTTGTCATAATATGTATGGGTTGCTTAGTAAATGATGAAATTATGTTGCGAAGATTGAAGTTAGAATATCCACTGCAATTTCCTAGATTGAGTGTATATCAAAGAAGGTCATGATATGACTACTACAATAGCAATGATGCTTACTTGGTTAAGTTATTAGATATGTTAAAATTGTGGATGGCCTGGGCATATGAGAAGGAAATCAGCGAGGCCGTGGAGGCTGGAGAAATGGTAATGCAGGTAGGGGAACAGTGACGCCAGGAAACTAGGTTGCCCGTCAAGATAACAGGGTTCAGCTTTATGTCTTTACAGGCAAGACCAAGAATGAGGTGTCTGATGCAGTGGTCACATGTGCTAATCTTGTCTGTGATTGGATGGCTACTATGTTGTTTGATTCGGGTTCTACTTATTCATATGTGTCAGTTCAGTTTGCCTTGGTATTTGATATGGTTTGTGATGTACTTGATGCTCCCATCCATGTTTCAACCCTAGTTGGAGAGTTAGTCATAGTCACCCATGTGTGTCGTGCTTGCCCTATCTCATTTATGGCTTTTCAGACTTGGGCTGTTTTGGTTATTTTAGATATGACTAATTTTGATATAATCTTACATATGACTTGGTTATCCCCTTATTATGTTGTGTTAAATTGTAATGATAAGTCTGTGACTTTAGAGATCCTCGATAGAGAAAAATTAGAGTGGAAAGGGGTGTACAAGCCTAAGCCAGCTAAGATCATATCCTCTATTCGGGCTAGGAAACTGGTGGGGCAGGGATGTTTAGTGTGTTTGGCTCATATTCGGGATGTTGAGGTTAAGTTTCTCTCTATTGAGTTTATTCTTGTAGTGTTTGAGTTTAAGGAAGTGTTTCCTACTGATTTGTCTGGTATGCCTCCGGATAGATATGTAGATTTCTGCATTGACTTGAAACCGGGCACTCGCCCCATTTCCATCCCTCCTTATCGCATGGCTTCGACAGAATTGAGAGAGCTTAAAGCTCAAATTCAGGAGCTTTTTGATAAAGGGTCCATCCGTCCTAGTGCTTCCCCGTGGGGTGCTCTTGTCTTTTTCGTTAAAAAAAATGGTAGTATGAGGACTGGTGATTTTATTTTAAACCATAAATGAGTGGATTGATATCAAACCGTAGGTCAGTTCCATGGTTGGCTAGCCCAGGTTTCCAAAATGTCAAGTTTTAGTACTTTTTTCGATGGTTCACCAGGATGGTCCGTCGTTCAATGTATGAGTCATAGGTGAGTCACAGACTTAGAAGAAATTTGGGGTAAAAGTTGGGACCTACGGCCGTGGTCCACGGTCCATTGATAGACCCACGAGCCGTAGATCTGGTCCGTCGTTTGGGGGTTTACATTTAGTGGTTTTTGAATCCATCAATGGTTAATCAGTACGGTCCGTGGTTGGACTTACGGACCGTAGTTCTGGCCGTTGGTAGAGTCGACAATTATTTTCCTAGGGGCTTTTGAGTCTTTTCCTAATTATTCTAGCCTAATACTATGTCGTTTTACCCTTCACTTAAAACCTTATATAATGATTTTAAACCCCCAAATCACTCAAACTCAATTCATTCTCTCAAACTCTTAAAAGAAGAACAAGTCTTCCTCTAAAATATTTCTCTCTTGAAAGCTTGAAGAAGAAGGAGTCAACCTAGGGTTTCACATCAAGCGTCCAACTTCACCATTGAAGGCAAACTCTTGGCATTGAGGTATGATAGTTTTCATCCATGGAGCCTTTTCCTCCATGGAGTTTCCAAATTCTCCAATTTACGAAGTTAGAAATCCCCAATTGAGTTAGGATTTTTCTTCCATGTCATGAGTTCCTTTCAATGTTGGTTCAATTGATTCTTTTATGACTTTTTATGCATGAATTGAAGTAATTGCATGTTTTAAGTTGATTTCTTATGGATCCATGCATAACTCATGTTTTTTTTTAATCATAAACCATGAAAGATGAATTTATGCAGATATGCATGTCCTTTTTATGAGATTGATTTAATGAAGTTGAGGATGCATTGACTTTAAAATATGATGAAGCTTATGAATTATTGAAAAAAAATGCATTTTCATGAAAGTATGTTTAGGACTCAAGTAAGCTTATAGATGAGAGTGTCTATATGTTCTATGAAACTTGGCCACACGACATGAATGACATGTAGATTCACCCTCAATGCTTTTCGGGGTATTTTCCTAAATAATTAGGTCTTAATTAGTATGGTATCCGGATATGCCATCAATGATTAGAGACCACGATTTCAAACCTATTTCCATTAGTATTAGGGCATCTCTAGCATGAAGTGAATGACTATGGGCCTTAAAAGCTACTATGAAAAGATCATGAACGGTGAAATGTTTTCTCATGCATGGTCTAAGGAGCTATCCTATGATAAGACAAGTGGCGACTACCCTTGTCTTTTAAAAGATAAGACAAGTTAAGATTAATAACTACTCTAGAGAAGGATAAAAAAATGTAAAAATATTGAAAATTTTGATAAAATTAACTCATGAACACTGTTATGCCCACAACTTATGATTTATATTCTAGGACGTATACCCTATGGATTTAGGCCTTTTTATTTGTGTCCTGGAGCATTTTTTTATATGCTCCGTCACAAGATTCACCCTAAAAATGTCTTTAAAAATACTAAGCCACGCTACTAAAGAAGTTGTCTTAAATTATTTATTAGTTTTCAAAATTAAGATACAATTAATTAAATTTTCTCTATTTACCCTTAATTTTTTAAAAAAAATATAAATGTGGGTATAAAGTTTCAAAAAAAATAAAAATTCTATTGTTAATCTTGATATATATATAGTATTGAAAAAAGTTAAATAATAAATTAGTAAAACATATAATTTTTATTTGTAATTTTTGAAAAAACGTATAAAAAAAAAAGTAGACAAATAATATAAAAGGAAGCGAGTTGTTTGATGGTTGAACACATAACCCAATAATATTTGGGAAATTTCTATCGAAATCCAATGCTCAATAATTTTATTGTCTAATATTGGTATCAATATAACAAGATTATGATTTTAGGTTGCAATGTATCTCCATAATAATGTAATTTTTATATTTACATGTAAGTTGTTTTCAAATTAATTTCTTGTCTTATATTTTCTTAATTCAGTTTGTTTTATTTATCATGATTATTAAAATAGTTAATTAAAAAAATTTAGTTTCAAAAATTTGGCCAAATATGATCTTGATAAATGAAAAACGGCCAATGAATTTTTGAGACGGAAATGAATTTCTATTGCCTTTTCAATTCATTTATCTTGTTTTGCCCTTTTGAAGATATTTGTAATTTGTGAAAGCCTCCATTAATATTTAAGTAATTATGCAAGTCTGAAACTATGAGTCCGTTTGGTCATGCGATATAAAATCATGATTTGAAATTATGAGATGAAGCTAGCGTTTGGCTCCAAGTTTCCAAGTATATTTGCGATTAACGTTTCAAGCACACCTCATCCAACTCTAGGTGCAAACGATCGTCAAGTAGTATAAAACCCAACAAAGAGTTGGGGTCGAACCCACATGGAGTGGTACGTGTTTAAATTCAGTTATGAAGTACAAATGTGGTCTAAATAGTTATAGGAATAGAAATTATCGAAAAAGACATGTAAACAAGTCTAAAGAGGTGACAACGAATGTCAAATGGGGGATTTTGGTTTGCAATTATCAGCTACAACGCAATCAAACAATAATGAAATAATAATATAGAGAGGAATTCTCGGGATATGATCGATTATAGGTAAATTTCACTATATGGGTAATTGAAACTACTAATAAATAGCTAAACAACCATGGGTAGGCTAGGCTATAAGTGAAATAGCTTTCTCTCGAACAACTATCTCGATTCAAGTGATTTCTTTCGAACATCAGCAAGCTTAGCAAACAAGAGCAGCCCACACCTTAATTCATCTACTCTCTCTCGAGCTAGTTATGTAGAGTTGGGGTTAGGATTTACTCTTTTGAGCTAAACCCATATCAACCCAATAACTACAATCATCAATTGAAAGCTTTGATTCTAAAACCCCTTTTTCAAGCAAGCCCAGAACTCTAAGTTCGAATTGCATTTGCAACTACAATTCTTAGATTAAAACACAACTATCAATTAAACCCACTTATATTAAGCATTTAAATCAGTAATAATCAAGATCCATAAGCTAATTCAACTCATAATCACATGATCACACCCCAAGAATTGAGATTTTAGCCAAACATCATAAAAAGGTAAAAACAATTACCAACTCGATTAGCCATCAACTGGGTAAGAGTCTCCAAGCCTTTACAATGTTCTAAAATAATTAAGTTAAAAAACCCAAGTCAAAACCCTCAAAAATCTACAATAAAAATTCCAAATCTTAGTGAAAACTCTAGCTCTAGAATGAGAAATGTAGTATCTGTAAGAGAACTAGGAGATAACTTGGTGAGAACTCCTCAAAATTTCTTTTAAAAATTAATTTATAGTTTCCCAAAATTTAGCCTAAAAGTCTCGTTGGCGGATTAATTCGGGCTTGCCGAGTGGTTCGGCGATCCGTCCTTTGCTCCCTTCCATCGCCATTTTGCATTGGTCTTCAGCATCCCAGGTCTTGTCACTTTGGGCGATCTAGTGCGTTGTCGCTGAAATGATCGACGATTCGCCGAATGCCCATTTCTATCGCCAACTTAGTTTCTTCCCCAGGGTTGGCACACTGGAACTTTAGACGAGCTAAAGAGACACTCGGCGGTTCGCCGAGTGGTCTTGGCGATCACCATGATCGCTTTTTTCCACCTCTTCACTAGTTTTGCTCCTTTTTGCCTGTTAGTGTCCTTGCCTTGCTCCTTACCTCACATACCTGAAAATCAAGGTTTTAACATCAATTTATAGCATAAGTTAGGCATTTGAGGACAGTAAAACTATCAAAACAAAGCCCTAAATGAGTCGAAATCTCAGACTCATCAATTTGTCTAATAATATTTGGGCCAAGTTTTTCCCAAGTTAACACCCTGTGTTTGGCATCAAGTTTTCCCAAAAATATTTGATTATTTCAAAATATATAATTTATACACATAAGTTTTTAAAACTATTAAAAATACCATAAGTTTGTATTATATATTTATGTTGAATATGTTTCGTTAAAAATAACCTTATAACATAATTGATAACAATCAACAACAACAAAATAACAATATGTGCAAGAGCAATTCATTAATGCATATTCAAACTTGTTATTGGTTCGGTTATAATTATAACAACCTCCGGAGGAGGTAGTAACAAACTATTCCTTTATATAATCTTTCCACATTCTACGAACAATCTCTTCCTGACAAGCTTTCATTTATAGATCAGATGACTAAGAAGATGAAAAAATATTGTTACTCTGAGTCGATTGTTCGTCATCTTCATTATTAACCATTTCATCATATTCTCAATTTTATCATTTAAATTAGAAATCAAACTTTTTCGGAAAAGTCAGTAACAAACTACTTAATAAACTACGAAATGTAGTCGTATGACCAAATGCCTACTTCATATATTTTCAACTATACACTGTAAAATTAGTTGTTGCAATCTGATACAGTGATAACCTCATTCTTTGTCTACATAAATCTATACAATAAAATGAGTAATTATTTTACTACAATATTACATGAGTTTTGGACCGGGTCAAAGTTGAACTATTCAAACAGATTAACACAATCCGGTGGCTAGATAAAGACAATCTTATCCAATTCTTCGTTCTATTTATTTTTATTTGTCATATTTGAATTAGACATATTTATTAAGAAAATAATAATTAATATAATTTATTTTATTATATTATTTTTATAAATTAATATTTAATATTGTTTATTTAAAAATTTATTTATAAAATAGCGTGATCGAATATAATCGAAAATTAATTGTAGTATCTTCTTCCAAAAAAAAAAAAGTTTAAAAAGAAAATAAAGTGAAAAGGAGAATAGTAGGACAAACTGTTTTATGTGAGGAGGATAATAATTGCTCTGAGTAGAGAGTACTTTTTCATGTGCCTATTTTGACTACTCAATCCATATATATATTTGGCTTTATACTATTAATTAATTTGTTGTACTCGCATACTATTATAGACCAACTCTTTTGTTCTCAATCTTTCTCAAACCTTTTATACTTTCTTCTCATAATAATTTTTTTTTGGGTCAAATAAACTCATGTCCAATAGATCGATAGAAACGGAGTTAAAATTTAATTTTTTTTATTGAACCGTTTTTTACTATCACTATACTATAGTAGATTCATTATTTATGTCACAATTCATATATACAATGTAATTTTTCGTTGAACTCAGTGGATAGGGTGCTATAAAATGAAAAGGATTTGAGTATATGATTAATTTTATCTGTTTGGTTCACGGAGACTCATTTTGCTGTTTCCGTTTTAATGTAAAGGCTGATTCTGGATTTGTTTCATTGCAGAAGCTATATATAATGTGAAAAAATGTATTTGGTTCCAGCTAAGAAAAAGACTTGTGTATGTATATATATAATTACTACATAAAAACGATACTAGCTACTAAAACTCTGATGTGCCCAAAAAGGGACTAATGGAGTAAAAAAGATCACAAGGACACTGCCACTCTTACACACTCACAACTCACACATTACTAGTCACTTCTCCATCATCAAGGGCCCCTCATTATTGATGGTCGTTCTCGTTTGATAGCTGGTTAAAGTTATTTCTCCATCATCAAGGGCCCCTCATTATTGATGATCGTTCTCGTTTGATAGCTGGTTAAAGTTATGTAAATATTAATAATATAAAAATTAATTATGAGTGAATTTATGTATTATTTAAAGTATATATTAAATACGCAAGAATTAGTTATTTCAACTTCTATTCATGTATTAGTTATTAACGTTAATTCAACCATTCATCAAGGGCCCCTCATTATTCATTACTTATTGTCCTTCTTTTCTGTTTCATGTTTGAAAATTAGTTAGTACTATAAATTAGTACAAATAAAGGGTTGAATCAAAGCTATTAGGTTTAGCCTAAACCCCGAGCCGATACTCTAGCTTCACCCCTTATTGATCTTTTTCTTTTTTGTTACATGATGGAATAAGTGCATCTACATATTAATATAATGACACGATATTAACATAAGTATGTGTGAATAAGAAACTTTACAAATGTCAAGACTCAAATTAGGGCAGACCAAATGTTATGAGCAAAACCAACAAGTACGTTCCATTATAACTAATAGTAATACTTTCGATTCAAATTATTTATAAAGAGAAAATACATAAAATCATTCTAAACTTGACAACAAAACTGACTTGATTAATCATTAGGGTTTTAGGACGAGACTTAAATTGACTAAGGTATATATATTATACATGATCATACCAATATAATCTTTGTTGCCTTGGCAATGTTAATAATGCATGTTTGTTGATTATCATAATATAATAGTATAGTATATTGTATAGTATTGAGAGGAGAAAAGAGGCACACGTGCACAAAAGATTATAAATTGAGAGGAACATCAAAGACTTGTGAATTCCAAGAATTGGACCACAACTCAAATGAAAGGCAAAGATTTGAAAATAATGGTCAATTGTTGCTTTGCATGCTTTTGTCTTCCATTATATCGTATCTAGTACCAACATATATATCTTAATTAAGATGTTTTTTTATTTTATTATTTGTTTGTTTAGTGTTGTATCATATTTAAAACTACTATGTCCATGTTATTATGTTCTCCCTTATAAGCAATTTAATTTAATTTATAAAGTACATGTATTATATTGCTCCATTCATTCAGGTTTCCCTCTTGTCTATATCATGTGTTATATTTTGGAGCTTCCAATATCTTGGTTTTGATAATTTAAGAGAACCATACTACTTCATGTGTTATTTAATTATTATTAGTGTAATAAGCATCCAAAGTACAAGAATATACACCTCGACAAATTTAACTTAAATGAATAACCATAATGTCCATGTCATGTACTATTTTTTTTTTCACTTTACATTTGATGTTTGATACCCGCTTTTAGAATTTGACTAATGAATTCGCGCCACTTTAAGCCTATCAAAAGGGGAAAATGCTTCCTTTTGTATTAGAACTCGAGACTTCTAGTTAAAGCGGAGAAATTGTCTATTCATCTCATGCAATTCCTTGGTGGTAATATTATATTATCCATGCTACAAATAATTAATCTGCATCATGTTTCTGCTTTTGTTTTAATTGTTTTTCCCTTCACCAAAAAATCAGAATCTTAATTATTATGTTATGGTATGTACTTTTGTATGTTAGATGTAACACACTTAAGGTAAATTTCATGTGGACAAACATGGGAGGATAGGTAGACATTGACGCTTCATTGGATTTTAAATAGGATGCATGTTACGAGATGAGTTCAATCTATCTTTGGTTAAACTATAAGATCTGTTAAGGTTTTTAAATTTGGAGGCTACATATTACCCCCAAAACCCCAGATCACGCCTATAAAAAGAGACATATTTCCTTGAAGAGGCATCTTGCATATCTCATTTATTCATGAGTATTCATAAAGAGATCAAGAAAACACATTTCGAATTACATTGTTACATTAAATATGTGGAGACAAGCAATGACATTTTTTTTAAGTCTTAGACATTGTACTTTATGAAGTAGATTTGAAGAACAAAGTTTTGTAATTTTGGAAACAACAATTTTAATGTTTTAAAAACATAACGCTTGATTAATTAATTTAAATTCACAAATAAGTTGGTCAAATTTTTAAATATTCGAGTAATATGATCACATTTACACCCGCCAACTTTTAGCTTATAATCACACACTAGAATTTAAGTTTACAAAAGTACTTTCAATAGTGAAAATATAGTACTTCCTCTGTCCCTAATTACTTGTCCACTTTTTCTTTTATAGTTGTCCCTAATTACTTGTCAATTTTGACAAATCAAGAAAGAATAATTTTATTTACCTATTATACCCTCAATTAAATGATTAATTACTTTTAAAAAATGTAGAACTTTTCATCCACTTCATAATTAATAGGGGTAAAATGATAAACTCACTGTATCATTAATTGTTTTCTTAATAAGTGTGTCAATTCAAAAATAGATAAGTAATTAGGGATGGATGGAGCATATGATAAGTTGATGACAATTCTGTTGAGCAATTATTGGTGGTATAACTTGTCTTATTAAGGATGATATTCATAAATTATGGAATAGGTTCGTAGGTTGTGTTCCCCATTTGAAGCACACAAGTGATGGGCCATATTGAATGATTTACATTTACATTTACATTAGCATAAAAAAGGGACCCCTTCGGCTTTTAACTTGACTTGACAAAAAGTTTGTGAAAAGGATATGTCTCCTCCATTCCCTTCTCCCTCTTTTAAGAAAGGCTACCAATGTTTGCTTCCATGCCCACAACAAACATTCCTCCTTCTTGCTCTTTTGCTGCCTAACTTCCCTTCCCACCCTTTTTTGTTATTCATGATTTGCTAGTACTTTTTTAAGATGGGGTCAATTAAAGATCAATTTTATGGTCCATTCCAATTGTACAAATGAAATATATGAGATTTTTATAAGATTATTTCTTCTATTCAAAATTATACAAAAATAATATATTCAGCGTGATTTCATAACTGTGGTCTGGGGAATGTGGTGTATACGTAGTCTTGTCCCTACTTTTTGAAAGTAGCTAGAAAGACGGGTTATTTATGATATATCCTCGACTCAAGTAAAAATATATAATGAAGAGGAAATATAAAAGTATAGAAATGGGAAAGGAAACAATAATAACAGATAATGTGATAATCGAATCAAATGAAACAACATACAACAACAACAAATGAAAAAGACTATAACAATATTTCTTCACCCCGAACGAAATGGAGAAGCTTTATCTTATTAGAAGTACCATATTTGCTTATAATCTGTTCACTAAGGTTCTATCGATTAGTATTACACAAAATAATTCTTCCTAAGAATCTCGTGTTATCTTTAGAAATCGCATATGTTATTTCTCAATATTCTCTTTATTTTTTCTCGATTTCGTGTGAAAAGTATCATATAAATAAAATAATATTTATAATCAATTTTAAAACTAAATCTCCCAAGAATAGTCCCAGATTAGTTGTCTTTCTTTCGACTAGGTTATTTGGTTTAAATTGTGTGAATATGGGTGAATTCTAATTGAAATTTGGGTGTTATTATATAGTTTTTAGATTATTTATTTGATCTATATGTGTGAGAAACACTTGCAACTATTATTTATAATCGAAAAATACTTTCTAAACTCATTTATACATATTTTTTGTTATTTAAAAAATGGGAAATCGTGAATATCGTTATATTCACGTGAGTGGAAAGAAATTGATGACTCTTTATAATATTAGTTATAATTTATATTTATTAAATATATTTTTAAAAATTATGATTTATGTCTTTGCTTTATCAAGCAAAGTCATTAAACTTTATTTTATGTCAATTAAATTACTCAATTTAAAGTCTTTATTTACAAAAATCACTCAACAACATTTATTATTAAAATAAATTTGAAATGACAAAATACATTATATATCATACAAATGTGGACACCACAAATAATTTTTTTTTTTAAATCTCATTTTATCCCATTTATCACTGATCCCGTCCTTTAATTTGTTTTCCATCACAAATGAAAATAAATAATTTTTGGGTATGAAATCCAAATTTATTGTATGATACAGTCAACTAACTAATGGATTAGATTCATTACGTGATGTATTTGAACATACTTCATGACCTCAAATCCTTAATGTTAAGTCTACCACCGTTATCATGATCTTTTAACATAATTGTCATTGTTAAAGTCATGTTATCACAATCTTTTGTATGCTTTTATGAACTGTAACGAATCGTTCAGTTGTTACGGGTGAATTAATTGTTAAAAAAATTGGGTGACAAATTTTTTGGAGTGGTGAGCTAAAATTTTCAGACTACGCTAGACTCAAACCAATCTGAGCAATGTGAAGCCTAGGGCAATTTGGAAAAGGATTGAGTAAAATGTTTAAGCATGAGTTGATTTTTCTATTAGCTAAGACATTAAGGAGTTCGAGCTTTTTGGAATTGAATTCGAGTAAGTAGAACTCTCGATATGAAACTTGGCGTGAAGGGGTTGGTTTGGAACGTCAGGGTGTAAAGCTGTGTTACGAAATGCATTTTTTTGGCGGGACTTCCAAATTTCTGTCTTGTGCATGCCGCTACAATAGGTGACTCGTCGCTATAGCGGTGATCCCGCTATGGCGCCGCTGCACTATAGGGGTTAGTCGCAGTGTAATGCATAAAATTCTCAAAACCGTATACTATTTGACAATTTCAATTGGGAAAGAGCAAGGGTGACCTAGGGAAATTTTTCTTTGTTTTTCATCATAATCATCGGCGAAGGTAAGTTAATTACTCCTTACCTTGATAATTCGATTTTTTGGCCTTAGAACCCATGGTGGTTACCCTAGGGGAGGGTTTGGGTTGGTATTATGGTGGGAAAATCCTAGTTTAAGCATAATTATCGTGGAATTGGCTTGAGGTTTGGATTTGGTATGGTCTAGATATAATTAGGTCATGAGAGGTTAATTTTGTGTTATATATTGGTAAATCAAGAATAAGCCAAAATTCATAATAATAAGGGGAAAACTCAGGTTCAATAGAGCTTCCAAGTAGGGGTGGACCCACATAGAGTCCGCCGGGTGCTCGAGCATCCATTAACATCGTCTCGGAATATATATATATATATATCTATGTAGTAATTAAGAACAAATTAATTGATTGGTCCAATATATGGCTCTTTGGTGGGTGCTTAAAGCTCTTTTAGTGTTGAAGAGCTCGGTTTCGAATCTCATTGTTAACATATCTTTTTTATATTTTTGATTCCGCCACTTTTAGAGCACCCACAACCTTAAAATCCTAGATCCACTGCTTCCAAGGCTTGATTCGAAGTAGGTAATGGTTGTTTGTTTTCCGTTTATGTTATATGTGCTTGTTAACTGGTTCGTTAGTATTACAACATACATCAAATGAAGTTTATCATTTTTTTCTTGCTCTCCATGACATTTAACAAAACCTATCAATAATTACGCCAAAAAAAAAGGAAGAGAAAAAAGCCCTATGATCAACTTTATAAGTTAAAAAACTTAAACTAAATAAGAAAAGACAGACAGTTGAAACACCACTATCAATCTGATTAAAACTATAGTGGCTAGGCAGACTTAACCTCTGCATAGCACATCAAAATAGTTGGAGACAGTGACTCCAAGAGACCATGCTTGTTTGCTGGAAAAATGCTTCCACCCAACTCCTTCCAATGGCTTGTGGCTAAAAAAAATAGGCTGCCCCCCACCATAACCATATACATAATCTATCAGTGTTTTAATAGACGGAGGCGTAAAGTGAGAAATTTTATCTAATCGATCATCATCTTATGACACATATTTACCCTTCCTATAATTTTTGTATATTCAACTACTTAGGCTTGATAATATATTTAATGTAATTATAGGTCACTAAACTCTTCACTAAAGAGAAATTTGAAATACATTATATAAATTAGGGAAAACTACACAAATTAGACTCATTAGGCAAAGTATTTTGCTTAAATTGGGCTCAACCCAATATATTTACCCTAGTTGAACCCACAATCCAAACTGTATATCTGACTAACTCCCTTGTTCTATTCACTGAACCACTGTTGATACCATCAAAGTATATATATACTCTGATGGTATCTATATACTCTGATAGTATCAAATAGTAATTGAACAGTTTTTTCACTGAAACACTGCCTCTTTCTCCTTGATGCCATCAGACTATATATATATATATATATATATGCTCTAATAGTATCAAGGAATAACTAAGTAGTGTTTTTCACTAAAGCACCATTTCTTCCTCTTTGATATATATATATATATATATATATATATATATATATATATATATTGAAGTTCCAAGTTCAAACATTATATTTTGATTGTCTTCCGACTCATGGGGAATCCAACTTGAAGTTCCTAGTTCAAACGTTATATTTTGATTCTTCGAACTCTTTAGTGAAAATTCTGAAACCTCTACTGATCGAGCATAACCCAAAACTTGAAACATACACGACACATATAATGTTACCTATTGAGGTGTTAATCTTATAATTCTTCTTTTATAAGAACAATATAGGCGGATCACCTTGATTATTCCACGAGATAAAATTAACTTCTACCACCATAAATATCAAGTAACTCCAAAACTTTTGGCAAAAAGAATGTCTTACAAAAGTGGTAAACCTCTATGGTCACTCATCAAGCAAAATCCCCATGGACCCCACACTTTACCATTCATAAACATAGGGTACTAATAATTTTAATTTCCATTAACCACACGACCAACAGAATCTATAGAATCGAGGTTTCCTATGTGGACTCTTGTCGTATCTTGTTGCCGTGGCGAATTGTGTGGAGAAGAGTTTTTTTTCTTTTTTTTTTCTTTTAATGAGATTCAAGGTGACATTTTTAATTCCCTCTTACACTATGATCAAGAATGTTCAATGCAATATAATATAATCAATTACTATATGAAAGGCTATAAACCCAATGTGGTCAGAAAATTACTTTCCTACTTCCTAGATATATACTACTATTTCTCAATCTCTGTCTTTTTGTGAAAACAGACCCATAAAGATTGATGCTTCTTCCAAAGTGTCTTGTGTATGCCTCTTTTACCTTAAGACTACATATTGATTTTAAATATTGAAAAGGAGTCAATAATAGTAATTTTTCTGGCACTAACAATGATAACTGAACTGTAAATCTGTTTTTATGTTCCAGAAAAACAAACAACAAAAAATATATTCTGCATCAAATTATGTAGTAAACAACAACAACAACAAAAAAATGTTGTAAACAACAACATTATGCAGCGAACGAAATGCAAAATCTATGATACATTATTCTGGAAAAAAAATTAAAAGGTTTCCCCAACAGTGAGAATAATGTACAGGTGTAGCTATATAACATTCAAAGTTTCAATTAAAGCGCAAAAAAAAAAGAAAAAGAATATAAATGATACTAAAATCCTCCTAATCAAACCCCAAATCGTATGACAGGTTATTATTTTTCCTTGAAACTAAGTATACTTGTTGCCCTCAGACTCAACCGATCACTCAGAAAATGACATTCAGCTCAGGTAATGTTCAATTGTTCGGTGAAACTTATCTGCCATTGAAGTGCCAACCGGCCCTGCAAGGGGACACAACCATATCCTGTAGGCGCAGGACAAATGTGCTCCCTATGGAAAGAATATAACAATCTTGTTTTCTCACAGTTCAATGAATGAAATCTACAATGTACTACCTCCAATAACCTGTTAACATACACAGTCCTCATGGATGTAGGATTGCAAACCGAAGTTGAGAAGTAGGGCAAGGATCAGGGTATTGGGAGGAGAACATGACGATGAGAAATGCCTTCACTGATTGTAGTTAGTATCAGTACATTCCCTTAAACACAGGGTTTGTGCGACATATGCTAGCTCCATATTCCTCATATTCAGCCTTTGTATGGCAAGCCTGATATAAGGAAACAACTATTAGGTCAGACTTCGCATACCAGCCATTTACAAAGAGTAACTTTGGTTGCAGTTATAAAACCTCAAGTAACAGAAATCAAATGATTAACTTACTGCGAAAAATTCAGGAGTAGAAGCAAGTACAGATCCTCCAAACCAAACTGCATATCTCTGGATAGGATGGCTCACCACATTCACTTCAACTGGTTGTGCCTGGGTGAATATGTTTTTAGCAGGCGAGCATCTTTAAGTACCAAAGACCAAACGTTCATTTAATTCAGATATAAATTAAAGCACGGATGCTTACTTTTACATTTCCACCTAACCGAACATCTGATGCAAGAACACGAGCATCCACAATTTTTTTAATGTCTCGTTGCAATCTTCTATGGAAGTCTTTGAACATGGTGGATCCTCCAGATAAAACAATATTCTAGTATATTGCAAGGACATAATATCAAATTCAAATGGAAATTTCAAAGAGCGTGATATCAAAATGCTGGATCACTTGATTAACAGAGATCTTATATAGTTGATCAACAAAACAACTTTACCTTATATAAAGCTCTTCTTGTGTCTATAGGTGCAGATTGAATACATTTGTCTATCACATCAGGTAAAGGAGTTGTAAAATCACTGTTATATATTTCGGGATTGAAGAAAACCTGCAAAAACCAGCTTTTAAATCAGAAAGGTAACACCCAACCTAGCGATAATGCATCACCTCTACAATCTTTGGTTTCTTATTTAGTTATGACTATGTTGATTATGTGGTCTGGCCCTTCCCCGGACCCCATACCTACTGGGAGCTTAGTGCACTAGGCTGACCTTTTATGTTTGATTATTAGAGCTTGTAGAGTTCACTCTGCCATGCAGTAAATCAGCAGTATATGAAGTGTACTTCTGTAAATAAGTGGGGCAACGTCTACAACTACATGATTTGTAAGCTTAAACAAGCTGCAAGAAGACCTTGGAGCTTGAAATTATCAGAGACTTGAAGCATAGAGCAGACCTCGGGACCAAGAAATCGTTCATAGCCAACATCACATGAATAAGGTGCTCCTGTCTTTGGTTTGGTACCTCTCCAATGTTTTATGTACTTCCCTGGCTCTTTGTCATGCTTATTGAACTCCTAAAATCATTTGCACCATTAAAATAAATCACAAGTGATCCTCAGTTGTTAATTTCTTTCTCAGATATAAGAAAAGGATGATAAGCAGATTAAATCTTGACATAATTAGTTGCTCTCATCCTCAGAAATGTATAACAGATTCTTCAACTCAAGAGCAGGTGGAAGAACAACATGCAGAGTAGGACTTATCACAAGGAACTTCGAACTTCTATTTTCTTCTTATTAAAGGTTCTTTTTCCCCTTTCGACTAGCTGTATACTAGACAATGTTACAATCAAATCATACCTTGACAATGTCTGAACAAGTGTAACAATACATTTCCTTCACTTTCCGGGATACTTCAAAGGAATCCTCAGGTGGAACGTGCTCCCCTCTTTCCTACATTGAATCAAATAGATTAGCTTGAACATCTAAGAGCTGACTTGTTAACACGCACCTTTTCAAATTTCAAAGTTCAAACTGAGACCTCATAACACGTCTGTGTGCTGGAACCCGAAAAAGTCAATTGTGCAAGCTTTAAAATGATTTCCCACGAGTGAAGCACATGGGGAAACACTAGCAAACCCGATTTTGGAATCAAAACTCTAAAAATATAAAAACAGATTCATAATGTAAATCAACCAATGTAGTGGTACTGCCATTAGTGAAAATATGTTGTAGGTTTAGCAATAGAGAATCAATTGGGAACTGCTGACGAAGGATGCTTTTTCTACAAATTTCCCAAGATGATGCTTGCTACAGCAACTAACGAGGCACTCTCCCAAACATAAATTTCCACTTGCAAAAAAGAAAAATGCTGAAAGGCCTCAGTTATATTTTTCAGGCAAAGAATGCTCTGTCCATTACCAAGTATCTGTATGCAAAGAGGAAATAAACAGAGAACAGCTATCCTGTACTCACACAATGAACAGCATCTTCTTTTTGATGAAATAAGTGAGATATCATCATGTAATGAACGAAATATTAAACCTAGGTATTGCCACTCTCACATAATCACTACAACTAGAGGAGCTTGCACACTATGGAACACATTTCCCCCTTCTACAGTTAAAGAGCATAGACATTTCTAGAGGTTGCAATTACTATATAGTTTCCATATCTTTTTTTTGAATCAAATAATCTTGTTTTTTCAATATCTTGGATCCTCTTTGAACTCCGATTTATTTTTATCATAACAAGGAAACACCAAATGTCAGGATATCAGAATTCTATTTCATTCGTCCACTTGATTCTATTTTTAATAAGTTCTATTTGTCTACTAGATAGGAAACCAATTAGGCGTGGAGTTGAATGAAGAGAAACAACACAGTTTTTCTTTGAACCAATTCTGAGAGATGTTGTACATACCCTCATGAGCTGTTGAATGAAGAGTGTAACATCTCTTCCAGCAATAGGGATTGACTTAATGCTGCTGCCAATAACATAACCGTCAGCAACAGGTACAACATGAGTAGCACCATCTCCAATATCCACTACAACTCCAGTCATCTCACACTAAATAAAGGACAAGAAATATCTGATTAATATATCAAGAAATTTTATGCAGATCTAATAGAAGGCCAGTCAGGAAGTAGATGAAAAATAAATATATACGTATTAAACAAGCAAGTAATGGATGTACCAACAACAGAATGTGACCAAAAACTTAGCAGTTCCTCTTCATAGCTCAAGAGAAAGGGGAAAAAGAACATCTAGGGTCTAACTGAAGATGTGACAAGAGCTTGCTAGAACCTTTCTATCACTCCCTCCGTCCCAATTTATGTGGTACTTTTCAGATTTCGAGATTCAACAAATCTGTCTTTGACCGTAAATTTTTCATATATCTTTTAATTATTTTGAATTGCCAATTATTGTGACTTAAGTACTTTTTACGTAATTTAAATATATAAATTTAATTTCAAAAAAACTGACGATTCTATGCACAAAGTTTCGGTCAAACTTAAACTGTTTGACTCTCGAAAAACAAAAAGTGCCACATAAATTGGGACAGAGAGGGAGTATTCATTTTAGGTTCCTAGCATGTTATAAATTATAATGCTACTATTGATGGTGGCCCTTAAGAATTGGATGATGACTATTGCAAAACTCGTCTCTGGTTATGATATTATGGAAATTCTTTCCACGACCTAATATATGTAGCATTTTTGGCTTAAATACGATTACATCTCATTGAAAAAGTAATCATTTCGACCACATAATCAGATCCTTTTATTACAAAGATAGTGGCATCAATGCTTCTCTGAAAACCAACAGAACCAAAACCTAACAAAACTGATTATTAGTTTAAAATCATAGGTTTCGATATAAATCTATAACCATACAGAATAATTGGAGTAGGTTTTTTTTTTTTGTACATTAAAAATTTAAAAATTATGAAATATTATAATGTTTTGCCTTGGTCCTAGGGATGGATGCGGATGGAAATTGCTACAAGTAACACTCAAACATTTAGTATTTTTGTTGTCAATACTTCTCTTTTCTAAGTATTTTCAGAGCCCGTTTGGATTGGCTTAAAAAAAGTAGCTTTTAAGTCAAAAATAAAAAATCAAACTTAAATAACTTTTAAGTCAAAAAATAAAAAGTAGGGAGAGTCCTACTTTTGATTTTTAACTTATTTAAAGTTATTATTAACTTCGTCAAACACTCCCAAAAGTTAAAAAAGACTTAAAAGTAGGTTTGACCAACTTTTAAGTTAATCTAAACAGGCTCTCATTAGAGCTTCTTTCACTCTTGTAATTTTAAAACACTTCTCTTGAACCGAGGTCTATCTGAAACAACCTTTTTGCCTCACACAAGGTAGGGCGAAGGTTTGCGTACACTCTATCCTCCCCAGGCCTCACTAATGGGATCACATTAGGTCTGTCGTTGTTGATGTTGAATCCGACAATCTTTAGAAGCTAGCCACCAAGGTATGTTTTCCCCTCCTCTCTTTTTTTGTGAATTTTGAATCAAATATCGAGTCAATATTTCTTTTCCAAAAAGTCTTGAGTAATGGTACATGTTCTATTTTTGGATTTTATGTCTTTTGAACTACAAACTTTCATTTAGCAACTCAATAATTGCTTTAAGGTGGAGCAATATTTTGTTTACGTAAAGAGTGTATCAGGAGTGGACATCTTGCATTATTGTAATCTTTGTCTTGTAAATCAAAAACTTACAAGGGCATTGCATATGTACAAGCTCTTGTAGTAAAAATTGTGCTCAACATTAGAGCTTGTTATAATTTTACATAACAAATGCAACAACCTAATAACACTTTGACTCTTACTTGACGTTTTGTTTTTGATAAGGTAACTTTTACTTGACATTTTAAAAATAAAATACTGAAAATAAACCGAATTGTATCGATATCAAAGAGAAATTGAGATGATTGCTGATTTTTACAACACCATTGATCCGCTCAATGGATTGGAGGGTGGTCAGGATACTTTATGGTGGAAGGGCAACAAAAAAGGTATTTTCAAAGTGAATTGTGCTTATAACTGGTTGAACAACTCCTACCAGTGTAAACTAACTGGCCTTGGAAAGGAATCTAGAAATCCAAAAAACCCCTCAAAGTATCATGTTTTGTGTTTATTGGCTAAGGAAGCAGTTCTGACCCAAGACAACCTAATGAAGAGAGGGATTCCATTGTGCTCAAGGTGCCTATTTTGTGGGGAAATTGCCGAGACAGTTAACCATCTTTTTCTACACTGTAGAGTAACTAGCCAGCTGTGGAGACTATTCCTAAATCTCAAGGGCATGTCATGGGTCGTGCCAAGCAAGATCACAGAAGCCATTCAGAGTTGGGAAGAAGCTGGAATGCAGTCTAAGAGCAGAGAGAGATGGAGAATTGTCCCTGCTAGCATTTGGTGGGTAATATGGAAGGAGGAATTCCAGATGTTTTGATAGTATAGAAAACAGCATGCAAAAAGTCAAGCTTAATTGCTTGTTGCTACTATGTTTTTGGTGTAATCAATTATACTCCAATGACACTATCTCCCTAATTGATGTACTAGACTCAATTTAGGATCAGATAGCTGGATTTGATGATCTTATTGTAAATATGGCTCAGTACTGCCTATGTACTGTTGTAGTAATATACAAAGTTACATGTTCAAAAAAAAAAGAAGAGAAATTGAGATGATAGGCACATATGCGGAAAGTCTAACTTTGGTAATACACAATAGAGTAACTGAAAATTGATATGGTATAAATTTCATGAACAAACCGGATGAACCAAACCAACAACATCCCTAATAAAAGATAGTTGAACTCTTTCACTACCTTTACCTTTTCCTTGAACTTGATTGACCAGGGTTTATATTTTGGCATTAGTCATCTTACCAGAAATATATCCTAAATTTTCCCCTTCTATCTTGCTTCTCCCCCTCTCCATTTCTCCAACCCATTAATCTACTCTTTACATCTTTTTTTATAGTTTACTTTCCTTTACTTCTTTTTCTTCTGTTCCTCAATTTTCCCCTAGGCTCGATTGATCACTTCCTGCCCACAAGCATTGCTCAGTAATACTTACTTTTGTCAGAAAGGCAAAATTTATTAACTAAACAGCACCAAGATTGTGCTGACCAGAAACTCTTAACTCTCCATTTGTTTTCTTCTTCTTTTTTTCTAGTTTTTTTGTTATCCCTTCCTCATGTCTTGATTCTTTGGTTTTTGATTGTTTTCATAAAGTTTATGGTATCCATATAAATAGCATATACAACTTGCTTCTAAAGTTCTTGCTGAATCTTCCTAAGGAACATTTATAGCAGGTATAACTCTTAGTTATCCAAAAGCGAATGATCGAAATTCCAAGAAAATGAGTTAAATGGGTAGAATGCCAGAAAAAAGCAAAATAAAATGAGCGTGATGCACTCTAAGGCTATTATTGTAAATATAAGAAAGTTTCATCTGCATTTAGAGCATTGGCACAACCCTCACGGATGAGTAGGACCTTGGCATGTTTGACGAGCTCTATCTTACCCACTCTAATTGTACTTGCAAACACTCATACTGAAAGTAAGAGATAACCATCTATCACGGCTGCTAAACTTCATCCAACAACAAAGGTAGAGATATTCAGAAAAAGACGACTTAAGTCAGAATCTATAACATTTTGTATCATAACCAATCAATAATGTTGTATGTAAGCGTAGATCAGCTTATCAATGGACTACTAATTGTATCATTTTCCAGATAAAGTGCAATAAGAGCTGCCATGCTATATTTCAACTATACAAACTCGTGTTCTTATTTTATTTAACTGACCAAAGCAAATTGACACTACAAGGAAACAATTGTTATGACTAATAAAGGAGGAAATGATTTCCTACGAGTATATGACCAATTACAATTTGGATAGAAGAAAATGACCCTACCTACAAAGATCTCGTGTGTTTTATTTACCGATCTCCTATGGAAATGACAATATAAGCAAAAGCATATTTGTCATTGGTCATAAAACCAATCTACCATAAGAAAGAAAGAGAGAGTTTCCTGCTCTGGTGCACTTACTATGTTATCAAACTACTCTTTATCTAAGCAAAAATAAGTCTAAATTACAGAAACATAACAAACTTATGGTAACAAAGCAGACACAGCTGCATGTATTACTCTTTTCCAAATGAAGCAGGTCAGTCGTGAATAATTTGTAAATTAGTGCTTCTAATGTACAAATAAAGATCCAATTTTTATCACCTTCAACACAAACAGCTCCTTCTTATAACCCCTTAAGAATTAAAAGATCCAAATTACTTGTAAAAGCAATAAGCTTAGTTATTTCTGTTGAATAAGGTGCCCTGCAACCAAAGTATTATGTGGAAATATATACTAAACCTATCAACAGCAGAAACTTTCAAACACAGGCTACCAACCTTAGATGTTGTGTACCCAGCCGCCAAAGCAAGCACCGGCTGCACAGCAATATAAAGCCCCGGTATATTGAAAGTCTCAAACATAATCTCACCGGTATATTCTCGACTTTCTGGTGCAGTCATGGGGCTTTCAGTCAATAAAAAATAGTGATCCTCAGGGTCACAACGAAGATAATTAAATATACATTGCTGCCAAAAACGCTCCATAGCATCCCAATTATCAACCTGACCATGTTTAATAGGATAACTAAGATTATAAGTATTACTAGATTTAGATCTAGTCAATGCCTCTTTCCCAACAAAGAAATCCAGATCCGCCATAACCCCTGCACTATGCTGTGCTAGCCAGTTACTGTTCTTAGTCGTAGCTCGAGTCTGATTCACAAATGACTCATTAACAGCAACCACTGTCGGTAAAATAAAACTTGGTTCAACATTTCCAGCAAAACCTAATTTAGTATACCTGAACACATAAATAAACATCATTGAGGAATTTCATCAAACAGTTGGTGAGCAGATAAAAGACCCAATGATTCAACGCATACCCAGTTCCATTATCAATGACTAGAGCAGGGCGAGAGGTAGCAGGGTCCATTATCATGGTTGTTGAAACAAAGAAAGGGGTGGCGACAAATGCAATACTAAAAAGAAGATGATAATGGAGGTGGGTGAAATATATAATCCATCCATTTCAATGAGAAAGGTGACAAGAATTGAAGTAGCAGTAAAGAGAGTACTTAGGAATATTCATCAAACAGTTGATCACTATTATACTCTATACTCAATTATAGCTTTGGTCTCACTGTCTATTGGGTGTTTTCGATTCGTTTCTTAGCAATCAAACAATTCAGCTTTCAGACCCCCCGACGTTTGTGTCTTTGGTCGGCTGTCGTACCGCGGTCACCTTCCCAAATAGGACCAACTTTCCCATACCTTTTCAAATATCCCTAAAACGAGAGTTAGAGTCCGTTTGGATTGACTTAAAAAAATAGTTTTTAAATTAAAAATAAAAAGTTAAATTAAAATGATTTTTTAAGTCAAAAAATAAAAAATAGAAGAAAACCTACTTTTGATTTTTAAGTCATTTTTTACTTTGTTAAACACTTTTCAACTTATTTTAAATTATTTTTTATATTTGTCAAACAATTCCAAAAATAAAAAACTGATTTAAAAATAGGTTTGACCAACTTTTAAGTCAATCTAAACACCCTCTTAATATCTCGGTCACTCAACTATCAACTATTATCTCACAAAGTCACTCAACTTTATATTTTAACTCAAAAGTCACTTAACTATCTACTTTTCTCTCAAAAAATCGCTCAACTTTGAATTTTAACTCAAAAGTCATTCAACCTATTTAATTGATATTTTAATTAAAATTTGCTAATATAATTTTTTTATTTAAAAACCAAAATTTTTAAAAATAAAAAAATACTATTTAATGACCCGACTCACTTAATTCGACCCGTTAAAAATATAATATTGACCCATTTTATTTTACTCATTCTACTACCTTATTCACTCTCTTTCAGACTCTTTCTCCTCTTTTCCTTTGCGTTTTTTTTTCTTCTGGTTCTCCATTGCTGCCTCTTCTTCCTCTTTTAGCTAGGTTTTAATTAGGGCATCTCAATTTAGAAGTTCTATATTAGGTAGGAAATTAAAAGAAATCATCTGATTTAAAAGAATCAAATTAAAGGAATTTGATAATAAAAATAAAAATATGTGCTTTGGCCATATTCAACTCTTAACTTGTAATAATTTGCTTTTTGGTTGGAAGAATCATATGAACCAGAATCTCCATAGTCAACTCTCGTATCCTCTCCACTGCACAGATCTTTTTGGTTCCCTTTTTCTCTCTAATTTTTTACTTCCTCGTAATTGTTCTTTATTATTTTCGTTTTTACTTGTTACGATTCATTTTGCTTAGTTGTGTTCGTTTTTATTGTGTAATGAAGATAATTGCCATTTCTTCAATGGTTGCAACAATTTACATGAGAATATTTATGAAGGAGATGAGCGGCCGTATTGATAGTGAGCCTCTAAATCAAACCATATTACAACCAAAAAGCAAATAAGACTTCTGACATATAAGCTCTATTTCTGCCAGTCTGCAACCGATGCATTAGATTCTTATAATTTCCTACATTAGAAATTGAGATACCCTAATTAACACTCAACTAAAAGATAAAGAGGCAGCAATGGAGAACCACCAAAAAAACCAGAGGAGAAAGAGTCCGAGAACAGAGTGGAATGAGGTAGGAGAATGGGTAAAATAAAATGGGTCGATATTATATATTTTTAATGGGTCGGGTCATTAAATGGTATTTTTTTATTTTTTAAAATTTTGGATTCTAAATAAAAAGAATTATATTAGCAAATTTTAATTAAAATATCAATTAAATAGGTTGAGTGACTTTCTGAGAGAACCATTGATAGTTGAGTGACTTTTGAGTTAAAATTCCAAGTTGAGTGGCTTTTTCAGAGAAGAGTGGATAGTTGAGTGACTTTTAAGTAAAAATACAAAGTTGAGTGACTTTCTAAGAGAATAGTAAATAGTTGAGTGACCATATAAGATATTAACTCCTAAAATGGCGAGAGGTGAATAATTTGATGTGAATCACACCAGATACATAGAAGAAATGACAAGAGAATTTGTTATGTTTATCATATACATGTGAATCCAATTATATATAGTATATTTAGAACAGATTATATCTAATAATGATTTCATGTATCTCGGTATACATATGTCTGGACGTATCTAAACACAAATAAGATTTATAGTATTGCAAACTAAAGTGCACATCTAAGTAATTAGCTCCTAACATAATATGATTTTCGTAAATTTTTCAAAATATTTGGATTGCTAATAGTTATTCTAAAATTGGGATAGAGGGACTATTAGTTTTGTGCTCCTAAAAAATGTGAATTTCTTTTTTTAATATTTTTCATTAATTTATTTATTTATTTTAGTTACCCTAATTTAGGTAAGATTTAATTATTTTTTTTAAAAGTGAATATATTTCTTTAATATTTTTAATTCTTTTATTTATTTTGATCATCATAATTTAAGTAAGATTTATATAAGGTAAAATATTTTATATTAGAATTTTAATATAGTTCAAATAAGAAAAAATTAAGAAGCAAAATTTTAATCACTTTTAAAGTCCTAAATATTAGGATAAAACTAAAGACAAATATTTGAAAAGAATAGTAGACAATTTTGCCTACTATAAATTTTTCTAACCTCCATGATTTTATAGTAATATTAATTAACTTAAAAGTTAGAGGAAAAATCTATAAGATTGCATATTTTCTCTGAGAATTTGACATTATACAAAATTAACTAACTAAATAAATAAAAAGATTGTCATGTCATTCTTAATAAAGGGGACTTATTCCGTACATCCAAAGGGTCAGCCGGTCATTTTGCCTTGTAGACATCCAAAAGGGTAAATTGGTAACGTCTCTTTTTCATTCTTCTTGCGTTGCCACGTGTTTTCTACTTCCATTTACAGCAATGTACGTGTTGTATTTTTGTTCTTCTACATTGATTATTCTGGAAAGCTTCTCTATATTTCCATGGATAAAATACCAAATTCATTCTGTGCTCAAATCAATTCTCCAGAGATTTGTTTTTTCGAACAAAAAAGGTATACCTCCTATCTCTGTGTTGTTTATTTCCTGTGTTAAGTTTTCGCTTTTAATCGAAAGTATTAACAACTAATTATCTTGTAAAATACAAGTCTTAACTACAGTTAGTTAGTTAACTAACACTAGTTCAGTTCTTAACTAGTTTGTTGATATAATAATTAGTTAGTTAGTTAGTTTTTAATCTTCTAGAATCATCTTAGTCACATGTATATAATGATGTACTCATGAGTTGAAACGCAAAGTTTTTCATTCTCTCTCAAATACAATTCTCTCAATTGTTTTCTCTCGATTGCCATTAATGGCTTCTCTGTTTTGATTCAACTAAACACTCACTATTGTTGTGAGTTTTGATAGAAAGTTTTTCCTATCGGATTTAAGAACCTATACTGATATACATCTTTCCGTCTTTATTTTCTCTATTTATTTCTTGTTCAATGTTCTGTTTGTTAATTTAAGTTGTTACCTTCTGTTTAAGCTTAATGTTCGTTTCGAGTCGGGAAAATCGATGGTTGATGTTCCAAAGATTTACAATAAGGAATACAGGATTAATAATGATACATAAAATAATATAATATAATGTTGTATACAGGATTTACAATAACTAATTCTTTTTTTTTTTTTAAAAAAAAAAAAGAAGAAGAGAAAAATCGCAATCGTTTTTAATTAAAAATACATTCTTGTCATCAAGAGGCCAAAATAAATATTCCCTCCATTTTAGTTTATTTGGTTTGTTTTAACTTTGACATATAACTTTTTTAAAAATAAGAAGATTTTTGAATCTAGAAAAGGGTTAAAAAAAATATCATTAGACTATGAAAATTTTTAAAAAATTTCATTAATAGTCTGATTGAAAAATATTTTATTGCTAATACTTTAATCCAATAATGTCTATATTGTTACTATAGGGTGAATAAGGCTCCTTTCATAATAAAAACGTATTGTTTTTTTTTATATAAAAAAAATACATTATTTCCTAATATAATATTAATTTTAAAGAGCTTTTTTAAAAATGTCTTTGACTAACATAAAAGTGGAAAGTAATCTTATTTCTTTTTCTTAATCTTTTTTATCAATAAAAATAAATTATATACTTTTTAAACTAATAATATAGGTCATACATAATGATCTTATGTATATGAAAATTAATGATGAGTTACAATATTTTAATTAGAAAAAACGTTTGAAAAGAAAAGAAACAACATGTTTATTAGAATTTTTTTTTAATTCAAATATAACAATATGGGCATTTTTTTGGAAAAAAATATTATCGGGGTGGGGGTGTGTAAGGGGGTGCATTTTGTTTCTCACATAGTTTAAGAGCATTTTGACCATTTAAAATATGTGGTGTAACATAGCATAGCGTGGTTATATGAGGTGTTTATGACTTGGTGTGTACAATGGAGAATAAGATTGCAAATGGGTGACAATATCAAGAAACTAAACTAAAGTTTTAGGTCAAAAGAATTTCTCAAACAAAGGTTCGGGGTTAAAGAAATGGCTCGTATAGCACCTCACCTGTTTGAAAGGTTTAAACTAATCCATACCTCTGGGAAAAGTCTATGAATATGAGGTATATAATAACACAATGGTCGTATGTTAAGTTTTGAAGTCAAGAAAAGTAGCAAAACAAAGGTCGGTAAAAGTTGTCGTAAGTTTCTCTAATAATTTTTTTGAACTTTAGGTCAAATGTGTTGAGTAATGTCAACATCTGACCTATGACAAGGCCCACGAGGGGTTGGGTGGCCCGGGTCGAAGTCATGATCGAACATGACGCTTGCTTGGTGGACTTAGTTAAGAAATAATGTTGTGCATTTGCTATCAACTATAGCTTTTGGCATGATGGTAAGCGTTTGATTCTAACAAATGGTATCAGAGTCAAGGTTGTGGATTCGATTGCCATAAGCATTCAGCATGATGCATGATGCAGGTGTTGGGAGGGAGATTGTTGAGTAATGTCAATATCCTGCCTATGACAAGGCCCACGAGGGGTTGGGTGGCCCGGGTTGGAGTCATGATCGAACATGGCGCTTGCTTAGTGGACTTAGTTAAGAAATAATGTTGTGCCTTTGCTATTATCTATAGCTTTTGGCATAATGGTAAGCGCTTGATCCTAACAAATGGTATCAGAGTCAAGGTCATGGGTTCGATTCCCATAAGCATTCAACATGATGCATGAGACAGGTGTTGGGAGGGGGATTGTTGAGTAATGTCAACATCTTGCCTATGGCAAGGGGTACGAGGGGTTGGGTTGCCCGAGTCGGAGTCATGATCAAACATGACGCTTGCTTGGTGGACTTAGTTAAGAAATAAAGTTGCACCTTTGCTATCAGCTATAGCTTTTGGCATGATGGTAAGTGCTTGATCCTAACAAAATATCTCGGATGTTTGTCCCAATATATAAAGAGTTAAAAAGCCCATGAACTATCAAATCAAAAGTCTACAAATTTAGTTTGCAATGCACAAAACCTCACATCAAACCGACATCAGAGTAAAATGTTATGAGTGTTTTACTACAGACTGTTTGGGTAGAATTCGGGTCGGGAATCAGATCGGATAAAAAAATATGGTAAGTAGGCTATTCAATGTTTTAACCCATAAAAATATTTCATTTTAGTTCCTAACCAGAAAGAAATCTTAAGAAAGGGTTCTGACAGAGTTCTTGGGTGATAAATATGCGTTTTTAGCGATTTCTACTATTAAAGGTTGCCCCGTGACTAGAAACGTGATTCCTATGCGTAGCAATTGTTTCCCCCCCTTTTAGCTGTGTTTGGAAAGAGTTTTGGAAGATATGACTTTGTAGTTATTAGTGTTTTTTCCAGGTTTACACTTGATTTGCTAAGGTAATCATCTCAAGACTCTTGTATGATTGTTTTTACGAAAATCTACGAATGTTTCGTCAAGTTAGAACCATATGGCAAATCTGCCGATTTAAGCTCAATTATAAATTATTTATAGGTGCATACAAGTTGTGTATATATAATGTTTGTGAAGCTTATGACGTAAGAATTTTTTTTTGTGAAAAATCTTCGAGCATTCGGGTTTTCATTGAAAATGTATGTTAAGGCTAAGCTCGGTCTTTCCTTTTAGCATGACTCCTGGAAAATTTCTAAAACACCAAATACAATATATTACAATTCTATTTCTAGAAAGACCATCTATGAAAGGCATTGGGACGCAACTGAATTATTTCCATGATACTATTATGTTGGTATTCCACTCGTTCAAATAAATAAGGTATTCAACATCTACATGTCATTTTATCGGCTTCCTTGACAATATGTTCATATGTATAAAATCTGATTCTTCTTTGGGTGGTGTGACTTAAAAAGATTATGGAAGACATTTAGTATTTCCAACCAGTCCTCTTTCCCCGCTAAAATGTAGTTTGAAAATTCTTTAAAGTAACACACGATTTTCAAAACTCTCAAATATCACTTAAATATTTAAAGTATTAAAATAGTTGATTTTTGAAAATTTTATTTTATAAATTATCTTGAAACCAAGTGAAGCACCTTAAGCTTTTTATGAACATCTTCAAGGTTAAGTTATCTTTCTAAAAGCCGAGTGAAGTTTTCAAGCTTATTCGGGAAGCATATGAGGTTCTATGAGACATTTACATGTTATACGAAAGTGATTACAGGATTATGAAAGCAAGAGTACAAATGGGCCAAGATTGGCAACATGATTATGGTAACAATATGCATTACAAATTCATAACATGACATGTTTTGCATTCTACTCCCGAGCTATAATAAGAAGGTATGAAGCATATTGCTTATATTTATACCTATGAGACACAAGTGGCCACAAATTGGTGAATATGATGCATGTTAGCTACCGGAAGGCACCACCATTGCTAGCATTTGGTTGGGTATGTCATGTATATGCATCTATATATGTATTCACGACATACAATTACACGAGCATATCATGCATATTTGAATAGTAGGAGGTCAAAGGTTAATCATAGAGATTGAGTTTCAGTTTCAGGTGATATCTCTATTACCTTTTCTATAAAAGCTACTTATGATTCTACTTTCTACCTTACATACCAATGCATTTTTATTCGTACTCACATCCCATTGCCTAGGGACGCTACTTTTTTTCTTTGTGCGAACAGGTCCAGATAGGGATTCTGATGGACCCACCCACTAGGAGTCATGTTCAATTGTGAGTTGGTAAGTTCCATCTTATCCTGGGTTATCAGTGGATGTTTACTTTTGTTGTACATTTTAGGTATAGTTAGAGCCTTGTCCCAACCAACAATACTTATATCACTCGTAGAGGCTATTGTGGACACAATATTCTAAGTTTCTTTTGCAGGTTTCAATCTTCAGTCCATAGGCTTGGCATGTAATATCTGTGTGTAAGTATGTATGTCTTCGGTTACGGCCTCGTCAACTAGCTAGTACTTCTTCATTTTTGACTTGTCTACCATTTTAATATGGTTTATTGTTATTCATGTCACAACCTTAATGATTCAGGCTTCGTATTTCAAATATTGTGCTACCAGATCGAATATGGTATTGAGTGCCAGTCGTGCCTCCCTATTTTGGGGGTAACAAAACTATCATTTAATCATGTTATTTTAAACATGATGATATATAAAGTTGATATTAAAAAGAGAAAAAAATTCCTTTAAAAATAGAATATAAATAAATAAATCATACAACTTAAACAAAGAAAGTAATGCATTGTAATTACAATAGAAATGTTGGTTCCATGAGCGGAGTGAATTCATTTATTGTGTTGTATTTATCACATATTGGTCCTTGAGTGGCCGAATTGGTGTATTTAAATGTTATGGTGGTCCTTGTGTAGAACAAAATTGCATGTTAAATATCATGATAATGTTGAATCATGTGTTGGTTGAGTCAAGAGAAATTAGAAGGGTTTACCGGTTAATAGAGTTAGTTGGTAGATTTGAGATCAAGAATGGATTTAGTAAAAAAGACTCTGGTGTTGGTAGAATAAGTGGTTTTGAGAGGTCATTATGTGATAGAAGAGTTAAGGGATGATCGATTGGGAAGGTAAAATGACTCTTAATGTGGGAGTTGGCAGCAAAATGCGGTGGGTGACTGTCACGACCCGATTTATCAAGTCATGATGGCACCTACTATAACCCACCAGCAGGTAAGCCAACCCGTAACCCGGAACAACAAGTAATGGGTCTGAGGGTAGAAATCAAACAAAAGTAGGAAAATAACAATATAAACGGGCGGAACCAACCCAAAACATATATACAAATAAAGATCCCTCCCAGAACACGGGAAGTCACCGCATCTGAGCTACTACAAAATGAGTATAAGTCCCAAAACTAGACAACGAATCTTGGGGTGTCTCGAAAGGAAAGAGACAAGTCTATATATACGGATGGAGACGGGAAATAGTACAAAACGCCGTGTGCTCACCCCGTCTCAGGATAAGTCTACTCCAAGCTCGATCAACGCCGGCTACTAGTGCTCGGACCGCATCACAAAATAGATGCGGAGCGTAGCATGAGTACCAAAACAACAGTACCCAGTAGGCATCATAGGCCGATTGAGCAAGATAAGCAAAAGTAAGGCGAAATGCAAATAAAGGGTCACATCAAGTGCAAAAGAGTAGTAAATGGGGGTATGTACACGAGCGTACGAGCAACAAAGACAAGTAATCTAACTAACTCCGCCGGGCTCCCATAAACCCCGACGGGTACGCTCATGCACAATAAAAGAAACCACCTGCACGGACCCCCATAAGCCCGGCGAGATGCATCGGCGAGATAAAGTAAAATAATGGAACTAGAAAGGTCTATCACAATATTACAAATTTCCGGACTTTTAAGCGAACAGTTCCCAATCATATTCCGGGATCTCATTACGTCTCGAGACTTTAATCGGAATCTCTCCAACCTCCAAAACCTCATCCCACGAGATAAGAATAATCAAGACTAGCTGAAGCTTTAGTGAGAAAGTGGGAATACACCACGTGCAAGTGGACCACGAACTCGAACCAGGGTACTATAGCTAATGAGTCAACCTATATGGGTGGACCACGGACTCGAACCGGGTCTTTTGTAGCCAAAGGTCGGGCACGGGTGGGCTGGACCACGGACTCGAACCGGTGCGTAGCCAAAAACCAGATCACGGGTAAGGCTGGACCACGGACTCGAACCAGGGTCTTTGTAGCTAAGCTTTGGACATAAGTAAAGTTTGGACCACGGACTCTAACAGGGTGCGCCAGCTATGTAAACGGGCATTATGGATACAAGGTCATAAGTTGAGTTCCGAGGCTATCGGACTCAAGTACGCTATATCGAGTCTACAAGGAGGCGACCGTCAGAAATGGCGTCGGAAAAAGTTCTGCGCCCAACGACATCCCGAAACCTCGCAAGTCTATGGCAACACTAGTCTAAGCCTAGACTAAGGCCAAACATACTTCAAATCAATATTATCATATACACCACAAGATATGGATATTCAATAATATCAAGAGACATGTTGTCATAATCCAACACTTTCTAGAAATAAGGTCTAAGGCGGGAACTATAGAAATTTAGCATGCTCAACACCCAAACCACTCCATACTCAAGCAAATCAATAAACAAATGCCTAAACATGCTCAATCTCACGAGAAAACCATAGCCTACGAAAGCCGATCACGCGTGCTCCAACTCACGATGCAGAATCTTTTCCCCTCCGAACGGTCTCCGAACGGTCTCCGAACGCTTCCCCACTAACAAAAGGTTAATCACCTCGTCATTACGAATATATTGACACTAAAATTGTATTTTTCGGAGACGGACCCAAAATCGGGTCTAAAACGGGATTGTGGGGCCCACAATTGGAATCTCAAAATCGAATCCGTGGAAACGTCCCAAATACCTTACTAAACTAATACTCCAAAATTTTAGCACAAACATATGCCTAAAACATAGCAAATCAGCCACAACAATTAAAATGGGCAGCCCATTAATCACCAATTTCTGGAAAAACGAGACCCTTTCAACCCAAACAGATTATACCACGACGATCCTTGCGAAAAACTCTACAAGTTAGCCTCAAGAATGACTCAAAACGGACCTAAGATGAGCAAGATCTCACATTTCAAAATTCAATAACAATTCAATTCAAAAGTCATCCTAGCAGTGGCTAAATTCGATTCCTTACCTCAAACGAACCCTCCTCTCGCGTTTCCGAGATCACCGCTAGATTCCCCACGAAATTCTCTTGAAGTTAGCCTCTTGAAGCACCTAATTTGGACTCAAAATGAAGGAGAAATTTGATGGTGAAGTTGAGGGAAAAACTTGGACGACTTGTTCTTAAATCTGGAATTTCAGCCGCTGCCACGTGGCGTCACGTGGCTCTGCCACGTCACCGCCGCGTCAAAATTCTACAACCCTTCAAACTTAAATTTTGATGTTTCGGACTCGTTCGGAATCGGAAAAATACAAACCATATATGGAATCTAATTGGAAACGATATTTCGGACTCAACGGTGAAGGCGGAATTTCCATTTGGAGATTGCTTCGATGAAAAGTGGGTCCCACACCCAGTATCGTTTGAGCTAGATTCCACAACTGTCATCTAAAGCCTCGGGAAACGAACGAAGGGTCGTTCTAGACCAAAATCGATCTTCCGAAGCTAACCTAGCTGTCGAGAATTTTCATCGAGCACGACTCCCAAGAAGGTTGACCAAAGTCAACTTTTCAAGTTATAAAAATCTTCAAAATAGAAAACGGGCCTAAAACCCAAACGACGACCAGGCGACCGAACGGTCAGTGCCAGCAAGTCATAAATGACTTGGGGTCGCTACAGGAATGCTCTATACGAGGGAAAGAATTCTTTAATTTAAAAATGACCTGAAGGGTCATTACAGTGACTTGGGAATATAATGTATGAATCCAAGGTAGTGGGACTCGATGGCTAAGAGATTGAGAGTGGATTGTTCAAGTCTTATATTTTCTTTTGATTATTTACATGTTATTATGTGGTCTATTCGTGTAACGATTCGATTCGTCATTACTAAATGACACCTCGTGTAGAGTCCTAACTCCTGAGGTGTGGTTTATAGCCAAAAATTCCTAAAATTTGAGTATGATGGATTTTGGCTTAATTTATTTTTTCGAGCTGGGCTGACGTGAACTTGCATAAGCAGAAGGTCCCTCTCTACAGCGATGCTGCTATAGCGGTCTAAGCAAGCCGTTAAAAATCAACAACCTAATTAATGCGTCGTGTTTTATTTTCCTCCCATTTTTTGGAAGGAGAAAATAGATGAGGTTGCTCTTAAAACCATCCAAGGTCACCCAAGGAAAGGCAGCAATGGAGGAGGAAGAAATTCCACACTATAAAGGATAAAAGCAATGCATTTTTCATGTCTCTCATCAAATGGAGATTATGCGGAGTCATATTCAAGGACAAAGTTCATCAGTAGTTGTTTGACGTCTAGGTAGATAGGGTTTCTTTTAAAATTATTATTAGACCTGCTTTTATCATATTCTATCTTGTAAGTATTCAGAGAGCTCATGTTTGGCCTTCGGGCACGGAGTCTGAATGGTTAAATATTGAATTGTTGTTAAGGCATAAAAAAATGATGACAATGGGGTGGTCTCTAGTGCTTGGTTATTAATATGGAATTTCCTTGTTGGAGTGACTTAGTGTTAATTGTAAGGTTAGGGTGTTTATGAAATTGTTGGGTTATAGCTATTTATGGAACTTGTTTTAATCAAGGGGAACTAAATATATGAGAAGAGAATCAATTCATGGGATTGGGGAGATAATTCTCAGGGAAATATGTGTGCTCATAATGAGGTCCAATATTTTGCGCTATTGATACATAGGTGTATATGTGTACATGATGGTTGTATAATTTTGAATTATGTATATGTATATTTATTGCTTGTAGTGTCATATTGTGTAATGTGTGATAGGAAGCATATGAAATGAACTTGTGATTGTAACTTGTGGGTTTAAATAGTTTTGTTCATTGTGCTATGTATTGATGCATGCTTTGGTGTAATATGATTATGCATGCTTGTTGTGCTTGTTGGTTGGCTCGGGTACCACGCCGGTACAGAACATTGTTGGTTGGCTCGAATACTACGCCTATTATGATTATATACAGTTGACTCGGATACTACGCTTGGTACAATACTACAGTTTGGTCTGGGTCCCGTTAGAGGACCAACATGTTGTATAACTGAGAGTCTTGGTATTCGGGGCTGTTATTATATGTGGTTATGGTGTTGCGGGTTGTGTAGATAAATCTAGGACGGGGACTAGGAGCCCTGGGTTAGGTGACATGTTATGATGGTTGAGGGATATTATAAGTTATTACTAATTGCACCCTTACAACTTGTTTTGTATAATAGTTGTCTTGCCTAGTGGAGTGAGTTTATAGGGATCCAATTATTTAGTGGTCTAAGTCATGGTTCTATTAGTTGTAATGGTCTTGGTCGTAAGGGGTTCGGGGTTGAGTCTTACTAAGGATGAGTTAAGCTAGGGTATCAATTTATGTTATTGTTCTGGAAATGGCAAAAGTGGTGGAATGATGTTTAATGACATTAATGTGGTAGATGGATTAGGTTTTGATAATGTGTTAACATGGCATGACGAGTAGGCTGGGAAAGCATTAGGGTGGAGTATTTGAGGTACTTAGTCATAATTTTACCAAAGAAGGATCGAGGTAAGAGAATAAAGAAGTAGGGTGGTGCAACTTCTCATTGCAGGACCTTCTGTCTATTTACTTGATATTATGTAATAGGTTTGGATCGACCAATGATGTCTACCCATACGTGTTGGTTGTACTGATACTACTTTTGTTATGCCACTTGGAATAATCTGGTTGTAGGGTTAGTGATGTTTCATGACGACGATCTACAATATCTTTCATGTTTCCTTCCCTGATGGTGAAAGTTGTGTCATATTTTCTTGTCTAAAATGTATCTTTTTGGTCACTCGTATACATATTTAGACTAGTTCCCTGGTGGTTATTTTTAGTATTTGTAAAAGAGTTCTTTTAAAGTTTTGTTCTTCTCAAAGGCTTCTGAATTTTAGTTATTATTTATTTTTCACATGTTTTAACCATTTTAGGTGGTAATGGTTCTCCTATCTAGGTGCTAAAGTAAGTTCCCATACGACCCAATGTATTAAATCGTGATAAGTTGGTATTTGAGTGCAGACTATTGATCTCCTAGTACAAGAGCAAATATTAAATAGAATCTTGAAGATTGGTCAGTTGATGTACACATCTAATCTTTAGGGGGATATGATGCATTCCAGGAATCCATCTCACGTCTTCAATCTTTTCATACGGTCTATCGCATATGATATAGGTTGAGCCAGTTGGTATCTTTGGATTCCAATTAGTAACTTAACGAAGTAGTCTAGATGTCGTTACTGAGGCTGAAGGTACACAAACAAGGAAATATTAGAACTGGGAAGGTTCCAATTGGATCTGGCCTCACGAGCAATGTGAATCCATAAATGGTCAATTAGTGGTTATCCATAATACGAGTAGGTTTTCATGGGCTTGATTAAAGTGGGAATGAATGCTTGATGGTTGTTGTTGTATGCATTGTGGTTCTTGAATAATTGTCTATGTGTGAACCATGTTTACATGTATGCGAAATGTGATTACTTGTATCTTTGTGATGTTGTGGATAAGGAAAGGCCTTGACTTGATTAGGCGTTGAGTTAATGATAAATGGCTATGTCTTTTTCAGCATGAATTTGTATGGTCCAGTTTTAAAGTTACAAATTATGTATTATACATATCTGGATATGATTTTGGGTTTGTTGTTAAACTACATGGGCTTATCGTTGGTAAAGATGGTAAGGGGACTAATGATTTATGACTCTGCGGAAATTTGGTTTTAGGAAAGTCGAGTTTCAATTGGGAATTATGGAAAAAAAGAAGCTATTGTTGCATAATAGCAAGATTGGTTGTTATGAATAGTTTCTTAGTGTATTTCATAATTGGTGTTAATAATGTGATGTTTATCTTTTGTCTATGCATTTCTGGGTATGATCATGCAGTCTGGAATGAGTTAGGAATTTTGAATGACTGTGACACTAGTGTCTGGGATCAGTCTTGAGATTGCCTTGTTAGGTGATATGGTGTTTTCAAGAGTGGGTACAATCACAAGGGTAAGGTTGTTGAACTTTTGTGATCTGGTAGAAAATCATCGGGTTGCTATAACGGATGCCAGATCGCTATAGCTCTCCCGTTATGGCAGAATGTATCTCACCATAGCAAAAGTCGGTGCAGGGGCACATACATTATATCAGGCCACACGATAGTGGTTTGCATGTCGCTATAGTGAGGGAATCAGAGACTCAACTTTGTCCCCCCTCCCCTTTAGATTTCCACTCCATTCCAATTTCAATCATGTGTACAGTTTAGCGCAATAACAAAAAAAAGCAAAAAACGTATTCAAGCATAATCCAAAGAATTTAGCATAGAAAGAGGGGAATAAACCATCCAAATTTCAATTATTTATGTGCTTTCAAAACCAGAAAAATAGTAAAAGAATGTCTCTTTGCCTAAATGGGGAAAATCAAGGACAATATCTATGTCTGAAAAAGAAGGGAGATGGGGAAATCCTACCAAGCTCCTACCACCCTCATGGACTGGGGTTGTAACACCTCAAAAATTAGTAGGTTAAGTTGGAAAAGAAATTTTTGTGCAGAAGAGTTGGTGCACTGGTCTACGAACGGGTCTACGACTTGTACAAAATTCTACGGTTCGTAGAATCCAGTCGTAGAAGGTGAGTTGAGAAATTTCAAAATGTCACATCCTAGATGAGGGTCTATGGACCACGAGGATGGTCCATAGAAAGTTGATGGGCTGTAGAAAGATTCTAGACTTGGTGAAAATTCAAGTGACTTTGGGTCTATAAATGAGGCCTACGGGTCGTAGAAAGTTACATGGACAGTAGAAGTCTTCCGTAGAAAATGTTTAGAATTTTCAACTTCTAATACTCGTTCTACAAACCAACAGGATGGTTTGTATAAGGTTATACGGTTTATATAAGTTTATACGCACCATAGGTCAGTCCATATAAGCCCATTTGGTAGTTTTAAGTCAGAGATTTTTGGATCTTTTCCTATTCTTTCTATACCTATACTATGTCATTTTGACCCTAAAACTCAGTCGTACAATTACTTTCACTCTTAAAATCTACCAATTCCTTTCCAAATCACTCAAACCCTCAAATTTTCTCAAAGGTCTTCTTCATGAATTCTCTCTCAAGGCTGGAGGAAGATTCTAGGGTTTCTCCCAGATTTAGGGTTTGTTCTTCCATATTTAGGGCTTTGAGTACCCAAGGTATGTGAAAACTTCACCAATGGATCTCTTTCATTCTTGGGTCTCAAAAGAAACTCATTTCCTCTTTTGATTTCAACTTAATATTTCTAGGGTTTCATGCAATTCTTCATGGATTCAATTGTCTATAATTGATCTATTTATGCATGATTTGATTTAATTACATACTTTTCGATAAATTTCATATGAACCCATGTCCCATGCTATATGTCTATATTATAAATATGAACTATAATTATGAAATTGTACATGCATCATAAAATTGAAGAATTTATGAATAAATGGTGTTTTTAGATAAAGTATCAACTATGATTTGTGAAATTTTTCTTATTATGAAAAATGACCATGATTTAGATGCTTATATAAGTGTATTTATGAAAATGTTATGAAATCATGATTTTGAAAGGAGTTATTCTATTATATCAGTTTTATGATTGGATTGGTAGTACTAGATTCTTATCTTTCCAAGTATTATGATATGATTATGACTCTGCCTATTTTCCCGTTGGGATTTTACTTAGCATCGAGAGGAATTTGAAATTGAGGCCCTACTGCTAGTAGAGGTATGGTCTTTAGAAGTAATTCTTGTATCGCCCCGTAGGATTTGTCTTATAATGATATTGCTAGTATATCCACCTAAGCTAATATCTATGGTCCGTACCTTGTCTAGTATGACAAACTCTTTTCAATGTGGGAAAAATACCAGATTTAATGTTATAGCTCACATGATCTATATCGGTTAATGGTAAACATCCCACAAAATAAACTATGATTTTAATTCAAATGATTTACGATTTTCTCAATGATTATGACTTAAGATTTTCACATGATCTTAAAATGTGCATTGACTTTTACCTATTATACATGATTTATCTTATTGAGCTTTAATACGTTCTACTTGGTCATGTATTTCATGCTTTAAACTCCTCATGATATTATGTTTATGTTTCATGCATTTCCCCATATTCAATACATTCAAAGTACTGATGCATATTATGACTATATTGTTTCGTAATATAAGATCTGACGCTCTTCCTCTTGGTCGTGGCTAGATCGAGATTGCTCAATTTCATCAGTGATAATAGTGAGTCCTCGTGTTTCGAGGGCTAGATCACACTTTTCAGTTTATAGCTTTTGATGTCATTTCCGTTTCAAACTTTGTTTGTGGTTTAGGGGTTTGTCCTAACCACATTATGATTAGTAGAAGCTTTGTTAGACATATATGATGTATTCTTCTTACTTAGTCATGTACTCTGTTTTGGTATCTTCTATCTACTAAAGAGTCTTGAGACTTATATCTCATTCTTATGGCATATTCTCCTTATTTAATATTCATAGTGTCATGATTATGTCAAGTGGCTTATTTAGGGCCTCATAGGGTCCTATTCGTCATATCACGCCTAGGGTGTACTTTGGGTCATGACAAGGATCATCCACATCTGACCCCACATAAACATGAACTCCTCCATGTCCTCAGGCTCCAGTTGGGCAAATCTTTCTCTAGGAAACACAACTAAACATGACCTTCATGGTCTTTCACATTCGAACCAATAGACGGTCCCGGGAGAGACCCTTCCTCCTCTTAGCATCACGCTCTTAATGAAGCACGCCTATCTCTTGGGAGGGAGAAGATGGGGCTAAGTGTATAGTGGTGGCAGCTTTCATATACCCTTTGATTGCCAGGTCAGCCTTGAGGTGGCTTCTAGTTATCAGGGGCTTAGACTGGCAGGCAGCGGGGTCGACATTCATGCCCTCATCCTTCTCTACACCAGTTGCGGCCTGAATACTCCATGGTTTTATATAATAACTATCTTGCCTAGCGGAGTGAGTTTAGGGGGACCCAGTTCCTTAGTGGTCCAAGCCATAATACTATTAGTTGTAATGGCCATGGTCATAAGGCGTTTGGGGTTGAGTCTTACGAAGAATGAGTTGAGCTAGATACTAGTTTCTGTTATTGTTTTGAAAAAAGATAGGGTATTAGATGATATTCAGTGACATTAATGTGCCATATGGGTTAGGTTTTGATGTTGTATCAATGTGGCATGACAGGTAGGCTGAGAAAGCCTTGGGGTGGCGTATTGGAGGTACTTAGTCATAATTTTACCCAGGAAAGGCTGAGTAAGAGAATAGAGAAGTCGGGTGGTGCAGCTTCCCATTGCATAACTTTCAGTCTATTTACATGATATTATGTAGTAGTTTTGGGTCAATCAATGATGCCTACTAGTACGTGACTGATACTACGTTTGCTGACAGCGATCTTCAACAACTTTCATATTTTCTTCCCTTATGATGGGAGTTGTGTTCTATTTTTTTAATCTAAAATGTATCTTCTTAGTCACTCTTGTACCTGTTTAAACTATTTCTTTGTTCTTAATATTTGTAAAAAAGTTCTTTTACAATTTCGTTCTTCTCAAAGGCTTATGAAGTTGTAGTAAATCATTTATTTTTTGTATGCTTTAACTGGTTTGGGTGGTAAGGGTTCACCTATCTAGGTGCTAAAGTAGGTGCCTGCATAGCATGATGGGTTGGGTCGTGAAAATTTGTGTCGACTGGTGGTGTCTACCAGTACGTATTTTTTGTACTAATACTACTCTTGTAATGACATTTGGCATAGTCTGATTGCAGAATCAGTGATATTTCTTAGGTGAAGACAATAGTAATCTCCGACAACTTCTGTTTCTCTTTCTTTATAGTGGGAGTTGTGTCTTTTCTTTCATTATTTATAATTTTTTAGAAGCTTCTATACCTATTTAGACTAGTTCCTATGGGAGGGATGTGAGTATTTTCAAAGACAATGTGTTTTGTTAAGTTTGACAATTGGTTTTCTTAATTAATTAAGTTGATTTATTGAATTTTATTTATTTCTGTGATTTTATTATTTTTAAATTGGGTGGTAAGGATTCTCCTATTCAGGTGTTAGAGTAAGTTTTCGCACGGACCATTGATTTGGATCGTAACAATTCTCCCGTCAATAACTGGAAAACCTTTTCATGCAATACCTAACTGGAGTGTGGACCAAACACTTCTTTCACGTCAAGCCTAAACTAGATTTTGGATCGAGAATCAAAATAGAATGGCCCTGACTTTGTCGCTCTGATAACATATTAAATATTGGGGAAGGTTTGCAAATTAAATGAGATATTTAAAATTCGGGATAAATTATATATTTTTAAGCTCACCATATATTTTTTGATTAAAGATAAGGATAAATTAATGTAAAAGTATTATTGAATGGATATATTTGGACTGAAAGTATAATTAGAAGGGTATATTTGAACCGAAAATATAACGATGAGCGTAATTAAACTATTTTCAATAGTATAGGTGTATATTGACCCTTTTTATGTTTAAATATACCCTTAGACTATATTATTAGATAATATATATCATATGTTACAAAAGTAGCTCATTCATACCCATGTCATTTATTTGCTGTTTTAAAAGTTCAAGTCAAAATTATTGTTGTTTTTTCATTTTATCCTTAATAGTAATTATTTTTGAAGACTACGGTCCACAATCACCTCAATGGAGATGACACATAAATATATAGAGAAAATATTCTTAGAACCCGTTTGGATTGGCTTAAAAGTTGGTCAAACTTACTTTTAAATTAATTTTTGACTTCTGGAAGTGTTTGGCAAATATAAAAAAAATAACTTAAAATAAGTCAAAAATGACTTAAAATAATATACGAAGTGTTTGGTAAGGTAAAAAATGACTTAAAATAAGTCAGAAATCAAAAGTAGGTCTCCCCCTACTTTTTATTTTTTGACTTAAAAGTCATTTCAGTTTGACTTTTTTATTTTTGACTTAAAAGCTACTTTTTTTAAGCCAATCCAAACGAGCTCTTACTTCACTGTTTCATTTTAATTTTGAATTATGACATGCAAGTCATTATAGACTGATGTGTATATTTAACTAGTTATTCTATTGAATTATTCACAAACTATTTCAAATCATCATAATTATAAGACTACAAATTAAAAAGTGAAAAAGTAATTTGAAATTTTGACATGAAGTCATGAGTCATGACGGATCAGTATGTCTGTCGTACTATATTATATTAATTATCTTTTTAGATTACTTAAACATACCAATCATAATTCAAAGTTACAAATAAAAAGGAGAAAAATAATTTTTATGTGAGCCTATCTTTAAAAGAAAAATAAATAAATTTCATTTAAGGAAATTTATAAAAAAAATGTATCAAACTACTTCATGGAGATTCATAAGAAGATGGCATAAATCTCGAAATAGGCTTTACCTATACTGGTCATTTTTCATTTACTACTTCATACACTAAAAAAATTATTTGACCAAAATATAAGATAAAAAGAAATTCAAAATTGAAAATAATTGTATCAATCTTATGTATTAACTTAATCTTATCTGTTTACAAACCTTAAGGAGATTCATAAGAAGATGACATAAATCTCGAAATAGGCTTTACATATATTAGCCATTTTTCATTTACTACTTCATAGACTAAAAAATTCTTTGACTAAAATTTAAGATAAAAACAAATGTTCAAAATTGAAAATAACTATATTACTCTTATGCATTTACTTAATCTTATCTGTTTACTAGAAAGATTGACAATAACTTAATGCACTTGGTACTATATATATTGTCACAATAACAAATACTTCAAAGTAAAAAATATACTACTTTTCATAATACAGTATGATGAAGGCTTCAGTGATTGTGATTTTCATAGTCATCTCCATGATCTTTTCATCTGGTTAGTCTCTTTCTTCGCCCCTCTATTCTTTTTTTATGAACGTAAGACAATTTTATTTATATAAAATAATGATAACAAGGTTTACTCATATTGTGATTTATTAAGGGTGTCAAGTGAAATGAGCTAAGAAGGGGGTCATAACCCAATCCACTCAATTTATAATAATATTCTTTTTGTTTTTTAATATATTTTGAAGTAGCTAATAGTTTTTTTTAAATTATGATTATATATAATATATTAAATTATTTTTAAAAAAAATATATTCTGACAAGGTTTTCATGAGTCAATATAAACTATATACCAGTTCAATTTTTTTTTAAAAAAAAATTGTATTAACTATGAATTATTTAGTAATGTGCTAATGATTTTTTAATCCTCAGATGTGATAGTAGAAATAAAATATTGTAATTATGTTCATGATTGTGACACTTGGTCCTGTTACAATATAAAATGTATTGATGGAATTTGTACGTGTTGTAATGAATCAAAATGTTGTATTGATGATCAAGTACATGTTGGCATTACTCGCAAGGTACTGAGATTGCAAGGCTCTTCTAATTAGCTATTATATAGCTATTTAAAATTTAAGTTGTTCCTGTAAACCTAATTAATGCCTTATTGTTGGCAAATGAATTAAAGATTATGTTCTAAGGGTTTATCATAATATTAATTTATGTTTATTACTTGAGCATGTTGAAATAATAACAATACTAATTATGTTTCAGCCATCTCAAATAAGTTGAGATTAAATATATTAATCATCAGTGATTATTACGCGAATTATTACTACATAAAAAAATGACATCATACAAATTCTGTAGCAAAATAATAAAATTCATCGCTCATAAGAACAAATTTCGCTATTATGCAACAATAACTCGTTTTACCCCGGTTCCCTACCAAATTCCGACTGTTCTGAAATTGGAGTTTCCCCACAATCATAAATCATTAAGTTCCTTTACAATTTTTACCAATGATAAGTCCATGCCGGTTTTAAAAAAAATAATTCCTAGATCTTTTCTAGACATGTATAATATAGACTTTGCCTCATGACCATAAAATTTTTAGACAGGACTATACCAAAACATGCTCAATAAAATACATTTTCATTTAAAATGAATTCGTCACACATAGTCAAGTCAAAACTTTTTCTTGTTCACAATATCACAGAAATACAAGTTATCACACTTCCCACATACGTAGACATTCAGGCAAGTATAATTTACACATAGGCAATTATTCAAGCAATGCAATGCACATAATAACAACCATTAAGCATTCATCATCAATTTAATAAAGTTCACTATTTTTTATTTGCATCATGGATGATCACTGATCATTCATGCATGTACACTGGTTTCTGATATGAAGTCGTTACAACTCAACCCACTAAGCCGTGTGTGAACCTACTCTAACACCTAGCTAAGAGAACCCTCAATATCCAAATCGGTTAAAACACGTGAAATAATAAATAAGTCATAAGCTAACACCCTATATGGTTATGAAATTACCATAAATTGATTTAAACCTAAATGTTATTTTATAAGAAAACATACTAACACTCTCAAGGAACTAGTCTAAACAAGTACAAGAGCTTCTAAGAGTACAATTTATAAACCAAATTGAGACACATCTCCCACCATAAGAAAAGAGGAGTAGAAGCTATTGAAAATCACCATCGTCTTCTCCTATGAAACATCACTGAATTTCTGCAATTAGTCTATGTCAAGTGGCATATCAAGAGTAGTATCAATACAAACAACACATATTGGTTGGCTCTTCAATCGACTCGAACCTACCACGTAATATAAAGTAGACATTTAGAAGAGAACATGCAATATGAAAGTTACACCATCCCTGGTATAATACCCATAAACTAGGACACTTTGATCCTAGCCTTCTACCTTATTCTACTGTCGACTTTAATATTTAAACATTCGACCATCTTTTCACCTTAAGGCTTCCCAAGCCTATCTGTGATGTCACCCTAAGGCTTCCCAAGACTATCAATAATGTCACTTTCATATTAGATCATAGTCTAACCCTTATACCACATTAATATCCATGAATAAAAGATCACCATAATTTCAAATAATAGCCTAACCCTTCTACCACATTAGTATTCATGAATACCATGCTATCACTAACCTTATCAATCAACCACCTCCCTAACTATAATGATCCATTTAGGAAATGAAAAACGTCAGGAAAGCTGGGCCCATCAGCCGGCCAGATGCCGCTAGGGCGGCAGCACTCTAGCGGGATAAGTAGCCGTTAGAGCGGGATGGGTGAGACAAAATGTAAATAATGTGAAGTCTGATTTTTCTCCTTTTTCCAATAACACTAAAAAGAGGTGAGAATCACCCTAGAAACCCTCAAAAGGTTGCTCTAGGCTTGGAAAAGAATGAGAAAGAGATTTCTAGCGTAAGAGCGTCGGTAGATTGCAGATTTCTGGTTAAATCCATCATTTCGTCGTCTGAAAACTAGATTTCAAGCTACAATCCGTCTGCGAATGCTTGGCGCCCAGGTAGGCTAGGTTTATTAATTGAGTAGTTATAAATATGTGATTCACGGCGTGGTATATTGGAGTTGACGGTAGAATTCATACGTAGGATTTTGTGCACCGAACGAGATGATTGTACTTGTATCTTTGATGTTATACCAGACGTATACCATATGAGAAAGCCTTAGTCAATGAACTAGGGCTAGGTAATGGTTGTGATTTCATGTTTGTGTGATATATGTTAGTAATTGCTTCGTTATAATGCATGTATGTATGTGAATGTTGCACTATTGATCGCACTAATCATAAATGAGTATGAATGAATGATTATATGCCATGAAATCAACACTTGCTTGTATGGTTATGAGAATGTACATTATGATTGTGATTGTGGCTTATTGAATGGAACAGGTGTCAGGATCTGACACACTAACAGTTTGGGTATGGGTTCCATGAAAAGACCATTGACTTGTCATAAATTTGTATTATTGAGAATGTGGGTTTGTACATTGATCCTGAAATGATAACTGGTTTGTGCATTATATATAGGCATATGTGTGGGTTGCGGAGTTGTAAGTTAATTGGGTATATCTGTTTGGGTAATGAGTTGTGAATGGTTTGGCCAATCGGGATATGATATGACAAGTGAAGACCAAGAGTCTAGGAGTCACTACATGTATCTTAGAGAGGTGGTAATGTGTATTGTCGTGAAGGATCGGGGTGTTGTTACGTTGTAAACGTCGACTAGTAAAGTATTACCCGGGTAAGAGATTAGTATCTAAACGGTTAATAGGCTTGATAAAAAGTACTATGGAGTCTGGGGTTGAGTGGTTATGTGGAAAATGGAATGGCGTGTCCTGGATGGTTGGCCGGGTTAGTAATAGTTACATTTGGAACCTCCTCTGAAGGACAGAATGGTTAAGTTATGATCAAGAATGGAACGAGTAAGGGGTTATGGTCAGGATAGGAAATTATAAAGATGGAGGAATAAATAGTCTTATTGCATGTTTTACTAGTCGATTTCTTATATTATGCGGTGGGTATTTGAGTTAATCGATGATGTCTACCCGTACTTGTGGTTTTGTATTGATACTACTCTTGCTATGCCTTTTTGGCATAGTCTGGATGCTGGTTCGATAATGTCTCATAGGTGAGGATGAAGATAATCTCCAAGAGCTTCTATGTTTCCCTCCATATGGTGGAAACTGTGTCTTTTGTTATTGCAATTGGATCTTGTAATCTTAGAAGCTTTTGTACCTATTTAGACTAGATCCCTGGGGTGTTAATTACTTTACAAGTCTTAACTCAAATCGTTGTCAAAACTCTTATTTTATAAAAATCTTATGAATTTTAATTGTTCTTCAGTTTTCTTAATCTTCTGCATGTCTTGAAACTATTTTAGGAATTGAGGGTTCTTCTACTTAGGCGTTAGAGTAGGTGCCTACACGGCTTGGTGGGTTGGGTTGTGACACTAACCCTTTTTGGAATAATACATGAAACTGACACTTTATACAAACTCGTCTATCTTGACTCACATCCTCATTACAAAATAAGTTCTAAGAACACTATACAACCATCATTTCCATAAATCAATAACATCATGATTATATTTAGGCATTGGAAGATATGTTGATGGCGTGTGTAATTGGTTTTGGGGGCGATTGGGATCATTTCTTACCCTTATGTGAGTTCTCCTATAATAATAGTTATCATTCCAGCATTGATAACATCTTTTAAGGCATTCTATGAGAGGGGATGCAGATTGCCTTAAGGTTAGTTTGAGGTTGGGGATGTGAAACCCTTGAATGTTTATTTGGTTGGGGAAGCTTATGAAAGGGTAAAGGGAATTCAGGCTAAGTTATTAGTATCCTAGAGTAGGCAGAAGAAGTATGCAGATTGCAAGTTAAGAGATATTGGATTTCATGTTAGTGAGTAGGTCCTATTGAAGGTTTCACCTATGAAAAGAGTACGATGTTCAGTAAGAAGGGAAAGTGTTGCCTCATTACATTGGTCCGTTCATAGTTATTGAAGGTGTGGGCCAATGACTTACAGGTTAGCATTGCCACTCAACCTGTCTAGGGTTCATCCAATATTTTATGTGTCTATACTAAAGAAGTACCATGGGGATTGAGGCTACATCATTAAATGAGACTCAATAGTATTGGACAACGACTTACAATATGAAGAGAAATAAGTGGCAATTCTTGATCTGAATGTCCAGAAGTTGATGACTAAGGAGATCAAATCAATAAAGGTTCAACAAAGCCATCATACGGTGGAAGAGGATACATGAGAGACTGAAAGGGACATGTTAGACAAGTACCCTTAATTATTTAAACATTCAGGTACTACCCTCTTTTATACTTTAGCTCTGCTTTTCTTACTTGATCAAGCTGGGACAAGTGATGGATAAATTGGTATATATTGTAATGACATGATCTGGTTATTATAAGTAGGTCAATAGTGAAATAATTTGATCCAGAAAACTTTTTGGGTAGTGAATTAAAATGTTTGGCTACTCCAGCCTAAGATGAAATATGGACTAGGTCAGGTCTAAGACCATCTGGGATTGGGTAGGGTGTGATGTTGAGTTTTTTTTTAATGTTTTCTTGTAGCCAAGACTTTAAAAAGTTTATAGAGCTTTTCAGAATCAAATTCGGGTAAGTAAAACTGCCAGAATTGATCTTGGAGTGAGAGGTATATGTCAAGACGTCAAGGGAGTGAGTTCTGTCGTGAAAATGGTCTTCCTAAAAAATCTGAGTTTCTGAAGTTTCATTGATCCCGCTATAGCGGTGGGCGTCCCACTATAGTAATGTGCATACCGCTATATTGGGGAAAGTTCTACTATAGCGGGCTGAGCCATTATAGCATGGCAATATGAGATTTATTGTAGAAACAAACCCAACATCCCTATTTTCTATCCTTTGTATTCTTGGACTTGAGAGGGGCAATTTTGGGCAGGTTGCACTTATTTTTCCTTGGAATTCATCGGTAAAGGTAAGAATTTGACTTCCCAACCTTATGCATTGATTCTCAAGTCTTAGAATCTAGGTTATTGTCATTGGGGAAAGGCGTTGACATGATTCTATGGTGGAAAAAGTCCTAAATTGAGGAAGATGATCATATTTTGGTCAAGATTAGGATTTATTGATAATTTAGATAAATTATAGGTCATTAGTGATTGATTGTTATTTATATTATTTGTTTTAGATTAAGAACAAGCCAAGACACTTCGCAAGAAAAAACTTAGGTTATTTAAAGTTTCCAAGTGGCTTGATTTGAGGTAGGTGATCGTTATATATTTTTGATAATGTATGTATGCATGTCTACTACTTTATAGTATCATTTGTGCAATGCATGACAACGATACACATGAAATGTCATCATGTAAATAGTCTCATGTAATGAACTTGTTATTTTGACTTGTGATTTTCAAGTGGTATTGTTCATTGTGCTATGTGATTGTGCATTGGGGTTCCATAAGAGGATAAAGTATTTATATTTGTGATCATGTGAGACTTGCATCCATGTATTATTGTTCATGACATGTGATTGAGAGTCTATGTGGTTTGATACTTTTTGTTATATGCATTGTTCTGTGTAGGGGTGTACATAGGTCGGTTTGGTTTAGTTTTTCATTAAAAAAAAGCCTAAACCAATTATGTCGGTTTATTAAATCTAAAAATCAAATCAAATCACGCAAAGTTGGTTTTTTTGGTTTCGGTTTTAGTCGGTTCTTTTGGATCTTTTGTTTTTTTTCGATTTTTTACAACTATATGATGTTTGAAAATGTGATCTAATATATTTTCACTTACCTGTGTGACAAGCTAAACTTAAGAAATGTTAAATGAATAGAAATTTTCGTAAAAACGGTAAAATTCACATGAGTACAAAATATGTTTTTTTGAAATATCAACGTTCATTATGTTAAATTAATAAGATTAAATGATATAGTCAAACTGAATACAAAACGAAATATTTGCAAAGTAAATTGTTAACTTCAAATTTGAAAAACTATAACAATATAATTGTAACTTCGGATCTTAATGCAAAATAAAATATTTACAAATTTTACAAGCCCAAATTTGAAATAAAATATATAAACATTGAAAACTATAAACTAACTATAAATATATTAACAAAGTAGATTATAAATAATATTTTTTATCTATAAATTAAATTAAATTATATATATATATATATATTATGTCGGTTTGACTTTTTTTTCTTTTAATACCAAACCAAACCAAACCAAGAGTGGTCCGGGTTTTTTTTCAACCGCCAAACCAACCAAATTAAACCACAAATCGGTTTTTTTCGGTTTTATTTGGTTCATCGGTTCGGTTTGACTTTACGGTTTGACTTGTACACCCCTAGTTCTGTGTTACTGGTTTGTGGTGAATTTTTTACATTTATATCTTGGACCAAGTGTGTGATACTACTAGTACATTGTGGTTTATGTACTGATATTGCACCTGTTATTTTCTTTTTGAGTACATGGCATCTTCCAGCGAATGATCCTAGACCTCAGTTAAGGGACACCTGATTTTGAATCAATCGGTGAGCTACATCTTTTAGGGTGTCATCTGTTATTATGCTTTTTCTTGTCCATCTTTTTGGATACATACATTAGACTATTAGATTATGTTTTCTAAGCTTTAGGGGTTGCATTCCCAATATTTTAGATATTAGAGTTTTGTTACTACGACTTTTAGTTTTAGCTATCAATTGAGTTTATATGGACTCAATTCTTAGTTGTTTGATATTGTTTACTTCTTTATATGATGAACTCCTCTTGTTTAAATGATATTTGGGCTTCTTTGGGGTTAGTAGTTGGTTAACCCACCATGTGGTTTAGAGTGGGTAGTCACTGGTGACGGTCGGAGTCGTGATATTTTTAGGTTAAAAACTCCTAGTGTAAGTTTTGGGCTATATTTTTATAATGTAAGTTAGATAATTGTACTTTTATGAAATTTTTCCTAACTATAAAGGCAACCACTCACTTGCTAAAATAAGTATTTTAAGTACCTCATATGAGGTAGTTATTTTTTATGTCAAGACAAACTCGCAACCGCTATCCTTTGGGTGCGCACTAGGTAAAATCTCTGCTCCTACGTAATAGCTTGTAAACCATACAAGAGAGGTAACCCTCATTGGGATGCTCGACCCAAAAGGAAAATCCCTTGCTTTTGCTGGCAAAGGGTTCCAAAATTGAGACCTCCAACTAGGGCTGGCAGGGGGATGGGGATGGGGACGGAGACTGGGGGACGAGACGAAGGGGGACAGGGTCATTTTGGCCGGGATTTTGGGGGGACCGGGATTGGGGGGATAAAAATTCGTCCCATCCCGTCCCACTATATATACGGGATGGGACGGGATTTGGCGGGACGGGATGGGACGGGACGTGGGATTTTTATTTTTTTTATATGTTTATTTATTTGTATTGAAATTATATGTTATTGAATAACATTTTTAGTTTATTTAGTTTTCAATAACATTTTTAGCTAATAAAAAATGCTTAAGTTTTCAAATTTCAAATTTGAAAAGTACAAATTTGTATTTTAAAATAATTTAACTTGAAATTTCAAATGTCAAATTTTAAATTAAGTATTTTAAAAAAAAATTAAAATGCAAGACAATAGTTATATAAAAAAGACTTGAATAAAGCCTTCAAATTTATTCAATAAAATCTAATTGCAACTTAGAACTTAGAAGTTACAATTTACTAATATTAGTGGAGTAACTAATCTACACATCCACCTTCTAGGAAGGTTTCTGTTTCAATAAATTCTCATATGTAAAACTAATATTTGTTACAAATATTATATAAGTAACTAATTTACGGAGCCACCCTCTAGGAAGGGTTCTGTTTCAATTAGTTCTTGGATGTAATCTAATATTTGTATTCTCCTTTAAAATTCAATTCTAATTGTCGCATCATATCGACGGTAACATCCTCCGGTGTTGGCAAACTTGCTAGAAATTCTTGTGACTCTAATTCATCATCACTAGATCCAATTACCGCATTAATCCAAGCTTTTTGTTTGGAACTTAACCTTGGCAAATTATAATTCCTCCTCTCGGCATTAATCCAGTCTTTAAATAAAACTGATGTTTCCAAACTTTCTTCCGCCAATGAATGTCTATGATCGCCAAGTTGAAACCTTGCCGCACTAAAAGCAGCCTCTGATACAACTGATGAAGCTTGAATAACTAGAACATCACGAACCATTTTGCTCAAAATTGGAAATGCAACGCTCCGCCTCCTCCACCATGCTAATAAATCTTCATTGCCATCTCCGTCTTCTACTGTTTCTAAAGATTGATTAAGATATTCTTCAAAATCATCACAGTTAGTAGAATTAAGACCAAGAAAACTTCTCATATAACTTGAAATTCGAGTTTTACTCTAAGAATTAGAAGTTTGACCAACTTCTCCTTGAGTATTTCCTATAGTTATATATTTTTCATACAAAATCTTTGCTTCTATTTTTATGCTAGACTTACACATTTCACAAGTTTGATTTTTTTCCGGTAAAATTTCTAAAGTATCATAAAAAGTTTCAACAAGTCCCTGCACACCTCGTAATTTATAGTCAGGATGAAGTAAAGTAGCAGTTACAAAAATTTGAGGAATAGAAAAAAAATATTTAAATTTTTTTTCAATCATATCTTCAATTGCAACTCTAATTTTTTCAATTTTTCAGTATTTAGAAAATTGAATTGAAATAGCACAAATATTTATTAATACTGATGAAATAGTAGGATAATAAATTCCAAAAAATATGATTGTAGCATCATAAAAAAGTCTTAAAAATTCTAATAGTTCATTAGTTTCTTCCCAATCTTCTTCACAAATTCTCTCTAATGAGTCAGCATTATGAGCATTAAACATAATTTGTATGGGTCTTTTATATTCGTAAGCAACTGAAAATATTTCGTAAAAAGAATTTCACCTTGTTTTAATATGTCTTGGAATTTTTCTTGGTGCAAATCACATAGTACACAACGCTCATTAAATTCCCTAATTCTAGCAGCTCTTTGAGCATAAAAAATCTAGGCAACAACATATTCAATTTTCATACAACCACATTTAAATAATGAAATACCATTTTGTACAACTAAATTTAATAGATGTGCAACACATCTAACATGAAAAGAATTATCATCAACTGGACATAATCTAGTTTTTAACATACTAACAGCGTTTATATTATTAGATGCATTATCCAATGCGACAGACATTACTTTATCTATAAGCATGTAATAATCTAGAATACTTAAAATAGTTGAAGTTAAATATGCACCAGTTTTTTTCTCTACACATTCTTTATAACTTAAGATTCTTTTTTGCAAATTTCAATTATGATCTATCCAATGTGCTGTAATAGTTAAATAATCACGTCCATTAACACTACGACTCATGTCCGAAGTTATAGACACTCTACAATCTAATATGTTAAATATACAATGAAGATATTGACAATGTTTACCTTGATATACAAAAACATCAGATTTAATAGCATTTCTTGAAAAACCTCTATAAATAGGATTATAAGTTTGTTGAATATATTCAATAAAACCGGGATGTGAAGGAAAACTATAAGGCAAACCACAAACATAAACCATTTTAGCTAAATTTTCGCAATCTCTTTCCTTATTATATTTACGTTGTGTTAGTGGACCACCGGGGTTAGAATGATGTAATGTTCCTCGAACCATGTTAGAAGCCCCTACCGATTCATTAACATTAATATCAAAATCATTAACTGGAATTCCTTTTTTTTCTATCGGCTAGTGATTTAGCTTCTTTATATTGAATCAGCACACAAAATAACAAATGTCTATTTAAGCCCCTCGTCCAACCTTGACCTCCACCTTGTTTATGTTTAAAATGTTGCTTACACTTATTACAAATAGCAATAGATTTTTCCTTATCTAAAGTCATAAATTGCCACACAACAGAAGTTTTAGGGCGTTAATATTTCACCTTCTACCTTGTAGGAGGTATAAGGGGTGGGCGTCCACAATTTTGCTCCGTTGAATTTGTAGTTTCATTTGAAACTTTTGTCACCGGACTAGTAGGTGAATCTTCTAATTCCTCTTCTCCCGAATCAACTTCTACTTCTTCACCTGAATTTTCATCAAGATAAGGATTAATATCACTATAAATTTGTTGTAAAATTTCATGATCGAGTTGAGCATTTGAATCAATATCATAGAAGTATCATTAACATAAGTAGAATCATTTGTATTAAATCTAACTCTAGACATTGATTTAGAAGAAGTACCACCACATTTACTATTATTTTTTTCCTTACCACTCTTTTTATTAAAATTAAATAATTTACTAATGCCACTTGGTTCTTTCTCTTTTCCTTTACCGGTGTTTTTTTTGCTAGAACTCATATTTAATTATATGTAAAGTGTAATATAAAAATAATAATAACACAAAAATTAATGACAAAAAGACAAAATATAAATATTATGAAACGAATGTACCAAACGTCTACGTTAATAGCAGACGTTATAACCAATTCTTGAAGATTGTAGTTTGTTGTAACTTGTAATTTGGAACTCCAATACTTGATAACAAATATGGAAATTATATATATTATGATATAATATGAAAATTTAACATTGAAATATATGTATTATCACTATTATGATACAATGCGAGACTTAAATGAAATAAAAATTTGAGACTTAAGATTGAGAGGATATAGAAAATAGATGATTTTGTAAGAAATAATAAGGGATAGAGGAGTATTTATAATATTAAAATGGGTTAGAGTGTATTTATGATAACTTGAGGGTTTAAATTAAAGTTTTAAAAGTACGGGGGTGGTAGGGGGTGTTGGGGAAGTAAAAAAGGTAAATAAATCCGTTGGAGGGGCCCACTAGCCGTAACCCAACGGTACCTAATGGATATAATTTTAAAACAAATAAAAAATAAAAAATTGAGGGGATTTCGTGAAATCGGCCGGTTCGACCGGGACCAAAGGGTGAACCGACCCCTAACCGGTCCCCTTCCAACCTGTGAGAACATACGGGACCGGGATCGGGTACGGCGAGCTGGTTCCCTGCCAGGCCTACCTCCAACATAGAAGTTTCAAGCTCAAACTACTGGACCACTACGAAGTTTCACTTGGGGATATTTCCTTCTCCATCAATATTTTTTTATTTTAATGGGAAGCTAATATTATTATGTCGAGAAAATGGCCAAAAGAACCCTAATCTATATCCGGATTTTCAACTACACACTTTAACTTTACAGGGTCTTATTAGCCCCTTCAACTATTTAAACCTGAAATAATTGCACCCTTAAAAAGCCATAACCATATCTATGTTGACATATGAATTTCACGTGTTTGACACGTGTAAATTTGATCAAGTTATTATTTTTTTCAATTTTTTATAATTTCTTCCCACTTTCTCCTATTGACACTCCCCGAGCCTACACCCTGGGCGGGACCGACACTCGGAGACCATTGCTGGCCCCAAGCGAACCCTTGGCCTGACATTCTTAACTTAGCGGAATCTTAACTCAACAGCTTAACTCAAAACAATGAAAGGTTATGAAATAACAAACTGATAAACTGGCCAAAAAGGCAACTCAAGTCTCAAAATAGAATATTTATATATACAGAAGAAAGACTAAAAACTAACTGACTGACTGTCTATGAAGCCTCTAAACATACTAAGATGGATGTTGGGACAGACCCCGCAACATCCTAATAAAACAAAACTCAGAACACAAAATACTTGAGTCCTCCGGAATGCAAGGAGGCTCACCACTGACTCTGGAGTGCTCAACTGGATCAACGACGCGCAGGATGATGATCCGGGGTACCTGTATCTGCATCATAAGACGATGCAGGCCAACTGACATCAGTACATGAAATGTACGAGTATGCGAGCTGGAAAGCTAAACCACAACATTAAGCTTGAGAAGAGTAGAAATGAACTCTTACCTTGGCTCTGTTCAACTCATGAATAACTGAACTCAATATATATATAAAGCAATAAAACACATGCCATATATATAAGGCTTGTAAAACAGTATAAACAACTCAGCTCGTTAATGATAAAACCTTAACAAAAGCAACTTTACTTATATAAAAGTAATATAACTTTAGTGGGAGATTCTTTAACCGACAACCACCACTATGAGCCCTAGTGATGATACAACTCCTTACCTCGCGTTGCCAAGGACCATCCTATACCTTGCAGTGATATAGGAAGCTTACTTTACTTAGTGGATCCACTAGCTTAACATTCGTGATCATCTAAAAAGTATGATCCGAGAAATCCCATGTTGGCGCATGGTTCTTATGGAGAATTGAGTTATATGGACTCGTGTCTCCAATTCGGTGCTCAATACTACTCCCAAAATACTTTAGCTGATAAGTGTTTTAAAAACAACTTTCTTTCTTTAGTTGAGATAATTACTCAAAACTTAGCCCAAAGGCTCTTTTGGAAATCATGTTTCCCCTCTTACTCAAATGTAAAAACATTTACAAACTTTTTTGGGAATACTTAGTTCCCTAATAGCTTTTGAGAAAAGAACTCAACTTGAAACTCTTAACTTAACTAGAAACTCTTGACTTAACTTCACTTGACTTAGAAACTAACTTTCCTTGAATTGGAATTATGAATTCAAGGTGTTTGATCACACATTATGGAGGGATTCTTGAATGCTTAGACGTACTTTGAAGTGTCGGAAACAGTTATGAAACATAGGTATAATACCTAAGAACTTGCATGAGAAAGTGAGAAAAGAATGGAGGAACTTGGCTGAGACTTCAAACTTCTGGTGACACAAGTGGCACCTACGGACGCCATCGATGGACCGTAGATGGACTTACGGTCCGTACTGTTGGTCCGTCGTTCCTGTCAGAGAATTTCCCCCAAGAACTCAGTCTGAAGAAATGGCTAAGTGTTGACCTACGGTATGGACTTACGGTCCGTAGGTCCACTTACGGACCGTAGGTAGTGTCCGTAGATCGACACACCAAAGGACCTAGCTTCTGTCCCAATCGACGGTTGACCAGTACGGACCGTCAATCGAGCTACGGTCCGTAGGTCGTGACCGTAGATGGGAACGACTGCCAATTGCTGAAACTTTCTGGTGAATCAACTTCCTATGGTTCTAACTTTTAGACTCATAAATCCTTCAATGTGCACTAGATTTCGGCCCAAAACATAATTCAAAGTCATGTACCGAACTCATTAAAGTTTACAACAACTCTATCAACAACAATCACAACACCAACCAACAATACTATCCAACAACTTCAACAACATGAACAAATTCTCTCAAAATAAAAGGAGTTGGTGTGTGGGGGAAAGTTTACCCATCACTAAGACTCACATACCTTGGTAGGGATCACCCCCGACGAAAACCACAACGATTCCTCTTGCTTGATTTTCTCTTTCTCTTCTTCTTCTTCTTCTCTTCTCTCAAGCCCTAACCTTTTACTCTTTGAAAAGGGAAATAAAACTGATCAAAATCAGTCCAACAATACCCAAAATAGCTCAAAGAATTAATTAGGGAAAAAGACCAAAATGCCCTCAATATTTCGGACAAAAATCCCTGCCAACTGCCCAAATTTCGATGGGCATAACTCACTCATGCGAACTCGGAATAGAGTAAAATCAATGGCGTTGGAAAGATCATTCCACGAGCTTCGCAACCATAACCGGAACTACTCCTAACTCATCCTGAGCTAGGAGTTATGACTACTCAAAGTTGGCCAAAAACTCACTTCTTCCCATACTTAGCCCAATTTCCAGATTTTTTTAAAATTTTTCCAAAAAGGTTATTTCCAATGTCAAGCTTCTTCTTATTCATTTTAAATTGTCGGATGTTACACCTATACTCTTCCAATTCCTTCAAATTCCTAAAGTAACTTCTTCTCCCAATTCCTAAGGTAACTTCACCATTACTTTGAACACCAAAGTACACCAAAATTAGATTGTGAGGAACAAATATGAATAGTGCTAGTGGAGCTCGTCAAGCAATATTCAAGCTTTGCTCGTCGGAGAGCCTGGAAAACAAAATTAAAAATATGTTCATACCGCTGCTTCGTCGAGGTTTTGCTTGTTTCTTCGGAGCTCACTGTCAGAGTTGTGCAGTCGTAAGGTTTTGTGGTTGGTGTCATTGACCTCGCTGTGAGAACAAAGGTAGGTCTTCATGGTGGTTGTCTTGGAATAAGAGAGAGATGAGAGGAGGGGGGAGGGGGAAAAGAGTTTTTATTGGTGGTTTGGGTTTCACCAGAGGTGGTGACCCTGGTGACTACTGGTGTAGCATATCGACGGCGAGTGGAGTAGTGGAGAGAGGGGGAACCTGAAAAATAAACTAAAAAGGTGAGGGAAAGGAAAGAGGGAGGACGAACGAAGGTAGTAGCTATGCCATTAATGGAGGTCAACTGAGACAAGTATTCCCCTCTCGTAGTTGATTGATTAAAATTTGAGATTAATGATTAAAGGATCTATACAAAAGAAAAGAAAAAACATCCTCGTTTGGGAGTTCAATTGGATTTGATGTAAACCTAATTTGTTTTTTTTTTTTAAATCTAATCTAAATCCCTTTTTCGTGATATAAATACATGTCATTTTATCTTTAATTGATTTGATTGGTTTTTAAAAGTTTGTATATGAGAGTTTAACAGTTTGTGTGATATTAACAATGGTGAATCCGGTGAAAATGATGGTGACTATGTCTTAGAGATGGTGAATGTTTTTGTCTTTGTTGTTATGGAGAAGAAAGGCAACAAATAAGAAAAAATAAAAATAGAAATACATATATTTACAAAAAGAGCTATTAAAGATAAAGTTTTAATATTTGTTTTTTGTGCTCACTCTTTCAAAGAGAGTGAAATGCACTCACTTTTGTCAACTAAGCATTCAGGGAGGTAATAGTTTCAGTCTTAAACACTCCAAAGGGTGATAGGACTTCCATAAAGTTAAAATGTGTAGCTGAAAATTCGAAACATCACTCGAATAGCAATAGCAGAAACATAAGTGCTAAAAAATATTGAGGTTTTAGACTCTTAAAATTTGAGAATAATTCCAGCAGTAACAATGATAAAAAACATTTTGGACAAAAGTCCAAATTCTTTCAAATTGAATGCTCAAATGAGAGAATTTTGGATTTCAAATTATTATTATTTTATCTCATTTTCTCAAGTTATTTATGTATCTTCCGTTCTAAATACTAAGTTTTCTATAAGTTAATTTGTTTTTTAGGCTTATGAAGTTAATTTGAAATTTTTTCATATCAAAGAGAACATTGAATCCACGTTTATGAGTTTGAGTTAATTATTTAGTATAAAATCTCGACTCGAATAAATTATTATATTAGAATTATTTTGAGATTTAATATTTAAAATATTTCATTACTTGAAATAATATGAATGTATAAGTATCAAACTAATTATATCCATTCCTAGATATCAATTTTTTAATAATTAATTCAACAAGTTTTATTTAAAATAAACTAAGCTTTTAAATCCACCGATCAACCGCATGTTAGCGGATTTTTTAAGGTGCGTAAAATCTTCCTTAATTAAAAGATTGCTTGAATCCTAACCCAACTCCGATTTTGTTAAAAGGTTTCTTTCGAAACTCTTTTTAAACGATTTTATTATTTTTTCTAAAAATTAAGTGACTATTCTCTTTTCTTTATTTTTAAAATAATAGATAACCATGTTATGATACGTTTAACGAGTTTAAAATGGATCACAATATCAAGTATACTTGTAATTGTGGTATACAAAGTTATGTGTAAGAGCAATAAGGGTAAGAATAACCTCATAGTTTGACGAGTGGCTTGGAACCAAGATGAGTGTCACTACCCAAAAAATGGACATGATGGTACTAGTCAAGTCCCTACCGAGACAAGTTAGCCTCAATCAACATAACGAAGGAGTGCAAAAAACAAAACAAAAACAAGATAAAAGTGAAAAACTTATTCATTTTATTATAACCCCAAAATCTGATTGTAACATGTACAAGTCACTAATACATAAAGTGCGGAAATGAAAGATAATTACAAGCCTCAATGTCTTTGTTTATCAAGTAGAACAAAACATAAAATAAGGAACAACAGAGCCCATCGAGATGACAAGTAGCTACCTCTCAAAGTCCTTTGAGCATCAGAAATAGGAGAAGAAGAAGAGCAATCACATGATACCTGGTTCGGAACCTACACAAGTGTAGAAGCAAGAAATGAGTACCAACCAACACGGTGCTTAGCAACTAACCAACTAAACAAGGCAAACTAGCTAGAAATTGAATACTCCTTTTATCTCAATATAACCTCCACAAACTACAACCCACACAAAAATCAGCCCAATCTAATAGTTTCATAATACACAGTTCACAAGGCTTAACCACATAGTTTAATAGTCACAGATCAACAACCAACACATATCAAGTATGTCAATACAAGTAAAAAGTAGATCAATCACAAGTAACAAAATCACAATAGTCAACTCTTACCGGAACCATTTTCCCTCAGTACAATATCACTAGCAGGAACTATTTCCCTTCGGCTTGATTCCACATCACTAGTTGGAACCATTTCCATTCGATTTTGTATCAGATTACTTGTCGAAACTATTTCCCTTCGGCACATTATCACATCACTAGCCGGGATCATTTCTTTTCGGCTATATATCACATCATTAGCCAAAAACATTTCCCTTCGACTTTATAGCATAACTCTTGTCGAAACCATTTCCCTTCAGCATAACATTACATGTCTCATCACAATGTACAACAATTAATGCAAATAAGCAATTTTACACCATAAGAAAGAGAATAATTCAAGAAATTCAAGTCTTTATTAATGCCATTAAAGCATTTCATCAATCAACCAAATACGGTCCACAACTAGGCAATTCACAAAGCATTATGATATACATATTGCATTTTCGTTAATCCTCTTTTTATGTGTTAAGGTTAATCAAGTGGAACAACGAACTCATCACCTCATTCTCATTAATCTCCTACACACAAAATGAAGGGAAATACATGATTCTACTAGATTTATAAGGTTTAGGAGATCACTTGCTATTGTTCAATCATATAGTCAATCCAACACTTGAGTCTTCCCTTTCCAAACAATGTCCAAAGCCACACAATCTAATTCAATCAAGTAATCACAATAACATTATGGAAATAACAATACCCATATCATACACTTTGAAAAATAAGTCAATCAACTCAAAAACCCAATTTCAAAAATGAGGTTTGAATCCAAAAATCTTTACTTGAAAACATTACCAAGGCATTTGAAACTCATTAATGAAAACCATTTTGAAAAAGAAATGTAAATCAGTTCACAATCACCATTTTAGTTTAGAACTCAAGTTCTTGAAAAACCTTGTCATTTTCCAATCAAAATTTCAAGTTTTGATGTTAAAATCCATAAATGATTAATGAGAAATGAAATCTTAGAGTTACAAAGGCTTACCAAAATGGTTTAGCACAAAAAAATTCTTCAAAATTACCTTCAAGAGTTTTGCAAAGCCCAAAAATAAAAAATGAGGCTAAAACTCCAAAATTTGCAGGTTTGAACCCTCCCCACCCCGAAGTCGCAAAAGCGGACCCATGTTTGCTTAAGCAGACATCACTAAAGCGAACCACACATTCGCTTTTGCGAACACCGCAAAAATTGTGCCTCTCGCAAAAACAAAGTTTTGTTTGTTTAAAACAAAGCTTTCTTCTCTTTTTGTGAAGTTCGCTTAAGCGAACAAAACTTCACAAAAGTGAGGCATGCAAAACACAACCAAACACAAACCACCTAATGGATCATTGGAATTTGTTTGAAATCCCGTACACACAAATCATATGTGCAATTTGACTATACTCGACGTTTCAGACTCAATGAAATCATCTAAATACATATCTGAGGTCTCCTTGACCCGAAACTCATAAAAGTTATAAGAAATGAATTTAACACCTAAAAAGGCTAAAAATCAAGCTCTCGAGAGCTCTGGAAATTTAACCATGATCTCACTTAGGCCTAAAATTATCCCCTGAATCCTACCAACCAAATTCACAAATTTTCAACTTAATTAGGACCACAAATCCTCAAAAAGACTCCAACTATTAAATCGACAACTCTCATAGACCAATTTCCACATTCCAAAACTGATGAAATCGACGGAATTCTATTCCAATACTTGAAACTCCAAAAGACACTAAATTACTTTTTAACAACTTTAGCCTTTCAACTCAAAACTTACAAAATTCACAACTTTTTACTAAAAACTCAAAACCAACTTTCAAAACTCAATCAAAAATAATTTGAGATCAATATCGAGAGGGATAAAATGGTAATTTTATGAAAATTTTCAAAAATGACCAATTGGATCATTACAATGAGCTTCCGGACGAAATGTTACTTATATTCAAAGAGTTGGGTACCACACTAATACGATACATGAATCAAGTTGGCCTCTTGAAGGTCATAAATATAATACTGGAAAAAAAAAAGATCCTCATCGTGTGTGTACAAACACGATAGTATGATATAAATTGATGTTGATATGATTTGATGGTGTTGAAGTGTATATATGTGTGTTTTTTAAGATGGTTGCTTCCATTGTGAGTCCAGCATAACTCATGTGCTGCTTTATGACTTGTAATTTAGTTGATATGGTGTGACATATGTGGTAATCTTGGGTTGGGGGGTTAGATGAGGTGGCGAATTATTGAATGTACTTGTCTCGTAAATTAAAGGATTTTATTGGTTAGACTATTAAGTATAAGTGAATGTGATTATGGTAGTTTAAAATCTTTATGATTGTCATTATGAATTATGTATTATGTATTATGTTGCGTGATTTAACATTGATTGATTAATGATTCTTATTAGTACATGTGGTGTATTGATATTATTTTTACTATATTTTTATTTGAGTGTAAATATGTTATAGATTGACTTGACGTCTCTTATATGAAGCCCGAGTAATCATCAACAATTTTTGCACTTCTCTTTTCGGTTAAAGTTATACTTTTTCTTATCTAATTTGTTTATAACTATTATACATGCATAGACTAGATTGTGAGAGATAGTTCTTAATTTGATTATTTTACTTATTAATGTTATGAGTTTTCATAAATCTTGACATTAAAAATGTATTTCTTATTTATTAAAAGGCTAGTAACTATTTTTTTTTTTTTTTGTATATTTTTAGTTGGGTGGTAAGAGTTTCCTTATCTAGTTACGAATAGAGTAGGTGCCCGCACAATGCGTCATGACAATCGGCAAAGCGCTGACCAATCACAAACTCCAAAGTTCAGAAAATGCAAGCTCTAGAAATGAGATCCGGTGATACTCAGTGAGGAAGTGCGAGATGTTGCATATAATAGGTATGAGGAGAGGTAGATGTAGGCCAAAAAAAATATTAGGAATAAGTGATTAGACATGACGTGACACAACTTTAGATTATCGAGGGCATGAACTTAGATAAAAGAGCGTGGAAGTCGTACATTAGGGTAAAAAATAAGTAGGTAATAAAGTGTTGTCTTGCTTTTCGAGGATATAGTTTTTGTATTTCAATTATCACATTTACTGTTTTCTTTTAATTTGTACTTGGATTTATTGCATTTGAGCCGATAATCTTTTGGAAACAATCTATCGACCTTCATGAGATAGTGATAAATTATGCGTATACCCTATTCTCCGTAGACTCCACTTATGAAATTTCAGACCTCGGAGACCATTCAACTTACACATTTTCTTTTTGTATCCACTACTTTTAATACTTTCCACATTTTTAATATTATATATATATATATTACAAGTCAAATTCAAAAACATAAATCCAACACCATCAAGAAAAGATAGGGAATAAAATAATTGACAAGAAGATATTGGGAAAAAAATGGGTCCCAGCAATGTTAATCACTTGCGCATGTTAGTTGTCTCCACAATCATTACATCTACACTAAGCAGTCCAAATAAATAAAAAGCCCCATGCATTTAAATCCTTCCACTGCACCATCTACTAACATACGCACCCTCCCCTGTATGCTTGTTGTACTCTTCCCACTCCATTACTGACCACTGACATTAATGGATCTGTAAAAAGCTCTTCAACTCTATATATCCTTTATATCTCTAGCTAGTAGTACTGCTTCACCTATAATTTTGAATTAATTATATTCGATTAATATATTAATTAATATTAAAAAAAAGGAGTTTATATTTGCTGTTACGTATCGGTTTTCGATCTTATGTCATATCAGTACTGTTCCGGTTGTATCGCCGATTCGATCTCCGATCGGTTGCTCTGTGTTGAAGTTTCAGAGAAGGACAAGAATCAGATCAGCGGTTGTGTTTCTCCGTGTAGAGATCGTTGTTGTTTTTCTTCAGCATTGATGGATTTGTGTTGTTTGAGATGAATTGAGAATTTTTTTTTTTTTTTTTGAGTTTTGGTTTTTTTTGTGGAGATGAATCCACTGTGTTGCATTGCGCCGGTGTCGATCGACCGTGATAAAGGAAATCCGGCGGTGGTGAAGTCACAATCCGTGACGCAAAGTCAGTTAGGGTTTGATAGCAATGTGGGTGTGAAACCGGTGAGTTTCAGCTTGAGGCAGAGTTTTACAAATGCGCAAGTGAATACGGATTCGGATTTGGATTTGGTGAATGAAAATGAGGAAAGTGGGAATGATTCGAAAGAATTTAAAGGAAGTGTTAGTGTAGCTGGAGTGTTATATAAATGGGTGAACTATGGAAAAGGATGGCGTGCGAGATGGTTTGTGCTTGAAGATGGGGTGTTGTCATATTACAAGGTTCATGGACCGGATAAAATTGCTATGAGTCCAGGGAAAGAAAAGGGTTTAAAGGTTATTGGGGATGAGTCTTGGAGGTATATGAGGAAGGCTAATGTGAACAATAATCGACTGAATGGATCTAACAAGTGGAAGCCGTTTGGGGAAATACATTTGAAGGTTTGTTTACTGTTTAGTTTTGTCTTAACTGCAAGTTAGTTTGTGATATATGAGTAAGCTTTTTCTGGCATTAATGGAATGTAATCCGAAATAAAGTAGTTGAGCAACACATGCAATGCATCAATTAATGGATTGTGTTGACCATCTTAAAAATGCATACTTTGATTTATCAGTGTGTAGACAGCAAAGTAGTGTCAAAGAGTTTGGACATAGGACAAAAATATGCAGAAATGCACTAACAAGATACAGATCAATGACATTTGTCTTAATATCTGCTCCTGTTCCTATATATTATGGCTTAGGTATCCTAAGATCAGAAGAAAAAAGTTTGTAAAATACATTAGGCATATGCCTTGAAGGAGATAAAACGACATAATATGTTCCAATAATAGTGTATCGATTGAGAAAATTAAATCTTCTACTGGAAAAATACATGCTGGATGAAGGAAATGAAGGATGATTATCTTAAGAGAACAGTCCTACAACAAATGTCTAAGGTATTTTTTTGAGGAAATTAATGCATGCTTTCATTACTACTGGAGTATGTTCTTATCCAACGTATGAGAAGTGAATAAATCATCTCAGATGACATCATGACAACGAATTACTTCACTGGTCGCTGATCTGCCATATCTGTCTGGTTCCACTAGTTTCTAAATATTCCGGTTCACTCTTCCATAGTTGATTCTTGTAATTTTCAAGCATCCTTAATGCAATTGATAAATTACTCTGTCCAGATTCTGGAAGTATGCCTCTGTATCTGTTTCCTTCTACTTGTGGTAGACTGTGGTTATTTATTCTGATCAACTAGCAAAATACAACAACATATCATACAGGTCTCATCAGTTCGGGCAAGCAAGTCAGATGACAAAAGGCTTTCTATATTCACGGGAACAAAGACACTCCATTTGCGATGTCAATCAAGAGAAGATAGGACCACGTGGATTGAGGCTCTTGGGGTTGCTAAAGATCAGTTCCCCAGGTTGTTGTCAAGTGGTGACTTTGCATCTTCAGAAGATTTTATTGTTTCAACAGAGAAGCTACGATCAAGATTGGTGCAGGAAGGGATGGGTGAGGCAGTGATCAAAGATTGTGAATCTATCATGTTACATGAGGTTGCTGAGCTACAAAATCAGATGAAAGCTCTTCAACTTAAGCATATCATGCTTCTGGACACTCTAAGACAGTTAGAGGTAATTTAAATTTTTTAAATCTACCATCTTAAGAGGAGACGTAAGTTTTAATGTTGGTCTGTATTTTCTTTTTATGCTTGAAATTTTCTTTAGTGGATTAATTTTGTTATTATTTTGGCTTTTGTCTATTCTTTCTATTCATGCCCCTAGTTTCCTAGCAAGAGTCTCTTAGTTTCTATTTTCAAGCCTAGACATTCTGGCTTCAAGAGAACATAAGAATATGTCTTTAGGATTCTGAGCTACAGGGTTTCCAGCAATGGAGTCAATGCCTTTCTTGAATTCCTTGGCCAATAGGGTATCTCTTCACTATTATGCCCCTTAAATCAAACTCTAAACTTGTCAGGAGAAGGTGGTTTGGTTGCTATTTACTGAATGGTATTGCAATGCTCTTCAAGTTTGTTTGCCAAGTTTTTGTTCAACAGTCGTCTCCTCAGCTTGTTAGACCACAAAGAAAATCCATGTGATTTAGGAGAGGAAGAAGTACGGGGTTTATTTTAGCGCGCCAAGTAAGAAAGATAAATCTACTTGTGAAACTGTGATTGTCCCTTGATGTATGGGCTTGTCAGACATAGTTATGTTCAACTGATGTCTGATTCATTTCCTGCTGTCTTGTTTTGAGCTCCGAGTTTCAATTGCTACTTAATTTTCAGTTGACTTGGGATTCTTAATATATTTGCAACTTGAACATTAAGGTACTACTTCTTAGTGAGATCTCATTCTCTCTTGCAGACGGATAAAATTGAGCTGGAAACAACTGTTGTTGATGAAACAAAAGAACGAGATTCATGTTGTGGACAAGGTCGAAGATTTAGTGGTTAGTTCCTATCCTCCCATTCTTTTAATATACCTTCAGATATTTGTCCAATTTTTCTGTATATCAATAGTGTTGGAAATTTTAAAGATCTGATACAGTATGTTCCCAGTAGCTTTTGGTCTTTGAGAATGATTTGTTTACATGGTCGGGAGCCTCTTGATGCATTACTGATTATTGATTTGGGGAACATAAGGCCCTTATGTGCACTGCGTAGTCCAAAACTCTATGTTGTTCAATTTCAGTTAACATGCCATGTTACTGAAGGTGATCTTTTTGGGATCTGGAATAAATCAAAATGTTTTCTTATGTTATAATCAGGAAAGTTGATGTTAAATTGGTCCCTCTTTTTATTTTCTTGAAACGACAGAAGGTTGGTCTATATTGGAGGAGACCCTCTGCCTCCAACCATGAGGTTGGGGTTTGAGTCACCAAGGGGGGAAAGTGCAAAAAAACCATCACTGGCCCCTGTGTTACTGGGAGGGGGGAGGGTTACAATATTAAACAAATGATTAATTGGTTTTCAGCTATTGTAAAACCTCCTGCTTAATCTCCTTATCCCTTCTTAGGTTGCACAGTGGTGGTCACAGTTCTTGTCTGTCAATTGTTAAATGTTTTCATTTGAAAATCAAGGGTCTTTAATTTTGTACATTGCAGCTTATAGAAAACCATTTCAAACTTAGACCTTGCTGTAAATTGTAAGTTGTGTACAAGTGAAAAAGTCTTTCTCTTGTTACAGCTGAGAATGGTTTCTACGAGTTTGTTGTTGAAGAGCAGTTAATAACATTTTTTTGCTGGACTTTGTTACATTTCCTTTCAACTAGATTGAAATTTTCACTTATTAGTTTATAGTAAGATTCAACAATTCATGATATCTTTGTGAATGTTGCAGATTTTTATTCCATTATGTCTGAAGGTAGTGCTAGTGACTCTGATGCTGACAATGAAAGCCGATATGGAGGAGATGCTGAAACAGATGAAGAAGATGGTGCATTTTTTGATACTAATGATTTTCTGTCTGCTGAATCTCTTAGAAGTGCTTCTTATCGCAGTAGAGAGGGTATTGGAAATGCTTGTAGCTCATTAACCTCTGAGAATGAGACCTTTACTGTTCGTACAAGGGAATTGGAGATGGAAGTAAAGACAATCAGTTATCCCTATATCAAAAGAAGGGATAATCTGCCAGAACCAAAGGAAAAAGAGAAGCCGGTTGGTTTGTGGTCAATAATCAAGGATAATATTGGGAAAGACCTGTCTGGTGTGTGCCTTCCTGTGTACTTCAATGAGCCACTATCTTCACTGCAGAAATGCTTTGAAGATTTGGAGTACTCACACCTGGTTGATCAGGCACTGGAGTGGGGAAAGCAGGTCACTCCTCAGCTCTCTCTCTCTCTTATTGCTTTTTATGGTGGCTAACTTTTTTGAAAAAATGCTTGTTTTGCTATGAAGATGGAACTTCTGATCTAGTTTCCCAAGATCTGTTTCAGTTGGATATTTTCACTTGCCTTGCAATCTTATGGTTTACAATACTGTGCACAATAGGCTATCAGTTGAACCTTATGATAAACTGTGTATGCCGTTAGCAGTATTTGCTATCTAAGTGCAAAATATTTTGGATTTTGATGTGATCTTGGTTCAAGAAAATTGCTACAAGTATGCTGACTGCCGAGTTTTTTTGAGTAGCAAGCTTATTATTGAGTGATTGGATCTTTTCCTGTAAAGTATTGTGAATTGATCCACTTTTCATCTAAGTTGTTCTATAAGACCCTATTGGACTTGTAAAATGGAAAAAGATAATGTGTTTTTACAGCATATCTTCAATCCTAACCTTGATGGTTCCAAATATTTGGTTGCCATCAGATATAGGAATTAGATACTATAAGTTTGTCCGCTAACTAGTAACCACCTAGAAGTTAAATATTCTGGTTGCTCCTTATTTGTTGCCATTTTCTATTTTTTTTTTTTTTTGTCTTAAATAGTTTTTGTTGTGGCTCCCTGGGCTTAGTTCAAGTGGCAAAGATTGAAGGACTTGTGATTCAGATCACAGGTTTGAGTCCTGTGCCATGCAAACTAAGCATGGTATTTAAGTGGAGAAGAGTAGAGGGGATGGCTTATTATCCCCCAGTATTGAAGGCTGCGATTGGTCCCAACGATTGTCTTCTCATTCACAAAAGAAAGTTTTGTTGCGAGTCATGAGTATCGCATTGCTATTGTCTTGAAATTAGTGGTGTGTGTACAGATTTTTTGAGTTTTTGTATTTAAATTCTCACATATATTTTGTCCTTGAAATTACTTGTAAACATGGTTAACATTGGTTTTGCCTGGATCATTTTTGTCTTGCATCTTTAGTAAGTTTTTATTCAAAGTGATTGAGCTTCAGAATTATTTTCTGCAGGGAGATGATCTGATGAGAATTCTCAAGATTGCAGCTTTTGCTGTATCTGGTTATGCATCGACTCAGGGCAGGCAATGCAAACCTTTTAATCCTCTCCTTGGTGAAACCTATGAGGCAGATTATCCTGACAAGGGTCTACACTTCTTTTCTGAAAAAGTAGGACTTTTATTTGTGAAACGACTAAAGATTTGATCTGTGAAAAATTCTTTTATAAAACTCTTCTGCTTCTGTAACAACTAACAAACTAGATGGTACATATCTCTGTTGCCTGTCCTTTTTGATACCTGATCTTGTGTGCGTGAATTTCAGGTTAGTCATCACCCCATGGTTGTTGCTTGCCACTGTGAGGGCAGAGGGTGGAAATTCTGGGCAGATTCTAATCTCAAAGGGAAGTTTTGGGGACGCTCAATCCAGCTTGATCCTGTGGGGGTTCTAACCCTGCAATTTGAAGATGGTGAGACATTTCAGTGGAGCAAGGTTACTACTTCTATTTACAACATAATAATTGGTAAAATCTACTGTGACCATTATGGCGCAATGCGGATCAAAGGCAGTGGTAAATATTCATGTAAGCTCAAATTCAAGGAGCAGTCTATTATTGATCGAAATCCTCATCAGGTAATATTTGTTACTAATAGATTTTATCTATTCTTTTAGTGTTGGTGTGGAAAAATAAACCCTATAAGCTATCCACCCAGAAAATCCAAAAAAGTAGTCAAATATTCACTGCGTAGAAGTACAGAACTTTCTATCTTTTCAGATTGTATTAATAGCATTGAATGGATGAACTAGTATTACCCGAGCCCTATTGGAAATAGTCATTTACTAAATAATTATTGATGAACTGCTGCACATTTGGTAATCTTAGTTACTTTAAATCTTAAAAGTCAGTTGCGTTTAAATCGTGAAAAGTATGTTAATGTCCATTTCAATTTGAATGGAGGAGCATATGTTTCTACTTCAACCAAATCAAAAAGATTAACACCTATCTTCTGTGAAAAAAAGATTCATGGATTTGTGCAAGACAACAGGACAGGAGAAAAAGTGGCCATGTTATTGGGGAAGTGGGATGAAGCAATGTATTATGTGTTGGGAGATCCAACTACAAAGCCAAAGGGTTATGATCCCATGACTGAAGCCATACTGTTGTGGGAGAGGGACAAATCTACTCCCAAAACAAGATACAACCTCACACCTTTTGCAATATCTTTAAATGAGTTGACACCTGGGTTAAGAGAGAAGCTTCCACCAACTGACTCAAGGCTGAGGCCTGATCAGCGCCACTTAGAGAATGGGGAGTATGAGCTGGCTAATGCAGAGAAGCTTAGGCTTGAACAGTTGCAGAGACAGGTACTCATTCTTTTTTTTCTATGTAGTTTGGGCCTGCACTGTTTTTATTGGTTTCATTTGATACATAAAAATGTGATGAAGAAAAAGGTGAACAGTTTGGCAACCATGTAATTTAAAATGCAACTTTCCTCTAGCAAAAGCCTGCTTCTTTTATATATGTAGAAATGGATCATATGATGGTCTTTAGTGTCTAAAATTCCATCCATGTCCACAATACTGATATTTATTTGCTTTGGATCTAACTTTAAAGTTGAGATATTTTTGATGCACTGTTTGCTATCTACTTGAGTCACTATTCTTACTGTCTTTATTAAGAGCTGTGCAAATAACTACACCCAATGGTGTAACCTAGTGGTCAATGAAGTGGGAGGAAACCATGTCTTAGGTTCAAATCACAGCAAAAGCAAAACACCTTCCTAAGATCCTAAGCCTTGGTGGCAGAGCTATCTGGTGCGAGGTGGCAAGCACTTGGTGGAATATTCGAGTTGCATGAAAGCTGGGCTGAAGACCACAAACATACAAAAAAATGAAAGAAGGAGCTGTGCAAAAAGCCACAGTACAATACGTGTTAACTTTTGTCATCTCAAATGGCTATGGAAGCAGATAGAAATCCAAGTGGAATTGAAGGGACTTTGAAGCCCCATGACCTACATCTGGGATACCAACAACAAAGGTTTTGAGGATGGTGATACCAAATTTGTCAGAAAAAATTGTCCACGTGTAATCACCCTTCCCTTGGACGAGAGTGGGGGAAAGAGGAATGGAGGGAGACACATTAGAGACAAGATTCTACAACTTTAGCGGCTTTTTAAGAGTTTGCTAAACATAATGCATATCAACTACACTACATTTAATTCTTCTTATTAGCTTCTGTTGACCATGATCATGAAGCTTTTGTTCTAGTTATCCTACCTAAACACATTAGTGTCTTCAACCTGTTGATTTCATCTTTAAAGAGATACTGATTCTAAAGTTCACTGATTAACCAAGTTATAACTGCTGCTGCAGGCAAGGAAACTACAGGAGAGGGGTTGGAGACCAAGATGGTTTAGCAAGGATGAGGATGGTTGTTATCGCTATGTCGGTGGATATTGGGAAGCAAAGGAAAAACATAATTGGGAGGGTATCTCTGATATATTTGGGCACACAAGTGATCCTTCTCCAGTAATCGAAGAGTTTGCCTGTTAAGCCTGCTCTTCATTTCTTTTGGAGGTACATGTTACATGGCTTTTCTTGCAATTAGGTTTTTGAGTTTTGACATTTTCTTTCACAATGATACTATCTATTTTAATGTGTATAATAGCTCTCTCTAGGGTGCTTGATCTGATATCAGCTCAGCTAGACATTTTTATATCTTAAGGAAAGTTTCGGAATCGTTCAACTGGGACTTGGAACTATTCTTAGTTGTGACGGTTCAAAAGTAGTATTGTTTTTCCCAAAAAATGATGAAGTTATATATCTAGTTTACTCTCGATTCAGTAAAAACAGGGGGTGTGCACACTTGGTAGAAACCAAATTACCATATTGAAACTGAATTTTGATATGGTACAATATTTGCTATTTATAGAAAAAAAACATTGAATAATATACCCAAGTATTTAGTTATATATACAATTTATATATATTATAGTAATGAACATATACATCTCTCACAGTGGAATGACAATTTTGACTACCCTATTTTGATTGAAATGTTTGATTTTTGTGTAGTTGAGTAATGAAGCAAATTATTTGTATATTCTTTTGAATAGTTTACATGGGTTAAGAAGCAAATTATTTGTATTTTCTTTTGAATAGTTTACATGGGTTAAGTGTAGTATAGTATAATTGAGATGTTTTTTTTTTTTTTGAAAAATCGAAGCCATAATTCTTTATTATACCAGTATATATAAGTTGACGTTGTAGTCGAACAAATTATAATTATCGATTTATCATATTGTAACAAATTCAAACTTTAAAATATCAAATTAATTTACTATGTTATTGATATAATAGTAGTATTTTTAACAATTGAGAATCAATATTATTAAATTAAATTTTTTAATATGATACTATGCTCATCCCTGGATAGTAGACTAAGCTAAAATGGAGCCTTGATATAAGCAAAAGTAGGAGTGTGAAATATGAGTCGTTCAATTGCCCAAAAATCCTATTGATTTGGAAATAAGATAATTTTTTGAGTCGATTTCATCTCAAACATCTAAAAATCCCACATATGTAGGAAGAACTACTTAGAATCAGAATATTACGTTGTGACTTACCCATATAATAATTCCTCAGTAGGTTAAGTCCACAAAGCTTTATAAAGAGTTTTTCATAGAGAGTCCGTTGATTATTCTTGATAATATAATTTTAATTCCTCTTCTTTGACTTAAGATAGGTAAAAAGAAATTTACCTCTTTTAAAGCCAATAATGTGTTCTACTTGTTAAATGATGTCATCTGAAATCTTATCTTTTAATAAAAATATAAAAGGTTTTTGTCTTTCTTAATCATATCTCCATACTACTTCTTACAGAGTTACAGTCTCTAATCTGGGCTAATTTGTTACTTTGTTTTAAGGAAAAGAATTGTTTAATAATCTTACGTTTTATGCATATTCATAATATTTTTGATGATTAGATACATTTCATATAACAAATTTATTTTGGAGAAAAGCACTCAAAAGATATTAAAGTCGCAAAGGCAAAACTAGAGATTGAATTGAGAAAATTTCAAGATGAAGCACGTTGGGGGTCATAGCTCCCTGCGCCACTAACCAAACTTCAGACAACAAAATATGCTGCAATGACACACTCAATGGCGTCCCGGTCCATAGACAAAACTTCAAAGAGCAAAATTCGCAGAAGAATTTTCCGCAAGTCCAAGTTTGAGCCCAACAAGAGTTGAGGGTTATTTTTCACTACTATTAATATAACCCTTAGACGTTTTTTTAAGAGTTGTTGATCATATTTTAGCAAGCATTACGTAGAAGGGAGATTCTACTATTACATTTATGTTTTACTTAATTCTATCAACAATATTTTGTATTAATAATATATTGTTTTATAATTTTAATCAGAGCATGAAGATTGTATAGTGAACGATTTAGTAGATGATTTTTTTTTATCAATATTAGTTGTTCTTCTATTCTTGTGATTACTGTGTTAATGCTTAGCTACCATTAAAATAAATGGATATTCTATTTGTGAACTTGGAAGGTGAATCATTGAGATAAAATGAAGAATATAGACAGTACGATCTCTACTTTAGTAAAATAAAGAAGTAATTTGTGTCTAGGACAAGAATGTACCTAGAATTAGAAGTAAACTACATACCTTTATTAGAAATGACGAAGACTAGTGAATACTTCATAGCAGGCACCATAATGATAGTGCCTCCATTTTTTTAGTGCAAACACTACAACTTCCAACTTCAAGTCATGAGTGCGATAGTTTTTCTCGTGAACCTTCAATTTCCTATAATCATATGGAATGACTTGCTTATCTTGTATCAAACCAGCACATCAAGCATCTCGATAAATAACAAAATCTTTGATCAAACTCATGAAAGCAACGGAAGCATTAGTAAGCCCAAAAAACAGAACTAGAAATTCACAATGCTCATACTTGGTCTGGAAGGCTGTTTCGAAAATGTCCTCAGTTTGAATCTTTGGCTGATGATATCCAGACCTCAAGTTAATGTTAGAGAAAATTGATGCACTGTGCAGCTGATCAAATAAATCATTTATACATGAAAGGGGATACTTGTTTCCAATAGTGTCCTAGTTCAACTTATGGTAGTTAATACACAAGTGTATGATCTAATGATTTTTATTCAAGAAAACCACATAAAACCCCCAAAAAAGATACACTCGAACGAATGAATTATTTACCGAGTTTCTCAACTCAATCAGGGCCATTTGATATGGTGGAATAAAGGACGAGTCCTTGACTCTAAATCAATAGCAAAGTCAATATATTGATTTGGTGACATTGGGACACATAATGGCAAAGTCAATATCTTGATATGGTGACACACACTACTGAAACTGACTCACTAAAAGGGACCTCTACACTAGTATCTCGAAGGTGTGCTAGAAATGCCAAACACCCTCCTCTCCACTAATTTCTTATCGCGAATATGTAGGGACGTAAATGGGGCGGGTTAGGGCAGGGGAAGCCTTGAGCTATTAACATTTTGACCCACCCTACCCTGCCCCGTTTAACATCTTTCAAATAGATTGCCCTGCTCCACCCTGCCCCATTAAGCCCTGCCCTACCCTGCCCCATTTACAACAACAATCGGGACATTATACAGGTACATATATCTATCTAAATTTTACTGCCACACATCTTGAAATTCACTAGAAGAGTACTCATTTTTCAACACCTAAAAAGTACTTCCAAAGCACTATTTATTATTCTATTGTCAAAGAGCTTCGAGATGACCCTTATGTACATAATAATAGGATTGTGCAGGGAAAGTAGAATATGCAATTCCATTAACATGTATGACTGGAGCTACTTCAAGTCTATACAAATATGTTCAATTGTTTATCCTTCATACACTGTTTGGGTCCTTTCCCAGCAAACTACCAAAACTAAATATTGTTTCAAAGTTTGATTGTGGACATCTTAAAATATACAGGAAACCATATGCCATTCTTGTTAAGACGCTAATGTTGTTGAAAAGTGACTTATAGAAATGGAATAAAGTCTCTCCTTTTCATCTCGTCGACAAAACTTGACTCCACATTTTTCTCTTCATCATTCAACATTGGACATGAAACTGATCTTAGGCTCTTCCTCTTCATCAATCAACGTTGGACATGACACATTATCGATGGTTGAAGTCAAACCTCAAAAGAAAATTATAATACTTATAAGAATTGAATAACTAATAAGATAACAATGAAAAAATTGCATACCATTTATTTCATTCCATAACCATGTGCGAGCACACAATAGAGCTTCCAAAGTAGTAGGATGCAATCTACTGCGATGCGGACTAATCAACCTCCCACTAGTGCTAAATGTTGATTCAGAAGCAGCAGTAGACACATGAATGGCTAAGAGATCACGAGCCATCTTTTGCAAAGTAGGAAATTTCAATCCATTTGTCTTCTACCAACTCAAGTTATCAAATGATGGAGTCCGGGGTAGCAAGCTTTCTTCTAAATATAAATCCAACTCTGATTTTTTCTCCATAGTAGCTCGACTCGAAGCAACAAATCCATCAAAGCTCGATAGTCGATCACCTTCAATAAGATTAGTGACTTCACTAGAGCTACATACTTCAAATGACCCACTTGGAGAAGATAGTCTACTATTATAATCATGAAAGAGATCATAACAATGAGATCGAATTTCTTGAATTTTAGTTGAAGCATCTTTACCATAAATTTGTGGAAGAAAGAACTCTACCAACTTCATCTTATATCTTGGATCAAAGATTGCAGCTATACCCATCATAACATGCACATCATCCCAATATTTTTGAAATTTGAATAACATTGCAGACGCCATAGAGCTAATCAAAGGATTAAAGCTTTACGCCCAATCTTCCAACTCCATCTTAATTTCACAAACTTTTGTAAAGTATTGACTGGAAGTTGGATATCGAGTCCCTGAAAATTGTTCAGTGATATGATAAAAGAGTTTGAGCTTCCCACAAACATCTTCTGCATGACTCCATTGCTCTTCCATTGGATACGACTTATAGTTTGAGTCAGTTAGACTTAATTTCTTAAACACTTCTTTGTATTCTAAGGTTGTTCTCAACATTAGATATGTTGAATTCCAACGGGTAGGACAATCATACTCCAAATTCTTCTTACAAGAACAACGTAGCAGAAGTGCAGCTTCTTCAAATCTCTAAATTCTACCGGCTGATCCAATCTAATATAAGACACTATCACGTATTTTGCCAATACTTTCTCCTATCACCTTCAACCCTTCTTAGACAATCAGATTTAAGATATGTGTGGCACAACGCACATGAAACACTCGACCATCCAATAACAAATCTCTTTTATTAAGTTTCTCATCCAATAAGGTTCTCATCATTGCATTGTTAGTACTAGAATTATCAACTGTGATAGTTGATATTCTCCGTTCAAGATTCCAATCAAACAAACAATTAACCAAAGCACTACATAATGCATCTTTATCATGTGGAGCGGGAACATAAACAAACCTAAAAATATGACTTTGAATACTCCATGAATCATCAATAAAATGTCCAGTAATAGCCATGAATCCTTTTTTGTTGCTATTTGAAGTCCACATATCGGTTGTTATTGCAACTCTACTTGTGACTTTATCCAACAAACTAGCAGTTTTTGATTTCAAATTGTCAAAAAATTTAGTATGTCATTTTTTATCGTATTTCTTGAAACCATTTTAAACATAGGTTGGAGACTCACAACAAAGTTCCTAAATCCCACATGATCAACTATAGAGAGTGGATACTCGTGTAAGATAATGGCATGTGCAAGTTGTTTACGTGAAACATCTTGATCAAAATAGTGTCCTTCATTATCACCCTCACCTCTTGGCTTTTAAGCACACTTACATAAATGATCCCACTTAGACGCCGTCCCACAATTTTTAGCATTTTTATATTGAGATTTGCAATACTTACACTGACCATACGGAACACCATCAACATATACCAACTTGAAATGCTTCCATGCTTTAGAATATCTCTTTCTTTTTCCCGGTACAACAACTTCATCAATTTGTGAAGGCCTCGGACTATCAGCCTCTAAGGAAATAACATTAGAAGATGAAGCAGGCAGATTCTCATCATTTTGAGATGTCATGATTGCCTATTATGAAAACAGGAAAAAGAGGTTAGATTTCCAATATATATTTTTCACAAATACATCAAGTTCTATAATAGTGTAACTGATAAACTTGAAAATATAGAGTTCATCAGAACAATGGAATCATAATTTCCAAAATAATGCCTAACCAGAAGAATCACTATTCTAAAGAAATTTGTATTGTCTATGTAATTAGTTGTTTTGCATTAGTAGCAAACAAAGAACATAGATTCCAGCTAGCAAATTATACACATTCAAACAAATGAAAAAGCACTTCAAATCCAATTGATAAATCACAGTTCTATGAGAGAAATAGTACCTGAAAATGAAATTATAACACCAATTGAAGATATGAAGAAATCTGAAAGAATAGTCTTAAAAAAACAACGATTCAATCATGATTTGTAGCATCGAAATCGAAACCCAGATGGAGAATGAAGAAGAGAATTGAGAGAGATGAAATTAGAGGAAGAGAGCCGCTACTTTCATTCTTTGAAGTAGGGCGTAGGTGATTAAGCGCGTCACTCTTTTTTAATCCGGCCCATTTTTAAATTTGGACTTACCCTGCCCTACCCTAACCCATTAGGATTTATCAAAAAACAAAATTTGCCCTGCCCTAACCTAACCTGCCCCGTTAACATATTTCCCTGCCCTACCCTATTAAAAGTGTAACCTGCCCCGCCCTATTGCCACCCCTACGAATATGTGATAATATCTTTTTAAGAAGTAGGATTGCAGATCTCCTTTCACTGATGTGTAGACATCCTAAAATAACATTGAAATCCACCATGTATAGGATTACGAAATATACCCAGGTTTTATAACCCATAAAAATCACCACACAAGAATGATAAACCCTATCCCTAATCACAAAATCCTCCACAAGAGTAACGACATGCACATGAATATCAAGGGACTCACAAATCATGCACATGCTAATAATAAAACAAGTAGATACATCTGAAAAGGTGAAAGCATGATCAAATAAATATGTAGTCATCCAATCACAAACTAAAATAGTACTTATGATCACTATATCAGACGCCTCCATCTTGAGTCTACCTGAAAAGGCATAAAAATGATCCATATTTCTTATCTATGAACCACCTTTGTCGGGATGAGTACTGCCTCTACCTGTCTGGCCACTACTTCGATCAGGCTCTGAGTGTCATTTACCTGCTATGTGGCCAGCCCGCCTAACATGAGAACGATCTCTGGTGAACAAGCTATCTTCGAAAGCTTGTTGTTGAGCTACATGTACACTATGTCTAAATTCAGGACACCATTTTCGAATATTTTCTGGCTGAATACACTCGTAATAAACTCGATCCAAAGTCGGACTTTATGCTGACGCCAAAGAGATAGAGTAACTTTCTTGGTTTGATAATTGTTGTCTAACCCCTAATAGACCCCAACTAATATTTGTATCACGTATTAGTCGGGGCGTTCAAAATACCTCTATGGGAATAGCTACTTAGGAAAAGGCCCACTTAAACCATCACCCTTTCGAGCCTACTTATCCACTAACTTAGCATAAAATCCTGGTTTGCCTCTCTTTATTCTTCACATGCTCAATCACTTTCTAGAAGGTCTTATCGGATGATACTATCTACAACTTCTAGCTGGAGTTTCACATTCATACCCTTGATAAGCCATATGATCCTCTCTTCCTCAATGGGTAATAACTATAAAGAATACTAGGACATAGAGTGAAGGCGAGCCTCAAAGTTGTAACCGACAAGTTCCTTTGCTAGATTATGGTAAATTTATCACGTCTCTATATCTTGAAGAGTATGAGAAACATATTTATTTAAGAAGATGGAGTAGAACTGGGTCTAGGTCAATGAAGGTGACCCAACGAGCCTATAGATAATAAATACCTTCCACCATAACTTAGCATCATTCTATAGCTAAAAGGTGACAAACTCCACTACTCCCACCATATGGAGTCTCTCATGGAATCAATGATGACCTTGACTAGCACAAACACAGTATAAGTTTATCTCTTCGCTAGTCAAAGATAGTATAGTATAAAGATCGTCTCCACAGGGATTGGTACAAATAATAATTCAATCAAATCTTGATAACTATTATTCAGGTGATTAAAAGAAAGGAGTTGGTTGTGGTTATGAACCACTTTTATAGACTAAATGATAATTAAAAACAGTTAGTAACTATGAAGTTTAATATCAATAATAAAAGATAGGGTACAAGACGAAACAAGTGCATAATGATAGTTGGGATTTGACCACATTCATTTATCACATCTAAAGTTCTATTGATTCTCTCAAATTCGATATCTTATTAGAGTATCCTTAAGCCTTAGATTTTTCTTCCGAGTAAATCTCAAGTTAAAGAATAAACCAATTATACCCAAGTGATTCTAATATGCAAAAACATGTTAATGATTGTTCTAAAGGAAGTAATGTCCTTCGACTATATTTCCTTTAGATTTAATCAATAATTATCAACAAGCTCCTTCAATTACTTTAGAGAAAATATATTGATTCAATCCAAGAAAACTATGCAACAATATTCACCAAGATATTCCTCTTTCGATTAAATAAAATAATGAACAAGGTTGCAATTTAATTTAAATTCTCATAACAAGTTAAAGCATAAGAATGAAAATCAAAATCCGAACAAATTCATCAATACAACATGTTTGTCAAATACCCTCTAAGAATCTACTCCATGGATGAGAATAAGTTTACTAAGAACAAAAGAGAAAAAGAAAACATAGCCATCAAACTTTGAATCCCAACTTCCGTTTTGGATTCGAGTAGTGTACCGCGTCTTCCCCTTTCTCTCACTCGTCGTCGTTCTTTCAACTCTTTTTTCTCGATTACCCAACCTTGGGGCAAGCTCAAACATCATATAGCATAGGGTTTCTTGCGAAAATCCAAAAACACCCTTCCTTTAATGAGTTCACGCCTCCACGTCCCGCGGGTGTAACTTCCCAAAAATCTAATGACCTAAGCTAGAGCCTAACATGAAGCCTAGTGTCCTAAAAAGGGTTAATGCCAAGATAGGAGTCGTAAAATAACTTCCTTAACCTAGTACTAAGGTGTTAGTCCCTAAACGTCAAGGCATGGCCCCCCAAAAGACCTTTCAAGGGTCCTTGAGAAGAACCAAAGGGCTACCTAAAAGCTGTCAAAAACCAGCTTGACCCATGAGAGGGCACCTACGAGTCGTAGGTTGACTTACACCCCGTAGGTGAGGGTCGTGAGTCAACACTTGGTTTTCTCATAGAACCCCCAAAATTTCCTAACCTCAGTACCATTCCACGATGGTGCAGTACGGTCCATGGATCGACTCACGCCCCATGGAAGGGTCCGTGAGTTGAGACTTAGTCTCTTCACCCTTACCTTGATCTTCCCCTCTCTGATCCAAACAACGACTGCACAGCACGAGCCGTAGCCCCATTTACGGTCTGTAGGTGGGGAAGTCGTGAACGTGGTATGCAATGTTGTCATGGATCTCGGCCAAGGGGTAATTAAATTAGGTAAGTTTTATTTTAATTTTTAAAAGGTAAGGACAATTTAAATTAGTTATTTAGACATGTATAAGCATATATTAACTATTAAACTATTTTTTTAACTCTCATAACTCACAAACTCAAAACTCAACCATATTCTCTCTCTAAACTTCATTGAAGAACAAAGAAGAAGGTCAAGATTAGGGTTCAAGCTCCAAGCTTTTCACTCCAATTTCATGGGAAAACATCAGTTAAGGTATGGAAACCTTGATTCATTGAACACTTTTCTCCATGAATCCCTTCAACTCTTGATTTCGAAATTAGTAACTTGTTCAAAAATTAGGGTTTTCATTCTAACCATGGGTTCTTCCTAAAAATAATTTTATTATGTTAATTGCATTATATTATGGATTATTTGATGTTTAATGGTAATTTTCATTGTAAAATTCCCCATGAACCCATGAACCCATGAACACCTACATGACCCAATTTCATGAATTGTGATGGGTGTATTGATGCAAGATGATTACTATGAATTGTATCTATGTTAATATAGTTATTGAATCTTGTTTTATTCATGCCTATTGTAGTATCTTTATGTGTAATTGTGAGACACGATTCATGACCTTGAAAGGGGTAAATTGCTAGGTTTGTACATATTGATGAAAGTTGAGTATAACCTATTGATTCACCTTGAAAGTAAATCTCCTATGACTAATGTGTAAAGTATGGTATTGTTGAAAGGTTGTTCTTCCCTTACCTTTGCACTTAATGATGCATGAATAGTCTAGGATGATGATTATGTTATTGTGTTGATTGAAAGTCTATTCTCATGAAAACAATATGAATGTAATGTGAAAGTTCTACTCACATATTAATGATTGATTCTAAGGTTGAAAGTACATTCTCACCTTTAATGAATCTAAGAACTATTTTGATGAATTGTATTGAATGAGGGTTAGAGCATTCCTTCACACATGTAAATGCAATTCAAGACTAATTATGTATAAATTGGGAAGTAATGTTTAGTACCGAGTGGATATGGACAATGAGGTAAAGCCCCTTCTGTCAATGCAATAGGTCGAGTCATCTAAAGTAAACTCATAAGATGGAAGCTCATTCGCCAATGCAAGAGGTAGGGTTTCTAGAAGCAATCTCCCTACCCCATAACTATGTGCCAGCATAGTACTTAGCTAGTGGATCCACCTAGAAGCTAACACGTTCAGTTCTACCTTAGGAAAGTAGGATACCTTCTTTCGGTGTGGGGTTACACGACACCGGATTTCATGTAGCTCACATGGTCTATGTTGGTTATGGCTATTTTTCCCTAAACGAAAGATAATGAATGAGACATAAACTATACTATGACTTCTTGGTGAGTTTACTTAGTAGGAGTGGGGATATGGGACTTCACTTTCACATTGCACAAGTGGACTTAGTAGGATGTTGTGGGATGGTTCCTTTATATTATGATGAGATACAAATATATACATGTGTGTTGAATGGTTAGTTGTTATGAATGACTTTCCTTATATTCAAAGTAATGTACATGACTATTTACCTATTTGTGACTAATGATTATAATGAGGTCTAAAGATGATATGCACGACCAAGGTAGCTTCAAGGTGGTGCTTAGTAGGGTTGGTATTATGGGATGCCAACCATACATTGCACAAGTGTTCCTTAGGGGTTGCTAAGGTGTTGATATTACTATGTAATGAGTATAAAAGTGATTATGGCTTGTGTTGTACATTGTAAATGCATGTTGGTTTCTAAACTTGACAAAGGCATACTTTTCAATTAAAATGTCCTTTTATCATATTTCAAAGATTTTATGCATGTTTCCATACTTAGTACATATTTGTGATAACCCCTTCTCCTTCTACATTTTGATAAGTGTAGGTTCCGGCTAGGTGACATACACTCTCCTTTGTTGAAGAAGACTTGGATTGCTTATCTCTAAGTTGTGGTGAGTCCTCAAGTTCGAGGAAGGATTATCCATTTCTTAGTTTCTATTGTATTTCTCATGTTGAGACTTTTATTGATGTAAAGGGCTAAGTCCCAACATTTGTATTATATGCTTTAGATGGTGTATGAGACAAAGTCTAGATTCCTATGATTTTCCTTTATGAAAAATGAAGTTTGACTTTTAGTGTAAAATTTTTAATTTTTTTCCGCATTATTTCTATGTCTTATGTAATGATGATGCTAGAGGCTTGTATCGTGTTACGTCTAGGGGGTACTCCTGGGTCGTGACAAACTTGGTATCAGAACATAAGGTTTTGGGAATAATATTTAGGTTGATATCTCATGAACCACGTCTAATAGAGTCTTGTTCATAAGTGTGAAGTGCGCCACATTTATGAATAAGAGGCTATAAGATGCTTAGGAACATTCCCTTATTTCATTACTCTTTAGTCGTGCTTTGGATTTCTAACTCTATGAAGTCCTTTCTTCTAAACCTTCTCTTGTGATTATTGGAGATGAATACAAGAAGGGCGAACTTAAGAAGAAGGGTAGAAGAGATGGTGAATGAGGGAGTTCCTCCTCAAAAGCCTCAAGTTCCTAATGATGAAGGAGCTATGGCTAATATGGAAATAAGGGCGACTCTCCAAACATTGAATCAAGTCATGACGGCACAAGCACAAGCACAAGCCGTGACAACTCAACCCCAAGCCATGACGACACATGCAAATAGGAAAGTTGGGCCTCGTGCTAATCCTAATGTGAGCACCATGACTTCAAGGTAGAGAGACTTCACAATAATGAGCCCTCATATGTTCTTTGGTTCTAAATTGAATAAAGACCCATAAGAGTTTTTGGAAGAGGTCTACAAGATAGTGGATGCTATTGGAGTGACTTTTATTGAGAAAGTCGAACTAGCCGGGTATCAATTGAAAGATATGGCCCAAGTATGGTACACCTAATGGAAGGATAATAAGGCTATAAAAGCGGGTCCCATTGGTTGGGAAGTGTTCAAGAATGCATTCCTTGGTAGGTTCTTTCCACAGGAATAGAGGGAAGTAAAAGTAGAGGAATTCATCAACCTTCGCCAAGGAGGCATAAGTGTCTAAGAATACTCCTTGAAATTCACTAAGTTGTCCAAATATGCCCCCATCTTTGGTGTCTAACCCAAGAGATGAGTTGAGTCGATTTGTCACCAGTGTTTCCCATGCTATTGAAAAAGAATGTCGATCGGCAATGCTCCATGATAACATGGATATCTCACGATTGATGGTATATGCTCAACAAGTTGAGAAAGCAAGGCTTAGGAAGAAGAATCGAGAGATAAAAAGGCTAAGGACCGATGATGGTAATTCTTCTGAGGGTAAGTTTGAAGGTCAAAGTGGACCAAGGTTCAAGAAGAGGTTTTACAACCAAAGCTCCTCTAATGCTCTTAAAACCAACAAAGATAGAGTGTCTAACCCTAAGCCTCAAAGAGGCAATAGGAGTGGACCTTCCATGGAGAGGCCTACATGTGCCAAATGTGGTAAGAAGTATGAAGGGAAATGTCTTGCCGGTATAGGTGTGTGCTATGGGTGTGGAAAAAGTGGACATCAATTGAAAGATTGTCCAACCCGTACGGCCAAGGGAAGAGAAGGAAATCAAGCTCCTCATAGTGGTTCCAATTACGATGCTCCTAAGAAAAATCGCTTTTATGTTTTACAATCAAGAGGAGACCAAAAGATCTCCCCGGATGTTGTAACGGGTATGTTGCAAGTCTTTTCCATTGATGTTTATGCATTACTAGACCCCGGTGCCACTTTATCTTTGTTACACCCTTTGTGGCTATGAAATTTGATGTACTTCCCAAAACCATAATAGAGCCCTTTTCGGTTTCTACCCCGATTGGTAACTCGATTGTAGCTAAAAGAGTATATAGTAGTTGTCATATTTCTTTGTCTCATAAAGTCACTTTGGTAGATTTGGTTGAATTAGACATGCTTGATTTTGATGTAATATTGGGGATGGATTGGTTGTATGCTTGTATTACTTCCATTGATTGTAGAACTCGAGTAGTAAAGTTTCAATTTCCAAATGAGCCCATTTTAGAATAGAAGGGGGGAAATTCAATCCTTTGAGGTCGATTCATTTTATGTCTAAAATCTTGTAAAAATGATTTCTAAGGGTTGTATCTATCATATTGTAAGAGTTAAGGACATTGACTCTGAGACTCCTTCTTTAGAGTCGGTCCCCGTAGTAAGGGAATTCCCGAAAGTCTTTCCCGATGACTTGCCCGGCATTCCTCCCTAACCGGAAATAGACTTCGGCATTGATCTTTTGTCGAATACACAACCCATAAATATCTCTCCCTATAGAATGGCTCTGATCGAATTGAAAGAGTTGAAAGCACAACTCAAGGACTTGTTAGACAAGAGTTTTATTCAACCAAGCATATCTCCATGGGGTGCACCGGTATTGTTTGTGAAAAAGAAAGATGGGTCCCTTAGGATGTGTATCGATTACTGTCAATTGAACAAGGACACCATAAAGAATAAGTATCCACTTCCTAGGATTGACAATTTGATTGATCAACTCCAAGGGGCTACCTTTTTCTCCAAAATAGATCTTCGTTCAGGTTACCATCAACTAAGGGTAAGAGGGTGTGACATTCCCAAGATGGCCTTTAGGACCTGGTACGGTCACTACGAATTTGTGGTTATGTATTTTGGGTTAACAAATACCCCGGCGACATTCATTGACCTTATGAATAGGGTGTTTAGGCAATACCTTGATTCGTTTGTGATCATTTTTATTGACGATATTTTGATCTATTAAAGGAGTGAAAGTGAACATAAGGATCATTTGAGGATAGTGTTGCAAGTCCTTAAGGACCACTAACTATATGCTAAGTTTAGCAAGTGTGAGTTTTGGCTAAGGTCGGTTGCTTTTCTTGGTCATATTGTGTCGGGCATGGGTATAGAGGTTAATCCTAAGAAGACGGATGCGATCAAGAGTTGGCCTAGACCTTTAGCCCTTATAGATATTAGAAGTTTTTTGGTTTTGGCCAGTTACTATAGGAGGTTTATTGAGGATTTCTCCTCTATTGCTTCTCCATTAACGGCCTTAACTCAAAAGAAAGCAAAGTTTGAGTGGTCGGAAGCTTGTGAGAAAAGCTTCTAAGAATTGAAAGATAGACTTACATCCGCTCCGGTGTTGACCTTACCGGAGGGTACCGATGGGTTTGTGGTATATTGTGACGCTTCTCGAGTAGGTTTGGGATGTGTCCTTATGCAACGGGGGAAGGTTATTGTCACACTCCAAACTCAAGGGGTGCAACTGGCTCCTAATGCCAAAACTCAGGCCCGAGCCTACCCTGCTGAATCATTTGCTACTAGCGCATGGAAGACACACGCAATCAAGAAAACAAACTAGTATATCCCGGCTTAAAACTAAGCCCACGTCCGGTAAAGCCCCTGTAAACATATATATAAAAGAAACAGCTACTCCCAAGAGTTCATATAAAGAAATAGCCAACTAGCAGAGAAGTCATGAGACGTCGAGGCCACCATGATATCTATACAAAAACTGGAAGTAGGTATATATCAAGACAATACATCAAACAACTCACAAGCTTCAACAAACCCACAAAACTAGGCCAACATGGCCATAACCTAGTTGTACACCCCACACACTAATCTACAAGCCTCAAAGAGTAGTAAATATTGGCGGGACAAGGCCCCGGCCTACCCATAAAGATATATACAACAAAAGGTAACAAACTTTCCAACTCTGGCAACTCCGGAGGAAAGGGGCTAGCCAACCGGATAGGAGTTAATCCCGCTACTAAGGAGGTCTACTCGGTCGTTTGTCAAGACCTGCATGCATGAATGCAGCGCCCCCGGGTAATGGGCGTCAGTACAAAATAATGTACAGAGTATGAAAGGTTGTGGACTAAATGAGTAAGTATCATAATATACCAAAAGCAATCAGGTTTGGAAATCAAATTTGGATAAGCATGCCAACCCACTACTAAATCTAATAAAATACAATAATGATCAAACATCAACCTAACCAAGCCCCCATAAGCCCGATATGTACAAACAACATACCACCTACTTAGGCCCCCAAAAGCCCAGAAGGTGTCAAATCAATCTACATAACCTTATCGGTAGCCCATTGTCTTTGTAAAAAGTCACAGTCTTTTTTGGCAACGATATAGCCCCATAGGCAGAACATAGCCCTCTTAGGCAACATCATGGCTCTATGATCTGTACATAGCCTTTTATTGCATCAACATAACCCTGTAGGCAACACATAGCCTTCTTTGGTATCAAAATAGCCCCGTAGGCAACACATAACACTTTTTGGCATCAATATAACCCCGTGGGCAACACATATCCCTCTTTGGAAATAACATAGTCCTATTAGACAACATCATAGCCTCCATAGATAGTTCATTGCTCAACAACTAACCACAATAGCCCCAAGGGCGACAACAAATAATTGAATAGGCTAAAGGCGAGAAATTTAGCTATAAACAATATATATGAATAATCTCCAAGTCGTTCCTAACTTAGGGTCATTTTTAACAGATTATGAGTCCCTAAAATGAGGGTTTATAACCACTCAATTAACCAACCACTCACAATTACATCTACAAGATCACCAACGTAAACTACCTCTAAGGAGATATGTCGACGAAGGGAATAACCTTAACATACCTTTCCAATGAACGCTCGAAAGGCCATAGTTTCTTCACAAAAGTTGTTCCTTATGTCCTAAGATTTGCAAACCTATATATACACAGCTGGTACGCACCTATAAACAGTTCATAATTAATCTTAATTTGGCATATTTGCCACATTGCCCAAACTTGTAGAAACGTCCGTAGAAATTCATAAAAACAATCATAAAAGAGTCCCGAGATGATTACCTTAGTTAACCAAGTTAAAACCTTGAAGAAACACTAATAACTACAAATTTGTATCTTCAAAAACCAGGTCCAAATGCAGCTAATAGAAGGGGAAAATGATTGCTATGTGTAAGGATTACGTTTCTAGGCACGGGGGCAATGTTTAATGGTAGAAATCGTCAAAAACTAACCTTTATAATGCTAGAACTCCATAGGAACTCTCTCTTAAGCTTTCTCTCTGGTTTGGAACTAAAATGGAATGTTTTCATGGCTTAAAACGTTAAATAAGCCGACATACCATATTTTTTACCCAACCCGAATACGACCCAGATTCTGCCCCGACAGTCCTTAATAAAACCCTCATAACTTTTTACTCTGATATCGGTTTGATACGGGGTTTTGTGCATTGCAAACTAGACTCGTAGGCCTTCGATTTAATGGGTAATAGGCCTTTTAACTCTTTATATATTGGGAGAAAACATCCAATATATTTGACCCAAATTTCAGAGAAATCTTTAAAAAGGAACTTACGATAATTTTCGCCAACTTTTATTTTGCCACTTACTTAATTTCAAAACTTGAGATACAACCCGTGAACACTTAAAATATGACATACCACGTTATTTTTAATTTATTACTCACCCTATTTGTCTTTTCACGAATGTACGAATTAATTTAAACGTTTAGAAAAGTCGGGGTGTTACAGTTATTGCCTATGCTTCAAGGCAACTCAAGGTACATGAAAAGAATTATCCAACTCATGATCTCGAACTAGCGGCAGTGGTGTTTGCCTTAAAAATATGGAGACACTATTTCTATGGGGTGCATGTAGATGTGTTTACCGACCACAAAAGCCTTCAATATGTGTTTAGCCAAAAATATTTGAATTTATGACAAAGAATGTGGTTAGAACTTTTGAAAGATTATGACATGAGTGTCTTATACCACCCCAGCAAAGCTAATGTAGTTGTGGATGCCTTAAGTAGATTGTCCATGGGTAGTGTGGCTCATGTAGAAGATGAGAAGAAGGAATTGGTTCGTGATGTACATAGGTTGGACCGTCTAGGTGTCCAACTTGTGGACTCCACCAAGGGTGGAGTTATGGTTCATTATAGTTTCGAATCGTCCTTTGTGGTTGATGTAAACTCTAAGCAACATTTTGATCCTATTTCGATGGAATTGAAAGAATCGGTTCTCAACAAGTCCTTTAAGGTTTTCTCCCAAGGGAAAGATGGCATGGGGTGCTTAGGTACCAAGGTAGATTATGTGTTCCGAATGTTAATGGCTTGAGAGAGAAAATTTTAGAAGAGGCTCATGGTTCGCGATATTCTATTCATCCAGGAGCCACAAGATGTACCGTGATCTACGAGAAGTCTATTGGTGGAATGACATGAAAAAAGGTATAGCGGGTTTTGTGGCCAAGTGTCCAAATTGTCAACAAGTTAAAGTCGAACACCTTAAACCGAGAGATTTATTGTAAGATATAAATATTCCCACTTGGAAGTGAGAGGAGGTGAATATGGACTTTGTGGTGGGTTTGCCTTGTACTCAAAAGCAACATGATTCTATTTGGGTCATTGTTGATAGGATGACTAAATCAGCCCACTTCATTCCCGTTAAGGTTACTTTTTTGACTGAAGACTATGCCAAATTGTACATCAAGGAGGTAGTGAAGTTGCATGGGGTTCCTTTGTCTATCATTTCAGACCAGGGTGCTCAATTTACTTCACATTTTTGGAAGGCGTTCCAACAAGGACTTAGTACAAATGTTAAACTTAGTACCGTTTTCCACCCTCAAATAGATGGTCAAGTGGAACGCACCATTCAAACCTTAGAGGACATGTTGAGGGCGTGTGTGATTGATTTCAAGGGTAATTAGAATGATCATCTCCCATTGATAGAATTTGCCTACAACAACAGTTACCATTCAAGCCTTGGTATGGCTCCGTTTGAAGCCGTATATGGTAGGAGGTATAGATCTCTGATTGGGTGGTTTGAAGTAGATGAGTTTACTCTAATTAGTCCCGAACTAGTTTATGATACTATTAAAAAAGTTCGACTCATTAGAGATAGGTTGAAGATGGCCCAAAATCGGCAAAAGTCTTATACTGATGTTAGAAGGATGGATCTTGAATTTAAGGTTGGTGATTGGGTCTACTTGAAAATCTCACCTATGAAGGGTGTGATAAGATTTGGTAAGAAGGGAAAGCTTAGTCCCCGATTTGTGGGTCCATACCAAATCTTGAAACGCATTGGGAAAGTTGCATATGCAGTGGACTTACCAAATGAGTTGGGCCCGGTTCACCCGGTGTTTCATGTTTCCATGCTCAAGAAGTGTATTGGCGATCTGGTATCCATCCTTCCTTTAGAGGATTTAGGAGTTGATGAAAATCTTTCTTATGAAGAGGTCCCGGTTGAGATCTTAGACCAGCAAGTGAAGAGGCTGATAAATAAGGAAGTAGCCTCCGTTAAGATTTTATGGAGGAATCACTTAGTTGAGGGTGCTACTTGGGAGACCGAGACCAATATGAAGTCCCGTTATCCTCATATTTTTCCTTCTACTCCTATTCAAACTTGAGGTAAATAATTCCTCCTGAGGCTTTAGTGTTTTGGGAGTCATATGTGTAAGTGACTTTTCCATGATTTCCTTATATTGTACTTGTTCTTATGAGAATTCATGTTAAAAGCATAAATTGATTTTTCATGATTTATATGTTCCTCATGTTGAATTGCATTTTTGTATGATAATTGCATTTTTTACTTCATGAGGTAAATTGATGAACATGCTTAATGATATGTTGATGAGATGACATGTTGACTCTACATTGTTGTGTTGAGCTTCTATGAGTTGGAGAAGGTAGTTTCTCCCATGTTGATGTCAATTGATGAGTTTCATGCATATTGGATTAGTAGATGGAGGTCCTACTTTCTTGTATTGCATTGGCCATGTTGTGGAAGGGACTTGAAGTTTCCTCATTTGAAATTGTGCATGATGTGATTAGGGCATTTTTAGTTTTTGCACATTTTTTATGTTTCATGCATAATGGGCTGCTAGTCTAGAGTTTCTAACTTAGTTTGGTGTTTTAGTCATCATTCGGGGACGAATGTTCCCAAGGAGGAGATAATGTAACATCCCAGAAATCTAATGACCTAAGCTAGAGCCTAAGCATAGTGTCCTAAAAAGGGTTAACGTCAAGATAAGAGTCGTAAAATAACTTCCCTAACCTAGTACTAAGGTGTTAGTCCCTAAATATCAAGGCATGGCCCCCTAAAGGACCTCCTAAGGGTCCTTGAGAAGGACCAAGGGGCTACCTAAAAGCTGTCAAAAACCAACTTGACCCATGAGAGAGCACCTACGAGTCGTGGGTTGACTCACGCCCCATAGGTGGGGGTCGTGAGTCAACACTTGGTTTTCTCCTAGAACCCCCAAAATTTCCTAGCCTCATTACCATTCCACGAGAGTGCAGTATGATCCGTGGATCGACTCACTCCCCGTGAAAGGGTCTCGTGAGTTGAGACTTAGTCTCCTCACCCTTACCTTAATCTTCCCCTATCTTATTCAAACAATGACTGCATAGCATGAGGCGTAGCACCACCTACAGTCCATAGGTGGGGGAGTCATGAACGTGGTCGGCAATGCTGTCAAGGATCTCGGCCAAAGGGTAATTAAATTAGGTAAGTTTTATTTTAATTATTAAAAGGTAGGTACGGTTTAAATTAGTTATTTAGACATATATAAGCATATATTAACTATTAAACTCTCTTTCTAACTGTCACAAATCACAAACTCAAAACTCAACCAACTTCCCTCCCAAAAATATTCTCTCTCTAAACTTCATTGAAGAACAAAGAAGAAGGTCAAGATTAGGGTTCAAGCTCCAAGATTTTCACTCTAATTTCATGGAAAAACATCACTTAAGGTGTGGGAACCTTGATTCATGGAACACTTTTCTCCATGAAGCCCTTCAACTCTTAATTTCGAAATTGGTAACTTGTTCAAAAATTAGGGTTTTCATTCTAACCATGGGTTCTTCCTAAAAACAATTTTATTATGTTAATTGCATTATATTATGGATGATTTGATGTTTAATGGTAATTTTCATTGTAAAATTCCCCATGAACCCATGAACACCCCCATGACCCAATTTCATGAATTGTGATGGGTGTATTTATGCAAGATGATTACTATGAATTGCATCTATGTTAATATAGTTATCGAATCTTGTTTTATTCGTGCCTATTGTAGTATCTTTAGGTGTAATTGTGAGATATGATTCATGACCTTGAAAGGGGTAATTGCTAGGTTTGTACATATTGATGAAAGTTGAGTATAACCTATTGATTCACCTAGAAAGTAAATCTCCTATGACTAATGTGTAAAGTATGGTATTGTTGAAAGGTTGTTCTTCCCTTACCCTTACACTTGATGATGCATGAATAGTCTAGGATGATAATAATGTTATTGTGTTGATTGAAAGTCTATTCTCATAAAACACTATGAATGTAATGTGACAGTTCTACTCACATATTAATGATTGATTCTAAGGTTGAAAGTACATTCTCACCTTTAATGAATCTAAGAACTATTTTGATGAATTGTATTGAATGAGGTTTAGAGCATTCTTTCATACATGTAAATGCACTTCAAGACTAATTATGTATAAATTAGGAAATAATGCTTAGTACCGAGTGGATATGGACAATGAGGTAAAGGCCTTTCCGTCAATGCAATAGGTCGGGACATCTAAAGTAAACTCATGAGATGGAAGCTCATCCGCCAATGCAAGAGGTAGGGTTTCTAGAAGAAATCTCCCTATCCCATAACTATGTGCCAACATAAGACTTAGCTAGTGGATCCACCTAGAAGCTAACACGTTTAGTTCTACCTTAGGCAAGTAGGACACCTTCTTTCGGTGTGGGGTTACACGACGCCAGATTCCATGTAGCGCACATGGTCTATGTCGGTTATGGCTATTCTTCCCTAAACGAAAGATAATGAATGAGACATAAGCTATACTATGACTTCTTGGTGAGTTTACTTATTAGGAGTGGGGGTATGGAACTTCACTTTCACATTGCACAAGTGGACTTAGTAGGATGTTGTGGAATGGTTCCTTTATATTATGATGAGATACAAATATATACATGTGTGTTGAATGGTTAGTTGTTATGAATGACTTTCCTTATATTTAAAGTAATGTACATGACTATTTCCCTATTTGTGACTAATGATTATAATGAGTTCTAAAGGTGATATGCATGACCAAGGTAGCTTCAAGGGGGTGCTTAGTAGGGTTGGTATTATGGGATGCCAACCATACATTGCACAAGTGTTCCTTAGGGGTTGTTAAGGTGTTGATATTACTATGTAATGAGTATAAAAGTGATTATGGCTTGTGTTGTACATTGTAAATGCATATTGGTTTCTAAACTTGACAAAGGCATACTTTTCAACTAAAATGTCCTTTTATCATAATTCAAGGATTTTATGCATGTTTCCATACTTAGTACATATTTGTGATAACCCCTTCTCCTTTTACATTTTGATAAGTGTAGGTTCCGGCTAGGTGACATATACTCTCCTTTGTTGAAGAAGACTTGGATTGCTTATCTCCAAGTTGTGGTGAGTCCTCAAGTTTAAGGACGGATTATCTATTTCTTAGTTTCTATTGTACTTCTCATGTTGAGACTTTTATTGATGTAAAGGGATAAGTCCCAACATTTGTATTCCTATGTTTTAGATTGTGTATGAGACAAAGTCTAGATTTATATGATTTTCCTTTATGAAAAATGAAGTTTGATTTCTATTGTAAAATTTTTAATTTTTTTCGCATTATTTCTATGTGTTGTATAATGATGATGTTAGAGGCTTGTATGAGACCCCTTCAAGGTTAAATACACAGTGTTACGTCTGGAAGGTACTCTTGGGTCGTGACAAACTTAGTATCAGAGCATAAGGTTTTGTGACCTTTTATTATTTCTGATTTTCTAATATGAATACAGGAGACAACAAGCTTAAGAAATTTAGCCTTGTTGGTATTTTTTGTGGTAAGAAAATTACTTTTATTCTTGTTGTCTCTTGTATTCAGATTAGCAAACCAGAAATAATAAAAGATGAAAAGAAAAAAAACAAAGAACAATTCGAGTCCACAGAATTCACTGTGTCCTTAAGAAATTTAATCCCCTCAAGTACCCTAGGTTTCAGATTAATTCCTCCCAAGATAAAATAAATTAACCATTAAAGAAGTAGTGGTACCTCAAACTTCAATAATTTCAACGAACTCAAAATGACAGCAACGAACCACACACAGACACGATCGATCGATTTTGTTTTGTAAAAAATATATGCAAAAGAAGGAAAGAATTCGATGTAGAAAAATGAGAGAAACTCTCTCTATTTATAGCCAACAAAGGGTAAATATGAAATAAGACAGTCTTTCAAAAAGGTCACAACACTTTGGAAAAGGCACAACCTTTCCAACGGTCATAACCCTTTAGAAAAGACACAACCTTTCGTGAAAGTCATAACCCTTCAGGAGAGTCACAACCCTTCATTTCATGTTCACACCTTTAAAACCCAACAATCTCCCACATGAATAGGGAATGGTTATTGTTATAACATATGTATGAAAAACTGTGTGATTCATAAGTAAGGATTGATTGTATTTGGATAAGTGGGTTTTCCTTTGAACTTTCCATAGTGAACATAAATCGGATATACTCGGTCAATCGATAGATTTGATATCTTTGAACCATCAAGCTTTGGTGTATACCTAGACAACATAAGTCACACAATCAACCCTTGAACTGTTTTTGGTTCTCGTTGTTTTGTTCATTTCATCCATGAACACGTCTTGGTTTATAAGTGCGTAGAGAATTGGCCTTACTGGATTCTCCTTAAAGCGGCTTACACTTCACACTTACATAGGTGATTTCTAAATGTATTATCCCGTAGATACACTATTTGATATACCTTGTATCAAACTTAGAAAGCATTAAAAAGTTCTAATGTATTTATCCTTGTTACTGAACATTGTCTTATCATGAGAATGGACCATAAAAAAATATTTTGACAATGTTGAACCGTTATCAATAACTTTGTTTGATCTCCTTGAATCTAGATCTTGGAATCTCTAGTCTTCTAGGTAGAGTTACCGCCACAATGACTTGTCATCGACCATAGTCTCATTCCCTTTGATAATCTATCAACTTCCTTTCTAGTTAGGCCTTTTGTAAGTGGATCCGACAATTATCCTTTGACTTTACATAGTCAATTATGATAATTCCACTAGAGAGTAGTTCTCTAACGATATTATGTCTACGTCATATATGACGAGACTTTCCGTTATAGATCATGCTCCATGTCCTACCTATTGTAAATTAACTCTCACAATGTATGCATACTGGAACTAAAGGTTTTGGCCAAAAATCTTTCAAGAAATTTTGGAGTCATTCAACTTCTTCACCAGCCTTATCTAGAATGATAAGCTCAGATTTCGTAGAAGAGCGAGTGATACATTTCTATTTGGAAGATTTCCAAGAGATCGCTCCTCCACGAAGAGTAAATACATATCCACCGTGGATTTTACTTCATTTGACCTGGTGATTCAATTTGCACCACTATATTCTTTCAATACTGTTGAATATTACTTATAATGCAAAACAATAGTTTTTAAGTATATTTTAAATACTCCAAAACTCTTTCCATTGTCATCCAATGAGTTTGATTGAATTACTCGTGAATCGACTCAGTTTACTAATAGCATATGTTATATCTGATCGCGTACACTTTATGATATATATCATACTTCTCAATACTCTAGCATAATTCAATTGTGAGTCACTTTTGTCTTCATTCTTTTGAAGTACAAAACTCACATTTATTGGAGTCTTGACAATATTGAAATTCAAATACTTGAACTTGTCAAGTACCTTTTCAATCACATTTGTAACTTCAATGTCTTTCATATCGAAGTTACTTTCTAGCATATGCTTAGTAGCATTTATGTCATAAATATCTCTTTTGATATCAACATATCATCAACATAAAAACAAACAATGACCTTGTGATTTGGAGTGTCTTTAATGTAAAAACATTCATCACATTCATTAATCTTGAATTCATTTGCCAACATAGTTTGGTTAAATTTTGCATGTCATTATTTGTGCGCTTGTTAATAGTCCATAAAGTGACTTAACAAGTTTACAGACTTTCTTTTCTTTACCAGAAACAACAAAGCCCTCGGGTTGTTCCATGTAGTTTTGTCCTTCAATCCTCCATTTTTTTATTAAAAAAATTCACATCCATTTTGATGAATTTGAAGGTCATATACTGAAACTAGCGCAATTAACATCTGAGTTGATGTAATCCTAGTTAGTGGCTATTATGTGTCAAAATAATCAAGACTTTCTTATTGCCTAAAGCCTATGACAACAAGTCTTGCTTTGTATTTGTCAATAGTTTCATCAACTTTCTTTTCCTTTTTTTTTAGATCCACTTTGAACCCAAAGGTTTATTTCCCAGAGGAAGATCAACCAACTCTCAAGTATGATTGCTCAAGATTGAATCTATCATACTATTGACAACCTCTTTTCAAAAAGAATGAGTCCATAGAGGGCATAACTTCTTCGAATGAGACTCATTTTCAAGAAGAAATGTTATAAAATCAAACTCAAAGGAAGTAATTTGTCCATTGATATTTACTACGACTCTGAATCTCTTTATTAAGTACATTCTCATTTGGTTCATTCCAAGATCGTTTAGACCCTTCACTTGACTATTCGACGGTTCGAACTTATGAACCATAAATTGACATGTTTTACTAGTTGTAGCATATCCAATGAACATATAATTCACAGTCTTAGGTCCTATTTTGCCTGTTTGGGAATAGTTCCCTCAATTCCATTTCTCATATGGAATAGACTGTATTGAAAATAGTTAGATCACTATCTTTCGAGAGTTATTGCTTGTATGTACTTTTAAGAGACGACAAGCAATTCTATATCATGATACAACAAAGCATGAACAAACAAAACTTTTTGTTGCTCCCTTCCTTAACAAACAAAAGTTTTTATTTGTTACTCCCTTTACTAACAAACAAAACTTTTTGTTTCTCTCTTTCTGAACAGACAAACTTTTTGTTGTTCTCTTTTACTAAATGATAGCACCACCACCACCCCCCCCCCTTACAAATTTTGTGGTAAATCTGAACTTATAAGTAGGACATTCAACATTTCCTTCAAAGTTCAATTTTTTTTTTCTTGTCAACAATTTCATTAGATAAAGGTAAGTATGTGTAGTAATTTGATGGATGATTTAATTTTCAAAACATATTTCTGCAAAAGAAGATTCATATTCTCCACATCTACCACTTCTAATCATGAAATCTTGTTATCCAACTGATTTTCAACTTCAATTTTATATTGCCTATATGTTTCTATTGCAACATCCTTATTATTCGGCAAATAGACATAGCAATATCTAGTGCAATTGTCAATAAAATTTATGAAACAATTTTCCACCACGAGATGGTGTTGACTTCATATCACAAATGTCAGTGTAAATCAATTCTAAAGGATTAAAATTCATTTCAACAACACATACTTGACATTTTGATTTACTGCACTATAAGTTAAGCAAAACTTCTAAGTTGATAAGTTTTTGCAAGGTTTTGGAATTGACATGTCCTAAGCAGTCATGTCACAAACAATTTGATTCAAGTAAGCAAGAACAACATAAATAATGAGTTTGAAAAGACCTTCTGCGAGGTAACTTTTTCCTACAAATATTTTGTTCTTTACTTTTTATAACTTTGTCAAATACAGACATTGTTTTAGATTCAACACCTTGCCAAATGTCCTTTTCTAAAAGACCTTTCCATAACATTCAATTTGTTATAGAATTACCCATGACCATAGTCTCATCGGTCCAATAAGGGCAATATGACCCAAATGTTTGTTTTACAACACAAACATAATAGATCACTTTTCACCAATGTTCATGTCTTTACAAATAAATTTATTTTAATAGACATATCTCTTCATGAAAAATCACAATATTTTAAGTGACACTTTTTCATCAAAGAATACAATTCTTTTGAATGAGTAATATAATTTTGTGATTTTATACTAGTCATATCATATACTAGTAAAGAGAGACTCAACGACCACAATATCAAATATACTCCAATAATTTTATGGGTCTAACATAATAAAAGAATGTCATTAAATTTCATATCTTGTACTTTTAAATTTAAATTAGATAGAAAGTCTAATTTTGTCTTTATCACAAGTAAAGAACCTCCCACATTTTAAATATGTTCTCAAAAATATTTTTCAAGTATTTGAAATTATTTTTCACATATTTTTTTCCATGCTTTCAAATTGTATACCATCAAAATACACATTGACAACATGAAGCCTTCTTTTGGAAATTTAATCCATAGAAACACTCATTGCAGACACAAAAATCACTAATTTTATGTTACTAGTATTTTTTTTCTTCTCTTTCTGTCACAACTAGACAGACCACTTAGTATTTAGAATACTAACAATAAAGATTCAATCTTTATACAACTTATTTCTAGCTTAACGATGAAGGTTTTATATTCTTCTAATCGTTAACCGAATGAACCTTGAATTCTGATGAAGTTTTTATGTTCTTTGAATCAGTTTCACATTCAGACAGAGTAGTAAACCAAAAAAGGTTTTAATCTCCAGAAACCTCAAATACAATACTGTTTCTAGCTAACAATGAAAATTTTATCTTTTTCAAATCATTTAGCCTTAATATTCCTGACAAAGATTTGTACTCTTCAAGTTAGAATATTCATTTAAACAGAGTATTTAATAGATTGGCGAAGTTTCTATATTTTTCAAACCAATGCACAATATGATTTGTTCGTGAAGTTCATCTATTCTTCAAACCAAAGGAGTAAAAATTTCAGAAGATTTTAGTCTCCAAAAGTCAAACACAATCAAGTTTTACCTGGAGTAGAAAACTACAAAAGTTTTTTTTCCTCCTCTAAACAGAATACATATTAATAATAAAGACATATTCTGAGATCATCACATAATGACCATCTATCCTAACATTTATGAAATAAATCTCATAATTTATAAGGATAGAAAAAGAAAATAATAATCAAGGGAAATAAAGATAGAACCTGATTTTTGTTCTCATTGAATCATATTCTGTATGTCAGCAATGATTCCATGCAAGTCACTTCTCTTGCTATTTTTTTTTCTTTTCTCAGTTTCCATCATACTCCTATTTTCCTCAAGAAGACATTTAATTTCAACAAGAAACTAAACTCGTGTTCAAATATTATTAGAAGACAACATATGTTCATTTACTTCTTCTCATAATTATATAAAACCAAGAATGTATGAAAAATAATTAAAGTGTTCATCTTAGCCTTTATGCACAAAATAATGTTTCTCATTGAAAAGCAAAACTGAAGGGGTGCAATGCTTGAATGCACTTGGGAAGAAAATAAAAATAATCTTATCCATCCAAGAAAAACATACTATAGAAAATATACTCGAACATATTAAAGTAGTACTAATTAATCTCAAATCTCTTTTATCATATGATAAAATACTTCTCTTTTTCTTCTTCTTTTTTTCCCAATAAAAAGAACACAAAAAATAGAAGTAATTTTCTTACCACAGAAAATACCACTAAGGCTAAATTTCTTAAGCTTGTTGTCTCCTGTATCCAAATTATCAAACCAGAAATAATAAAAGATGAAAAGAAAAAAATAAAGAACTATCTGAGTCCACAGAACCCACTGTGTGTCCTTAAGAAATTTAATCCCCTCAAGTACCCGAGGTTGCAGATTAATTCCTCCCAAGATAAAACGGATTAACCATTAAAGAAGTAGCGGTACCTCAAACTTCAATAATTTCAACGAACTCAAAATGACAGCAACGAATCTCACACAGACACGATCGATCGATTTTATTTTGTAAGAAATGTACTCAAAAAGAAGGGAAGAATTCGATGCAGAAAAATGAGAGAAAGACTCTATTTATAGCCAACAAAGGGTAAATGTCACAACTCTTGGAAAGAAGACAACCTTTCGAAAGGTCACAACACTTTGGAAAAGGCACAACCTTTCAAACGATCACAACCCTTTAGAAAAGACACAACCTTTCATAAAGGTCACAACCTTTCGGCAAAGTCACAACCCTTCAAGAGAGTCACAACTCTTCATTTTCTGTTCACACCTTTAAAACCCAATAATTTTAAGCTACCACAATTACAATTATCTGAGAATTGTGAAAAATGAGAAATAGCCAGACATAAAGAAAATGTGAGTTTCAGTAGAGTTATTCATGAAATCAACAACACATTGTACGACTTGGCCAAAGTTACATATCCATTGATGCAAAATATTTACTTATAGCGGACATGTGAAGTACTTTGAAGATTGTAGTCCTAAATTGATGACTAATGACTAAGATGATGTACTGGGAGAAATATCCGATGAATTGATTCAAATATAATATTGATGGAACTTCTAAAAGTAATTAGGAAAATCTAATTTTTGCAAAAGGTATAAGACTGGAGGACACCACCAATGTGCTAACTAAAGCAAAAACTATTCTTAAAGGAATAACACATTGTGTATAGAAAAAAATACTTTCTTTGATTGTGGAAACAAACTCATTAATATTAATGAAGAAGGTGATTGAGAAGGAATGAGAGCCTCCTTAGACTATTGTGGCATATGCAGAGCAAATTTTGATATGAAAAGACACTCATAATGTAATCATAAACATGACATGTTTAGATAAAAGACTATATATTGATCAATATTTTTTTTACTAACATGATTTTTTATTTTGAAGGTTAACTCCTTCTATGAATTGCATGTAGGAAGGGGAATCATAAACCTTGACAAATCAAAGACCCCCAATTTTAGAATCAGAACAATTCAAAGAAGAGAGTCAAGTCGAAGGACAATATCTGGATGAGTACATTAACTTCTATATATCAATAGAGTTCCTTTGTATGGTAGTAGTTTTGCTCATCCTATTGAAACTCTTTTTATATATGAAAGTTTGCAATTATCTAGACATAAGAAACATATCACCAATAATATTTGGTTATGAGACAGAGAAATTCATATAGACCAAATAAAATATCTAGTTAAAGACTACAAACCATATCTTATTGTCACCTATTGATGAGAGAGTAGAAGTAAATGTTTAGAAATGTTAAACTTTGAATAATCCTCGAGATAGATTCGAATTAGTGTCAAAATCATAGTACTCGGTGAGGGTCTAGGAATGCTTCTACACGATAGTAGCCTAAAGGAGAGGACTAACACATGAACAATATTATCTTTTATAAATTACCAAGACAATCGACCGTGTGATAGTGGTCAATCAAGAAGTCATTAAGCTATTAAGCTATGATATACAAAACAAGCAAATACATACAAATTTCACAACAATCAAGTTGAAGACTAGATTCAATGATTTATGAGCTATAAAAGAGTACTTAACCTTTGAGCTCATTGTTCGCAATTCAGATCAACAAATCAAACCATCTTGTCGTTGATCTCTTCCTATAGATTGTATTCCTTTCTAGTTGAGAATGAAGACATGGGTCCATTGCTTTTTTAACCCGAGGAGCTCCGGTGAGCTTTCATGTCCGCTTTTTCTTTTTTGACAACACATTAATTTCAATTTTCCACCTAACATATTCAAGACCACAAGATAAAAAATGTATTTTAATACATTTGATATAATTTTTATTTAAGACTACAAAATTAAAAAAGGTGTTATTTATTTTTTTACGAAAGGAGTTTTTATGTTTTTCTTTTGTATTGTGGATTTTGTTTTATTAATTAAAGGAGCCAGCAACCCATCCTAAATTTAAGGGGGGGGGGGGGGGGGGAAGAGAGAAGACCCAAAATAGTCCCTTATCTTTGGGTTAAGATCCGGAGTCATTCTTGAGTTTTCACATAGAGCACTAATAGTCTCTCATGTTTGTAATATTGGTGCACTTTTGGTCCTTCCCTAAACTTTTGCCTATTTTTTAACATTAATTTTGTTCATAATTTTATGTAAGGAATGTCCCATCGTTTTTTTATATATTTAGTAGAAATAATAACTCTATCTGAGAGAAGGTGAGAAGAAGAACATCTTGTTCTATTCGGTATTAATATTACTGCAGCTAAACTAAGAACATTTTAACATATGACATTGCAAGAAAAGAAAAATTTGTACTATTGTACGTGAAATCGTCGTGATGAACCTCTCGACTATAACTACAATACGATTTCTACTAAACAAAATAAGGTGTTTTTTTCTCACAATCTCTCACATGGAGTTATTATTTCTACTAAATATATAAAATGACGATTACACATTCCATACATAAATTATGAATAAAATCAATGTTAAAATATAGGCAAAATTTTGAAGGACGACCAAAAGTGCACCAATATTGCAAACATGAGAGACTATTAATGCTCCATGCGAAAACTCAAGGATGACTTTGAGTCTTAACCCAAAGATAATGGACTATTTTGGGCCTTTACTCGGAAAAAAAAAAGTGGATAGATTTTTAACTAATAAGACAATAAATTAACTTCGTTTAACCATGTCATTAAATCAAAGTAAATATATTTCTCATCCAAAGCCGATATAATTTTTTCTTATTAAAATCCTAATAGCCAATTTTCCACTCCAAAGATTGGCCAGTCATTGACGAAGACTACCAAATCAAACCATTGAAGAACGAAACGCAGAAGTGTATTAAGAGAGAGAGAGAGAGAGAGATTGGGGCAAAGTTGAAGATTAACCTCTACAGCTGAGAGGAGTAGCTCAAGTAAGAAAAGGACTCTTCTTGTTTCATTTTCAGTTTTCCCCAAAAAAAAATCGGTAATAATCTTTTGGTCTCTGCGTTTTGCACAATTTTCCTTTCGATTCGGAAACTCAGCTTTTCAATTTTCCAATAGCATTCGTCAATGGTAAATTGCAATCCTTGCCCGTATTGTTGTTGTAATTTGTTGACTGATACATACAATCGGATACCCTTGCCTATAAACATGTTGTTCGAGATTTTCTGCATATTTATTTGAAATTGTGATATGGGTATTGAACAAGATTGTATTTTGGGATCTGGGTATTGAACATAATTTCATTTCATTGGTATTTCCATTACATGATGTATAAAATTTCCCGTTTTCTTGCGACTTTTCGGATGTATGTAGGTGGGTATCCATTTTACTGCTGAGACATAATTTAATTTTTACTCTGATGTGCGTGTTTGTAAAGATCTATGTGCTGTTGTTACTTGTATAACGTCAGATCTCAAGATGCCTTGCTTGAAAATGCTTAAACTTTGATTTCTCTCTTTTTTGTTTGTTGAAAGTGGAAATCTATTTGTAGTTATTCTATGCTAAGTTAATCGCCACTCAGAAATTGTGTTCTAGTTTTTTTTTCTGTTTTGCTGTAGATTAAAGTTAAAGTTTATGGTCTTTTGTTTTCACATATTTGTTCAATACATTAAGATCTTATTCTTCTCTAAGCTAAAACAGTCATCTTTGATAAAAGAGAGTTGGTCAAGTGGGATCCCTTCCTCCTTCAACCTAAAGATTGGGAGTTTGAATGACCAAGGTGGGAAGTTGAAAAAAGCCACTGTTGGCCCCTGGGGAGTAGGAATTTGGGGGTTTGGTGTGGGGGTTTATCAATTTTTTTAAAAATAATATAGAACAGACTGTTTCTCATCCTCTTTAACATTAATGACCATATGTATTAAGACGTGTGTATTTTGCTGCAGTTGGAAATTCAAGTTTCTTGTTTCTTAATATGTAAAACAATGAACTTAACTATCATCTTCATGCCTTTAAAAATCAGGTGGAGTTTCCTAATTTATAGTCTCAGTTACCTTCGATGGATCCAACAGCAGATGAGCAGTTGGACTATGGTGATGAGGAATATGGAGGAAGCCACAAGATGCAGTACCATGGAAGTGGGACAATTCCTGCTCTAGCAGAGGATGAAATGATGGGTGAAGATGATGAATATGATGATCTTTACAATGATGTTAACATTGGGGAAGGTTTCCTACAGCTGCAGCGGTCAGAGGTTCCAGTTCCTTCTGTTGATGCGGGAAATGGGAATTTTCAAGCCCAGAAAGATAGTTTTCCTGCCTCAAGGGCTGGTGGTTTAGGATCAGAGGAGGCGAAAATCCCTGGTATTGCAACAGAAGGGAAGTATGCTGGCACTGAAGTCCAATTTCCCCAGCAAAAGGGTGGGCCTGTAGTTGAAAGGGAAACTGAACGACCTGCTGATGCTGCACAAAAAGCAAGGCCTTCAGCAATTACAATGACTCTCAATTCTCAAGCGGGGAACTCTGGTTACCAAGGATCCATGCCAATGCCCCAGAAAATTGGTGCTGATCCTATGGCTATGCCAGAAAAAAATGCCAGTGAAGCTACAGCATTGATGAATTCTGTTGTGGCTGGACCAAGAGTTGTTCCGCACATGCCAACTAATCAATTGAACTCAAGTGGGAATGTTAACATGAATAATCCAGTTATTAGTGAGACTCCTTTTAGGCCATCGCTGGAGAATGGCAACACCATGCTCTTTGTTGGAGAATTGCACTGGTGGACTACTGATGCTGAGCTTGAGAGTGTGCTAACTCAATATGGGAATGTAAAGGAGATCAAATTCTTTGATGAGAGAGCTAGTGGCAAGTCTAAAGGCTATTGTCAAGTTGAGTTTTTTGACCCAGCTTCTGCAGCTGCTTGCAAAGAAGGAATGAATGGTTATAATTTCAATGGGCGAGCCTGTGTTGTCGCATTTGCAACTCCACAAACTATAAAACAGATGGGTTCCTCATATGCGAACAAAACTCAAAACCAAGGGCAGTCTCAACCACAGGGGCGGAGACCCATGAATGAGGGAGTTGGTAGAGGTGGGCCAAATTACACCCCTGGAGATGCTGGGAGGAATTTCGGAAGAGGTAGTTGGGGGCGTGGAGGGACGGGTATGCCTAACAGAGGACCTGGGGGTGGACCAGTGAGGGGAAGAGGAGCCATGGGATCGAAGAATATGATGGTGAATCCTGGAGCTGGCAATGGTGCTGGTGGAGCTTTTGGGCAAGGACTTGCAGGTCCAGCATTTGGTGGTCCTCCTGCAGGTCTAATGCATCCCCAGGGCATGATGGGTCCTGGTTTTGATCCCAGTTTTATGGGTCGAGGAGCTGGTTATGGAGGATTTTCAGGTCCTGCATTTCCCGGGATGATGCCTCCATTTCCAGCTGTTAATCCTATGGGTCTTCCTGGAGTGGCTCCTCATGTCAACCCTGCATTCTTTGGACGAGGAATGGCTGCAAATGGAATGGGAATGATGAGTGCTGCTGGGATGGATGGGCCTCATCCAGGAATGTGGACTGACACAAGTGGGGGAGGATGGGGAGGAGAAGAACATGGCAGGAGAACTAGAGAGTCCAGTTATGGGGGTGAAGATAATGCATCAGAGTATGGCTATGGAGAGGTTAGCCATGATAAAGGAGCCAGGTCAAGTGCTGTGTCCAGGGAAAAGGAACGGGGTTCTGAGCGTGACTGGTCAGGCAACTCTGACAGGCGGCATCGTGATGAAAGAGAACATGACAGAGATAGGCATGATAAGGGGGACAGATACAGGGAAGAAAGGGATGGTTATCGGGACTATCGTCAAAAGGAGCGTGAATCAGAGTATGAGGAAGACTATGACCGTGGACAGTCTTCTTCAAGATCCCGTAGCAAATCCCGAGCAGCTCAGGAGGAGGATCATAGGTCTAGATCAAGAGACACAAATTATGGGAAACGTAGACGCGCACCTTCTGAATGATCTCATCTATGCTGCCGTGCATCTATTTTCCAAGTCTTTTATAGGACTACAGGCACAATTATTAACCTTTGGTGATGTCCTTCCTTCAGCTACTTGTATGCAGTGGCGTTCTTCCTGTTTTGTGTTGGTGCTGATATTCTGTGGTTTCAGGACTTAAAGAAGTAAGTCAAGTATTACTACTGTTCCAGGAAGTAGATATAGATCCTTCTATTCTACTCCCTATAAACGTCATTTGATGCAGAACTTCTATTTGTGCTAAGATTATGAGTAACTTTATTGAAAAACTCAATGGGTTTGCTTAACGAGTTGAGCTTTCTAATTCTGTTAATTTGTAGGTTTTATGACTATTATCGTAAATTAGCTCTTGGAGCTGCTAGAACTTGTTGTGTATTATCTTAGAGTCGTGCGCCCTTTTGTGTATGATTGTTTGCTGACCAAGTTCTTTCAGTTGGTTATATTAGTTTAATCTGAAAGCTGAGAAATAGGCTTAATGTATCTTGATGCTTGGCTTTTTCAATTCACTGCTCATGTGATATTAAAATGTGTATTTTTTTTCTTCTTTTGTTTGCCTGTTTGGGTGCTCACGTATTGGCCGCGGGAGGGGGGTTGTCTTATCTTGGCTATTCCTTTCTAGGCTGCCAGACCTTGTTATCCAGGTATGCTTGGAGGTACTGTTGCCTTTTTTTATTCAAACTTGGTCCTTATTTGATTATGTCTCCAGGGAAGAAACTGAATTTTCACGATAGTATTTTAGAAAGCCATGAAATTAATGATTTCAAGTGGTGTTCCTATAAATTGGCTGTGCCATGGCTGTTGGGTGGTAAAGTGATGCTTATATGCACGGATCATCCACTATGGGTGTATATTAACACATCTTATTTGCGAAGCTGAGGATTTTTTTTTGTTGTGAATTAGTTAGGGAGTCATAATTCTTGTGGTGGTAATTTGTATGTGGTCTTGGAGAAATTTTTGAGCAACTTTAAGTTCATGTGACACTGCATGGCTCATAGGGTAGCTGCTGCTTTCATAATGCCTCTAGGTGATCAACAAATATATTGTGAGCTTCACTCACTTAAATTTCTGCTGCACTGTTGTACTCTGATTATTTATGGCAGAGTCATGGGTTAGCTGACAATTTGTTACATTTTGGTATTTTCCTTTTTCTCTTTTTTTTTGGTGTGTGAATAAACGAAAGATCCTCCGTGAATTAGGTTTTTGTGGTTTCTTTCTCTTTGTTGAAGTAAAGATTGTTTTAAAAGCCGTATCGTTTAGAGGGCTTTTGACATTTGTTTTATGGACCAAGCAAACTTCTCATGTCACACCACCACCAACTCCTCCTCCCGATCCTCCAGAAGAGGATAGGGGTACTTACTTATAGATCCTTCATGTTTTCAATGCTGGCCTTCATATGAGTTCAGGCAAAGAATTTAAAGTTGCATTTCTCTGCTCCTGATAGATATAGCTGAAAAATTCAGCCCATCTGCATGGTTGTACAACTAGAAGATTTTGTATATATGGTTTGGTTATTTGTGCTACATTGATATTGTTTCATCTCATTCTTGAATGGCATTAGTACAGGCAGAAATGCAGAGACAGACATTGGATGCCAGTTCTATTTTTGAACTATGTTAAATCTAGTAGATTATTTTCTTGATGTGCATTTGTTTGTACAATTCCAATTGTGCGTTGCTCTGATTTGAAGTGTTGTTCGGGAGGGTTTGACCATTTAACCTTCTTCCTGAGACAGTTAAAGATCAGTTTGCATTATTCCTTCTTTCTTTTTGGTTTCTATGTCAATTTTAATGCATCTCTTAACTGTTATTGGCATCTATAACTGACGTAATCATTTGAATTTGGGTTCTATCATTTTTCATGAGTATTAACATGAGAATTTTCTCTAATTATCGTATTCAGGGAGCCGCGAGGCAACTCTCTGTTTTTCGTGACTAAATCAGCATATTTTGGTTATCTGGAGGAAGATGAGTTAAATTGGACAATTGTTTGAAAATGCTAGTCTCTGCCTAGTGCCCTAGTGCGCCTGAGATGTTTGTCTGTAATTTTGTTTTCTTTAGCATATAACATCGTGAGCATCCAATTTAGATAGGGATGCATCAGCAGGCCCACCAGTCTTTTAAAGCTCTACTGTGAGCTATGTATGTATTGTAGATATGTAGTAGGTTCCATCATGTGTAATGTTTCATACACGTATTTTTTGCTCTTTTTTGAGCTTTGTAAAGATCTTGTACCAAGTCTGCTGAGCACTTTGTCCTGTAGATTTCAGTATGGTGGGTTTGTACATAGTAATGCTCGTCTAGGTTAGTTGTGGTTGGTTAGAAACTTTTGTACGGTGCTGTAATCCAAAATATAGGTGATTGCTGTAACATCTGGAGGAGTTGGCTTATTATTCATCGCAGATACAGATTGCATCTGTGGGAACCTCCCTGTAGGCCTGTAAAAACATTTTTGTTGTTAGATCATACACCAAGTGTAAATTTCTGTTGTAATATCTGATAATTTGATCGGCTCTGCTTTCTTGTAACTCATTATGTAAACTTCTGCCGCATTGGCTGTATATAATGTTAACATAATTTGATTTAGGAGTAACAAGATGTGGGTTCGGATGTATCAAAGGGCCCAGGGACAGGCACCAGGTTCTTGCTGCCTTTAACCCATTGTATCTTAATTTTCTCTTCCATTTTTGGTTTTAGGTTCAGTTCAGTACATGTTAGCCACTGAGACATCTGTTAATAACTAATTAGCCTGGAATTTGATGTTTCACCAATTAGTTCAAGTCTCTAGAATTGATCAGAGAAACATTGAATGCATAAGATATCTCTCTTGCATTCATCTTTTTCTAGTATCTTTGCGATAAAATTCTCCTTCAATATAAGTTGCATCAGTTGCTCTGAGACAGTGCTCTATTCTTGACTTATTTGCAGTTCTTTCGGTTTGGTTACCATGTAATGTACATCTCTTGGTGTCTTTTCTTTAGGTTTTTGGTATTTCCTAATAGTGTTTGTTCTCTTCACCATTTGAACTGTGATATTTGGAGCTACTATATTAGTCTTCTCTCTCTGTTTTGGTTCATTTCCGTAGCAGCCTGTGTTCCTGACATGAACTATTAGAAAATGAAAGAAGAATTTGTGTGCACGATTGACAATTACCTGCTCATATCCATTCTCCTTCATTACCCCCCAACTTATTAACTGTAGGGGGGTCTGCAGTTAACTGAGAAGGCGATTGATTGGCTTAAAAGGAAACGAGTTGAGATATATACATGTTTCCAATCACTAATTAGTGATTAGAAGTTGTGTTTTAATCTTGCTTGATATTAACATCTAGTCTTCAGAGAGTTAACGTTTAGTACTGATATGTGTTGCATTATTTGACTTCAAGTTTGGTATGTTCTTTCGTGCAATTTGTTGATAATTTTTTGGTTTTGTGTTCTTTTGATTTAATTAACTTATGCACAATAGTGTGATTTGTACCATTGAAATGAAAAGCTATTTGTTTGTATGTATGGTATGTTTGTCTTTCAATTGTTTTCATTCTCAATAATAGCCAAGTTAGAAAGACATCCATCTCACTTTTTTCTGATACTCTCTCTGTCTCAATTTATATGACTTACTTTTCTTTTTAGTCGGTCTCAAAAAGAATGACACATTTATATATTAAGTAACAATTTAACTATAAAATGTCTATTTTACTCTTAATGAAATGATTTACAGCCACACAAATTTCTATCATCCATTTGGGACCACAAGTTTTAAAAGTCTTCCTTTCTTTCTTAAATTTCGTGTCGAGTCAAACTATCTCACATAAAATGAGACGGAGGGAGTAGTTGTTATCAAATAATTAATGAGCATTCGAACCAAATACTAGTATGAATAAATAGTTTTGGTGCTCCCCTTAGAGGCGCGATGCAATATTACCTAGTACATGTACAATTCACATGGGATTTTTTAACATATCAACAAGTCTTGCATAACCCTAAGCGGAGCTATGTGCCGGTTTACATCTGATATATGTATTAAATTATTCACTAAATATTTAGAAATAGTATATTAACTTGAGATTGTTGTAGGAACTTTTATATTTCAAAATATTAGATTCACCTATGCTCCTTTATTATTGTTTATCTCCTTCTATCAAATAGTTTAGATTCCAAAATGATAGTGTGCCATCTTAAGGTGTTTCTAAACCTTCAAGATTTAAAGTTTACACATTAAGAACTATAGTCCTTTCAATTGACTATAAATTTAATTATTTGTACATATTTTATGATTTCTTAAGATAAATATAGGGTTTAGATTAAAGTTAAGATGGAACTTCATAGTCACTCCAATTTCTAAACGGGTGGATTTTATCAACAACCCTAAATGATAAACCGTTTAACTTATTATTAGTATTAGGATTTGATCTCCAATTCACGCAACTCACCCCACATCTACATGCACTCTAACCTTTTATGCATCGTCATGTTGTCATTCCTATGAATTAACTCCAACTACTATGTTGTAATAATGCCTAAGGTGTAGCTCATATGGAATGTAAGTTTATTCATCATAATCAATAATATATTTTTTTGGTGTTCATTCTCTCTATTTTTATGTATTTATTCAGTCCAAACTATATCTCTATTGACGCATTTGGAAGCGTATTAATTATTGTTGAATTTATTTTAAAATTTAGCAACCATGAATGGAAAGACTTACTTTTCGAGAGACCTTATTTTGTTTAAGCAATAATAGCCTAATAGGTTATTAGAAGAAGTTTGATGCATTGGGACGAGCGTTGTCACAAAAAAAAAGGTTAAGTGGATTGTAAAGAAATTATCAAAAGAATTAATTAGAAAAACCTTTCAATAACTTTGCATCTCAAAGAGCTAGAAGAATTAGCTTCGTAAGAAAAAATAAATATATATATATATATATATATATATATTAAGTTTAAGGCATTCATTTGATTTTCACTTTAGACCACTAATATGTTTGAGCCGTCCTTTATAAAAAGAATAGGGCCTTTGATGGCCATCCTTGGACTCCGCTTAACCATTACATAATTTCATTTTGTGTTCCTATATATTACCCTACATAACTTTATTCCTTTCTCATTGCAGCACTTTCTTTAATTTCCATTGCTGCATTCAAAATAAATACAAATAAAGGAGGAAAACGTTCTTAGCAAGAAAAAAAAATGGCACCTAAAACCATTGTTCTTGCTCTGGTTTTCTTCGCCATGGTTTGTATGGCCTCCGCCATTGATGATTCTACAACAGCAGCTTTGAAAGACGCAGCTAATGCTCCTATTCCCGTTGAAAACAACAACATCATTGGTATTCTTTTTACGTACTTTTCAAATATATAAATAATTTCACTGTCAAAATTTTAACTACATGAGTCACATAAATTGGGACAGGTACGATTAATGGGAGTGATGACAATGAAGCTGTAGCTGCTGCACCAGTTGGTGGACCAATTTCTGGAGTTACTTTTCCTGACATAAGCCTACCACCAACACCCAATGGAGCCACCACTAGCACTCTTGATTTCACCACAATTGCCACAATTATTGTTGCTGTTTCATTCTTTTTTTAATCATGACTGGAGCTTCAATCCATGTTTAACATCTTATTTTTCTTGGTTACATATTTTCCTGTCTTTAATTTATGTTACATGTTATCTTGGACAATATGTAAAAGACATCATCTTTGTAAACCATGAAATTTTAATGAAAAATGAAAAACTTTGAATCGGATTTTCTCTTCTTCTTTAATTTATGGGAAAAGAGTTTGAAAAATACTTCAACTTTGGACGAAATTGTTGTTACAATATCAAACTTTATGGAGGACCTTTTACCCCTTACACTATTTAATAGTGTATTTTAAAGATATATATGTGTCCACGTGGACACATTACTATTTATAATGATGCAATATTTATGATGTCCACGTGGACACATATACACCTTTAAAATACACTATTAAATAGTGCAGGGGTTAAAATGTCATTTCCAAAGTTTGATAATGTTACAACAATTTCGATCAAAATTCGGATATATTTCAAATATTTTTCCCTTAATTTATTGTGACGGATTATTGTTTACTCTGTTTAATGTATAGGAGGTTAAGAGTTTAATTCTTTTTAGATTCGGTTTGATTACTAATTATCAGCTAAGACAACGTAAATATAAAGTATGTAGTTTTTTTAACATTAAAAGAATCAAGTTGGATGTTTTCTGAGTGCTTGCAGGGGATTGAAACTATCTAGAGGAAAAAGATACAATTTCCATTAGGGATGTGCAAAAACCGATAAATCAAATTGAAAAAAGTGCTATTGGTTTATGCTTATTGGACGAACAATTTTTAATGGTTTTATAGAAAAAAAAATTATTGGGTTATTGATTGTTTTGGTTTTTGAATATTTGTTAGGATTATTGGGTAAATTGATAACCTATTAAGACTAGTAATCTACTAGTTTACTCATCATAAATATTAAATATTAATCTCAATATATTACTGGTTATTGTTTTTGTCCTTTAGCCTTCAATTTACATTTCATAGTAACTTTGAGTTCACAAATTCACGTTATACAGAATGTTAAAACCTAAAGAAAGAATTCTATTCTACCTAATTTCTCTTTGTTTTACACTTGCATAATTCTTTTCATTAGTTATTATTATTTATATTTCATGAGCGTTAGTAAAGTTATATTATTGTCTAGTCGTGTCAAATTATTGGAGAAGTCATATATTTATTTTAGGCCAAAGTCATCTGTGGCCCCTTAAAGTTATTTGCATAATTCACTTAGACACCTCAATTAAGAGTTGTACCTATTGAACACTTCTATCGTTCAAAACATGTACCTATTGAATACTTTTTGGTGACATGGCATCATGAGTGTAATACACATCCAAAAAGGCGAGTGAAGCCAAATATTTTTTTACGAACGAATCAAAATTAGACATGTCAACATTAGAAAAATCATAATTTCTATATAAAAAAAAATTAAATCTACTCCTGCATTCTTTCTTTTTTTTCTCAATCCAACATACTTATTTGCCTTGCCACCATCCTCCACACACCCATCTACTCTTGCATTCCTTCTTTTTTATAGCATAATCCCGTCATCATCATTGTCATTGTTGTTTTCTTCATCAGAAAAGCATTAATTAAAGAAATAAAAATCAAATTGAGTCAAAAATAATTCCGGCGAAACTCCATTTTTTCCGACAAGACTAATATGAATCTGAAATTATTTTCTTTGAAATCGCTATAGAATTCAAATTCTAAAGAACCCACAACAGTGAAGAAGAAAAAATATCAACAAATCTTGATTGTTATTCGAAAAAAGAATGAAATTGAGAAAATGACAACTACAATACTAAATTAGAATAAAGGAGAGGACGTAGGTGTAGGGTTATCTGAGTATGCGTTTTAGACGCCGCTGTGTGTTTTCCGGCGAAGAAGAAAATGAGGAAGAATGGAAGTCGGGTGGGCGATTTGGCGAAGAAGAAAAGGCAGAGAAGAGTTTTTTTTTTTTTTTTTTGGCCGAAAACAAATTTTTATTTTATTTTATTTTTTAATATATATTTTAATTATTATTATGGGCCCAATGCCACATGTCCTTTTCTGATTAGTTACTATGCCACATCATCGCGAGTGTATGACACACAATTTCTATTTTTAGTTGATTGTCAAAAAATGTTTAATTGGTATTTTTTTTTACTAATAAAAGTTTTCAATAGGAACCAGCCTAAGATGAGGTGTCCAACTGAAATACACAGACAACTTTAAGTGGCTACAGATGACTTTAGCCTTTATTTTATAAGCTTTTTCTTATTGTTTACATAAAAAATCGAACCGTTAACGACCAAAACCAATAAAAAATCTCTTATTGATTTTGCATATTTAAAAATAAAAAATTAATAGACTGAACCGATAATATATAAAATCAAACGAAATCAATGGATGCTATGGAAGAGATGACTATATGAATGCTTTCATTGATCACTCTTTGCCTTTAGAGGATTGAAGGAAGCCAAATTTGCTAAATTGGATCTAATTAATAACATTAAATATATTTTTTTATGTGATATTCCCCTAAAAAAAAAAAAAAATTTAAAATTTATTTTGGACTTGAAGTCCATTATGGGAAAATTTTCAAAACAACAATATTTTAGCTTTTAGTGGAACTCCTTAGCAATAGTTTCACTATTTATTTAAAATGACAATATTTTAGTTTGTTAAGGAATGAGTTATGTATTTATTTTATTTTGATTAATTTGAAAGAATACAAATAATTAATGACATAATAGAGAAAATCATGGAACAAAAAATTTCAAAAAGGGAAAAAAAAAATTAAATATAAATTAATTACGTTTTGAAAGAGCATATGTTGCCATTTTTTCTTTCGAGAGTTTTTTTGCCTTGTTCTTAAGAATTCCAAATTATTTTTTTGCAAAAAATAGTTTTGTCTTCCGAATCATTCAATTGATAATTTTCAAAGCTTCTTCGAGTTGAATTCGGCATATTCTTGAAACGGAGGTTTTCAAAATTCACGACTATAATTTCGTCAATTCCATTGAATTCAAGAAATTTCGACATCAGGTATTTTTGTTTTTGTTGATTATTTTATTTGTTTGGATGAAATATTCGTATATCTTGACTATAATAGTGGGTTGATTTTTTTTCCTGATGAAATCGGTGAAATCTTTGTATGGTTTGATATTTTTAGCTGTTTTGGATGTTTTGTATCCAAACTATATTGTAGAACGATTGAAAGTGTTTGATTTTTTTTAGTTTTGTAGCAATTTTCTTTTTATTTGAATGCATACAATATTTTTGTATCCCATTATGTTAATGTAAACAGTAACAATATGAGATTTTTGTATCCCATTTTTTTGGATGTTTTGTATCCAAATTATGATGTAGAACGAATGAAATTGTTTGTTTTTTTTTAGTTTGGAAGCTGTTTTTTTTTTTAATGCATACAGTATATCCCATTAAGTTAATGTAAATAGTAACAATATAGGGATAGAGTCATAAAAATTCTATGATATACTGAACAGAGTACAACTATGGATTAAAATCATAAAGTAATTAAGAATTGTATATCAATATTTGTTGCCTTGTAGTAAGTTCTGGATACAATTAAATATTGGATTCAATTTGTTGTAGTTGAGCTAAAAGGTGAAATCTTTGTATGTAAATATAGATCAGTATGTATTGAGTGTGTGTTCTATATTTTTTCTTTTTGAAGCTAACTACTTGGAAGTCCATCCAAGAAGTGACAAGGCGTACAACGAGCTATATGGGAAGAAGAACAAGAATTCTTGCATTACTTGTGGGTTTAAGGGGTACAATAGGTGTTCGCGTAGGAATGGACCGCGTATTGTTTAGTTAATGATGCTTGAATTTTATATCTTATTAGAGTGGAATTGTTTCCCAATTTCTAATGCCCTCTGTTTTATATATTTACTTGTTTGAAATTCTTTGAATATGTGTTCAGCCGAAATGTATTCATATTCATGTTATGAATTTATTTTATTTCTGTGTATTTAATGTGTAATTACTTTAAAGTGTAATTGAAAAATTATATGAGTCACAAATTTAAATTATATAAAAAATGGAATACAATCTATATACCTAAAGATATGTATAACTTAAAATTCAAAATATTGTTGGTATAGAATTATAATGAATACAACTCTTTTGGCATTCTAGTTTAAGAAAAAAAATATAAATACAAATTGGTAGTAAAATAAAATGATATTGAAAATACATTTTTGGTGAAAACATAAAACATAGAATAAGTTGTATTCAAACTAAATTGTATTTATATTTCAATATCCAATCTTGTTATATTACTAGATGAGGGAAGTCGTGCTCTGCACGGCCCAACGTGTTCAATTAAAGATTTTTTTTTTAAAAATAATTATTATTTTGTAGAAGCAACATTCATATTCTAGCGTAGAGTTTTGTTGATTTCTTTACTTGTATATTACCTCTAAAGTAATCAAATTAATTTTTTATGAACGCTATGCTTCTTAGATAAGAAATTCTAAGAAATGTACAACTCCCATAAAAAAAGATGAACCAATATGTACACCATTATTCTTATAACAAAATAATTCAATTCGATGAATATAAAAATAGGCAAGAAACGCCCAAGAAGCAAAAACACTTGCCCATATACTATCAATACATGTATTTGATTGGACACATGCATTTGGGCCAATTTCACTTCTTGAATAATACAATGGCAAAAGATCTGTCTACAACGCACATGAAAATTCATTCAGCTCCTCCAGACTCTTCAGAAGATGAGGAGGCTAACAACATATTCAGTGAAATCCGATCAGTGAGGTATGAGAAGGGTAGAATGTAAGCTAACCTTACCACTAACTCGTGGAACAAAAAATTGTGTCATATTTGTGGAAGTATAAGTCTTCATATCAAAGGGCATCTCATGTGGCCTGCACGGTAATATCTATTGGTGACTTCAAAATCATGTAAAACAAAATACACTGGCAATATCTCGATCCTATTCTAATGACCCTTATGAGATAATCTGTCACTATTAAGTTGAATGCAATTAGTTGCTATACTTGCTAATGATATCATTGAGATGAGGCCATGTTGGTTGTGGATCAAATTCAAATAGCAAGTATGGAGCACATGAATCCATACATTAACCCTCATTATCAACTCAACTAACAAAATACAACTCAACTAATTAAAATAATAAAATCAAATTGGGAGAAGTAAAATAATTAGCTTCAAGTTGTAGAGCATCAAAGAAAAACTATTTAGTTATTTTGGACGTATTATCAAAAATCTTTGCTGCATCAGTTGCTCATTTGATAGATCTTTTCAAATATCATTTGAAAAATCTAGATTGAAGTATCTAAAATGTATCAAAAGTTTCAATAATTGCTGCCCCTTGAACATAATAATGACAAATTTCAACTAAGTTGAAAAGTATGAACAAAGTTGACTGTTCTTTATCTTTGTGAAAGTTGACTGTTCTTTATCTTTGTGATTTGATTAGTTTTATCAACTGAACATTTGCAAGGTTTCATGTTTTCATTTCTCATTAAAACATTTTTTTCAATGGTAAATTGATATAATTTCTATGACCTTTCTACTTTAAGTACAATTTCGCACCCATCTTTCATGTTATTTGTTTCATGGGTTTCTGCATTCTTAAAAGTACATCCATGTTAATTTCTCTCTTTTTCTTCACCATTGAGATAATATTTTAAAGACGAAATCAATTTATATAAAAAAACCAAATAACATAAGACAAATTCATTCATTAATATCCTCTCTATAGTCTTTATTTGTTGGCTATTTGATCATCCAACATAACTTCCTCTTCCTATACTTTTTTACGAAGAAACATTGAAAAATATTCTACACCATGTAATCCACACAAACAAAACAAGTAAACAATCCTTCAGACAAACTATATCCAAAAATTCTTTCACAGTTAACTCACTTCTCCTCTGTGTAATTCCTAAATATATGGAGTATTGGAGTGTTAAAAGTAATCTACACAACAAATTAGAGCAACGTTAAACTCTTCTATTTTAACCATACCTGTGAGACCCAAAATTGGAGAAATTAAAGTCACGACGAAGAAGAACAATAAAGAAAGCAACAAAGAACCGACCTATGAAGAAGGTTAAAGAACCTGTTAGCGTCAAGGCTTCGCCACATTACTATAGTCCTTTGTTGTGAACTCTTTCCTTCATTGAAGAAGGCCAACACTATCAAATACAACATCTAACACGCATTTTTCACCGTTTGGCTGGAACTAAACTCAAGTGGACCTGTCACACACTCCTACACTTTTCGCTGAAAAACCTCTGATATCTCTTATCAACTGTTTCCTATTCTCTCGCATCAAATACACCAAAATTTCTACCAAATGATCAATATAGTAATAGAGATTTACATCTATACAACACATGTATCTACACCAATAGATATTATTAGGCAAGAACTTCAAAAATTCAACCAACACTAACCAGAGCAAGCCTGGATCTTGGAGAATGCAAGAGGTCCAGATGATATGACTGCGGAAGTACAGAAACAGAACATATAGTTTTTGCTGGACCTGACCATCAAAACAATATTCTTAGTCATTGCTAGTGAATCAAAGAGAAAATGGTTCAACTTTTTCTGAATAAACTATCTTTATCTATGCTTTTAATTATTATTTTTCTTCCAGTTGTTGATAAACTGAGGAGGAATGTCAACTAATATATTTATTATTCATATAGCTATCGGTTAGGAAATGATTCCAAGGAAGTTTGATTAGCATGTTAATTTCTTTTATCTATATCAGTATCTTTCATGCTATTCATACAAAAGTTCATCACTATCAATTAACCATTCTATCTATTCTTGGCAACAACCTGATACAATGGTATCTTTGGTTAAGGTCAAAAACTGTTGCTAGCTATACAAGCATTTCTCCTCGAACTTGTAATGAACTTGCGATATGGATTTCTAGTTTCATAAAAGAAACTGTTTTTTAAATGAAATGAAACTTTATCTACATTTAGGAAATTGTAGTCCCTTACAGTTGAGAAAGTGTATTGACAATCCTAGCATTCACATTTCATTATATCCGAAGTAGACTCCTTTTTTATATGTGCGAAGACTGCTTAGTCCTACATATTTCACACACAATATGTTAGTCTCTCTGTGGATAGTCAAACAACTTCCCTTGCTGCTGCAAGAGATATCTCATCAAGTGATCCTTTCAATAGTAGCTGGATTGACCAAAGTGCTTGTATGCTAATGAACAAAAAAAAAAGAGTTTTTTTGTTCAATCGAAGGGTAATGTGTGCACAATGTTACCCTTACTTATAGATGGTCAACTGCACATCGTCTGTTGATAGCCAGACTCGAGAGTTAAGCTGCCGAAATCAAATAATATCATTTATGTATATCAATCACAATTGTTACATAGTTCCAAATTCAACAGTTAATGGGTCTCATTTGGTTTGTCTTTGGTCATCGATTTGTTTTTTCAAAGTATTGGTCTAACTGTAAATAGATTATCCTTTTCAACTTCATTTTACTTGCAATATCATTAATTTCTCAATCTCCTTTTCTATCCATAAAGACAATCTGCTATTGAAGAAAGAGATTTTTGTAGATTCCCAACTCGCACAAACAGTAAACAAAAGCTTAGTAAAAGCAACTGACAATTACCAAATGGAAGCTCAAGCAGTGTAGTTGGAAAGGAAATAGGAGTATGTGGTTGTTAACTAAAATATCAGTCATAGATAATTACCATTGTCATACTTACAGCTAACAGCTTTGCCCTGGTTTACTATTGTGATATTTATAGCTAACAACTTTGCCCTAGATTGTTCTTGGCTTCACTCTGATATATACATGAATTATCGATTGTCAATATAGGAAAACTAATCAACTTCGAGTTAGTTCACTTATACTGTTATTAGGTTCTTAAAAGAACAGTAAGTGCATCTAATTTAAACACTTTCAACATAGCTAAATAAGTGTACCTTAGAAAGTTAATCATTAGAAACTAAACTGAGAAGCTTCATGTCGGTAGGCATTTCGACACTTTGTTGGAATCTCTAAAGGCAAAATTGGTAGCTGAAAATTGTTTGGTGTCGTCTTTTGAAGTTGAAATTTGAAATTTACCTACGGAATCGAAAAACTTTTTGGTAGAAAGCTTTGAAATTCACCATTGTTGAAGCTTGGGTCTGACTTGGTGATAATAACAATTTATTACACAGATTAAGCTGGTGATAACCATCAAATCTCCATGTTAATGTTTATAGCTGAATCGATGACAAAAGAAATGTCAACGAAACTGAAATTTTGGTTCAGAATTAGAAAAAAATCATAATAAGCCAACCCAGGTTTGAATTTTTTTGCTGAAATTTTGATGTCCTCTTTAATAAGTTCCTTCAAATTTTTGAAAGTTAATTGAACCGTGGGAAAAAACTTGAAGGAACACTGACACAAGAGATGAATATGAACGAATGATCTAGAAGCCGACATAGTGTTTATCATTTACCCTTAAATAATAATATAATTATGATTATGCATGAGTTTAAGAAATTGGAAATAGGCTTGCCAAATTGAAGCCTATTCTGGAAACTATCTAAAAGAGGTGATATGAGAGCTTCTAGAATTATGCTGAATGTGTGGGAATAAAAGTCTAAAACAAGAAATTGATTATATATAATTTGCCACTATTTCATACATTAATTACCATTTTGCCATTGGTCGTCCATCTCTTCACGTTTCTATATAGTATAATAATAATTATTATTATAATTTCACTTTAAAATTGTAGTTACTATTTCTTTGGATCAGTTTATATTCCAAAAATCAAAATGTATTTGAATATCAGTTTGTATTCCAAAAATCAGGATGTATTTCAATATCATTTTGTATTCCAAACATCAAATGAATACCAAATAAGTTTGTATTTCCCTTCTTATGATGTATTCATCACAATTTTATATATTATGGTTTCATCAAACTTATATTGCTTTAACAAAATAAAATACAAAAATATGTCTTCCTAATACAATTATGATTAAAACTGCAGAGATTATACACATAAATACAAAAAATGTCTTACAAAAAATAAAATACAAAAAATGTCATACTAATATAGTTATGATTAAAATACAAAAAATGTCTTACTAATACAGTCATGAGGGAAATTCCCACAAAATTTGAGGGAAATTCCCCAAAACTTGGGTAATACACAAATCAAACAAGGAAAATTCCCCAAAATTTTGAATATTATTTGGTATACCTTTAGTAATTTTGATTGATTTAGTCATTGTAGACAATTAGATGCTTTCCCCAAAATCTAAAACCCTAAAAGCAAATTTCAATATTATCAAATATAAATGTATTAAAAATCAAACAAAATAAACATATAAATGAATTTTTAGATTCTACTAAATCTGAGAAATTAAAACAAATCACAAAAAAAATTATTTAAAAGACTAAAAATCTGAAATACATAAATATTTGATGAATATCTAAACCAAATCACATAAAAATAAAAAATATTGACTGAAAATCCGTAATATATACAATTCGAAATATATATACACCATAATCGGTGATTTTAAAAAATAAATCAAAATAAATCTCAGTAAATAATGGAATTACCTTTGCCAATCGAGAAATTTCTTGAATTAATATAGAGATTTCGTTTAACAATCGAGAATTTTTTTGAATTAAAATAGAGATTTTGTTGAACAATTTGTGAGAACCTTGAAGAAAGAGAAGCTGAAAAGCGTGAAAGGTGGGGAAATAATGGTAATGGGTAGTGGTGTAATTATATATTTCTTTTTAAACGGTTATTGGTCTAGAATTTGGTCCAATATAGGACCATTTTGATAAATAAAAGGTAATTTAAATAATAAAATCTAAATACAAATTATTTTCTAAAATATTGTCATTCTGACATTTTAAATAAATATTTTAAAGTGTTATTGTTTTGACTAATTATGTTAGGTATTATGACTTGATTGCTAATTTTTCCTTTTATTAATGCCTTAATGGGCTTAAAGTTAAAAAAAAAACAAAGAAAAATGGGCAAATTACAGAAATCACATACTTTAAAGGCAAAATTACAATTTATCCCTTAAAAGTTTATAATTACAGAAATCCCTCATTTCCGCGCATCAAATTAGTGTATCAATGCTTATATTATTGTATATCGCGCATCAGATTAATGTATTAACGCTTATATTATTGTATCTCGCGCATCAGATTAATGTATCAACGCTTATATTATTGTATCTCGCGCATGTATCAACACTTATATAGCTTTGATACATTAATCTGATGCGCGAGATACAATAATATAAGCGTTGATATATTAATTTGATGCGCGAGATACAATAATATAAGCACTGATACATTAATCTGATGCGCGAAAATGAGGAATTTTGGAATTTTGTAAAACTTATAGGGGATAATGGTAATAAGTAAACTAAAAGGTGGAATTTCTATAATTTCTCCAAGAAAAATAGTACATTGTTGGCCCAAAACCCGGACCAGCTCCATTAGAGTTTTCTAATTTGTTCCTTCTTCTCTTTAGACTTTTTCAGTTCTCCATTTCTGCTTCTCCTAATTGCATCAACTAATTAATAACATTAAATAAGAGGAGAATGAAGATAATCCAAAACAGAAAAAATGAAGTTAAAATAAGGTCATCAAAAAACTTTTTCCACCAATTCTCACTGGGCTATAATTACACTACACAACTAAATATTTTTTAGAGAGGAGTATTGGAATCACCTTTGAAATGTAACTATATCCTCCAAGTTCCAACTCATGCGTCATTTTGAGTCGAAAGGAGGATATAGTTACATTTCAATTAAGATAAGTGTTAAAGAAAATGTCAATTGAAGTGTAAGTGAGTTTTTTTTACAAGTTTAGGGGGAATGTATGTATTTTTCCCTAATATACAACAATCAAAATTGACATAATATATAAATATATGTATAATTTACATAAATCTCATAGTGTAAACAGTAAATTACATCTTATTTCTACTCTTTTTCTAATTACAATAATCCCTTAAATTTTTTACCTTCCGGATACATAAGTCACCATCCGGATACATTAATTCACCACATGGATACATTAATTCTAATACAAGAAAGAATCCTTTTGTTGCGCTATAATGGGAATAAAATCTGAAAATCTAATTAAAGCCCATAAATTACGCTTACATTTCTTCTTACTCTCAATCATACAGAGGCAAATCCTAAACAGAACAAAGAAATTCAAAATTTCAAATTGCCCCCCCCCCCCCCCCCCGTTCAGCGAAGGTTTATTTAATTCAAAAACTTTTGTCGAGAGGATGAGCCGTCGATCTAGCCATTCTCGCTGAAAAGGAACGCATTGTCATTATCCGCTTCGGCCATGACTGGGACGAAACTTGTATGCAGATGGATGAGGTGTTGGCTTCAGTTGTAGATGCATTAAAGAGTTTTACTGTGATATACCTGATGGACATCACAGAGGTCCCCGATTAGTTGTACGATCCATCAATTATCATGTTCTTTTTCAGGAACATGCACAACATGATTGATCTTGGCACATGAAACAATAACAAGATCAACTGGGCACTCAAAGATAAACAAAAGTTCATTGATATTGTTGAGACAGTGCACCAAAAGATTACTCTACTAAGTATCGTTACTGAGTGTCTGTTGATATTGTATTTTGTTTGTGGAATATGCTTCTCCCAGTTCATCGAAGATCCTTTCAATTTTGATTCAAAATTGTTGAAAATTTTGAGATGCAAAATTCTTCTCCTAGTTCATTGAAGATCTTTTCAATTTTGATTCAAAATTATCGAAAATTTTGAGAAGATACATCATAAATATCTTTGCTACTTAGCATTTTACTATTTATGTATGTTGTTTAAATTGATAAGTATTGTATTTATACTAGATACATTAAATAAGTAATTGTTGCCCATAAGATGTTAGATTTGAGATCGATATATTATCGTGTGGTAGTTGCTATATAATTGATACATTTAGTATAAATTCAAATTTACGTATCATATCTAAAAAATTAGTGCATGATACATTCTATTTATGATTGTCGTTTAAATTGATAAGTATTGTATTTATTCTATATACATTAAATAAGTAATTGTTGCTCATACGATGTTAGATTTGAGATCGATACATTATCATGTGGTAGTTGCTATGTAATTGATACATTTAGTATAAATTCAAATTAACGCATCATATCTAAAAAATTAGTGCATGATACATTACTATTTATGTATCTCGTTTATATTCATAAGTATTGTATTGTTACGGGATACATTAAACATGTAATTGTTGCTCATAAGTTGTTTAGTTTGAGATCGATACATGTAGTATAAATAAGTATTTATGAATCATGCCCGTATAATTTGACGTAGCTATATATGTATCATATACAAAAAATTTTTATGAATATGATAAACAATGATTTAGTTATAAAATAGCATTGCACATACATAACAAACATCTGATACATAGTCAATAAATGATTACCTTTGTTCATGTTTTCCTGTAAAAGAAAAAGAACTGGAAAAAAAGATAAATGAAGAACTACTCTTGATTAACTTTAAATCTTTAATTGGGCAGAGAAAATATTTAAAATTAAAAATAGGAGTAATGGAGGTAACTGGTGATATAGTGGAGTGATTATAGGCATGAAAAAAGGGAGAAAATTGTGGAGTTGTAAGATTGAAAGTTATGTATCTGAAAAAGGAGAGAATTTGAGAAAAAAAAAGGGATTTTTGTAATTTTTTAAAATAGTAGGGAATAATAGAAAATAAGGTAAAAAATGGTGTGTAGTTAGAAATTTTTTCTAAATATATATTACCATTAACTTAGCTTCATTTAACAACTATGATCTTTAATTTTGGGTATCGACAAATAGACAGTTAAACTTGTATAAAATTGAACAAAAAGATGCATTCATCCTACATGTTGTCATATATGACAATTTTGTGTTCAGATTTATACTAATTTTGTATCTTCTTATGAACACCTAAAATTGAAGGATATAAATATCAATTGAAACCAAAATATATAAAAGGTGTGTTTGTATATTATGCAATCAAAATTGTAATTATAAGTTAGGTACTAGAGTCTAGATGTTTTTAAGAGAGAGTTGGAGCTCACTCGACCCGATTCGATTCGATGTGACCCGATCCGACCCATTTAGAAACAGTACATGAATAAACCAGAAGCGGGAGTAAGGGTTTATCACAGAAAGCATGCTAGGGTTCTGAAAGTGTTCTAGATTCATAAAGCAACTCTCTCTGTCACTGTCGCCGGAGATTATTATTTCCCGATCTGATCAAAAGCAGGTCACCGGGAACAATGGCGTTAGCTTTCGATGAATTCGGAAGGCCGTTTATAATACTAAGGGAGCAAGAACAAAAAACTAGATTAAGAGGCCTCGATGCTCAGAAGGCCAACATTTCTGCCGGAAAAGCTGTTGCACGTATTTTACGTACCTCACTTGGTCCTAAAGGCATGGATAAGATGCTTCAGAGCCCTGACGGAGATGTCACCATCAGTATGTTCTTCTTCATCCTTTTTTTGCTTGTCTTACTCTTCATTGAAGTTTGATCTACCTTTTTATGCTGCTTGGTACAACTTTTGGTGATCTACGTTTTTAATAAAAGTCGTTTGTGGTTTTGATTTGGTTTCTCCAGAAAGCATATTGTGTGTTTGGTTCGAAGGAGATTCTCATGAAAAGTGTTGTCCAGAAATGTTTGGTTGGTGAGCTTAGAATGTTTTCTGAAAAAATAATATTTTCAAGATTGATAATAATGCCAGTGAAATTTGGCAGTGTTCTGATAAAATCTCTTGAGTAGTAATGGTTGATAACAATGTCCAAGTATTGGTTGGAGCAAGTGAAACTCAGTTAGTGTTGGGATAGTTTCAAAGGCAAAATGAATTCTGCACGTAAGTAAGGAAATAATGGAACCATTTTGCTGGAAAATGTATAGTTTTCTTGGGAAAATATTTTTTGGTTACCAAACACCAGAATATGACTTCTTTATGGGAAATATTTTGGCACATTGTATATGTAAAAAACTGGATTCTACATCGCTAGTGGTAATCCTAGTGTTCTAAATGACGATTTGAGAAACTGTAAGTCTAGGAGCTTTGGTTCTGTATTGTGTATTTCATTTAGTTGTAGATGCACTAGTGATTGTAAAGAAATTTTTTCCGAGGTTGCAGTTGGTGAGGTTAAAAGTTTCTTTTTTTTTTTTGTTCAGTAACTAGGCTTAGTAGAATGTCGAGTGTACAACTCTACATGGCTCTAGAGTCAAGTCAGTTAGGCCCCTAAAGTTGGATTCACCACAGGTTGCTTAAGTGCATCCATTTCGCTTACTATGTTTGATGTGATGTATGGTCATATTAGTGCCTGCAGTCGTACTTGGTTTTGGAGGAATTCTAAGGGGCTAGTGCATATGCAGTGTAGATGTTCAAGCTTTCGATTGCCGTTTATCCATTTTGTTAATGGAAATTGGATTGTGACTCATAGAATTTGTTTTTTTGTTTGTATCAATTATTTGTAATTCTGACCTTACTGATAATTTTGAACAATTACGGAAGGAAATCATAACTCTAATATATGATTGAAAGGTAATAAGACTGCTTAGGAGACTATTTTTGGAGCACTTTATATTTAGAATATCTCTTTTGTTCGAGGAGTGGAGAGGCGTGTCTAGCTTTGCTGTCTCGTTGATGCCTGATATATAAATTCCTTTGCTACAAATTGTAGCTCCGTTAACCCAGCTTCTTAAGATCTTTTAATCAGTGTTCTGGTCCTTCTGGAAAGAAATTTTTGAGGTCAGCCTTGGGGCAGTATACAATTATTTTCCTACGAGGCTTGCCTAAAGGCAAGCCAGTTGAAGAAAGCTTTTCGTTGCGTTCAGCTTTCCCTTCTTTCTGCCAGACATGCCTCTATTCGATAGTCTTCTTATGTTTAGGAACAGTAGTTACTTGAACACATAGTTGTAACTACTATGAGCTCTTTCCTTTCTGATCTAACCTATGCAGACAATCTCATATCTTGTTTTGATGTTTCTAATATTGGAGATTTCAATTGTCAGCAAATGATGGTGCCACCATTTTGGAGCAGATGGATGTTGACAATCAGATTGGAAAGTTGATGGTTGAGTTGTCACGAAGTCAAGATTATGAAATTGGCGATGGAACCACTGGAGTTGTTGTCATGGCTGGGGCACTGCTAGAACAAGCTGAGAAGTTGTTAGAACGTGGTATTCATCCTATTCGGATTGCAGAAGGGTATGAAATGGCTTCAAGGATTGCAGTTGAGCATTTGGAGCGTGTAGCACATAAGTTTGAATTCGGTCTGAATGACATTGAGCCTTTGGTTCAAACTTGCATGACTACTTTGTCATCTAAGATGTAAGTGACAAGTCAATTTCAGATACTGGTTGGAAATTTCTATAGCGAATTGGACTTTATGGCTTAACGAACATGCATTTTATTTATATATAACATGCATCATGCGTAGTATTTTGCTGCTTTTGATACTGTAACAATGCTGAAGACCCTGCAACAAAACTTGGTACTTTCTTTTGACATGAATAATTTATTGCAGTGTGAATAGATGCAAACGCAGCATGGCTGAAATTGCTGTTAAAGCTGTTTTAGCAGTTGCTGATTTAGAGAGGAAGGATGTAAACCTGGACTTGATCAAAGTTGAAGGGAAAGTTGGTGGGAAGTTAGAGGACACAGAGCTAATTTATGGTATCATAGTTGACAAAGATATGAGTCATCCACAGATGCCAAAGCAAATTGAGGATGCGAAAATTGCAATTTTGACATGTCCTTTTGAGCCTCCTAAGCCAAAGACTAAGCATAAGGTTGACATTGATACTGTGGAGAAGTTTCAAACTTTACGCCTACAGGAGCAGAAGTACTTTGATGACATGGTCCAGAAGTGCAAGGTAAAATTACTGAATCTGTAAATGAGATAAGAGTTGAAAACATTTGTTGAAGTAATCCCTTGTTCTATAAGGGAATGAAAATGGGAGGGTTGGAGCAACAAAAGACAGACATGTTTATTGGCTCTTATAGATATATTGGAGTAATGAGAAGTCTATGATCAGCTAAAACTAATAGTTCTTTCCTTGAACTTCAGGTGATAGTGTTGCAAAACTAGTTCCCTTCACTCTCTCACATCCATTTATTCTCTTAGCAAAGGAATTTGTTGTTCCCAGCCTATCATTGTAAATGCAAAACTCACTTACGAATGAAATCCAGAGATATTTGTTCTCCTCTTTCTTGCCCCTTGTCTTGTAAGGTTATGCAATGTGGTCTGCCTATTGACACAAACAAGTAAAGGCAGTAGGTATGCCAACACTTGTGTTCACAATTACCACTGAGTCATATATAAGGGAACTTCATTTACAGCTTGTTTGGATGATTGTTACCTATTGTATTGTATCATATTGTTACTTTAAGTACAAGGTTTGTTTTAATTGGTACTTAAATTTATTGCATCGTGTAAATATTGTTTCAATACAACCTATGCACAGTTCTCTCTATTTATACTTACAAGTTATGTTCACAATTACCACTGAGTCATATATGTAATGGAACTTCATTTACAGCTTGTTTGGATGATTGTTACCTATTGTATAGTATCATATTATTACTTAAATTTTGTTGTATCATGTAAATATGGTTTCAAGACTCCTGTTCTGTCTATTATACATACAAGTTACCATTTTCAATTTTTTTTACTGTATCATATTGTTGAATCCATTGTAATGTAACGATGAAAAGTGCCATTTTATGTAACGACCAATTTCATGTGATTGTGTTACCTTATTTGTTTTCTCATCTTGCTCTTATTATCTAATAATCTTATTTTTTCCTCTACCATACATTTTTTTTAACTCTGCATGTACCATACTTTTTCTTTGTAATGTTGTACGTTCATTTTTTAAATTGCTGGTGCATGATAATATGTTATGACGGAAAATAATACAATCTATCCAAACGTTGTATTCATCAAAACCATATAGTGTGATACAATATAAAACAATATGTAAACAACCATCCAAACAATTTGTTAGTGAGATGAGATCTTTGGTGTGTGTTCTTAGGACCTAATATTGCAATATGTGTGCTTTTACATGCAGTTTATTTTTATCTGGACCTATTTTCCTTGTATTCTGGTGATTTCGCTTCTTGGAGTTTCATTTGTCTAAAAAGGGTGACATATCTAACAGGATGTTGGTGCTACCTTAGTTATCTGCCAGTGGGGTTTTGATGATGAAGCTAATCACTTATTAATGCATAGAAATTTGCCCGCTGTTAGATGGGTAGGTGGTGTGGAATTGGAGCTGATAGCAATTGCCACAGGTTTGTGTCTACTTATTGAATATGATGCCTTGCATATTTCACTGTTTCTGCTGGATCTGCTAATTTAATTTAATTTCTTCTTGGTGTTTGTGCATTTGGTTAGGTGGGAGAATAGTACCAAGGTTTCAAGAGTTGACACCTGAAAAACTTGGCAAGGTACTCTTTCCCTCTGTTTGTGGATGTACATTATGTATCTATGCAATGTTGTGGATATTTATGTGAAAGTTGTTAGAAGATGATTGATTAGTTTTATTAAAGCTATAACGGGCTTATCTTAAAATTTATGGATGTATAATGCACTTTTTACCTATATATTGTTAATGCCAAACATTGCATGAATATATTGTGGAAGTGTTTCTAATTCATTCATATGTTGGATTACTGGACATCATATCTTGCCACGTACTCTATGAGAGCTTCACCATTTAACTAACCTTCTATTGTGAAATGCACTTGTGGATTTGTAGTTCTCTGTAGTCTCTATTTGCTAAACATGATTTTTTGTAAGTTCAGGCTGGTATTGTTCGGGAGAAAGCTTTCGGTACAACAAAGGATAGAATGATTTACATTGAGCATTGTGCAAATTCAAGAGCAGTAACTATATTTATCCGTGGTGGTAAGTCTATTGCCTACGGAGATGCCTTAATTCTGCTGTTGATGGAAATTGCATGTTTTTTCTGTCTACTTTTTAATTGTTGATCAATATTGCTTGTTGAAAATCCTTAGTTTATTACGCTACTTATGAAAATAGCATGCTCGTGGTTTATTTTCTAATTGTTGATGAAAATTCACAAGAAATTGATTAAATTTTAGAGTTTCTTTACTCTGTCCTTGCCCTGTCTGTACATGTTTTATTTGATTGTGACAGTATTATTTATGATTGAACTCTACAAATATGTGCTCCCTGAATCCAAATCGTGGTACATTATGTCATGACCTTCCCAAAAATGCTTCCTTAACGGCAATTTACTTTAGCGTAACCACCCAGACAGTTATTGTGTGGACTTTTATTTAAATCTTACACTGCTAATCCTAGTGAAAGATTAGTTCTTGTTTGAATTTTTTTTCCCGATAAGTAGAGGAGAGTGACAACTTCAATTTGTGCCAAGTAGAAAAAGTTCAGCCAGTCAGTTTAATTAGGTGTCTGCATGGTTCAGATGGTCCTAATTTTACTTGGTGGTAACCAAACCAAACAAACTATGTCTAAACCCAATGGTTTGATATGATTCAGTTTATCATTTATGAAAAAAATATTTTTCCTCTTAACATTACAGTGTGAGAGTGAAAACCATTCCTCATAATAAGATGTTCTTTTGTAATTACTTGTCAACCATAATGAAGTTTAAAATGTATGTAACAAACAAATTTTTGAACCATAAAAACATTTTATTAAAAGCGTACAGTGCATTATAAATGCCCAAAGAAAGGCATTTCTCAAAAAGTTGCTATTTTCCATAAGCAATAGAAGCGTAGATATCCCCTCTTATAGTTTTATTAGATGGAGATAATTATTGGGGTATTATCCTTCCATAAGTAGTTGTTTGAAGTTCACCTTAAAAGAAAGAAAATTTTAGAAGATATCATCAAGCAAAATGTTTCCAAAATTGTTTTTTCACTTGCGTATATTTTCTGTCATACCAAACTTAGTGCATTTTCATAAGATATAGACAAATAATGAATTCAATTATGATTTTCTACGGGTTTTAATTGACTCAATCAAATCAAAACTTTTCTGTTAATTTCTCTAGAGTGTTTGGTTGATTGGTTTAGTACCCCACCTCCCCCCTTTAACTGTAACTAACTTGGTAGATGGGAACTAAACATAGGAGTAAAACATAGTTTTCTCTCATCTAGGTTGGTGCCATTCGTTTTGCGTGGAGCACATTGTGCAACATGTTTTCTTACCTTGCAAATTTGAGGTTTTGTGCCAATGATTATCGAGCACTACATGAAATGACATTGCGTATGACAAGAACTGTTATATATTAGGATGGCTGAGCTGATATTTGATCACTGTACAGGCAACAAGATGATGATAGAGGAGACAAAACGTAGTATCCATGATGCTTTATGTGTTGCTAGAAATCTTATTCGCAACAATTCAATTGTATATGGTGGTGGTTCAGCAGAGATTTCTTGCTCAATTGCTGTTGAAGCGGCTGCTGATAAACATCCAGGAGTTGAACAGGTATAATTTTTAGTTGTTTTTTTAAATATTTTTTTGTATTCGTCTTTTGTATTTAAGTGTCTTTAGCTGAAGCCTCGATCCCTCTTTCTGCAGTATGCAATCAGGGCATTTGCAGATGCTTTGGATTCTGTCCCAATGGCACTTGCTGAGAACAGTGGTCTCCAGCCTATTGAAACTCTATCTGCTGTTAAGTCTCAGCAAATTAAGGTAATACTGACTTATTAGTATGATACTTGTTAAAACAAGCGTCGTTGTATGACATTTCCAGCTGTTAAGAGTGTTAGAAAAAGGAAAAGATACAGAAGTCATTCTTTCCCATTTCTAACAATTGTGTTTATCACCTTAACGTCAAATCTTTTATGCAGGAGAATAATCCCTGCTGTGGAATAGATTGTAATGATGTTGGCACAAATGACATGCGTGAGCAAAATGTTTTCGAGACCCTAATTGGGAAGCAACAACAGATTTTGCTTGCAACTCAGGTTGTCAAGATGATCCTAAAGATTGATGATGTGATTACTCCTTCCGCGTATTGATGTTAAGTATGGAAATGCAAAATTTTCTTCATCTTAGAGAAGATGAACGTTTTCCTTCTGGCTATGCAAACCAGAAGTTTTGTTGGGTGAAACTTTCACGATTTTATGCTTTGGCTTCTATGTTGTCTATTTGAGTAGAATTTTTGTGGTTGATGATCAGTTTCTGTCACGGTATTCTCCATCGAAAAGATTATTTGCACGTTCATGGTATACTTTATTTGCAATGATGTAGCAACTATATTAAAAGGATTATGTGCCTGATGGATTTTATTATTAAGGTACCACCATGGAGGAGCATTTAGACCAGACTCTTTGAGAATTACTTATATAATGTGTGATGAAGCTAACAACAATTTAGTGACAGGTCATGTGCTTTCTGCTGTTGATGGTTAACTTGTTCAATTAAGTTTAAGAACAAGTGAAATCATGTTAATTTCTTTAACATCCTACGTTCAAAGTTGAGATTTATGTTCTGTGGTTTACATTTTCAATGTCTTGTGGTACTTGTTAAATAGGAAACTTTCAATCAGTACTATACTTATTGAGACTGTTACACAACTTATAAAAAGAATCGACCCAGTTTGTTGCATTAGCTAAGTTTAGATGTCAAAGTTGTTCCTCTTATTTTGTCATTCAACTTGATGCTAGCTTATAAGACTTTGGTTTAGTGGTAAGATTGGTATGTGTTGAGATTATTTAGCTCACAGGTTTGAACTCTAGTTATTATTCATCGATTTTTGAATGGCGTGTTTTCGTCTATTAAAAAAGAGAAAAGTAATGAGGTTGATGCTTACATAGAAGAAGAGTAGAATGAAATGGCACAAGTTTCATGGATATGCTATTTATGGGGAGGGTGGTGGCAAGAATGGTGATAAATTTATGTTTCATCTGAGGAATAAGGAGGCTTTTAATATGTGCATGTTAGTTGCTACTGGTAGTTGAGCGGTTAGGTCTTAGTATCATTGCTATCTGCAAAAATTACATCTCTTCATTTATGACTTTTGTCTAAAAGATGCATTCTTTTTGCTGACTACAAATTTCAGTCTACCAAATCATGGTCCTATTCATAGTGTACAAAAAAGTCCCTCTTTTTTTTAATTTCACTAAAGTTGCATTTATGTTGATCAACCAACCCAACCCAACCCATGTGAAGGAAACCCCCCAAGCGGGACATCTTCAACAGAAATAATAAATGGCAGTATTAGGTGATGGAAATTCCGGGATAAGTTGGATTCCAAATGCTCGTAGCATTAGCTCGAAAAAGTGATTTCGTTTTAGACACTCTTAATGGGAAGTAATCTCTTCTTCTCAATGAAAACTAAATAGTTAGGGTGGTGTATGCTCACTTTATTTTATAGACGTGCTCAAAATTGAAGTTAAAAGAAGTTATTTTGAAATGTCGTTTTGTTTAAACATAAATTTCACCAAGACGAAAAACAAGATTTATGAATGAAAAATATGATTATTTCATTTGAAATACTCTTCAAACAAGTATTTTTCCATATTTCACTAGTATTTCAAATACTGAAATTTAGGGTTTGCAAATACTGATGATTAAACAAGTACTTGCAAATGTTGTACATAGGTAATAGTACAATATTATTATGCCCCACAATATTCATTCATTCAATAATACATACAAGAGTTGCTGTCAATAATTGGCAGGGATCATAAAAAGACTAAATCATCAATATAACCTTAATGGAAGGGCATAAGTGACAGAAACTTAACAACCCATATTACCTGACTTTCCAAAAATGTTATCGTATTTGTGTCAAATTTCCAAAAATATTCTACACGCACACCCATCGACATTTTTAAAGAGTACTACCAGAGCAACATTGGTAGTAACAAGGGAAATTATGTGGTAGTAGTATTCACACTTGATCCTTGATTATCACTTAACATTACAATGAGAGGGGGAGTCAAGTTACAAACTCATCAACCCATTTTTACATACTACATGGAAATTAACTGAGAAATTATAATATTTCACAATTTCTCAACAATACACTTAAAAAAAGAAAGAAAAAGAGAACATATAGTGCTAATTAAGATTATTAATAATCATATATATATTAATCAACATTTTTTGCCCTTTTTGCAACCAAGTGCACCAGCATTCATTGTAATAGAATTAACCAAAGTAGATGGCCTTGCACTTAAACTTGAAGCTTTAGCATAACTAGAAGAAGCTCCAGCACCAGATCTTATGAAAAATGCTCCATTAAGCATTAAATCACCTTCTGATCTCCAATTCCAATTCTTCCATTCACTTTCTGCTGCATCCTCATGTTTTGTCACCTGTGTAACAAACATCTTGTCACATTTTGTTGTCCCTACTTAAATAGGTTAATAAAGTAACTAACCATACGTTTTTATTTCACCAAACTTTTTTCACTCCACTTTCATCCTAAAGTTGCTCAGATTATTCAAAAATGTTGTCGTAATACACTATTTTTAAAGGATCCGATATGCAATTGTTTTGAAGTGTTCGAACAATATAGCTTTCATCTTTATGAAAGTTAGTTATATTTTGTTGTACCACTATTACACCTACATTATTTTTTACTTGCTCTTTCTTTTTCTGGTTTCAATTCTAGAACGATAAAAAAGAAAGACGGTCACAAAAACGCTTACCATATTTTATTAACAAAGAGTTGCAATCTTGAAAAACATGAGATGTTTTTTTTTTAAAAAAATATTGTTAAATACCTTTGTAACATTTAAATAACCAAAATTTCACCTTTTATTTTTTAAAAAATATTTTTATTTTTTTTCAAAAGATTGGGAAGTAAGAGTGAAATTTACCTCCTTGTTCAAGACATCATTAGGAGCAAGGAATCTATTGCCTTGACTATTGATAGTTGGAGAAGCACTTCCTCCAATTGCATACATCTCCCAATGAGTGTAGTCATTATTCACCACATGGAAATATCCATGTCTACATCTATAAATCTCAAAAAAAAAAGTTGTCTTATTACCCCTAATAAATGTAATAATAATTTTTTTTTTAAAAAGCATATTAGATCCAACATTTCTTTATTTTATTTAATTTTCTTACCTTGGCATCCTTTGCACAAGCCCTTCTCCAAAATGATTAAAAGCAATGGTAACTTGCATATTCTTGTCTCTAGTAAATGTATCACTATGTCCCAAAAGCATTACCTATAGAGACACAAATTCAAAATTTAAAGTCGATATATACATTTATAACTAAAGTTGAAAATGAATAAAAAAGGTTACATCAAGAACATACGAGGTCAATGTTGATAAACTGAGTTAAGAAATTACTTAACTCAAGTTCTTACACTATATATGGCGGATTATTAATTACCTTGTTATGATGTGTCATATAATTATTGGAAATAGTAATGGCAGTAGAACCACGAATTGCATCAATCAAACCATCATTACAATTTGACAAAGAACAATGATCAACCCAAACATGACTTCCACCAAATATAGAAACACCATCTCCATCTGATATTGTTCTCCAACCATAATGTTGTGGTGAATCTCTAACATAAGCATTTCCACCTCGTTTACAATCATGAATATTTAATCCATGTATAATAATATTTGTAACATATTGTATAGTTATACATGGACCACCAGCAATATGTACACTAGCACCTCTACCATCAATTGTCTTGAATGAATTCAACATTAATTCCTCTTTTAACTTAATAACCATATCTCTAGAAAATATAATCCAAAGTGGTTCATCTTGAATTGCACCATATCTTAATGTTCCTGGCTTTGGGTTCACTGGATCATCACTAGTGTCAGTAACTATGTAGATGCTACCATCTTTACCACCAATTGCTTGTTTGCCAAAGCCAATTGCACAATCAGCTAGTCTTTGTCTGTTTTTTTCCCAATTAGGATCACATCTCCAACAATCATCAATAGGATTGCCTGTGCCACATGATAAATAGCCTAAGTTCCTTCTTGATGCATTGATTTTCCTACAATAGTGAGAAAATAAAGAGTCAACATCCGAATTACAGAGCTATGACACGTACGAATAAAATGTTGAATTTCGTCACACCAGTCTGATCTGCTAGGGGGTTGTTACTCATTTTTGTACTTGCATTTTGTTTTTACAATAAAAAATAAAATAAATAAGATTCTCTTAGCTCCTTCGTGAGGTTTAACTCCACTAAGATGATAAGCATAGTAGGTCCAAAACCCTAGGAAAAAAAAAAGACAATGTGTAATTTGATAGTAATATTCCATTTCAGTTAAAAAATGCAGTTAGATGTCTGGGAAAATGTAAGTGAGCAACTCATATATTAATGATTGACTCCACGATTTCTTATGGACACATAGTCAGGGAGTCGACCTCCCCACTGTCCCCTGCCAGTACCCTTCATAACGTAAGTACATAGAAATCTTGATTTGTTTACTTATTCCCTCAAAAAAAACAAAAAACAAAAAAAAACCATGATTGCAATATGTTGACAACTAGCATAAAAATAAGAAAGTTGTAATAAACAAGGATTCATAAATTTTTTTTTGATAATAAGAGTAAGGGTGTAAAGTGTCATACTCATTAACTTCTTGGACTATAACTTCAGGGTCAGGAACATGAGAGGAGAATGTGAAAATAGGAGATAATAGAGTAAGAAGGAGAAGAAAAGAAAGTGGCATTCCCATTTGAAATCCCCTTTGTGTTGTTAAGGGAAGAGAAAATAATGGAGTTTGGAATGAAGGGGTTGTGGGACTTTTGGAGGGGTTTTATATACAGGGGAAGAGATGATGAGGGATGTTTTGAACCAACCAAACACCACTTGGACCTACATGGCATCATTTTCCATGGAACTTGTTTTTGGGGTTCGGTTAATGAATCAAAACTATTTTCCAAAATATATAAATATATTATAGAAGTTAATAATAATAATACCAAAAAATTAGCAGAGTATGTTGATGAATCTTTTGAGGACTAAAAATTGATAAGAATGCATAAGTATCTAAGATCTTAAAAGGAGAAAACCATCCCTTTCATCAAGTCATCAATAAATGTATGACATTTATTAACATCATTTTTGTACTCCGAACAAAATATATAAAACGTGAACAACATAACATAAGAGCCTAATATTGAATATATATGCTAAATATAAAAATTGGGTTAAACTCCTATGAGAATAAAACCTTAGACCTAACTGGTCGATTTATTATGAGGTGATGATCATATAAGCAGACGCTAATATGACTTATTCTCTTGATCATTGTGACACACTAATAAAATGAACGAATAATCATGATAGATCAAGATAATTGCTCATTTTGTGGTAGGGCAATTAGAATGAACATTTGTTTCACAAGATATATATATATAATTAAACATTGGAAATCCATTGATTTACCCTCAAATCTGAGTTTGAAATACAAACAAAAAATATAGTAGTGTGTAAAACAAAATTTTGTGAATCGTGATTGTACGTATGGTTTGAGATTTTTGCCAAAGAAAAGGCAAATAAACTAATGAATAATAGAAGCACATGAACAAGTTTGGTTTTATTAGGAAATAATATGTCCTATGCAACTTCCCACGTTGTTATTTCTTAATCAAATTAAAGTTTTCCTTGGTCCTATTAACTGAATAATTTTGGTTCATTGGATTTAAGTACACATGCACGATGTGTTGGATACGAAGGAGAATATTTTCTATGAAAAATATTTTTCAAAAAAATAAACAAGTTTCTTATTTATTATTTTGTGTTCGATATGTAAACAAAAGAATAGTATATAGTTTAGAAAAATTCTATTAAAAGGGGGGGGGGGGGGGTAGGGGGTGGGTCCAGGACTATGGAGTGGAGATGAAGATGATATGCGTTGAAGGGTGGATATGACACAATTAACATGGAATGTCATTTCTGAAACTTGTTTTTCCTATTTCCATTTGAAAAATCATTTTCCATGTTAAGAAATTTGTTTTACCATAAAAATATATTCTATGACAATTTTAACTAATCAAATATGAGAAAATTAGAAAACACTTTTTGAAAAGTATTTTCCTTTGTACCGAAAACACCCATAAAGTAAACAAACTTTTACACCTTCAATAAAATGAGTTAATTTGTGATAATAAATTAGCTAATCGTATTAGACTTACACGTGATCTTGTAAGTGATATGAATGTCTAATATACTTTGTTTGCATAAAATTTAAACTCTTAAATTATTATTTCCTATTTTAATCTTTATAGTTGCCTAGTTGGGTACTATTTGTGATGAAAACACCAATAAATATCTTCTTAAAACTTGATCTAGACGTGAATATTTTAATTATTCCATATTTTATGATTGATTAGGGTCTTTCATTGGATGGCATTAATTTTTATCGCCTCTATAAGATATAATGCAAAATTAAATTCAAAATTTCCATCCCCTTTTTATATAAAAAAAAAAAAACAAAAAAAAAAAAACAAGCCAAATTTTAACGTGCAGCGGTAGAATCGAACAAGCAATGCAGAAATAATTATTTCATGTGAACACAATTGATGTTTAAGTTGTTATATTTAGGGGTGTCCAAAATCGAACTGAAAACCAAATTAAACCGCAAATTGAGTCAACCCGAAAAAAAACCGACTAGTGGTTTGGTTTGACTTGGTTTGGTTTTGAAAAAAAAAAACCCGACTCTATTTGGGTTGGTTTGGTTTTAACTAAAAAAAACCAACCCGGATTTATATATATAATTTTAAAATTTTATTTTATACATAAAAATATTTACTTTAATATAATTTTAAAATATTTCTTATACTTTTCCATAGTTTTTATCTTTTAATATATTATTTCAAATTTGAAACTTAGAATTATGAATGGGCCAATAAAGATTATAGTCCATAGATGTTGGTAATTATAATAAAGCTTAAATAAAAATCAAATTAATACTAATGCAAAAAGAAAATCAATTCAACACTAAGAATGACAATAATAATGAATATTTGTTCTTTAGTTTTACATTGGTTTAGACAATTAAAATACATAATCTAATTTTAATTTTCTTTAATATTTAGTCATGTAACTAATAATTATTAAACTTAATTTTAGCATGATTTAGTACTTTTAAATTATGATAATTTTCATTATGACTTGTTAATTTGCAATATTTGTTTTACACAATTTCATTATTATTATTTTTGTTGGATATTTTGTGTCATTAATCAAATTATATTGTGTTATATTTTTAAGAAACATCTTAGATAGTTGTATTTTGGTAGGACTAAAGAAATATTTGAAGTACAAGTAAATTATTGTTTGTATGAATACTTTACCGGAAAAACCCGAAAAAATCCAAGGTTGAAAAACCCGAGTTTTATTGTTTTGGTTTGGTTTATAGATTTAAAAATCCGACACAAATGGTTTGGTTTGATATTTGAAAAACCCGAACCAATCCGGCCATATACACCCCTAGTTATATTTGCGTTTGGTAAATATTTGTTTTACTAAAATCTAAAGCTACAAAAAGAGTATGGAAGTATTGCATTAAATTCAAAATAATAATAAAGGATGGAATAATAGATTTCGTATGTAACTATTGCTTCATTTGTCTCAATTTACTTGACACGTTTTTTTTACTCCATTTCCAAAATAAAAATAAAAATTCCATCCATTGTATAAAAAAGTGGTGTTTCACGTCCAAATGAAGATGATATTAGTGGTCTTATTCTAATGTTATCCTTATTTAAATAAAAAGTGTTTTACATAAATAAACTATTAAAAGAAAAAAATATTTTTTTTCAAAATTCTTATTAAGAGTAAATTAGTATAAATACATCTCACTTTCTAAGAATGGATAATTTTCTTAAGGAGCATATCCTAGCAAAAAATAACATTTATTTCAAAACTAAGGGAATATTATAATTTTTTAACAATAACTCATCTTTAAAATTTTATTTTATCTTTAATAAAATAAATCATAGCCATATAAATATCTAAAATTTATTTTGGACAACAAATTTAAAAAATTTATAATATAAATTGAGACAAAGAAAGCATTACTCAGCACCCAGCTCACAATACGTTTAAAAAAGGACCTATTCTTTTGAAATAAAATGGATTGTTTTTTTTTCTTGTTATAAATTAATAAATTAGAGAGAGTTTGAAAATGACAAAATAAATAATTGGACAAAATGGAAAAAAGGACAGATTATACATAATGGCCTCGATAGGTTAGTGATTAGACTTTAAGGCATGAATAGAAGCACCGACAAATTCACTCCAATAATATTATGTGTCGGTCGGTTAGTTTATTTTCATTCAATTTTTTGTTCTAAACTATTATAGTATAAAGTTTTTGTTAAAATATTTTTGACTTTCATTTTTACATGGCTACTAATACTAATATTCAAAGGGAAATTTTCTGTTTAAGACATGTCTATATAAAATAAAAGATTGTGATAATGACTCATTTTCCTTTTCAAATATACCTTTTTGCTTAATTATTTTTTATAAATATTCTTTTTAGTGTATAATAGCTCTTAGGTGGAATTTTTCTCTACACCATGACGAAGTTGTCAAAAAATAGTATCTCGAAACTAATATCGATTTAGTTAAGAAATAAAGCACAATGAAACTTGTAAGCAAGTGCATATAGGTAGGGATGTTTATAGATCGATTTGGATCGGTTATTAATTAAAATTAAAATCAAATCAGTTTTAATCAATTTTTAAATTTGTTGGTTTAATCGTTATCGGTTTCGTTCAATTTGATTCGGTAATCCGCTTATTAATCATACACACAAATAAAAGAAATAATAGAGAAAAAAATTACAATTCATTCAAAGAAATATAGTTTGACGACGTACATTTCAAACTTTCGATGATCATTGAAATTACCGTGAATAAAACTTTAAAATTCACCAATTTGGCCTAGAAGGAAGAGATAGTGGCATTCCTGATCGCCATAGACATTCATATACATGAAATTATGATCTCGTTTTGGGGATTTTTGCTTTCATAAATAAATTATAAAAAACTTTGATGAAACATATATAAGATATTTAAAATTATTATAAAAATAATATATTATATATGTATATATATTTTTTAAAAATATATATTATATATGTATAATTATAAAATATGCATATATAATTTATTGTTCAATTCGATTATTTCTTTGATTTTGAACAAAATCAAAATCAAACCAAATATTATCAATTTTAAAAAATCTAAAATCAAACTCAAATAAAATCTATTTGGTTTGATTTTTAATTTGAATCGATTTTTATCTAAACTGTGAAATAGACAATATTAATTGGGACTAAGGCTTAGGTTATTCATATTTTGTTTACATTAGGTCTGCTATCATGAGTCATTTTCCACTGGTGATATACTTAATTTTCATGAAGAAATAAGAATGAGATCTTAATTACCTTTTAGATTAAAGAATTCCTAATTTCCTCAAAATACTAAATATGTAGTGTTTTGGAAATGAACATGACTAAAAATTGACATATAAATCATACTGTACTATTTTTTATGAGGATTCATCAAAGAAATAACCTAAGGATTCAACGAAAAAATAGTGACCTAAAATCATGAAAGAGGAAGAAAATGACTCATGGCCCGAAGATGCATTAAATAAACAAAAGAACGAACACGTCAGTAAGGTTCATATAAGATCTCGCGAATTATGGTGTGTTTATAGCTGGCACACATAATGATATTTCCAAATAAATTATTTCTATTGGACGACATACTATAGGGTTCGAATAGAATATTTTTATTGGTTGAGGCATTTCATTTGTTGTCTACAAATAGTTATTTCATTCGTTTGTAAAGTATTGGATTTTTGGACATTACTAAGCAATATACTAATATTATTACATTCCAAGCTTTTCTTTCCATTGAATTATTGACCAAGTTTGAACTCTCAAGAACGCGTATACAAACACCTTTGATTTCGAAACTAACAACTTAAATCTATATTTGAAATCGAAGCTGAATAATTAACATCTAGACTCTATTATTCCATTTATTTATTTCATTACATTATAGCTCTTTACAAGATTATTAAATAATATATCTATTTATTTAAATTCTAAATTATAAGTTAAATCAATCCACGTGTCCTGAACCTCATGAAATGTTTAGTTGTACAAAGTTTTATAGTATTGGTTTAACTCACTACTTTATAGACGAGTTCTTAATATTTACAATTATTAAAAAATAACTTTTACGAAAGAGCCTTAATACATAATATTCACCCCTTCATGAGAAGATATTTATTGTAAAGGGATCCGGTTCTTCTCCATTTCCTTTCCCTCCATTTTCTCCAAGTTCTTGCTTGGATGTGAGACACATGATATAGATAAAAATCAATGGCTAAGATTTAATAGATTAAAATAATATTCTAATTATGATTTAGATAATTAATATTTCATAAGAAAAATAATAATACCATAATCATAAGTCATAACAATATAATATCTTGTCCATAAATATTTTTTTTCTTACTAGTATTATCTTCTGTTTTTGTCCATAAATATATTATAAAATAATTTCTCCTTTTCTAATTATTTTTTCCTTGCGAGTATTTTTTCTATTAATTATATGTAAACTAATTTCAAAGAGAAAGTTCAAAGTTGCTTTCTAAGACTTTTTTTCTTTTAAAAAAACGGAAGATAAATACTCGTAGAATTTTTTTTTTAGAAAAGAGAACAGTTTTTATAATATATTTATGGACAAGTTATGGAGAGGAGCCGAATCCATTGAGAATATCAAGTCTCTCACTCTCATAAAGAATTCAAGACATATCAAAATATATCATAGGTTTGCCACCCTTCTTTTTACTACTTAATTATTATAAGGATGAGTTTCACTTTTTTTTTTTTTTTTTTTTTTTTTCATATTACTCAACTTTTTATAGTCAAGTCGTATATAAATTTTATTTTCCTTTTCTACTCATCCTTTGTAATACAACAAGATAGATAATTATTTCACACCCGAATACTATTTGCTATCTCCTCTTTACCACACAATCAATATCCTCTAAGATTATTCACTTCTTTTTTATCTTCTCCATTTTCTTCTCTAAGTCTTTGAACTCAAAGTGTATTAAAAAAATTGAATCAAAATTTGAGGCTAATCAATTAAAATAAAATTAAGCTACGTAATATGGCTATACAAAGAAATAGGTTATAAGCTCAAACGGGGTTGACTAAGGAAAATGTACATGCATGTATCATAATATATAGTTTAAAATATTGTAGGTTTAAAGAAGACAAGTTCTATATGTCTTAACATGAATGAATGAATGAATAAGTGCTCACCGCACATGTCATATTCATTGTTTTGAATTTAATTACCTAAGACTCTAATCTTTACAACTAACACATTGAATACTATACATTATTTAAGCCCTTTTTCCCATTTTTAGAGTCTCATGCTAGATAATATATGAGTCTACACTAAAATACTTCTAACTTTTTTTTTATATTTTTATGAAGAATAAATTCCCATGAAGTCTAACATAGTTTATTATTTAAAGTACTTTACTACTATGATAGACTTCATTGTTTTGAAGATTTTAATACTAAAAAATAATAATTAATTGAAACAATACTAAAAATAAATCTAATCAGTTTAAAGAGACATCTTAAAAAAAAACTATCAAAAAATAAAAGTCGAGAAACTCAAAATAAAAATTAAATAAATAAAAATATGAGATAATACAACAGAATGCCAACAACTTATCAAAATCTGCAAATATATCAATTCAGCCTAGACTATCCAACACAAGTATCTAACAAAATATAACAGAATAACAACATTTATAACGCTTTTTTTCCGTCACAAATAATATTGTTACTCTTTTGGCCTTTTTCTATATTGTAGTAAAGTAAAGTGGAGTATAACATAAATACTATAAATATTTGAAGAAAAATGTTAAATCGTTGTATTATTTGTCTGTGTGAATAAATATTTGGGAAAAAGGACAAATATACCCCTGAACTATCGTAAATGGTATATAGATACCCTCCATCATATTTTTGGGACATCAGTGCCCCTGCCATCTAAAAACTAGAGCATATATGTCATTCGCTCTAACGGAAGACTAAATAGGGACACGTGGCACAATCTTATCCGTCCATCCAATATTTAATAAATGTTGGATCGATGGATAAGATTATGACACGTGTATGTCCGTTAGTATAAATGGTATATATACTCTAGTTTTTGGACGGCAAGGGCACCAATGTCCCAAAAGTATGATGGAGGGTATCTGCATACCATTTACAATAGTTTGGAAATATATTTGTCCTTTTTTCCTAAATATTTTGACCTTTTTAAAGAAAAAAATGGTGACGTGTCCCTTGTGTATTGAAACTAGTTTGATGTCCCGTATGAAACCGTATTAGTCCGTACCAAAGACTAGAATATGTCAATTGTGATGACGTGGGCACATTTAAGGGAAAGGCACGTTCCCCCATGTGACTTGTTCCCTTTACTTTATTTTTTTAAGTGCTTTTTTGGTTCATGACTCGTTGTCTCGAGTCTGCATTGAAGTCCCGTTAAATTTTGACTACATATTATAGGGTTCATTCGGGAACTGGTGCATCTAGCATGATTTTCTTCATATTCAAGATTGAAAATCGAATCATCTAATTAAGAGTGAGACAATCTCATCACTACACCAATTGGTTATTTGCTTTATTATTTGTCACTAAGTAGTTTCACTTTAATTTTAATTTGTTTAATCCTAATGTTTTAGACGTGATTTTATGTTTTCTCTCTGTAATATGGAAATGAATCTTTGAAAAGTACTACTAATACGTCGGAGATAAATGATGAGTACCAATCAATGATTTTTTTTTTTCATTGTGATAAATGTAAGAACAAGCATTCATTACCAAATAATTAAGCAGTAGCTAATTTAATAATTAGTTGAAAATGATTATTCACATAAAAAGTAACGATTCCACACAATAATATTATATATATAGTTAGTTAATAACGCATTAAAAGTTTTCTTGGTGAGAAAATGAGAATAAGGCTGGGTCCAAAGGTAGTGGAATAATTTAAATAGTGGGGAAGGGAGTTTCTGTGAAACATGTCAACATTCTCATTCATTTTGCTCCTAAAAGAGACTCAAGTAATATGTATTATATATAGTATTGACTATGTTAGAAATTTAATGAAGGATATGTAGATTTTCTTTTTAATTATATTAATTAAGAATGTCTAAAATTAAATAAATATATATTCATTATATAACTTTTTAACAAAAAAAAATATATATATATTCATTATATAATTTTTTAACAAAAAATATATATATCGACTATATCCTTCGCCTAAGTTCGCTCTGCCTATGATTATATATGGAAATATGGAATTATGGATAGACATTACTCACATATATGCATGTTGAACCATTTGTGGCCAATCATTTAAATCCCAAACCCTAAGCAAATATACATAATACATGAATTAAATGACAAAATATTATTTGTGAACATAATTTGATATATCATCGTGACTAATTATAATTTGATGCATTATCACGGCCTTATCGACTAACATAATTTCATGTGCGATCGCGATTAACGACCTAATTTAGCATGATTAACCAACTCAAGTACCGTTTGGATAAGATTTTTATTTGTTCATTCTTACATATTCTTTAATAATCAATATTTGTTTTTAAATTTATAAATAAATTACATAACGTCTTCATAGTGTCATTATTATTTTCGTTGAATTATTGAATTTTTTACGTCCACAAAAATATGTATATGTGGTGGTCGACGTCGACATTTCTAACTAATAGTAATAATAATCATAAAGAGTTTGAAAATGACAAAATAAATAATTGGACAAAATGGAAAAAGGACAGATTATACATAATGGCCTCGATAGGTTAGTGATTAGACTTTAAGGCATGAATAGAAGCACCGACAAATTCACTCCAATAATATTATGTGTCGGTCGGTTAGTTTATTTTCATTCAATTTTTTGTTCTAAACTATTATAGTATAAAGTTTTTGTTAAAATATTTTTGACTTTCATTTTTACATGGCTACTAATACTAATATTCAAAGGGAAATTTTCTGTTTAAGACATGTCTATATAAAATAAAAGATTGTGATAATGACTCATTTTCCTTTTCAAATATACCTTTTTGCTTAATTATTTTTTATAAATATTCTTTTTAGTGTATAATAGCTCTTAGGTGGAATTTTTCTCTACACCATGACGAAGTTGTCAAAAATAGTATCTCGAAACTAATATCGATTTAGTTAAGAAATAAAGCACAATGAAACTTGTAAGCAAGTGCATATAGGTAGGGATGTTTATAGATCGATTTGGATCGGTTATTAATTAAAATTAAAATCAAATCAGTTTTAATCAATTTTTAAATTTGTTGGTTTAATCGTTATCGGTTTCTGTTCAATTTGATTCGGTAATCCGCTTATTAATCATACACACAAATAAAAGAAATAATAGAGAAAAAAATTACAATTCATTCAAAGAAATATAGTTTGACGACGTACATTTCAAACTTTCGATGATCATTGAAATTACTGTGAATAAAACTTTAAAATTCACCAATTTGGCCTAGAAGGAAGAGATAGTGGCATTCCTGATCGCCATAGACATTCATATACATGAAATTATGATCTCGTTTTGGGGATTTTTGCTTTCATAAATAAATTATAAAAAACTTTGATGAAACATATATAAGATATTTAAAATTATTATAAAAATAATATATTATATATGTATATATATTTTTTTAAAAATATATATTATATATGTATAATTATAAAATATGCATATATAATTTATTGTTCAATTCGATTATTTCTTTGATTTTTTTGAACAAAATCAAAATCAAACCAAATATTATCAATTTTAAAAATCTAAAATCAAACTCAAATAAAATCTATTTGGTTTGATTTTTAATTTGAATCGATTTTTATCTAAACCGTGAAATAGACAATATTAATTGGGACTAAGGCTTAGGTTATTCATATTTTGTTTACATTAGGTCTGCTATCATGAGTCATTTTCCACTGGTGATATACTTAATTTTCATGAAGAAATAAGAATGAGATCTTAATTACCTTTTAGATTAAAGAATTCCTAATTTCCTCAAAATACTAAATATGTAGTGTTTTGGAAATGAACATGACTAAAAATTGACATATAAATCATACTGTACTAATCTTTTTTATGAAGCACGAGTTAGAAAAAAGAAATTACAAAAATCTTTTTTATGAGGATTCATCAAAGAAATAACCTAAGGATTCAACGAAAAAATAGTGACCTAAAATCATGAAAGAGGAAGAAAATGACTCATGGCCCGAAGATGCATTAAATAAACAAAAGAACGAACACGTCAGTAAGGTTCATATAAGATCTCGCGAATTATGGTGTGTTTATAGCTGGCACACATAATGATATTTCCAAATAAATTATTTCTATTGACGACATACTATAGGGTTCGAATAGAATATTTTTATTGGTTGAGGCATTTCATTTGTTGTCTACAAATAGTTATTTCATTCGTTTGTAAAGTATTGGATTTTTTGGACATTACTAAGCAATATACTAATATTATTACATTCCAAGCTTTTCTTTCCATTGAATTATTGACCAAGTTTGAACTCTCAAGAACGCGTATACAAACACCTTTGATTTCGAAACTAACAACTTAAATCTATATTTGAAATCGAAGCTGAATAATTAACATCTAGACTCTATTATTCCATTTATTTATTTCATTACATTATAGCTCTTTACAAGATTATTAAATAATATATCTATTTATTTAAATTCTAAATTATAAGTTAAATCAATCCACGTGTCCTGAACCTCATGAAATGTTTAGTTGTACAAAGTTTTATAGTATTGGTTTAACTCACTACTTTATAGACGAGTTCTTAATATTTACAATTATTAAAAAATAACTTTTACGAAAGAGCCTTAATACATAATATTCACCCCTTCATGAGAAGATATTTATTGTAAAGGGATCCGGTTCTTCTCCATTTCCTTTCCCTCCATTTTCTCCAAGTTCTTGCTTGGATGTGAGACACATGATATAGATAAAAATCAATGGCTAAGATTTAATAGATTAAAATAATATTCTAATTATGATTTAGATAATTAATATTTCATAAGAAAAATAATAATACCATAATCATAAGTCATAACAATATAATATCTTGTCCATAAATATTTTTTTCTTACATTTTTTTTTTAGAAAAGAGAACAGTTTTTATAATATATTTATGGACAAGTTATGGAGAGGAGCCGAATCCATTGAGAATATCAAGTCTCTCACTCTCATAAAGAATTCAAGACATATCAAAATATATCATAGGTTTGCCACCCCTTCTTTTTACTACTTAATTATTATAAGGATGAGTTTCACTTTTTTTTTTTTTTTCATATTACTCAACTTTTTATAGTCAAGTCGTATATAAATTTTATTTTCCTTTTCTACTCATCCTTTGTAATACAACAAGATAGATAATTATTTCACACCCGAATACTATTTGCTATCTCCTCTTTACCACACAATCAATATCCTCTAAGATTATTCACTTCTTTTTATCTTCTCCATTTTCTTCTCTAAGTCTTTGAACTCAAAGTGTATTAAAAAATTGAATCAAAATTTGAGGCTAATCAATTAAAATAAAATTAAGCTACGTAATATGGCTATACAAAGAAATAGGTTATAAGCTCAAACGGGGTTGACTAAGGAAAATGTACATGCATGTATCATAATATATAGTTTAAAATATTGTAGGTTTAAAGAAGACAAGTTCTATATGTCTTAACATGAATGAATGAATGAATAAGTGCTCACCGCACATGTCATATTCATTGTTTTGAATTTAATTACCTAAGACTCTAATCTTTACAACTAACACATTGAATACTATACATTATTTAAGCCCTTTTTCCCATTTTTAGAGTCTCATGCTCGATAATATATGAGTCTACACTAAAATACTTCTAACTTTTTTTTTATATTTTTATGAAGAATAAATTCCCATGAAGTCTAACATAGTTTATTATTTAAAGTACTTTACTACTATGATAGACTTCATTGTTTTGAAGATTTTAATACTAAAAAATAATAATTAATTGAAACAATACTAAAAATAAATCTAATCAGTTTAAAGAGACATCTTAAAAAAACTATCAAAAAATAAAAGTCGAGAAACTCAAAATAAAAATTAAATAAATAAAAATATGAGATAATACAACAGAATGCCAACAACTTATCAAAATCTGCAAATATATCAATTCAGCCTAGACTATCCAACACAAGTATCTAACAAAATATAACAGAATAACAACATTTATAACGCTTTTTCCGTCACAAATAATATTGTTACTCTTTTGGCCTTTTTCTATATTGTAGTAAAGTAAAGTGGAGTATAACATAAATACTATAAATATTTGAAGAAAAATGTTAAATCGTTGTATTATTTGTCTGTGTGAATAAATATTTGGGAAAAAGGACAAATATACCCCTGAACTATCGTAAATGGTATATAGATACCCTCCATCATATTTTTGGGGACATCAGTTCCCCCGCCATCTAAAAACTAGAGCATATATGTCATTCGCTCTAACGGAAGACTAAATAGGGACACGTGGCACAATCTTATCCGTCCATCCAATATTTAATAAATGTTGGATCGATGGATAAGATTATGACACGTGTATGTCCGTTAGTATAAAAGGTATATATACTCTAGTTTTTACGACTAGGGCTCCAATGTCCCAAAAATATGACGGAGGATATCTGCATATCATTTACGATAGTTTGGAAATATATTTGTCCTTTTTTCCTAAATATTTTGACCTTTTTAAAGAAAAAAAATGGTGACGTGTCCCTTTGTGTATTGAAACTAGTTTGATGTCCCGTATGAAACCGTATTAGTCCGTACCAAAGACTAGAATATGTCAATTGTGATGACGTGGGCACATTTAAGGGAAAGGCACGTTCCCCCATGTGACTTGTTCCCTTTACTTTATTTTTTTAAGTGCTTTTTTGGTTCATGACTCGTTGTCTCGAGTCTGCATTGAAGTCCCGTTAAATTTTGACTACATATTATAGGGTTCATTCGGGAACTGGTGCATCTAGCATGATTTTCTTCATATTCAAGATTGAAAATCGAATCATCTAATTAAGAGTGAGACAATCTCATCACTACACCAATTGGTTATTTGCTTTATTATTTGTCACTAAGTAGTTTCACTTTAATTTTAATTTGTTTAATCCTAATGTTTTAGACGTGATTTTATGTTTTCTCTCTGTAATATGGAAATGAATCTTTGAAAAGTACTACTAATACGTCGGAGATAAATGATGAGTACCAATCAATGATTTTTTTTTCATTGTGATAAATGTAAGAACAAGCATTCATTACCAAATAATTAAGCAGTAGCTAATTTAATAATTAGTTGAAAATGATTATTCACATAAAAAGTAACGATTCCACACAATAATATTATATATATAGTTAGTTAATAACGCATTAAAAGTTTTCTTGGTGAGAAAATGAGAATAAGGCTGGGTCCAAAGGTAGTGGAATAATTTAAATAGTGGGGAAGGGAGTTTCTGTGAAACATGTCAACATTCTCATTCATTTTGCTCCTAAAAGAGACTCAAGTAATATGTATTATATATAGTATTGACTATGTTAGAAATTTAATGAAGGATATGTAGATTTTCTTTTTAATTATATTAATTAAGAATGTCTAAAATTAAATAAATATATATTCATTATATAACTTTTTAACAAAAATATATATATATTCATTATATAATTTTTTAACAAAAATATATATATCGACTATATCCTTCGCCTAAGTTCGCTCTGCCTATGATTATATATGGAAATATGGAATTATGGATAGACATTACTCACATATATGCATGTTGAACCATTTGTGGCCAATCATTTAAATCCCAAACCCTAAGCAAATATACATAATACATGAATTAAATGACAAAATATTATTTGTGAACATAATTTGATATATCATCGTGACTAATTATAATTTGATGCATTATCACGGCCTTATCGACTAACATAATTTCATGTGCGATCGCGATTAACGACCTAATTTAGCATGATTAACCAACTCAAGTACCGTTTGGATAAGATTTTTATTTGTTCATTCTTACATATTCTTTAATAATCAATATTTGTTTTTAAATTTATAAATAAATTACATAACGTCTTCATAGTGTCATTATTATTTTCGTTGAATTATTGAATTTTTTACGTCCACAAAAATATGTATATGTGGTGGTCGACGTCGACATTTCTAACTAATAGTAATAATAATCATAAAGAGTTTGAAAATGACAAAATAAATAATTGGACAAAATGGAAAAAAGGACAGATTATACATAATGGCCTCGATAGGTTAGTGATTAGACTTTAAGGCATGAATAGAAGCACCGACAAATTCACTCCAATAATATTATGTGTCGGTCGGTTAGTTTATTTTCATTCAATTTTTTGTTCTAAACTATTATAGTATAAAGTTTTTGTTAAAATATTTTTGACTTTCATTTTTACATGGCTACTAATACTAATATTCAAAGGGAAATTTTCTGTTTAAGACATGTCTATATAAAATAAAAGATTGTGATAATGACTCATTTTCCTTTTCAAATATACCTTTTTGCTTAATTATTTTTTATAAATATTCTTTTTAGTGTATAATAGCTCTTAGGTGGAATTTTTCTCTACACCATGACGAAGTTGTCAAAAAATAGTATCTCGAAACTAATATCGATTTAGTTAAGAAATAAAGCACAATGAAACTTGTAAGCAAGTGCATATAGGTAGGGATGTTTATAGATCGATTTGGATCGGTTATTAATTAAAATTAAAATCAAATCAGTTTTAATCAATTTTTAAATTTGTTGGTTTAATCGTTATCGGTTTTTCGTTCAATTTGATTCGGTAATCCGCTTATTAATCATACACACAAATAAAAGAAATAATAGAGAAAAAAATTACAATTCATTCAAAGAAATATAGTTTGACGACGTACATTTCAAACTTTCGATGATCATTGAAATTACTGTGAATAAAACTTTAAAATTCACCAATTTGGCCTAGAAGGAAGAGATAGTGGCATTCCTGATCGCCATAGACATTCATATACATGAAATTATGATCTCGTTTTGGGGATTTTTGCTTTCATAAATAAATTATAAAAAACTTTGATGAAACATATATAAGATATTTAAAATTATTATAAAAATAATATATTATATATGTATATATATTTTTTTAAAAATATATATTATATATGTATAATTATAAAATATGCATATATAATTTATTGTTCAATTCGATTATTTCTTTGATTTTTTGAACAAAATCAAAATCAAACCAAATATTATCAATTTTAAAAAATCTAAAATCAAACTCAAATAAAATCTATTTGGTTTGATTTTTAATTTGAATCGATTTTTATCTAAACTGTGAAATAGACAATATTAATTGGGACTAAGGCTTAGGTTATTCATATTTTGTTTACATTAGGTCTGCTATCATGAGTCATTTTCCACTGGTGATATACTTAATTTTCATGAAGAAATAAGAATGAGATCTTAATTACCTTTTAGATTAAAGAATTCCTAATTTCCTCAAAATACTAAATATGTAGTGTTTTGGAAATGAACATGACTAAAAATTGACATATAAATCATACTGTACTAATCTTTTTTATGAAGCACGAGTTAGAAAAAAGAAATTACAAAAATCTTTTTTATGAGGATTCATCAAAGAAATAACCTAAGGATTCAACGAAAAAATAGTGACCTAAAATCATGAAAGAGGAAGAAAATGACTCATGGCCCGAAGATGCATTAAATAAACAAAAGAACGAACACGTCGTAAGGTTCATATAAGATCTCGCGAATTATGGTGTGTTTATAGCTGGCACACATAATGATATTTCCAAATAAATTATTTCTATTGGACGACATACTATAGGGTTCGAATAGAATATTTTTATTGGTTGAGGCATTTCATTTGTTGTCTACAAATAGTTATTTCATTCGTTTGTAAAGTATTGGATTTTTGGACATTACTAAGCAATATACTAATATTATTACATTCCAAGCTTTTCTTTCCATTGAATTATTGACCAAGTTTGAACTCTCAAGAACGCGTATACAAACACCTTTGATTTCGAAACTAACAACTTAAATCTATATTTGAAATCGAAGCTGAATAATTAACATCTAGACTCTATTATTCCATTTATTTATTTCATTACATTATAGCTCTTTACAAGATTATTAAATAATATATCTATTTATTTAAATTCTAAATTATAAGTTAAATCAATCCACGTGTCCTGAACCTCATGAAATGTTTAGTTGTACAAAGTTTTATAGTATTGGTTTAACTCACTACTTTATAGACGAGTTCTTAATATTTACAATTATTAAAAAATAACTTTTACGAAAGAGCCTTAATACATAATATTCACCCCTTCATGAGAAGATATTTATTGTAAAGGGATCCGGTTCTTCTCCATTTCCTTTCCTCCATTTTCTCCAAGTTCTTGCTTGGATGTGAGACACATGATATAGATAAAAATCAATGGCTAAGATTTAATAGATTAAAATAATATTCTAATTATGATTTAGATAATTAATATTTCATAAGAAAAATAATAATACCATAATCATAAGTCATAACAATATAATATCTTGTCCATAAATATTTTTTTTCTTACTAGTATTATCTTCTGTTTTTGTCCATAAATATATTATAAAATAATTTCTCCTTTTCTAATTATTTTTTCCTTGCGAGTATTTTTTCTATTAATTATATGTAAACTAATTTCAAAGAGAAAGTTCAAAGTTGCTTTCTAAGACTTTTTTTCTTTTAAAAAAACGGAAGATAAATACTCGTAGAATTTTTTTTTTTAGAAAAGAGAACAGTTTTTATAATATATTTATGGACAAGTTATGGAGAGGAGCCGAATCCATTGAGAATATCAAGTCTCTCACTCTCATAAAGAATTCAAGACATATCAAAATATATCATAGGTTTGCCACCCCTTCTTTTTACTACTTAATTATTATAAGGATGAGTTTCACTTTTTTTTTTTTTTTTTTTCATATTACTCAACTTTTTATAGTCAAGTCGTATATAAATTTTATTTTCCTTTTCTACTCATCCTTTGTAATACAACAAGATAGATAATTATTTCACACCCGAATACTATTTGCTATCTCCTCTTTACCACACAATCAATATCCTCTAAGATTATTCACTTCTTTTTATCTTCTCCATTTTCTTCTCTAAGTCTTTGAACTCAAAGTGTATTAAAAAAATTGAATCAAAATTTGAGGCTAATCAATTAAAATAAAATTAAGCTACGTAATATGGCTATACAAAGAAATAGGTTATAAGCTCAAACGGGGTTGACTAAGGAAAATGTACATGCATGTATCATAATATATAGTTTAAAATATTGTAGGTTTAAAGAAGACAAGTTCTATATGTCTTAACATGAATGAATGAATGAATAAGTGCTCACCGCACATGTCATATTCATTGTTTTGAATTTAATTACCTAAGACTCTAATCTTTACAACTAACACATTGAATACTATACATTATTTAAGCCCTTTTCCCATTTTTAGAGTCTCATGCTAGATAATATATGAGTCTACACTAAAATACTTCTAACTTTTTTTTTATATTTTTATGAAGAATAAATTCCCATGAAGTCTAACATAGTTTATTATTTAAAGTACTTTACTACTATGATAGACTTCATTGTTTTGAAGATTTTAATACTAAAAAATAATAATTAATTGAAACAATACTAAAAATAAATCTAATCAGTTTAAAGAGACATCTTAAAAAAAAACTATCAAAAAATAAAAGTCGAGAAACTCAAAATAAAAATTAAATAAATAAAAATATGAGATAATACAACAGAATGCCAACAACTTATCAAAATCTGCAAATATATCAATTCAGCCTAGACTATCCAACACAAGTATCTAACAAAATATAACAGAATAACAACATTTATAACGCTTTTTCCGTCACAAATAATATTGTTACTCTTTTGGCCTTTTTCTATATTGTAGTAAAGTAAAGTGGAGTATAACATAAATACTATAAATATTTGAAGAAAAATGTTAAATCGTTGTATTATTTGTCTGTGTGAATAAATATTTGGGAAAAAGGACAAATATACCCCTGAACTATCGTAAATGGTATATAGATACCCTCCCATCATATTTTGGGACATCATCGCCTTCGCCATCTAAAAACTAGAAGATATATGTCATTCGCTCTAACGGAAGACTAAATAGGGACACGTGGCACAATCTTATCCGTCCATCCAATATTTAATAAATGTTGGATCGATGGATAAGATTATGACACGTGTATGTCCGTTAGTATAAATGGTATATATACTCTAGTTTTTGGACGGCAAGGGCACCAATGTCCCAAAAGATGATGGAGCAGATTCGCATACCATTTATAGTTTGGAAATATATTTGTCCTTTTTCCTAAATATTTTGACCTTTTAAAGAAAAAAATGGTGACGTGTCCCTTGTGTATTGAAACTAGTTTGATGTCCCGTATGAAACCGTATTAGTCCGTACCAAAGACTAGAATATGTCAATTGTGATGACGTGGGCACATTTAAGGGAAAGGCACGTTCCCCCATGTGACTTGTTCCCTTTACTTTATTTTTTAAGTGCTTTTTTGGTTCATGACTCGTTGTCTCGAGTCTGCATTGAAGTCCCGTTAAATTTTGACTACATATTATAGGGTTCATTCGGGAACTGGTGCATCTAGCATGATTTTCTTCATATTCAAGATTGAAAATCGAATCATCTAATTAAGAGTGAGACAATCTCATCACTACACCAATTGGTTATTTGCTTTATTATTTGTCACTAAGTAGTTTCACTTTAATTTTAATTTGTTTAATCCTAATGTTTTAGACGTGATTTTATGTTTTCTCTCTGTAATATGGAAATGAATCTTTGAAAAGTACTACTAATACGTCGGAGATAAATGATGAGTACCAATCAATGATTTTTTTTTTCATTGTGATAAATGTAAGAACAAGCATTCATTACCAAATAATTAAGCAGTAGCTAATTTAATAATTAGTTGAAAATGATTATTCACATAAAAAGTAACGATTCCACACAATAATATTATATATATAGTTAGTTAATAACGCATTAAAAGTTTTCTTGGTGAGAAAATGAGAATAAGGCTGGGTCCAAAGGTAGTGGAATAATTTAAATAGTGGGGAAGGGAGTTTCTGTGAAACATGTCAACATTCTCATTCATTTTGCTCCTAAAAGAGACTCAAGTAATATGTATTATATATAGTATTGACTATGTTAGAAATTTAATGAAGGATATGTAGATTTTCTTTTTAATTATATTAATTAAGAATGTCTAAAATTAAATAAATATATATTCATTATATAACTTTTTAACAAAAAATATATATATATTCATTATATAATTTTTTAACAAAAAATATATATATCAGACTATATCCTTCGCCTAAGTTCGCTCTGCCTATGATTATATATGGAAATATGGAATTATGGATAGACATTACTCACATATATGCATGTTGAACCATTTGTGGCCAATCATTTAAATCCCAAACCCTAAGCAAATATACATAATACATGAATTAAATGACAAAATATTATTTGTGAACATAATTTGATATATCATCGTGACTAATTATAATTTGATGCATTATCACGGCCTTATCGACTAACATAATTTCATGTGCGATCGCGATTAACGACCTAATTTAGCATGATTAACCAACTCAAGTACCGTTTGGATAAGATTTTTATTTGTTCATTCTTACATATTCTTTAATAATCAATATTTGTTTTTAAATTTATAAATAAATTACATAACGTCTTCATAGTGTCATTATTATTTTCGTTGAATTATTGAATTTTTTACGTCCACAAAAATATGTATATGTGGTGGTCGACGTCGACATTTCTAACTAATAGTAATAATAATCATAAAGCACCATATGATGTAGAATGCTCTTTATATAATCACCAAAAATAAAAATAAAAACCTCTTTATACAATAAATTGCTCACAACTAGAAATTAAAAAGAAAAATCACCACCAACCAATGAGAAATTTATGTTATAAAACACGATATTCTATCTCATTTTTTTATCAAATTAGTTTATTGAAAAAATACATTGTGAAAAAGACAATTTCTTTTAGTAGTGATTGGACAACAATGGAGTGGATGAACTGATGAGTCCCATGTGGCTGCAGTGCATGTGATTTGACATTTTTTTCCAATTTTTTTTTAAATAATTGGGAGTGGATTAATATCATGATCAAATATATGGTTGCTCACACAACATATATAAAATATGTAATCTAGTGATGGTTAAGTGTTTCTTAGTATTATTTAACGTAGTCTTAATCATATGCATGTGTCATTAATTTGGATAAACTATTTGTGCAAAATATGTTCAAAAACACCCTTCCGGGTGGCCCAGTGATTTGAATTTGGGATTTCCATGTTGGAGGTTTCAAGTTCGAAACCCCTTGCAAGCGAAAGTAAGGGGTTTGCCTTATGGATCGAGCTCGTTGCACCGGGCGTGCCTAGTGCGGGTTACCTCTCCTATGTGGTTTGCGAACTATTGCATAAGAGTGGAGGTTTTATCCTGTGCGCACCCAAATGATAGCGATTGCGGGTTTCCCTTGTCAGAAAAAAATAAAAATATATATGTTCGAAAACTAATTTCATAATACTAAACAACAAAAAAAAACTATTTACATAAAATAATTGTAGTAGAAGTAATTAATTTTTTTGGGTTTAGATTAATTAAATTAAAGAAAAAGTAATTGTGTTACCGACAAATTATAGCTAGGTAGAGTATTTTCTATTTTTAGAATTTAGCTATGCCCTATCTTTTCTTTAGGCAGTGACACCATTAAATGAGACACATGGAAAAACCAAGTAGTGCAGAAATATGAAGAAATGTGTAAGAGAAAGTGGCATTAATTAATTATTGGTGTTGAGCATTAATTATAAGTTTTTCTTTGCAAATATATATGGATGTGTAGAGTGTACCACCAATTGTTGTAGAGAAATAATTAAACACCAACATCACATCAATCACCAATAACCTCATTTCATAATTAATGCTTTCTTATGATTATTAAACCCTATATTTTAAATGTTGTAGTAGTTGCTTTTTTCACTATCTTAATCATACAAGTATTTGTCTAAACAATTTTTCATCTCTAGCTTAAATATCTCACTAAATTACCTCATTATTTGAAGGGTAGATTTGAATAAAAAATGATAGCCATGTCTTGTTTTTTTTAAAGGAGTAATACATAAATATGCTCTTGCTTAAAGATCATATTGATGTCCTTCAATTTTGAGTGTGCATAAATAGACACACATGTGATATTTTATGTGACAGTTTTGTGTCCCACATGACATCTTATATGTATTATGTCATATATGATACGTGTGTCTACTTGTTTAACTTTTGGATAATTTAAGTGTTTACTTGTGCATACCAAAAAATGGAGGACATAAATGTTAGCTGAATCTAAGTTAGTCACATTTATATATTATATCTTTTTTTAAATGTCACATACATAATTACAAGAATGAATTTTCATGTATTTTATGGACTGCACAAATGCAAGGGGCCGTATAATTTCAATAATAGATTTGAATAACGTGAAACATATGAATAATGTTTTTTATTTAATGATAAAAAAAATTGAGATCATTAGGTGATAAGAACATGAAAATATAGTCTTAATCACGAACATTTCTTAAAACATAATATTAATATCTTAAATTTATTTCAAATTAAAAGTGTTCAAGAAAAACGTCACAAATAGAAGATAATATTTTATTATTTTCAAATGCATATATGGCGTACAACATAACATTAACAATTTCTATAACACTTTGCTTATTCAAAAAGAAGTTTTCAAAATTAAAATTGATAAGATCAACTATTTGTTATGCCTCATTGGGTATAACTTGTGGGATATTATCCTTCCGGCATATACATAATTTGTTATACCTTTTACGACATAATTGGTGCCCTTTATTTGTTATGCCTTGTAGGGTATAACTTGTGGGATGTTATCCTCTTGACATACACATAACTTGTTATATCTTTTATGATATAATTTGTGAAATATTATGATATAAAAATAGTTTGTTATTTGGGTGTCAAAGACATAACTTGTTATGCTTTTTACTTTATAACTTGTGTAATATTATAATATAAAAATATAAACTTATGTATCACAAAAATTTATTTGTTATTTCAGTAGATATGTTCGACCACTTATTGTTACTTAAAATCACTGATTTGAAGGGTAAAAATTAAACACCACCCCGCATAAGAACATTTGTTTGTGAACATCTTCAAAATAAGGAGAATTAAATTATGACTCATCATTTAATCCATCTTAATCTAAAGCCCATCTTAACTCAAGCAAGCATTTGATAATATTGGGCACTAGTCCATCTATTAGTTCAACCTATCTTGACCCGCTCAACTTCAACCTAAACGTTATTCACTACAATGGATTTTAGCACTCTCCATTTTGGGCTTCCAAGTTAATCCAATTCTTGTCTCCAAAGTCCAATTCATGGTTCAGCAGCTGCTCTCCATTTTGGGCTTCCAAGTTAATCCAATTCTTATCTCCAAAGTCCAATTCATGGTTCAACAGCTGCTCTCCATTTTGGGCCTCCAAATTAATCCAATTCTCATTAGTAGTCTTTCAATCTGTCTAAATTATGTGTAATTATGGAAAAAAAAAATTGATTTCAACTTGGGTTAATGGAAAAAATTACCAATTTCGATAAGATAATAAGTCTCTCTCTCTCTATATATAAATTAATATTTTTTTTTAAAGTACAATTATATCTAAGACAATTTAGTGAAATATGATTATATTGTGTTTTATTTTTTTGTTAAAATTTAAATCAAGTTGAAGCTCATCTCTAACCTTTTTATTGCATCCAAAAGTTTCAGTGTTTCCATGAGTTCATGTGGAATGATTTCTTTTGTACTCACATACTATTTTACGTATTTGATATGTCATAGTTGATTTTATGACACCTTTTAAATGAAAAAGTTTTTTTTTGGATATGGTTTCAAAAAAGTTCTTAAGTTACTTAAATAGTTTGTTCTATTACCATCATACATTGAATGTTTTAAGTAAAAATATTAGGGGTGTCAAATGGGCGGGTTGAGTTGAAATTGAAGATATTAAAATATGTTGAAATATAAATTGGGTTGCGTTCTGACCCGCTCAAGTTTACTTTGGGCTCAAATGGATTGAGCTCAAATGGGCTTAAAAGCGAGTAGGGAATTGATCCGCTTAAAAAAATAAATACACCAATATAGTATATATACATATGAATACATTGTTGTTAAACAAAAGATGAATACATTTGACAACTCAAAAACAAAAAAAAATGGAAAATAATAGAATGTGTAGGTAGCAAAGTGTGCAAGTATTTGACTGTCTAAAAAATTGAAAAAGCCAACAAACGCCAATCTCTTTTTGGTCAAGTTTTTCCTATAATACTTGAGGCTTGGTGTTAACTCATCTATTTGTTTATAAAAATATAGTATTAATGTATCCAATTATACTTGTATTGCCTAATCAACCTTTCAAATTGGATAGATTACTTATGTATCCAAATGTACTTGTATTCACAAATCACCATTTTCCCTTGTGTTAATATATTACAATACAAGTATCTATGTATATAAGTATTCTACTAATACAAATTTGACAATCACACAAACCTCAATCTCTTTTTACTCATATTCTTCTTGCACTGTTTTTTTTAAATAACTATAGCCATTGTAATGTAGAAACAAATAATTCTTCAATCAAAAGCCTATAAAAATAGATGAAATATATATGTAGACAAATATGATCTTCATAAAAATGAGGGAAATATCAATTAAAAGATATCTAATGAATTCAAATTGCAAAAATTGCTCCTAGAATCATCAAAATGATCTTAAATTGGAAGAAATTTGGGGGAAAAATACAGAAATTTTGTGATATAAGAATATTGATGAAAGAGAAAGTATTAATGAGGGTAAACACGGGGAACCAATCACATAAAACATGCCTAGACAAAATCAATTAAGTGTGTAATAATAACTTTCCTATTTAATATTAATAATTTTTCTTATTATTTGTATATAATTAACTTTGCAATTTATTGTGTAGTTATACCCATATAACATTAAAAAAAAAAACTATAGCTATTTATTTTAAATGTATATTAATGTTTGCCATATTTTGTAGCTTTTCCTTTAATATATTGTTATTTAGGTTTTATAACCACAATTAGAATTTCAACTCAAGAAAATTTTAAAAAAGAAGTTACAAATGAATGATAAATCCTAAAAGATATTAAATAAGATAGTATTTCATATCTTCAATAAAGGAACATACATTATATCAATACAAATAAAGAGTCTTAAAACGGGTTGAAATAAGAGATTAAATTGTGTTCAATTGCGGATTCTCTTGTCACGCCCCGAGCCTACACCCTGGACGAGACTGGCACTCGAAGACCATTGCTGGCCTCAAGCGAACCCTTTGCTTGGCTTACTTAACTCAACGGAAGACTTAAACATAAGAAAAGATAACCCATGCATAACTTAAGAAATAATAGTTTAGCCAAAAATGGCAACTCAGTCTTTAAACAACATCTGAATGATAATGTAAAGACAACTAAACTACTGACTGTCTATGAATCCTCTAAACGACTGAGATGGATATTGGGACAAATCCCACAACATCCTAATGAACTAAACTAGAAAATGAATAAAAGGGGTCCTCCGGAATGCAAGGAGACTCACCACTGACTCTGGAGTGCTCGACTATATCAACGGCGCGCTGGATGCTGATCTTGATTACCTGCGACTGCATCATAATAAGATGTAGGCCAACTGATATCAGTACATTGAATGTACGAGTATGCGAGTTGGAATGCTAAACAACAACTTAAGCTTGAAAAGAGTAAGAAGGAACACTTACCTTGGCTCTGTACAACTCATGAATAACTGAACTCAATATAAAGCAATAAGACACATGCAATATATATATAAAGCTTGTAAAACAGTATGAACAACTTAGTTCGTTAAAGATAAAACAATAACAAACTCAACTTTACTTATATATAAAAGTAATTTAACTTTCGTGGGAGATTCTTTAACCGACAACCATCACTATGAGCCCTAGTGATGGTACAACGTTTTACCTCACGTTGCCCAAGGACCATCCTATACCTTGCCGTGATATAGGACCTTACTTAACTTAGTGGATCCACTAGCTTAACTTACGTGATCATCTAAAAAGTATGACCCATTAAATCCCATGTTGGCCACATGGTTCTTATGGAAAGTTGAGTTAATATGAACTCGCATCCCCAATTCGGTGCTCAATACTACTCCCAAGATATAATTTAGCTCATATGTGTTTTAAACACCTCTTTCTTTAGTTTGAGATAATTGCTCAAAGTTTAGCCCAAAGGCTCTCTTGGAATCGATGTTCCTTTTACTGAAAACTAGCCCAAATGCTCTTTTGGAAATCATAGTTCCTTTCTTGCTCAAATGTAAAAACATTTATAAACTTCTTTGGGAATACTTAGTCCCCTAATAACTTTTGAGAAATGAACTCAATTCTTTACTCTTTACTTGAGCCTTAAAACGAAGTTTAAACGTTTAATAAAGACTCTTGAAAACTTTAAGGGCCTGTTTGGAAGGACACCCTGGTAATTGGATTTGGTGTAATTGCACTGTCTTGTCCTGTTTGGAAGGACAGGTAATTACTTGGTCAGCAAGTAATTGGTGTAATTGGCAGGGGATAATTACACTTTACAATTCACAGGCAGAGGTTGTGAATTGCTGGTAATTACATGGTGTAATTACCACCGATTACTTTTTAATTTATTTTTTTGTTATTTCTATTTTTATTTTTTTGTTTTAATTTTTTTTACTTCTATTATTTTAAGTTCTTTTTTTATTTTTATTATTCTAAAAATTTGTAAAAGTTTATTTTTTTATTTTATATATTTCATTTTCTTCTTGTTCTCAACCTTACTTTACGTGATTCTATGTAATTTTCTCATATTATCTATTTCTTTATGCCATGCTTATTTTCTCATTAGCATAGTTTTATTAGTATTCTAATTTTTAAATTAAAATAGAATTTATTGTTAAGTGAGGTTATAGATTTACGTTTTCTTTATTAAGAAAAAATAAAAATAAATCATATTTATTGCTATGTTGAAATTTGTTATAAGAGTATTATGTTAAATTTTTTGTTTTGAATTTATAACCTATGTTATATTTCAGTTTCATTTGTTTTAGTAATATTGAATTTACATTGCTCGTCATTTTTTAATTAGATTTGATAGATTATATTTTTGTCAAACATTTAATAATTTATGACATTTTATTTATGTATTATTCTTTTTATCAAACATGCATTTCACGATGTTCGTAGAAACTTCATACTTTTAGTTGTTACGATCAATTCAATTGAAATATATTAATTTGAAAAAAATATAAATCAATTATTTTTTTCATAATATTAGTTACAGAAAATATGTTTATTAATTAGTATATTTTCAAAAAATAATATATATCTTAAATATTTAATTTAATGTCATTTATAAAGTTTCTTATTTGTCTAGTATAAATTTTAAATAATTAATTTTTATTTTTAAAATTTATTATAATTTTATGATTGCAATTGACATTCAAACAGAACATGTGTAATTACACTGTGGCAACCAAACATGTCAATGTAATTACTAGGCTAGTAATTACTACTCTAGTAATTACACCAATTCCAATTACCAAGTGGCTTTCCAAACAGACCCTAAGAAACTTTGCTTTGACTTGCTTCTTAACTTCTAGACTTGACTCTTAACCTTTTTTACTTTGATCTTAACTTTCCTTGAATTGGACTATGGATTCAAAATTCATGATCTCATGTTTATAGTTGATTTCATGATGTTTAGATATACCTTAGAGTGTTGGAATCAACTAGAAAACGTAGGTACATCGCTTGGAGACAAGTACGAAAAGATGGGGGAATAATGGGGTGAATTGGCGTCCTTGGCGCTCTGAGAGGCGTGGGGTGCCAGGCCCCAAACTTCAGAGAAGTCTGTGGGCGCGCTGGCTGGCGCGACGCCCCAGCCCCGTTACCCAGGTCATGTTCTTGATTTTTCTTCTTCGTTTTTCATCTCTAAACCCTCCAATCTTCCCTAGTTCTTTCCCCAAACACTTAGGATCAATTGTACCCTCAATACACAACCAATCTAACTCGAAAAAATAGCCCGGAAACATGAAACAAATAAACTTCAACAACACAACCAATCAAGAACTTAACGATGTCCTTCAAGAACTTCACTTTTTAACATGTAAACAACCCAAAATCACTGAATTGAAAAAAGTTGGTGTGTGGGTGAACTAACCCATCACTAAAAGATCTCACATACCTTAATAGGGATCACCCCCGACGAATTCCACTTCAAACGCTTGACGTTCTCGGCGAAATCTTGGCTTTTCTCCCTTTCTTTCTTCTTTCTCTCTTCTCCAAGCCCTAAGTGCATTCTAATTTTCCAAAACTGAATTAAGTTCTGTTCTTACCCCCAATAAATCTCTAAAAACGAATTAGGAAATTAATTAGAGAAAATACTACTTTGCCCTTTTCTAAATCGGAATTGGGACTTTCCTCAATCCAACAACCCAATTTCCGCAAGGCATATCTCACTCATACGATGTAGAAATTGTGCACACTTGGAGGCGTTGAAAAGATCTTCCGAAGGGCTTCCCAACCATATCAAGAACTACTCATAACTCATCCTGAGCTAGGAGTTATGGTCGTTTGAAAATGACCAAAACTCACTTTCTTAACTCAGACAATATTTCCAGATTTCCACATGCTTTCCAAAAATGATTATTTTCAGATTTTAAACTCTTTCTAGTCGTTTCTAGGTGCGAAATGTTACATCTCTTAAATGTGTTAATGCTTGAATGAGTTGAGTTTGAACACAATACAAATTATCATGAGTTTAACCCTTAAAATTATGGGTGGGTTGAGCGGGTTACTTATAGTTGAGTTCATTTTTGACACCTCTAAAAGATACAATGAATAATAATTAAGAAAAAATGAACATTATGTATGATGAATTTATTTTTACAATGAATCATTTAATTCTTGAATTTCGTTTACAATGAATTATTTAAATATATATATAAATAAATAATTCATTGTAAAAATAAATTCATCATACATAATGTTCATTGTTTCTTAATTATTATTCATTGTATCTTTTAGAGGTGTCAAAAATGAACTCAACTGTAAGTAACCCGCTCAACCCACCCATAATTTACAATGAATCATACACATACATTGTATTTTATGTATAATGAATTTATTTTTTATATGAATATAATAAATATGATACATAATTTAGAAAGATACACTGACTTTGATGTATTCATTGTACTTTATATACAATAAATTTATTTTTATGTGAATACAATAAATATGGTACATAAATTAGTAAGATACAATGATTTTGATGCAATCAAAATTAAACCTTCATTAAATCTCATAACACTCTCTAAGTTAATAAATATTAATTTATCTATTAAATAATACCTCTACAAAATAATAATATTTCATAGTCTCAACTATATTAATTTAGTGAGGTTTTACTAAATAAGTGATGTCTAGATCTAACGTACCCAAAACTTTGACTATTTCACTACATATTTGTTTATTTCCTACCAACACAAATATTTGATACTTTATCCATTAAAATTTACTTTCTTCATTCTACTTTATGAAATGTAATTTGACTGGACACCAAATTTAAAAAATATAAAAAAACTTTACTATATTCCAAAATGACCCATAAAATAAATGAACTTTTAAATAAATGTGTACTCTTCTATATTTTTTTTGCCAAGTAAGTAAACCCAATTGGGATAAAATATTGATAGTATTATTGCATATATAGTCTAATAAGGAATTGAGTCATTTTTTTTTTCCGATACTAACTAAAAAAAGATGTAAAATATTGATAGTGTTATTGCCTATATGGTCAAATAAGGAATTTAGTCATATCTTTGGAGATTAACTAAAAATAATATATCACATAATTTGAGAGAGAGTATGCCAACATAAATCACCTCACCTTTTTTGTCTCAATTGAAATTTAAAGTTTGAACTATATTCTTTCTTGATAAATTTCACTTTGCTAGATTTTGAAAATTTATCTTCAAATATTTGTTTGATCATAAAATTTGATCAAAATTTTAAAGTTACCAAAATTAGCTTTAGACCAATTTTTGGGTCTTTAAGACTTCCACTCTATTTCAATTTTTTTCCAAGTACAATGCATGTCCAAACATAACTTTAAATTTCAAAAATCACTGTAACGACCGGGTACCGTCATTATAGAAATGCCAACAGGGGAAAATTTGGGGCCGGAGTTTTTTTCCGTAGTATTTGAATTTTCCCAACCTTGTTCAGATTTGGAGGAAATTGGAGTCACCAAGGGGTAGGGAAATCTGGTAACAATCGGGTGGAGTAATTATGGTTTTGATTGCATAAGTAGATCGCTAACTTGTTAAGAAATCCGTATGACTTTACAGAACTGAATTCGGGTGAGTAGAACTCCCGGAATCAATCTTAGCGCAAATGGTATTTTCTGAGTGTCATGGGTTAGAAGTGTGTTGTGAAAGGGGAATTTTGGAATTCTTTAAATAGCTCTCGGTTTCATTTTGGCCGCTTTGGCGCTGGGTTTGGTCGCTCTGGCGGAGCCACTACAACGGGATTAAGGTCACTATAGCGGGTACGACGAGACTTAAAATCGTAGGTGAAAGATAAATAGCTCACTGGTTCAAGAATTCCGCTTTGGCGGGAGTTATTGCCGCTCTGGTGTCGTCGCTGTGGCGGGGTAGTGGTTGCTGTGGCGGGTCCGTCGCAATTAAAGTCGTTAATAAACCCCTAAACAACCTCATTATGCACTTTTCAACTTTTAGAGCTAAGGAACGACCCCTAGGTGACTTATACTTATTTTTCACCATTCTTGAGGCTAAAGATAAGCTTTTCACTCCCCGAATCCATTTTTTGATCCGTAGAACGTAATAGAATGGGTGAATATTGATGGGGGAGGGTTTTGATTTTGAATCTATGGTGGAAACAACCCTTAATTGGATAATTGGGATAATGGGTTGATTTAGGGTTTGTTAGATTTGTTGGTAATTCGGGTAATTAATAATTATTTATTGATTCCCGCATTATATTGATTGTTTGTTGACCAAGAACAAGCGGAACGAATTCGGAAAAGGAAGGATCAAGTTTTTTATGGTTTCAAGCTTGCTTCGAGGTAGGTGATGGTTGTGATTCTATGTTTGTGCGATGTATGCTTGTTCTTGCTTCATTGTGATACTTATGTATGTATGAATGTTGCAATGTTGATCACATTTGTTATAAATAAGATAGATGAATATCATCGCCATGAAATCATGACTTAAATGTATGATCTTGATGATGTACTTGTGTTTGTGATTGTGGTGTGTGAATAAAATTGGATTGCCATGTTTCGATATAAATATGGGATTGGTTGCCACGTTCCGGCATAAATATGGGATCAAATTACCACGTTTCGGCATGCTAACTTTTTGAATTTAGGTTTCATGAGAGGACCAATGATGTGATGATAAATGTGAAATGTGTTGTTGATTCTTCATGTTGATTATGTTGTATATGTTGATATATATGCATGTGATTATAATGTTGTTTGACTTGCTTATGTTGCGCTAGTAGGATAGCCACGTGATCCTACTAGTATATTGTGTACTGATTCTACATTTTCTCTTATTTTTATTGAGTACATGACATCTTCACGCGACTATTGACAGACCTTGCTTAGAAGATCAGTGATCGTCGCATCGAATTCAAGGGTGAGCCAATTCTTTCGGGCTGTCATGAGATTCTCTTTCGTCTATGTCCATCATTTCCGGACTTAGATATTTGTTCGAGTTGGTTGATTAGTTCATTAGTTTGGGGATGTATCCCTTCTTGTTTAGACTTGGATAATTTGTTTAGATGTTTTGGTACATTGACTTTCAGGTTCTAGGTTGTTTATTCTGCATTTGTTTAGTTAATTAACTTTTTTTCGTAACTTAATTGCCTTAGTATTGTTTTAGTTACTTAGTTTGGGTTGTAGTAGTGGTTCTCCCATCGGATGATTAGTGTGGGTGTCAATCACGACGGTTTGAGTCGTGACAAAGTTTGTATCAGAGCCTAGGTTCGTTGATCTCGATGTACCAAAACAAATCTAGTAGAGTCTCGCAGAACGGTACGTGGACGCCTTTACTTTTCTTCGAGTGGCTATAGGACTTTAGGAAATCTCTACATTTCTCTTGTCTCCTTTTGTGCTATGACTTGATTCCAATTGGTAACTAGCGATTCAAATTAGTATCTAACCTCCTTCACTCTTTTGTTCGCAGATGGGTAATACTAGGTATAACGGTGTTAGTCTTGTAGCTCCTGTCAATGCTTCAGCTGAGGAATCTATAGCGAGAGGTCGCGATCGAGGCAGAGGTAAAGGAAGAGCTAGGGGTAGAGGCCGTGGGAGAGTAGCGCCTGCTGTGAATGATGTGCCGATTGATAATGTTCTTATGCATAAGAACCCTCTTGTGCGTAATGAGGAGATAGAAGAGGATATTAAGGTTGAAGACGTTGAGGAAAATGGACAAGATGAATAGGTGCCAGCGGAGATTGCGGCTGTTCCCCCCATCGTTCCGGTGTTAGCTCAGTAGATTATGGCGTTCTTGAAAGGGTTGGCTGGTCCTGGAATGCTTCCATATACTCCAGCAACTCAAACTTCTACTAATCCTCCTATTGCTAGCACTGCACCCAAGACGGGTGGAAATATAGGTACTGATGCTTTCTTCCATCCTTTGTTGGGTTCTGTTATGACTGGGAACGAGCATGATATGTTGACTAAGTTTCTGCAGCTTAAGTCTCCGGTATTTCTTGGTTATGAGACTGAAGATACTTATGAGTTTATCTTAGACTGTTATGAGAGGCTGCATAAATTGGGTATCGTTCACCAGCATGGGGTTGAGTTCGTGTCTTTCCAACTTTAAGGTGAGGCCAAACAGTGGCGGAGAGCTTATATGGAGTGCAGATGTCACGACCCAAAAATGGTCGTGATGACACTCATCTTAACCCACCAAGACAAGTCAACCTAAAACTCAACCATTACAATAAAATGCGGAAATTTTTATAGTAAACTCAAAAATACCCCCAAAATTTGGTTGTCACGTGTACAAGCCTCTAAAGTATTACAATTGAATCAAAAGAAAAGTACAAGTCTCATATGACATTGTTTCTAGAGTAGAACAAGTTCATAAATAGGAGTAAGAAGGTCTGCTGAGTTGACAAACAACTACTTCACAAATCTCCAAGAAAGCTCGAAAAAGAAGAGAATATATCACAAAGGTCCATGCTAGTAATCTACAAAAAAATGTAGTAGTAAGGGGTGAGTACCAAACCACGCAGTACTCAGCAAGTAAGCCTCTAAACACAAGCTAAGGGGATAGAATACGGGTACTCCTTACACCCTAACCAAACCTCCACAACTACAACATGCATAAAATAAGCCCAACCTAACAGTTCACAATTCGCATAACACATATCTCAACAACAACATTCTAACAATCACATATACTCAACAACAAACTCAATATTCATCAATTACAATCTCCATGACTACAACCTGCTTAAAACCAGCCCAACCTAACATTTCACAATTCACACAGCACATATCTCAACAACAACACTCTAACAATTACATATCCTCAACAATAAGCTAAATATTCACCAATCAAAGTTCCACATAAATGCACTCACAAAATCAGCAAAACACAATATCAAGTTCACTAATGATAAATATGTGTAATGCAATGGAGTGCAATGTCAAGTATAGTGATGCATGTTTGACCTAGTGATACACACCCGCTGTCTCTCAGTTCGGGATCCATGGGGGACATATCTATCCATGTATCCATCGCGGCGCGTGATACGACCCTCGATAATAGTAACCATCGCGGCGCGTGATACGTTCCTCGAAATATAGTATCCATCGTGGCGCGTGATACGTCCCTCGAAATATAGTATCCATCGTGACGCGTGATACGTCCCTTGAAATCTTTAATTTCTTATTCTTTCTCAATGTACATAACACTTGTCACAACCATGTCTCAGAACAATGCAAATGACATGTTCACACAAATAATGAGGAGATGACCATTTTCATAACATTGCACAATTCACAATAGCACAATCATGATACAACATCAACAATGATTCAACAAGCCTTTCAAACCATTCTCAACACATCACACAAACAATTGATCACATTACCTTTTATTACCCCTTTTTAATCATTAGAATAAGTCAATGTGGACAAGTCAATCCATCACCAAGTCTCATTACCCCCAAACACATATTACAAGGAAATACACAAATTCCATACACATAACAAGGGTTTAGAAATCCATTTGCCTCAAATAATCAAGCAATCTCTCCAGGACTTGAGCCTTCCTTTTTCATTGTACTTTCAACTCAAAACAATCTATTCACATTAATAATCACAATAAGATTTTGAAACTAACAACACCATATTACTATAGGTCTAACATAGACACAAAACCCATCTGAATTTATAATCCAACTCCCAATTTTGATGCCAATTAACATTTCAATTATCATATTTTCCAAGTTTCAAGCCTAGGGTTAAGTTTCAATTTCTCCAAATAATATCATCGTAATAATTTTCATATAATATAATATACTTAATAATTAATTACCCATCTCATTATATCAAAACTTGAATCATAATGTGTTAATGAAGAAAATCTTAAACATCAAATCCACGCTAAGCCTGAGAATCAGTGATTGACCGCGTAAGAGAAAGTGCCTATTCTGGTAATTTCCAATTTTCCCCTCATCATCTAATCATTGTCATATGTTTACCTCATGATTAACGTAACAATTGTCCATCAAAATTTTGTTTTCCCAATTCACAGAAACCACCAAAATATTGTGTCAGCCACATTAATTCAAAGTCACGTCTTTGCTTCCCCTAAACTAAATATAATTAAGTACATATATAATTTAGCACTTCAATTATATTCTTTAGCCCTCAATCAAGTTTCATATATATTTTGTTTGATAAAATATTTCACAGAATCCCAAACAACTTGCAACACGGAAGAAAACGCATACAATAGTTTCCATAGGACCCACAATTCCATTCTTTTTCATAAATACTATTATAATTCAATACACATTATTTCTAATTCCTTAGTTTAAAAGAAAGATTGAGATTAGTAAGGTTATAAATGAAACAATGAATCTAACTTGTTCAATGCGGAGGTTAAGTTCTCTCGCTTGATAATTTTAGCCGCCATTGATTTGTATTGGGATAAAAATAATAATTAATAATAAAAATATTAACCCTCCTTTAATTTAATTTAGTTTTCACACATGGGCCAAATGACATAAAGTATTAAATAAAAATGATCAACTTAGCCCATTATCCACCAAATAAATTACTAGTTAAATTTACGAAAAGTATCTTTTATGAAAGACAGATGACTAGTTCTCAAAATGACCCAAGGGGTCATTACAACAGATCTTCTACTTTACCTCCACTTACTTGGACCCAATTTTATGTTCTGTTTCTAGAAAAGTATATGTCCAGAACTTTGAGGAATCGCAAGAAGGATGAATTTATGGCGTTAGAGCAAGGTGGTATGTCTGTGGCTGCTTATGAGGCCAAGTTACATGCTTTATTCAGATATGCCACGCACTTAGTTACTACTAAGGAGGAGAGGATCCGGTTGTTTATTAGAGGTTTGAATTATGAGTTGCAAGTATTATCTATCTATATGACTTCTGCAGTGAGGAGTTTTAATGAGGTAACAGACTATGTTAAGAAAGTGGAGGGGGTGAGGCAAGACGGTCAAGCTAAGGCTTGGGCAAAAAGGGCAAAGAATTCAGGTAACTTTCAAGGCTCTTACTCTAAAGGGTCTGGAAGACCAACACTTGCAGCCAAACCAATTCAGTCTGTTATGCCCGCCTCTATAGGTAACTACTCGGGAACTCCATCTCATAATTTTCAGGATAGTCAGATTGTCGCGCCTTCGACGGGCAGCAACACGACAAGAAATTAGATCTTTAACGACCACTATTTAACAAAGGGAGATGAACCCGGTCGTTATAAATATACATTCAACGACCCAAAGATTTTCCGGTCACTAAAATTAATTTTTGACTAATTACTAACGAAGGGATAATTTATCAGTCGTTAAAACAACCATATCCGGTCGTTAATAGAAATAACTGTGCGAGAACAGTTTGTTAATGAATTATCCCACTATTTTATTTTTAAAACCACTAATAAGTTACTCCTAACATTAATGATTAAAACCACTTATAAGTTACTCTTATACCAAATAAATAAATAATTAAAAGAAAAGATAAAATGTTTTACTCCTGCACTTCTCTAGAGTGTAGGGTAATTAAGTTTTTATTTTCCATCAATGTGTTCTCCAAGTACGACATAACTTTCAAGAAGTATTTTGGTGTTAGAACAGATCCTTTAGAACCATGCTATAATTAATTATTCGACCTGCAAAATAAGGCTGGAGAGTTGATCCCCAACAACAACTAAGGAAGGTAAATCCGTTCTGTTTATTGTATAAGGATGAGTATATTTTTGTATACATGACTATCTAAAGATATATGATTTCGTGACTGAAGGAATTATGCATTTGTGTTGAATTATTTTTAATATTTTTTTCAATTTAATGTCTCACAGAATGTTTTGTTAACTAATGGGTTTTTAGCAGTTGTGTTCTAAGTTTAATTCTTCTTTTAATTACACTCTTTTATATTCTTGCATATTTTATTTTCAACATTAGATAATAAAAACTTTAATGTTCTAAAACAGAGGAATTGTTGTCAGAATATTTTCTGACAAATGTATGGGAATCAATTGAAATGTCAAATTAGGACTACTATGAGAAAACATTCTTCTCCATCAAAAATCATCTACTTAGGATCATTGAACGTGATGCAGTTTAAAACAATGTTAATGATCCGAAAAGCATGTTTAAAACAATACGAGAAAATGACTTTCTCTTGTTGGATTTTGTATTTCAATATTGCTTTTTCTCTATGCTAAACCGATGTCCAATTGTGATCGTTTTTCGATTTTCTATGCTTGATGATTTTGCAAAGTAATTTCAAAATTAATTACATTCCATGTGTTGATTATTTTAATTTAGTGAGGTCATCCTAATACAACCAAAACATACACGGTAGATCAAGGTACGGTAGATTGTATGCATACCTTATATTTACCACAGAGGTGAGGTAAAGATGTTGGTTTCCGATTCAAGATAAAGAGAGACTAAAGTAATGATATCATCCATTGAATATTACAATTCAGTTTTGGACATTACTACTTCAGAAATAAGAGTAGATGAGATATTTTATCATCATATAAAGAGTTTTGGTTCGCGAAATACACTTAAAAAGCTTCAGGTCATCTACCATATCATTCTAATTATCCTAACTATAATTTTAATTTCAACTTTTTTGATCAATATAGAAAAGTACACAAAAAAATAATGTAAATGAAGTTAAGTGGTCTAGAAGGTGGAGTGTTCTTGAAAAAGTTGAATGAGTAATTGATTAATATAAGCTTACTGAGAAGCATCTTATTTTCTTACTTATGGAATAACATATAGCTTTGAAAATGAACTTTAATTTATTATAATAGGAAACTATTGGCCTTACTCTATCCATGGTTGGTTATGTGAAGCAAATAATTTCATTTATTTGGAGTTTTCTTGTTATTTTTTTAATCAATTTCTTTATTACCAGGAGTTTCTTTGTGGGGATATTTTGTTGAAAATTCATTTCTTTTTATAATAATATACATGTATTCAGGAGTTGGCACCAACAATAATGTAGTTCTTGGTCATAATATTTTGCTCTGTTTCTAAACTCAAACAGGTGATGGAACTTAAGTTTGTACCTTTTTCAGCAGCTAGTTTGGCTTCTTGCATTTTAAAAATTTGATTACTAAGGTGTGTGGATTGTTTTTTAAAGCAACTTGGGCATACCCAACATTTGGTTATTTGCTTATTTTTTTGTACCTTTTTAATTTAAAAGTAGGTGCTTAAAAACATTCTTTTGCCTTTTTCAAACACCTCCCCCAAAAATATGAAATAACTTATAAACTAAAGTTACTTAAAATAAGTCAATCCAAATACTCTCTAAATCATGCATATGCAATTAATGCATCGTTTGATAAAAAGACTGCATAGCTTTTTTTGTACTCTATCACGATTTACCAATTTATTAATTTAAAAAAGTAAAAGTAATAATTCTTACACTTATAAATAACTCACCATCTGAAACTATCATTGTGCTGCTTGAATTTTGTGTGTATGATCCTTCCTTGCTTCCAAGATAATTTGCTTCTTGTACACTTGGTCACATTTATTTTTCTGATTGATATATGTCATTTTTTGTGGGTATAGTATGATCATGTGTTCTCCACTGTCTTTTATTGTGATGTGATTTTTTTATTGAGTTATCTATGACATTTATTTTCTTGTAGACTTAACACTAATTGTTTTATTAATTGCTATTTTTTCTTCATTGTTTATTTCTTCTTTTACTTGAGCTTGATGCACTTGAGCTGAAAGTCTTTGAAAAATAGCCTCTCTACCTCTACAAAAAAATGATAAGGTCTGCGTATACTCTATCCTCCACATACCCTATGTAGTGAAATTTCAATGGGTATGTCATTATTTTACTCTATAGCAAGCTAGTAACAATTCAGCCCATTAGAGTCATTTTATATTATTTAGTAGCTGATGATGTTTGCTTTCCAATCAAAAGAAGCAGAAGAAGAAAAAACTAAAAACTAAATTTTGGCTATGCGTAGGTAGGTGAATCTTAGTGCTATCAAAGGATTTGTACAAGCGACAACTTGAACTTGCTACTATTTTTGCAATTAAAGGGTATGTCCACTAAATATATTTACTATTGATGTGTAAAATTTTTAATATTAAGGGATATATGTGAATTTTTTGTATTTTAAATTCATTTTTGAGCTATAAATAATTCTTATATTAGTAATTTTTTGTTATGCTCTAGTTAAAATTTGAACATACTTTACTATGTTAGTAAGTTATCTACAAACTATGACATAATAAGTATTTGTAAATTAATTTAGGATATCTTTTAGTGTTAAATTTAACAAAATATGGATTATTGATTTCTTTCAATTTTTTCTCAGTAGTCATATATGATTTCATTATGCTTATTAGGGGTATTTAGATTGCATTTTTTGCATTTCCATATTAATTAAAACAATAGCTAGATAATTCAATTAGTAGAACCTTCCTTTGCCTTAGCTTGTAATTTTAGAACCTTTTATTGGCTTGAAGTATAAATTTTATCCTATTGAAATACATAAGATGAACTTTCTGAATCAATTTTGTTGCATTAGTTCCAAGCAAATGATATTTGCTTTAATAATTTAGTTAATTGTATGGTGAATAAATTAGTCATTTATTTTCTAAATAAAGCTGGTAGTAGTAGTTCCGTCATTAAACTGATATGAATTTATTCTTTTGACAGATGAAATATTTGAAGTCTAAAGAATGTGCCCTTGTAGACAATATATAGAGCAAGTTGAAGCAAATGGAGTTTTTATTGTTTGGTTTGAATGTTTTAAAAATGTCTTTTATTTCATTTTTGGTAAAATAAAAGATGGTGTAATTTGTACAAATATGATAATTTTAGGATTTGACAAGAATAATGTCATCAATTTAGATGTATACATTTGTATTTGTGATTCTTTAAATATTTAGAAAAATTAGAAAAAGCAAAGGGGCATAGAAAGTTCAAATGGTTATATCCCCTTCTTACTAAATCAATAAATAAATTCACAAATTTCCTCTAGCATTCCAAACCCAACCCTCTCAATCGTCGAAGCCAATGTTGACACATCTATAGCATAATCCTAGTGATTATAGTGTGTAATGGAGGCGAACTTGGGATCTAAAGTCAGAGAATTCAGAATGAGCATGCGCTAAATCATTACATGTATGTTTTGTCAATCTAGCAGAAGAACATAGAATTGAAAGGTTAAAATGAGCAGAGCAAATAAATGAAAAATCAACCTTAACGAATTGTATCAACTATTTACTTGCTTGTGGCCAAGAGCCAACAAATTCTTAGGAGGTTAAACTTGTGCAGATCCTAAAAAACCTATGCTTCTTCACAATCGTTTGTTTTCTATTTACAGATGGAAATTAAACAGCAGATATAATGCACGATGAGGTTAATGAGAACGATAAAACTAGCAATGCATAAATAAATATGTGAAAGAGCAGGAATAATCTATGTTTAACTGAGATCAATGTCAATCCGCTCTGGGATTGCCCTTTCGGTTTGGTTGGAACTGAGCTCCACACCTAGCTGTCCCTTATCGCCCGCGCCAAATGCATATAGCTTACCAGATTCTGTCAATGCAAAGGTGTGGGCATTCCAGTATATTGAATTAGTGAGACTTATTTGCACCACTCTTTCATTCAGCTGCTTCAATGATGTTACAACCTCGGGGAATAGAACATTTGAGTGCCTGTTACCCTGCATTAGTAAAAAAGGGGAAACTTTTAAAAGAGAAAAAGGTAAATGAATTCCCAGAACAGATGAAAACAACGAGTAAGCAAGGCAAATAGACTTCTAAAACTATATCCCGCATCTCATTGTGGACGAAAAAATAATATTATGACAAGGGCAAACCTGTGCTTCAGCAGCAGCAGTATTATGTCCTAGACTAGATGATTCTCCACAACCAAATGAATAAACATTTCCGTCATCAGAAACCACAAAGGTTGTGTAGTCCCCTGTAGCAACATAAACAGCTTTTACGTTGCTTAGTGCTTCCACTACCTTAGGAGCTGATTCACAATCTTCATTACCGTGACCCAAGCACCCATAACGGCCCCAACCCCATGTACAGACCCTTCCATCTTTCCCAACAACAGCAGCATGCCAAGCCCCAGCTGCAACAACTGCAGGCTGAATATTCAAAGTATGAAATTGTTCAATTAACCTCGGGACTTTTTCATCAGTTCGTGTTCCATGACCAAGCTTTCCACCCAATCCACAACCAACAGAATACACAGACCTGATGTTGGCCAAAAGAAGATGTCAAAGAAATCATTTATTGATATGGTACACGTAATATGATGCTTAACGAGAGAACATTCAGATTCTTGTTAGAGTATTTGAAATAATCGCTCGCTAGGGTTGCACATTGAGTGATCAGCATGCGTATATCAGCGTAATTTGGTATAGAAAGTCACTTAGCCTCAAGACAATGAAACACACTTTCTAAAAGGTGACTTACATGCCACTAGGTTGACAAGCCAGAGCAAGAAGGTAGCAATATCCTGCTGCAATTTGCACCACTGGAATATTCTCTAATGCGCCTAATAATGGACGGGGTTCCAGATCAGCTTGCTCAGTTTGATGACCAAGTTTAGTTTCATTTCCCCAAGAGAATGTATAAACCCTTCCTTCTCTTGATAATACGGCAGTGAAGAAATTCCCAATTGCAGCTTGTACAACAAAGATGTCTTTTAAAGATTCAACCAGCTGAGGAGTAGTCACTACTTTACTTCCTTGGACACCATACTCAGCTTCGCCAAAAGATTCTTTGCCAAATGCATACACCTTCCCAGTGTCACTGATCAGCATAGTCCTGCCAGCCCCTACAGCTGCCTGAATAACACGAATGCCTTGAAGTGATCTGGAAAATAGAAAGCTCTATTAAACTCCTTGCGTTTCTCAATTCACTGAGCCATACAACTTGAGGTATATATATAGAAAATTAGGAACCTAATAGGGTGAGGCCGCCATTCCTCTTCTGTGGTTCCATTTCCAAGCTGCCCTGAGCTGTTAGACCCGAATGAGTACGCAACTCCTTTTGAACTCACAGCAATACTATGACCAGGGCCAGCTACTGCGTGTGATTTTTCCCGCCTGGAACATGCTTCCCCAGCTAGCAGGAATCTTAGAACAAGCTTCCAGGAGCCCCCACATTTTAGCTTCAGATCATGACATTGCTCCTGAGTCATTGGCTTAAATATAGCTCTTTTTCGGCACATATCAAGAGCTGCCAACTCCGCTAAGGAGAGCTCATTATCGGGTGCAAAGTTTGCAGGCTGCCGAAAGAATGAGCAAGTAGCCTGCAAAACACATTATAAAGGAAATGAGCAGCACCATCAATTCTAAGCCAAATTAATGACATAATATATACAACACCAAGTAAATAAACACTTGCCTCTAGAGTTGCAAGGTCCTGTGGATCCAAATTACATCCAGTAAGCACATGAAGAACGATAGACGGGTTAGCTGACAATGGGAATTCGCCAGGAGTCGCATTCCCAAAACAGTGCCTCACTTGTCTTTGAAATGTTGAGTTTACAATAGTAGCAGCAATAGGTTGTTCAGCAATGCTATGGTATTGAACACTCGAGGTTCCACTCGTCGAAGCGTCCATGGGCACTGCTAGATTCTGCAGTGCCCAAATTAAGCAATGGGAGGATTTCTAAATCACTATAAAAAGCCCAAAAATGCACATACATAGAAAAACCAAAAATTACACTCTGAGCACATTCCAATAATCATCCACCAAAAAGTTTCCATTTTTAACAAGTACCAATTTAAGAATCTTGAAGTTTTACCTTAAATTAGAAGCTGATCACAAAAATTTCAAGCCTCAGACCTACAAACAATAGAAAATCATCATCATTCAACAGATTGGTCCAACATAGAGGACTTGCATTCAAAACCATAAAGAGTCGAGAAAAACAGTAATTTACAGCAACAAGCAACAAAGGCAGATTCTACAAGAAAACCCAACTCAAGGGTTACAGATACAGAAAGCCAAAGATAACTGTAACGTATAGGAAACCAAAATACCAATTTTTCAACAAAGGATATTCCTATTCCACCCCACCCCACAAAACAAAATTGATGATCAATCAATCGGACATAAAAAAGTTTCAATCTTTATTATGCTAAAGGTCTAAAGATCATCAGATGATCCTATCTACAAGTTCAATTCATCATCAAAATCAAAACACAAGTGAGAATTTTGATGGGTAACTCTTAAAGTCTGTACATTTTGATCATCAAAGATCCAAGAAAACATCAAAATCAAGAAAAACATAAAATTATTACATGAGAAAGAGCCCCAAAGATTCCTCAAAACCCATATGAATTTTTTCAAGAAATCTATACAATTTTGATCAAACAAGATGAGTAACCAAGTGGGTATCAGATCAAAAAGACTGATCAAGCTTTTATTTTTTTCACTTTTATTTTTACTTTTTTGGATAACAATATAAGCAGAAAAAATAGGTGATTTGATGGGATATTGTTTCTTGAAAGAAATTCAATTTTCAAGAGAGAGAGATTAGTTCATTTTTCCTGAGAATTTTATATATATAATATATATAAAGGGTGGAACCGAAGGGAAGATGATGAGGTGTCTTTGAAGAAGAAAATGGCAAAGCTAGAGGTTTGGATGGTCTTTGCTTATATATATACTGACACCACACATTGCATATCCATCATTGCTGTGTACCCTCAAACTACGCTAGTTGCTTTTTGCACGTCACCCTTCTTTTGTTACCTTGTGGGTAAGTCTAAGACTACTACCATTTTTTGTTTGTACGTTTACCCTTGGAGGATGGGAATTACTACTATACTTGATGGATTGCTAATAGAGTTTTAGTTTCAATACAATACTTATATTAAGGCACAGATGGCTCAATGCCTTTAAAAATTAGGCATATGCCTTAGGCCCCAAAAAACGAAGGGCCTAATTTTTTTAGTAATAATAAAATTATTTTAAGCATTTTTTTAAAAATAAAAACAAATAAAGAATGTTTTAATTTGTTTCGAAACATTAAAGAATGTTTCTTTTTTATGAATCAATTTTTAAATTTAACTTCCACATGGTATGTTTAAGACCACAAGATTAAAAAATATTTTGGTATATATATATATATATATATATATATATCTTTAGTTTAAGATCATAAAAAAAATAAAAAAAAAATTATTAAAAGAAAGAAATAACTTGAATCTCAAATATAAAAAAAATAATTAAAATTTAAGCCTCCAACTTATTTTTGGCTTTAGGCCACTAATTAGCTTGAGCCGCCGAAGGAGATCATTTGTATAATTGCTTATTAGATAATTGTAAGGGGTAAAATTCGTGCTTGGTAAAGGGACGAATCAAAATATGATACATGGCTGAATCCAAATCGGAGAGACGTTGAATTTTCTTACCTTGATCCGCGGGAGAATCATGAAGTAGCAATCCTCATCATGAATTGAGTCGGTATTGCCTCAATACAATCAAAATCCTCGGGAAAAAACATTTTTCAACTGTAGCACCCTTATAATGATCCTAGGGTAAATCAATGATCATTGTCGAGTCTAGCATTGGTCTACCCTAATCATCCCTCGAGCTTAATGTCGGAGATCAGTCACGTGCTACTAAAATATTTTCACAGTGTAGCATAAGCTTTGGCTAATAAAAGGGCCTTCTCAAAGAAGAGACCGGCATGGATTACCTTTCTCCCAGAAGATGAGAAGTTTCATTTTAGGGTTATGATGAAATAGGGCATTCAGTTCCTTTTCTTCTCTTGTAATTTACATTCTTGTATTCGATCTTTATTTATTGGTTTAACCAAACGGATTTTGATTGATCTTGCTTTACTTGTCTTTAACCCCTTTGTACTAATTCTATTGTTATCTACAACGACAATTGTTTCGATAAACTGTTTGTCATTTATGTGGGAATAGGCAATTATAGTAATATTTTGATATGCTGCTATAACTCTTTGTTGCACCACAAAAAAATTTCCCCCTTGAAAAATTACTATCATGTCTGAGTTCAAACATGATGATCTGTCTGACGATATACCACACTCACCATAGTACCCCTCGACCCTTGGATATGTTATAACCAATGAAATATAGGTGTTTACTGTCACACACTAAGCGTGACCGACACTCTATGTCATTGTTGGCTCGAGCGTATCTATAATATGGCATTGGATATGAACATACATCTAGACATGGGCGGAAGTATAGTTTAAAAATATTGGTAGAGTTAAGTTTTGTAAAATAAAGTACTTTGCATAAAATATGAGTCGTGGAATTTAAATCACCGTCAAATGACACTAAGACCCAAACTGAAACATAATCAGCTGACTATCTATGAAGCCTCTAAACATAATTGAGTACTATCTACCAAAACAAGACCCTGAATATACCATAACTATATAAACATAAAGTATGGAAAAGATGTAGATAAGTCCAATGAAAATAGAGAGGGGCTCATTAATAGCAGAATATATGAAACTTAGAGAGCGGCCTGATAACGAGTATGTATACCAATTCTTGCATTAGTAAAAAGATGCATTGCCTTGACAAAAGGGACGCAAGTACATATGAAATAGTACTATATGTAAAATGATGGAATGAACCATAATATACATATAAGATTAATAGAAACAACTAACATAGTCATAATAGTAATATATGAAGGTTAAGAGATGAAGTCGTTTAAATTACCTTAACGATACTTCTTTCATCATATTTTAGTTCATTATGAGCTTCTAATAGTGTAAATGACATAAACCACCATATGAACGCATGCAGTCTAATCTTTGTTTGATCAGTTAAGTAATCACATACCTTGCTAGGTATGAGACTATGTGTTCATATCATATGGATCCATAACTTTTCCTTATTAGGTACATAAAAGGAGTCGCCCGAATCAATGGTATGATCCTTGACCTACGTCGATAAACATAATTTCAGGTGTTTACCATTTAGATTTATGCCCTATCGGTTAAATATTTAACTCCATTAAGCTCATGTAATCATGGGTTAGCCCACATTCATAGGTTGTTAGCAGGATAAGGCGAGAAAGATATTGAATGAGTTTAAAGAGTATTTATCTAAGTTAAGCCCAGTTAATCCTAGAAGGCTCATATTCATAACATTCAAGGACCATATTTCATAAACTTCATTCATATCCTCACGTCATGCGACTACAATTCATGTATCATAGTTTTACATTCAAGAGAAACATATATCATATCATAATATTTTAGTCAAGTAAACATATGATAGCATCATAAAATTTATATAGGGGAAAATCATAGTTCATGATTCTAGGGTTCATAAAATAATCTTTTTCAAGAATTCATCAAAAAATGATTAAAAAGCTATTAAAAAGTCATTATGAAACCATTAGACTTAATTTTCAAGATAGAACTATTACCCTAACTTTGGAGTTTCTTGAAGTACTTTAGTGTAGAAATTTAGGAGTGAATGAGAGGGTTTAATTATGAAAAAATTAATTTCCTACACGTTTAGGTCCATTTATATAGCTCCCCAATGATTTTTAGGATAAAAATACCCTAAAAAAGTAAAAATCGATATATTTTTTGCTCGACTTCACATTAGCTCTGTGTCTCGAAATTGAACGATGAAATTTTGCTCAATTAGATAGTGAGGTCCGTTTCAGCGCCGTGACACGGACTTGGTCGCGGACCAACTGACCAGGTTAGCGTATCTATGGTAAACCAGCCACAAATTATTACTCCGGACTTTTCATTGTCAAAGTACCCTTGGCACGTATTTTCCTTATATAAATCAAAATGATCCTAGATTACACTTGGTACATATGTTTATATGTTGGATATACGAATGACGAATGGTTGGTGACATTGGATAGAAGACTCATAAATCTTTAATTCCATAGGTCATGAGCCACTTATCTCTTCATAAACTTCGAGATATGGTCATTTGAAATTAACACTTGTATGAACTCATGTCGAAACTTAATCGGTAGGAAAACTTTGAACTTGACTTGGTGTTAGAGGTCTCTTATGACCCTAAACAACATCTGATACACTTCCCACATATAGAATGAAACTTAACAAGCATGTACAAGTAGGATATCACCTAGTTCAATTTGATACGCTTATGATGAATAATTCAAATCCTTAGCATAGAATTTGTGAAGTGTTACACTTATAAGGTCCGGAACAGCCTAACGTACAAGAACAAGTGCAGGAGCAAGGACAAAATGAGAGCAAGAATGCGAGGACAACCCAACCTCTTCCTGTAAATCAGGACAAGTGAGACATTTAGATGAGGAAACACCTCGATTATACAGAGACAAAAAAAAGTCTAAGTCCTCATGTGTTTGTACTTAATGCAGATCTGAATAGTTCAGACTTTAAGTCATTAAGTGCATTATTTTTACATTAAGGTTTAATAGCTTATTTGGTTCATTAAGATCTTGAATAAAGTCTTAATATCATTAAATATATTTTTTATGGATAGTTTTATCACCACTTTATTCACAATCATTGGTCATTATCACAACCACCATTACTATTGTCAACCACCATCACTGTTGCCAACCATCCAGTACCACCAACCACATCTACCATCACAACCACCACTGTTGTCAATCAATATTGTATATTGCTATCACACCTATAATATCCACTTATAATTATACTCTGTCGCTGCCACTGCCACTGCCACCACCATCACTATTGCCATCACATCCACCACCACTATTGTCAATTCTTACTACCAATCACCTCCAGCATCACAACTAGCACAACCACTAATTACCACCAACACATCGTCAACCACAATATATTCTCAGCCACCACTATCAACACTACCAACTACTAACACCATTATTAGCTATTAACACCAACCATTAGGGGTGTTCACGGGTTGGTTTGGGTCGGTTATTGGTCAAAACCAAAACCAAACCAACTTAATCGGTTTTAAAATTATCAAAACCAAACCAAACCTAATATAATATATATTTATCGGTTTGGTTGTTATCGGTTTGGTTCGGTTATTAACCATATACATAAAATTAAAAGAAATAATTTATTCAAAACATGAAAAAAGTGACAATAATCCATTCAAAACGAAAAATAGTTAGAATGATTGATATTACAAAACTTTCGATTATTGAATTTACTATGAATAAAGCTTTAAAATTCACTAGTTTTGTCCTAAAAGGAAGAGACATTAACATTTTTAGTCCCACAAAGAATTGTCATAGACACTCATATACATGAAACCAATAAGATAGATGTTCTTACCTTGGACATTTTTACTTTCATAAGTAAATTATAAATAAATTTTGATGAATACATATATAAGATTTTAAAAATTGTTTATAAAATAGTATATTATGTATGTATAATAATAAAATTTATGTGTATTATTTATCGGTTTGGTTCGGTTATTTCTTCGATTTTTTTCAAACAAAACCATAACCAAACCAAATACTGTCGTTTTAAAAAAAATCTAAAACCAAACCAAACCAAACCCTAAATAAAATCGGTTCATTTAATCAATTTGGTTCAATTTTTCGGTTTGAATCGTTTTTTATCCAAACCATGAACACCCCTACCAGCCATTATAGGAAAGTTTGCTCAAATATGCTATTTTCATGTCACTACCAAGTTTTAGTCCCCGTTTAAATAAGCTATGTGAAAATAGATTTGATTAGAACTTGATTGCAATGTCTTAGCGGAAATCCTGAAGTTCAAATTAATAAACTCATGAAGATCATCAAGAGTTTAATACAAATTGTTTTGACAGATTACTAAGAGTTTCTTATGAATAAATTTGCCACAAGTCATGGATCACCAAGAATATATTTGTCCTAGCGAATTATTTCAAGTTTTCGATCGATAGACTTATCGGGAGTCTTAGCTAATCATTATGACATATAGTACGAAATTCATCAAAACTTTGGAACAAACTATTCATAAACTATGGAAAATTTATATAATTATTTTTTGTTACCATGATTTTAGTTAAGAGACATACCTAGAAATTTATTAGTTCTAATTTTAATTCTTTTTTATATCCATTTGTCATTATCTATAATGGTTCTTGAACTTGATAGGAATAAGGAGTAATCATAGACAACTTAGGGAAACAAAACGCCTAAGCACATGATAGATGTTGTTGATGTAAGATAAGGAGATAGAAACGTAAGCAGGATTCTAGGAACATGGACTTTTGGGCTTTCCTTCTACCAAGATTTTTGTACCATGTAACTTAGCAGCTCATCTTAGGCAACTTGGATTTTTTTTTTCACGTACTCCCTTCATTTCAAAATAAGTGATGTTATATATAATCAAGAAGATATTAATGATATTTTTTTAAATTTTACCTTTATTTAAATAAGAGAAAGCTTACAAAACCAAGAAAACTATTAAGGAATTACATCTTTTCAAGATATTTATGAAGGGTAAATTGGTAAAAATAAATTTTACGTAAGAATGAGTAATTTTCTTAAAGGATATGTTTAAGCTAAAAATATCACTTATTTTAAAACAAAGGAAGAATATAATTTTCAAGAGTATTGTGTTTTGAGTAAGGCCTCATTTGTTTGCACTTAATGGATGTCTTAATCTGAATGGTTCTGACATTAGATCATTAAGTTAATTTGTTTTCATTAAGATTTCAGGCACTTAATGGGTCTGAATAGTTCTTAATCATTAAGATCTAGAACTAACTTTTAATATCATTAAGAGGTATTCTTGTGTAGATAATATTCATCACCTTTCTATCCACAATCATGAGTCACCACCACTAACCATCTTTGTCATCACAACCATCACTATCACTACTAACCACCCTTGTCATCACAACCACCACCACCACTAGCACTAGCATCGTCTACCACCAACCATCAATGTTGTTAACTACTACTATCAGATGCTAACACACTTACCTCCTCCATCATTATGAGTATATCCATTTCCATCACCACCATCGTCTTTGTAGCATTGGCCATCTCCACCACCACTATCAACCACAATCACCACTATAGTAAATTCCTACTACTAATAAATTTCTTCATCACAACTAACACCACTGCCTACTACTACCATACGTTTTCGGTCACCACCACCTCCAGCACTGCTATCAGCCACTACTAAGGCTGGGCACCGGACCGGAACGGGATGGTTTGACCGGGTTGTTGACCGGTACCGGGATGAATCGGACCGGAACAACCGGGATGGAGGCTCAGTTCCGTCCCATCCCACTATATACCGGGATAGAATCGGAACAGAACGGAATGGGATAAACGGGACGGCACATATAGCTATTTCAAAAAATAATTATTTTTTTCCAGTTATTTTGAATTACAAAAATATGAATGTTTCTTTTATTTTTCTAAGTTATATTAGTTTATAGTATTTAAGTTTTAAAATTTATAATAATTTTACTTAAGTTTATTTTAAAGATTTTTTTTTTAATTTTTACGTATATAAGTTTGTAAGTTAAGTTTAATAAAGTTTTTTTTTAAGTTTTTGAGCTTATGTAGTTATGTTATAAGTTTTAAAGATTTGAATCTTTTGAAGTTTATAAGTTATTAAGTTATACTTATAACTTGTAAGTTAAATAACTTAAGTTTGTAATTTTAAAAAATTAAATAAACAAAAAAGAAATGCTAATAAAAGTTAATAATGACAAAAATATTATTTTTTATTTTAATTTAAAATGATTTACCGGGACCGGACCGGTACCGGACCGGAATGGAATGGAACCGGAATGAACCGGGATGAACCGGTACCGGTATACCGGTACCAAATCATGATACCGTTCCGTTCCGTGTACCGGTTCAATGTATCCCATCCCGTCCCGAATACTACCGGACCGGAACGGACTGGAATGGTACCGGAACGGTACCGTTACAACTTGTTCCGGTGCCTAGCCTTAGTCACTACCACCACTATAGTCAATCTCTACTACCAATCACCTCCATCATCATAACTAGCACCACTACCAACTATTAACACATTCTTCAACCACCACACATTCTTCAACGCAGACTATTAAAATCAACAAACTTCATCATTACACCACCAACACCACTATCAATTACCACCATCATGATGATGTTCATAACACCAACCACCTCCACTGTCACAACTATCACCACAACCATTACTAGTCACTAACAACAACTATTATCATCACTACTACCACTACAAACTATCTCCACTATCACTAGCAAGTATACGTATTTCATTTTTTAATCAAATAATGATTTTATTTTATTAAATATTTTTAAATATATAATTAATTTTTATTTAAATGTATATTTATTACTCCCGTTGTCCAACAATACTTGTCTACTATTGACATTGCACACTTCTTAAGAAACTATAAATAGAAGAGTAATTTTACTATATCACCCTTTGAATATAATAAATACAATGTCTTGAAAAAATGTAATAAGAAAATGACTATAATTAATTATAAGGGTAAATTAGGAACCAAGTGTAAAATTATTCATTGATTTCATAAAGTGAACAAGTATTGTTGGACATCCAAAAATAGTATAGTGGACAACTATTGTTGGACGGAGGGAGTATGTGCATAGTTATAGATTGTATACATTCAGATGTACGTTGAAAAACAAACAATCTTAATCATTCAGCATTCAAATTTAGAGACAACATCTTAATCAATCAAATTAAACGTGCATTTAGATTAAAACGTGTAAATCTTAATGAATACAAATAAGTCCAAAGACTTTAATTTGGTGATATCGTGTGTGTCTCTTCATTTCTCTTTTTTCCTTTCTCATGTAATAGGAAATATTTTCATTTTATATAATAATAATTAAAAAAAAAGGGATATCTCTTTATCCTGTATTTTGTGTGAAATCATGTATCCTGTCTTTCACAATTGATAAGGCTTAATTTTTCAGTCTATTCCATATAAATGTCATACTTTTTAGAGAGAATACATAAAATGACATCTGAAGTTATTCTAAATTTTCAAAAAGACATCTAAAGTTTGTGGGCATCCTATTACCCCATGGAACTATTTCAAATTTCAATAATTAAACACTTTTGACCCATTTCCACAATAATTGTGTTCTCACATCTAATAGGCGCGTGGAGAAAGTAAAAATACACCACCAAATCAGTGTAAAAATGCCACATGGCATTAACAATTTGAATTTTCTTCTTTATTAAAATACCAACTTCCCATCTTCTCCAAAACCTCCATTGATATATGTTGAAGAGCTTTCCATCTACAACCAAAAAAAATAAAATCTCCATTCTCAATGAAATCTAGCTTTACTAGTTTCAATTTTTATTTTTTTTATATTTTATTTAAAAGTTATGAGATCAATGAATTTGTAAATCATGAAAATGTAATTGCAAACAAATTTCAAAACTAAATCAGTGAAAAACCATTCAAACTCAAATCAGTCCTAAACTAATTCTACATACACATGAATAATAGATTGCACAAAAAGAAAACAACATCAAATCACTATAAAGATGATTTTTCAAAAAATCACTACTATATAAAAATAACATTTTAAACCAAAATTTACATTCAAATCAAGAAGCAATTAACATGTGAGCCTTCACTTCTTCGTTTTGACTCCATAATTCAAGAAATTATCACCGCAAAATAAATTTATTGTGACTATTGAAATGCTTAGGGTTTTGATCATCAAAGAGAGAGAGTAGAGTGAAAATTTGAAAGGGGTTTAGGGTTAAATGGAGTGGGTCATGATAAAAATGTGAATGGGTCAAGATTTTAATCCAATTTTCACTAAATGGGTTGAAAAAAATATGTAATTATATTATTAATTGGGGTGAGACTCACGCCCATGCATTGAGAATGCAGATTGTGTAAAAAAGTGTGTATTTATTGGGATTTTGAAATGTTTTGTGGGGTAATAGAACACCCACAAAATGAAGGTGTCTTTTTGAAAATTTGGGATAACTTCAAGCATCACTTATGCCTTTTCTCTACTTTTTATATTAGAAATAATTAATTTTATATTTATATTTTACTTTTAATAAGATAATTTATAATCACGCAAATATTTATAACTTATTATGGTCCATCAATAAGAAAATAAATCTTAAACTTTATGACCAGCTAAATGTTGTCACAATAATTGAAATGAAAGGAGTAGCAACCAAAAGATTATAATGGGAATAGATCAAGATAAGAAAAATAAGAATGGTATTATGTAGAAGTATTCTTGTTACTCAATTGCGTGGTACAATACAAATGTAGAAAAACATAATGATGTTTTTCAAATTAAAAGTTGATATTTTCTCAAGTACTATTGGGTGTATTATTTGTTTTCCATTTAGGTAACACAAATTTAGAATATATATTATGAAATGATTGACGATATTTTCTTTTGGTATGAAATTCATATAGCTAGTGGAAAAGTGATCACTAGTAAAATCATGAGGGGCTTGACTGCCCTTTCGTTTTTTTATAAATAATTTGAAGTTAAAATTTTGTTTGGACATATAGTTTAGATTTTTTAAGTTGTATATTTTCTTCATAAATTTAAATATCCTACAAATAATAAAAACTATTAAAACTTTCTCAACTCTTACACAAACTTATTAAAGTGCAAAATCATAGTTTATAAACGAGGTATCGAAATATTTTAAGGATTCTAGAATACCTCTAGTAGAGGGACAAATACTCAACCTCTTTCAAATACGAATCTATCAAATTCAGAAGAGAAGAATTTACATTCGTATCTCAATTTCAATTCAAACATGGGTTTGATTCACACTCTACGTTCTGAGAAATATTTATCATCCAAAAATATTTTTTTTAAAATGGATTCTTTATCTAAAGAAGAGTGTTGTGAAAGGGAATATGTATAGAACATTACAACAAGATAGTGTTTTTTCAACTCTCTCAAAATAGAATCTATTTCAAACATATATGTCATGGTTCTTTACTTTGACATGGTACAAAATCTAAATTTGATATTTTTAGATACTTTTTCAAACCTATTGTAATACTAAGGGAAAAGGGTTCAAAACACACACAAATTTTGACCGAAATTGTTGTTACACACTCCAACTTTGTGAGGGTCCTATAACCCTCCCCCCCACCCCCACCCCGTAAACTATTTTTTAGTGTATTATTGAGGGTATTATTAGCTTAGCTGGATGAGCAAGTGGCCACACACACAGTTAGCGCGTAAGAATGAAATTAAAGTAAAATGAACCCTTCTTTATTTGCCACATGGCAATCCACATCATTCCTTTTTTCCATTAAATTTTTAGCTCTTAAGTTAACATTATTTTTTAATTAGGAAATATATACATATGTCAATTTTTAATTGGATATTTCCTTTAATAAATTACACTTAATTATTAATTATCATTAAAATTTAAGATGACTACATTTTTTTTTTTGTTTTTCTTTCTTCTTCATCAAAAATCGCTTCACTGTGTCGATCTTAGCAATGGAAAAGTCTGCCAACAATGACAACGAAAAACTCAATCGCAACAATTATCAGAAATATAATCACTATCACACGAGTACCATGTACCTTCCTCAATCGTAACAACAACCTTCACACAATCGAAATTGCAAATTTGCAATGAACTAGATCTACAAATTTTACCATTTTCAAATTTCGCCATCACCGAATCGTTATCACTTCGCCATCATCACACAAAAAAAACTCCATCACCACCAAAATGACAGAGACGTCCACAAAGTTTTACAGTATTTCTTTTTAGAAAGAAGAAGATAAGAAATTTATGTGAAAATTTATAGCTAAAAAAATTCATTACTCCTTAGAAAGAAATACCCAATGCATATATTGGGTTTTCTACTGATTGAATGTCTTAAAGAAATTTTTGTTGATTTAAAAAGGAAGTTTTTATGATGTATTTGTTGGATTTTAATGTGAAATCTTCACGGAAGGGTCAAATTTGAAATGATGAGTGTAATAGTAGAAGAAGGTATAAAAGAAATAAAGAAAAAATAGGAAAAAGTTTGAAGAAAAAAAATTAAAATGATAATTACAGTGGCAGACGCGTGTGTGCCACTTTTTGGATAAAAACTTGGGTGTCATAGGACCCCCGCAAAGTTGGAGTGTGTAACAGCAAAATTGGTCAAAATTTATGCATGTTTTGAACCCTTTTCCCTAATACTAAGTAGTAGTAAAAGAATCCGTATTCATTTTTTATCATATATGCATAGATCAGCTATATATCATAGCGAATTCTTCAGAAAAATTGTGTCTTCCACAATGAAATTTGATAAGTGAGATCTCGAGTAAGTGTTTACATAATCCTATTATGTCTAAAGAAATGATTCATCAAAATAATGAGTCACCTTTACAAGGTAGAAAAATTATTTCCGATAAAACATCGACTAAAAAAAATGTAAAAGACGCAGGAAAGCAAGTAAGAAGAAAGACTAAAAATGGCAATGTACAAAACAAGTGTAGCGATAGATATTTATACACATTGGAGAGTTAATGATAAAAAATATCACATAATACATAAATCATAGTACTAGAAGTACAACAATACTTGACTACGTACTAACCTTCTACCCTATTTTTCGACCACCATACCTCTCTATCTAGGGTTATGTCTTCAATTGACTGAACTCATGACATGTATTGTCTAATTACATCCCTCAATTTTTCTTCGATTTACTTCTACCTCTCCTAACTCTTACTACAATCAACCTCTCTTACCTCATTATTGATATTGTTGAAGAAGAAGGAAGCTGGCGATTGGAACAGGTCCAACGAAGCTGACTGACGTGTCTACAACAAGTGTTGATGAAGAAGGAAGCTGACGATTGGAACATGTCAAAGGAACATGTCCAACGAAGCTGACTGACGAGTTTACATCACTGCTGTAGAATTAGAGTCGCACTACGATTAGACTACTTATATCTATTAGGATTATATTTCTACTAGGATTAGATTACGATTAGGATTATATTACAACTACGATTAAATTATTTATAATTGTTTTATTGTTATAGTAGTAATAGGTATTGTAGTAGGACTCTAAGTATAGTTAACTTAGGACTGTACAATTGTCTCCCTATATAAGGAGTATGTATTCAACAATTTTAATCATCAATACAATCCTTGATTTCTCTAATCCTAGACGTGAGATTTCTACATGGTATTAGAGCATAAAAGCTCTTCCGCTCTCTGAGTATTGATCACAAAAAAAAACACACGTTAAATTGCAATGATCTCTTCTACCAACACTATGTCGACCTCCTCACTTCACCAACTCATTGTTGCTTGCTCCATTAAACTTAAGCCAGCAAACTACCTCACAGGGAGGACACACATATCCCAATTGATTCAGGTGATGAAACTAACGTATCTCATCTATGAACCAAGTAAAAGTAGTTATTCCATAGGAAATACTGCTAGGGAAGTTGTAGCGGGTTAAGAACGATGTAAAAGATAGTGGCACCATTGATGATTGAAAGGAGAAAGACGTGTTGCTAAGGAGTTGGATCTCAGGCACCTTGACCAAAGAAAACATTTAACTAATTGTGGGTTGTTCAACTGCCAAGGAGATGTGGGAATGCTGGGAAAAAGCTTACATTCAAGCAACAAAAGTAATTAATTTTTCTAGAGGTTTATGTCTCAAATACAAGACCTTCAGGACTGTTATGTTAGGTAAGGCATCATATCCCACCCTTAATCAAATAGTTAATGCTCTAACGGGCTTTGATATAAAGTAAGATGAAGAAGAGGTATCACAACAAATCATAACATGGTATTCTCTGCCCAAAACGCCAAGGGAAGAGGAAACAACAACATCAACTCCAGAGAAACAGGTTTCAAGCTTATTGGACAAGGAACAAGTTCTCAGAACAATCAATATGGACCAGGTTCTCTGAACAATAAAAGTTTCTAAAGTGACAATAAGGAGAGGAATAATATTGAGTCATGTCAAATATGTGGTAGGAATAATCATACTGCTCTTAAGTGTTTTTACTGGTGGGACTATTCGTATCAATATGCAAATGAACTATCACAAGTAACGACTAGACATCACACTCATACCGAAGCATTGACAAAACAAATTTTTGCTGGGTATTCAAATTTTTTTTATGGGTATTCGAAGCAAGCTAGGAGTAATCGTTCCTCTATTCACTAGCTTGAGAGGAAGTGTTAAAGAAGAAGAAGGAAGCTGTCGATTAGAACATGTCAAAGGAACATGTCCAAAGAAGCTGACTGACGTGTCTACAACAAGTGTTGATGAAAAAGGAAGCTGACGATTGGAACATGTCAAAGGAACTGGTCCAATAAAGCTGACTGACGAGTTTACAACACTACTGTAGAATTAGAGCCGCACTAGAATTAGACTACTTATATCTATTAGGATTATATTACGACTAAGATTAGATTACGACTATGATTATATTGCAACTAGGATTAGATTATTTATAATTATTTTATTATTATAGTAGCAATAGGTATTGTTGTAGGACTCTAAGTATAGTTAACTTAGGACTCTACAGTTGTCTCCCTATATAAAGAGTATGTACTCAACAATTTTAATCATCAATAAAATCCTTGATTTCTCTAATCCTAGACGTGAGATTTTTACAGATATATCCTCACACTTCCTTTTCATATGTCAAATCATCTCAGTATCACATTATTAATCTTGTTTGCCACAAAGGTCATTCATATCATGTCCCGTATAGCTTTTTTAATCATATCCCCCCTAGTATGCACACACATTCATATAAGCATCCTCATTTTCATAACCTTCAACTTCTTAACATTGACATTATTGACAAAGGAAACACTTTGCTTATACAATAGCGTTTGTATAACTACCACTCTGTAGACTTTACTATTAAAACTTAGTGACACGTTTTTATCATACAACACTCTAAAGGCGAGCCTTTGTTTCACTCATCCAACTTTAATACAGTGTGTGACATCATTGTTGATTGCATCTTATCATTGAATTAGGGAACTAAGATACTTGAAGCTTTCAATCTTAGAGATGACTAGTGCATTGATCTTTACCTCTACCTCCATCTCATACTTTACGTTACAAAACTTGCACTTTAAGTACTCAGTCTTAGTTCTACTTAACTTTAAACATATAGATTTTGTGTCTCTCTCCAAATTCTTAGTTTATCATTAACCTCATTGTGTGTCATATCAATTAATACTATGTCATATGCGAAATATGCATCAAGACACCTCCCCTTGAATATATTATATCAATTTATACGTCACCAAGATAAAAAGGAACGAGCTAAGAGTTGACCCATGATGCAACTCCATAACAATTGGAAAGTGATTTGAGCCACATACCGCTGTCCTTACTCAAATTTTAGCATCATCGTACATGTCTTTAATAGCCCTAATGTAAGCAACAAATATACTAAAGAGATTGAGAATCAAAGCAAAATTGAATTATCTTTATTCAATCATAATATCAATTTAAATATAAGTAAATATAACTAACTTAACTAACTCTAAGAAACTACTCTAATAACTTACTGATTCTAAGGAACTACTCTAACAACTTATAGATAGGCTTAGATTCAAATATTTAAACTAAATCAACTTCTAAAAAACTAATAACTGTTAATAGGTAAATTTACTCATCATAACTATGAGAATATCTCAACACAACCTTTTAAGTTAGGTGTGGTACAACAACACCTAACTTGGATAGATAGTGCAGAAAGGCAGGCTTGGGCAGCGACTTAATGAGAGTGTCTGCAACTTAATCCCCGGAGAGAAAATATTTGACAATCACTTTGCATGATTGTACACTATTGTGGAGGTAATGAAAGTCCACTACAATGTGCTTCCTCTTAGTGTGGATGACTGAATTTTTGCTGATGTATGAAACATCAATGTTATCACAAAAAATGCTTGGCATTTGTGAAACTTGGTATCATAGTTCACTCAACAGGTTGTGGACCCAGATAATCTCAGAGAGTGTGTTAGCTATCGATTTGTATTCTATTTCAGTGGAATATCAAGCAATTGATTGTTACTTCTCGAGGTCCAACATATAGGATTTGGTCCCAAAAAGAGTATATAACATGATGTAGAGATTTTGTCACTAGCATCGCCTGCCCAATCAACATTGGTATACATATACAAATTCATATCAGTATGACAAAAGATTTGCAAGTACGATGTTGCTGATGACTTGAGGTATCAAAGAACTCTTTTTTACTGCCTTTCAATGCTCCAAACTAGAAGATTTCATAACCTAAGATAATTTGTTTGCTACAAACGCAATATCAAACATGTGAATAATAAGTATTGCAACTTATCCAAAGTGTGTCAATATAGATTTGCATCGGCAAGAGGTGAACCATCACCTGCTTTGGGTGGTGAACTTATGTAAATGGTGTTGTAACTCTTTTGTAGTATGGCATATCTATATATGAGAGAATCTAAAGAATGTATTTGGACTGTGATAAGATAATCTCGTTGAAAACATGCTTAACTTCGATCCCCAAAAAATAATTGAGTTCTTCAAAATTCTTTAGGGAGAACCTGTCAGACAGAGATTTGATGACATATTCAACAAGGTTTGGTTAATTCCCAGCAATGAAAATATCATTAACATAAACCATAATTAAAATAGTGATAACCTCAGATGTGAAGATAAATAAAAAGGCATCTGATTCAGACTTAACAAACTTGATATAAGTCAAATAAGATTTAAGAGCCTTATACCAGGCACGTGGAGCTTATTTTAACATACGACATACATGATTGAGAAAATAAGAGTTAACATAGCACTTCGATTAAGTCATGAATACTTGATCCTGTAAGTAACCTTGCAAAATTGCATTGTTTACATCAAGTTATTGAGCCTTTCACTTGTTTTGAATAGTGATGGACAGAACGATCCTGACAGTGGTTGGTTTGACAACTGGACTAAAGGTTTTATGAATTTCAATCTTGGACGTTGTGTAAAACCTTTTGCTACTAATTGTGCCTTGTACCTATCAATGAAACTATCAGTTTTCCCTTTAATTTAAAACAATCATTTACAGTTGACAACATTTTCATTGGGTTCCTAGAAACTAGTTCCCAAGTTTAATTTCTCACTAGAACTTCATATTTCATATCCATGACATTCTTTCATTCAATGTGCTTAACAACTTGATTAAAGGTATTTGGTGTGGGAGAAAGGTGAGATAAAAAGTTGAATTTTTTATTTGAAGATATTATTTTAGGACCTTATGACCACATTGGAGGGTGGAGGAGCATTGGTGGTTGTCATAGTATTTGAGGATCTGGTGGTTGCTGGATCAATATTGGTTGAGGGAGATTAAAAGTAAGTGATTAAATAGAGATGGTATTTGAAGAGTTACTAAATAGAGAAGGAGACAGGAAAGTGATAGGATTAATACTTGGTGAACCGGAGGTTGTTGGTAGTTGACCTTCAATCATGGTTTGTTGAGTGTTGAGAGATAAATGCAAATCTTTTAAAGGATGGGAAAAAGAGGAAACAATTAGGGGGATACACATAAGTGGTGGAAGAGTTGAGATGAGATTGGAGTCCAAGTTGTGTTGGACCTCTGGATGAGTTTTAAGTGGCGGAAGAGTTGGGATGAGATTGGAGTCCAAGTTTTGTTGGACCTCTAAATGAATTTTAAATGGCGGAAGAGTTGGGATGAGATTGGAGTCCAAGTTGTGTTGGACCTATGGATGAGTTTTCTTAGAGACGCGTGACTCTATGATTTCTCAATTTAACTTGCAAAAAATTATTTTTCAAGTGTAAGAACATTTGAGTAAAAGGAAAAATATTTTGACTAAATTAAACATCACGACTAATGAATATTTTTGAGTTCACTAGATTAAAAAAAATGTGCATGATGAACAATAGAAACTCCTAAGTAGACACATGGTGTAGATCTAGGTTGAAACTTATATTTTGTATATAGTTTAAACTATAGATAACAAAGATAATCACAAAAATTTAGCAAAGAGTATTTTGGTGGTTCGCCAAATAATTTTTTTTAAGGAGAACATTATTCAGGTCTGGAGTAGAAAGTCTATTTATGAGATAAACAACATGGTGACAAGAAAATGACCATAATTCAAATGATAATAAGGCTTCATTAAGAAAAGTTCTAATTGTTTCGTTAATGTGGCGATATCGTCGTTCTGCTATGACAACTCGTTGGGGTGTGTAGGGTGATGAAATTAAATGTCCAATGCCATTTTGTTGTAGGTACTGTTTCAGACCTGTGTATTCACCCCACCCCCACCCCATCAGTATAAACTGAGGCAATTTTGTGTTTAAAACTTTTTTTCACAAAAGGATGAAATTGTTTGAAAATGAAAGCAACTTTACTTTTATTTTTGATTGTATACAGTCGAATATGAATGGTATAATGATCAACAAAAATGCAGTAATACAACTTTCTATCAATGAATAAAATAGGTGATGGATACCATAAAGCACTAAACAGAGTTTGAAGTGAAGCATTATTGTTTAAAGCGAGTCTTTAAAATGACAAATGATGAGTTTATTTGATGAGCAAGAATTACAAAAATCAAACTTTTCTTTGATGAAAATGGGAAGTGAAAATTTATTCAGTACTAAGTCTAGGATTTTTAAATGAAGATGTCCTAGGTGACAGTGTCATAGTTGACAAGAGACTTTGGTAGAAGTGAAGATCGCAAAAGGTTTCATATGATCAATGTGGGACCACTCATAGAGTCCATTTTTTTTCGTCTTTGTACCAATAATTTCGAGTTTTGAGATCCTTCACAAGAAAAAAGGATGACAAATTTTTTATAGAGGTTAGATTGTCACATAAAAACTTAGTAACATAAACAAGGTTCTTTTTTATACCTGGAGCATAAAGAGTGTCAAAAAGTAATGAAATTAAAATTAGAAGTCTTTATTTGAGTTAAATAGTGTGAGTAATGGGAATAGTTTTACCGTCACCCATGGACTCTTTCCTCATTGCCAGTGTATTCTTCAAGATTATCTGATACTGTTGTGACATAATGTGTTGCTCTAGAATCAAGAATCCAAGAATTTGCATCTTGATGATGATTTCACACAAAGTTAACTTTTGTTTCAAAGTGATTGTGTGCTTTGAGCGACACACATCAGCAGTGTGGCCGGTCTTCTGGCATAGTTGGTGTTTCACAGCTTGCCTGACTTGTCTTCTATTTTATTTATTACCAGGGTATGCCTATCGTTGAGCTGGTCATTTCCAAGATTGATTGGGGAAGCAACAATTATTTTTTTGTGCTATTAAGGCTGAAAGTTGGTCCTCCGTGCAACTACAGTCATGATAATTGAGGATGATTTTTCAATATTTTGGTGTTTGAGAAAGAGTTCATGGTCTGTTAGTTTCTGAAATAGTTCTTTAAAGCTAAGATTATGTCTCGCGCTCTTATAGCGGCAGAGATCTCACGGTACCAAACTTGCTCTGATACCATAAAGATATTCAATTTAAAGCAAACTTGAATGATCTTTATTAAATTGTAACATCAACTTAAATACAAGTAAATGTAACTAACTCGACTAATTCTAAGGAACTGCTCTAACAACTTATAGATAGACTTAAAATCAAATATTTAAACTAAATCTACTTCTAACAACCCGATAACTATTGATAGCTAAATTTACTCTAGATACTTATGAGAATATCTCAATATATACCTCTACATTCCAGACATATTCAAAGGATCTCTGACTCTTAGGGACTTTATCATATGTCTTTTCTAGGTCAATGAATGACATGTAAGGTATTTTTCTTGCCCCTATATTGTTCTAACAATTTTCTTACAAGATGAATGACTTTTGTAGTCGAACGCCCGGCATGAATCTGGATCGATTCTTAGAAATAGACACACCCCTCTTTATCTTTATCTGGATCATCCTCTCTCAAACTTTTATTATACGATTTAATAGCTTGATAATCATGTAATTAGTGCAATTCAAGATATCACCTTTGTCTTGTACAGTTGTACTACAACCTCCATTTCTCTAACATCTTAGTTGTTACTCCCTCCGTTCCATTTTATATGTCACATTTTTACTTTGCACTTGCATTAAGAAATGATGTAACTTTACCCTTCTACCCTTATTTAATTTTTTTGGAACCCAAGTTTTCAATCAATGAATATGAATTAATTTATTTTGATTAATTAATTTAACCAATGAATATGAATCATTTACTAAGCTTTTCTAAGTTAGTAAAATGTATATTTTCAATGCTAATAACTCACAAGGGTAAAAAAGGAACAATATGATAATTTATGCATTGATTTTATGAAATAACAAGTATTATGGACTAACTATTTATAGAAAGTGATGACATATAAAATGGGACTGAGGAAGTACCATTTTTTAAGAAGTCGTTCAAACTTTTTTACATTTTCCTATGCATATTAATGATCTTTTAGAAAGAAAAAAAAATAACCCACTTTAATTAATCAAACCCTAACGTAATGGAGGGAGTATAATTTTATGAGTGAATCATTATTTTACTAAGTCCTTTTCAATCTTGTTATTATTATTTTTAAATCTGGTAAAAATAATTTCCTATAGTTGTATCTCGTCTAATCTTCATCTTGGTGATTATTGTCTCTTGAAACCAATCTGACTAAATCACATGTGAGTTTAAACCAAGTTGTTACCACCATATAATCTTCTTCTGTTTTTGTTTTTTTACTACATGTTCAGTATTCATAATTGAGTTCGATTAAATTTAAATTTGTCATGGAAAATTCAAATATTAGGGGTAAAGCACTAGCTCCCTAACAAAGGTGACCCGGTATCGGGGGGACTCGAATCCGATCGAAAAATTTGATTAAGATTTAAGAATGAAGAATATTTTATCACTCCACCATAATTACTATCGATACCAACACATAACCATATGAAAAAAATTAAAAGATTTGGTGAATAACATCATCATGACCTAGATTTCACGTGGCACAAAGTGAAAATCGTATCCCAAAAATTATATTCCACAATTTATAAGATTTTATAGTGCAATTTTTCTCTAAATTTTTTTTCCTCAAAAGCCATAACCATTGCTTTTGTCAAATAAAATTCAAAAAATGAGACAATTTTAGAAGGAGAGAAATTCGTAAGAAATTTTTTTGAACACAATAATGGACCACTGTTTAATAATCTAAAGAATATTTTTACACATATTCTCCTTCTACAATTGCCTTTGACCTAATATCATTTTGACTACTTTCCTATTTTAGACATTTAAGTATTTTAATTGGATTGTTTTCTAATTTTCTCTTCTTTCTAATTAAATAATAGCACTCTAGTTTAGATGGAGATTGAGTCATATTCAGTACCAATAATTGTGACCTTTATCCATATACAATAATACTACTATAGGATATAATTATAAAATCACTTGAATAAACAAAGTAGGAATCTTTTGTACTTACGTCAATATTCTTTTCCTTTTTTATTTATTTTTTATTTGGGGTTCGGAGTCCATATTGGAGCTCCTGCTAAATCTTAATCGAGCATTCCAAGGTCCATTCGAGGATGGCACTCTCACTAAGATTTTCTTCATACACATAGCTCGAACCTGAAACCTCTGATTAAAGAGTGAATTAGTCTCAACACTGCACTACAATCTACGTTGGTTTCAATGTTCTTCCTTGCAAGAAGTTGTCTATATTTTTTATTGTAACATTAACAACCCAATTCAGATTCTCTCAAATCAACATTTTTAAATTCATATTTAATTTTCTATAAAAACAATAATTTAATCTAAGGGTATGTCACAATAGAAACTGAAAGAATTTAATTTTTGTGTTAATGCATATATATCGTTAAAATAATCAGTTATAGTGGTTATAATATTTTTGAAACTTATGATTAATATTTACATGGTTATAAAAGTTTAAATGGAAAGCATAAATTCAAGTTAGTTATTTCATATTTTTGGAACGAGAACGAAGAAAACCGGGTCACATAAATTGTACTTCCCGAATCTGAAAATGAACTTAAAAAAAGAGGAAAAATAATATCAGAGCCAGGTTTCGATCCTGGGACCTGTGGGTTATGGGCCCACCACGCTTCCGCTGCGCCACTCTGATGCTGTTGTTACTTGAAATGCACAAAATACACATAAATATAACATTTCACATTTAAAAGGGATTAAAGTGTAACATTTACAAAACAATGGGGGTCGAACGTGAAAACCCACTCAGCGAAAAGTTAAAAACACGTAAATTTTTGGATTTTATTATTTTCATTCTTTAAATATGATAAATTTGATAGTTTGAGAAATGATTATAGTTATTAATAAAGGTAAATTAGAAACTAAGTAATAAATTAACTCTTAAATTTCTAAAGTAAACAAATAAAATAGACATTTAATTTTTAATCCATTAGACGAAGTATCCTTTGACGTCAATTTAGGCTTCTTTAAAATCCGTCAACTTCCCTTAAATATTTCTAATTAAATATTTAATTTAATGCATCATGACATAAACAAAACTTAAAGAAAACATTTAAAAGCATTAAATGAAGGGAATCTTACTAATTTACCCTTTTAACTCTTTTTAATGTACTAATCTATGTGTCTTATTAATCAATATCAAAATTAACACACACACATATATATATATTATTGAGGGGCAAATAGGAAAACTTTATCTTGGTTTTGCAAATTGACAACTAATTTGAAATAGATAATTTTAGTAATATAAGACATAGGAATACTCCATTTCATTTTATGTGATTTTTAAGGGTTTAACCACCCATTAAAACAGTCGCATAATAATATTAATTAAGCAAATTAATCTTTTTAAGGCATTAAAAGAGGTAATTAGGAGGCATAAAACATCGAAATGCTGGAGATTGTGAAACACACAAACATGCTGATAGGTTATTATAAAAGTAGAGTGATATATTCTCTTTTAAAACAAATAATACCACAGATTATCAAACTAATTAAAAAAATAAGATTAGCTTATGTAATCATTTATGCTATTTTAATTACTACTTGTAATGTTTCGAACCTTGCAAAGCAAACCCTTCTTCCCATTAAATATATAAACCCAGGTTGCGTGATGTACTTTCAACTTCCATATATACAATTACGTAAATTAAGAGGGTTCTAATATATATATATATATATATATATATATATATATATATTCTTGTCCCACAAGTTAAAGCAAGGACCACCCACAAATAAAGTTGTGAGCATTCGAAGGAATAGAATGTCCCTTTGTTTCTATTTGTCTGATCTATTTGGAGTTGATACGAAATTTAAGAAAATAAAAAAATTATAAATCTTGTAGAGTTAAATTAAAGAAATATTAATGTATTAAAATGTCCTTTAATTTAATAGTCTTAGACATATTATTGAAAAGTTGAAATTAAAAAATTGTTAAACGAGCTAAAAGGGAAAAGTGTGTCAAACAAATGAAACGAAGGAAGTTATTAAGATAGTCAAGTCAGTCGTTGACTTAATTTCTTGGGTAACAATGATTCTTTGAAATCAAATCAATATTTCTTCTCGGTATCTTTGATTAACTAATTTGGTATTTATTTTTATGAACCAATGAAATATTATGATTTGATACGTAACAAGTTGTAGAAACTTTCTTTCCTAGCCTCAAATTAAAGTATATTTTAGAAATGGAACCTTTTCTTTATATGTTATATGTATGCAAAATTGTCTATTTAATCAAATACTTCGATTACAAATCAAGTTTAAATGTGTGCATACATCACATTATTAAGGAAGCTTGCATTGGAGCAATCATTGACTCGTTGTAATAATATCATTTAAATATGCATTCAAGTTATAAACATCGCCACTTAAGAAATTTCTACACAAGCAAGTCGCCTATATCTGAATAACATGTAACATGTCTTATTTTCGATATAACAATTTTTTAAATTCTACAGAAGCATGTGTACACGCCAAGTCATGACATGTTGTGTTACAATTTTACAGGATTTTTATAGAGGAAATGATCTTCCTTTGAGCTCATAGCCCAAATTCTGGAACCACAAGCTTTCTGGCAAATATATTTCTAATAATAAAAACATCAATAACAAGAAAAAAAATTAATAATCCAAGTTGTATGGTAGATGCAGAAAATTTGCTCATATCACTTTCCAATTCCTGGGTTCCAAATTATTACTGCAACGAAAAAAAATTATGAAGGAAAAACCGCCGCCACACACATGAGGTACAAATTTGACAGAATATAACATTGTTCTACAAGAACTCTACTTCATTGGTATATGCTAAGTATATTAATATCAAACCGGTGACGCTAATCCTTTTGAGGCGCTAAACCAGATTCTTTACACTACTTAGTATTTATCCAGCTATGCTTGTAAAAGAATCAGTAGCAATTACCATTTCTTCGTTCTCTTTAACATCATAATTTACAACTATGCAGCCTCCAAGTGTGAACTCACCAGGTCCTCCAAGCTCGTGAACCCAACATTTGCATCAGGTTTCTGATGCACTACAGCAGATTCAAGTGGCCTCACTATGGGTTTTTTAATGTTATAGCATTTTGTTTTAAGTTGCTTACTCGCTTCTGTCTTCTTGTGCATCTTCAAGTGGAAGTTTGTTATCTGTAGCTCTGGTAGAAGTAACAATCTCGCCCTGAAAGTAGGAATGAAAATCTATAGTTAGGGTTTGGTCGATTAACAATATCTATGTCTTATGTTCACCTGCACAGAAGAAATATAACTTCCAATATTTGACTTCCCAAGAGGAAAATAGAAGTCAATGAGAACCTAAAGATTTCGGGTGAACCGCAAATGTGACAATAACAACGATCTTTTGATGCAAGTGATATCTGTCCACATATACTGAAATTCAGCTTTGAACCAAAAGATGCTAACTTTACCTTCTTTATTCTGTCAGAAACATGCTGATCCTCTACATGGCTGTGATCATCTGAAATTTTACCAGTCTGACTTCTTTCAACTTCCGAAGAAATACTATCACCATTTACAACACGATAATTTTCAGAAGTAGAAGTGTTGCGACTCGGAGATGTAGAATCGCCATTAATAGAGTCAATTTCATTCCCATTTTCTAACTCAACTGACTGGTCTTCTTTTCTATAATTAGCTGCTACCTCTGCTCTCCTCTTCTCCTCCTCCCTCTGTTGTCGTTTTCTTGCTTCTTGTTCCTTTAACTGTTTAAACCTGAAAAAAAAAAAAAAAATCACAATAAAGTCCTAACCACGAACTTCTCACCTCCAAATAAGGTCTAGACATCTAACCTTTCACCCTGGCGGGACTTATCTGAAGTAGGATTTCCATCTTTCTTTCTAGCTATTGTTGCTTCAGAGACTAATTTCTGAATTTGAGGTTGCTCTTTCCTACGTGTATCATCTTTCAAGGTTGGAACTTTTGCACCGCCAAACTTCTGAAGCCATACTTGTTGGCTGGTGCTAAGTATGTTATTTGTTAACCTTCATAAGATGGTAAACAATTCTGAGAGGTTATTGATCATAGGAGAACAATAGTGGTCAATAAATTGGATAATAAAGAGTATAAAAGAAAATGAAAATCAGAGGAATAAACCGATATTTCCAAACTAGTAATAGAGAAGTGCTTACCAATATAGGCTCAGACCAGAAGGAACTGACAGTGAAAAGTAACCAAGCATTAGAGGGAGAAACTTAGTTATCGCTTGAGAGTTCTTCACATTTGGATCATCACTCTGGAAATTCATTAAAATGGAATTAGAAACTAAACAGGAAAAAAAAACAAAAAATAAGATGAAAATGATTTAGAAGATAACTTCTATAAAGTCACATTCACTTCTTCGTAACAGACTAACCAACTATGGACTGGCCAACAGATTGAACAGAATCACGAGTCAGAATGAATAAGTTAACCAGACAATTCACTTAGCAATAACAACTAAATTCAGTTTCCAGTAGAGGGGGGTGAAATTAGAGATATGAACCACAAAGAACTGAGCACAGAACACCATCTATATGTCAAGGTTACAATACAAAGATAAAACACCATTAGTACTTTCTTCATCGGATATTCTAACTTTGGGAACCAACAACATGCCCAACATTTGGATGGGCAGCAAGTGAATAATATTCACAATACATACACCAGAATTCCAATTATCAGGACCCTGATGTAGAATCGATTCAGTGAACCAACCATCTCTAAGATGGTCCAATAGTATTACGACAAAAAGTCAAAAGGTTGGATATACAGGAACCTGACTCAACTTATGAGCTTAATCATTTACCATCTAGTGATATTGAATGCAATAGTTGCCACAAGGAACGAGATGGTAAATGAACCGTGTATCTAACAACTGGAATTGAATACTTGAACACAGGGTACAAGATGGTACATTTACCATGTACAGTATAGGTAACCCAGAATAACCAAACAAAATAAGGAAAACAACAAGAGACACAAAGCAATAGAGTTAAAGGAAATCATCATAAATGCAGATAAAGAGAGGTTATCGTGCATAAAAGGAGACTGGAAATGGTTTCATTGACCAACCTGTTGAGATGGTTGCATGATTTGAATAGAGATGTACTGGGAGACAACCAACAATACAGGCAAGACAAGATATGCAAAAGTATCTGACCAACCAAGCGGAGGATGACCATCCTGTAAAATCCAACGATAAGAATCAGTGCTAATGCGTTCTTCAAGGTGAAGCAACTACAGAAATTTGACAGCATTCATCAACTAATAAACTGAACTGCAAGATTTTTTTGTTCCAGATTATTTATTACTACAAACTTCATCCTTCTAATGCAGTATGCTTCCTTAATCAGAGACAGCCTCACTTGCTGAGTTACTCAAATAAGACATGGCATGCCACCTTTATACAGCTAGTACAACAACAACAACAACATACCCAATGAAATCCCACTAGGTGGGGTCTGGGGAGGGTATAGTGTACGCAGACCTTACCACTACCTCGTGGAGGTAGAGAGGCTGTTTCCGAGAGACCCTCGCCGAGTACAATCACATCCAAGTAGAAGGGGAGGGGAACAAGTGTATAAAACATAACATTCAATAGGAAAGATAGTGAAAAATCAACCAAGGAGATAATAACATCAATGGAATATCGTGGGAAGCTCAAGTAAACAACATAAGGCTATAGGTATCACAGACAAGAACAACACGTGCAAGACCAGGACTACTACACACGCTATCAGCCCAAACCCTCGCAAGGAAAAACCACACGCTAACCCTACTAACCTTCAACCTTAATACGCAACCTCCACTCCTTCCTATCTAGAGTCATGTCCTCGATAAGGTGAAGCTGAGCCAAGTCCTGTCTAATCATTTCTCCCCAATACTTCTTAGGCCTACCTCTACCCCTCCGCGAACCCTCTACAACCAACCTCTCGCACCTCCTCACTGGGGCGTCTGCGCCCCGTCTCTTCACATGTCCAAACCATCTCGCCTTGCTTCCCTCAGCTTGTCCACCACAGAGGCCACTCCCACCTTCTCCCGGATAACCTCGTTCCTAATCTTATCGCTCCTAGTGTGCCCACACATCCATCTCAACATCCTCATCTCCGCGACATGCATTTTTTGGACATGTGCATTCTTGACTGGCCAACACTCCGCTCCATACAACAAGGCCGGTCTAACTACCACTCTGTAGAACTTACCTTTAAGTCTAGATGGGATTTTCTTGTCACACAAGACTCCAGAGGCAAGCCTCCATTTCATCCAAGCAACCCCAATGCGATGTGTGACATCCTCATCGATGTCACCACTACCATGGATTACTGACCCAAGATACTTAAAACTTTCTCTCTTAGGAATGATCTGTGTTGCAAGTCTCACTTCCGCATCTGCCTCTTCCACCACATCACTGAATTTGCACCTCAGATATTCTGTTTTGGTCCTACTCAACCTGAACCCTTTGGACTCCAACGCTTGTCTCCACACCTCCAACCTCGCATTAACTCGTCCCGCGTTTCATCAATCGCACTATGTCATCCGCAAATAACATACACCATGGGACCTCCTCCTGAATAGACCGCGTCAACTCATCCATCACCAAAGCAAATAGAAAAGGGCTAAGAACAGATCCCTAGTGCAGCCCCATCTCAACTGGGAAATGTTCCGAGTCTCCTCCAACCGTTCTAACCCGAGTCTTGGCTCCACCGTACATGTCTTTTATCGCCCTAATATAAATCATCGGTACACCTCTAGCCTCCAAGCACCTCCAAATGACATTCCTCGGTACTTTGTCATAGGCCTTTTCAAGGTCAATGAACACCATGTGAAGGTCTCTCCTCCTTTCTCTATATTTTTCTACCAGTCTTCGCATAAAATGAATGGCTTCGGTAGTCGATCGTCCCGGCATGAATCCAAACTGATTCTCCGAAATGTGCACCCCTCTTCTCACCCTCATCTCCACCACTCTCTCCCAGATCTTCATAGTATGGCTTAGCAATTTGATACCCCTGTAGTTGTTACAGTTCTGGATATCGCCTTTGTTTTTATACAACGGAACCATTGTACTCCACCTCCATTCATCAGTCGCGAGTCTTCCTCTCTCTTGCTTTTGCGAGCCAATACAACTTCTTATCCCCACCTTTGTCCCCCAGCTCGTCATACAAGCGTTCGAAAGCTGCCGTCTTAGCCTTTCAGAATCGCTAACTTAGCTTCTGTCTTTGTCGTCTTATAAACTTTCTTAAGCTCCCGCTTCACTTCCTCGTCTACGCATTCCACCCACTCAGTGTAAGCAGCCTTCTTCGCTTCTACTTTGCCTTGGACTTCCCCATTCCACCACCAATCTCCTTTATGTCCTCCAAAGTCACCCCTTGATACCCCTAAGACCTTTGAAGCAACTTCCCTAATGCAATTAGCTGCTTTATTCCACATGGCGTCCGCATCCCCGCTACCACTCCAAGCCCCCCTCCCAATCAACTTCTCACCCATCTCCCGAGAGAGGGCAGGGGTCAAGCCACCCCATTTAATCCTCGGTCGATCAGATGCAATCTTCTTCCTCCTAGCCCTCTTGATTTCCAGGTCCATCACCAAAAACTTGTGTTGGGTAGTAAGATTTTCACTTGGGATAACCTTGCAGTCCTTACAGAGGCCTCTATCACTCTTCCTAAGAAGGAAGTAATCTATCTGAGTCTTAGCTACCGAGCTACGAAAGGTAACCAGGTGGTTCTCCTTCTTCGGAAAGCATGAGTTAGCAATCACCAACTCAAAAGCTTTAGCAAAATCTAGAAGCGAAGTTCCACCCCCATTCCTTTCCCCAAAACCAAAGCCTCCATGGACATCATCAAAGCCATTAGAAGTTGCCCCGATATGGCCATTAAAATCTCCACCAATGACAATTTTTTCGGTGTTCGGTATCCCTCTAACAACCTCATCCAAATCCTCATAAAAGAGCTTCTTGGCCTCCTCGTCCAAGCCCACTTGGGGTGCATACGCACTAATAACACTCAAAGTACATCCTCCAATGACTAGCTTAACCATCATCAACCTATCATTGATCCTTCTAACCTCCACCACTTGCTCCCTCAAATCCCCGTCCACTAAAATACCCACTCCGTTTCTATCCCTTGGGCCCCCTGAGTACCACAACTTAAACCCGTCTACAACCCGAGCCTTGGCACCTACCCACCTAGTCTCTTGGACACAAGCTATATTTATCTTCCTCTTCTTGAGAATTTTCACCAGCTCTATGGACTTTCCCGTCAACGAACCTATGTTCCATGATCCTACCCTCAGATTATGGGAACCCGGAACCCTCTTACCCCTACTTTCCCTCTTCCTCGGCCTCAACCGAAGACATGACTCAATACCACCATCAGGAACCAAATCCACTATAAAGATACTGAATCTAATGTCAAATCTACATAGGGATACACTTAAAAAGCCACTCAGAAACAGCCAAAAAATACAAAATCCAGGTAATCAAAGTGTAATGCACAATACACAGTTAATTAACCTTAAAATCTACTCCTATGTTTTCAAATTATTGCAAGATGGGTGTAATCATCTACCAAGCAAGAATAAATTAGCTAACACTAAGGGATTCAAAGTAAAGAGCAAGAACATAAATCTGCAAAAGGGCCCAAAAAAGACAGTTTCAGCGCAAGAAGGAGAGAAGAAAGGACCGATAGAACCTGGACTTTGGGCAATGCGGTTTTCCGGCCAGATCTGGTTGGTCTCCGGCGACAAACAGATCGCCGGAGATTGCCCTGCCTTCGCCAGAGTTGGTTGCTCGCCGGAGCTCCTGGTTGTTGTTCCCGTCCTCGCTGGAGCGAAGGAGAACAGAGGAAAAGGCAGGCCGTTCGCCGGTCGGAGCTAGTCGTCGCAAGGTTTCCGGCCGGCGCCGCCTTCGCTTGCCGGATCGGAGGCGTCGCCTGGTTGCCGGCAGGTTTCGCGGCTGCTCACTGCCCGGCGCTGGTCGGTGCCTCGCCTGAGCAGCTAGAAGAGTCGAAGAAGATAGAGAGAGAGAGAGAGAGAGAGAGGGGGGGGGGGGGGGGTGAAGGACAAAATCCAGCAAATCAGAGAGCAGCTTCACCAAGTACAGACTGATCTGATGAAACCTAAATTATGAGATATTATGTGGAAAACTTAAGGAGAAAATACTGATCAAGAGGAGAATCCTGTCTTTATACAGCTAGTAGAAGGGACAAAATCTGATGGGTTGAGTCACACCCCTAGAGAATCTCATATTCTATATGCATCTAAAAAATAAATGGAGCATAGAAGAGCCATATAATGAAACAAATCCTTATATTGCAGACACCATAACCCGAAAAGGAGAAGAAAGAGAAAGGACAAGTTAAATAAACAAAACAGGCAATGCTACAACAATAAAATGTTGATGAAGTTTTCAAGCTAAAATTCACACACACACCCAAAAAGAGAACGAACGAAAGAAATGAGGAAAGGCAGGACAGCAGCATATGACTCACTACGAAAGGGAAAAGCCAAGAGGTGCCACTTCCAGTTTGTCGGGCAGCAACTGTTGTTGGACCAGCTAGCGAGGGTATCCAGAAGAAGCCTTCTGTCAGAAGTCCCTTAATGTAATACAAATAAAAATAAAAAATTAAGTATTAGAGATGCTTGAATGAAACTGTAGAAATCGAAAGAGTTTGCTAAAGTGTATAAAAGGGTGAAATTTCCAGCAGTGGTAGTTTGCTTTCCACTTACCAAATTTTTTTCCTTTCTCATTTGAGAATCAAAAGATTCAACACTGTCTCCTTTTTTAGCAAGTGTTATTCAAGTTAAAAAGCTTATGGAGAGAATGGGTGAACAAGTAAAAAAAAAATGGCAGCTTTACCTCATTTGCCACATTTGAGAGGGCTCTGTAAAGACCAATCCATATAGGTATAGTGGCAAGAGTCGGCAGACATCCTGGGGTAGATGATAGAAATGATTTAAAAAACAATTATTATATTTCCATGAGTAAGGAAGAAAAACCAGAATTATCAACCATAAAAAGCTTTGGCATTGAAAAAGAAAGTACATATGAGACCTGCCAGTGGATTCACGCCAGCTAGTTTATAAAGTCGAGCAGTTTCAAGTTGAATCCTCTCCTAAAATAGATGTATATAAGAAGTTAAAGCAATTAAAGCAAAGATTACACTCTGGACAAATATAAGAAAATGCCACAGCATAACTTAAGCATGTACATCCTCCGGTAATCTACTGACTAACGGTGAAAAATATATGAAGCTTGGGTCCAAATTAACCTGGTCTCCAGCATATCGCCCCTGAATAGCCTTTATTTGTGGTGCCATAGATCGCATTGCCAGTGATGATTCTACCTAAGAATGATTCTCAGAAGAAAGTAAGTCATCTTAAGCCTTCATAAGCAAGAATATAATTTGTGCTTTGTAAAGCTCAATTGGCTTCTTCCGAAATACTATCTGCTACACAGAAATATGAAAATAAGGAATATTGTAAAGTAGAGACATGAGAGTAGACCACTGACCTGTTTTTTGGTTAGAGGAAAAGTTGCAGCTTTTACTAGTATTGTTAGTAGAATGATTGCGAAACCATAAGAATATGGCACATGTAAAGTTGAGAGCCCATCCTTCAGAACCTGGACATAGCACAACCACTTGCTTAATTTTTCTCTCTTTTCTTTTCCTTTGTTGTGTGTAACATATGAATGTGAGAAAATAGAATTTAGCTTTGGATCAACCCAAATATTAAAGTTGGATAATTATGCTATGCTATCTCTCCAACACTGAGCAGAAGGATGTCACATTTAGGCTGAAAAGTATTTCTCATTCCATTTGATAGCGGCATGAAACATTTGTTTTCCTTCTTACTACATCTTCTAATCCCAATCATACCACCAAATGAAGCAACTAATAGATCAGGCAAGTTCCAGGATACCAATTAAAGAAACCACCTTTAACAATCTCATTCCTTAAAGATGAACAGAAATATAGCCATATACACAATTCTTAACTGCTAAATATTACATTTTGAAACACACTTACATCCTTCCATAAAATTGCAACCGAAACCCAACTATCAATACAAAATTCAAAATTCAATCAATCAACAACACGACAATCCCAAAACAGTTGGGAGTATGCTATATGAAACTTTAGTATTCGTTCAACTCTACCCGAGTCTCAAGTCAATCTCACTCCAACACTACGACAGTTTCTGCAAAACTTAAGGCCACTTGAATCAATAAAATCCACAAGGGCACCTTCCAAACACAGTATGACAATAACAACTAACCCTTAATTCCAATAGTCTATACACTAGTTTCTCCAATACAACTAACCCAAAAGCCCCATAAGTAAAGCTTTCAGCTCACAAAAAAAAGCAAAAAGAATTGAAAGCAAAGGAACATCATAACATGGTAAAAAACAAAACTTTTACATTAACAAACCTTCAAAACAGTCTCCATTCCATTAGTAATACCAGAAAGCCAATCACTATTTTGTTTAACACTTTCAGTAGTGTCAACAACAGTATCAGCAGAACCTGAAACAGCAGCATCAGCAACTGTATACAAAAACCCTTCAGCCCGAGTAAACAAATCCTTGAAAAGCAACTCTGCAGTTTCCGGGTCAGGAAATGGTTCCTGCCCCAACCCGAATCGAACTACTCCAAGCATACCCCTTGAAAAGGGTTTGTTAAGTGGAAGATTTCCAAAGTGGGTTCGATGGAAAACTGGGTTTAGGGTTTTTGTTCGGTCTACAAATGGAGATAATATTGAATTGGGTCCAAGAGAAGGGAACAAAGTTGCCATTTTCGCTAACAAAGTTTCAGGTTCTTGTAAACCCTTGAAGATATAGATGAGTGGGGATTTTAGAAAGAGCTCATTTTTAATTATGGGTTTTGACAAGTCCTAAATTTTTCATAGGGTGGGCATAAACACCGAAAAATCGAATCAAATCAAATTATTTTGATAATTTAGTTTTGGTATTTTGGTTTTCGGTTCGGTATTCGGTATATAGTTTTATATTTTTCGGTATTTCGATTCAGTTTTCAGTATGTAATTTTTATGTAATTCGGTATTTCGATTTACCGAAATATATTAAATTATAATATATATTAATATTATATTAATTATTAATATTTAAAAATAAATATTATAATTTAAAATTTAAAACAAAAGTTTGTCTTTTCAAACTTTTCAACTTTACAAATCCACTTCCCAAAAGGCAAAAATTACCGTACTCACTTCCCACATCTAATCGTCTACAGACTATAGCAGCATTGACCGTTCTGGCGACCAGCAGCACGCAACAGCTACCAATCGACCAGCAGGCAGCCGTAGCACAACAACGATTGGTAAATTTTAATTTTATAACAAGGATAAATTTCAATATTAACGACAATTTATTATTTTGAATCATACAATAATTTGAAAAACAGGGTAAAATAAGCAAAAAGAAATAAACATAAATAAAATAAACAAAAAAATTACAAAATTTTAAAAAACCCACTAAGCAGGCCCATAACAAAAAATCGAATTAACAAAAATCAAACCGAAATAACAAAAATCGAACTGAAATAATAAAAACCGAACCGAACCGAACCGAATTATTTCGGTTCGGTGTTCGGTACACGTTGAACAAGAACCAAAAACCGAAAAAAAAAACGAAACCGAATCGAAATACCAAATGCCCAGCCCTAAAAAATTTCATAATTTTAAGTCAAAAAGTAAGAAAAAGAAAAAATCTTTTGAATATTTGAAAAGAAAATATATCATGGGAAAAATGTTAAATATGAAAAGATAAAAAGAGTCAAATCTTTTTTTATATCCAACAATCATGGACTTGTGGAGGATCTTTTTGTTTGCTCTTGTTTTTTCTAAATCGAAATGATAAAATGGCGGCGAATTCAAAATTTTAATCAAGTAAATTTTAAAAATAAAAATATAGTATTTGAGATTTGAATTTAAGAGTCTTAAGAAAAAATTTGAACTTTTTAAACTAATAAGTCAATCTTTAATTGTATATTAGGAGATTCAAAATCTTTATATATAGATAAAATATTAAAAAGCATCTTATATATTGTGTAATTTCTTACCGAATCTCTTATAAGTCGTAACTCCCTAAATCCGCCCTGATTGATTAATATTAGTTTATGATGATAAAACGGCATAATACATATATGCACCATTTAATTTGGTCTCAGCTACATACAGTAGCGGACCCAACATTATCATTAAGGGATATTGTCAATGGACATTGATTGATTAATAGTAGTTTATGATAATAAAATGACATAATACATATATGCACCATTTAATTTGGTCTCAGCTACAATAGTAGTTTATGATAATAAAATGGCATATAATACATATATGCACCAGTTAACTAGAACACACAACCTCAAGGAATATTCACAACAACTTAACCACTATACTAAACTTTTAATTTGTATCAAGAGGTGTCAATACTTGTATATATACTTATTAAGTAACAATTTGACCATATACAATGTAATTTTTCGACGAAAGGGTGTCAGTAGTGAGTCCGCCCCTGATCACATAGAACATCATATAGGACACTTGTGTCTACTTGTTCAATTTTGTACAAATTTAAATCACTACTAAAAATCTGCTAAAAAACGATGGAAGAAAAAGTGACGGACAGCGTCGCTCCAAAAAAGCGACGCATTAAGAGATGTCGTCCGTTGTTTTTTAATTAAAATAATTATTTTTAAAATTATTTTACAAAAAGCAACGGACTGCATCTCTTAGTCCGTCGCTTTTTTTACGGATTTTTGCCCTAAATATATATATAATTAATAATAATTTATTTAATATATATAGAGACATCGTCCATCGCTTTTTATTAAAAATAATTATTTATAAATTAAACAATAACCACGCTGTCCGTAGTTTTAATTTAATTTATTTTATTAATTAGTTTTTTAAAAAAGTGACAGACGGCATCTCTTAGTCCATCGCTTTTTGGTCAAAATATCTAGTCAAACATTTTTAATAAAAAGCGACGGACTGCGTCACTATCTATATAAAATAATTAATTAGCAAAAATACACGAAAAAAAGCGACGGACTAAGAGATGTTGTCCGTCGCTTTTTAATTAAAATATTTTTTTAAAAGCGACGGACGGCATCGCTTAGTCCGTCGCTTTTTTTTGCATATTTTTGCTAATTAATTATTTTATATAGATAGTGACGCAGTCCGTCATTTTTTATTAAAAATAATTATTTATTAATTTTAAAAAAGTCACGCCGTCCGTTGTTTTTTATTAATTTTAATTGTTTAATTATTTTTTAAATTAGCGACGGACAACATCTTTATGTCCGTCGCTTCTTGGTCAAAATATCTGGTCAATATTTTAAGAAAGCGAAGGACACTGTCTCTTAGTCTGTCGCTTTTTGGTCAAAATATTGGTCAAACATTTTTTTTAAAAAGCGACGGACATAGAGACGTCGTCCATCGCTTTTTAAAAAATATATGCACTAACAGACGCGATTTTCCCAATTTCTCCATATAAAAAAAATTGAGAAATATTTTGATTTAATTTTATTTAAATCGTCTTCCGGAGAATGGTTTTGTGTAAAATAAAAAACAAAAAAAATTATAATACCGACTTCCAGATATCGGTAAAATTAAATAGTATGTAATAAATTAATATTTTCAATTAACTTTAAATAAATCGTCCTCCGAATGACGGTTTTATATAAGTTAAAAATAATTTAATATAAAATACCAACCTCCTGATGTCAATATTATTTAATTAACATGATTACTTTTTATTTATCTTAAAATTTAATGTGCTACCGACCTCATGAGATCGGTATTTTTTATTATATCTAATTACTTTTAATAAAAGCGACATCCAGAGGTCGGTTTGTTTAAAATATTCCTATTAATCATAATTTTGCTATTGTGCATAATATTAAAATGTCATTTTACACCTACGATTAATTGTTCAAAAAGTGTAACAATTTTGTATACTTTTACAGATAAAATGTTAGAATTCGTGAAATAGATAAAAAAAATATATCTATAATCCACATTTAGAGTATGAAACTACGTTGATATGAATTAGGAGATAATTATACTTATATTTATAGAGTAATGTACAAATCCTATCAGTCCGTCGTCTAATCATAAACTTAATATCTCATGTCATGATGTAGTAGAGGTGAAGAGCTAACATATAATTCATTCCAGTATGAAATGTGAGATAGTATTATTATATACGTTCAATCTTGAATGGATGTCAAGTGTAGTGATAACCTCCTAATTATGATGACATGTAAAGGATACTTCATCGGAGTATGAAATACGTTGATTAATTATATATATATTCCTCGAGTAGTTTAACAAATCAAGTCTTATATACTAGTGGTTCAGATATGAAATACATTATCAATTAAAGAAATACCGATAATCAATTCAAGGAGATTTATATATTAAATTTGATATTGATAAACTTTTGTTGATCAATAAAATTAAATCTATATAATTAGAAGGTATATAATTTAAATTTATAAAATTAACTTGATCGATAAATTAAATTTATTAAATTAAACTTTTGTTGATGTGTAGTTGAATTATATATATCTATATATATATGGCCAAACACATATACAACCCCTCTAACTTGTCCACATTTTTCATTATGACACTTTATCTTAGCCTTGTTCCATTTTAACCCTTATATATATATATATATATATGGCCAAACACATATACAACTCCTCTAACTTGTCCACATTTTTCATTTTGGCACTTTATCTTAGCCTTGTTAAATTTTAACCCTTGAACTCCATTTTTTATGTTCCATTTTAACACGAAATACTATTTTTATGATTTATTTATTTTTATATATATCCTTCAATTGCAACTTCTTATTTTAAATCGACATGTTTCATTTAATTTTAGTTAAAAAAATTAAAAATTAACAAAAAAAAATTCTTTTTAAAAAATAACAATTTCTTTTTACGAGTGTTATGTATTTTTGTGTGAAAAATAACCAACGAAATTGTGTTGGTTTTCTTTCTTTAAAATCACTGACAACCTAACAAAGTCAGTCGAGTTTTAACATTGTTTAGTAGTGTTATTAGCAATGAACAAGAGTCTTTTTTTAGTAGTGTTATTAACTAAGTCAGTCGAGTCTTTTTGAAGATGGATTTTTTTATTCGTATTGATTTATATTAAAAATTAAAAGTGAGTATTTACGTTAAATTTAGATAGTCTAGATGATAAGAAAAAATAAACAAGTAGTGTTATTTAATTTGATTGAATGTTTAAGAAAGAAAATCAAAGAACTTTCGTCAATTTATTTTCATGCAAAAATACAGAGAAATATCAAAAAATAATATTATTGTTTGAAAATTTTTATGTTCATTCGCGTATGTTTAATTTTTTTAATTAATAGGCACACGTCTATTTTTTTAAAATAAGAAATTGGAATTGAAGAACATAAATAAAAACAAATCATAACAATTAGTATAAGTGTTTAAATGGTATAGAAAAAATGGAGTTTAAGGGTTAAAATGGAACAAGGCTAAGTTGGAGTGCCAAAATGAAAAATGAAGGCAAGTTTGAGGGGCTATATATATATATATATATATATATATATATATAATTTTATTTAGATAATATCGACTTCACAATATCGGCATGTTGACACCCAATTTTGACAGACCTATAACCCTTTCGGAAGTGCTATTTGGTTAAATACGTGTTTTTAAAAAAATATTCCGAGTTTAAATTTTTAATCGATTTTGTCTAAAAATTATATATTTTAGTTTGCATGCTTTATAAAATTATCGTAAATATTATTAAAATATTTTTAAAATTATAAGTAAAACTCGGAATAATTATTTTATCAAATATTTTAAAATTTAAGTGATTTTTATTATATAAAATGTTATAATATTTGTAGTATTTTAATTGGATAGCATTTCTTTAATTTTTCTCGAAATCATTTAATTTTTAGTCCATTCTAATCTAATTCCTTGCAATTTTAGTTTTTTTCCTTATTCAATTTATTGCAATGCTAGCCACCTCAATCCAATTTCGTTTTTCAATTATAGCCTCTTATATTAATTTTAGTTGCAATTTTAGCCATTCATTCATTGCAGTTATAACCCTTTTGTTTAAATCTTGAAACATTAGTTTAAATCTTAACCGTCCATCCTTTAAGTGAATCATAGATCAAATCCTAGCCACTCATCTTAACTAATCCAATGGCTCAAATTAAATCTATCTAACCTTCCTATTTTTGACCTAAAAAAGACCAAACCCTCTAATTTTGAAAACTCCTCCCGTCGCCCTCCTCTTGTAATGTCACGACCCGGGAGCACCCCCTAGTCGTAACCGGCGTACTCGACCTCGAAGAGGTCTAATACAAGCCTCTTAGCATTCATTCATCGCATAGACACTAAAACCATAAGGAATTTAAAACTTTCTTTACCAAGAAAACATTGCATAAAAAAAAATAGCAAGCGGAAGACTTTCTAGACTTTATACATGATGTCTCAAACCATCTAATACTTTAGAGTACAAAATTCGGGACTAATCCCGTACACAACTTAAACAAAACTAAAAAGACATAAAAGAACATATTGGGTATTGTCCTCGAATCTATGAGGACTCACCAAGTCTTCATCTTCAACACTTAGAAACCTATCAAAGCCATGACATGTCATCATCTCCAAATCCCTACACTTTAGTCCAAAAAGGGGAAGAAAGGGGTTAGCACAATTAAGTACTAAGTATGGAGACCATGCAAAAACATGCCAAAAAGGGACATTTATTTGAAATATGTGCTTTCATGCCATTTTTGATAAAACCTTCATATCACAATTATAAGAGACACATTTCAAGTCATCATCCACATATAAGACAATACCCACATAATAGACATAATGCAAGTCAACATTAACATATAAGACCATAGCCAACCATACATATACTCAACATATGTCCATATACAATCCATGCTTAACTTTAAAAGAACACATGTCATTTCATTACCATAAGACCTCTACCTAATATAACCTTAAGACACACTTGAGTGAGACAAGAAGTGACCGCCCATACAACCTCTTCAAGCACACTTAAGTGTTCCCCAAGATTACCTTAGATAAGGACATTTCATTTACAACATAACTTCAATAGACCAACATTCTTTAAGAAACCATTTAGGGCACATTCATGTCACATACATTAGGATTTAGAGAAACTCACTATGACCCTCTCCAAGCCTACTCGTGCAATGTATAGGTAGCATCCCATACTACTACCTACACTTTGTAGAACCCGTGAAGACACCATGATCGAATCTCACATGATGGGAAGTAAGCATTTAACCGACATAGACCATGAGAGCTTGTCATGGAATCCGGTGTCGGGAGTCCCCACACCGAAAAGAGGTGGTCTACTTGCCTAAGGAAGACCGGTATATAGCTTAATGGATCCACTAGCTTCCTATGCGGGCACATAGTTTATGGGATAAGGTAGACGATCATTGAAACTCATGCCTAACTGTCGGGGGAGTTTCCATCTAACCAAATCCGCTCGGTGCTTAGCCTACATTCCCATAGAATAGTTCATTACTTTGACATTATCAGACATGAAAGGGTGCCATAAGCCTGCCGATTCAAGTCTCATTATTTAACACATGAAAGGGTGCCATAAGCCTGCCGATTCAAGGTACATTTAGGAAAGCTCATTAACTCCACTTGAAAGGGTGCCATGGGCTGCCGATTCAAGTCTCATCATTAACCTTTATGGAAAGGGTGCCATAAGCCTGCCGATTCCAAGGTTCATTACTTTTCATTAATGGAAGGGTGCCATAAGCCTACCGATCCAAGGATTCAACAATCAACAATATAATCATTTATACCGAAAAGGATGCATAAGCCCTATCAATTCAAGGTATACTTTACATTGAAGAATCCTTCATATTCTATCATCAACATTCATGAGTGTCATCAACACATCTATGAAATTTCCATACATCTCATAACTCAAGCTTTTAAGCATCGATTCATCAATTCTCCATAGTTGGACATTTTGTCAAACACCTTGAAGGCATGTAATGGAATCAAAGAGCATGGAAAATAGGGTAGTAATTATACAACCAAACCAAGTGAACAACCTACAACAACACCCTTACATTCATAACGTGATCACATTATCTTCATTCACATCATACTTTCACATATAGCTTCACATAAAACTCATTCACATCATACCTTCACATATAGCTTCATATAGGACTTTACATATAGCCTCATTCATATATAATAATATAACAATACAATAACACTCATATAATACCCTTCATAGCCTCAATCATAATACATTCCATAAGTAGACACCTCCACCATAAGTGGATCACACATCAATCTATCAAGATTCTATATCAATTCTACATTAACAATGAAGTTAGGCCAACTTACCCTTTTTCAAAGCCACAATCATCATTCCTCAACTCTCCAATAATTCACAATAGATAAGCATAGCTAATAATAAAATCAACTATTCAACTCCATTTAAGCATAATTCTATCATCATTCAATCACAAACAATAATCCCACTTCATATGCCAACTTTAGGAATTTAGGGAAAACATGGGTTCATGGGGATTTCTTTCTAAAAATCATTAATAATCATTAATAACAATATAAATCATCATTTAAAACCTTTCTTATGCAAGAACCCATGCTAGAATCGAAATAGGATTTTTTTTTGTGTATTTGAAAAACCTTGAAAACCTTTTGATTGGGCTCCTTGAAAGAAAGAATGATCAAGGATAAAGGATCCCCATACCTTTGCTATGATCTCCCACAAAATTTGATGAAGAAAGCTTTGAATCCAAGCCCTAGCTCCCACTTCTTCTTCTTCTTGAGTTGGAGAGAAATATTTGAGAGAGGGAATGATTTTAGGGATGGGGATGAACTAATAGTATATAGGAAATAATATATGTCATTTGGAAGAAATGGTCCAACACTTAGAAAAGTTTTTAGGCGGGTGTACAAGTAAATGAACAGTAAATCGGCTTACTGGAAATGCCTTTTTCTGCCGGACCGACTTTACGAAAATAGGCATAACTTCTTCGTCCGAACTCCGAATGAGGTGAAACGAAGTGCGTTAGGTAGCTAACTCAAAGGGCTTTCCATGGATATATTATTAGCCACCCAAAAAATTCGTGTGCTAGGAGATATGACCCTTCAAAGTAGACCCTCGAAAAAGGCTTCACTTGGAAATTTCGGATTTTGATACGGTTGCTCTAAAATTTGGGTTAGACCCATTTCCCACTCAATTTGACCCCCTAAACAAGAATATGAAGTCGGATTTTTCGAAAACGAAACGGATCTTTTAATACACAGCTAAACAAGTTTCCGGTAACTTCCGAAGCACATTTTTAAGACCTTTTTGGGTCAAATTCAAATATAATCATTTCATTAGGTTCTCGACTCTAAACTCACATGTGAGGCTCTAGTTTCACTCTATCATTTTCTGGGTCGTTACATTATCCCCCACTTAGGAACATTCGTCCTCGAATGACACTTAACACTTTTCAAGGAAAACGACCAAAGTAAACAGTCCATATTCAAGCATACAACCATATAATCAATACACATAATAAGGAGGAACATCAACTCCACATAGAAAATCCCACACAACTTCATGAAATTCAAGAAAGTAGGCACAACATCTACTAACTCCTTATGCATCATCTTTACCTTTTCTCATTTCTCATTTCTCATTTCATTTCATTGGAGGTACTTCCTTCTCCAAATCATCTCATGCTCATCATAACATCAAAGGACACAATATGCAATTTTCTCATTAAAGCACATCATGCAACATTCTCCAAAACTCAAGTAAGCATGCTCACATTATCACCTTATAAAGCAAATAGACAACTTATGCTAAATGCACATTATGTAACTTTCTCATAGAAGCACTTTAGGCAACATCATCAAAACACTTTTAAACATGCTCATAAGTCAACTCATGCAACATTTAGGCAAATCATTATAGATGCACGTCAACATGAGGAACATAAATTTATGAAAACTCATTTTCTCATTTGACAAGAATTCATTTAAAACATGCATGACATAAGGAGACCATGGAAAACTCTTTTCACATAAGACTCCAAAACATGAACCAAGCTTCTAGGAACTCTTTGTTTTAGGCTTGAGTAAGCACATATAGAAGTAGGTAGGGATATCAACACTTCCCAACAACTTCACTACTCAACATACCATCCCCCACTTAAGGGTAAACCCAACTAAGGTCAACCTTAACATCTCATAAAAATCTCAATGAAAATACCATCAATCTTACCAAAACCATCCTTACCCAACTCTTCAATTCACTAAACCTCTTGTAATGAAAACATCCTTCAAGCCTAACTCATAAACATCAACCACGCGTAAAGACCTTATCATCTAACCACATAGATCCCCCACTTAGGAGAAACTCTTACTAGTTCTTTCAAACTCGCCTCCTTCCATCCTAAGGTCGGATCAAAACAACTCTAGGCATTTATACTCATTACACCTAGCATTTCTAAATCACCACACATTTCACAAATTCCTTCAACACATCACAAAACTTCATCATGACTAAGCCGGATACTACTAACAACAAGCATAACCAAAGGAATCCCATTCATACTAAAGTTGTCACCACAATCTTTCACCTCACACCTACTAAGTCACCAAGTCGTAGTTGGCGTCACAACCAACATTCTCTCTCCCTCAACCCTTGCAACATTAAAACTTCCTCAAAGGTAACACCCAAATGACCATCACATACGGAACAAGGGAAGACATTATAGAGAGAACTCCATGGCACGACTAAAAGAATGAAGAAGTGAAACTTCCTTAGCACCCAATAGCCTCCTATTCATAATGTGGCGCGCTTCACATTATGAACAAGACTCTACTAGATGTGGTTTTGAGACAACCTAAGACCATCCCGGAAACTTATGCTCTGATACCAAGTTTGTCACGACCCGTGAGCACCCCCTAGTCGTAACCGGCGTACTCGACCTCGAAGAGGTCTAATACAAGCCTCTTAGCATTCATTCATCGCATAGACACTAAAACCATAAGGAATTTAAAACTTTCTTTACCAAGAAAACATTGCATAAAAAAAAATAGCAAGCGGAAGACTTTCTAGACTTTATACATGATGTCTCAAACCATCTAATACTTTAGAGTACAAAATTCGGGACTAATCCCGTACACAACTTAAACAAAACTAAAAAGACATAAAAGAACATATTGGGTATTGTCCTCGAATCTATGAGGACTCACCAAGTCTTCATCTTCAACACTTAGAAACCTATCAAAGCCATGACATGTCATCATCTCCAAATCCCTACACTTTAGTCCAAAAAGGGGAAGAAAGGGGTTAGCACAATTAAGTACTAAGTATGGAGACCATGCAAAAACATGCCAAAAAGGGACATTTATTTGAAATATGTGCTTTCATGCCATTTTTGATAAAACCTTCATATCACAATTATAAGAGACACATTTCAAGTCATCATCCACATATAAGACAATACCCACATAATAGACATAATGCAAGTCAACATTAACATATAAGACCATAGCCAACCATACATATACTCAACATATGTCCATATACAATCCATGCTTAACTTTAAAAGAACACATGTCATTTCATTACCATAAGACCTCTACCTAATATAACCTTAAGACACACTTGAGTGAGACAAGAAGTGACCGCCCATACAACCTCTTCAAGCACACTTAAGTGTTCCCCAAGATTACCTTAGATAAGGACATTTCATTTACAACATAACTTCAATAGACCAACATTCTTTAAGAAACCATTTAGGGCACATTCATGTCACATACATTAGGATTTAGAGAAACTCACTATGACCCTCTCCAAGCCTACTCGTGCAATGTATAGGTAGCATCCCATACTACTACCTACACTTTGTAGAACCTGTCAAGAAACCATGATGAAATCTCACATGATGGGAAGTAAGCATTTAACCGACATAGACCATGAGAGCTTGTCATGGAATCCGGTGTCAGGAGTCCCCACACCGAAAAGAGGTGGTCTACTTGCCTAAGGAAGACCGGTATATAGCTTAATGGATCCACTAGCTTCCTATGCGGGCACATAGTTTATGGGATAAGGTAGACGATCATTGAAACTCATGCCTAACTGTCGGGGGAGTTTCCATCTAACCAAATCCGCTCGGTGCTTAGCCTACATTCCCATAGAATAGTTCATTACTTTGACATTATCGACATGAAAGGGTGCCATAAGCCTGCCGATTCAAGTCTCATTATTTAACACATGAAAGGGTGCCATAAGCCTGCCGATTCAAGGTACATTTAGGAAAGCTCATTAACTCCACTTGAAAGGGTGCCATGGGCCTGCCGATTCAAGTCTCATCATTAACCTTTATGGAAAGGGTGCCATAAGCCTGCCGATTCCAAGGTTCATTACTTTTCATTAATGGAAGGGTGCCATAAGCCTACCGATCCAAGGATTCAACAATCAACAATATAATCATTTATACAGAAAAGGATGCATAAGCCCTATCAATTCAAGGTATACTTTACATTGAAGAATCCTTCATATTCTATCATCAACATTCATGAGTGTCATCAACACATCTATGAAATTTCCATACATCTCATAACTCAAGCTTTTAAGCATCGATTCATCAATTCTCCATAGTTGGACATTTTGTCAAACACCTTGAAGGCATGTAATGGAATCAAAGAGCATGGAAAATAGGGTAGTAATTATACAACCAAACCAGTGAACAACCTACAACAACACCCTTACATTCATAACGTGATCACATTATCTTCATTCACATCATACTTTCACATATAGCTTCACATAAAACTCATTCACATCATACCTTCACATATAGCTTCATATAGGACTTTACATATAGCCTCATTCATATATAATAATATAACAATACAATAACACTCATATAATACCCTTCATAGCCTCAATCATAATACATTCCATAAGTAGACACCTCCACCATAAGTGGATCACACATCAATCTATCAAGATTCTATATCAATTCTACATTAACAATGAAGTTAGGCCAACTTACCCTTTTTCAAAGCCACAATCATCATTCCTCAACTCTCCAATAATTCACAATAGATAAGCATAGCTAATAATAAAATCAACTATTCAACTCCATTTAAGCATAATTCTATCATCATTCAATCACAAACAATAATCCCACTTCATATGCCAACTTTAGGAATTTAGGGAAAACATGGGTTCATGGGGATTTCTTTCTAAAAATCATTAATAATCATTAATAACAATATAAATCATCATTTAAAACCTTTCTTATGCAAGAACCCATGCTAGAATCGAAATAGGATTTTTTTGTGTATTTGAAAAACCTTGAAAACCTTTTGATTGGGCTCCTTGAAAGAAAGAATGATCAAGGATAAAGGATCCCCATACCTTTGCTATGATCTCCCACAAAATTTGATGAAGAAAGCTTTGAATCCAAGCCCTAGCTCCCACTTCTTCTTCTTCTTGAGTTGGAGAGAAATATTTGAGAGAGGGAATGATTTTAGGGATGGGGATGAACTAATAGTATATAGGAAATAATATATGTCATTTGGAAGAAATGGTCCAACACTTAGAAAAGTTTTTAGGCGGGTGAACAGTAAATGAACAAAATCGCTTACTGGAAATGCCTTTTTCTGCCGGACCGACTTTACGAAAATAGGCATAGCTCCTTCGACCGACCTCCGAATGAGGTGAAACGAAGTGCGTTAGGTACCTAACCCAAAGGGCTTCCCATGGATATATCACCCCCCCCCCCCCCCCCCCGTGTGCTAGGAGATATGACCCTTCAAAGTAGACCCTCGAAAAAGGCTTCACTTGGAAATTTCGGATTTTGATACGGTTGCTCTAAAATTTGGGTTAGACCCATTTCCCACTCAATTTGACCCCTAAACAAGAATATGAAGTCGGATTTTCGAAAACGAAACGGATCTTTTAATACACAGCTAAACAAGTTTCCGGTAACTTCCGAAGCACATTTTTAAGACCTTTTTGGGTCAAATTCAAATATAATCATTTCATTAGGTTCTCGACTCTAAACTCACATGTGAGGCTCTAGTTTCACTCTATCATTTTCTGGGTCGTTACATGTAATCTCTTCTCTCTTTGCTCCCTCCCGTCTCTTCTCATCTCTGTCTCTCCCTCAACTGCTCCGGCCAGCGAGCTCCAAGCAATCAACATCAGCAGCCGGCGAGGAGAGCAACAACATCTTCGGCCAACTGATCTCGACCTCGATCCACTGCCCTTCTCCTTTAATTGAAGGTTAGGGTTTCATAATATTATTTTTAATTTCTTTCAATTTGAGTATTGAATTTGTTAATTAGTGTATTGAATTAGTTTTTTTTATTGATTGTTAGTTAGTAAGTGAATGATTTAGGGGTTTTTGATGGTTTGTTTGAATTAGGGATTATTTGATTGTTAGTTTGTGTTTGTTGATTGTGAAATGAAAATTTTAATGTTGGGGTTTGTTTGAATTAGGATATCTTAGGATTTGTTTGAAATTCAGTATTTCTTGAGTTAATTAGTTCGATTTTGGAATTGTAAGATTAGATTGAATTAGGGTATTTAAGGAGTTGTTTGAATTTAGGATTTTAGCACTAGTTAGATTTTGGGATTTTAGGATTAGTTTGAATTTGTGATTTCAAGACTAGTTTGAATTTTGAATTTAGGATTTGTTTGAATTATTATTGAAGTTGAACTTAGAATTTGAAGTTAAACTTAGAACTTGAACTTGAAATTAGAACTTGAACTTGAACTTGAACTTGAACTAGAACTTGAACTTAAACTTAGAACTTGAACTTGAACTTGAACTTGAACTTAGAATTTGAACTTAGAACTTGAACTTGAACTTGAACTTAGAGCTTGAACTTGAAATTAAAACTTGAACTTAGAACTTGAACTTGAACTTGAAATTAGAAATTGAACTTGAACTTAGAACTTGAAATTAGAAATTGAACTTGAACTTAGAACTTGAAATTAGAACTTGAACTTAGAATTAGAACTTGAACTTGAAATTAGAAATTGAACTTGAACTTAGAACTTGAAATTATAACTTGAACTTGAACTTGAACTTGAAATTAGAAATTGAACTTGAACTTGAACTTGAAATTAGAAATTGAACTTGAACTTAGAACTTGAAATTAGAACTTGAACTTAGAATTAGAACTTGAAATTAGAATTTGAACTTGAACTTAAAACTTGAACTTAAAATTTGAACTTGAATTTGAAATTAGAACTTGAACTTGAACTTAGAATTTGAAGTTAAACTTAGAACTTGATGTTGAAATTAGAACTTGAACTTAGAATTAGAATTTGAACTTGAACTTATAAATTGAACTTGAACTTAAAACTTGAAATTTGAGTATTGAATTTGTTAATTAGTGTATTGAATTTAGTTTTTTTTTATTGATTGTTAGTTTGATTGATTGTTAGTTAGTAAGTGAATGATTAAGGTTAGATTGGGGTTGTGTTCATATGGCTTCACACCATTCTCTAATAATGCTTCACCTTATTCATGTTGGCCGGTATTTCTTACTCCATATAATCTTCCTCCTGAAATGTGCATGACCAGTCCCGACATCTTTCTAAGTTGTGTTATTCCAGGTCCCCGGAATCCAAAAAGTTTGATTGATCTCTATCTACAACCATTGATAGATGAGCTCAAACAATTGTGGTTTGAAAGTGTTTTGACTTATGATATATCAACGAAGCAAAATTTTATCATGCGTGCTTCTTTAATGTGGACTATTAATGATTTTCCTGCATACGGGATGTTGTCTGGTTGGATGACAGCTGGAAAGCTAGCATGACTGTATTGCATGAAAAATAGTAAGGCATTCACTTTAAAGCATGACAGAAAAAATACATGATTTGATTGTCATCGCCAGTTCTTGCCAATGGACCATGAGTTTAGAAAGATGAAAAATGCATTTAGGAAAAATAAGGTTGAAGGTGGCCCCCTACCTCCATTACTCAAAGGGCATCAAATTTGGGAGAAAATTTCTCAATTACCTAAAGTTACAGAAGCTTCACCTTCTAGACTTCCTAGATATGGTGTTGAACATAATTGGATCAAACAAAGCATGTTTTGGGAGTTGCCGTATTCGAAGGACAATCTGCTACGACATAATCTAGATGTGATGTACATTGAAAAAAATTACTTTGACAATTTATTTAACACAGTGATGAATGTTAAGGGTAAGACAAAAGACAATCCAAAAGCTAGAATGGACATAAAGGAATATTGTAGGAGAAAAAAGTTATGGCTGCAGAAATTACAGAATGGTAAAATAGTTAAGCCCAAAGCCAACTTTTTATTCACATTGGATGAGAAACATGAAAATATTGAGTGGGTTAAAAATTTGAGGATGCCAGAGGGCTATGCTTCGAATTTAAGAAAGCGGGCAGCTATGAATGAAGGAAAATTGATAGGTATGAAAATTCATGATTGTCATGTGTTCATGGAAACTTTAATTCCTATCGCTTTTAGCCATCTACCCGAAAGGATATGGAAATCAATCACAGAGATAAGTCTTTTTTTAAAAGATTTGTGTTCTGGAAAGTTGTTGGAGAGTAGTTTAGATAGGATGGAGGAAAATATTCTTGTCACTACTACTAAGTTGGAGAAGATATTTCCATGTGGTTTTTTTGATGTGATGGAGCATCTTCCAATTCACCTTGTACAAGAGGCCCGCCTCGGAGGTTCGGTTCAAACAAGATGGATGTATCCATTTGAGAGGTATCCATTTGAAATATTCACTAAGTTATATATATTCGCCAAGTCTTTTATATATTAACATATATATACATATATGCATGCAGAAAAATTGGTAGTTCGAAGCAAACGATTAAGCAAAGAGGAAGGATCGAATGATCATTTCTTCAAGGTCATATTGGGAGAGAAACATGTGATTTTTATTCTTATTACTTTGGTCATGATGTGTCATGTAGGAGAAACAGGCCCAATCGCAATGATGAAGGTGATATTGATCCTTTATTTCCACTGATATCAATTTTTAATCAAAATGGTCGAGGATCTAAAAAGCGTAGAAAGTGAGGCTTCACTGATATGAAAATGCAATCAGCTGTGACACATATTTTGCTTAATTGTCCAGAGATTCAATCATATGTCAAGTAAGTGTTAAAATATGTTATCAAATTACATACTAATAAGTGATCAGTAACTAACGAAATACTTGAATGTAAAATGATCAGCTTGTTCGTAAACACATGGGGTAATGAAGGCATCTATATAGAATTTTCCAAATGGCTGAGGAACTATGTAAGTGTGCAATCACTAAGTATTTAATAATATATTCATGTTATACTAAATTATATTACTTGAAATAACAATCGCGTAGGTTTACGATGAATACTCAAGTATCCAACATTTGCAATTAGTGAAAAAAGTAGCCCTTGGACCTGAATCTCAAGTACTGGCAATAAATAAGTATTGTGTCAATGGTTTTAAGTTTCAAACTGAAGAAGTATCTAGGAACAAGAAAACAAATAATAGCGGTGTCTATATACAAGATAATGTTGATGGTACTGGTCAAACTATTGAATATTATGGTGTCATTCAAGAGATTATTGAAGTGAGGTATTCAGGTTGGCCTAATAAGTTGTGTTGTTTCGGTGTGAGTGGTTTGACCCATCACATAGAGGCACAAAGGTGGACCATAAACATAATATAATTGAAGTTAAGCACACCAGTAAATACAGAAGTTATGATCCTTTTATTATTGCACAACATGCTAAACAAGTGTATTACGCCTCATATCCATTGCGTAGAGATAAAACTGATTGGTGGGTTGTTATAAAAAGTAAGTTTGCGGGAAGAATTGAAATTGACAATGTCTTAGATGTGGCGCATCAAAATGATGTTGCAATTGATCAACAACAAGTTGATGTTGAATTGGAAACCACACTATAACATCCTCAACACATATTAGAAGAAGTATCTGATGATGAGATATTGAATGTTAAGGAAGAAATATTCGAGAATGAGGAAAATGAATCATTTGATGACGAAGAATGGGACGATAATGAAAATGTAACAACTGAGGAGGATAAATGGGAGAATGATGGAACTGAAAAAAACGAGGAGGAATAGTGTAGAATGAAAGCTAGCTAGTACATATGTAAGTGTATTTTACTAATTTTATTTAATTTATGATTTTTATATATATTATACATGTAAATTTGCATACAGATGTCATCAGGCGATGACAGTGATAGACATCGCGATCATCTTGGAGTTAGCCAGACTAAACAAGCTAAGAAGAAGAAGTCTAGGAGATCGATAGATCCTGAGGATATTGCAGGATCTATTTCTTCTGCGCCAGAGCGCATCAGCCATGATACTCATTTATTTGTTATTTCGTTTGGTACGGCGGATCCTTGATAATATTATCCTAATTATCATTAATCAGTCGGTGCTTCATCTACTTTACAGGCATTGCCTTCACAACGTTACGAGGACCTACCTTTACAGGATATTCGTCGAGCACAACCCTTATCGGCAGGTAATCCATCTCCCACAGGCACATCTCCTCAGTTATCTGCCATGAGGCTTGGAGATTCTAGTAGCGAGCAGTCAGATGTTATGGCCGGTACGCTTCTATTGACTCAACATTTTGTGCATCCTGATGTATCACCCTCGTCTACAGTTGCACCTAGTGTTACACCACATGATACGATGTCTGCTCTAGGTCCTGGCCAGAAGGACAGACTTGGTAGAGTCATGATTGAGCCGGATGGATCATCGTAAGTTTATTTTGTTATATATTTGTTAGTTTATTTTATTTATTTCTTATACTTTAATATATTATTCATGAACTAACATATTTATTATGTGTTTTGCAGGTGGCAGGATGCTGCCCGGGCTTTAAAAAAGTGTGTTAGAAAACTTTATACACAAGCTTATCACTCTTGGAGCGAGATTCCAAACAGTATACGCCAGGCGATGTTTAATAACTTTAAGGTATATATTTTTTAGTTAAGTTTAGTATACTTTAACTATTGATTTAATTAACGTTATTCAATTTTTTTCCAGACTATGTGTACTTGGGAGTCGAGGTACAATTTGGTCATTGGGACCACATTTGAGAGGAAGGCATCCGCCAGACTGTCTAGCTGGCTAAAGAGTGTTCGGGATAGTGGTGAACGTCCCAGTTGGATGTTGCCTCATGTTTTTGATGAATTGGGTCAGTATTGGAACACAGACAAGTTTAAGGTAATATCAGATTAAGCCAAAATGGCTAGAGGTAGTCTTAAAGGTGGATCATTGCACACCGAAGGTGCAAAGACGGTTGGAACAATTGCACGAGAGATGGTAAGTTCTAATTCAAACTTTTAAATAAATAATTAGTTGATACATATATATCGTTATAAATTTTAGTTTTTATTTATAGGAAAAAGAATTGGGACGCACTCCCATTAAGCCAAAGGTTTTCAAAAAGACTCATGTCAGGAAGAAAGAAAATGGCTCGGATCCGGATGTGTGGGTGAAGGAAAGGGCCGAACGAACTTTTGTAAGTTATTTAATATGAATAATATATATCAATAGTGAATATATTTATGATATATATATATATATATATTGATGTCAATACTTATATTTAATATGCAAAATGACTTTCATAAGTACGTCGCTAAGAATCTAGATAGTTCGGTTCAATTGACACCTGAACTGTCCATTCAGATTTGGAAAGAAAAATTGGTAGGGGGGACACACAAGGGTAGATGCTATGATCTAGGCTCTCGCAACGATGTTAGATGCCTTCAGTCAGGCTTAGAAGGTATTGGATCGTCATGTCAAGCTGAGGCACTTAACGGTGTTCAGATTGCTGCTATGTCGGATCAAATAGCTAAACTTACAGTGGCACTAGCAGAGTTGGAGCGGAAAAGAGTAGCTGAACAACAAAGCATGAGTGAGACCGTTCAGCAAAACAAAGAACAAGTGATGAACCTCGCTCGTCGACCTACTACTTCGGCTCCCGATGACACCGACGACGAGAGTGATGAGGATGATTATGTAGATCTCACTCCCTAGTTTAAATCTCTGGACATTTATGAACTTTTGGAAATTTTAAAACGAATTTTAAAAGACTTTATAGGTCTTTAATTTATGATTTATATACTTTTGAATGTTATTTTAAGTTTGTTGTTTTATGTTTTGTTTAGATTGTTTATAATTGTGTGTGTTTGGTTGGGCTGAATAGTTTAGAATTGAATTAAATTGCATTTGCGGGTGGGCAGCAGGAGCTGCGAGCTGCTACTGTCAAAAATATTGCAGAAAAAGCGACGGACAACGTGGTTTAGTCCGTCGCTTTTTTAGGTTTTAATTTTTTTTAAAACCCAAAAAAGCGACGAACAACGTGGTTTTGTCCGTCGCTTTTTTGGGTTTTTAAAAATAAAATTTTCGAAAAAGCGAGGGACAGTGTCCTTTTATCCGTCACTTTTCTAGGATTTTTTAAAAATAAATTTCCAGAAAAATGACGGACTGCGTCGCCTTTTAGAAATTAAAAAAAATGAAATTAAAATAAAGCGACACAGTCCGTCTCTTTTTCTTTTTTTTTAAATAGTAAAAAAGCGACTCAGTCCGTCGCTTTTTGAAAAGCGTCGAGCTAAAAAGCGATGGAAGTGACTGCGTTGCTTTTCTGTCGATTTTGACCAAAAAAGCGACGCAGTCCATCGCTTTTGGCCGTCGTTTTTTGACAATTTTTTATGTAGTGAATGTCTATTTATACATATTCAAAGTTAAAGAATATAAATATGAATTGAGGTCAAATTAAGTCATACATTAGCATAATAAAACTGTTTATAAGCAATCTCAAGACTTGCAACAATTGCTATATTTTCATGAATTTTGTTTTCTCATCCAATTGTGTGTTTTCTTGTAGTTATTTTTGCACAAAAACTAGCAAGTGATGAATCCGATTAGTTAAGGATGGAACACCAATTTATCATTCATTCTATACCGGGGCGGACCCATATAGGCCTTTCGGGTGCTCAAGCACCCATTAATCTTGTATCGAAGTATGTATATTTATATAGAACTTAAGAGAGAAAACGGTCTAAAACCTCCTCAATCTATATTCAAAATCTCAACTACACACTCCAACTTCACGGGTGTCCTATCACCTCCTGAACATTTTAAAAGTGAAATATATACTCTTTAAAAAGTCATACCCAGATTTGTATTGAGCAGTGATATGCACGCTCCTGCCATATCGCATCACCTTTTTTAATATAAAAAAATTAATTCTTTTTCTTTATTCTACAGCCATAGCATCATCAACCTAGTGCTAAATTATTTTTCACGAGTTTTCTTCTAAATTCATCTCAATTCAAATAATCGTTGATTCAACCCTCAAATTCTCTATTTTTGCATAATCTTCTACGTTTTTCACTTTTGATTGATGAAATTTTCATCCAAAATCATTAACAATTCAATGCCCAAAAATTCCTTTTTATCAAATTTAGGGTTTAAGTTTTTAGCTATAGTTAGTTTAGTAACAATGTTGAAAAATGAAGATTTAGTATGATTTTTGTATAATATAATGTTCATTGTAGATTTGATAACCAAAATCTTTTTAGATCTAAAAAAAAAAAGAAGGATAAAGAATGCATCTGACTTGTCAATTTTGTGTTTGAGCTTGAATTTGCATCTCTTGGAGCTATGAAAACAAAGTATGTTGTGATGGTGATTTAAGTGGTGGTTTACATCGGAACTGATTGTTGATGAGTTTGTTCTCACATTGTGGAATAACAAAGATTATTTCCAGTGGATTTTTAGTAGAGCTACTGTGAGAAGTGTGTGATTCGAAAATGAGAGGGAACTTAGTGATGGAAGAACTATGGGGGTGGAGACCTGATAGTAGACGAGCTAAGCTCACCTAGTGAATCAAAGAAGTCATCACCGCCGGTGTTTTTGTCGGTCTATTAAAGAGAAAGAAGAATGAAGAAAAAACGTAAAAAGTAACAAATAAATAAAAGGAAACATAAAGGTTTTTTTAAAAAAGGAAAATAATGAAATAAGGAAAATATTAAAGTTTTAATTAGTTTTTTTGTCTTTCACTCTCTTTGAGAGAATGAACTACATCTTCTTTGCCACCTCAGTATTCAGGGAGCAAATAATTTCGCTTTAAAATAGTTTAAGGGGGTGATAGGACTCTCATGAAATATAAGTGTGTAGTTGAGATTTCAGATATAGATTGGGAAGGTTTTAAACCATTTTCTCGAACCTAAGAGGGATAGTATAAAATTTAAACAATGAACACCCATATATCAAAAGGTTCTATATTGGTGTAGTGGTTATTTGAGGGTTGTTAAGGTTTTGATAGCTTTTGTATCTGGGTTCGTTTCCTGGTCCTGGTCATTACATGGTTGATTTTTTTATTCTCTCTTTCTATATATATATATATATATAAAATGATGTTGAATTCTCTTTGCTGTATTTTGTATGTTTACATAGTCTCATAATGAAAATTTGGCTCTGCTATGTAGCTAAGAGAGCACCCACAACCTTAAAATTCTAAATCTGTCACTGATTCTATATTCTGGTTTATGTCTGGATTAGGGTGAATACTCAATTAAGTCTGGATTAGAGTGAATAACCAATACCATGTATGAACTCCTTATATCCCACATAATCACACATCACTGCCCAAGAGACTAGTGTATGTGGGCACATCTACAATAGTGGACAAGTTATATTGGGGATATATAATGATATAAAATGTCTGTCAAGTTGGCCCTTGTCTAATTAGATAAATTTTGAAAATTTTATTGTACAAATGGTACACTATATCAACTAAGACATGCAATATAAAATGATCATTTAGTTAAAAAAAAAAATATTAGCACTACATAATTCATAATCATTTAGTAAAATAATATATATATATAATAACTTCTCTCTCTTCTAACTTCTACTAGATGTATATGCCCGTGCGCCAAACATTCATCTATTTCACGTATATTTAGAAGTAATGGCTTCTTATGTACTTGCTAAGTAAAGCGTATCGTGATTGCCTTGTCCACATATATACACAGTATTTGTTTACAGATTGGTAGAAGTTGATGCAAGCAGGTTCTATGTTGTTGGCAGCTATATCGCTGCAATTGTGTTGTCACGGTGGTTGACAAAACCACATGCAGAGGTTAGAATGAGTGTAAATGAAAATGAGCGGGATAAGTAGTAGCAGTAGTAAGTAAATAATCAGTGGCGGAGCCACCTCTTACTATTAGGATGAACCCCTTCAGCGGAAAATTATATAATTTATGCATGGTTAAAATAACCTTTTAGGTATATATAGTAGATGTCGAATCCCCTTCGACTACTTCATGTGTCTATTTTTCAGATTTTGAAGCCCTTATTGAAAATCCTGGCTCCGCCACGGGTAAGTTGGGTTAATTTCTCATAACTTTTAAAAATTAGCTTTCCCTTAAAAGCTATGCAAAGTCCTTCTGTTTGTTGCTAATGACACCAAGCTATAATAATGCTCGACTTAGTGTTAGCCTTTGCAAGTCCAAAGACAGCTACGCATGATAAGTTTTATATTACCTTCAAAAAAAAAAAAAAGGTAAGAGTCTGAAAAATATCCCAATTTTGGTTGGATTTGTTGTTGCGATACTAAACTTTCATGATGACCTATTACCTCCCTAGACTATTTAATACCGTATTTTTTACTCCCTGAATTATTTAATAGTGTATTTTAAAGGTATATATGTGTTCACATGGACACATTAGTATTTATAATTTTACATTATTTTTTATGTCCACGTGGACAAATATATATGTTTAAAATACGATATTAAATAGTCTAAGGAGGTAATAGGTCCTCATGAAAGTTTAGTATCGCAACAACAAATTCAACCAAAATTGGAATATTTTTCAAACCCTTGTAAAAAAAAAATCAACATCAATCAATAATGAAAATATAGACATGTGTTATTTAGGAGACAGAAAACTAACATATTGATACTACTTGTCCACTGACACTTCTAATATACTCCGTAGAAAGTTCTAACAAAAGTTTCTCCTTAAAATTAGCAAAAAATGAAAAGAAAAATGGATGATAATTATTTCCTACTTCCATAGGTTTATTAAATGTCAAGTTCCACTATATCATTATATTTTCCCTTCATATTTATTTTAGTCAATTTTTTGAGTTTTTGATCTTTCCCCCCCCCCCCCCCCCTCAATTATCTAAGTTATAAAATATACTAACTTGCTTTTAGAGTATTCATGCAAATACAATTAACAAACAAATATTTACAATTGAAAAATATGCAAATACAATCAACCGGCAAGTTTAAACATTTATTTTGATTAAAGATTATCTGGAAAAAAAGTATTTTTTTAAAAGAAAATTATGAAAGTAATCTACGAAGAACTTAATTATTTCATTAATCCAACTTGTTGATTAACTCATAATTTTACGTTTTATAAAGAGCGGTTATTCTTTAAAAGAGTATGTCCACAAGCTCATTATTAATAATAGAAATTTGACTTTTAACTTATTGGGAATTTCGCATATAGCCACTCAAAAATAGCTTAATTATGCTTTATAACTATAGTTTGTTAATTACGATTCGTAGCTACATGTTATAGGAAGGAGAGTGGCGAGTGAGATTGGGAGAGGGAGGAGACAGGCAAGCGAGAGAGGGCACAGAGTGGAGAGAGATGCATTGTATATGTATATCGGTTAGATAATTGTATATATGTAACTACTATGTATATGTATCAATTATTGTATTTGTAAATCTGCATACAATTTGAATTTGTGTACAATTGAATCGAGTTAAAACATTTGAATTTGTACACCCAATCTCTCTCGTTTTATACAAATACAAATTATACATTGTATTTGAATAATTTGTGTTTGTATAAAGCGAGAGAGAGAGAGAGAGAAAATAGAACTGGGCAGGGAAAGGTTTGTATTTGTATAATTATAAGTGTATACGACGGAGAGATATGTATTTGTATATCCGGTCTCTCTCGCTTTATACAAACTATACATTTGTGTTTGTATAAAGTGAGAGAGATTGGCAGAAGAGAAGCGCGCGCGAGAGAGAGAGAGAGAGAGAGAGAGAGAGAGAGACTAGGTAGGGAGGGGAGAGAGGCGAGGAGAGATGACTGAAAAAGAGGAGAGTGACGAGCGAGATTCCAGAGAGAGGGGAGAAAGGAAGAGGGGGAGAGAAGAGGCAAGAGAGAATGTAATTATAGCTGGAAGTAAGTTCTGAATAGTAATTAATGCAAACTATAGCTATATTAGCTATTATCTAGTATATATTTGCTTAACTGCGTAATTTTTCCATTGATAAACATCTTGTCTATGTCTTTGAAGAAAAAATCTTGTAAGAATTTTCACAAGATTTGATTTTTGGTCAAAATGAATTTGATTTTTTTCTACTTGAAAATGTGTGTTGGGCCTAACTAATCCCAAAAAAAATGTTTAGGTAGATGGACCCAGGAAGCAAAAAGGAGCAAAAACATAGTTGAAGGTAGAAAGGATCCAATCTGAGGGTCGACAAAATCACACAATTAAAGACCAGCAAAACATCAAATATGATGTTTTATCTTGAAAGAGCAAAGGTTGTTCATTTACTTGAAAACAAGATAAATTACACTTGTTTAGGCCATATTTACTAGTATTCGCAATAGTTTTAAATATTACTTTGTGTATCACATTTAGTTGGTTGGATATATGTATCTTAACTCGACAGATACATGTATTCGCGGAATTGACAAAGCAAGACACATGTTTAATTAAGGACGGTAACTAAAATACTTATTTAAGAAGAAAATTACTTTTTTAACAATTTTTGAGTATATCTAGTCTAACAACTTTTAAAAAAGATTTTAAAAAATTCAAATTTCTTCCATTTATTTTTGAGTAACAACAAAGTGAACAAATTTTTTCCTAGAAATTCAAATTTGTTTCTCTGAATTTCTAGTTTTCTCTTTCGTATACACGTATTCGAGATATGCTAAAATCTAGATACATTACAAACGTGTGTCTATTTATGTAGCATAACAAAATTGCTCAATTAGTGGAGTAAATCACTCCTTTAACAATTTTTGAGTATCTATAGCATAACAACTTCCTAAAAATGTTTCAAAAAACTCGAAATCATTTCCTTCCTTTTGTGAGAAACGGACCAAAATAATGTACATTTAATGTTTCTGCCAAAATTTAAATAATAATGTATCTCAAAATAAACATAATATACAATAAAACCTTGCTAAATTAATACTCAGTTAATTAATAATCTCTCTAAGATAATATTTTTCTCCGATCCCAACTTGGGCCAATGAAAAAAATCACTCATTTCGATAAGGTAATAAGATAATATATTTTGAGAAGACTCCTATATAAATATATGGTCTCATTAATATTATAAATTTATAATTCTTTAAAAGTACAAATATATCTAAGACAATTTAGTGAAATGTGATTCTTTTGTTTTCTGTTTTTTGTTTAAAATTTAAATCTAGATGCGATAAGCGTTTTCTTACGCGTAATGGACACCAAAGGTATTGTATCATCTTATTATTATCAACATTGTTTTTTTCCCAATGGTATCTACAATTTGTTCTAAGCTCTGGACTTATGAACATGTATCATTTTTACTCATCCAACAGGTTATTAGCATTCATTTTATTGCAGTAATTGAAATCATTAATCATGACCTCAAGTTCATGAATGACGTTTTCACAAGTGGATTCATTCAAATTCTCTAAGGATTTATCTCCGAATGAATTTTGCAGTGTCAAAATACTCTTTAAATTAATAAATATTAATTTATCGATTAAATAATACCTTTATAAAATAATAATATTTCATGGTCCCACCTATATTAATTTAGTAAGATTTTACTATATCTAAAATAAATAAAAATTGAAAGGATAATCATAAAAATTAATATTCATTCCCCGTATCTATGTATACATAACTAACAATGCATCTAAATTAAAACACAATGTATACATATAAATCAAATACATACAAATACAGTCAAATACAGTATAATAACATAATAAATACATATGATAATATTAAGATACGTTCTGAAGGTTATCTCTACTATGGAGGAAGCTTCTATCATGTAAATTTTTATAACATTTAAATTTTCGTCATTATAAATTTATGACAATTTTTTTATGCCATAACATAGAGCAAACATTTTAGAATTATTATGAAATGACAAATTTATCCTTGGTCATCCATAACTTGGTTATTCTATATAATAGAAATTACTCCTTTTGTCTGAATTTATATGATATATTTTATATTTTAGTCGATTTAAAAAAGAAAGACACATTTTTATATTTAGAAACAATTTAACTTTCAAATGTTTATTTTACTCTTTAATAAGATGATTTATAGTCACATAAATATCTATGACTTATTTTAGACCATGAATTTCAAAAGTCTTTCTTCCTTTCTTAAAATCTATACTCAATCATACTACATCATACAAAATTGAGACGGAGGAAATACTTTTTTTGATTCATTAAGTCCCATTCCAATTCATTTATTATAAAATTTCGAGTTGTAATAATTTTTTATTATTATTCATAAGTATGTTTAGGTGGTCGTTTTGGAGAAAATCATTCATTTTTCAAGTCAGTGTTGACTTGAAAGGATATAATATAACAAGTGGATGATTGTTAAAGTTATGACTTAAGAGTTGAGTATTCAATTGCAAGAATTGGAATATGAATTTTGACTCAATTTGCTTAGTGTAATTTTGAAGTTAAATTTTACTAGGTTACATCATGTTTTTGAAATATTTAGAGAGTAATTTTGAAGTTAAATTTTACTAGGTTACACTGAAATTTTCAAATATTCGAACTAAATACTCATAAGAATCAAGTTTATTAATATAACTAGGCAAATTTTGGGAGGTGACGAAAACTCGATACAATCAAATTCACCCCTCCCTCCTCTCGAGTCATGAAGATGCATCAAACCAACAAAAGCTATGTTAAAACTGAAAAAATTAACTCTAAAAGAGCGTTAGCGGTGAGATACAAAAAATCATAAACACTTGTAACTAAAAAAAAAAGAAAGCTTTATAATTAACCAAAAAAAGGTGAATTCACCACGTTACTGAACAAAACTCACTTTATATTATAATCGACTAATAATAATTAAAAAGGGAATACAATTCACCCCTCTGTTCATATTCTGCCTTCTTTTTTTATTTAGTGAAATGGAGTTTGACTTTTTCCTGTAAGAACCAAAAAAAAGAAAAGGTTTGACTATTCATTAAATCTGCAATACGAGGAACACTAATTAATATGTGCAGTAATTTAGTAATGCGTTGACAACGGTAGGAAAATATATTTTATTGGTCTTATTATTCAATTATATTTAAAAATCAGGTATTTTTGATATAAAAGGGGAGATAATATCTCGAATAGTTACTCAATTTAGGTAATCCACTTAAAAATCACTCAATTTTATTTTATAAACTCCAAAGGCCAAAGCACTCAACTTAGGTAATTCACTTAGAAAGTCACTCAATTTCAATCAATTTAAATGATTTTTTTTATTAAATGTTGTTGAAATGAAATTTTTATTAATCTAAAATTTTAAGAAATAATTATAAGTGTATCACCTAATTATTCGTCCAAACAAAACTTCAATCTTATATCAATTTTATTTGATATGACATGTCCAAACGGGCCTACAATTTAGCTACCCTAAATTAAAGAGCAAACAACAAATATTCCACTAGTGTAGGGCCTTACTACATGTCTTCACTTTAGTTTTCAAAATTATCTTTTCGACATTTACTTTACCAGATATATGTATCTGGCGCACTCAGATGCGTGTATCTTGGATACATACGAGTCAAATTAGGTTTAATTTGTTTCACATTACTAGTATCCAATGCAACCGTGATTCACATGTATCTTACACTAAACTCTCTCGCTCGCCTCTTTTCTATCTCGCTTGCTTTTCTCCTCTTTTGTTCACCTCTCTCCCAACGTATTTGTATCTTAGAATGTATCTGGTATCTCATATACATGTATTGGGGTACACTAATCTCGTGTTCGCCTCTCTCCCTATGTATTTGTATTATGTATCTGATATCAAAGATGCTTGAAATCTGAAGGAGTAATGTAACTGACTTAAAATTTAGTACGAAATTATTAATTAGTGAAGACAATGAGATATTTATCTGGAAAAAAAAGAAGGCAAAATGCCATTTTGGATGTCTACCAAAAGTAGGTTGTTCCACATGGGAGGTTTGGTCATGAGGCTTAGTAGCCACAACACAAACCATTCAAAACAGCTGTACTGAAAATGAGAAATGAAAAAAAGTGTAAAATTATAGAAAGAGTTGAATATAATGTATATAGAAGGAATATCGAACATGTCGAATTTTCCATACCATTAATGATTGTTGAACTATCTTTTAATATTTATCTTTTTTTAGTATTATAAAAATGGGACCAAATGCCAGCTATGCTTTGTTCATGATTGGTTAATATATTTTTTTATTAATATAATCATTTAGTGATGCAAGCCACCGAATTAATGGAACATTTTTTTTTTACTTTCAAATACACTTTTGACTTTTTCTTTAATTAAATTATGTACTTTAATTTGTAATCTAATTGTCTTTTAATGAATAATCGAGATGCCAATATGTTTGAAGGGCCGGTAATATTAAGTATGAAACTTAGGTCATTGATAGTTTGGTAGTAACGCTAGTATCGCATATCACCTTGTGAAGAATTGGATGTGAATTGTGATTATAAAGAGTACAAATTACGCGAGCAAACATGGTAATAGTTAATTATTTAATATAATTATAGTTTGAAAAAAAATACTTTTTACCACTAACATATAACCATATTTACACGGGTCACATCTAGAGTTTGTAAAATTTGACTCCTAATTGTACAAATTCTGCGTAATTCAGTTCATAATTGTATAAATCCAGAATTTATATATGTTTACCTAGCTTGTATATAATTATTTTGTTGATACATTTGATTTGTATAAGTTTTGAAAAATTCCTAAATGTATCAATACATAATTTGTATGTACTTACCCTATTTATATATTGACAAACAAATTATACAAACGAACTTCCTATGTTTGTATATTGGCAAGCAAATTATATAAACGAAAATACACATAGCAAATGAAACTATAGCTATGAAGCGTACTTAGGCAAACTGTAACTAAGAAGACTTGTTAAATTTAATCTCTTTGCTCCTTAGGAAATTTTCTCATTATAAAATGATTGAAATTTCTTCTTCACGTTTAGTTAAATGTTGTGAATTTGAATTCTTGAAATGAATAATAACTTGATAAAGAGCGTTTTACACTTCTTAGTAAACATGCTCATTGCAATCTAGTTGAATCAGTAGATTTTGAATGCTGAATAATTAAAAGAAAAAGGGTTAATGCAAGATTTTTATGAATGATAAAGTATATATTTTGCCTAAGTTAATTTGTATTTAATAAAAGTGATTTTGACTTGTTCAAATAGTAGATTGTGACATATAATTATGTGCCGGAAAGAGAGGAAACGAATTTTGAAGCACCTTTACGTGCATTGTATCCTAAGTTGCTTTTCGATTAAAAAAAACTTCATTATTAAGTTGTTGATAATTAGTTTAATCATAGTTATTGTATTTGGCTTTTTCTGGAATAATCAACAAACTTCGACTGTCCAGCAGCCACCTCTTTTTTGGCCCCATATTTTCAATAAAAAGATATAATAGTGGAGTGCGTAATTGTGTTGGTATCGAAATAATGTAACGTCATATGAAAGCTAATAATCAAATGTTGAATGACACTGACAAATATATTGAATGAAAATTAGAAGAAATTAGACACCAACAATTGCTCTTACAATAACAATAATAACAAATTCAGTGAAATATTATAAAATGACTTTGAAAAGATACACATATCAATTAATAGCAAAATATTGTGAAGTATATATTCAAGAAATTGTAACAAGAAGATATAATCAACTTAAATGTAGTAAATCACATATGATATAGATATCAAAAATAAAAAACCACATGCATATGCTAATGTTTGCTTTGATCCTTGTAAATTGAAGCTAAATCATTTTTCTAACAATATAAAAATTATGTTCCAACTAATTTATTATGGCATAAAGAGTAGAACCGCTATTATGATAACTTCAAATGTTTGCATAAACGTATGATGATCATATATAATTGTAAGTTTGTCGTCACATAACCATTTTATCATGACAAATAATTATAGCTATTAAGTTAATAGTTGCCATGATTTTTTTCTCGGCAAACAACATAAATCTCACTAGTTTAGGAGATAATTACCTCTCTTCCCGTGAGTTTTCGATATTACAATTTCTACCATATTTTGGTTTCAGATACATGTATATAACACGTTTAGATACATGTACCTCGGATACATGCTATGCAGATACATCTAATTATATGTATCTAAATATAAAAGGTAGTTTAGATACATGTATCTCAGATACATGCTAAGAAGATACATCTAATTATATGTATCTAATTATGGAAAGTAACGTAAACACATCAATTTAGGAGGAAATCACGCGTTTTTCTATTAATTTCTTCTCCAATTCTTCCATGAATTTCCTCTCGCAAAAATTTCAAAAAAACAATAAATTTCTTCTCATTTTTTTGAGCATCAGAATTTTTTTCTTATAGGTACATAATCTTAATTCAGATACGTGTACACTTTATGAGATACGCAAATTTTTAATTAGATACATGTATATACACATACAACTAACTAGATACATATTTTTACCACCATCTCTCTTCCCTTTCCCCTTCGTCTGTCTCATCTTTGGCAATAGTAAGAAAATAATAAGTATTTTGCTGTCAAATCAGTCCAATATCATACAAAAGTTATAATTAATTAGATATTAGACTTCCGCATGTTGATAGTCTTAGAGAAGACACGCCCATTGATGCATTCTTCTGCTCCAGTGGAGGAGAGTATTTTGGGATGCGATGGGAGTGGAAGGATTAGGAGAGAGAGTAGGTTGATCATTTGGAGTGACGATAAATTAGGGGAGAGATAATTTGAATTGCTAATCAACCATAAACTAAGGAATTTGAATTTTAAGATAATTATTCAATACCATATTTAAGGAACTTGTATAACTAATTAAATTTTTTAAAATATATGATATAATTATTAAAAGTAATATTATATGTAATTGTTTTAAACTAGAGGTAAAATAAGTATATATGATAGTGAAGTATGTTTAGATAAGCAGTTTTTCCTTTTTATAACTCTAAGCAAATGCATACATGTAGTTAAAATATTTTGCTTCAAATAGTATATTGTGGTTATTGTTGTGTTAGTTGCTACAGTAAATTGAGAAGTTAATAATTTATAATTAGCTAGAACCTTCTATTATTATCTTTTCTTTTTAAGTATTTTAAAATTGTAGATAAAATAGGAATAATTTTAATCATAAACTTATACTTGCATTTACCAATTTACGTGAGTTACTTTTTTTTTTTTTGCCAGTTACAAAAAGATGACAATTACAAAATATCTATTTTACCCATGAAATGATTTACAACCACACAATTTCTATCATTTATTTTGGACCACAAGTTTTTAATTTTTTTTTTCTTTTTTAAATTTTGTGTCGAGTCAAACTATCTCACATAAAATGAAACGAAGAGAAAAGAGTATCAAACTATAAAAAAAAATAAAAAATCTATATACTCTATTGTTTTACTAGGGGGGCACCACATTGCTACTATGGCACAAAAATGCATAAACGAAAGCAACATGCATTTTCTTAACCATAATATATCTAACCATTTTTCTTCCTCAATATTCCTCAACCCCTATTTTCTTCTTCTTCTACTTCTCAGACTCTGCCTGAATTTCACCGGAATCCATTTTTTCCGATAGAAAGCGAGCGATCCGAATTTTTATTTTCCCATAATTATTGTATACTATATAGTATCAACGATGAAAGAATTTAGTGTTTCAACATCATCGATAATAATATCGAAATACATATTTTTCATCGTCCTCATAACAATACCAATCCTCCTTTTTCTCTCTCATCGGAATTCATCTTCTTCCGCTTTCATCTCCACCACAACAACATCAAATTCCGATTCCGATCTCAAAATTCGTCCCGGATATTCCACCTACGATTCCTACATTAAGAAACAGCTAAACAAAACACTCAATCCAAAACTCAGAAAAATCTGGACGACTCGTGATTGGGATAGAAAAATTCAAGTTTTCTCAAAATTCTTCGGAGAACTTAGAAATGGAAATTTACTCTCAGATTCATCGAAGGTACTCTGTATTGGTGCTCGTATGGGTCAGGAGGTGGAAGCACTGAAACGAGTCGGAGTTTCGAATTCCGTCGGAATGGACCTTGTACCGTATCCGCCATTGGTGGTTAAAGGAGATTTTCATAATCAGCCGTTCGACGATGAGATTTTTGATCTGGAATTCTCCAATGTGTTCGATCACGCGCTTTTCCCGGAGAAATTTGTATCGGAGATCGAACGGACATTGAAGACCGGCGGGGTTTGTGTGTTACACGTGTCGTTATCTAAACGGGCGGATAAGTATTCGGCGAATGATTTGTTTAGTCTTGAACCGTTGAAGAAACTGTTTAAGCGGTCTGAGTTGGTTCATACTCGAACCGTTGATGGGTTCGGTTTAGATACGGAAGTTGTTTTCAGAAAAAACCGATGATCGAACCGGTTTGGGTGATCTTTTATTTTATTTTAAAAATTTAAATTACAGGTTGGAGTAATGCTGGATATTAAATTATTCTTTTTTTTGAAGTGTAGTAATTGTACTGTTTGTAGAGTCAATATTATATACCTAACTTTTATTCTTTAAATTTTTCGGTTATTTGTGCCAAACTTTTTGTTTATTGGGCATGTCGCTTTTATCATTACTTCTATTTATTTATTTTAGTTTACTAGAGTAGATAATTACTCTTGATAATATTTCTTTACTTATTAAATGTTTTTAAAAAGTATTTTTTTCTACTAAACATATCCTTAATTATCGACATAACTTTCGGCCACAAATGTTGGGGCTAAAGCACTTAAATTTATTCTTTTTGACTTTTCTAGTATAATTATATTATATAAAAGAAATATATTGAAAGAGTGAGAAATTTCTCCAAGTCCTGGTTAATGAATTTAAATTACTATCATAATTGAGGTTTCCTCTGAAACCATTTCATTGTCTTATTTCAATCTGTCTCTATTTATTATATAGACTCAATTATGTGATTGATGTCTTGTACTTTTTTTCATGTATATAAATAAATATATCTAAAACTACAAACATTCAAATCCTAAAAAGAAACAAAATCTCTTATTAATATATGTAGTAAATTTGCAAGGATGATATTTACCTACAACTATGTTGTATGTACATAGTGTTGATCGATTAAGAATTCACACATTTATAAAATTAAAGTAGCATAAGGATTTTGAGATGAATGCGTGTGGACATATTAGAAGATATAGCTAGGATTATGAATACAAATACGACAAGGTGGGACTCCACTATGTGATGGATAAAATAAGGAAGGTGAGACTAAGATAATATGACTCGGATGTGTGAAAAGAAGATACACAAATGTCTCAATGAGGGGGTGTGCGAGACTAACTATGATGGGGCATGAAGAGAGGTCGTAGGTCGAATAGGTATTGAGAGACGTGATTAGATAAGACATAATACACTTACAACTTACAGAGGACATGAACCTAAATAGGAAATATTCTGGTCAAGAATTAGAATAAAAGATTAGTAAACAATCAAACATAATCTATTTTTTCTTATCAATATTATTATTATTACTCTCCTACAATCTTTTTTAACGAGGGATACAAAAAAGCTTCATTGGTATTCTCTTCTTTTCTTTTGGCATGGGATAGTGAGAAAAATAGTGTTATATAATACAACTAGGATCCAATCTCATGCAAATTTACAATGTTCATATATCTATGTTGTCATCGTCCATATTATTTAATTTATATGTTCATATCAATCTAATATTATAAAAAATATATTAGTTTCTTAAGCATTAGACGTGCATCATTTTTTCAACGATATATATAATAATTTTACGTTTATCGTCGAACCTATTGTAATTCTTCTCTTTTATGCCAATACTAGTAAAGAAAGCCCGGGCGCTGCCCGGGCCCAACATTAATAAAGTTATATTGTTACTCTTTCCGTCTAATATTAGATGAGAATCTTATTTTTTTTTAAAAGTCATATTATTTGAGCACTTATTAAATTAGGATAGAATTAATTAATTCTTTTCCATTTTACCCCTACAATTACTATGACCATTCCTATATTGTATGTGTATTTTTTGTAACTCATTTCAATGTGCATTGATATAAAGAAAGGGCAAAATGGTGAAGTCTTCCAATGTATTAATGATTTTTAATCACCGTGTAAAGTTGGAAGTGCCCATCTAATATGGGATGGAGGGAGTATAGTTTATGTATTGTTATAAAATTAGTAAAGATTGTTATAATATATTTTGCTCATAAGTGAGCTAATATAGAAACTTATTTGTCATTTGTCTTTTTAATTTCAATTTTAAATAGCAAATAAATGTAGCAATAAGATTGAGGGTAGAAATATATTTTGGAGTTGTTAATTTATTGTGATTTATAGCACTTCTTATATCATTTTCAAATAATATATATTACTCTTTATGTTCCATTTTATGTGATGTAGATACTTTTACGAAAGTCAACTAAATTTCTTATATGATTCTTAAATATTTTTAGTTGTTATTTTACTTTAATTTACAATACTTTTTATGTTATTTTCAAACAAACTTCTTTTGTTTCAATATGGAATTAAAGAGTCAATAAAATTTCTTTGATGATTTTTAATTATGTCTTTTTTAATATATTATATTATTACATTGTGATTTTAAGTACTTATTATGTAATTTAGAAATATAGAACAAATTAAAAGAAAAACAAGGAAAAATTTAAATGAAGAAAGTATTAAAATTTTCAAATAATTGTTTTATGGTATTTCGTACTTTTCAAACTTGAAAAATGATTATATTTGTCTGTTTCATAAATGTACTTCCTATTTGTTGGACACAAAAATCATTTGCTTTTTTTCCTCTTTTACGGCTAGCTTTAATTGTGTGGGCCCTATTATTACTTTTGTACATCATTTCATTTTTCCTTGCATTGTTCTTATATTTTACTATTTCCAATTTCTATCCTCCAAGGATCTCTTAATATATTATTTATTAATTAATTCATTCATTAATAAATTATTTATATTGTTTTATCTTTTTTTTTCAATTTATTAATTTGTAGCTTTTTGATGGGGTCCATTTTTTTGCCATGTGTCGATTACTATTTCCAATTTCTATCCTCCAAGGATCTTTTAATATTATTTATTAATTCATTCATTCATGAATAAATTATTTATATTGTTTTTTTTTTTGGTTAATTCAGCCAATTTATTAATTTGTAGCTTTTGATGGGGTCCATTTTTTTGCCATGTGTCAACAAGAAGGGTGTGTTTATTCACATTTCTTATATAGTAATTATTTATTAATTAATTCATTCATGAATAAATTATTTATATTGTTTTTTTGTTTTTTTTTTGTTAATTCAGCCAATTTATTAATTTGTAGCTTTTGATGGGGTCCATTTTTTTGCCATGTGTCAACAAGAAGGGTGTGTTTATTCATATTTCTTATATAGTAATAGAACTATGAAGAAACAACAATGAAATTAAAATAAAATAAAATAATGTAACATTTAACTTTATATACTTATTATGTGATAAATCAAAATACACCATATAACTTTAGAACAGATAAAATATTTGTTCTAAATCTTTGGAATGGTGACAACTGTATAGAAGCATATAATTTTATGGTTTCCCTTGTTTTTGTGGCATTGCTATTGGATCAATCAAAGCATAATGTGTCAACCAAAGGAACAAACTTTGATTATGATTTTGCGTGTTTCATAAAGAGTTTTTCAATTTTTTTCATCTTAGATTTACTCAATTTTTTTTACAAGTAAAATAATTTGTAAAATAAATTTAATACTCCTAAGTAATAATAGCAAGTTTATTTGTCTTTTTTCACTGCTCAAATGTGCTCAATCCACATTTCTTGATCATCCTACCGTTAGAGTCTGTTTGAATTGGCTTAAAAAATAATTTTCAAGTCAAAAATTAAAATAATCAAATTGAAATGACTTTTAAGTCAAAAAATAAAAAGTAGAGGTAGATCTATTTTTTATTTTTGACTTATTTTAAGTCATTTTAAACTTATTTTAAGTCATTTTTTACTTTGTCAGACACTTCCTAACTTATTTTAATTCACTTTTGACTTATTTTAAGTTATTTTTTATATTTATCAAACACTTCTGGAATGCAAAAACTGACTTAAAAATAAATTTGACCAACTGTATCACCCATCAATACTTCTTACCAAATGTCATTTACATTTTACTAGATTATGATTATATATAATTGTTTCTGATAATAATTTTTATTTACTTATAAAACATTAAAAAGTAATTTGTTATTTCAATTAAAAAAAATGTCAGTTATTTATTTAAGAAACATTTTAATTTGTAGGAATACATTCTCCCACTAAACACGCCCTTAATTATCGACGTCACTTTCGGCCATAAATATTGGGGCTAAGAACTCAAATTCATTTCTGACTTTTTCTTTTTGACTTTTCTAATATAAAAAAATATAGAGGCAAAGGAGAACTGAATAGTATGAAATTCCTTAAAAAGGGGTTGTTCGATAGTTGTAAAGAGTTATGCACGCATTAAAGTTTGTTTGGATTGATTTTAAAATATTCATTTCATTCAATAATAGTTGTTCATTAAACTAAAGATAGTTGTGTCTAACAATAGTTGTTCAATTCAGAAAATCAAAAGATAATTTATCTTTTGTGTCTATTTTACCCTTGTTTTTATACTTATTCCGTTCAATAATAGTTATACATATATTCGTTATAGGAAAAATTACCTATATACACACCTTATTTTTTCATAATTTCCATTATTCCCTACCAGTTCTAAAAATTTTCAAAATTCCTTATTTTTGAGTGTATCACAAAACTACCGGATACATAACTCCCACTCCCCAAACCCATGTTTATTACGTCATGATTTCACTCCATAAATCTCTCCCATCCTTTTCTTCTTCTCCAACTTTCGATCCCCACGATTTTTTGCTCCTTTTTTCACGCCACAAATTTTTTCACAATTATCCCATTAATCCACTTTTGAATTTTAAATTTTTTCTCTTTCTAATTAATGATTTCAAGTTATTCAAGAGATAGATCTGTTTTCATAGGATATAATGTGGAGAATGTAGTCATACGCTGATATGAAAGTAGTATAGGATCAATAAATCTCCTGAATGATGGTAAATGGATGCAGTCCAATGATTAGTAGTATGTAGTATTTAGTATTTACTCATTGATGTGGTCAATGAAGTTTGAGCTCTCTTGTAGATACTTTGTTGAAACTGTTATGAAAAAATTCTTTAATTCACACAGATGTATTCATAGATTTTTCATTTTCGATTATTTTTTGTTCATTTTTTTCTAATATATATGGTTCAAATTTTTAATGTATTCAGTTGTTGTTGTTTCTTAAATTAATGTATAATGTTTTCGTTTCAACATTATGATACATTACAATTTTATTATGTACAATGTATCGTGTTCAAATTACTAAATTATCTTACGATTATAGTTTGGGATACATTAACTAGATTTTTATTGTATCAAGTTAATTTTGTTTCTTAATTAATGTATAATGCCTTTGTTACAACACTATGACACATTACAATTTTATCATGCACAATGTATCATGTTCAAATATTAGTTTTGATACATAACCTTGATTAATTTTGATACTTGATACAAAACTTCTACCAAATGTATCATTTATCATGTATCTAGGTGTGACTATGTATCTTCTATCTTATTCAAATTTAGAAGGATGTGTATCCGTACACACTACCAAATCATATGCGTGATACATAAACCTTACTATTTTCATAGCTAACTATGTGTGGTAAAAATATTTGTATTTGAATTCATTGAGTCTTTTTCTACTATAGATAGACATCTAATAAAGTGATTAACAAATTGATACATAACAGCGTGTCATGACTACATAATAGCGATCTTGGCACACAACAATGCATTTGATACTTATTAACTTATATATATGATACATTAAAGTGCCACATAAGTATGTATCAAATTCATAAATGGTGATACAAAAATGTTATTGTCAAAAGTTTGTGTAGTTTGAGGCAAAATGTGAAGATGTTGCAGCTATGTATCTGATACATAAATATGAAACACATTAATACATATATTAAATCTGTTTAGTAGATAGTAAAAAGAAACGTAAGCATAATTTATGAGATTTAATTAAATTTTCAAATTTATTTCCTGTTTTAGCGCAACAGATTGTCACTTATTGTAGGGCAGCATTAATGTATCCTGACAATCAATTATGTATCCAGACAACCAATTATGTATCCAGATGACTGATATTTTAGGGATTTTTTGTAAAATAGAAAAGAATAGGGATAGAATGTACTTTAAGTCTTACACAATGAGATTTATGTAAGTTATACTTAGTTATATATGTATTAGAGAATACAATATATTAGTGAGCTAATTTTTATTTCTTAATTTCAAAAATAATTAATGAGCTAACATTTATTATAACCATTAAAATAACCAACTATATAATAACACATTAACGTTAAATAAATATCACTAGCAAGTGTTGTGGTGGAGTGATAAGTATTTCTTTATCCACAACCAAGAGATCTTGGGTTTAATTCCCTTTGGGTACAAAGTTACCTTTGTTAGAAAGAATAATTTTTAATAACATTTGAAAACCTACCAACCAAACATTGTATAAAATTAATACGCACATGAATAACTTTTATCCTATTTGCGAAAACGTGATATAAAATTAATACATAAATAACCAAATTATTTATATATTAAATTTGAACTTATCCAGCAACCAAACGGCTCCTAAGTCCTGCCAACACTATGTATTTTAAATTAATGAGCAAGAATTTATTTTTTTATTGAATTGAGATTCAATCAATAAATTTACTTTTTTTAGATTAACCTTGTAACTTATGAGATTTTTATGTTAAAGAACAAAACATACAACTTAAAAATCAAAATTAGAGCAAAACTTCAATTTCATCTCACAGACAAATGTTACCAAAACTACTGAAACAAACTGTTTAAAGGGTACACACCATACTGACCAACACAACCCCTAACTACAAGCAATCTCTCGTTGAGTTTCAACAAATTGAATGAATTACAATTACACAACATATCAAAGACCAGACAAAATTTCAATATTCAGAGAATCAAAATCACGCATGTGCATAGAATTTTTCTCATAATACAAAAAAACACATACGGGCAAGAAGCATTTTTCTCCTTGTTCTTTTTCATTTTCTTGTTGCTTTGAAGAGCCCCAGGTTACATGTGATTGTGTACCAAATATTGGGGTCATTTCAATAGAAACCAAAGAGAGGAGGAGTTACTCATTCCGAGTGTCTGCTAGATTATCAGGGACAACATCGACAGGCTGACTTTCTTCATCTTGAGATTGAGCAGCTGAAACCTTAGCCTTCTTGAAACGGCTAGAGTTTCTCAGAATCATCTCCATGGTTAGGGCCTCACCCAAAAAAAAGCTGTTGGAATATTCAGTGTGATCGTAAGCACCACAAATGTGACAAATAAAGTTCACATGTAACTTAGAAAAACTCATTGTCTAATTCAAAATGTACTAAAACTATTTGCTCTAAAACCAGAGTTATCTAAATATTCACATCTCAATGACTAGACTCTAGAGTATGTCTTTGGAAACATGTCATCTTTAAGTTATCTCCACCTGTCATTAACAGTCTTTATCAATCATAGATTGATCATTCATTGTTGTGTACAAGTGACATGATGACAAAATAGAGCAATGTTCTCTTTTTGATAAAATGATAAATCGGCAACGTTAAGAGATCATAGCTTAAGTTTTCTCCATCAGATCAAGCTACCGCCTAGTGTTCCAGAGGAAAATATAGAACAAAGTGTAGGAAAAAAAGCTCAGCCATTGATGCATACCACCCGGAGAACCCTCAATTGCCCATGAACATGTATACCGGAATACCCCCAATTCCCCCACCCCACCCCCAACCAAAAAACAAAACAAAACAAAAAAAAAATCTATTGACTTATTTAGTCGCAAGAACTTGTAAACAAGGTAAATCATAGAGGACTGGTTCATAATCAATGATCTACCATTAGAAAAGAACCATGTTTAACAAAGGTCTTAAGGGAAAAATGAAGAGATCTCACTTACTTTGATTTGAGCTTATGCTTTCCAGCAGCAGCAGCATTGTTTTTTGCAACATTAGCTCCTACCAAGTCAACATAGGAAGTAGAAATTAGCTTATAAAAGGAATGAAGATAGAGAGAAACAGGAAATCATGAAATGTATTTTGAAATATATTTCATTGATTATTTATCCATAGAGAAATAAGGGGTCCTTCATACAATTTAAATCTTCAGATTTATGATTTTGGCATGCCATGACCAAGTCCACGACCACAAAGAAGAAATGAAGAACTTCCTCTTTTCCTTTCAACAGTTTACTGCAAGGGGAGGGGGATTGAGTGAGAGAATTGAATTAGGTGCTGTTTGGAAATCAAAAGCATTGCCGACCCCGAACTCAATGCTTATGTTGACTAATCTTGTGTTTAGCAAAAAATTTCAATTGGTTTGATAGGATATTATACCGAGCCTCACAGATTGTCTACCAGCCTAACATGAGTAACATTTCTTTGTTCAAGTAAAAAGGTCTCAAATTTGTGTGGATGTAAAACAGAATAAGAACATACAAGACTGTGCTTATGTTGCCGGATCTTATGTTTAGCAAAATTTTCAATTAATTAAATAATAGGATATCATACCATGCCTCACAGATGGTTTACCAGCCTAACATGAGTAACACAGCTTTGTTTGAGTAAAAGGTTTCAAATTTTTTGTGAAGGTCGATGGAATAACACAAAGGAATGTCAAGACATGAAAAGAAAAAACAAGCAAATCAAATTTGTAATTTTACCTTCTGGAGTTGAAGCTTGACTTATTTCACTTCCTTCAACTGAGCTGCCAGAAGAAGATGAATCCGATCGAGTGTCAGTCGTAGAATCAGAATCTCCACCCTCTTTACTGTCGGACCTTCTCGATCTACTATCCCCAAACTTAGGCCCTGGATTAGGAAGCAATCCTTTCTTTGGTTGTGTAAAATCCTCGATGTTTGCAGTCCTAATTTTTGTATTTCTGGTAGACGAACTTTGGATTTCTGAACCTGTTTGCCGTCTATTGTCCTCAAGGAATTTGCCAGGACCTTTTGAGCTGGAGCTGGACCTAGATTCGTCCATAGATTCTTCATTTTTCTTCTTGTAAGCAGGAGCATCATAAGTTGCAAGCTTTCCAGCTTCTTCGAGTGTTTTATCTCCCTGACTTGGAAGTGCCACCTCAATTCTTGATTTCGAGATATCTTCCAAAAATCCTCTAGAAGTCATACCACCCTTAGATTTTCTGCTAGCTTTTGCGTCTCTGTTTGGTTTCATTGGTTTCTTTGATGCAACTTCTCCTTGTTGGCCAGGAACAAAATATTGCTTGAAGTTTATGGCGTCGCTCTTATCAGTATTTACATCAGGTTCGTGCATCTCCTCTAATGCACCCTTAGTTAAAGCATGTGATGGCACTGGAAACGAGTCAGCATTTCTGATATCTTCCCTAGAACTCTCGAAGTCAGAATGAATACCAGAATTTCTCTGATTTTCCAACTTGTTACCACCATACTGATCAACATGAATATTTTTACCTGACTCATCCATCTCCATTGGCTCTGGCAGAGGGTTCACATCTTCCAGATTATCATTTGAAGCTTTTAAGTCTTTGTGACTGCCTTCCTGATCTTGAATAGACAAAATGGATTTGCTCTTCTTAGAACTTTGGCTCTTTTTGGTTTTCGCTTTCAGCCTCTTTTCTGAAATGCTCAGAGTCTCCTGATTTTTATCAGTCTGGTTAAGCCGCAAATGCTCAGCCTCATTTTCCTTCTCCTCAACGGGCAGAAGCTCTGGCTCAATGCAGGTTGCCTTCTCAACTTGGTGTTGAGAACCTACAGCATAGGTACTCTTTGACACTTGTTCTGATGCTCCCTTTCTTTTGCTGGCAGGCAATGCATTTTTATCTTGATTAGACCCTTCAACGAAATGATTAACAGAAGTATCATGCGTCGCTGAAGGGGCACATGAAACATCATTAATATGAGTGGAAACCTCCATTTTTGTTTTTTTGTTTTTACGTCGACCAGAGGTTCCATGTCCTTCAGCAACCTTCACATCAGAGGGAGCTGTCGAGATAGTTTCCACTTCCTTGATGTTCATTTCTGCCTTGGAAGTATCTGAAGATCTGCATGCTGCAGATTGAACTTGAGGCGACCCTTTCACCTCTGTATTTAGACTAATCTGCAGCACTTCAGCATCAAACGAAATTTCACCTTTCTTACTCTGCCCAGTTACAGGATCAGTTGTAGATCCAATCCCTTCAGCTAAAGAGGGGCAGTTCACTGTACTGTCATCCTCTCCGTTTAATTTAACAGGAATCTTTTCAGCAGATTTCCTCCGACTCGTTTTCTTTCGCTTCATGCTGCTAGCATTTCCAGATTCAATGTTCTCCTTGTCATCCAGTGCCCTTTTTGCTGAGAGAACTTGTTCTTTAGTATCCCCAGTTGGTTCATTGTTATCTAAAAGAGGGGATGTCTCAGCACCTTGAGTAACTGACAACTTGCCTTCAATCCCTATTTCATTTATATAATCCACATTAGTTTTTGGCATACTACCAACCTTTGTTGTTGCATCACTTGAACCATCATTACGGACTATATCTTGGTCAGATGCATAAGCATTTTGAGAAGCCCCAACAATATTTTTCATATCTAACTCCTGATGAGAAGTTGACTTCTTGGCCCTGCTTCTCTTCCTCCCAAAGCTATTTTCTGCTGCTCCTTGTAATTCTCCCAACTGGTAGGAAGGCACTGGACCCCTGGTACTTGGATCGCTCAACTTTTCACTCATGGGCATTTCAAAATCACAGTTCGGTATTAGCTCCTGTTCTCCAGTTGTGTTAGCAACATCAATTCCAAGTTCATTGTCTCCAGAGACATTAGATTCAAGAATAGGTTGGCCAACTAAATTCATTTCACAAATACCCTTGCTGACTAGTGCTGGACACTCTTTGTTTGATGCATGATCTTTAACAAGAGATGTTTCTTTCAGTCTAGATTGAGTAGCATGAATAGTAGAGTTAACATCAGTCAACTTGTCAAAGATCTTCATTTCAACTCCTTCCTTTTGCTCTAATCCCCTAGTTCCCACAAATTTATCATTGGAACCCAGAACCATGCAGGCAACCTCATCATGGCACGTGGATGAGTCCTTCCCCTTCTTAATTTTCTTCGTCCTCTTCTTATGGGTTGTATCTGTTCTCACAGATTGGTCCCCTAATGTTTCTTCTGCTAAAGTTGCCTTTATTGGTTTACCTGCTGTGGAGTTCTCTGGAATTGCGATCTTCAAGCTATCCCTATGATTGAACTCGGTGGAAGCTCCACTGCTTTCCTTGCTACCCAAAATTTTAACTTTATTTGTAAGAGTCCCAGAGTGTGATGTTTCACCAAGTGCATCATTGTTCCTATCTCCACATAGCTCATCCTGCACACCAAGGATTTCAGCACTTGCCCCACCCTTCCTGCTTTTCTTCATTCCCAATTTTGACACCTTACTGGGATCAGAACGTTGGTTTATTAAGGGTTCAGCACTGACATCTACCAGTTTCATGTTTATATTTTCTTGCTCTCCTTCGTTAGAATTTGTCAAAGTAGTATCATTTCCAACAATTTTAAATTTAGAACCATTATCTATGCCATGATTTGAAGCGCTGGTACCTGTTACCGGGTGGTTGACTCTGTCTTCTTTGTGCTTTATTTTACGCTTCTTAGCCACAGGACCAGATCTGGGAGAAAGTTCTTGTGAATTACCCGCGCGCTTCACACTCTTGAATTCACCTATGACCTTGGCAACTTCCTTGTGTTTCACGATGGAGCTAGATGCCAAGTTCCCACTAGCTGGGTAAGATTCACTAGTATCAAAAACCTTCTGCTTATCCATTGCATTGAATGAATCACATGGGAGAAGATTTTCAGTTTCAATTTGCGGATACGCTATGCAAAGTAACCCTTGGTCATTTTCAAGGCATTGAAATCTAGAAGCATCAACAGAAAGGAACCATTCCTTCTTGCTACCCTCAAAAACACCTCTAACAAGCATAGTGTCAGGCAGATGATAGTAATGTCGTTTTCGTTTCACCTATTAGGAATTATGAAAAGCTTGTCATGACACAAGAAATATACACAAAAATAGTGAGCTGGAGAGGAACAAACCTTCACAGAAGAAATCTTCAACTCACTCATTTCAGGAAAACACCTTAAGTGTTCAAACACGAGCTTTTCTGCATAACACAAACATGATGTATATCAGTCAAACAGCTTTTTCGTATAGCATTCCTTGCTCAAATATCAACAATTTTCAGTAAAATTTCATACTACAAAAACAAAATTAACCAAGAATTATACGCAAAGTGAGTGAAAGAGCAATTGATATGCCTCTTTTCTAATCCTAAAAACTTTTACTCTTTCAAGCAATTTAGACTATTAAAACAACATGATATCAAAATAGTGTAGAGGATTTATACCACCAATTTTAACAATTTTGGGATTGATGTACAACAGTTGTTAGTTTAGCTGCATTTGTTAACCTACACACAGAGAGAGCCAACAAACAGATAGAGCTAGAATCTAGATGGATGAAAAAAGGGGAATTACTTTTAAGATCGGAGATAGTATCGGAATCGGAGACAATTACAGCCAAGTGGGTATCAAGGTTGGTATCTATGAAAACCGTTTTGTACGACGTCATATTTTCCGTTTCCGTTGCTCCATCGGAATCAATTTCTTCGCGACGTCGTTTCACCATGATTGCGCCGCCAACCACGACGGCCGGAAAATCTGACGATCAGAAGCAGAAATAGCCAAAGGGTTTTAGCTCCGAGGAGGCTATTACATAAAGTGAAGGGTTTAACGGCCGATAAAAGGGGTTTTGCCGCCAACAAAATTAATGGGCCGGACTTGCTTCATGAACAGCCCAAATCCTATAAAATAGAGAATTATTAGGAAATTTTTACCTCTAAACTTATTATCGATACACTAGTTTAGTGTATGTGTTTTGCACCTGAACATGCATAAATTAATATTGTTTTCATTCGTTTTTACTAGTCATATTTAGATTTTTTTCATGTCTATTATAAAAATAATTCTCAATTGACATGACTAGTTTACTACATTACTCTTACTAATTGAAGTTTAATATTAAGTCTTGGAAAACGATTTGGACAATAAATACTCATTAATACTAACGATAGAATATGAGAGAAAATAATTGTCTTTTCTTGATATGTTAAGAGCGATAAGTTAAAAGGATTTGAAACAGGGGACAAGTAAAAGTGAATGGAGGGATAAATATATATTAAAAGAACAAATAATTATTGCGTGTACGTTGCATTATTACTTACAAAAAATTCATAAAAATTATCGTAGACGATAAAATTTACGTCAAAAAAATAATAATTAAGAATGAAAAATATCACAACAGTCATGATATTTTATTTCAAATATGAACCCCTTAGATTTCACGGCTATTAAGACCTTTTTGGGTAGGAGTAATACAAATATACTAGCATCAACTCAATGATCTTGTATATAGTTTAGGATGCCTAACTCAATTTTTAACCTTTTGTACTCTAAGATCATGAATGAGGGCAATATTTTGAAAAAGAAGAAGAGTAAGTTGGAACTAATATTGAAGCATATTGTAGACAAAAAATATAGATATAAGATATGATAGTTTTTTCTTATTATTCTCTCTTAAATTTTAAGTGTACACGTATGCAAATGTTCAAGTATATCAATCTCATTTACCATGCCCCATTAATACTAGGGATCCCTTAATACTATTACATAGAGAGTTATAATAAGATAACATAAAGCATCAGAGATAATTGAGGAGGTTATGAAAATGTAAGCTAACAAGAATAAAGGTAATGAATAGGGGGGAAGTTGATTATATTTGTAATTATGCAGTGGACAACTAAAGCGAATGCATTTTACAGCACTTCTTCTGATGTCTAGTTACAGATAATATGCCGATGTCTAGTTACATATAATATGCCTCGTTAAATCATATCAGGAAAAATCTAGGGAGAAAAAAAAAATATATCTACATTGTAATACACATTAATTATTACTTCATTGAAAACCTTGTCATGAAATTCAGTAGAACAAAATCTTGGCTAAGGAAAAAAAGCACAATGCCTATTTACTCCTCTTGATAAAAACATCATTTTATATTTCAAAAAGGACGAATATCAATCTTGTATACATTTAATTTATTGAAGATTATGCTTGTAAACACCATTTATGAAGGCAATTAAGTTTTAATCCTCCTATTAAGGCCAATGGAGAGGCGCCATGCATCAAGAAGAGGATGAGGCAATAAAGAAGCAAACCACCATTGAATTGAATGTGGCCAATAAGGCATGCTTCTCCAACCATATCCTATTTGTGCTACTCCTGCTTTTGCATACTTCTCTGGTGTTGGACTAAACAATGATGATTTCTCTATGCTTGCAACTCTTGAAGTCATCTTTGTTTTAACATATAATGGTACCTAATTAACATATTAACTTTATCATCCTCATACCTTACTTGTAAAATTTATACTGAATATATTATAAAACGAGAGAAAACAAATGTTTGTGATTAAAAACTTTTAAATATACATAATTTTATAAAGATCCACGAGTCAACAATATTAATAACTAGTTAATCCTTAATATAATCCCTTCACATGGTACATACAATATTTTTACGCTGAGAATGATTTATTTTTTTTGTACTTTAAAATGATAGTTTTCTTTTAAAAAACAAAATATGTATAAACTAATAATAGGTAAAGTTTCACATTTTTTAAAAAAAAAAAAAGATTGAAATCATGATTTGAAATCTCAAATCATGTTTTTTTAGGTTTGAAGAATTTGAGATTAAAAATCATAGTTTCAAGATGGCGTGTCCAAACTTTGATTTGGAATCATGACTTTACATCCATGTTCAATTATGCAAGTTAGGATGTTAATTGCTTGAATTGCATATTGATCATATAGGTAATAGTAAATAGAAAAATACTAAAATAATACTTAAAAAGTTGTCTGGTAGAGAAAAATGATAATTCTATGCGTAATTGTAGACATAAAAATGGTCAAGTTAATTACTTCTTTCAAAGTAGTTGCAAGTAAAAGAAGTGGAAATTATGAGTTAATTAGTACCTGACACTGCACATCTATACCATGTTGTTTGTATTCAACGTATAAACATCTTGAAAACTGATCGATATACCTGTAATTAATATTTTTATTCATTCTAATTAGTTAATATGATAATACATCATAAATCAAATTCATGCAGTACATAATAATATGAGATAAGATTAATCTCTAAAGAACCTATTAGTTTTCGTTTGGAAATTAAATTAATTCATTATGATTTAGAAACAATACAACACTTTTACTTATTTACCTTACTCTCTAAGCAATACCATACATTCCCTCTCAGATACATCACTCTCATCTCGCTGATACATTCCTGCTCCCCTCTCGAATACATCCCTCTCTTGGATACATCTCTCACCTATATATGTATCTGGATGTCTACTGATGTATCCAGAAGCCTAATGATGTATCTGGATGTCTTAGCCCCTCTTTGATACATCCCTTCCCTCTCGGATACATCCTCACCTATGCATCCGGATGTCTGTTGATGTATTCGGAAGTTCAATGATGATGTATCCGAAATCCATATATTTGAAGAGATTTTTGTAATTTGAAAAAAAGAAGGGAAATAATATAATTATCTCTTAGCACTATGAGATTTATGTAAGTTATACAATTTTCAATGACAATTAATGACTAATTTAGTGTTCGAATATTAAATACAAATACATAGATCAAATATGAGTTTAAGCCTTAAAGGTAATGCGAAGACTTTAACTGTTTTTAATCAAGAGAAAAGGGTTAAAAATGCCCTTAACGTATTGAAAATGGTTTAAAAACATAAAACTTTGAAGTTGAAAATATTTTTTAAAAACAAACTTAAATTTTTTTTCTTTTTGAAGGGGTTGGGGGGCTGATACGGGGTTGATAGGGGGTGATGGGGGGGGGAGGGTAGTGCGTGGGGGTAGGGGTGAGGGTGGGGTAAAAAATTGAATTTAAACATAAGCTTTAAAAAAAAAAAAATTTGGGGGGGGGGCGCGTGGTTGGGGGGCTGGTTTGAGGGTAGGGACAAAATAAATTGATTTTTTCAACAAAAAAGTAATTGTAATTTGAAGTTGGAAGAGAGTTTTGGAAAATGTTTTTCTTAAGTTTTGAAGGGAAGTCATTTTCCTTAAATTTGAGGAAAATGAGTTGATTTGGAAAATATTTTCCAAAACATTTAATCCAACCAAACATGAGAAAATTGGAAAACATTTTCCGAAAAATGTTTTCCTCATACCAAACACACCCTAAATCATATCTCACAAAATCATTTAAGTAAATTCAATAGTAATAATGCCAAATACATCGAACCAATGAATCAGTATTATAAAAAAAAAAAGCAATGGTATAAACAGAGGATGAATTCATATACCTTATCAGTTCATACTGATACTACTGTGAAAGTCTCTATTCAATCGTTCATATGTGAAATTATTTGACCTTTGATGAGACCCATTTGTATTCATTATAAATTACAACCAATATACTTCTAGTAAATTAACCTTAAAATGCCAAGTATAAAAATTGAAGTTTCAGTCTTCCTCTTATCAAAGTTATTTTCAAGGCTTAAAAACACATCTTATTAAGTCATATTCCCGTCTTACCATCATCACATTCTAAGATCAAAACCCAAAGAAACCTTTTTTTTTTTAGCATACAGAGATATTGGGAACAAATCTGAAAATGGAGGTGTAAAATAGGAATTGATGAGTTAGATTGTTTTAGGGTTTGCTAGCTTAGTTAATTATGGATGGGTCTGTTATGACTTGTGGGTTTGTTAAGAATTCACGTGGACCAATAAATTATTGTCAATTATTTGATCCACTAATGCCATGTCATATTTCTGTCAAAAGGAGGCATTTTTAAACCTAAAAAAAATTCAATAGGTGGAATGAGGACATTTTAAAATCATTTTTCAATACGTTAAGGGTATTTTTAATCCTTTTCCCTTTAATCAATTAAGTGTGATAGCTCAATGGTCAAAGTGGATTCATTCCGCTAAATGGGGGTGCTTACTTTTGCTTGTACCAGCAGCAGTACAGGGACATTTTATACTCTTTGTGAGTGCATTATTAATTATATAAGTATTTATTTCTGTTAATTTATATGTAAATAATATTTTTCAAAATTAACGAATACACATACACTCGTAGATCCACGTCTAAGTATAAATGAAGTCAAAGCCTGTCGTGTGTGTGCAGCAAGCCGCCTAAAACCTATAGGACCACCATTAGGTGCTACATTTTGACTTTTATAGTAGGACCAGTCCTCCAACTAGTTAAGGGTTTTCTAATTCAATTGTTTAATTTGTTAAAAAAAATATTTAGGAGTTAGAATTTAAAATTTAAAATGTATGTAATATATCAAATAATATTTTTAAACTTTATGATCTTCAATGTACTATGCTAGATAGGTTTCTCTTTTGGTCAAAAGAGTAGATAGATGTTGGATGTATGTAAAGAATATACATTAAATATAAAAATAACATTGTCCTTAAAACAATTTTTTTTTTAAAAAAATAAGACAAACAAGTAAAATGCAATTTTTATGTACATAATTTTGACTTTTTAAAAAAAGTATTTTTCTATTTTCTTCGATCAATTTTATCTAAGTACTATTTAACTACGTAAAATAGCATTCCTACCATTCCTTTTTAGTTGCCACAATTTTCTTTTTAAAAGTAAAACGATATAAAAATTGATTAATATTTTAAGATTTTTTTTACAAAAATGATATTTATATGAAAAAATTACAGTTTATGGAGTAGTACTTTTTGTATATCAAAATTTTTATTTTAAAGTATCAATTTAATGTAATCTAGTTTAACTTTAAAAATTAACCAATTTAATTATAATTATAAAAAAACACAATATGACAACTAAACAAAAAGTGTAATAATTAAATTTAGAAATTAAAAACATATTATTAATCAGATTAATTTAATAAAATATATTTTGAATTAAAGCTTTCATCAATAATTTATTAAGTCAACATGAAACGGACGGCATAGTAGTTAAATGTTATTTTGAGAGACAAGTATTGAAAATATCTTTTACTTAACTAACTGAACTTAAATATACCCTGATCTTATAACATGAGTGAAATACACCTTAAATTCTCGTTAAGTTTAAGAGTATTTTCAACACTGATCTTGACTTTTTATTAAGAGTTAGATGCCATGCATACTTGACTTTGACTTGTAGCATTAGATGCGAATGAGACTGCTCCTTACAAAAAAGGTGAAGTTTAATTTTAAGTGATATTGACTTTCTTCTGCTTTCCTTTTAATTAGTTTTTTTTTTATATATATTCTTAATTTTTATATATAACATGATATATTTAAGATTATAAAATTAAGTGATATTTTGATATATTTTACATATTTTTAAATTTAGATCACAATATTTAAAAATCTTGTTTGCTTTCTTAAACACCATGCCAAAAAATTGATGGAGGAAGGGTTTTGGTGGTTGAGGCTTACAACTTACAAGACACTAGAAGAGACAAAGTTTTAGTTTTCGTTTAAATGTGACAGTTCTATGAGTGTGGTCCTTGAAAAGTAATATCATATAGAAAGAAAAAAAAAAGAGTCTAGGAGCAAAAAAGCTTTAATAGGATGTGTGAGAAGTATCGAAAATACTCTTGAACTTAGCATAAAATAAGAGTTTCATCTCGGTACTATTGACAATCTTAAAAATACTCATTTGCTTGACTAACTAGTTAAACTTGATCAATACACTCTCTGAATCTGCCACATGACATAGCAAGTGGTCTCAAAATCTTGTAGAAGAATGAAACTCTTATTAAAATGTCGAGAAAAGTGTTGGAAACACCCCTAAACTCGACGAATTTAAGAATATTTTTAATTTGCATAGAATTTAGGAGTATTTTCAATATTTTCTTATTGAATTTAGGTAAATGTCTCCACCTTTTGTCCATAAAACACCAAGAAGATAAGAGGCACTCATAATAATAGGATAAAAGCAAAACAAGTACAGTACTTCAAATCTTACATGGATAGGGAAAATACAGACAATGAAGATACAAAATATAACGTTTATGTTTAAGCTGAGTTGGGTAGAAGAATTATATTAAGAGAAATTTTAAGTAAGATTAAAAATATATCTATACAAGTGTCACATAGATATCACGTAAGATAATAAGGTTGGTGACATGAAAGTTAATAGTTCAAGAGTAAATATGTACCTAAAATAGAATAATAAAGATAAATATATTATAAAACAAGTGATAAATATACCATTTTTTTTTAGAATACAGAAGCAAATATAACTCGTTGAACGATTAAATAAAGAATTGATGGAGAGGGGTTTTGGTGGTTGGGGGCTTACAAGTCGATAAAAGATGGTGCAAGAAGAGAAAATGACACAACATTCTAAATGTGACAGATATGGTCCTTGAAGAGTATCACATATATAGTAGGGGTGAATCGGGCCGGATCTGTGTGTCGAGTAAATTATTTTTGATAGAAAATTATATTGTGTATATATAGTTTTTTTTTAAAAATATTTATTATGCATATATTTAGAGCTTGAATCCTTAAACATAAGTCTGGAAATTGATTTAATGATTTATATTAGGGGGTTCAAAAATCATATTAAGGTTTTAACTCCTAATTTCAAGCAAGTTATCTCTCTTGTCCGTGAAATTTTTGATATATTTTTTCATTTTAACTTCAAAACTAGTGTTTTAAGACACTTTTAAATATTTAGTCAAATACTATAAAATACTTGAAAACTATTTTAACTTTAAAATACCTAAAATAAGTCAATTCAAACAAGCTTTTAATAATTCGTCGTCAATATTATCCTTTTATTTCCTCCCAAACTCTTCTTAAAATTAGAGATAGTTGAAAAGCTGATTAAAGAGAAGAACATTTTCTTAAAAAAAAAATCAATATATATTTGAGCTTCGAAAAATTTACTCATTTTGAACCATACAAAAAATGTCAAAATAATTATTTTAGACTAGAAGAAGAATAGAAAAGAGGAGTGTAGAAGCAAAAAAGCTTTATCAAGCTTTAATTGAATTTAGGTAAATGTCTCCACCTTTTTCCATAAAACACCAAGCAGAGGCATTCAGTTTTTACTTAAGAACTAATTAAATTCCTGATCTATCAAACTCCAAATCCTAAAAAATTATCTTTTTTACTTGTCATGTTTAAATTTGATTCGACTGTTAAAAAAAATAATGATTGACATTACTATTAATTGATTTATCACGTTACTCCTACTAGATATTTAGTATTAAATCTTGAAAAATAATTTAAAAATAAATAATTCACACTAAAATTAAAATGTAAAAAAAATAATTATCCTTTTTTAATATATTAAAAATTAAAAAATAAAAATCTATTTTTAAAATAACAGAGCAGGCAATATCTAGGAAAACAAGTACTATAGTAGTTAATGGGGAGTTTTTCGACGCTTCATCATACGCATAAATATGGACAATTTAAAGCGTGCACCGGCCGTATATACAATATAATAAAGGAATCAAATTAATAATGCTAAATTAAGAATTAATAGAAGTCCACTTCTAATATCATGTCAAAAAAGTTATACACCTCAATGAATGGATAAGACTCGAAAATTTATATATACACTTTTCGTTTCAATTTCCTTATCTTAGTTTGACTGATTAAAACATGAATAATCTTCTTAAAATAGATTTTAGAAAATAAGACAAACAAATTAAAATAAGGTGAATAGACTCGAGATATATGTTCGTTCACATGTCATGCATGTAAAGAAATTAAATGGAAAGAAGGACTCACGCTTTAGTTGCAGCATAGATGGAGAAATTAAATGGAAAGAAGGACTCACGCTTTAGTTGCAGCATAGATGGAGAAAAGAGGATGAGAAGGTACAACAATGGAAGCACCAGACCCAATATTCACTATGGCACCCTTTCTTCTACTTATCATTCCTGGTAAAACCGCCATCGTCACTAAGGTGGTACCTGTTCGTTGAAGATATAATTAAATAAATAAAAAACATATTTTTTTCTTATCCCTTCCTCTTAAATAAAAATACAATATATCAGAGCAGGTAAGGGATCTTAGATTCAAGTCTCAAACGTGAAGGGAGCTAACCACATGACTTGGAAAATAACTTACCAATTAAAAGTTTGATATATGTAATTTATTTAAGACGTAAGATGAAATGATAACACAATTCATTACCTTGCAAGTTTACTTTCACTATATTTTTCCATATGTTCTCATCCACCTCATGAAAAAACATGGCTCTTGGATATGTGACACCAACATTATTAATCAAAACACCTATGTCCAATCCATCAATTCCCTTTTTCATTTCTTGAATCCCTTTAGTAACATCAAAAGAGAAGTCTACAACAATAATCTTGACTTTGATATTTGGATTTTGAGCTTGGATTTCATAACACACTTGTTGTAGTTTGTTTAAATTTCTTGCTACTAATATTAGGTTGAGACCTTTTTGTGCAAGTTGAAAAGCAAAAGCTTTTCCAATTCCATCAGTTGAGCCAGTGATGAGTGCCCAAGAGCCATAAGATTGGACAAGATTCTTTGGAGTTCTTAAAAATGTAAAGAAAATCCATTTGAGAAAAATGATGAAGCTTTTTAAGAAGGAGATGAATCCAATGAATGAGAGAAGAAGAACAAAGAGAGGTTGAGTTTTGAGGTGATTCATGATAGTTGAAAGCATTTTCTTGATTTAGTTGGAGAAGAAAATAGGAATGTTTCACAAAGTGCGTATCCCCTAGGTTACCCAATATCATGCATTTATTGATTTTAGTTAAAGACTAAGATTTATTATCACAAAAAAAGAGAAGTTGTAGTTAGGAAAATTCTAGTTGGGAGACTTCTAGAGGCGGAGTCGGGATTTCAATTTTATGGATTTTGAGTTTTTAAATGACTACTTCAAATATTAATAACTAGGTTCTAAACTTTTCGAAACCTTATAAAGTGGATGACTTTTCTTTGCCCGGAGCATAGATATCCTTTAGGAGATGCAAATCGTTTTTTTGTAAACCCAAATTTGATACTATGGTGGGAAAACCTATTTTTATAAAAGAAATTATAATGATATATTCTTATATGTTATAGATAGGATTTAGGAAGAAAACAAAATACTCCATTCATCCACTTTTAATTGTCATAGTTTCCCTTTTTAGAGTCAAACTATAAGAATTTTGACTAACATTTTATGATGTATTTTTTCATCATATTGATATACAAAAAATTCAATTTATAGTATTTTTCGTATAGGTTTTGAATATCTAAATTTTTTATTTAAAATATCGAATTAATGTAATCTAATTTAACTTTAAAAATTAATCAAATTGACTTTCGAAAAACTAAACATAACAATTAAAAGTTGATAGAGGGAGTAACAAACTAGCAGGCTAATTAGCATCGTTAAGTATGAGCCTGACCTGACCCAATAACTATTTTCAAGAGAGTAAATAAACACTTATTTGATGAATGAATAAGTGAAAGTGCACTGACTTTGCCCCCTATGAGTAGTGTGAGTAAAGATTGGTAGGTTTAATTACTTGTAGAAGGCTAGAGACAAATTTTAAATATCACAGGATATGTGCATTATCTTGATGTTAGGTAGAAAACAAGGACCATACTAATATTCACTTGAATAGATGTCAAACGGAACATGGTAATTTTTTGGGCTAACTTACGTAAATCAACTAGTTTAGGAGTTAATTATTAAGATACACTTTACTTGCAATATTAGGTATTTTATCAGATTTTGATGTTACCCGATACATGCATTTCAGATACATGGGGTTAAATTTAGAGGTAATTTGTTCTAGATACACTGTATCCAAGTGGATTCACATGTATTTGAGATACATAGCAAATCTCGCTCGCCTCCCTCACATCTCTCTCATCTCGCTCGCCACTTTCCCATATCAGAAGTTCTACTCACCTGAATTTCCTTCCGAAAAGTTCTACGGACTCCTTAACGTCTTAGCTAAAAGGAAAACCAACTTTGCTTAAGCATTTTACCCAATCCTTTCTCTAATATCAAACTTGGCATGAAGGGGGTGGGTTGGAACGTCAAGGTTTGAAGGTGTGTTGCGATATGAGCAATTTTAGGAGGATTTATGAGTTTATGTCTTCGTGCATACCTCTACAACGACCAAATTAATTCCCGCTATAGCATATATTGTTGGATTTTAAAAGGTGTGAATATATGGAAAATGAAGAGTAGTGACTTTAGTGAAAAGTTGTGTTTTATGAGGAGTTGTGACTTTTATGAAAGCTTGTGACCTTTCCGAAGGATTGTAACTTTTCCAAAGGGTTGTGACCTTTCCGGTAAAACACAATAAGCACCTTTTCACATTACCCTTTGTTGTCTATAAATAGAGGAATTTTCTCACATTTTAAAAAAGAATCAATTTTCTGGACTTTTTCTACTACTAAATCTAGCATTCTAAGTGTACATTATTGCCGTTGAGTGGTTTGCTGACACCGTGGGTATAAGTATCGATACACCGATGAATAAGATCGTTCTATCCTGGGAGGGGAATGATTTTCTTAAGAAAACACTGTGCATTCAGTGGGCTCGATTTTCTTCTTTTAGAAAATATTTTGTATATTGTTTCTAATCTGTTTCTGATTATATTTTCTCTACTGGTTTTAATTTTCTAGTTTTGAAAAAACTCTTTAAACTTTGTTGTTTCTTACAAAGTTCTCCAAAATTTTTGTTCTAAATATTTTAGGAATACAAGATGAACAATAATTCCCTCTATGGCGGTGCTCCTATAGCGATATTGGGCTTCCATGGCGGGATAAGTCATTGTAAATGCAAGAATTTCTCCAAAACCGCCCATTCTCATTAAAAAAAATATATTTTGAGGAAGTGCAAAGGCAACTTAGGGAAATTTTCATCGAGTTTTGATCTAGAATCTTCGTAAAGGTAAGTAATTCATTTCCCCAACTTGTTACTTTGATTTTATTGTATTAGAATTGATAGTTGCGGGCCTTAGAGAGGGTTTGGTTTGACACGAACTGGAAAATATGGTGCAATGAGAATTGGTGGGTGTCCATAAACTGTTTATAGGTGAATTATCAATAGGCAATCTCTGGGTTCGTCAGGATGATCATGAGGTTTGCCTGGGGTTTGGGATTAGAATCCAAATTTAAGTCATTTTTGGTTTATTTTGTGTGTACTGTTGTTTATAGAGTAAGAACAAGCTAAGCGTCATAATAAAGGGAAGACTCAAGTTTAGTAGGGCATTCAAGCTTGATTCGAGGTAGGTGATGGTTGAACTTTTCCCCAATTTACATTATGTGTGCATGTTAACTGTTTCATTAGTAATACTGGTACAATATGTATATAGGAATTGAGGAAATTAATGTGAAATGATACATGTATTGTTGTCAAATCCCATGCTATAAATCTATCTTAACTGCTAGTACTCTTGCAAGTATGGTTGTATTTAGTGAGATTATGATTGTGTGATGTTTTTGATTGTTGGTTGGCTCAGGTATTATGCCTGGTACACATTATCGGTTGGGTCGATATGCGCCTGATACATATTATCAATGTGTATGCCTGATATGACATATCTATTGATTGGCTCGGATATCATGCATGATATAAATTTTATAATGATTGGCTTAAATACTACATCTGATACATGCTGATTGTTTTGTTGTGTATTGGTTCCATGAATGGACTGAATTTATTATTTGTAATGATGTTTGACATTTTCTATTAACTATTATTTCATAAAACATATCCAAAATTTAAATTGACCAAATAAAAATAAAACAAAAAAGTATTATAGAGAGTATGAGTAGCTAGCCATTCATTTTAGCCATCTTTGTATCCCTAGGACATAAAGGAATTTTTTTAATTTTTTTTTATATATTTTCTATAAGGATATTTTATTTACGAGAGTAATGTTAGGCTTGGTTCTTCTTTCAATAAATAAATAACTCTATTAAATCATTAGGAGATAATATGGATTAGATATGAAAATATTACAGTATTTAGAGACAAAAAAATTAATCATCCACATGTTTACACCAAAAAAATAAATATAACATGTGTTTGTTTATAAAATCTTACTATGTATTTATGATTAATTAATTATATTTCTATTATTTAATTACTTAATTATAATAACTTAAACTAATTTAATATAAACATCATGCGCATGATATATATTTTAAAAATCACAATTATTATTTAACCAAATTAATAAATAAAGATTACCCCACCCACTTTGCTCTATGTTCTTCCGATAACATTCCATAATCCATAGTGGTCCAATTTATTTATTTTTGGTATTTAATTTCTTTTGATCATAGCAATAATTATTGTAGTCCTATTTTATGGAATTCTTGAAAATCCAATCACCCAATGGATATGTAGATCCAGTTAAGCAGAAATATGTTCACGTGGTGGGATAACTTATTTTAAAATAATTTACTTTGAAATAATTAATTTTAGGATATTTATTCTTAACCAAACGTCCCCTAAATATATAGATACTTAAATAAAGTTTAATAGCTCACACATGTTCATTAGTTATATGTTTCTCACTTTTTATATTTTATTCATATTTTATCTATATTTTTATAGGTTAAATATGAGTTGAAGCACAAATTTTATCCATTTAAAATATGGACTTCTTTTGTAACTATACAGGTGACAAAAAACTTTCAACAAAATGATTGCATATCTATATATTGTATCGATATTATGCAAATATAGTTTAAGTATCTATGATGTATAACTGTATACCTAAGATGTACATGCATTCATATTTTTATACTTTATTTCAAAATGATATTATTTTTTTTTATATATATTTTAATATTATTTAACTTTAAGTATTTTGTTACCTTATATTTAAAGTTGGTTATATGTGCTCTATGAACTTGAAATAAAGGAGTTAACTGAAAGAACTCCAAAAAATAAATAAAAATGAAGCACTATTAGTATCAGTTAGTTTAGGAGATATATTAGGTCTAAAGGGTAAGGTTGAGGAGTATATAAGATTTTTTTTCTAAAAAAAAGTAATACTTTATTTATTTCGATTTACGTGATATAGTTCAGATTTTGAAAGTCAAATCATTTAAATTTAAATATGAATTTGAACTTGAAATTTTCATGTTTTTTGAAATAAAACTATTATATAAATTACAATGAAAGATAAACTTATTTAAATCTCAAAATTTAAAATGTATCTTATAAATTGAAACAAAAGAAATAATAAGATCGCAGGTCCCTGTGACTAGTTTTAGCGAGTAATTGGCCCCATTAAATGCATAATAAATAATTTGATCGAATCGTTAATTTTTATTTTTATTTTAGGGAAAAGGGCCTGATATACCCCTCAACTGTACCATTTGGAGCTGATATGCCTCTCATTATGAAAGTGGATCATATATACCCTTACCATTATACAAACGGCTCACATATACCCCTACTGTTACAAAATGAGCTCACATATACCCTTCATTTAACGGAAGTGAAAAAATTAGTTTTAAATTTATATTTTGGACTTTTAATTTCTTAAAAAAATTATTTAGGGGTATATATGGTTTTTCTAGAAAATTCAAGGTATATTTTAATTTTTTCGGACATAAATTATTTTTTGACTTAATGATTATCATTATTTGAGTTTCTTATTCTTATTCTTATTTTATTTTTTCTTTCATTCCTTAGTGTAAAGAAAAAAATTTAAAACTATTTTTTTTGTGGGTATATTATAATTTAAAACTATTTTTTCGGATATATTGTAATTTATTTTTTGTATTTGAAGAAAAAAATTGGGTTATCTATAATAAATTTTACAAGAATATTAGCAAAACTTAAATAAATTTGACCATCAAAATAATAAATCTAAATTAATCATTCAAAAAAAAAAAGTTTTAAAAAAATAATATATATTTGAGGAGGATTAAATATACTCATATGGGATTGTATTTTTTTTAAAAAAAATTAAACTAAAATTAATGTCTCACTTCCGTTAGAGGAAAAGGGTATATGTGAGTCATTTGTATAACAGTAGGGGTATATATGAACCACTTTTATAACAAGGGATATATCAGCTCTAAATGACGAAGTTGAGGGGTATATCAGACCATTTTTTCTTTATTTTATAATAAATGAAGAATTGAATTATTTTAAATAAAAAATTGATTTAATAGATCTTATCTTATTTTTTTTCTTAAAGTATCACTTTAGCAACCTATTAAAATATGAACGAATTAATAAAATATGGATTGACTTTGTCAGCACTAACTTTAAGTTAAACAAAAATCCTTACATAATTTTCTCTTTAGCCGTCTATCGTATTAGTGTTTTAATTTTCTCATTTGAATATTATAATTGTAATTTTAGTCAATTGGATTTATATATATTATAATAATTTTAGTCAATTATATAATTAAGGGTGTATCGTATTAAGGAAAATGTTCCTAAATTTTACTATTTTTTGAAAAATAAATGGTTTTAAAACTTATTTTTAGATTAGTATTTTTTAAATAAATAAAAAAATGTAATTTAAAGAATATTTATATATAATTTAGCAAAGTTATATAAAGATATGGCGAGGTAGAGAGTGGAGGTGTGATGGGTGATTAAGGGGTAGGGATTGGTGGCGTTGTGTGAAATATTACTTACGAAATTTATTTGTTCTTCTATTAAGAAAGTCAATTTTCTCATTTAAAAAAAAAACTTGAATACTTTACAAAATATTTTACAAAACTTCTTGATCAATCAAATATAAATAAATAGAATTTGTTTCTTCGTATCATACACATCCTAAGGGGATATTATTTTTATAGGAAGGATTTGTTATTTCTTAAAAGTTCAATTAGCAAGATTGATAACTATTGTTACTTTCAAGTTCTTTTCTAGTAAACATGAAAAGATTTTAAGAAAATAATAGTATGGTTTTATATGCAGACTATCTTTACGATATTTAAAGATAGAATAATAATAATAATGATTTAAAATGTTTAAAGTTGACTTATTATTTTCAGATTTTAATATAGTTAATTAGGGGGCTACAAATCAAATCGATGAATCAAGTCAAATAGAAAAAATATCTATTCATAGTTTGGTTTGATTGTTGAAAAAGAAAAACTATCACTCTTTATTTGATTTGAAAAAAAAAAAACTTAAACCGAGCCTAAATCAAACCGACATATATATATATATATATATATATATATATATATATATATATTATTATTATTATTATTATTTAAATCGCTACATAATTATAAGGAAATCAGAAAAACCACAAAATTGAAAAAACCGACTAAAATCGAATCCGAAAAAATAGACTTTATTTGCAAATAAAACACCGTTTTAGGACCCTAATTTTAGTTTTTTGTTTTAATGAATTTTGTGATAATCGCCAATTTTAAAAAAGGAAAAAAAGGTCAAATATACCTTTAAATCATCTAAATGGGCTGATTTTATCCTTTGTTATGTTTTTTTACTTCAAAATATCCTTCCCATTAACAGTTGCTCAAAACAAAAAATTATGGATAAGTTTTGATCTTTGAACCATTCAAATAGGATAGTTTGACCCTTGGATCTTTTTTTGTTTTTTCGAGAGAGGTCGAAAGTGTGAGACATATAATAATAATAATAATAATAATAATAATAATAATATATATATATATATAAGTAGTATAAACCCTTTCCGGAGGAGATAGAGGAAAAATATTAAATATAGCATTAAGTCTTTAAGTTTGCCTAATTCTGTCTTAATTTCTTTTGTTTCTTTAGAAAGGTTTTCTAGTTGATTATATATTGATTCTAGTGGGTTGTTATTAGCTGTTTTATTTGCTACTACGGTTTGTATTTTAGAAATTATATCTAGTTTTTGGTTTTTTAGAAAGTCAAAATTTTGCTCTATCTTCTCTAATGATTTGTTTTGTTTATGCTGCAGGTTTTCTATGGTTTCTACTATTTTTAGAAATCTATCGTCTTTGAATTGATTATGTTCTGCTAAATTTATTATTAAATCTGTAATATTATTTAACTGTTGATTCTCACTATGTAAAATATGGTCTCCTTCTGCAAAATTACACTTAAGTAAAGATCCAAATTTTAGTCTTCGATATTTCTTTTCTAAAACTATTTCTAAATCTAAGTATTCTAACCTCTTAACACTTCCTATTATGCTAAATATAAGGTTCTGTTTTTTACGATCTTGTGTTTCTATTCTAATTTCTTTTATGTAGTGATAAACTCTAGCTCCTATAGTAGGTATTTGTAAATCTATACGTTTTATTTCTGGTGTATATACAGTATTTGTGAAGATGTCAATAAATCTGGAAACAACCTTAATTGTTCTGAGTATAGTTGTCTTTGTTCTACCAAAAAGTCGTATATATCTATATAGTTTTGTCTTATTTGTACTAGATACCAACGATATTCCTGGTCAACTATAATCTGTTTTTCGTATGGCCTGAATCTTTTCTTATATATTCTAGATGGCATATAATATTACTTGTATTTTGAGTGCGTGCTAAGTTGCTTATCCTAAAGGTAAAATCAATTTACTAATGTGATTCCTTTGGACTCCTATGTGTTTATTAGTGTGTTGGATATTACTCTCTATGCTATGTAGTTCCCACTTTAAAGCGCTTAATAGTTCTGGGTTGACTAGGGTTGGTCGGTTTGATGAGTATAGACCTCCGTGATTACAAAGTCTATCTATTAAGTCGCTTGTTTCTAATATTTTTAGGTATAAGGTTAAGGCCTCCTTTATTTTTAACAACTCAGATTTACTCTGTAATTCCCTATATAAGTACCAATAATTTAATCTTAATTGGTTGGCAAAAGGATGTCTTTTCATATATTTTAAAATGCTATAACTATTAAATGAGATTAAGTTATATTCTAACACTATGTATACCCAAAATCTTCTTGCTCTGATACTAGTTAAAATACGTTTAGATAGTATAATTAGTTAAAATACGTTTAGATAGTATAATAAGATTAAAATACGATTAATAAGTTAAGTAGATTGAGAAATTGGAATAGATTGAGAAGTTGGTATAAAGTTGGAATAGGCTGCGTTTGTAGAAATATGTTGTAAAATTCTACTCAGTACTCCCTCTTCCTGTTCCGTTACCTTGTTCAATAGTGATAAGTTACTATATCTATGTAATTTCTCCCAAAATTACTTTTTTTTTTTACACTCTGTTCATCTCTTTTCCTTAGCCTATGTTCTTAGCACTTTCTCCGTTAACCACACCCTGGGATACATAGTTCTTTCGGTTTCCTAACCATGGCGGACTTTCAACTTCCCTAGGTATTTACAGGTTAATCCATCGGAGTTACTAAGAAGATAAGGAAATAACCATTTACTAAGAGTGATTTAAACAGTATATGAACAAAATATTTATAATAACAGTACATAATAATATATACATGATATAGGGAGAAAGTTACAAAGATCTAGAAAACTAATAACTACTTACATGATAATGGCCGGAATGAGGTTTCCCTTTCGAGAGTCCCCGGGTGACCTTGCGGTTATTTGAAAATTAAAAACACTCACACACTTTGTACACAAACAAACAAGCACTCACTCACTCTCTTTTTTATTTATTGAAAGGGAAGGGGAATATGTAAACTCTTACAGTCTTTGCTCAATGCTCTCCTTGCTCTTTTTTCTGCTTCTCTTCTTGCAAATGGTTCTATTTATAGGAATAAATCCGGATTTGAAGTTCGGATTTCAAATTTTGAAAAGTTTTCTTTACCTGCCGGGTGCTCTTTGGGCCCCATCGTCACATGGTTTTGGGAAACTTTTTTCAAACTTGAATGGTCCTTCCTTGTCTTCTTGTGATAGTGGAGTCTTCTTTATTAGTAGTGGACATGTAGTGGAGTCGGTAGTGGACATAGTGGACAAGTAGTGGAGTCTTCTTTATCATAAGTGGCTTGTGATGTCATTGCTTACATATTTGTTTGTTTTCTAGTAGTGACATCATTGCTTACGTGTTTCTAGGTATCCAGGTTGTGCAATGCTACGGAATCAAAACTCATTCCTGAATCATCGTCTTCATTTAGGTCATAGTGCTGATTAGATTGATCTAGTGATAGATCATTTTCATCACTTCTACTTTCTATGTCTTCGTGGTCGGAATCTGCTGGATCTGGCTCTGGATTTTCTTGTATAATTTTTTCTTGAATCACCTCCTTAGTTTTTTCTGTGAGTAGCTTGTAAAGGGAACTTTTTATTATTTTTTCTATCCTTTTATTTTTTTTCTTTTTTGGAGGAATCCTTTCGTCTTTTTGCTTGTCTCTGCTATTGTATTGAAACTTGCTGGTAGAATTCTTACACTTTTTGGTAAAGTGTCAACCATCAACGGATTTGATGAGTCTTAACCCGTTACCGTTTGAACGGGACTAGCTGTACCTTTAGCTGGTACAATAGCTCTTTCTACATTCATTGGGGAATGTACACCCGTCTTATCCATTTTGTAGTGAGATGGAGAACTCTTTAATTGCTTGGTTTGATCGGTATTTTCAAGTAAAAACCTTATCCTCTCTTGTAATGAGTGGATATGTTGTGTCATTTTTCCTTTCTCAATTTCTAGCCTTTCTATTGTCTGATTTAGTCTCTTGAATCCTTCGGTCATTGAAGAACAATGATCGCAGAAAATTATTTTGTCTGTATCTTTTTGTATGTTGTATTGCAAAGGTGGTCTTGAAATTTGTCTCAAGGCTGGGCTTATAAAGTAATTAGGACCAAGAGTTCCTCTAGCATAATCTAATGCTTCATTCAGCTCATCGTATCCTTTAAAAAGCGGAGTAGAAAAGTCTCTGATTAAGTCTATTACTTCTATCCATGTCTGAAATACTCCTTGCAATCTTCCTTGGACCACCACATAAAATCTGAATTTTTTGTCTTCATTTTTGTCTGTAAAATAATGGCTTAGTAAATTTACTACTGAAATGAAGTAACTGTTGTCTCTTGGAATCTTGTTGTATGCTATCCATAAGTTGTCTATTAGGCATCTTTGAAGTCTATCTATCTTTGTTTTTGATTTTACCCTGAAACTTAAATTAGATGGAGGATAGAAAATTAGACTTTGTTTTCCGAAATATACTCTTTCCATGCTTATTGTATTTATTCTCGTCTGTGGCTGAAATAAAGTATTTCCTAATAGAGTCTGCAGATTCAAGTCTCTGTCTTTCTGTCCATTCGAACTTGAACTGGATGCTTTGTCTTTACCTTTGCCTGTACTCATTCTGAAAATAAACAATTAGTTTTCATAAGTCTGTTCAGTTGATCTGCTAAGGAATTATCTTTTCCCTTTATATGTTCTAAAGATATATTGTATATTGACGTAGCGTCTAAAAAATTTAACTATCTTCTTTTACTACTATTTTTTCCTTCTATTTTTTGGTGAAATTTCACAATGGCCTCGCAGTCAGTTCTTACCAAAAATTCTTGTTTATTAATAATGTATAATTTAAAACTATTTAATCCATAAATAATTGCTAAAATTTCTGCATCTATGCTATTCATATTTCCTTTTTCTTTGTATTTTCCACTATGATAAGTGCAAATCTTTTCATCTTTTTTGTCTCCATATTTATTATTTTTTGTTTTTAATACTGCTCTCCATCCTTTTAAACTTCCATCTGTTTCGACTATTGGGTAGTCAGTTTCTAGTGGGAGGGCCAAATCTGGTATATCTTTAACCATTTGTTTAAGTTTTTGTACTAGCTTTATGTCTTCTGTATTAAATGTTTTTTGCCCATGAATTCCTGTTTTAGAGTATAGAGGTCCTGCTACTTTCCCTAGGTCTTTGATGAAACTTCTTGCATAATTTAATATTCCTAGAAATATTTGTAAGTCTTTAGTGTTGTCTAATTTATCGGGCATGTCGAGGACCTTTTTTGCTATATGGGGTTGTAATTTTATCTTTCCATTTCCAATTTCTACTCCTAAGAATTTTATAAGAGTCTTACATAATTCCATTTTCTTTTTGCTAATTATAATTTCATTATCTACGAACAACTTAAACACTGTTTGTAGATGTCCTAGATGTTCATTAATCTTATTACTAAATACTAAGATATCGTCTACATAAACTAAAATAAAATTTTTATAGTCTCTAAATATATTATTCATCTTTCTTTGAAAGATTGGAGGGGCTGTTTTTAATCCGAAGGGCATTACCAACCATTCGAAATGTCCTTCTGGGCAAGTAAAAGTTGTCCATTCTATGCTATCTTCATGCATTTTGACTTGCCAATATTCGGATTTACAATCGAACTTGCTAAAAAAATTTCTTCCTTGTATTCGATTTATTAGTTCTGATTTGTCCGGCAATTTATATCCATCCATTCTAGTATTGTCATTAAGTCTTTTGTAGTTTATCACTATTCTAGTTTTTCCTCTAAGTATTTCATTATGATTTCTTACCATAAATGTGGCTGACCTATGTTTTGAAGTCGACCTTCTTATTACTCCTAAATTTAATAATTCTTTTATTTGATCTTCAAATTCTTTCAGGTCTTCGTTTGTTGATTCTATCGAAGCAGTTTTAATCGTATACTCTAGGTTAATAATATCAAGTCTGCAAGTTATATGATTGGCTTCCCAGTGCTTCAGGGGCGTTTCTCCAATTATCTCTAATTTATCTAAGATTGAAATTATTTCCTCTAGGTCTTTCTGGTTTTTTATGACTCCTATATGTTGTAATCCTTTCTTGAAATTATAAAGCTCTGCATTTATTTCTATTAGCGCATAACTTTTTTCTATTTGTATATCAGATAAATCTAGTTCTAATAATTCAATTTCGTTAATTTCTTCCTCTTCTTTGATAACATGTATTTTAGTACAATTGCATTCTTTCCCTTTATTACATTTTATTTTATTTGTATTAGATTTATCAATAATATACATTTTATTTTATTTGTATTAGATTTTAAGAATGCCAATAGAAAGCCCTATCAAGCTTCAAGACGAAGGAGATAGAGGAAAAATATTAAATATAGCAGCTCATGACCCTCAATTATGGAACTCAGTAATAGACGTATGGAAAGGAATAGTGGTAGCAGATTACATACATCCTTATAGTGAAACAGATGCAGAAACTATGTATAGATACATGGAAACCTTTCTAGGAGAATCAATCAAAGGAGTATGGGAAGCGTACAAAGTAGCTTACCCTCAAGAATTCCAAGAACTAATAAATATGGGACCAAACCCGTATAATTTTACTAATAAAATACACAGCCTAATAACAGGAGAAGACCCAAATAGTGATTTAGTAGTTTTACAAAAGAATGCACTAATAAAACTAGAACAACTTAGTATTACAAATTGGAGCCATATAAAGAATTTTTTAAAAGATTATTTTTACTATTGCGCTATAAGCGGCAATGCTTTTGACCAAAGCTTGGGAAAGAAGCTTTTTAACAAACTCCCTGGAGCCTTAGAAAGAGAAATAGAAGAAAGGTGGAACAAAAGAGAAGGAGTTATACAAAATTCAAATGCTAATTGGTCTATTGGACATAAAATACAACATGTTATGCAAATATTGCAAGAAAAATGTACGAATATACAAATACAAAAACAATTAAAACAAAATGAGACAGGTTTTTGTAAAAATATATATACAACACAAAGCTATGATCAAAGTACACCAAAAAGAAAATACAAAAGGACATATCAAAATAATCAAGATTACAAACCTAGGAAAAAATACTATCTAAGGAAATCTACGGCAAGAAAGCCTTATCTAAATAAAGATAGACATGTGAGAAAACATAACAATAATAGAATCTATAAGAATAGATTATCTTGTTTTACATGCGAAAGTGAAGAACATCTAGCTAATACTTGTTCAGGTAGAAATAATAGTAGAACGAGAAACGCCCAACTTATAGAAGATTTCCAAGAAACCCTGATAAATGTAGATGAATACATGTCAGATAATGAAAGTATATATTCAGTAATAAGTATAGATGCTTTAGAAGGAAGACAACAAGACTCGTCTGATTCAGAAGAAGAAACTTTAATAAACGAATTAGGATTAGAAAAATTAGACTTAAACATCAAGGATTGTACTTTTGTCAATATACAATGTGATCACCAATTTTTCAAAGGAAAAGGTTTAGACAGTCAAAAATGTTTTAATTGTACCGGATACCCCAGTAAAGACAGAAGAGCTAAATGTATAAATTGCTATATAGAAGGATGTCTTATGTGCATAGATAAGATTTTTAACATCAAAGTTATAGATCAAACAATAAGTGCAAAAGAAAAAACTTTGGTATCTTTAGAAAAACGGATTGATAGTTTAGAAGATAGAATAAGTAAATTAGAAAAAGGAAAAGAAAAAGTAGATGAAACAAAACAAAACACAACACTAGAAGAAGATATTGAACTCTTAAATGAAAAAGAAGACTACAAATCGTTCGAAGGATTAATTTGTAATGAGGATAAGAAAATTAATACTATTAAAATATTAACAAGACTAAGAATTCAAAACTATGAAATAGAAACTTTAGCTCTAGTAGACTCTGGATGTACAAAAAGTATAATAAATAGAAGTATTTTACCTTCAGAAATAATAAAAGAATTTCCTGAGCCACAAAGTGTCATGCAAATGGATGGATCTTCAAATGTATATAAACATTATGTTAGTAATGCTCAAATAAGTTTTTTAAATACATGTGCAGAATTCTATAAACCCACTTATAAATTAGAAAAGATATGGGTTAGAGATTTAAATATTAGGATAGACTTTGTTTTAGGGTTAAGTCTTTAAGTTTGCCTTTCCGTTTTAACAAATAAAAATGATAACATATAACTAGAGCCGTCAAAATGGGCTTAGCCCATGGGGTCGGTCCAACCCTACCCTTTATTGGAGTAGGGTTGGCATAGGATTTTTTAAGCTTATTTAGAACTAGGGCTTATAAGCCCGGCCCATATAAGCCCTTAGGCGTTGAGACATGATCAAGGTTGGGCCAGGGTTGGCCCATGGGCTAAAATTTTTTATTCAAGAGTAATTTACAACAATCTCACTAGTATATAATCTAATAATTTGAAAACACGCTATGTTGTAATATTATGAATCTCCATTTCCAGATACATGTATCTCGGAATATATGAACTCAAAATTAGGCTAATTTGTTCTAGATACACTCTATCAAAGTAGATTCGCATGTATCTAGGATACATATACAAATCTCGCTCCCTCACCTCCCTCCCATCTTGCTTGTCACTCTCTTATCTCACTCGCATATCTGGTATGCGAGATACATGCTAATTACACTAAATTTTTGCTAGTGTTATTGAAATAACACCACTGTTTGTCATATTTGATTTGAAAATCTTCTCATTTTCTCGATGTTATATAATTACAAGTAGGGGTGTTCATAGTTTGGATAAAAACCGATTCAAACCGAAAAATCAAACCAAATCGATTAAATAAACCGATTTAATTTGGATTTTGGTTTGGTTTAGTTTTAGATTGTTAAGAACCAATAGTCATTGGTTTGGTTATGGTTTTGTTCGAAAAAAATCAAAGAAATAATCGAACCAAACCAACAAGTTATATACATAAATTTTATTATTATGCATACATAATATATTATATTCATAAACAATTTTAAAGATTTTATACATGTTTCATCAAAATTTATTTATAATTTACTTGTGAAAGAAAACATGTCCAAGGTGAGAACATTTTTCTTATTGGTTTCATGTATATGAGTGTCTATGGAAATTCATTGTGGGACTGAAAATGTCATTGTCTCTTCCTTCTATGCCAAAATAGTGAATTTTGAAGTTTTATTCAGTAAATTCAATGATCCAAAGTTCTGTAATGTCAGTTATTTTAACTATTTTTTCGTTTGAATGGATTGTTGTCACTTTTTTTACGTTTTGAATAAATTGTTTCTTTTATTTTTATGTATGGTTAATAACCGAATAACCAAACCAAACCAAACCAAAACCGAAAATAGCCAAACCGATAAATGTATATTATATTTGGTTTGGTTTGATTTTGATAATTTTAAAACCGATTAAATTGGTTTGGTTTTGGTTTTGACCAATAACCGACCCAAACCAATCCGTGAGCACCCCTAATTACAAGTTTGAAAAGAAAAGAAAGAGAAGGGTTAGCCCACTCCAGCCCTCTGCCCTTCTAGGGTTGGGTTAGTGTCACGACCCAAGCCTAGGGCCTAGACGTGACATGGCGAATGAGGAACCCGAAGGAACCCCAAACAAGCCTCTCAAACTTATCATCACACTTCATCGGTCACGGAAGTACATTCAACATTAAATAACGAGAATTTGGGACTAAGGGCAAACCATTTCAAAATAACATCATAGAATAAGAGTCAAGCTCATTTACAAAATACTTGTACAACGCACACCTCTACATACATAGATAGGACGGGGGCCATGACATACTACCGGCTCCCCTCATAGTCAAAATACAATTGCAAGCTAAAGTCTCAAAACATAGGAGTAGGAAACATAACATAACCCTCGAATCATTGAGGACTCACCAACAAACTCGGATAAGCACCGTACTAGCCACGTGGATGGAAAGAAGGATCAAGAGTAGCTCCGGTCCCTACATGGTGACATCATGTAGGCAAAATATGCGTTAGTACTTTGGAATGTACTAAGTATGCGGGGTGCAATACAATAATAGACAAGGACACAATCGAAATGCAAGAAATAGTTCCATAGGCATAATGAATAACAATATGAGGATGCATGATCAAAGTGACGTCAAAACATGTTTAAGTAGATCTATACTAATAGTAGATATCATATGTGTGTGCATAATCCAACCAATCTATAACCCCAACTTAGGATGGGGGATGCCGTTCACACCCGGACACCCTGGTGGCAAGGTATAAACCCCTCACATGGTTGATGTTGGTCACACCCCAAGCATCCTAGGTGGTGAGGTATAAACCCCTCACATGGTTATCCGGTTCTTTTCCCCCGGACCGGGCATGGTCATGCAACACTTTATATAGAAAATTCACATTAGGCTCTAATGCAATCTCATGTATGGAATGAACATATACACAAGCTTAGTTTGTCATCAACACATCTCAGGCATGTAATGGGGTCAAAGAGCATGGAAAATAGGGTAGTAATTATGAAGCAAAACCAGTGAACAACCTGCAACAACGCCTTTTAACACCCACAAGACCATATGAAAAATCTCCACATCAATTTCAAGTTTAGATTCAAGTTGTAGAGTCACAACATGCTCAAAACAACCACTTTTCATGCTAGAATTCACTGTGCAGGAAATTTATACAAGGAACAAGACTAATTTATGAATCTCAACTTAAACCATGAATTAGTGAGTAGAATAGAGTCTAGGCACTATGGGTGGAAGGACCCATGAGTTCAACACCACATACCTTGAGTTTTTATGAAGGTCTTGAGAGTGTCTTCAATGGAAGCTTGAAACTTGGAGCAAGAATCTCTTCAATCTTGAGGAAGGTTTTGGATTAGGGTTCTTGAGAGAAAATATGTCTAAGTATGGGGGAGGTATTTTGGAAATTTTTTTTAGAGATGGGAATTGAATTAATGCTATATAGGAAATAAAATATGTCCTTGGAGAAAAAAAACGGGTCCAACACTTTGGAAAAAAAAAATGAGGCTTATGAACAGTAAATTCGCTCTCTGAAAATTGCATTTCCTGCACAGACGGATTTTACAAAAATGGGCATAACTTCTTCGTTCGAACTCCGAATGAGGTGAAACGAAGTGCGTTGGGTAGCTAACTCAATGGGCTTTCCATGGATATGTTATGGGCCACCCAATTATTTGTGTGATAGGAGATATGACCCTCCAAAGTAGACCCTCGAAAAAGGCTTCACTTGGAAATTTTGAATTTTGATACGGTTGCTCTAAAATTTGAGTTAGACCCATTTCCCACTCAATTTGACCCCCTAAACAAGAATATGAAGTCGGATTTTCGAAAAAATGAAATGGATTTTTAGATATAGCTAAAACAAGTTTCCGGTAACTTCCGAAGCACATTTTTAGGAACTTTTTGGGTCGTTTCAGTTGGGTTGGGTTAAACATTTTCAGGCCCTACCAAATAAAAGGCCAGCCCGCCCTAGCCCTTCAAATTCCTTGGCCCGCGAGGCTTGGGCCGGATGAACCTGGGCCGGCCCTTTTTGACAGCTCTACATATAACCTTTTTTTTTCTTCTTTCAGTTCCTTAGACTACATTAGGTATAATTCTTTTTATTTCTAAATATAATGTTACGTACTTTTTCTTACATAACTATTTAAAATTTATTTTTCTACGTACATTAGTAATAGTGAATGTATTTATCTAACTCTAAGAATGATATTTAAAAGAAATCAAATTCAATCATACCTTGGTATGTTATATTATTTATCGTAGCTTTAAGTCATCTCAAGTTATAGTCGAGGATCGCAGGTAGAAGAGTTTTGGATGAAAACAGTAGCATAAATATTTATGTGAAAATTAATGTAGACATTTACCTTATATAAAACATAAAATTGACATTGTATAAAAATTTTAATTTGAAATAATCAAATTAATCTCATAAGTTATAATGTTATATATGCTTTTGCTCAAGTCTTTACAATTAAGAACACTTATTCCTAATTTTAAATGGAGGGAAACCATCATATTTCGAATAGTTCAACGGAGAAATTGAACTATCTTTTTTCTTATTTTGGAGCGACATCAATAAAATGGTATTTTTGAGCTATTTTACTAGACATTTTGCGCCAAAAATGTGACGGCAAAGACATTTTTAAGCCAAAAAACATAAGGTACTATTGAGCCATTTAAAGTAATTTAGAGGGTATATTTAACTCTTTTCCCTTGGAAAAATTAGCATGCTAACTTTTCACTCCATAACACATGTGCCTAGAGATTATTATTATTATTATTCTTAGTATATATAAACACAAGAATTATCTTTACTTTATTTGTACAATATAATTATCCAACAAACAGAATTTCATCATGGACCCCACTTGTAACTTTCACAACTTCAGACAACAATGGATATCAAAGTTTATTCACATGTTGATTTATATAACAAATCTAGTAAGATGCACCTTGGGGCATGGAAGTTCCACTTAGATACAAAAGCATGCTAAGTACCACAACTATATGTCTTTATACATTTGTTGAATCTACCTGCCAGCATAAATTGCCACCCACAAATTTGAAAACTAGAAGCCCACTTTCAGTCTGCCCTGTTATTTCACATGCCTTGATCTTGGCATTGCTCCTTCAGGTCTGAAAAGCATGAGCAGCAACATCACACAGCAAAACTTGGTCTTGAAGGCTCGTACCGTTTATGAACAGGAGAATCAGGTAGCTGGAGCCCATCATGTGAAGATGAATATCATGACTCGTTTAGGTTCCCTTCTTTCCTGTTCACGGCCAAATATATGCAACTCTATCACGTTGGAAAGTCATGATCCCACTCACATGTTTTGTCATCGCAATTCTGAATCATGATTATGACATCCAGAATTTCTGGGGCTATGTTCATGCTGGAAAGGGTCATCACTGCAATGGACAGAACTCAATTTTGGGGAAAAATTCCAACCACTAGCATGTTCCATCTCCGGATCAACTGCTCTCATGCGGATATCCTCTTCCAGCTTCATGAAGTACATTGACGACCAGTAATCTCTTGCTAAGTTCTTTGTATGTCCACAAGAAGAACGATTCAACAATAGTACAAGAGATGATGAGAGTGAGACGGGGAATGAAGGATAGAAAGAGGATAATTAAGCAATGCAAAATACCATCGTGATCAAGCAAGTAATGGTTTAGAACGTAAAAGACCAACCAGTTTCATAAGCTGCATCAGTTCACCTAGAGCATTTTTGAAGAGATCAGTGTGGGAGAGATCATTAGTACTCAAAATTTCCTGCCGGATTCGGTGAGAAATGTTCACCTCCATTGGTGCTCCTACAGGTGTTTAATGAGCAAATGCAGGTCAGAGAAGTATCAAAATTTAAGCACGAGCATACTTTCCAGAGGTAGAACCGGAGGATAAAGTAGAAAAATCAAAGTGTATAATCCAACAAGTTACCAATAAAACTTGGTTTAAAGAATCATTGAAGGGAAGATTTAATATGACCATCATAATTTGCTTCATATAAGAATTGACCTTACCTGCAGCTATATACTTCTCTATTATGTGGCGTGCCATGTAAATTCTCCTAACTGAATCCTGAATAGGAATTTTATCAAAATGTTGCACTTCATCATAGAAATGCACACTCTCTCCAGCCAGACAACTACAATGTGAACAAAGTAAAAGAAAAAAAGGTCATTCCATTACTGTGCATTCAATTTCAGAAGTCACAGGATTGATTACCTATCTGTCAGAGTTTATCTCTAGAAAATATGGTCTGATTTTGTCTGTGATTTCTTTGTTTCAAAGAATGTCACATACATTTTATTTCTTTTAATATTCAATTATGTTAAAACCAAGGAGAAAAGACAGGACCATCTTCTCTCTTCAATATGATAAGCTGCCACTGATCCACGCACGCAGCATGAAGATACAATGATAAATTTTCACAAAAGGAGAAAGAATAAAACCTCTCTGCAAATTCCATGAAGGACTGACGGAACCTTCGGTTCAGCAGGAGATTTTCCAAAGGTTCATTGGGATCTAAAATGCTTGTCGATTCCCTCTGTAATAGGATCCCACTATCAGGTATACCTAATGCCCGACTCATTGTCTTGTATTCTTTCTGATTCTTCTTCCTCAAGCTCATAAGTGAGACAAGAGGTTGAGAAATTGAGAAAGAGAAGAATGCCAGTACAAGGGCACTTGTCTGTTGAATAAAAAGAGAAACTGTAGGCAGTCAACAAAAATATTCTGATAATCACATATCAACAAAGTAGCACAAGATCAGGAAATTGTACCATAACCAACAACAAAAATCTAGAGGCAATTTCTAGCCATGATATATCCTCGCGAACCTCATTCATAACATAAGCAGCCACCCATATTCCTTGATAGAGAGAAAACAGCCAGTTGTATCAACACAAAATATTCTTGGGAAATGTCTAAGAAGAAATATCATTTTCAATTTAGCTTGAACTACAAGTAACTAACAGTGAATGTTGAAACAGACATAGATGAAAGCCATAACAGATGTATTTGAATAAAGTATGATGTAACAAACCAATGAATATCAAAGATAAAAAACTTGTAATATAACAGAGCTTTATATGCTTTCATACATTTAAAAAGAAAACCACAACTTCATAGAGTTAATATCTGAATATTATTTTCTATTTTTTTCTTACTTAGATCCAGGTGATTGTATCTATCATGGTAAAAGAGGATACATGAAGCCAATCAGAGTCCTTTCACCCCATGAAATTTACTAACTTGCACCATCACATGGTGGAAGGGCTGGGAGGACCAACACCACCGGACATCTCTGTTCCTCAGTAATACTATGACATAAGCTATGTTGCTCGGACTCTTCAAAATGCCGATGAATGAGTGCCAGGTCTTCCAAAAGTAGTGCATTTTTTGGAGAATCTAACAAGAGTATGGCAACATTTTCGAGAGTCTGAGCAACATAGGATATAAGTAGCAACATACAGTACCATGATCTACGAGGTTGGAGGATTGCAACAAATTATCTCCAGATTTTATACAAGTGCTTCAAAAATCAGAAGTACCATGCTCCAGAAGTTGTGCTATCCCGGGCACTTTTGGGGTGTTCACATCAGGGTGAAGGCGAACCTTAATATTTTTTTATAGATAGGATCAGGTGTGCATAAGGGTAGAGCGTTGAGTAGTCTTTGCAGCCAACTTGACATCATCCAGAGTATCATAATCTTTCTTTGCATCTTCTTATGGACCTTACTATCAAGTATGGTAAACCCATTTACCATACTACAGCAGTTAGCAATGAGGGAACTGTGAAGAAACTGACCGGAGGTTTTTTTTTATAAAAGACGGGCAACAAAAAAGGGTTGAAAATGTCTCTCAATTTTTTATTTTTCTTAAGCATAGGAGGGCTTTATATAGACAACTTACAACAAAAGATCTGCATAATTCAAAACCTAAAATATCTCAACAAACTAAAACAACCTAATAAAAATCTAAAATTCAAATTATCCTAAACCTAAGCAACTTAATTATTAGGCTAACAAGAAGATTACTGTAGTAACTTAAAGAAATTTTCAACACTCATCCTTTACTTTAGTTACTACAATTTTAAAAAGTTACTCTCCTCAATTTCTATTTTGAAAGTTGGTGCTGAATTCTTTTGATGATTTTGAACTTGCTTAATTTTTTATATTAATTTTTCTCTTCTTATTCTTTTTCTTCTTTTGGTTTGTGCTTAAAAAACACCCTCAATAATCTTGTCTTGTTTGAAATCTCTTTTGAAAGTGCTTTCATCTTGACAATGATAGAATTTGCAAGGAGTTGTTTGCAAGGATTTTTCTTCCATCACAACATCCCATAAAACATAAGTTTTAAAATATGGTTTTATTCTCAACGACCAAATTTGATAGTTTTTGTCAGTGAAAGTTGAGGCCCATTGAAAGAGAGACTGTTGCTTGCCATGGTTGAAAATAGGTTAAAATAGGTATTGGTTGAAAATAAGCACAGGTTGGAAGTAGCTCTGACAGGTTAAAAATAGTTTTTTAGAAGAACTCATAGATCCCGTAAGATCAATGATGCTTTTGATGCCACTATTGTTATTTTTTGAAAAGATGGGCAGCAAAAAAGGATTGAAAATGTCTCTCAATTTTTTATTTTTCATAAGCATAGGAGGGCTTTAAATAGCCAACTTACAACAAAAAAATTGCATAATTCAAAATTCGAAAACCTAAAATATCTCAACAAACTAAAACAACCTAATAAAAATTTAAAATTCAAATCATCCTAAACATAAGCAACTTAATTATTAGGCTAAAAAGAAAAAAACAACTTAATTATTAGGCTAAAAAGAAAATTATTGCAGTAACTTCAAGTAATTTTCAACAGGTTCTTATGATTGCATTTTCAACTACACAGAAACAAGTTGAGAAAGTTGGGTATTCACCGAAAGTTGAAAGCAATATCTATGCATCCTAGTGAAGAATGCTTTACTCTATTCTAGATTTGTAGTTTGAATAAGCAAGAGCAAAATTGTTAGTCCCTGCATTGCATTTTATCTAGCAACGTTTGAATAGGCATGAAGTTGAAACGACTATGTTGTCACGACCCAAAAATGAACGTGATAGCACTCGTCTTATCCCACCAAGACAAGTCAGCCTAAAACTCAGATATTACAAGAAAAATGTGGAAATTTATGATCAACTTTAAAATGTTGGTTTAGAGTATAAGGTAAAATTTCTTGGATTGTTGGTTAAAAGATAAGAAGATCGGTAAGAGAATCCGCGAAAGACAAAAGAGTATGGTGTATTGAAGAGTTCAATGTATTTGAAATTTGTGTTATGGGAAGAATTTAAGAAAGATGAGGAAGAAGACCTCTCATATAGACCCAAGGTTTGAAGTTTGTTGTATGAATTTTTGCTATGAGTTCAGTTATGACTATGAGATGTAAACTGGTTCGGCACAGACTTCATAGGGGTTTATCATCGACTTTTATAAAGATGGAGTCTTAGTTTGGGTGACAAACAATGATCTGTGGAAGATTCTATAGGGTTATGTCGAGCTAGATTGTTCAAATTATGATAGATAACTTATGGATATGCAACATTATTGACCTACAGTTCTACATGGTTAATGAGGTTTTGAGGGGGTTGAAAATACTTTGTTGATGGAACTACACATCTGTTGTGATGTGTTACATAGATATGTGATGGTAAATAGAGATTATGTGTTCATAGGATATAGAATAATTGGGGTGACCAACGATTTCTCTGAGTGTTGGCATGAGGTATGTGATGGTTTGAAATGGTAGTTAAAGCATGGTATGTGGAAGTTGTGTGGAGTTGACTTTGGGTGTGATTTAATAGTTTTATCTTGATGGAAAGGTACTATCAAATTTGAAACTAGTGCTATCCTCCTTGTGGGGGACTCGTATTTGTCATGAAATGCTTAAATTGAAAGAGAAGTAGCCATAGTTTGAACATGTATTTGATAAGAAGACTTTGATACTAGTGGCAATTTGAGAGTAAGGTAAATGGTTGGTGTAGTTATGATGTTTGTTGGTATTAAGAGTGTTAGCTTCAATGGAGTATTGTGAGAAGTATGTGGGGTTTGATGAATCGAGTATTTGTATTATTGTAATGGGGATCAGACTGGATGATTGTGGGCGGCTAAAAATCGAGAGATGGAGTCAAATGAATGGAATTTTATTTATATTGTAAGTATGGAAGGAGTATCTTGTGTTATTCGACCTTACTTTCGTATATTCTTATGTGACCACCTTCTTCGTACTGGATATTATTTGGAGTATGATTCATTGCTTATGCTACTCGTGTTTCCACATCTATGGGTGAATCCCTAGTGGTGGATCGGGTGTACCGATCCTGCGATTGTCCTTTTGGTAGGATAGGATGCTTGGGCAGACTTAATTATTTTAGATATGACATATTTGGTGTTGTCTTAGAGAAATTGAAGTATTCCAGTGGTTCTATATGTATCACCTTACTTATGAGAATTTATAGAAGAGCTACCATGGGTATTTACAATTGTCCGACAGTTTTAGTATTCATCTAGTCGTTGAGATCATGTTCCAGTTATGTGTGGTTAAATGTGGGGATCATTGGGTCTAGTTTTGTTGTTCTTAAGGGTTGTCTACAATCATAGCTCATGATCTAGCATTTTCGATAAGTATTGTTAGAGGTTTTGTATACTTGGGTGTACCGCTTGTTGGGTGGTTACTTGATGTTGTTCTTTTTTGGGTGAGATAAGTTGAATTCTCCCTTGATGAGTACAGGATGTCTAAAGATCATATTTTTATAACTTAAGTTCGTGAAAAGATTATGTTGTGAAAAGGAAATCTTGATAAGATCTGTGATGGTTTGTGCATTATGAGTGTCCGGTGATTGATTCAAGCTCACTTCTGGTTGTAGTCAGTATTGATTCAGAAGGTTATCTTGGTTATGTAAGAAAAGATTCATAACATGTCACGCGCCGCGACGGATACTATATATCGAGGGACGTGTCGCGCGCCGCGACGGATACTATTATCAAGGGTCGTGTCGCATGCCACAATAGATGGATGGACAGATATGTCCCATGGATCCCGGACTGTGAGACAGCGGGTGTTGTATCATTAGGTCAGACATGCATTATTATACTTGACATTTCATTTCATTGCATTGCATATCTTTATCATTGGTGAACTTGATCTTGTGTGTTGCTGATCTTGTGAGTGTCTTTCTGTGGAACTTGTGATTGGTGAATATTGAGTTTGTTGTTGAGGATATCTAATTGTTAGAGTGTTGTTGTTGAGATGTGTGCTATGTAAACTGTGACCTGTTAGGTTGGGCTGGTTTTATGTAGGTTGTAGTTGTGGAGGTTTGGATGGGGTGTAAGGAGTACCCGTATTCTATTCCCTTAGCTTGTGTTTAGAAGTTTACTTGCTGAGTACCGTGTGGTTTGGTACTCACCCCTTGCTTCTACAATTTTTGTAGGTTACGAGCCTGGATTTTTGTGATACTTTCCATTCTCTTATTTTCCGAGGCTTCTTGGAGATTTGTGAGGAAGTTGTTTGTCATCGTAGCAGACCTTCTTACTCCTATTTATAATCTTGTTATATTCTAGAAACAATGTCATATGAGACTTGTATATTTCTTTTGATTCAATTGTAATACTTTAGAGGCTTGTACACTTGACAACCAGGTTTTGGCGGTTTTTTTAAGTTGATTATAAATTTCCGCATTTTTCTTGTAAGATCTGAGTTTTAGGCTGCCTTGTCTTGGTGGGATTGGTGGGATAAGATGAGTGTCATCACGTTCATTTTTGGGTCGTGACATATGTCTTTTCAAAAGCTACGTTCGTTTAACTCTTTACGTTCAACTCCTTCAATAAGAAAGAAAAGGACTCATCAAACTAGTTGTCTTAAACATGACATAGCATTTGTGTGGCTATAAAATCTTCTCGTTGAAAGTAAAATGAGAAGTTAAATTGTTTCCAAATTTAGAAAGCTTCCATTCTTTTTGGATTAGACTAAAAAGAAAATGTTGCAACATAAACTGAAACAAAGGGAGTATAATATAGGACTATTTACACTACACAACAGTCCAAAGTGGCCCATTTAAAAAATAACCATGATATTTACTTTTTACAAAATTTAGGTGATATTGTGTATACAGTATACACTGGCTATACAATTATTTTACACTTGTTACACACTATGTATGCCTTTGTTATACATTGAGTATACACTTGCGCTAGCTACAACATAATGCTAGGCGCACATCAATATTTTTAGTAGTCTGGACGACTATCATAAATGTCAGAGATTCTAGAAGTTAATCCTGCTAATGACGCTTGATCGTAAAAAGGATATTCTTTCCTGTGATTGAAGATAGGCTTAATACATACTTTCCCCCCAAACATGTCACAGGATCCCTTTCACACCCTAACTTCACGAAAGAAACTTTCACACACCAAACCTTTCCTCAACTATGTCTGGTACACAGTTTAAAAGTTTTGCCATGACGTTTGGGTGTGTCAAAAGCAACTGGTCACATAGAACGAAGAGCATGTACATGTATGTGAGCAAGATCTCAAGTCATAGGGAAAAAAACTTCTTCATTCATCCCAGTTCCCCGTACAATTTGGTGACAGTTTTTCTTATGGTCAATTTGATCAATTTTCATTGATAATTGGATAAAGAATTTTCATTTCTTAAGATTAAAATTCAGATATTCCAAATTACACCACTATAAAAATGAAAACTATATCAAAAAAGACTTGGTCAAAGATCACACTATTTTGATTCTCAGGAAGCTAAATGACAGTGAAGGGAGTAATAATTTTCTCTTGGAGGAAATGAAGTCTTGCTAAAGCAATAAATAATCTGCTTTCCAGAACCAAGCCAAGAGTCTTGTTTACAGGGCTATAACGCAATTTACATCACCAAGAATTTCCATCAAAAACTTTGATTTGCATTCACAACTACATAATGTAGTGTGTTTAACCGAGTGGTTCCTGAACTTGCCTTTGTATTAAATGGGGTATAAGATATCTCACCGTATATACTCTATAGACAGATCCTATACTAGAAGCCTTTGTGGTCTGTGATTATCTGAACCCTGTATATCAAGCTGCAATTAATAACAATTTATTTCTGAGATTTTAGATAGAATTTTATCTGTAAGCAATTGAATATGCATGTTTTTTATTATCCAACTTGAGGGGAATGCATGAGAAGTATTTTAAATTGGTGTCTCAGTCATGATGGTCAAATTCAACTATTAGATCGGAAAAAATCAGCCACTTTAACTAATATTACACCGAAGATAGTTACTTTCCTCATTGAATTTTCCTTGACAGAATATTTCACATAGGAGCGGGTGCTTCCGGTATGTGTAAGAATATCTTTAGATGCTTGGACAATATTGGGAAAGTGGTTAATCAAGACTAATTACGTCTTTCTGACTTCATTCCTCAATATGTCATTCTCCTACCAGGGCACACGCAGGAAGACAAAGAAGCATGCCAGAAAAGAAGCCAATCAAAGAAAATGGATAGAAACAAACCAATGGAAGCTGAAGAGACAAGAATTCCTCTCCAAAGGTCTTTGAGTTCATGAAATCTGAATTCCACATGATGCACAGCCCCAGCAAAAGCAATCAAAGCTACAACATATAATGCATGAAGGCCCATAACAAGGATGATCCACAGAGTCCCCATGTGGCACCGGTCATTTAGAGGCTTTTTTATTTGAATAACTACATCAGACAAACTCTGTATTAATATAAAAAATCCTTTCTTACATAAACAACTTTAGCAAATAAAGCTTATAATATTAATAGCAGGGATGTTACTACAAATGAAAAAAGTAACACAGAAAATTCACGTGCTAAAGAGACAATATGAAAAGAGCAGAATACACTAATCACATAACTGTTGAAAATCAAACTTTTTGCAATTTTCCAGCAATTGTAAATGCCGATTATCAACATCAATTTGACTGTGCTAAAATCAACAAGTTCTCACTTGGTAATAAAAGTAAAAAATATTTGTTCATACACTTGCACAAAGTTTTGCACGACTCAACTGAAAGATAAACTAACCAAATACTAAAACACAAAATTAAAATGCATAAAGTAGTACAACTGAAAAAGTGTAGGCAAAAGACAAGTCATATTTCCACAACAAGAAGAATGTACCCATTGAAAGCAACTACTACGTAAACAGTAACAACCAAGGGTAGAGTGTACGCAAGCCCACTCTCGGTTCCAACAAATCAAAGCAGTAATTAGCTAATAAGCAGTGCTTAGCAGATATGCAAGGAATCGTAACAGCAGCAGCAAGGTGCGGTCACCTAAACACAGTAAACCACAGATGAAATCAGATACTAAAAGCTAAAGACTACATGCTTATGCTAATACTATGACCTGCATGGAGCTCTATACTCCCACCCATCCAAAGAGATGAATAGGTTAGTAATAAGACAACTCTCAACTACCTACAAATCTTTTGAGAAAACTACCTACAAATCTTCTACCCTTATTCGCGACACTCAACCCCTATATCCAACCTCTCACACCTCCTTATTGTGGCATCCGCACCTCTCCTCTTCACGTGTCCAAAACATCTCAGTCTCCCTTCCCTCATCTTGTCCACCATGGAGGCCACTCCCACTTCGTCTCGAATATCCTCATTCGTAATCCTATCGCTCCTATATGCCCGCACATCCATCGCAACATCCTCATTTCCGCCACTTGCAGAGTTCTTGACTGGCCAACACTCCGCCCCATGCAATAAAGTTGGTCTAACCACCACTCTATAAAACTTACATTTAAGTTTTAGTGATACCTTCTTATCATACAAGACACCGGATGCAAGCCTTCACTCCATCCATGCCACACCAATATGGTGTGACATCATCATTGATCTCCCCATTTCCTTGGAGCAAAGACCCTAGATACTTACATCTATCTCTCTTAGGGATAACTTGAGTATCAAGTCTCACTTCCACGTCACATCACATAATTCACACTCCAAATACTCTGACTTGGTCCTACTCAACTTGAACCATTTAGACTGTAGAATTTGTCTCAACACCTCCACCCTATCGTTAACTCCACCACGAGTCTCCTCAATCAAAATAATGTCATCTACAAATAACAAACACCAAGGCACCTCACCCTGAATATGCTGCATCAACTTATCCATCACCAAGGCAAATAGAAGCAGGCTCAACGCAGATCCTTGGTGCAACCCCATCTTGACTGGGAAGTGCTCTGAGTCTCCTCCCATTGTTTAGGGTGGCAGAATGGGTAATTTATATGGTACCCATTCAAATTACCCATCTTAAATAGGTTGGGTACCCAACTAATTTAAAATGGGTAAAAAATTAGTCAAACTCATATTACCCATTTAAAAGCGGGTAGTTAAATGGGTAAAATAGGTAAAAAAGGCTCATTCATAAAAAAGAGTGGCATTATTAATATTTTTTTTGAAGTGTAGGTGGTCGGGGTAGGGGGATAAGGGAAAAAATCTAAAATTTTCTAAAAAATAAATTAATTTTTTGGAAATGGAAGGGGGGGAGGGGTAGTGGTGGGGCCAGGGTGGTGGTGGTGGGGAGGGTAGGGCTAGCAATAGTAAAAAGTAAATTAATTTTTTTTTTAAAAACAAATTTAATTTTTTAGGCATTGGTGGTGGGGGTAAGGGTGAGGGTGGGGGTGGAGGTGGGAAGGCATTAGGTTGGGGACGGGATAGGGGTGGAGGTGATAAAGAAATTTATTTTTAAAGAAATAAATTTTAAAAGTTTTAATATTTTGTGGAGTGGGGTGGGGGTTGGGGGTGAAGAATCTTTTAAAGCCTTTAACATGATCCCTATTATAATATGGGTATCCATAGTTACACATTATCCATTGGGTAACTCGTTTTCACCCATTTAAAATATGAGTCAAGTCGATTATTTTATCCATTTTTGTTTAACTCATTTTCAATCGACTCATGTTCGACTAGACCCGTTAGTTTGCCACTCCTACCATTGTTCTAACAAGAGTCTCGGCTCCATCATACATGTCCTTTATTGCTCTAATGTAAGACATTAGAATACCTTTAGACTCTAAACATCACTAAAGGACTTCTCTCGGGATTGTAACAGGCCATTTCAAGGTCAATGAACAACATATGCAAATCCCCTTTCCTCTCCCTATATTTCTCCATCCGTCGTCTCACAAGATGAATAGTTTCAGTAGTTGAACGCCCTGACATGAATCCAAACTGGTTCTCAAAAATGGAGTTCCTTACCCTTACCTACACCCTCTCCCAAATTTTCAAGGTGTGACTCAACAACTTAATACCCCTGTAATTGTTGAAGTTCTGGATATTACCCTTGTTCATGTACAATGGAATCATTGTACTCCACCTCCATTTGTCGGGCATTTTAGACATCTTAAAAATGACATTAAACAACCTAGTCAACCACTCCAAACCCACCCTGTCTGTGCTCTTTCGGAACTCTACTGGAATTTCATCTGGTCCAGTCACTCTACCTTGACTCATCTTACGCATAGCACTGTTAACCTCCTCAACCTTAAAATACCTACGGTAATAAAAATCCCGCTCTCTCCGAGTTCTCTCAAACACCCAACACGATGTCTGTGGCCCTTTCTTGGTTCAAGAGTTTGTGAAAATGCTTGCCATCTTTGTCTAATGTGTTCCTCTTCCACTAGTACTTTACTGTCCTCGTCTTTGATACACTTCACTTGATCCAAGTCCCTAGGCTTCCTCTCTCTCGCCTTAGAGAGCATGTACAACTTCTTATCCTCTTCTTTGTCCCCTAGATCAGCATACTAGCGTTTGAAATCTGTCGTTTTTGCCGTCATGACTGCTACTTCATGTCCTTTCTCATCACCTTATACCTTATCGTGTTTGTCCGCCTCTCCACCACATCTTTTCTCAACACTAACTTAGCATAGCAGCGTTTTTTGCTTCCATTTTACCTTGTACGTCTCCATTTCACCACCAATCCCTATGATGGCCACAAAATAGTCCCTCAAAAACCTTAACACCTCTCTGATTGCTTTTCTAACGCAACTAGCTATCTTATCCCACATGTTATTTGCACCTATCACCCTTTCGATGGAGTAAGTAATCAATCTGAGTTCTGGCCACCGCACTACCAAAGGTAACCAAGTGGTCCTCCTTTATTGGAAAGCATGAATTTGTTATCACCAACTCATAAACTTTAGCAAAATCCAGAAGCGACACTCCTCCATTCCTAAGCCCAAAACCAAAACCTCCATCCACGCTGTCAAAACCACTAGTGATTGACCAGATGTGACCATTGAAATCTCTGCCAATGAATAGCATTTCGGAATGTGGTATTCCCCTCACTACCTTGTCCAAATCCTCCAAGAAGTGCTTCTTGATCTTCTCCTACAAGCCCACTTGTGGTGCGTAAGCACTAATAATGTTCAAAGTAACCCCTCCGATGACTAGTTTGACCGTCAATACCTTTTCATTCACTCCTAACCTCCACCACCTGCTCCCAAAGTTCCTCATCTACTAAAATGCCATACTTCCACATGATTTTATTATCTTTAAAAAAAATATATATATATATATATTAGTATTTCAATAAAAGAAGACTTCTTTATAAAGTTCAACTTGAAGAATCTTACCTGCAGCAAGAGCTACCCATGGCAAGAGAATCAGTAGAAGAAAAATATAGGATCTAATTGGTGGCAGACGTCTCCTGAAGCACCATACAAAACGAAGAAATATAAGACTATCGGAAAAGAGTTTTTCCACGTAACATGAATCAACAATAGCACTAAGACATAGTCTTTTAAAGCTATTTCGCAAATTTTTCAAACAACAAAAAAGTAAACCAGAGAGAGAGACAAGGAGGCAAAGGAAAAAAAAGTACAGATAAGACATAGTAGATGAGTTCTGTTTCTTTTTATTTCAGTTGTCACATATCTTTAGGAGGGCCATCCCAACATAAAGATATGATATCACTTTATCTCAGGGGTGGTGTACTATTTTTGAGCAACCTTTAACATCTGCAGGTAATCAATCCTCTTTTCATTTCTGTGACGCAGGAATTACATTTGTGATAGTCCATTATCCTATTTTCCTCAGGAGACATGCAGCTATTTCTATTTGTTTATTTTCTTCCAGGGAAAAGAGTTGGATTGAGGAGGCTGCACCATCTAACTCAATTGAATATTGATGAGGTCAATTGATACATAATCATCTCATCAAACAAAGAATAACAGTAGTCAATAATTTCTTTAAAAAGTCAAACTTACTTCACAAATATATAATATAGTTGGAATATCTGTGTAATACGGCAGCTCAACAGCAAACCAAATCCGAGTGGACCCTCAATCCAGACTGGAAAGCAAGGAGGGTTAGATGTATTGCAGAATAAACAATCAAGCACCAGATTAAGGCAAGAAATTTGAAAACCAAATCATATTCGGTCATGGATTGAAGAGTAAATTACCTGCCCAAAGATAGCATGACCTCCACCAATGTCTCTTTCTGAACTTTAGAAAATTGAGGGCCATCTGCAGAAGCCATATGAATATCAGAGGAGGATCTAGGATTAAACTTGATGGGTTGAATCTTTATGTTTTTATCACCGATGCACTTAAAATTCTGGGTTAAAAATGTAGTATTATTGAAATTGGTGACTTTTTACTTATATATATATATACACACACACACACACATCTAAACTCCGTATTAAAATTATTGGATTCGGTTGAACCCGTCGCTTGTTAACTACATCCCTCCTTAATGAATATTTTATGGAAATTAAAGTATAGTCCCATTAGTGTTTTGGAATGTTAAATCGGATTCTGAAGCATTAATACCATATAAAGGAAATGAAAAGTAGATACCACTATGGACAACAACAGATTTAAGCTTGCAATAACTTGAATTGCCACTAGCCAAAAGCTACTGCCTTTGGACCTAGGAATCTTGTGAATCATGTAAGGTAATGTCACTTTCAGGAGAAGTCTGCAGAGGAAACTGAAGTGGTTAATGCCAACATCTTATGTAACTTCCATGGAAACAAAATCTAAAGCATTGAATGGATATACAAAATAATGAAACTTTAAACAATAATGGAGAAAACGAATCATCAAAAGCTCCAGCACAAGAAAAATTAAAGTGGCTTTACTTCATAAAATAAAAGACAATGCGACAAACATTCTGTGAGCATCACATTATTGTGGCAAACGTGTTTTTTATTAAATGTCAACTTAAAATTAACAGTAAAACACAATCACACATCTTGACATGCAAAAAATCACTAAAACACAAGGGGGGAAATTGAAGGAATGAACTTAATCCAGGTAAGACACTCCAAATCTACCCACCTCCTCTTCTCTCACCCTTAACAGCGTAAAAAAAGATAGAGCAGATTCCTATTATTTTTTTCTCACCCCCTTGCTTACATCATACTCTCTATTGTCTCCATTTCCATGGATATGCAGACAGTCTTTGAACCTCTGCTACTCCACAATAAAGTAAGGGGGAGAAGAGAAGAAAATTAAGGCAACACCATCCCTACAAATGGGGGGAAGTTAAGATAAAAATGTTCGGGGTGTCAATGGGGAGGGAGAGGGGATGATTTCACCAGCCACAGCTAACCTCACGCACCCCGTTTCATAATGTTGTATTCTACTTTTTGTCCATATTACTTTCTTCTCTCATAGTTTTGTTAATTTGTTGTTTACTTATTTTGCATTACTATGTATATTATCTTTTGGTATATCACCATTAAATACTATCATTTTTCAATAAGTTGTTTTTAAGTGGGAAGAGCAAAATCTCAATCTAGAACAGAAACTAGTATTACAACGTAAATTGGGGACGTTACGATGAATTAAATCAGGAAAATCCAAAAACACTAAGTTGATAAATTCTAAGCCCCATCTTGTGCTGCAGCAGCTGTTAAGATTTCCCCTATCCACGTCCAGGGGCATATCTAAAAGGGCGGGAGGGGGTTCATCCAAACCCCCTTCGTCGGAAAAATACACTATATATGTAAGATTATATTAGTTTTTTATGAGTTTATATGCTAACATGAACCCCCTCAACACAACTGAAAAGCTTAGCATAGTGGTCAACTAAGTTGCTCGGACTCTTCACTTTTGGTGCCGCACCCGTGTCAACACGACATGGGTGTGGGATCCGTGTCCGATTTGGCCAACCGATTTTGGGTACTTTGACCAAAATCGATGGGGAAAGTCTGGACAGTTTTAATGATTTCTGTAACCAATACAAAAGCTAAGGTGAAATTGAAGAAAATGGAATACCTTTTATGTAGAAATTTCGATGTCACTCATTACCTTTAATCTCCTTCCACGATTCTCCTCAACTTCTCCACATAATAACTTATAATTTAGGTTTTATAACTCTATTTTTAGATATTTTAATTACTTTAGGCGAATCCCCACACCCGTATCCATACATGGATCCATACCCCTGAATCTTAAAAATTAGATCATGAAGGATCCGACCTCTAGATCCGCACCCCTATCAGACACCTGCACCAGAGTCCGAGCAACTTAGGTGGTCAAGGAGGTTCAGGTTTTCCCCAAGGTTGTGAATCAGTCGGGGGTTCAATTCTGGTTTTTTCTGCACTTGGTTTCCATTTTTTTAGCTTTGTACATTCCCAGGACACTAAACTCTCTTTGACAGCTTTGGCAAGTTCTACTGGAGTTTTAGGCAGATTTAGGGAGCGGAAGAGCATTCACCCGAACATCTTTGGTAAAATATTACAATGTATATATAAGGTAATTTTTTTACTTTTTATGAACATATATAGATTTTAAATCCCCCAAACAAAGACTAGAGGCTGGCCTGGTAATTTAGGGCCTTGAACTTCAAGTTCAAATTTCAAGCACTAAATTTATATTTTCCAAACCCCCTTAATGAAAATTCTAGATCCGCCACTACGCACGTCCTGGTTAGACTTCCCCTTCCTTTCCACATTGGCATATTAAAGTGGGAAGAAGACATCTGAAAGCAAGACAAATAAAAGCAAAGCAAGCTCTAGAGGCGTACAATCTTCCAACCCCTAATTCATTGACCCAGTTAGAAGTAAATAAATCTTGTGAACACAAAAAAGCCTTATATGTCACCTTCTTCACCCCTTTATCAAACTGATTAATCAAAAAGGAGGGTAATCTTGCTTCATATTCCAAAGTTTGATCTTTTCCATCTTTTATCACCCATATTGACAAACAAAAGAAATCGTTCCCAACAAAGTCCAATTTTCTTTGAATTCCGCAGAATTTTCACAATATCAAAGGAAAAAAAATAGTGTCTTTCAATTTGTCCAAGAATGCATACCTATCAATCAGAAACAGCAAGGAAAACACAAACCACAAGTATTAGACTTCACAATTTCCACAACCAGCAAAAAACCAATTGAACCAAAAAAAAAAAAAAGGATTTTTCAGAGAACTTACAAGATCATGGACAGTAGAGCAGCTGAAAGGGCTACATAGTCACTTGGGCACCCTCCTTTACTAGAACAAGCTGCCATCTTTACTCTCCCTACAGTTTAGTTGCTGCCTCTGTTATGCACATCAACTGTTTGTAGAAATGTCTACGAGAAGAAAGAGGTTGATATGTGATTACACTTTAGTGTTTTAACTTTAGTGTATTCAGCAGAAATCAACCATTTTTATTTAGTAAAATACATTGGAAATGTTGGCATGTTAAGAATTCGTTTAATTGTCCTAAGCCACTATTTTTCACCTTACACGCAACGATATCGTAAGTCAATTATATTATATAAAGTTTTCAGATACTTTATTCATTTTGATTTGTTTATCTTAATTTAAATTGACAAGAAATTTTGAGAAAATAATAAATATTGAAACTACATAATTAGACATATTTTATCATCATATGTACTATTAATATTTATATTTTCAAAATATTATATATTTTACTACTAATTAAGAGTTTTCTATCATATATTAAGGAAGATACACTTGGATATATGTAGTTTTGCTACCATATTCACTAAAATAGGGAGAGAGGCGAATGAGATAATTTGTTATGTATTCCAAATATATGTGAATCACACTGAATACACATTAGATATATGTATCTGGTGTGATTCACATATACAGTGGCAAGCGAGATGAGAGAGATGAGAGCGAGATTTGTTCTGTATCTCAAATATATGTGAATCCACTTAGATACAATATATATATAGAACAAATTACACCTAATTTTTACCCATGTATCCCAAAATACATGTATTTGAATGCACTAAAATCTGGTAAGATACATAATTAAAGTGTATCTAAGTAATTAACTCTTAAACTAGTGGAATTTATGTAAGGTTCCAAATTAAAAAAAGGGCAAAAAACTTAAGTATACAACTTAATAACTTTAATTACACGAATATAGCAAAAAAAAAAAAAATCAATTGAATAACAATATTTTTTTTCAAAACTAGAATTCTTATTAAAATAAAAAATAAAAAAAAACGTTTACCAAGTCAGCCACAATTTTCCATATTCCTTAAATTTCCCAATTATTTTACCTTCCCTGATTTACTCCAATTTGTTATATATCATATCCCATAAAGAAAGGTTTCCTACAAAAATAAACCTTATGTTTCAAATTAAGATCGACGATCAAATATGCAGACCAATAATTTTTCAATTCTAATTCATCACAGCGGGCGTTGGGACTCATCAAATAATCCTTTTGGTAGTAATTCCTTTGGTTTTGTAGAAATTGGTGGAAATTGGTGGAATATCCATTCTTAAGATTTCGGTTAATTTCTGGTGCAACGGTAAAGGTATAATTATTTAATATATATTAAGATTTAGCAATTGTTTGTGGAATATTAATAGGACTTTCACATAATCTGTGTTTTAATTCTTTTTGGTATTTATTCGTTGTTTTATATTAACGATTTTGGTGTAATACAACAACATCATATGATTTTGGTTGTAATCTGATGAGCCGAATAAGTTTTTCTTTTAGAAAAATTAGGTTAAATTGATTAAAGCACCAAGTTAATATAAAAATCATTAATTAAGTGGTTTAATTGGTATATTGCATGCCGAATGTTAATAGATTTTAGAGGAAATACATAATTACCCCATGGAACTTATACCTTTTTTTTAAGTAGACACCTTAACTTTACGGGGGTCCTATTACCCCACGAAATCATCCAAAAGCACAACAAATACATCATTTTTTCACCATCAGTGCTCTCAATCCAAGAGCGTGTGCCACACTTCCAACCCATTTAACAAAGGCCGGGTTTTATCCTAACCCATTCATTTTTTAACCCATAACCCAAATCCTAAGAAATTTCCAACCATTTCACTTTCACCTACCCTCGTCTCTCTCTCTTTGACCGATCAAAACCCTAAGAAACTTCATGAGGCGAAGCTAGTTGGTAACATTGTTGGTTGAAATTTGTTGAATAGTGGTGTCGGAACGAAGAAGTGAAGGCTCATAGGTTAGTTATTTGAAATTTTTTTGAGAAAAAGTTTATTTTACATTGTAAGTGAATTTTGTAGTGATTAGTCGTTAGTTTATTTTACATTGTTTGATGCGTATTTCGTTTGTCTTGCATTTGACATCTCTCCCTCAAAACCTAATCACAGGAAATTGATTTCACATATTTTAAACAAAAAAAAAGTAATTAAAATGAGAAATTGCAGATCTCCAATGGCTAATAATGGAGAATTTTGGGAAGGTGGTCTATTTAATAAAGAAGCTAATTCAAATTGGGAATGCCACATGGCGTTTTAACATTGGTTGGATGTTGTTTTTGTATTCCTTGACGCGCCCAACCTGCGTGACAACACTGATGGGTTTGAAACGGGTCAAAATGATGTATTTATTGTGCTTTTGGATGGTTTCATGGGGTAATAGGACCCCCGCAAACTTAAGGTGTCTACTTAAAAAAAGGGTACAAGTTTCATGGGGTAATTATGTATTTCCTCTAGATTTTATCAATAGTTTCCTTTGGTATGTGATATGGTGTACACATACCAACTTCAAGTTAAATTTCAGGTACATATTTTTGTGTATTTAGTTGTATTATTTGGTATATAAAATATAACTTTAAAAAAAATCAATCAACTTTTTGGTGTATTTTATTTATCTGAATTGGTGTAGATAATAATTTAAAAATTGGTCATATGTGATCTGGTACTTAATCTGGTATATTTGTTTCTATAAATTGGTGGTAAATTAATACTTTGATAAATGTGTTGGTGTATTTTTGGGTTAAATGTCAGATTACTATTGGTATGTTGATTGGTGTAATACATTGAATGGTTTAACTGATTGTGTGAATTACCTCAAATTGGTTTAGGTATGTGATGTGGTATTTATGCTGGTATATTTGTTTCTAGTAAATGACACCAAAATAATACTATGATGTATGAGTTGGTGTATTTATTGGTCTAATACATAATACCATAATTACGTAATAAATTATTGATGTATGAGTTGTTGTATTTATTGGTGTAATAAATTATTTGGTGTAATTGATGGTGAAAATTGAGGTGAAAAATTTGGTGAGAACATTGGTGCACATTTTGGGCAATTACTAAAGTATATCGATAACTGTCTTATATACCATTGAATACCAATGTAACTACCAAACTGTTTAAATTGATGAGTGTATAAAATTCATTCTGCAATTTTTTTAAAATTTATTAATAATTTGAAAATTTCTACAGGTAATTATGTGGATTACGATATTGAAGGAGTGATGTATGATGCAAACACCAAATATGAAGGCTTGATTACTACTATATTTTATAATTGGGTGTGGACACGACCATTTATCATTTGAAATTGAAGTATTTCGTGATTGGTCCATCACCACCAATGAAGATTCATAACGATATGGATGTATATAATTCCAGCCTAAAACAGAAATAATTTTAGTGAAACTACTTACTGTGAAAAACTTGGTTACCAAAAATAATAGACTATGTTAATGTAAAACATTGATTAACAATTGTAAAATATGCCCAGATATTGATAAAAATATAGAAATAATGAATAAAGGTGTGTTAATATATTGGTTTGATCAGGAACTAATATATGGTAAAATAGTCACGCAATTGGTAAACATATAGGCACGTAATAATGGTTATGTGTAGAAATCATATGTTTACTTTATATACCAACATAAAACAATAAATTGGAAAGAAACCAGTTTAGGTTAAAATCATGGTTTGAATGATAGCAGAAAAAACACACTCTGTTAATGTAAAAAATTGGTTTACTTGAACTAAAAACTACACAAAACTTGGTAAACGTACTGGTATATATACCAAACTAAACATTGCATGAAATCAAATAGCACATATAAAATAGATTTGGTAATGCTAAAACCAATTGTCATAATACTGGTTGTATAAAATAATTCAACTACTTGAGTTATATACCAACCTATAACGGTATATTGTAAAAAACTATAAAAGGTTAATATTTTGGTTTGGACAGTTACCATAATTACCACATTCTATTCATGTAAAAAAATTGGTTTATATATGGTAAAAAAAGGCACAAATATATGGCGAGGCCTCTAGTTAATTCGAATGAAAAACAATTAAGTGAAGAAGATGTAAGGTTTAAGAGATATGAATGATTAAAATTGAAGGGTTAACTCAATATACCACTAAAAAAAGAATTCTTAATATTTCTAGGAAATAACTCAATTATCAATAATTGTACCAATTTTATTGGTACCATAAAAATCTTTAAATAAAAAGAATAAATCAATATGAACAAAAAAATGACTACAAAACGTAAAAAGGAAAAAAAAAAATAATGAATTGCATGAAAAGGAATTTGTAATATTTCTTGGAACTATAACTCAATTATAGTACTGTAACAACTTTATTGGTACCACAAATCTTTATATAAAAGGAATCCCAATAAATGACTACAAAACATAAAAAAGGAAATAAAAAAAACATAAACAAACGTGTGTATGTGGGTGTGTTTAATGAGAGAGAATATATGATAAAATCAAATACCTAATTACACTCCACATAATATGGCACGAACTACTAAGAGTCAGAGAGAGAATTTCGGTAAATAAATAAATAAAAAATAAAATTAAATGTTTTGTTATGTATGTAATTTAAAAACTTAGTTTGTAATTAAATATAAGTATATTGATATTTTGTTAATAGAAGTTTTAAGTAGTATACTTTGTAATTTTTCCTTAAAAGAATATATTAAATCTACTAAAATATTTGTTAATCTTGTGAAGTTAAACATGACATATATAAAGTTGAAATAAAAGAGTTCGTAAAAAAACAAAGAGAATTCTTTTTAAAATGACTAAAAAAAAAAACTAGAGAAAATAACTTCTTTCTTTTCAATCATCAACTTAATTGATCTGTAATATCATGCAAAAAAAATTTTTTATAATAAGTTCGATATGATAATCCATAAAATAAAATAATGGTCGAATATATTATTTTAATTATCACTAATAACATAAATACTGTTAGCAAGTCCTTGTTTTCTATTATTGCTGAATTTATTTTTTTTAAAAGAGAAAATGATCTAAAACCTCTCCAACCTATACTCGAAATTTCAACTACACACTCCAACTTCAAGGGTATCCTATTCCCCCCTAAACTTTATATTTCTCTATTTTCTACACACTTAAGTGATGACCTGTCATAGGAGATGTTCTCACCTCTTCTAGGTGCGTTAGAAGGTGAATTTTGATGAAAATTTCCTCTTTCTCCAACAATCATCTTTCCCACCATTAAATAAACCATTGTTTCTTCTTCCCTACCATTAACCCTTGTTCCTTTTGTAAAAAATCACGATTTTTTCTCTAAAAAATAAGTAGGATTTAGTTGTTTATGTTCATTTCAACTTCAAATCTTGAATTTAGGGTTTGTAATTTGCTCTAATTTCTTACTTAGGTCTCTAATTTGAATTTTCTTAAAATTCATCAAAAATGGCAAACGAAAACTTGAATAAGCTAAATCAGTTGATAAACTACGAAATCAAGTTGAAAATACACAGTAAAATCCTTCGATCATCAACAAAAATGCATATGCAAATGGAGAAGGAGATGAAAAGGAGAAAGGGTGATTTTTGGGTCTTTTACGTTTTAGGAGGGAAATGGGGGAAGAAAGAAATTTGGAGTTGAAGAGGTGGGGGACCGGCGCGTGCAATTATGTGTTGAGGTCAGCGTTTAAAGAGATTTCAAGAAACTAATTCAAGGATCTCAAGAAATGTTTTCTTGATTGTACCTTCAAGCTAGGGTTTCAAGGCTTCTAATCAAGTTCTTCTTCAAGATTCTTCAAGAACCTTGATTGTTTTTCAAGTATGTAAGGCTATCATAGTGTTGGACTAGTTCGTCCTCACACCCTATATCCACTTTCAAATCAGTAAAAGAAAAATCTAGGATTCTACCCTTAGATTTGAGTATTCTTAAGATAAGTTGATTTTGAGTTTTAAATTGAGTTTTGAGGAAGTAAGTATGAAAATGTGAAGAGTCATATACATGAGTTCTATATTGTTATGTAGACCCTCGAGTCGAGTCGTGCCCATAAATTCTACTTGAACTTCATACATTAAGCATCTTTGAGAGGAGTAGTATCTTCGAGTTCTAAGTCTTTGAGCATTGAGTTGCTAATCCTTTTGAGATTATATTCCTACTTATGGTACTACTACATGTTACCCATGAATCCTTTGAGTTGAGTTGTTCATCCCCATAATTCTGCATGAATCCTATGAGTCGAGCAGTCTAGAGATGAGTAGTATCATTGAGTCTTGAGTTCTGAGTACTAAGGTTCTTTATTGTTATTAAGATCCCTGAGTTGAGTCGTTCATGTTCATAATTCCACATGAACCCTATGATTTGAGTTATAAATTTTAAAAAGCTTTTTAAAGCCAACACTTGAGTTCTTAAACTGAGTTTTGAGAAAGTAAAAATGAGTTTTGAGAAAAGAGTTTTCTATAACATGATTAGTATGACAATTGAGTATGCCATCAATGTATGAGCATTATGGTATCTATATATACCATCAATGTTTATGTAGTATGACTTTCGAGTCATCAATGATCATATTATGATATGATTTTTGAAATATTTTAAGAAAGAGCAGAGTTGAGTTCATTTTCTTTAAAATGATATATGGAAACTAAGTATTTCCAAGAGTAAATGTTTTCACATTTAAGATGAGAGGAAACTGAGATTTCCAAAAGAGTTTTGAGCAGTTTGAGTATCATTTCTTCTAAGAGAAAGATTTTTAAGTAATAATCTCAAAACACAGAAAGAGTTATGTTTTTAAACATATGAACTAGTATATTTTGAGAGTAGTATTAAGCACCGATATGGGGGAGAGTTCATACAACTCACAGCTCCCATAAACCATGTAACCAACATGGGTAGAAAGGGTCATACTTTTTAGATGATTCCTTAATGATTTTTAGCATAGACTAGTGGATCCACTTAGTTGAAAGGTCTTATACCCTGGCAAAGTATAGGACAGTTCTGGCAGCGTAGGCGAGACGTTGTATCATCACATAACTCATAGTGATGGTTTTCGGTTAGAGAAACTCCCACAGAGATATTTTGTATTTTTATATACACAGAGTTTATTTTGTACTTTTATATACAAACAAAGTTTATTTTGTATCCTTGCATACAAACTGAGTGTGTTGTATTCTTAAATACATTGAGTTGTTTTCTACTGTTTTAAAAGCTTTTCATATATTGTATCTCTTATTGTTGCTTTATATTGAATTGAGTATCCAGAGTTTGAGTAACCAGAGTCGAGTGTCTCATTATTAAGTTAAGCCTTATTTCACTGAGTTGAATATCCTATTATTGAGTTGAGCCTTATTTCACTAAGTTGAATATCTTATTATTGAGTTTAGCCTTATTTCACTGAGTTGAAGATCTTATTACTGAGTTGAGAATCTTATTACTGAGTTGAGTATCTTATCCTTGAGTACTTCTGAGTTGAGTAAGTTTGAGTATTCCTTGAGTTGAGCCAGTTTGAGAAAAGGTAAGTATGTTTCTTTTTTATCAAGTTCAAGCTTATGTTATGCTTTAGAATTCCCCTTACATGCTCGTACATTCCACGTACTGAGCCATTTGGCCAGCATCATTTTATGATGCAGATACAGGTATTCAGGGTCATCAATAGGAGCTTCGTTGATACCATATGGAGTTCGAGTTAGCTATGGTGAGCCTTCTTGATTTCGGAGGGTTCCACTTTTACTTTCAGTTATATCAGTTGTTAGGATGTCGTGGGTCTTGTCCCGACTTCCATCTTTGTCATTTAGAGGCTTCATAGATAGAGAGTAGAGTTTCAGAAGTTTATTCATTTATTTTGTTAAATGTTTTAAAGACTAAAGTTGCCTATTTTTTTTTGGCGAGTTGAATATATTATTTTTATTCACAGTTAATCATTTCAGTTTTTAAGCTTTTGCATGCTTAAGTTATTCTTCCGCTTGTAGTCAGCCAGAATGAGGGTTCGCTTGGGGACCAACAATGGTTCTTGAGTGCCGGCCACGTCCAGGGTGTAGACTCGGATCCTGACAGTAACACAAATAAAAAAAGAGATCATAGAGAGATTACAATTACTTAGTAGTTCAAGAAAATACAGAACTGTAGAAATTTTGTTCAGCACTTACTATGTAAGTAGTTTCACTGCTTTGTAGGAGGCCAAACTTCTGTTATTAGAAATAGGTGCTTTTTATTTGTATTGGTTTCAATGGGAATGGTAATCTTTTGCCGTTGTTTACCAACAAAAAAAAAATTCAAAATAAAATATTTAATCCTAAAAATGAATAATGTTGTTCTAGAAAAATTGTTATTTTTTTCGTGATCTAACACTAAAAATAGACAATACAAATATTTTTTTCACGATTCTTGAAGAATTTATCAAATGACACAAATTGAAGAATTGAATATTTTGGATCTTTAGTGACTTGCGAACAAAAAAGATCAAGTTGCCCTTATAGCTCCTAAGGCAAACTTGATAAGAGCCAACGTTACGCCCCAAAATAAAAGGGTAGACTTAGTATTTAATAACAAACAATTTGATACGTAAAAAATATATGAAATTTTTTAACAATAACAAATTTTTAAAAAGTTTCCAATTTAAAAAAATTGTCAATATAAAAAGATGTTATATAAATAGGAGATTGAAATGTGAAGAATAAAATAGGTATTACATAGAATAAAGAAGGAATGGCTTATTTTCAAAATTGATAAAAAAAAAAAATTAAAATTAAAATCAATATAAAAAGATGTTATATAAATAGGAGATTGAAATGTGAAGAATAAAATAGGTATTACATAGAATAAAGAAGGAATGGCTATTTTTCAAAATTGATAAAAAGAAAAAAAAAATTAATTAAAATTGAAGAATGTAAATAATTTTCACCTTTTCTGATATCATTATACTTCTAAAAACATCCCAATAATGCTAACGGACCATAACGACTACTCGACTAGTAATTGAAAATTAAGTTAGAAGCAAAATGAAGCTTTTAGTATGTAAACCATATCATTTATTAGACAAGAAACCAAAATCTTTTACACATATATCTTATGCTAAAATTAAAGAGGTGATCATTATCAAATTAAGAATTTTCAAATGATCCCTTTAAATTATTTTAAAGACATCAATCTTCATACTTCAAAACAACACTTGTCACAGACAGACCGGGGAAATCTTCCTTATGGTGCAATCACGACAGGCTACATCACAATCGTTTGTGCATGTTGCCAATACAAATTAATTCTTAAATTAAATGGTTAATTTCAAAAGTAAAATATTAACAAATTTTCCAATGAATGCAAAACTTAATCAACTTATTTATGTTGACTATAAAGAATTTTATACATAATTGTCTTATTTTTTGGTTTACTAATCCACTAATTAGTTACTTAGCTTGATGTTTTTCAATTTTCACCCTTATTTAACTTGAGAGAGTTTTATATAATTAAAAAAACTACATCTTTTTAAGATATTTATTAAAAGTAAGTAAAAATTACATTTTACTTTCTTATGGGTTGTGCCTTAATTAAAAATGCCACTTATAGAAGAAGTAATATTTAGAATGAATTCTATATATGGTGTGAACACATCAGGCACATATTATTTGAAAGTTAATGGTGAAAAATCTTGTGACTGTAGAGTCAAAAAAGTTTAGGTGATCTCTTCACTTCATTTTAAATAGCGGTGTTTGACTAGCACTTAGTTTAATTATTGTTTTTGGGAAAAGGATCTGAAATATATTCGAACTTTGACTAAAATTGTTGTTACGATTTACCAAACTTTGGAAAGGATCTTTTACCTCCTGCACTATTTAATAATGTATTTTAAAGGTATATATGCGCTCACGTGGACATAAAAAATAATGCATAATTATAAATAGTAATGTGTCCACGTGGGCACATATATACCTTTAAAATACACTATTAAATAGTTCAGGGGGTAAAAAATACACTATTAAATAGTTCAGGAGGGTAAAAGGTCTTCCATAAAGTTTGGTATCGTAACAACAATTTCAGCCAAAGTTAAAATATTTTTCAGACCCTTTTCCCATTGTTTTTTGGTACTTTTAAATTATCCTTAACTCGTGTCCTTAAGATATGTGTGATATTTCTATGATTCAAATATATTCTTGAAGAATAAAAGGAAAATTTTGAAATTAGAAGTGTCTTTAAATATGGAAGAAAGACTTAATATGTTATCGAATTTTGAGAAACAACTCATTTATGTCATTAATTAAAAGTTTGATTCATTTATGTCATTTTCGTTTGAGAAAAGATTTATTCATGTCATTATTTGTTAACTGAAATGACATAGATGAACCAAAATTTTAACAAATGGTATAGATAAACTTTATCTCAAAGTTTGATGGTATGTTTGAGTTTCTTTAAAAATGATTTAATTGATAAAGTGACTGAATCATAATTGGCCAAGCGTAAAAAAATGATTTTGTAAAACCGAAATGATTTTCAGTTAACAAATAATGATATGGATGAACCTTTTTTAAAATGAAAATGACATAAATTAGTCAAACTTTTTAACAGATGATATAGTTGAGCCTTTTCTCAAAATTTGATGACATATTTAAGCCAAAATTTGCAAAGTGAAATGAAAGATTTTGTAAATAATAGACGACTGACAACAAATGGTTTTTCTACATTAGCACCAGCTTCAACCTCCATACGAGTTATAAAGGCCAACAAAACAAGAACAAAGGCAATTATGAAAAACTTTGACCCTGGTTGGCATTGTTGTTAAAAATTGTTTATTTTCAAAAGCACTTTTTTATAATAGCTTTTCAGAAAAGTGCTTTTGAAAATAAGCAATTTGTGTTTGACTAATTCATTTGAGAAGTGCTTTTTATAAGCAAATTATGTTTGGCTAATCTTTTTTTAAAAATGCTTTTGAGAGTCAAATTACGATTAAGGACAAGTATTAATGTACTTTTAATATTAAGATTACTTTATAGAGAAAAATTAGTTTAAACATCTATTACAAAAGATCAAATTAAATTTTTATTTTTATTAAATTAAAATGCTCATATTCAAATTTTTCGATCAATATTATACATTTTTTGAAGGGTTGAAATCTTTAATTGTTATTTTTTTTTTCTAATCTTACAAAAATATTGTTGTTACCTTCTTCTTGTTTTCTAGTTCTGTAAAATAATAAATAAAATAATAATACATAAACATAAAATAAAATATAAAAGTTATTATATAAAAATAAAAAATAAAATTATTCAATGAAACTTAACCAAACATATGAGATATGTTAATTGATTAATAAGAGATATATAAGTAAATATATATATATATATATATATATATATATGAAAGAGATATTTTAATCTTGAAAAAATAATTTTCTGCTTCTGCTTTTGCTTTCTTTTTTTTTTTAAAAAGCAAAATTAATTATCTTATTCCCAACCGCAGAAAAACTGCTTCTGCTTTTATTTAAAAGCAGATTTACAGGTTTCTCAAACACTTATTTTATTTTTAAAAAATGTTTTTTTCTCAAAATAAATATTTCTGAACTCTCAACAGCAATGCCAAACACGCTCTTAACCATAATTTCACAAATCAAGAAATATAAAACAACCAACAAATTATTGTTTATAGTGTTGGAGATGTTTTGTTTAATGTGAGTCAGACTGTTGTTATGTATACAACTGTTAGGTGAGTCTTTCATACAAAAAAGTTGATCAATATTTATATGTATTTGCCAAAAATAGAAAGAAGAAAGAAATATGTAGGTCGTAGGAATTAAGTTTATTCACCCAAAATAAGTTAGTAAATGCTGCAAATCAGAGCAAAATTATGGGCAAATGAGTTTCTTAAACAATTAGACGAGTTAATAAATATTACTACTAGTTTATTATTCAATATGTTTATAGTTCTAATTAATTTTTGTACATAATTATAATTTAATATAATTTGCTATTGATTGTGGGACCCATGAACGAATTGTATACGAAAAGAAAAATAGTTCTTTCCTTATTTGTATACTCATTTATACAAATCTAATTTTATATCTCCTCTTTCCGTTCTCTAATTCTCTCCTAAAATCACTCATACATATTGATTTTGAATTTCAACATCTACTTTTTCCCTCCTAATTGTGGCATTGCAATTCAAAGTAATCGCCTAAAACATGTTTCAACTCTCTTTTTTTCCTTTGTATATGATTTATGCTTTTCGTCTTCTTTTTTTCTCAAAAATCTTTCTCCAGTCTTCAATTTTCAAAATTTTCAGAAAAAATGGATGAAGGAACTTGGATTACTAGAGGTATAATATTGTGTGCCAAATTTGCTGATGATTCACCATCGTTTTCGTTGGGTCTAACTCAAGCATTCTAAGATATTGCAAGATCTATTGTTAAATCTAAGACTGAATGGAGAAATTAGATCCATTGAAGAGTTTGGATCCAAGCACCAAAATGACTCAATTAAGATGCAACAATTTTTAATTCTAAATGCTTGAAAAATTATGTAATAAGAATTGATATTATATTTTATATAATTTAAAAAAATATATAATTAGAATGATTGTTTTAAATATATAAATTGATCTTATTATCTTCTTTGTTTGCTCTATTTTAGATTCATTAGCAACTCGTTCTTGATCTCTTTATCAAAGGTTACTAATCAAGGTCAAATACAATTATATTTGAAAGGGTTTAAGTGGGTGGACAGGCTCCTTAATCAATGGTATCCTAACAACTTTCGGTCCTTAAAAAATTTAACATTATTTTTTACTAAATTCAAATTTTTCATACACATAATTCTTCAAGCATTTAGAATCAATAACCCTTCAATTTATTTTACTTTATATTTTAAAATAACCACTATGTTAAATAGTTAGCTTTTGCTAACTTCAAGGGTCAAAATCATACACTTCAAATAATTGAAGGTTAAATGTGCATGATTAAGTAATACATGGATTAAAACTGAAATTATGCATTAATAGAGGAATTAAAATAATTATTTCCCCTTATTACAATGATCCCTGCATTAAATAAGGTAAAAAGTTATTTCATTTTATACCCAATATTATTATTTTTCAAATTTATCAATACATGATTTTTTAAAAATATATAATAATAATAATAATACATTTTTAGACAAAATTAGGGGCCCCAAATTTTGTTGGCGGAGGCGGTGGTGGAGATGGTGGTGCTGGTTCGTAACAACACTGAACGCAGATTGGGGGATTCACCTCTATGTTGCAGTTACAGCAAGCTACTGAGCAATTGTTCGTGCATGCTGCAAATAAAAATTCATTCATAAATATAAAATAATTGAAAGAATTAACAATTTCATTAGAAATAACACAGGTATTACATAGAATAAAAAAAGGAATGACTACTTTTCAAAATTGATTAAAAAAAATTTAATGTTGAACCAAAATTGAAGAATGTAAATAATTTTCACCCTTTCTGATACTATTATACTTCAAAAACATGCCGGTAATGCTAATGGACCATAACGACTAGTAATTGAAAATTAAGTTAGAAGCAAAATGAAGCTTTTAATATGTAAATCATATCATTTATTAGACAAGAAACAAAGATCTTTACACATATATCTTATGCTAAAATTAAAGAGGTGATCATTATCAAATTAAGAATTTCCACATAACCCCTTTAAATTATTTTAAATACATCAATCTTCATACTTCAAAACAACACTTGTCACAAACTGGGAGAATCTTCCTTATGTTGCAATCACAACAGGCTACATCACAATTGTTTGTGCATGCTGCCAATACAAATTTATTCTTAAATGGTTGATTTCAAAAGTAAATATTAACAAATCTTCCAATGCATGCAAAACTTCACATAGAAAAACATAATCAACTTATTTATGTTGACTATAAAGAATTTTATACATAATTGTCTTATTTTTTGGTTTACTAATCCACCAAGTAGTTACTTAGCTTGATGTTATTTTTAAATAATCTAATAATATAAAAAGTTGTCTTTGGATATTTCTTTCATTTCAAAATAAGTGGTATTTTTATCTTTGCATTTTATTTCAAAATAAATGGTGTTTCATATTTTCAACAAGGCATTAATAATATTATTTTTTCAATTTCACCCTTATTTAACTAGGTAGAGTTTTATATAATTAAAAAAACTACATCTTTTTCATGATATTTATTAAAAGTAAGTAAAAATTATATTTTACTTTTTAGGAATGAGTAATTTTCTTACGGGTTATACCCTAACTAAAAATACTACTTATTTTTAAGATAAAAGAAGTAATATTTAGAATGAATTCTATATATGGTGTGAACACATCTAAGTCAAGAATATGTCATCAGGCACATATTATTTGAAAGCTAATGGTGAAAAATCTTGTGACTATATCAAAGTCAAAAAAGATTAGGAGATCTCTTCATTTCATTTTAGATAGTAGTGTTTGACTAGCATATAGTTTAAGATTATTTTTTTCTGGTACTTTTAGATTATTCTTAACTTGTGTACTTAAGACATGGGTGATGTGTTTATGATTCAAATATGTCCTTAAAGAATAAAATGAAAAGTTTAAAATTAAAGAATTTTTAAATATAAGAAAAACACTCAAATATGTAATCGAACTTTGAGAAAAAGTTTATTTATGTTATTCATTAAAAGTTTGGCTTATCTATGCCATTTTAGTTTGAGAAAAGCTCATCTATGTTATCCGATTAAAGTTTGACTCATCTATGTCATTTTTATTCGACAAAATGTTCATCCATACTATTTTTTGTTATTGAAATGACATAGATAAGCCAATATTTTAACAAATGACATAAATAAGCCTTATCTCAAAGTTCGCTGACATATTAACCATTTTACCTTTAAATAATGATCCAACTGAATCATAATTGACCACGTATATGAAATGATTTTGCAAAATTGACACGATTTCCAGTTAACAAATAATGACATGAATGAACCTTTTTTCAAATGAAAATGACATAGATGAGTCAAACTTTTAACGAATGACATAAATAAGTCTTTTCTTAAAATTTGATGACGTGTTTAAGCCAAATTTTGCAAAGCGAAATGAAAGATTTTGTAAATAATAGAAAGGAATAGAGTAGTACGATAAACAACATCATCTGAGACTCTTCCACCCAATAGACGACTGACAACAAATGGTTTTTCTCCATTAGCATCAGCTTCAACCTCCATACGAGTTATAAAGGCCAACAAAACAAGAACAAAAGCAATTATAAAAAACTTAACCATAATTTCACAAATCAAGAAATATAAAAACAACCAAGAAACTATTGTTTATAGTGTTGGAAATGTTTTGTTTAATATGAGCCAGACTGTTTTTATATATACAAATGTTAGGTGAGTCTTTCATTCAAAAAAGTTGATCAATATTTATATGTATTTTCCAAAAATAGAAAGAAGAAAGAAATATGTAGGTTGTAGGAATTAAGTTTATTCACCCAAAATAAGTTAGTAAATGCTACAAATCAAAGTAAAATTATGGGCAAATAAGTGTCTTAATAAATTAGACGAGGTAAATATTACTAGTTTATTATTCAATATGGTTATAGTTTCAATTAATTATTGTGTGTGGTTATAGTTTAATATAATTTGCTATTGATTATGGGACCCATGAACGAATTGTATATGAAAAGAAAAAGAGTTCTTCCCTTATTTATATACTCACTTATACAAATCTAATTTTATATCTCCTCTCTCCATTCTCTAATTCTCTCCAAAAATCACTCATATATATTGACTTTGAATTTCAAAATCTACTTTTTCCCTTCTAATTGTGGCATCCCAATTCAAGGTAATTGCCTAAAACGTGTTTCAACTCTCTCTTTTTTTTTCCTTTGTATATGCTTTATGCTTCTTCTTTTTTCAAAAATCTTTCTCTAGTTTTCAATTTTCAATTTTTTTTCAAAAAAAATGGATGAAGGAACTTAGATTACTAGAGGTATAATATTGTGTGTCAAATTTGTTGATGATTCACCATCGCTTTCGTGGGGTCTAACTCAAGCATTCTAAGACATTGCAACATTTGTTGCTAAATCTAGACTGAATGAAGAAATTAGATCCATTGAAGAGTTTGGATCCAAGCACCCAAATGACTCAATTAAAATGCAACAAATTTAAATTATAAATGCTTGAAAAATTTGTATATAGAATTGATATTATATTTTATATAATTTAAAAAATATATAATTAGAATTATTATTTTAAATATATAAACTGATCTTATTTTCTTCTTTGTTTGCTCTGTTTTAGATTCATTAGCAACTCGTTCTTTCTCTCTTTATCAAAAGTTACTAATCAAGATCAAATACGATTACATTTGAAAGGGTTTTAGTGGGTGGACAAGCTCCTTAATCAATGGTGTCCTAACAACTTTTGGTCCTTAAAAAATTTAACATTATTTTTTATTAAATTCAATTTTTTCATACACATAATTCTTCAAGCATTTAGAATCAATAACCCTTAAATTTATTTTACTTTATATATTTTAAAATAATCATTATATTAAATAGTTAACTTCAAGGGTCGAAATCATACACTTCAAATAATTGAAGGTTAAATGTGCATAGTCAAATAATACATGGATTAAAACTGAAATTATGAAATAATACAGGAATTAAAATCATTATTTCCCCTTGTTACAACATTAAATAAGGTATAAAGTTATTTCATTTTATACCCAATATTATTTTTTTCAAATTTATCAATACATGAAATTTTTTAAATATATATTAGAATAATAATAACATATTTAGACAAAATTAAGTACCCCAAATTTTGTTTTCATGAACTTATGATGGAGGCGGTGGTGGAGACGGTTGTGCTGGTTCGTAACAACACTGGACGCAGATTGGGGGATTCACCTTTATGTTGCAGTTACAGCAAGCTATTGAACAATTGTTCGTGCATGCTGCAAATAAAAATTCATTCATAAATATAAAAAAAAAATAACTGAAAGAAAAAACAATGTCATTAGAAAAGAGAACAATGTATATCATTAATCAGGACGGCTCAAGCTAATCAGTGACCTAAAGTAGATTATATAATTTAACTAGAGTGTAAGCAGTTAGAATAGTACGGTGAACAATAACATCTAGTGCTCGTCCATGCTGTAAACGGCTGACGACAAGTGATTGTTGGTCTTTTTCTCTAGCCTCAACCTCCTCACAAGTTGTGGTTAATAAACCAAAAACCAAAATGATTGTGAAATTTTTTATCATTATTTTGAAAATGTTGAAGATGTTTTTTTTTAATAAGATCATACTATTATATATAAAAAAGTTGTATTTGTAAAACTATTAGAAAAAGCATCCAAGGAAAGTTGGTAAATACTGCATACCAAGTAAGTAGGAACAAATAAATATTTTTCCTTAATTATACATAATCTTTATCTTTTTGGATTGGATTTAATATCACCAACTTAACTTTTAATAAATCATAATATATTCACATGATACTAATAAAATCAATTAAAAATATTTATTAATTGCATTTCCAATTAAGACAATTGCTAGTATCAAAAGAATAAGGAGAAAAAAAGGTAAATTAATGAAAAGGAAGATAAGATAGTCTTTTGAAATTTTAGCAAAAAAAAAGTCATGTCTTATATTCAATTAATGCAATATTAATTTTCATATAAACTCTAAAGACGTCAAGGATTTATTCAAAATTTGGAGATACTGCTCACAATTCCTTTTTAGACATTACTTAAAAAACATGAATTTTATAGAAAAAAAGTTATTTTTCATATGAAAATACCCCAAAATGAGCCAGAAGCAATATTAAGTAGCTAGATAGAGTTCAAATCACAAGAAACTTTAAGTGTGTAGAATAATTAATGAGTTGTAAACATATTTCCGTTTATAAATGTATGTACACAGTGAAATTTTGTTGATAAATTCATACTAAATTTTAGATTAACTTTTAAATTCATGGTATGTTAATCAAGACAAATTATTGGTTAATAAATTTGAATTAATATTAAAATTAAAATTATATGATTTAAATAAAGTTCAAATTACATTTGGTCATCCTCTTAAATTGACAAAACGAGCCCAAAAGATCAAAATACCCCCGAATCGCTAGCTCAACACATATAAAAGGGTCTTTGTAAGATCAGAAGAAACAAGAGGAAGAAAAAGAAAAAATACATAGAAAAACTCTATTCTTCAGTAGTGATCCACAAGTCTTCCCCATACAAAGAGTCTTCACCTTCAAATTATGAGCATCAAATTTTCATATCTATGCAATTGTAATCAAAGCTAATTAGTTCTGCATTCGTGGTGAAGTTTCAACAATTATTTCATAGCTTCAAGAACAAAACAAAGCTCTAATGTTGACGATCGTGAGGAGAAGAATAAAAAGATTACGTCTTTCTCATTAAATTTTATAAAGATTATAACATTCGCATAAATTTTATATATATATATATATCATTGTTTGTCACTATTTTTCTTTCTTGATTGTTATTTTTCAGGAAAAAAACTTAGTCGCTTACAAATTGACAAGCTTAATGGGATCAGACAATCTTTACATCTCATCTCTTCTCTTCAAAAATCAAAGTTCAAGAAAACTAAGATAACTTCTGAAAAGGTCAACTTGAAGTCTGCATCCGCAAAAACTATTGGATCCGAATTCGATGCTTTTAAAAATGTTGACTCAATAAATGGCTTGGAAGTTGTCATGGAGATTGTCAGTCAAATTAAAAGAAGTAAAGCCAAAATATTGGGACAACAAGTGTTTCAAGTATTGCCTAAGCCATCTCATGTTTTTGACTTATCTTCTCCATATGTTCTTGAACGAGGGAACAATGTCGCTGAGGTTGTAGAAAGAACTTTGAACCGACTAAGGTTGTCACAAGAATGTTATCATCAGTCTAACAATCATCATTATCAGTGGCGGCTCTGTCCCTTTAAGAAAAAAGGCAACTAATTTATGCTTTTGAGGGCCTTATTTATTTTAGCAATAATTAATATAGGTTTTTCATAAGAAAATGCAGCATCTGGGAATCGATCCCTCAACCTCAAAGTGGAAAATTGACACTCAAACCAGTGAACCATCTAGTTGTTTGTGTTCATGGTTTCTTCAGTTGCTATTTGATATATTTTAAAAATTATACAAGTAATACATCAAGTTTTGTCGGATGACCACGGGTTCAGGTGACCCATTTTTTAAGCTTAAATTCGCCCCTGATCCCTTCATGCAGAAAGATGATGATGTCTTGAGCAGTAAATTTGTGTTGATCCTCCCTTATGTCACTTCTCAATTCAAGTTCTATCCGAGTAATGTTATTTGACTATGTAGAAAGATGATGATAGCAGTTTTAACCCATGTAATATTGCATAGTTCCTGTGCATATTTAACCTTCAATTATTTAAAGTGTGCGGTTTTAGTCCTTGAAATTAACAAACGTTCACTATTTAACAAAATAATTATTTGAAAATATGTAAAATAAAAAAAAAAGAGTTGGTGATTCTAAATGCTTGAAAAATTATGTATATGAAAATTAAAAGTATATTTTGGGGTATGACACAAATACCCCCCTAGACTATGATCGAAATCTCAGTCTCTGAGATTTCAGTCATAATCTAGGGGGTACTTGTTCCTTATCCCTTATATTTTACGTATTTTAAAAAAATACAATTAGAATGATTATTTTAAATATATAATTAATTGATCGTATTTCCTTCTCTACTTGCTCTGTTTCTGATTCATTAGCAACTCGTTTTTCCTCTCTTTATCAATGGCTATTAATCAAGGTCAAATACAATTACATTTGAAAGAGTTTTAGTAGGTGGACATGCTCTTTAAGGCTATCGATGTTTTCTTAACAACTTTCGATCTTTAAAAAATTTAACATTTAATTTTATTAAATTCAAATTTTTTATACACATAATTCTTCAAGCATTTAGAATCAATAACTCTTTAATTTATTTTATTTTATATATTTTAAAATAATCATTATGTTAAATAGTTAACTTTTGTTAACTTCAAGGGTCAAAACCACACACTTCAAATAATTGAAGGTTAAATGTGCACAGTCAAATAACACATGAACTAAATATGGAATTATGCAATAATACAAGGATTAAAATCATTATCTCCACTTATTACAACGATCTCTATATTAAATAAGATAAAATTTTATTTTATTTTATACCCAATAATAATAATAATAATAATAATAATAGTAATAGTAATAATACATCTTTAGAAAAATTAGGGGCCCCAATTTTTGCTTTAGTGGTCATATGATCGAGATGGCGGCGTTGGTTCATAACAACACTGGACACAGACTGGGGGATTCACCTCTATTTTGCAGTTACAACAAGCTGCTGTGCATTTGTCGTGCATGCTGCAAATACAAAATCATTAGTAAATATAAAAAAATTGAAGGAAAAAAAATAATGAGATAACAAAAGTAAAAAAAATGTGTATTATTGACAAGAAACTGCTCAAGCTAATTAGTGGTCTAAAGTAGATTTATTTGTAATGAGTGTAAGTCGTTAGAATAGTACGATGAACAATAATATCCAGTGCTCGTCCATGTTGTAAACGGCTGACGACAAGTGATTGTTGGTTATTTTCTCTAGCCTCAACCTCAACACAAGCTGTCGAGGCTAACAGAACAAAAACCAAAATGATTGTGAAATTTTTTATCATTGTTTTGAAAATCTAGAAAAGAAAAATCAAGAAATAATGGCTTATACTGTTGAAGATTTTTTGTTTAATAAGATCAGAATACTTATATATATAAAAAAATTGTTTAATGGCCTATATATATATATATATATATATATATATATATATATATATATATAATTATGTTTGTAAAACTATTAGAAAACCACCTAAGGAAAGTTGGTAAACGTTGCATATAAAGTAAGTAAGAACAAATAAATAGTTTTCCTTAATTACAGGGATACATCACCTATATCTTTTTGGATGGATTTTATATCACTAACTAAAATTTTAATAAATTTAAAAACTTTTTAGTCATAATATATTCACATGATACTAATAAGATCAATTAAAAGTATTTATTAATTTTATTTTCATTTTAGACAGTGCTAGTATATCCAAAGAACAAGAAGAAAAAAGGTAAGTTAATGAAAAGGAGAATAAAAAATTTTAGCAAAGAAAGTCACGTCTTATTGGATCTGGCTCCTCTCCATTTTTTAAAAATTCTTGCTTGAATGCGAGATACATAGCATAGATAAAAATTAATGGCTATGATTTATTGATGATTAAAATAAGATTCTAATTATGATTTTGATAATTAATATTTAATAAAATAATAGTAATGCCACAAGCCCATAATCATAGCAAAATATTATCTTATCCATAAACATATTATAAAAGCTTTTCTCTTTTCTAATTTTTTTTCCTACGAGTATTTATGTTCTGTTTTTTTTTTTAATTGAATTAGTCTTGGATTGCAATTTTGAACCTTCTCTTTAAAAGTGGTTATCACATATAATTAATAGCAAAACTACTCACAGGAAAAAAAATTAGGAAAACAGAAAATATTTTATAATATATTTAGGACAAAAACAGAAGATAATACAAGTAGGAAAAAAATTAGAAAAAAAAGAATTTTTTTGTAATATATTTATGGACAAGATAATATATTTCTATGATTGTGACATTATTATTTTTTATGAAATATTAATTATCTAAATTATGAATTTTATTTTAATCGATCAAATCTTAGCCATTAATTCTTACTTATGTCATGTGTCTCACATTAGGGCAGTTCAAAACCGAACCGAACCCGATAACCCGAACCAAAAAAAAGTTATTGGTTTATCAGTATTGGGTTATTGGTTTAGCGGTTTTGATAATGATTCTGATTTTTTTTCTTATCGGGTTACGGTTCTCAACGGTTTGAGGTTTTTCTTAACGGGTTAACCGATAACCCGATAGTAAATTAAATAATTATATTTATACCATTTTGTATATAAAGTCCTTGACTTAGAATTTGGTTTCTTACTTTTATTTCTGGTTGTCTCAAACACTTGGTTATTCGACAATGTAAAAATGTTTGCTTTTGAGCAAGATGTAACTTGTTAACTCATGTGCATGGTTCATTTGGTTTGTCACCTTGTTTCTAAGTGATTTTCAATTTTTTTTTGTATCAAATCTTAACGGTTAAACCGATAACCGAACCGATAACAATAAAAAACCGATAAATCAATAACCGATAAGCCAATATCTTAATGGTTCGATAACAATTTAGCATCTCTACAAACCAATAAACTTCAAAACCGAACCGACCGATACACATCCCTATCTCACATCCAAGCAAGAACTAGGGGAAATGATATAATATAAATAATATTAAAATAATTTTAAATTACATATTTAAAGTGCTATTTATTTTATAATAAAAAAATTAGTAATTCGGATGGAAGTAGGAACTATTCAATAATATATTTTTAGATGTTATATTATATTTAAAAAAATTTACAAATAATAAAGAATGATGTCATAAAAATAATATTAAAATAATCAAAAAGTGAAATAGAGAGTTGGAGAACTACTATTCACCCCTCTATAAATGGAGTATAGAGAGTAATATGGAGAAGGGTTGGAAATGACATTCTCTATTTCGCTTCAAATATAGAAAATGAAAATAATATAATCTCTATCTTAAAATAGAGATGAGTTGAAGATGGTATAAACTTAAGATAGTCAACCAACATAAATAATATAATTTATTTTTTTATTATTTACTTAATAAAATAGTTTATGCTTCGCAAATATTCACAACTTATATTATACCATAATTTCATTTTTTTTAAATTCAGTACATGATAAATTACCCCCATATATTGAAACAGGAGGAATTTAAGTTTGCTACTACTGAAAAATGGGTATAAAGAATTTTGGACCACTCAAATTTTGGATCAATTTTTTGTTTAGTCTTTTTGCCCTTTTCTTGAGCAGCTTAAGAAATAAAAATAGCCAGTAAAGATTTTTTAATTAAAAATAAAAGAATTGGTCTCCATTCTATCTCTCCCCTCTCTTCCTTTTCCATTAGATACCAATAAAAAATGTAAAGTTCAAGTGAGATATCAAATTTGGAGAACTACTATTCACCTCTCTATTTTACTTTATGATTATTATAATATTATTTCTATTATATTATTAATTGAGTCTTTATCATTTGTAATTATTTTCTAATGTAATATAACATTTAAAAATATATTATTAATAAGTTACTATTTCCGTAAATTAATAATTTTTCTATTTTATTTTTTAAAATAAATGGTCACTTTAAATATGTAATTTAAAGTTATTTTAATATTATTTATATTATTAATTAAGTCTCTAATATTTGTAATTATTTTTCAAGTAATATAACATCTAAAACATATTATTGATAAGTATACTACTTCCATCTCGAATTAATAATTTTTCTAATTTAATTTTTTAATTTGTTTTTGTCATTTTAAATATGTAATTTAGATTATAATTATTTTTCATTATGAAGTATGCACAAAATTTACATGATAATTCAAACAATCGACTTTTATGTTATAGTGATAAATTATTAAACTACACTTTTTAAAGAGCATGAAAATATTTGATGCAATAGTTCAAAATGGAATAGGGGAAGTAAATTAGTACACGAAATAATTGGATACAAGATGAAATTGTTAATTTAAACAATTTTTAGCTACACATAAAAAATAAGGATAAAAAATGCTCATTTTGAACTCCGTAATACATTAATAGAACATTTATGAGAGTAACGTAATAATCTTGAATATGTAAAATTTAAAATAAACTTTATGATAATACAATATTTCTGATGCGATTATATTTCATCTATGATTTCACTTTTATTTGAATTGTTCTTAATATGTATTATATATAATATTTATTGCAATTTATGTTATTTAGAAATTTAGAATAAAATATAATTTTATATTAGATGAAGAATTTGAAAAAAAAATTGTATTACATAAAGATTATAGAGTGATTATTTACAAAAAGAAGAAATGATTTTTATTATGAAATAAGAAAATAAGAATGAAATAGAAATAATAATATAATATTGAGAAGAGAGAAAAGATTCTTTTTTAGAGAATAAAATAGAAAATTGGGTTGGAGTTGGTTGTCTGAAAAAATAGAGAACTCTATATTTGGAGAGTAAAATAGAGGATAGGGTTGGAGATGCCCATGGAGTATAGAGAGTCATATGGAGAGGGGTTGGAAAGGGCATTCTTTATTTTACTCTCCAAATATAGAAAATGAAGAGTAAAATAGAGATGAGAACTTAAGATAGTCGACCAATAAAAATAGTATAATCTATTTTTTTATTTTATACTTAATAAAATAGCTTATGCTTCACAAATATTCACAACTTATATTATACCATAATTTCATTTTTTTAAATTCAGTACATGATAAATTACCCCATTTATTGAAACAGGAGGAATTTAAGTTTGCTACTACTGAAAAATGGGTATAAAGAATTTTGGACCACTCAAATTTTGGATCAGTTTTTTGTTTAGTCTTTTTGCCCTTTTCTTGAGCTTAAGAAATAAAAATAGCCAATAAAGAATTTTTTATTAGAAATAAAGAAATTGGTCTCCATTCTATGACTCCCCTCTCTTCCTTTTCCATTAGATACTAATATAAAATGTAAAGTTCAAGTGAGATTTATAGCTAAAAGGGATTATCTTGTTATAATTCTACAATTTCAGCTTTCAAGCAAATCATCAATGGGTTCACTTACTACAAACAACTTCTTGAAGTTCACTACTATTGTCACTTCCTGTAAGTACTTTTCCTTTCTTTGAATATGGTGAAATCTTCCTCAAGCTCTCCATGTCCAATAATATTTTTTCTGTCTCAATTTATGTGACGTAGTTTGATTTGACAAAAAATTTAAAAAAGAAACAAAGAATTTTGAAATTCGTGATCTATGATAAATTACGGATGTTTGTGTGGCTATAAATCAGTTTATTAAGAATAAAACATTTTAAAATTAAATTGTTACTTCCTCCATTTCTATTTATATATCACAATTTTAGATTATACGTTTCTAAAGAAACCAAGTAAGTTTACCATTGTAGTTTTATTTAGTGTTTTCTCGAAGTTGAATTTTCAATAAATGAACATAAATTAATTTATTTTGATAAATTAAATTGACCAATAAACATGAATTAATCATTTAGTTTTCTAATGTTGGTCAAATTTTATTCTTTTAAGGACAAAACAAGAAGAATAGTATTATTTATGTATTGATTTTGTGCAATGACAAGTACTCCCTGTTCATTTTTACTTATCACTATTTGACTTGGCACTCATTAAGAAAATAATTATTGATATAGGTATTTTACCACATTATCCCTATTAAGTAGTGTTTAGTATTAGGTCTTGGAAAATTAATTTAGAGAATAAGTATTTAATGCTGAAGATAAAATATGGAAAAATAATAATTATTTTTTCTTGATATGTCAAAAATGACAAGTAAAAATGAAAGTTTATTTAAGGAATAAGTGACAAGTAAAAGTGAACGGAGGGAGTATTAATGATCATCTTATTTTAGTAAGAATGACATACAAATAGGAGCAAAGATTATATTAAATATAGAAATGTGTCATTTTGAGATGGACTAAAAAGGAAAGTGAATCGTAATGGGCTGAGCAGTTTCTGTTTTTATTTGGTTCATTTCTGTGCTTTACCTTTATAAATATTGTTGATGTTCTATCAGGTAGGAAGTTTGGTGATCCCAACTGTTCACCAAGGTCTGTACCACCTATATTGTGCTATGTAAGTTCTAAAAAGCATGAATTTGTGGTTCACTTGAACTCGGGGTTAATTTCACGTATGGTCATGAAACATTATACAACTATTTTTTGTCACATTAAAGTAACTGAATATATCCCACTAATAACAGCTATAATGACTAAAGTTTCAACTAAAGATAGTATGTGACTTTACTATTATAGTTGGTAAAGTTTAGTGATCATACGTGAAATTAACCCCATGTTAAGAATTGCTGAATATGTTAACTACTCATAAGTACAGGGGTTTAAAGCCAATGTAAGGGCATTTGCAAGTCAAAAATCGGTTAAGAAATCGAGAAAAAAAGGGAAAACAGAGAAAACGGATACTGCAATACCCGATAAGTATCTGTTAAGTGATAATGTTAATCCAGATTATGTTGAAGATAGCAAGAATGCATCTCCTCTTTACACTTCCGAGGCTGGGACTTATGTACCAATGATCCCATCTAGAGGTTCTGTGCTTAAGGCATGCATAATCACTTCTGGTTTAATAGGTCTTCTAGGCATTGTAATTAGAGAGGTAAACTTTCTCTCTCAGCTCAAAGATGTTACTTACTGTAAATTGTTCAAAGTTTTCTCATGAACTTGAGCATGTTACTGCATTTTGAATGACACAAATATAGTGATATGCTTACACTTCAGAGTGATGAATTGGACTAAAGATTTATGCTTCAACTTAGATTGATTATAACTTCTTCTGTGCGAACTCATAGATTGGTTAAGTCCATGAAAGTGAAGTAACCCTCTTATTGTGTATTTGACGGTTTTGCAGGGCTCTCATGTTGCATCAGCAGGAGGATTGCCATTTGTTGACTGTTCTGTCGAAATACCATGTAAACCTTAGAAGCTTTCTTCTTTCATTCAGTAGTTTTGAAATTTCTTTAAAAACTAATTTCCAACCCCCCTCCCCCGGGATGAACACACCAATTTTCTAGAATTTGTCACGAGTATAACGTACCTTGAGAGGAAGTGTATATGGGAGCTGTCATGGAAAATTCTGTGTCTTTGCAATGGTGAACCTTAACTGTTTTCAAAGCAAAGAAAAGCTATTTTCGACTTTTCATTTCTGATGAGTCTCATCAGTTATAGCATAAAGGTCTTAGTGCTGATAGCTCTCTCTACAGTGACTTTCCAGATGTGGCATCTTGTGTTGATTGCTGGATTGGTCATACTGGTATCCTCTTGTCGGTACTTATTGCTGAAGATATGGCCAGATTTTGCTGAGTCTAGTGAAGCAGCAAATAGCCAGGTACGTATTCTCATACAAGTTAATTCGAGCTTCTGCCTTGTTACATACATACATACATACATACTTTCTTTGGTTGGATCAAAGGGCTAGTTTGCGCTATTTTCTGTTAAACATTCTGAAGAAAAACAAGTTCCATTTCAGGTCTTGAGTTCACTTGAACCTTTGGATTACATAGTGGTATCACTTCTTCCAGGCATTAGTGAGGTACGCGTACAAGTTTTTTATGTGTTTCTCACATATGTTACTTATTAGAACTGATAAATGAGTTGTTCATTTCAGAACTGATTACAAGCTTGTATGGGTACGCAGGAGCTTCTCTTCCGTGGTGCATTGCTACCACTTTTTGGCATCAATTGGCAGAGTGTAGTGGCAACTGCTTCCATATTTGGGATCTTACACTTGGGCAGTGGTCGGAAATACTCCTTTGCTGTCTGGTATGTATATGTTCAAACTGTGGTAGTTAATCATTGTCTGTTATTGTGATTGTGACATGAAACATGAACTGTGATGCTCAGGAAGAGTACTGAGACTGAAACGTTACGAATTTCAGGGCCACATTTGTTGGAATTGTGTATGGTTATGCTACAATTTTATCATCAACTGTTGTTGTGCCAATGGCTGCTCATGCTGTAAATAATCTAGTAGGAGGCATCATATGGCGCTACACATCAAATTCCTCAAAATAGATTGGTAATTCCTTCTCTTGTTTGAATATTAGCAATTTTCTAAAGTGGAAATGCTATTAATATATATATATGTTTATAATTGATCTTATTACCATGTGAACATATTAAACAGAACATGTCCAACAGTATCAGCTTCTATTTCTTGATTTTGCCATGGATGTGTTACACAAGTATATTCTCATTGTCATTGTAGCTTTCAAAATTTTGACATTTTATGAATGAATCTGTATTTGCAGCATGCAGGAACAAATGCCAAGTAGCCTGCTGTAATTGCAACTAGTGTTGTTCTGAAGACTGGTAGATTCACAAGTTAAAAGAGTCATTTGGAATTCCTTTTTTTTAACTTTTAGCATGGGATATCTTATTTGTTATTTCGAAGTTACTTTTTGGTATTGAACAACTTAGCAAATTTATATTGACAAAAAAAAAAAAAAAATCTTCTGCCAGTATTATGAGCTCCAATCTATTAACATTATCAAGTATTTCACTAACAAATTGTTTAAAATATCTACACCATTACGATTTATGACTAAAATTGATTAAAAGACAATATTTATATGTTAAAAAAATTGTGAACTTGTGTTTTGGGAAGCTTCACCATATCAAATTGCTATTTTGCACAAGACACAGGAGGGGGTGAATTGATTTGTGTCAAATTTTTGCCATTTCCTGAATTTTGTCCAACATACATTTCAATACATGTTTCTTGTGAAATCACCAAAAAAAAAAACTGTCAAGTGCAGAATAAAGTAGAGAAGACGAGATTTTTACGTGAAATATCACACAGCTCAAAGATATAACTCTAGCTTGAAGCAAAATGTTTCTCAACCAAACCTACAAAAACTTCTAAATAAGCATATTACGTTAGAGCTCGATAGGTTTACTATAATGGACTCAAACCCAATGATGGAAACATTCGAAGTCAAAAGTCAGAACTTGTTTAGAAACGCGGCCACATTGGGAACCAATTCAATATGACAGTGTTTGGGAATAAAAAAGTTAAGAGAGCATAGACTAAAATATTAAAGAAAAGGAATGAGTTTATTGTGTATTGTACTAGACAGTAAATCAAAACCTAGCCTAAGCAGACGTATGCATTCATTCAACTCTAGTACAGCTATTGGCTAATGGAACAACTATCCAACATTCTCTGAATCCCTAAAACTGTGATTGCAGAGAATCTAACTTGCTGAGACCTTATAACCATTTATTTACATTTAGGCACTGAGCCAGGTCAAAAGAGGAAGAAAAAATTATAACAATATGTAATGTACAACTGCAAAAGAATCAATTATCGGAATCATCACAATATGGTGCCTAATAACCAAATATGAAGGAACAAACAATAAGCAATAAGACTTAGCCTGCCCCTTGGATGACTCATCAAAGCTCGACTCGAAGATACCCTGAATAAAATTGGAAATCAAGTGTTAGATTAACAAGCCAAGCACTGGACACAACTCCCTCCCTGCACCCACAAATATGCATCTATCCCAAGTAAGTTTGGGTTGGCAACCATGTTGTTCCATTTCAGCTCATATCATACCAAATATTATTAAACACACACACCAAACAAAAAAAGGTACTAGAAAGTATCTACAGTTGCTACAGGCATGTTTAAGTCTACCATATAAATTTTGGACAGAACCCTCTCCCTACACAAAACAACAACATACCACCCTCTACCTACACCACTCTCCAAAAAATCATGTCAGTAACAGATGGTGGAGATTGTTAGCCTTGGAATTGGTAAAGTGAAAATCATGGTACAAGGAATGAGAACCTAGCAAGACAGCATCACTATTTTCATTGTCGCAAGAATCAACAATGCTTGACCTGAATCTAATGTCTCTATATTTTGATCGGCAAATGTTATTCCTAGACTTTAAGAAATGCAGCAGAAAATTCGTAATTTCATCCAAAAAAAATCAATAAGAAGCTGGCTAGAGAGAAGCTCTAAGATATTACCAAATTCCATCAATTCTATCCGCAATCATCTTCCCTTGCCCTGGAACAAGACCTGAAGTATTGAGTGACTTGAATGCATGACCTGCAAGACAGAAGCAAATTTTTAAGTTTGCTAAAAATTACATTTCTCTTCCAAAATTTTCAAAGATTTGTATCTAATATCTATACCTTTTTCTTGGTCAGCTTCCTCGTCATTTATCAACCGTTCAGATTCAGAATCTATATTTATTGCAAGTTGATCTGCAGATCCCTTCCGCAAAGTTCGGACATGAGCAGCTGATGCAACTGAAGAAGAGGCTAAATTCTTACTAACTGGTACCTGCAACAAGAAGAATGTAGCAGGTTAGACTGCTTTGCACAAACATTTTCTTCCCAGTTTATAGAAAAAATGTTATGTCAGAACACTAAAAGGGGAGCCTAGTCTATGAAGTATCTCATGTTCACACATGGACCTGTGAAGGGCTGACCCCAACGGGTTGTAATATAGACAGACAGTCTACCCTAACGCAAGCATCAGTTTTTTATTACACAGCTCAAACCCCTGACGTATAGGTCACATGAAGACAACTTTTACTGTTGCTCTAAGCCTCCCCTTCACAAGTCAACACTTTTGTTTGTAAAATACAAGCATATATCATTTTTACAATAGTATATTGATACTGAGATGTTAAAGAAATTATATCAGATTCTACCATCACCACAGCTACTTTGAGAGGAAAGGAAACCACTCAATGCTTGAGAGCTCCTTGAGTAATGACCAAAAGAGAGAAGTTTGCATTGGAAAATAAACGCAAGTGGCTTAGGCAGCGAGATTTCTGTTGGATACACCAATGCTACCTAACATGTGGTCTGCTTCGGTTCATTTTAAGAAAAACAAGTTTAAAGTTCACTATTAAACCAAAAATATCATTCATTAAAGGTTCTTTAGGTCTTCCATCAATGTACATTAAGAAACCTTGATTAGGTTTTTAAATATTAAGAGAATTTTAACGTCATATCAAATACTATTTTTTATACTTCTAAATTGCAATAGAGAAGGCTCCAAATAAATACAGAATCATTTCTAGAACAGCAGGATGCTATTCACGGATCACCAGGGATTAGTAAATCAAGGTAACTGTAGGGCACACATAAATATAATGCATAAGCAAAGACACAAATTGCACATATGTTAAAACTCACTTCCTCTATTCCAACTTTTACTCATGATCAAGACCTATATCAACAGAAATATTGTCACTTTCTTACACATAAGTGAAGCAGAGGGATGTTATTGAAGGTATCTGATGACCATATCATTTTGGACAGGTCAAAACAAGCAGTCTCAAACGCACAAACACGAAATCTTCAGAATGCATAAGCAACATAGATTATTCATATCTCCCCACCCTAACTTATATGAGATGGAGAAAATTAGGTCATGACCGTGCTAAAGAGGTTACTTGGTCAGTAGAAAATGACACATCAAAATATCTTGATGGCCAAAAGGTCAATTAAATTGGTTGCAATTTCGTAAACCTTGTCTCAGGGATGCCACTTTGGGCATTTCATGGTGGCCAAAGTAAATCACGTTATTTGCATACTTAGTGTGATTATAGCTTTTAAGCGTTTTCTAATTTATCTTGCATTACATTATATATCACCAATAATTTACTATATCTTGCCATTCAGTTTTTTCCAATAGGAACCAAATTCTTTTGACAGGTTTTCCAACTTAAAAGAACAAAGGAATTAAAGTGTTGCTTGATTATTATGCATTTGTCAAAAGATCTTTTTTAATCAATTTTTCAAAAAACCTTTAGTCTCAGCCTCTTTAGGTATACTCGAGCAGATGTATCCCTGGAGAAAAAGATTAAAAGGGCAAGCCAACTAAAAGATGGCATTACTAAGTAATAACACATAACTGACCTGCAATGGACGTGAAAAATATTGAAAGAAGGCAATGTAATGACTTATACTGAAAAAGGAATGCAATGAACTGCAATCAAAATTACCACATCTTGAACTTCAGATATCTCTGACTGAGTAGGCAAGGACGCTGCTTCGAAGATGCTTCTTTCCTGGTTGATCTCTAGTGGTGTAACCTTAAGTTGATTAGAATTTTCAAGTGACTTAACCTTACTTGACAAGTCCTCAACAACCTTTTGGGTACCATGTAAGTCAGCAAGCAGTTCCTCTGTTTTGGCTTTCAAATTTTCAGATTCCAAGACTTTGGCAACAATCAGATTATCAAGCACTGGTAAAAACCCTGTCACTGGAGTCTCTTTATGGAGGTCAACCAAATTATTGCTCCCCAGCTTATGTATAATATTTTCTAAACCAATTGTGAATTCTAACAACTCATTCTTCATCTTTGCACAGTCCACCTCATCTCTCATGTGCTCTTCAACTTCATCCTTCAAACTCTCAATTTGCAGTGCCTGTTTCTCAAGGCTTGATTGTAATTCTTTTTTCTCACGAGACAGTGAGTTCGTCTGGAGCTGTAAGCTTGGGAAAGTATCAACTACATAAAAGAGCCTCCTGACATCAGGTGAATCATAGGCCTCTGCATCTCCCACATCAGGTCCCATGAGTGTTTCAATCTCTTTTAGTTTATCAAAAAGAGATCTCATATGAGATGCTGAGAGGGTTAAGTTTTCAGCTTCTGAAAGAATAGTATCAAAACAGGCCATGAGAAAACCACTATAGTCACAGTCCACATTTTCATAATTTAAGGGGGGGGACATAGTAAACACAGTGTGTACCTTGAAAATTCAGTGAAGCATTGAGAGACAAAAGTTCAGCTTCTTTCTCCTTGATATTATCCTCTTTAGCCTGATAATCCTCTAATTTAAGCTTCATCTCATCGCAAAGATCATTCAATTCTTCTAGATTAGTCTCCAGATGGGAGATCCTCTCTTGGTGGGTCTCCTTTTCTTCCAAGACTTTCACACAAGTATTATTGCTTTCTTCCAATTTAACCTGCAAATCTTTGATAGTACCAACCATCACATCCATCACAGGTTTGAACTGTTCAGTAAGATGGTGGCTTTGTCTAGCTGCCAATAGCAGCTTCTCAGCAGTCCTTGCAGACTGGCTGCTATCAAGCTCCAAGTGATGATGTACTATAGCATCTTCACCAAAATATGTTAATTGTTCAGGTGAGGTATCCTTCAACTTTTCCAGGTCAAAGTTGGAGCCAAGTTCAGACAATCTATTTTGAGTTAAAGCCAGTTCACTAGTTGCATCCTTAAAAGCAGAAAGTAGAACTTTAAGATCCCTTTCCAACGATTGTATAATATTTTCCTGAGCTAGCCTACAAACTTCTGCATCTCTGACCTTTTGCTTAAGAGATTCTGTCAGTTCAATTACAGGTAGAGCTTTGCTTTTTGTCAACTTCAGTTTTCTAAGAATGGCTTTGATCAAATCATCCATCGATGCAGAGTAACATCCAATGTTCTCAGCAAGAAACTTGTTTCTCAATTCGAATCCATCCACAATTTTCCCAAGATGCAATGTGATATTGTCACCATCAGTTGCATTTGGTTCACCGTTGGCTACTTCCTCCTTTAGAGCATCATTAACAACAGATACTGAAGGAATTGAGAAAGATGAGTCATCCTACAAAAAGAACATAGCAGAGAAGTAAGAGAAGGTACATCAAGAACATGCAGATCACCTGATCATATTACAAGTATAGGTAATATAAGTATATCCATACAGGCACAAGTTTTCCTATAAATAAGTCAACTTGATACCTACCATTTGTCAACTGCAAAATTCGGAAAAAAATCATTCTAATGAAAGAACAAGCAAGCAAGAGACAAGTGCATGTGTAACTGATCCGAAACAGATAAGAATTAACATCAAAATGGTCTTTACAATTGGCCAGCAAGTTGTTCATTAATAAACAAAAAGGGCAAACAGGCAATCCACCAGCAAATGGAACAAGTAATAAGCTGAAAACGACAAACGATTTCATATATAAATATATATATAAATTGTTATTTTACAATTTAAGAGATGTATTATGAATGAACCATGATAATTAATCTCTGTCATAAAACAGAGATAAGGTGACCACAGCTATTTAGATAAATTCAAAATTCTTCAATTACTTCAGACATCAGAGATATTTCAGGTAGGTTATTTTTCTCACAAAAAAAAACCACACCATAAACCAAGAAGAAAAAAATCCAAGAAATCAACCACTCAAATAAACTTCCAAGCAGTAAGGTTGTGACTGGGAGGTGGAAGATTACTCAAAGAGAAAAGTAACAAGGAAAAAAGGAAGAGGAAGAAGAAGGTGTGATGAGGCTATAATTACCTTAGTAGGAGAATCTGGCAGCACTTCAGTATCTACTTTAGAAAAAGAATCCCAAATTTCTTTAAGAAGAAGATCCACGTCTTTTAGGCTCTCAAACTTTCCCTCAAAAGTTTTTCGGAGAGAGGAAAACAGAATTTCATCTCTCAGAAGTAACTGAAGACGGCTAAGATGGGTAGAGAGCTCCAGAACTTTAGTTTCTACGCTGCCCTGCGATCCAGCCAACTCTTGCATGCAGGCATCTACCTTGGAAGTCAGAACTACAATTTCCTCTTCTGCATTCTTCTTTTCATTAACAAGATTGGAAATTTTGTTTCTTGAATCCAGTAAAGCATCTTCTAGCGACTTTATAGTCATGGAAGCATCACTTAGCTTACTGTTTTGGATATCAGCTTCCCCTTTGAGTTTGTTTATCTCGTTCTCTAGATCAGCTCTACCAACTTGTACCCTATTATTTTCCTCAGTAAACAGAGATATGTTTTTTTCTGCTTGAACTAGTGCGTCCTCAAGGGATTGTATAGTTTCATTTGCCATTTTTAGTTTGTTGGTATGGAAAGAGAATTCCTCCTTGATTTTCTGTAGTTCAAACTCAGCAGCATCTTTACCAAGTAAAGCTTCTTCTTTCTCATTCTTTAGTACTAAAACATTCTTCTCTGCCAGGGACAAAGCATCCTCAATAGATTTTCTATCCACGAACACATTCTCAAACTCAACAGTTTTAGCAGAAGCTTCTTCCATTGCTTTCTCTAATTCTTTTTCAACTAATGCCTTAGCAGCTTCTAACTCATTTTTGTCCTCCAGGAGCTGTGAGATGTTGTTATCCGCAGCAGATAATGCATCTTCTAGGGATTTAATGGTTTTCTGGACCTCCAACAATTTGTTGGCTAAAGAACTGGCTTCATCTTTAACTTGCCCCAACTCCTGCTCCGCCTCCATCTTTGCAGTTTGGCTTTCACGTACGTGTCCTGAAATCCATTTGACCTTTTCAATGGGATCTTGAAAACCCAAGTCAGCCGGAAGAACAATGCCATCAAGTAATTCGATAACCTTTTGAAGCATGTTATTCCTTTCCACTAAGAACTGCTCTAGTTGATCCCTTTGATCCTTCATCGCAACAAGATCAGCTTCTAGTTGAGGGATACGGTCCATCTCAGCTGAGAGCTTATCAATCTGCAACTTGTGGTCATTAGATAGAGATTCTTGCTGATGCAAATCTGACTTCAGCTTCTCAATTTCAGCACTCTTCTCATCCAATGCTCCTTTCAATTTTTCTCGTTCTTGGACAAGCCCCTTGCCTTTTTTTACTGCCATAGACAACTTTTCCCTAAGTAAGGAAACTTTGTCCTCATATTGTTCGAGATTCTTCTCCAGAGATTCCTTTTCTTCCTTTAAAGCACAAAGTTCCTCAGTAACCTTGACTGAATGGTTTGACAATCTATTCAACTCTGCTTTATCTGACATCTCTTCTGTAAGTATTTGACCATATAGCCTCAATTCTAGATCCCTAATGTACAAATTACTCTGCATCTGTTCAAAGGACTCGAATTGATGACTATGGGCTCCAACAGAGGCACTACTTTCTTCTTTTATATTTTCAACACATTTCTTAATGAGTACGGTCATGTCAGATTGGCTTTGATTGAGCAATTCTTGATCATACGTGTTGATCTTAGAAGCCTCTAGCAGCATACTGATCATTCTATCCTTATCCATTGAAGCCTGATGCTCTTTCTGGGCAAGCACTGCATATTTATGATTTAAATCCTCCAATTCCTCTTGAAGATAGTTTTTATCCTGTGCTTCTCCCACGAGAAAAGCAGTAAGCTGACCAATCTCATTCTTTGCAGCCTCTTTTGCTGCTCCCATCTGCTCATGTAATATTCTTACATCTTCCTTAGCCAGATTTAATGATTCCAGGAGCCAAGCAACCTGCGCATCAGGTCCATTTGATTGTACAGGCTGGGGGAAATCAAATGATGACAAGGAATCTGCCACTCTTTGGAGTTGTAAAGACGTCTCATTCAATGCATTCATCTCATCTGCAAGCCACTTGACTTTCTCAATTGTATCTGTTGACTGAAATTGCTCACTTCCACTGGCCTTGGACAATATTTCTTCACATTTTTGAAGTATCATCTCCTTTTGAATGAGAGCTTCCTGCAATGAAGCAGCTAAACTTTCGCTTCTCCCCAGTAAATCCTTGGTTTGTTCCACAGCTTCAAGACTATTCGACTTCTCTTGCAACTCAATTTGATACCTCTGCAGCTCACTAGCTTTCTCAGACAGTGACTTCTTCAAAGCATCACGCTGCTGAACTAACGCCTTTCCTTTTGTCACAGCCAAGCTAAGCTTCTCTTTTGTATTAGCATACCTTGTTCTCTCCTGTTCAATTTCAGCACCCAGCTTTGTTATTTCAGCATTTGCATTCTCAACCATCAATTTATGTTTATTAAGTTCCTCAGACAGTTTCCCATTTTCATCACTTAAAAAGCTCAGATGTTGGTTTAGATTCAACTCTCTTGTTCTAAATTCAGCCAATGTATCACGTGCAACCGCCAACACCCCCATTTCATCCTGCATATTATGGTCTGGTGCAACTTCAGTTAAGCTCCATCTAAGTTGGTTAACTTCGGAAAGGAAAACGTTATACTTCTCAGCTAAAACTGAGATCATATTCTTGACATGAAGCATTTTTCCTGTAACTGACTCATCAGAGAATTTTTCTAGAGGAACTGCTGAAGCAAGAGAAGCTAAGATCTCATTAGCAATCTCTGTCATATGATGCTCCTTTTCAAGTTGAACCACAGACAAGTGAGTAGAATTTTCTTGTTCTGAATTTGAATGAGAAAGAGCAACATCTCGTTCCATTGAAAACTCGGAAACCTTTGAATTGAGGGCATCAATTTCTTGATTCTTCATATGTATCAGGTCATTAAGTTCTCTGATTTTGCTCTCAGTCTGAACACGCTCATCCAGAACCTCTTTAAGAAACTTGGAGACATCTGTTACCACCTCATGCAATGAGACACCAGAGGCCAAATCCCCGACTCCTGCTTCACTATGGTGAAGATTCTCAACTAACTCACCGTCATCCTTATTTGGTAGTGACCGAGTATCAATCAGACCCTTGAATAAATTGGTTAGGCAAGTGAGTTCATACGTAGATGCTGCTCTTTCTTCCTGCACATAGAGCCAGAGTTGAGCAAATAAATACCATTGAATATAGCAGTATTTATGGGAAACTACCTTAAATAAAACCACCAACCTCAGCTTCTCGAGCAATCCGATCTTTTTCAGCAATACTGTCATTTAGCATTTTGCGCAATTGTTCTACCTCGGCTTTCAAGTCCGGATCATGTGCTCCATTGCTCAATCCTTCCAGTTGACTATCATGTGCATCATTGCTCTCGTCTACATACTGAGGAGTTTCAGGACCTTCTATTTCATCAGGGCAATCAACAAACATGTCCTCCCTTCCCCCATCTTCTGCCATTCTTGTATCTTTTGTATCATTCTCTACATACTCTGCTGCAGCCACTGAAATCCCACCTTTTAGATCCGCAGCATCCACCTGAAAAGATTTTGTCCAAAACAAGCTCTAAGGATATTCATTTACAAGACTAACATATGAGCTATCAAGTTACTAAAAAGTTATTGGAACAAACATGAAAACGATAAGACAATAGTCAAAGTTTTAAATACAGAAGAACCAACCAAGACTTCTCTTTAGATGCAAATTCCAGGCAAGCAAATATGACTGTAAAGTTTTACCCTGCCATTCCTTTACCTCAATATTTAGACACTTCAAGTAAAATGATTTCATATTCTCCGCCAAGTATTCTCTAATATATAGGAAGTAAGCATATAATTCAATTAAGAACCCAATCCCATTTGGGAGCAAGAAACAAGGCTATGGAGATATGGAGTGGAGTGATTGATGAATGTGAAAAAAGGCTTTCAAAATGGAAGGCTCAATCACTCTCTCTTGGGTGAAGGACAATTCTGATAAACAGCTTCTTGGATGCTCTACACACCTATGTTATGTTCCTGTTTTCACTACCAGCGAAGGCAGAAAAAAATTGGATTCATTAAGAAGAAACTTTTTGTGCAAGGATGGAAAGACACCAAAGCTTTAATCTAGTTAACTGGAAAGCAGTTATGTCCAGCAAAGAAGGAAAGTAATACCAGGGACTTCCTATTGGTACTGGAATGATATCAATACAGGAAATGGTGGAGGATGACCCCAGCATGTATCTAGTGGACAGGGGCAGATCTATGTAGAAGGGAGAGAGTTCCACAGCACGTGGACGTCTTGGTTGAAATTTTGTATATATATGTTCCTGGATTGTCCTATGATCCAACCAAAGTGTATATTTGTATATATATGTATAAGCAAATGTATAAATATTAACCATGGCACCGAAAAGAAACAATGAGCCTTGTAGTGCTAGTGGTTAAAGCTCAAGTTTAATACCTTGGGGATCTTGCTAGCGGTTAAAGCTCAAGTTTAATACCTTGGGGATCTTGCTAGTGGTTAAAGCTCAAGTTTAATACCTTGGGGATGCAAGATCGATCCAACAAAAAAACTGTGGATAAGAAGAATAGAACCCTAGACCACTTCTAACTAAAACCTTGTCTAAATTAACTATACAAGTCTTCCTCTATGAATATTATGCTACATATGTTACTGTTCAAAGTAGGGTTGCAGCCTGAGCTTCCAAATCCTAGATCCTGCTTCTTCTGGTGGATAACATGGACAGAAAGAAATAGGAGGTGATTTGAGGGCAGATATAGTTGTATCCAAAGAATTAAGCTAAACTCTTTCCTGTCTTACAGATTCTGGTGTAAAGAGAACACTTTTTATGAAGCTATTTTAGATACATGAACAACTCTAGAAAACAATACTCAAGCAAAGTAGGGAAAAGTACACATTAAATCACCGACACATAAAAAATCAACATAAAGCAACTATCCACCTGATTAATAGCAACTGGTTTTACAGAAACTGAAGCTTCCCCTCCATCTACAACCCCAAGTGAATCATCATTTCCATCATGATTTTCTGACATTGCATGCCCCAATCTCCCAAATCCAGCTTCAATTTACCTTCCAAGACACAAAATAGGGTTTCTGAAAAAAAAAAAAAACATTAATCTTTATTGACACCCATATCAATATATGCCTAAAGAAGTGAAAAAAAAATCAATCTTTCTTGACACCCATATCAATATATGCCTCAAGAAGTGAAAAAAATTCAATCTTTCTTGACACCCATATCAATACATGCCTCAAGAAGTGGAAAAAATTCAATCTTGCTTGACAACCATATCGATATATGCCTAAAGAAGTGGGAAAAAGTGAATTCTTTGTTGGTACCAGTACAGAAAAAGTAAATTGCAAATAAGAAAATGATAAGAAACCTAGAGAAATGAAATGAATCAAAATATATTTACCAAATGAATATTTTTGTTGGGTTTCGATATGATTAGAGTTGAAGAAGAAGAAGACGATGATGGGGTGTGTGGATCTTGGATTTTGTAGCTGTGCAAATCACGTGAACGATTGCAATTTTGTATTCTATATATGCCTTGAAGAGTTACTGTTTTCGACGTCGTTCTACGTCAAGAGCCGAAAGTGCCACTTGTTACTGGTTACTGTTACAACTTTACAAGTTGAGAAAATTGCCTTGGGCTTCCCAAACTAACTTGACTTTGGGAAAAGGATATATATATATATCTTTACATAATGTTTTATTTTGGTCCTGTAATATATTTCACTTAACTGAAACAATTTTCAATGTATAATAAAAAGTATTTATTTTGATCATTCAAAAATAAATGTGTTATAGTATTTAACTATGAATTTCATGTTACTAAGAAAAATCACTATTATTGTCATCTTTATTAGCTCCAAAGAAAAACTCCATAAAATCTATTTGTCTTTACTTTCTCTAACAAAAAAATGTTTTTTTTCTCTTGTTTAAAAACATAAATGGATATTAGGTCAACTTAAAAATATTTTAGGAAAGAGAGAATGATAAATTTCATAGGAGAAAGAGAAAATGGTGTTAGGTGTTAGGGAATTCTTCGATTGGAGCTAACAAATAAGACAATAATAGTGAATTTTGTTAGCCACATAGTGTTAGTAGTTAAATTTCACACTTTTTTTTTTTTTTATAAATCTGTTAAGTTTAAAGTAAAGGGTCAAAATAGACATCTTTTGTTATACATAGAGCTGTAAAAATGGGCTTAGCCTATGGGGCCAACCCAACCCAACCCGTTATTGGGGTAAGGTTGGAATAGAATTTTTCAAGCTCATTTAAAATCAGAGCTTACAAACTTGGCCCATATAAGCTCTTGCCCTTGAGGCTTGATCGGGGCTGGGCTAGGATCGGCCCATGGATCAAAACTATTTATTTAAGAGTAACTTACAGAAATTTCACTAGTGTATGAGATAATTACTTAGATGCACATTATGTTGTAATAGTATGAAACTTACTAGATTTTGGTATGTCAAGCTACATGTATCTCGGGATATATGGACTCAAAATTAGGGGTAATTTGTTCTAGATACACTCTATCCAAATGAATTCGCATGTATCTAGGATACAATGATGAATCCCACGCCCTCGCCTCCCTCTCATCTCTCTACTCTCTCATCTCACTCGCGTATCTGAGATGCATCACATCAGATACATGTATCTCGCGTATCTAGTATCCTACATACATGCCAATCACAATAGATTTTTTGCTAATGTTATTGAAACAACACTATTATTTACCATATCTGATTTGAAAATCTTCTCATTTTCTTGATGTCATAGAATTTTAAGTTTGAAAAGAAAAAAAGAAATGGTTAGCCCGCCCAAACCCGAAACCCTTTTAGGGTTGAGTTGAGCATTTTCAGGCCCTTCCCAATGAAGAGCCAGCTCACCCTAACCCATCAAATTCCTCGGCCCACGAGGCTTGAGTCGGGTGGGGCTGGACTGACCCTTTTTGCCAATTCTATACATTTAGGACCATTTCAATCAAACGGACTAGATTAAGGACTAAAGTGAACATTTTTGTTATATATTAAGGATCATTTCAATTAAGTGAACTATATTAAGGACCAAAATAAAACATTACCCATGCACTAAGGACTATTTTGGTCATTTACTATGTGAGACTATTAGCAATATCCACTCACCCTTCATGAATTCCATGTCAGAGACCTTTTAGTCCTTGTAATCATTTTGCCTGATTTGTGCCAAAGGAAGCCACTTACGAATTAATTTGATTTTGTACAAGAAATTCTTCAAACTTTTTCAAGGTTCGTGGTAATCTTACAACAAAGTTCATGTCGATTCTTTTTCACGTCCACTCAAATATAAGTATTCTTTGAGTCACACCACTTAATCTTTGGTGTTCATATACATCAAGATCATAGGCGGACTCGTCGAAATTTTTTGTATTGTACATATATACATTATTTGTAAAGTTGTGTATATAAAGAAAATGAACCTAGTCTATAAACAATGGAAGGTTGCGGATCAGTGGTGTATGGGTTCAGATTCACCCCGTGAACATGAGTTCGAACCTTAGTTTAGCCTTAACTTTTTGTTCTTTTTTGTTTCCTTTTTTAAAATTAACTAATAAATGTAGACTATTATAGTTCTAGACTTTTAGTTCATATGAAATAACAGTAGTAATATTCTAAATTTATTAGTTACGTTTTCTTTTTATGTTTGTATTTGAGAATTATTTAAAATTGTTTTAAATTGTCAATAATTTAGGATATATGTTTAGTTTTTAAATATTATCTCCGACACTTCGACCCATATTATTTGATCATTTTCCTTTTTACACGCATATTAAGAAATCACAAAGAAGAAAATAATTTTACTAATTCACTCCTTAAAAACTTCTTGCGAATTTTACAAACAAATGTGAACACTTTAAAAAAGAATTAATAATATATGAAAATTTTGATTAATGTTTTCTTGATCTAGTAAGGTGGACAACTAATATGAGACAACTATTTTAGTAAGATGATCAACTAATATGGGACAGGGAAGTAGTATTTAGTTTAATTTTTTTGTAATACACAAAATTGTGTATTTGTTTTCCTTTTGACTTGGTATACACGAAAGTTATGTTAGTGCATTTTTATTTATATTATTTTTTATTATTTTTTTATTTATTTATGACTTTCAAAATTGCTATAGTTGTAGTGTTATATATAAGAGTAATAAGTAGCTTGTTAAATCGAAAATATGTAGAAAAATTTCTTCTAAGTAGATAAAACGTTAATAGAGTATATTTTTTTGTTAGAAATATCACCTCAAAATAACTTTTTAAGGATATCATAAAAAAATGATGGTGATTATTACTGAGGGGTAAGACATAAGTACCCCTCTAGACTATGATCAAAACCCACACTTGTAACATTCCGAAATTTTTTAAGATAAGATTTGAGTCATTCTTTATTTGTGAATAAGATTTCACCGAGTGATTCTAAGTTAAGGTCACTAAAATTCCATAGCATAAAGTTGAGTTGAAAACTTTCCTTCCAATTGAGTTTCACTATGAGATTTTTCTTGGGTCAACTTAAAATGACCATATCTCTTAAAATATAAAGAGTTAGATGGCCTATAACCTATCAAATTAAAGATATTTGAATCTACTTTCCAACGCCACCAATTTTGCAACAATCTGAGTTTTGAGTAAAAAATATTGATCATTTTAGTAACCTGAGACAGTGCAGTGACGAATTAGCCGATGAAAAAACATTAAAAATGTCATCTTTATCTTTTTACCTCTAAGAAAGTCCTAAAAGAATTTTCTTGACTAATTAAAGGCCCAAAACAATCAAATTTTCATTTTTTTAATGCATCATTCTCTTCTCTCTCAAACCCTAAGGCAAAACCCTAAGAAAAAATCAAAGTAGAAGACTTCATTCAAGATTCTTCTTCAAGGTAATTCTTTTTCCAAGAATTTCATTCTTTCCAACTCATTTTTATTCATAGAATTATGAATCATTAATGAGAATCCTAATTCTTGGCCATAGAGTTTCAAGAAACTATTTCAACAAAATCTCAAGAAAGGTTTTCTTGATTTTTCTCCTTCAAGCTAGGGTTTCAAGGCTTCTAATCAAGTTCTTCTTCAAGAACCTTGTTCTTTCAGGTATGTAAGGCTATCATAGTATTGGATTAGTTCGTCGTCACGCCCTACATCTACTTTCAAATCAGTGAAAGAGTAATCTAGGATTCTATCCCTAGATTTTAGTATTCTTGAGTTAAGTTGATTTTGAGTTCTTGAGTTCCTATTTTTTTTTTAAAATTATATTCCTAATTATTGAATTGATATATGTTATGCATTAAGATTCTTGAGTTGATTCGTTCATGTCTATATTTCAGCATGAACCCTATGAAGTGAATATTTTTTAGATGAGTAGTATCGTTGAATTTTGAGTACCGAGTTTCCATATTGCTATCCCTGAGTTGAGTCGTTCATGTCCATAATCCTATATGAATCCTATGAATTGAGTTATAAATCTTGAGAATCTTTTTAAAGCAAACACTTGAGTTTTAAACTGAGTTTTTGAGAAAGTACAAATGAGTTTTGAGAAAGAGTTTCTAAAACATTATTAGTATGACAATCGAGTATGCCATCAATGTTTAAGTAGTATGGTATCTAGTTATGCCATCAATGTTTATGCAGTATGACTTCCCGAGTCATTAATGATCATATCACAATATGATTTTGATATATTTTTGAGAAAGAGTTTCCAAGTATGAATTGAGTAAGAGTATAAGGGAACTAAGTATTCCCAAAAGCATCAGTTTTTACATTAATAAAAGAGAAATTTTGATTTCTAAATGAGTTATGAGCTCAAAGATATTTCAAGAGCAGTTACCTCTTTTAAGAGAATAGCTTGAGCAATTATCTCAAACCAGAGGAAAAATATGTTTTTAAACATTGAGCATAAGTATATATTATTGGGAGTAATATTGAGCATCGATATGGGGATGAGTTAAGACAACTCACATTCCTCATAAACCATGTATGCCAACATGAGTACAAGATTATACTTTTTAGATGAATCCTAAGTGTGTTCAGGCAGAGCTTAGTGGATCCACTTAGTTGAGGTGTTCTATACCCTGACAAGGTATATGACAGTTCTGGCAGCGTGGGCGAGACGTTGTATCATCACGTAGCTCATAGTGATGGTTGTCGGTTAGAGAATCTCTCAAATTGAGTTAAAAGTATATTTTTATTATATCACTTAATATGTTGAGTTCAGAGATGAGTAAGTATTTTGTAAAGTTTAATGATTTCACTTCTTTAGTTCTTTACATTCGGTTGAGTATATATCCATATCTACTACAGTCCTTTCATTCAGTTATTTGTTATTCATCTATGTAGATACTCATACATTCAATGTACTAATGTCATTCGACCTGCATCTTTTAATGATATAGATATAGGATCTTAGGATCCTCAACAAGAGTCTGTTGAGATCATTTCATCCGCTCGTCAACTTTTGAGTAAGACCTTGCTTTCGGAGGACTCCAGTTTTGTGAGTTATTAGTAACAATTTTTTAGGAGTCGCGGGTCTAGTCCCGACACCCATCTTTATAACAATAGAGGCTTCATAGAAAGACAATTTTGGAGAGTTTTTCAGTTTTTAGATGTTTTATTTAAACTTTCATACTCAGTATATTTAGCGAAGTTTTGAGATTCAGTAAACTAATTTTTAAAAATGTTTCTTCCAATTTGATGCTTATGTATGCTTGAGTTGGTCTTCCATTGGTAGTCAGCCAGGATGAGGGCTCGCTTAGGGGGCAACAATGGTTCTCGAGTGTCGGTCACGTCCAGGGTGTAGGCTCGGGTCGTGACATTACTAAACTAAGGTTTTATTACCTCCGAACCCATTTTTTTTGTAATCACCTTTTTGGCTTACGTGGCATCCAAACATCTCTCATGTGTCTCAACTACGTGGAGTCACACATTGTACCACGTAAGTCAAAAGGTGTATAAATTACAAAAAAAAAAATGAGTTCATGGAGATAATAGGACCTTAGTTTAGTTAAAGTGTGTCTTTGAGATTTTGGTCATAGTCTAGAGATACTTGTGCATTATCCTTATTATTGACTTTCACCATGGTTATTTGTAACTTGAACCCACTTTAATAAAATTCTAGGTCCGCCACTGATCAAGACACATACCTAATTATGTCCCTCTTTATCTAACATCATCAATAATGTTATTTCAAGTCCCGCTATATTTATGCAGCCTTAGAGTGAATAAAATACTTCAAATTGTGAGCCTCTTTCAGTACACATTCAAGATTAGTCCATAAGTCCCATTGGATAACAAAGAGTTTTCTTTAGAGCTTTTGAGTGAATTTGAGAGTACAAATTTTGTTGTGTATTCTAGTTTGAGTAGTTCCAAATTACTTCTATGATCACATTTACTTGTATAACTCTTAGTAATCTCTCCTTTTCTTTTGTGCTCACTAGTAAATTATAGTGATTATATATTTGCTACAAGATAAAAGAGCGAAGCATACTTTTTTAAATCTTGTATTTGAGTTTATGTTGGGTATATAGTAAGAATTAATGAAAAATAAGAGAAAAGATATAAAGTGACATCTGAAGTTGTCCCAAATTTTCAAAATGACACATTAATTATGTGGACGTCCTATTACCCCCTAAACAATTTCGATAATATATTATTACATCATTTTTCGATCAATTCCAGATTTTAAATGGCAAGTGTTATCACATACCAATCATTGTGTGACACGTGTTAATTTAATTTGAAATATATATTTTTTTCATTTTAAGTTTTAATATTATTTCTCTCTCTTACTTTTTGACTTATTTTAATTTCATTTTAAATTTTACTTCATCTTCCACCCCTATTTTTTCCATTTTCTTTCTTTCTTTCTTCTGCTTCACCTCCCACCCTCACCTCACCCCACCCCCATGTCAAGTTGAGCCCCTCTATTTTTTATTTTAGTTTTCTTCTTCTTCTTCGGTCAAATTCCTTTCTTTTCAAAATTATACTATTTCTAGAATTTGTGTTATTGATAACAAAACTAATTATTTTTCTAAGAAAAATCAAATTTTTGAAGGTATCATCAATTAATTTATCTCATTTTCATATAACTTCAAAACTAGAAATGATAATTTTGAAAGAATCAGAATTCTCCGAAAATTGAAAAAGTTTAATTGAAATTTGGATTAAAAAATCTAAATAATACCTACTAATCATCTTGAAATTTAATGGGTTTATCAAATTGTTCGAAATGTAATAAAATCTTTAGATATAATTTTAAAATTGAAGAGAGTTAAATTAATAGTAGTAAAAAAGGGAGGTGGAGTTGTGGTAAAAAGTAACATTGAAAGTGAGAAGCTACAGTGAAGATGACAATGAATTTTTGAAGAAGAAAGAAAGAAAAAGAAAAAAATAATAAGGAGAAAAAGTTAAAATAATAAGAAAAACAAGAAAATATATTTTATAGCAAAATTCTTGTAAAAATAAAATTATATTCGTTTTTTTAGTTTATTCACGCTCTTTAAGAGAGTGCATACACTCTCCATGCCAGGTGGACAAAAAATGATGTAATAATATCAGTTCAGGATTGTTTAGGGGGGTAATAGGACGCTTGCGTAGTTTATGTGTCTTTTTGAAAATTTGGGACAACTTCAGGTGTCACTTTATGTCTTTTCTCGGGAAATAAAGGGAAGATGAAAAGAGGAATTTGAAAGGTTCTCTTACGATTTAGTAAGGAAAAAACATTTCTCCCTCATTGGTAGTGAAAATATTTTTTTTTAAAGTAATTAAATAAAGAAACACTTTTACTAGTTGTTAAAAGGGTTGGAAAGAGGGACCCCTCACGCTGTCGCTGTCGCTCACCTCAGCTTTAGAAAACGATCGATCGAGAAAAAAAGAAGATGCTTTCTTTTAAATACAGATTGCATAACAATTTCTTCTTGCTTCTAGTATGGTAGAGTATCAATCTCCCTTTGCTTTGTTTCCTTTCTTTCCTTTTATAGTTGAGTACATGTTTTGCTTTTTTTCTTGTATGATTATGTTCTCATTCATTTATTACATAGTTAATCACATATATGTCATTTTCTTAAGTTATAACTTATATGCATTAGTCTCAATAAGTTGTAAAAGCTCAAATATTTTTATTTGGGTTTGATGTGTTTAATTATAGAAGATGACATGCTTATGTGTTTAATAAACTTAACTATCTAAAATTCGAACGAAAATACACATAATTTTTTTTTCAAAATTTGAATTGAAAGTGTTTAATTGGAACACTTTGTTAGAAATTACGATGTTCAATCGAAACATGACTTAATTTGAGTGTCTAAATGAAAAATCTGACAAATTTAAATCAATGTTCAACATATTAATATTACACATAAGCATGTGATCTGACATTTGGTTTTGCTCCCTATTATTACGTTACCATTAATTTGAAATATGCTAAAGATGATTTTGGTGCACTGGTGGGAATGTTTCACCTTTAATCAGAAGTTCTGGGTTCGAGCCCTGGGTATGGAGAAAATTCTATTGGGAGCGTTACCCCCGAATGGGTCCTGCAGTGTGCGATCCAAATTTAGTCGGAACTTCGATATGGGTTTCGAACACCAGGGGAAACCAAAAAAAAGAAGTATACTTAAGATTGCATGATTTTATAAGGGTTGGGGGTATATTCTTCTTAGTGTAATTTCATAAGAAAGGATATTCTATTCAACATGGTTTCGAACACCAGGGAAACCAAAAAAAAGAAGTATACTTAAGATTGCATGATTTTATAAGGGTTGGGGGTATATTCTTCTTAGTGTAATTTCATAAGAAAGGATATTCTATTCAACATGATTTAAGGGGTAAGTCATAAAATTAGTTATAATCCACAAAAAATAATTAATTAATAACCTCTTTGGGCTTTGAAAAAATCATTTATATTGAATTTTAAAAAGTACTAAAAATTAACTTATTTTAAATCAGTTGTGGTAAATGTTACAAAGTATTTCTTGCAACGATATATTATTATTTGATGGTGCCATTTTTTCCTTTCGATCGTTTTCTGAAGATTTGAATTTTATTATTTTATGTACATCGTATTCTTTTTCTTTTGTTATTTAATACTTTCATCATATATACAATAACTCATGAAGACAGAAAGAAATCATTTTTTGCGTTTCTACCTATTACATGGAGCCAACTTTCTTAGATTACATTTTATATGATTTTAATACTTTTATTAATTTAGATGAGCTGAAAAATTATCTATCATTCACAAAATTTTATACTAATTTTTTAGGTATAATTATTTAATTAAAAATTATCTTAATAATATTTTTTTTATTTTATAAAACTGTATATTACTTGATTTAATATCTAATATTAAAAAATGCAACAACAAATAATTTTATTTTTTTTCATAAAATCGAGTAAACCCAACAAATTATACAATATTTGCAAAATATAAATAAGAACAAGTGTCCACAAATCAATCTCAAATGGTTGATTATTTTCTCATTTTCGTTCAATTTTTCTCTCAAAATATCTCTCAATAGAGTGTTTCTTAGCAATTATTTAAATAGATCCCTATCTTCTTCAACTTTATTCATGTTAACAATTTATGAAAGTGATCTAACGCACTAATATGTAGAAATTAGAAACTTTATTTCAACCCGTTATTTTATTCAACTTTTAGTTTTTAACTATCGTTTAGGTTTCCCACCCTATATAAATAGAACGAACTTGAGTTAGAGTGTAAAATTAAAAACCAAGACCAAGTTCAAAGGCATGTATATTGTATTTGGCCAAAGAAAAAAGTTATCCTATTTTATCTCTATTATTATCATTATTCAATATTATTATTTTGAGCTTGATTTCTTGATAAAAGTCAAATTAATTGAAAGTCATATATGTAAGCTATTTTATTTTATTTTAAAGTGTGATCTATGAATCTTCTTCCATCTTATATATTTTTTCCGAATATCCTCAATTTAATTAATCAGGAACCATTTATTCAAATTATACATGCCACAATTTTGGCTAACATAATATACTTTTAAAAATTATCTTATAAAGTACAAGTGGACCTGAACTTTCACTTCATTGGTGTAATTTCTTACACCCAATTTTCGTCAATCGCTATTTATCTTTCAGTTATTCACCTACTTATAGTCAGGAAAATTGATGATAATAAAATTGTGACTGAGATCCTAGTTTAACTCAGGTAATATTATACCTCCAGTAAAACATTTTGTTGTGGACTGTTGGTATCTAGTGCCTCAAACAATGAATACCTGTAATTACTTACCTAAAACAAAGGAGACTACAAAATTATCCTCTCAACTCCAACTGATTGAAACTGAATTCAATAAATAGCCATTCTTGCAACATATCTTACTTAGCAGACCACCTTTGAATAACATAAACTTAGTACAAAAAAAAAGAGAAAAAAAACATAAATATAACCTTAGTACTACAAATTTCAACTATGTCCAATATGTTCTTTCCACATTTTCCTCTTACCTTTTTCTTCTGTTTCTGCCTATTTTTCTCATTTTCATATGCTCATTTAAAGAGCCCTGAAACTCCCCATTGTGATTGTTCCTCTGCTCATAACAATAGCCATGAAAATATTCCCGCCAAGCCCGGTCAGTCTTCCCCTGCTCATGACAATAGCCATGAAAATATTCCCACCAAGCCGGCTAATCCTACCCCTGTAAATAACGACAACCAGCAGGAAGTTCCTGCCAAGCCGGCTAATCCTTCCCCTGCAAATAACAACAACCAGGAAGTTCCTGCCAAGCCGGCTAATCCTACCCCTGCAAATAACAAAAACCAGGAAGTTCCTGCCAAGCCGGCTAATCCTACCCCTGCAAATAACAACAACCAGGAAGTTCCTGCCAAGCCAGCTAATCCTACCCCTGCAAATAACAACAACCAAGAAGTTCCTGCCAAGCCGGCTAATCCTTCCCATGAACATAACAACAACCAGGAAGTTCCTGCCAAGCCGGCTAATCCTACCCCTGCAAATAACAACAACCAGGAAGTTCCTGCTAAGCCGGCTAATCCTACCCCTGCAAATAACAACAACCAGGAAGTTCCTGCCAAGCTGGCTAATCCTTCCCCCGCACAGAACAACAACCAGGAAGTTCCTGCAAAGCCTGGTAATTCTTCCCCCGCACCTGGTAATTCTTTCCCTGATCACGTTAGATAGTCTACAATATATGTGACGTGAGATTGAACCACATCAAAGGCAAATATGAATTTGAAAGCTTTATATATTGAGGGTGTTTGGTATGATGGAAAATAGTCAGAAGGCAAAGTCATTTCCTTCACAATTATCTTACCTCTTAATTGTATATATCATTGCTTGACCATGTAAATACATGCCTCCTCTGAATAGTGGCCAAGTTAATTTGTAGGCTTTGTTGTATCATGAAGGGACTAGTCTGTATATTCCCAAAAACAGTATACAGACAATATCTCTTTAAGGAAGTTGTTTTCACTCCTCAAAGATTTTCTTTTTCTAACTTCCTCATATATTATTTTCGTAACAGGCAACTCTTCCCCTGCTAATAACAATAGCCAAGACACTTCAACCAGGCATAATAACTTTGTAGGATGCTTCCACAAGGTCTACGCTTTTGGAGACTCCTACACTGATACAGGAAATGCTAATTTACTGGATGGTCACACATCAAGCAGTTCAGCAAAATCAAATAATAATTTATGTGATGGGCATTTGATGGTAGATTTTCTATGTGATGCTCTTAAGTTACCACATTTGCCACCCTTTCAAAATACCTCCGCAAATTTCCAAGCTGGGGCCAACTTTGCAATAGCCGGATCAACAATTCTCTCTAAAGAGGATTTTTCAACCAAGAAACTTACTAACCCATTCTGGAAAGGATTACCAATGAACTTTCAAACTCAGATTGATTGGTTCTTTAAGTTCAAACAGCAGATGGGATGTACAGATAAAAATGGTAAAAATTGTCAGGCTGAACTGGAGAATGCACTCTTCTGGATAGGCTCTGTTGGTGTCAGTGACTATGCTCGTATACAAGGGTCCTCTCTAACTTCACATTGGCTCACACAGCAGTCCATCTTTCAAGTTAGCAGACTTATCGAGGTATGCACATGAACTGTAACTTAATTGTCTCCATAAAAGCTGACATAGTAATATTAGTATTAAAACCTCTTTGGTCAAGCTTCCAAGATCAGCTTACATTGATAAGTATTTTGTGTCAAATGAAGTTTTAGAAAAGGTATTTTTGGATAGTAACAGTTTATCTTTGCCAAATCATTTGAAATGCACTTCTGTTAGTATTTATAGAAACAATTAGTATTCGACCAATCTTTTCAAAAATGTTTTGAGTGTCAAATTACAAAGAAAGATATGAAAGAATTTAAAATGATTTGCAGTATTTATTTATGAGAGACCTTAATTAAAATTTTCAATTTCATCTCATTAAAATGTTAAAACTAAAATCACACAGAGAGGGAACAAGTTTATGGTACTTTGGACATATATATGTATTGTTGAAAATGCATGAGCTAAGTTTATGTGAGTACTGTGGGGATAGTTTGACAAATTTTTTGGTTAGGATATTTTTGTCCCGAAAAAAAATTAAAAACGTTTGCTTCTACTCTTACGAAGAAGCTACTTTTCCCGGTTTATTCCCTTGCAACAGAAAAACAGTTTCTACTGCTAGTCAAAAACACTTATTTTTGACAAAATCTTGGCCAAACACTTTCATGTTCCAAAGTAAGCCCTCTTCTTTTATTATATGATTAAACACTTGTAGTTTCCTAGAAGTTTGGCCAAACAGACTATTTAGTATCACAGGTATTTGACATCACAGCAATGCTAAGTAGATGGTGTTATATGTACAGGCAACACTGCAAAGTGGAGCGAAGTACATCGTAGTTCAAGGGTTACCACCAATAGGATGCCTTCCATTACATATCTCATTGTGTCCACTGAAAGCTGCTCTTGATCATATGGGATGTGCAGCAGCTGTCAACGCAGCAGTAATGTTGCACAACCAGATCCTTCAAAAAAAATTGGAAATATTCCGTAGTTTATATCCTAATTGTCATATCTTATATGCTGACTACTGGAATGCATATCTAACAATAAAGATGAACCTAAAAAAGTACCAATTTGAGGAAGCTTTCAAACCTTGCTGTGGAGCTGTAGGAGGACCATTGAACTTCAACCTGCATTCGCCGTGTGGCTCACCTGGAACCGTTAAATGTAATGATCCAAGCAAATTTATCAGCTGGGATGGTATCCATCTTACAGAAGCGATGAATCGGAAAGTCACTGATCTTTTCCTCAATCAAGGCTTCTGTCAACCATCTTTTAGTGAGCTGGTCAAGAGTAAGAGTGGCATGTAGATTGGACTCAATGTAGCCTAGTAAATAATACCGCTCCGGAAAGACCAATCAAGAGAGCGAGATAATAATAGGAATGTTTCTTCCGTTGTAAGAATGAAAAACTTTAGAGTAAGCAAGAGTACCTCCTTTATCAATAATAGATAGACAACCTTTGTGGAGTACAATAAATATTTTCACCAAGCTGCATTGTGAACGCACATGTATTGTCATGTATGAATCTATATATGTGGTAATTTAATGGACTGGAAGGATACTCTTCCTTTGTTGAGACTTTCCACAGCTCTTAGCGGTTTTACCTGTAAATTGGCTGGACACTCCAGCTAACTTCTCCTACACCAAAATTGCAACTCTTGTATATATTTGTACTTTGCAAAAAATAAATACAAAATGCTGCTTTCCCCATCAAACCATCTTTCATTCCTCCTTAGTTTTTTGTCAATTCTAGCTTTGCCAATCTGATAATCAGCACTTGCAATTCTGTGGCATCACCCAGTCAACACCAAGAATGTTGTATATAATGTCCATTATCCGTCGGGTACAGTATCATTGAAGCAAGAGACGGTTGTGAGTTCCTCACACAAGAAAAACAGAGAATTTTCTTCACTGCACTTGTCTCAAGTAAGACATTACCTGGGTAGCAATCCACCTTTAGGCTACTTTGGTAGTGCTTTTGTCCTCCATATCATCATCTTCCAGAGCCAATTGTTTTAGCAATTGCACTAGCTTTTGAAGAATACCGTAGCACCTTTTCACGGAGAAGAAGACACTGCTGCTAGCAACCCCAAATTGAGAGTCCACCCAGTTGTCATCAACAGCAATTGGCTGCAAAAGTGTCATAAAGGTGACTGATATCTTGGAATTCTCAATCATTAAAGTTTCTTCTGAACTATAGCTGCCATTCAGAGTTGACAAAAGTACAAAACAGTTGGCCACCATAATATTTTTGTTTGGGGCTTAACTGTAGAGAGTAGGGAATTCATCCTCTAATCTCCCTAATTCAATTCATCATCTCTCCAAAAGAAAAAATTTCCTTCCATTCCCACCTTCATCGTGATGTTGCTCTATCATTTGTCTTAACTATACTGCTAAAATATAACACGTCCTTATAAATCTCTAGCAAAATAAAAGAATGTATAGTTTGCATCATCAAAAGCAAAGGCTATGCACTATCAATTGGATATAATATATGTAAATGATGCAAAATTCCAAATAAGGAGCTTTGGGACATTATTTTGGAAATATAAATCTGATATTGATCATGAAGCTGGCATGAATACCACCACAAAGACAATCATGGAGGTGGTTATTTCTCTGTGAAATTTAGGAGAATTTCTCCCACCAGAATTATGTACATTTGAAGGTTTTCTTTCTCTATCTGTACACTATTTATCTCAAATGTTTTCTGTCATATTAGGTATTCATAATACATCAAGAACAACGCATCAGGAGAATCCTTAGGCAGACTGTTAACATACAGATAGAAATGCAATAAATCCTCTTTGGAAACAGTCTCAGGATCAACAACTTCATCATTGCAGGTGAGAACCCATAAGTCTCTTGACTTAACTCTCTTCAAGTTACCACGGCAAAAAGGGCAGGATTCGGATCTTGTATTCCTGAAAGGTTGAGAAAGCAATATTGTTCTCAGCCAAGTTCTAAGAATAATGAAAGACATGAATAGAGAGGATGCAGACATGATTTATTATTTCTAAGAAAATGTAGGTATATTACCAATCACGATAGCAATTAATGCACATTGCATGGCAGCAATTTGGTAAGACCATTTTGTTACAAGGCTCCAAGCATATTCCACATTCATCTTCTCTCTCTGCTTCAAAGTTGGAAAATTTGGAGTCTCCTTTCACTTTCTCTTGGGAACTTCCTATGCCATGATTTACAACTTTACAATTGTCCAGCTCCACCAAGTTAGAATGTAGCTGCTGTAGTGATGGCAGTATAACACCTGTAATTTTGTCATTATTAAAAGTAATAGTTAAGCACAATCAATGTAAGAAACTTAATCCTAAAAATGCGTAAAACGCTTAGTACATAATAAGGAGAATGAGCGACTAACCATAAAAGTCGTTAATAGTTGCTCTTCGTCCATGTCTAGATATTCTTGGTCTCCCATCTGTACGCACCTGCCAAAGGAGAGACGTTGTTAGTAAACTGACAAAAGGCAGGTAAAAGTGACAGAACAGTAGATTGTGCAACTACAATCTTCGTTGTCACTAATAAAGAGGGGAAAGAAAAACCCTGGATATTCAATAAATTCTGAAGCTAACTGGAGTTACATGATTCCTTTTTGGCAAGTGGCCTTTGACTTACACATGGGAACACACATATTGACTCTTCTAATGCATATGCCGTATACATGAATAGAATTACGAGAGAATGGGTTAAGACAAAAAACTTAGTGTCTGTCAACAGAAAGAAATTCATACTTTGTAAATGAGGACATGAAAGAAATTCATATATCCAGGAAGCAGACAAGTGCAGGAACTATCTATCCAACGGAGCAAAAACAGAAACACAGGAGCCAATCCATTGTAGGTCAGTTTCATTTGAAGACGTGCTCCACTCTTTTCTCTTGGAATTGCAGCAGCCCTGCAAGCAAACCAGCATATTAGATAAAGACGAAATGAATTCTTAAACAGAAACAAGAACTTCCATTGTCACAAAAACGAGGAAAAATTGCACAATCATTTGATACTAAGGGTACTTCAAATGCTACAAATTGCAAGCATGGACATGCTGGAGAAAACAGGCACTGGCACACTATAAATCCCAATTTCCATCAGGGCTTACAACATCAGAACATGACCAAAAAGCATAGGGAAAGTAACACTAACAATCATGAAGTCTGTATTCTTTTTACAAAACTACATAAATAGGAAATTAATCTTCCTTATTCCTAAATAAAGTTGATATCATCAAAAATCTAGTGAAGCTAAAAGCAAGCTAGCACAGCCCAACACCAAAGTAGAACCACATTAAAGCATCAACAACCCAAAAAGGATAATACAAACCCCTAATTAAACAAGTACAATTATTATCTCAGAAAGTAAAAATCAAGTCTTTGAAAAAGCAAACTTACAGAGTATTAGCATACTGAATATCAGCCTCCAAAACTTTCAAGGAATCCTGATAAGAACTCCTTCCAACCTGGTAATTCATCATCTCCATCCCCCTCTTTGAGGTGCCTTTACCCCTCAAGAAAACTGTTTTTTATGTTTTCTTGGACAAACAAAAATTGACAAAAGCAAAGTCTTCCTTCTACACAAAAAAAAAACTAAAACCCCAATATGTCTAAAATCATGTTTTTGTGCCAAAAAACACAATTTTTCAAGAAAACAAGAAACCCCTTTTGATCTCTTCCACCCTTTTTCAAGAACACTATCTTTATTAAGAAAAAAAAACTCTATTTTTTTCTAAAAAAGGGTCGGCTTTGAATGGGACAGCTTTATAAGCTTTTGTTGGTAATAAAGAAAATATAATGGTTGAAACAACTCCAAATTTATGCTTTTTCAACAAGAACCCATAAATATAAAATTATTATATTATTATCCTTTTAAGAACTAATAAAAAAAAATCTTATTATATATATTATTGAGAATATTAAAATTGTGCTGAATTAGGCAAGTAAATTAATTATGAATTGATTTGGTCGAATAAATTGATTTATTCACATTGTAAGTTTTGCTTATTCAATAAGTCAAAGAAGATGAGCAGTTGATCAAAATTAGATAAGAATTAAAGGGAAAAATAAGTGATATTATTTTTCTATTTTAAGCATAATCATGATTAATGTTAGGTGTCATTATCCAGCAAAATATTTATGATAATTATTTAATTTGGTGGCTATTAAATGTACAAGTTGTTCACACTTATATAATTACTAGATATAGGACCCCGTGCCAGCACGGAGCCCAATATATATATTTTTTAATTTTAATTTATGTCATATTATGAAATTTGAGAAGTTATTGAAATTTTTATATGATTTTAAAAATATTTTAAATTTTTAGCTATTGTGATTTGTAGTACTTTTTTTAACATAATTTTGAAAAAAATATTTATTACTCGTTTGTTCTAATTTATATGGCACACGCAGAATTTCAAATATTAAGCCTTTTTTATATGTCTCTTTAATATATTAAGTTGTTAATTATTGCATTTTATTGTACATTTTGAACCTAATTTTTTAATAATATATGTTATTTGCCATGTCCCAATTTATGTGGCATTAATTGATAGATTTGTTGGAGTCGAGAGATTTATTTTGTTAATTATTGTAATTTATATATTTTTTTTCCGTCAATTTCAAACAATATATGTTGTTAATTGATAGAATACTTTTAATGTAAATTTTTAAAAAAAATATGTGTGACTCTCCATGTCCCAATTTATGTGGCACATGTAAAGTTTTGACAATTAACCAAAATTTTAATACATTTTAAAAATATTTTGAAGTCGTTAAATTTTAAGTAATAAGTAATTTAAATTGTTGTATTATTTATTACAATTTATAATACTTTTAAAGTAGTTAAAATATTGTACTATTTATTATGATTTATAATACTTTTTTTTAAAATTTATGTCATATTATGGAATTTGAGAAGTTATTGAAATTTTTATATGATTTTAAAAATATTTTAAATTGTTAGCTATTGTGATTTGTAGTACTTTTTTTAACATAATTTTGAAAATAATATTTATTAATCTATTTGTTCTAATTTATGTGGCAGATGCAGAATTTCAAATATTAACCCTTTTTTATATGTCTCTTTAATATATTAAATTATTAATTATTGTATTTTGTAGTACATTTTGAACCTAATTTTTTAATAATATATGTTATTTGCCATGTCCCAATTTATGTGGCATTAATTGATAAATTTGTTGGAGTGGAGAGATTTATTTTGTTAATTATTGTAATTTATAATTTGTTTTTCGTCAATTTCGTCGACTATTTTTTTTTTTATTAATTATTGTAATTTATTGTTTCTTTTTCGTCAATTTCAAACAATATATGTTTATGATATAATCCATTTTATGTGATATCAATAGAATTTAGAGAGTCAATTAAATTTTGTATATAAGTTTTAAATAATTAAGTTGTTAATTATTGTAATGTATAGTATTACTTATAGTAATTTTTAAATATATTTAAATATTATATGTTAGGTTTCTTATCCTAATTTATATGGCATTGATAGAATTTAAAGTGTCAAATAATTGTTAATTATTGTAATAGATAATATGGAGTATTTAAGTCATTTATAGTATAGTATAATTAATATATAATATGTAGTATTTAAGTGTTATATTATGGAATTTGAGAAGTTATTAAAATTTTTATATGATTTTAAAAATATTTTAAATTGTTAGCTATTGTGATTTGCGGTGCCCTTTTTTTTTTTTTTACATAATTTTGAAAATAATATTTATTACTCTATTTGTTCCAATTTATGTGGCACATTAATTTCAAATATTAACCCTTTTTTATATGTCTCTTTAATATATTAAATTGTTAATTATTGTATTTTATAGTACATTTTGAACCTAATTTTTTAATAATATATGTTATTTGCCATGTCCCAATTTATGTGGCATTAATTGATAGATTTGTTGAGTCGAGAGATTTATTTTGTTAATTATTGTAATTTATAATTTGTTTTTCGTCAATTTCGTCGACTATTTTTTTTTATTAATTATTGTAATTTATTGTTTCTTTTTCGTCAATTTCAAACAATATATGGTTATCATATAATCCATTTTATGTGGTACCAATAGAATTTAGAGAGTCAATTAAATTTTGTATATAAGTTTTAAATAATTAAGTTGTTAATTATTGTAATGTATAATATTACTTATAGTATTTTTAAATATATTTAAATATTATATGTTAGGTTTTTTATCCTAATTTATATGGCATTGATAGAATTTAAAGTGTCAAATAATTGTTAATTATTGTAATAGATAATATGGAGTATTTAAGTCATTTATAGTATAGTATAATTAATATATAATATGTAGTATTTAAGTGTTATATTATGGAATTTGAGAAGTTATTAAAATTTTTATATGATTTTAAAATTTTTTTAAATTGTTAGCTATTGTGATTTGCAGTGCCCCTTTTTTTTAACATAATTTTGAAAATAATATTTATTACTCTATTTGTTCTAATTTATGTGGCACATGCAGAATTTCAAATATTAACCATTTTTTATATGTCTCTTTAATATATTAAGTTGTTAATTATTGTATTTTATAGTACATTTTGAACCTAATTTTTTAATAATATCTGTTATTTGCCATGTCCCAATTTATGTGGCATTAATTGATAGATTTGTTGGAGTCGAGAGATTTATTTTGTTAATTATTGTAATTTATAGTTTCTTTTCGTCAATTTCAAACAATATATGTTGTTAATTGATAGAATACTTTTAATGTAATTTTGTTAAAAAAAAATATGTGTGATTTGTCCATGTCCCAATTTATGGCACATGTAAATTTTTGGCAATTAACCAAAATTTTAATACATTTAAAGAAATATTTTTAAGTCGTTAAATTTTAAGTAATAAGTAATTTAAATTGTTGTATTATTTATTACAATTTATAATTCTTTTAAAGTAGTTTAAATATTGTACTATTTATTATGATTTATAACACATTTTTTTAAAATTTATGTCATATTACGGAATTTGAGAAGTTATTGAAATTTTTATATGATTTTAAAAATATTTTAAATTCAGAATTTCAAATATTAACCCTTTTTTATGTCTCTTTATTATATTAAGTTGTTAATTATTGTATTTTTTAGTACATTTTGAACCTATTTTTTTAATACTATATGTTATTTGCCATGTCCCAATTTATGGCATTAATTGATAGTTTTTTTGGAGTCGAGAGATTTATTTTGTTAATTATTGTAATTTATAGTTTCTTTTTCGTCAATTTCAAACAATATATGTTGTTAATTGATATATTTTTTTGGAGTGGACTATTTTTTTATTAATTATTGTAATTTATTGTTTCTTTTTCGTCAATTTCAAACAATATATGTTTATTATATAATCTATTTTATGTGGTACCAATTAAATTTTTATATAAGTTTTAAATAATTAATCTGTTAATTATTGTAATGTATAGTATTACTTATATTATTTTTAAATATATTTAAATATTATATGTTAGGTTTTTTATCCTAATTTATATGACATTGATAGAATTTAAAGTGTCAAATAATTGTTAATTATTGTATTAGATAATATGGAGTATTTAAGTCATTTATAGTATAGTAATTCATATATAATATGTAGTATTTAAGTGTTATATTATGGAATTTGAGAAGTTATTGAAAATTTTATATGATTTTAAAAATATTTTAAATTCATAACTATATATTTCAATGTACAAGATTTTGATAAAATAAAATCTTTAAAGTTAAATTATAATGTTTTTGAAATTTAAATTATTAAAACATATATAATGATTTTATAGAAAAATAATATCATATAAAGTTAAATGAAAAGGATAATAAATTCAACTTTTACCATGATAAGGTTGAAAAATATTATTTAAGTGGAAGGATGTGGGGCCCACTTATATATTTTATATAGTAAGTATTGGACATTTGTAATGATTTAATTGGAACAATGGTAGTATATCCTAGACTCTTCTAATATATAGTAATAATTACGTTACCTGTCCCATTATTCTTTAGGCTTATTGGATATATGGAATTTTGGTGTATGTGACTCATTCGTTAATACATTTTTCTAGAATATATATTATATTTAATATTCAATTATTTAATTATATTTGATATGATAATATTATAAAATTAAAATTGATGGATGGAAGTTTTTGTCAAACTAACATTTCTACTATGATTATATTTCTCTGTTGCAATTTAATATATAATCAAACAAATATGTTGGGCCGTTAATTGTTGGAAGACCCAAATCCACAAGATGCATGTGGAAAAAATGCAAATACTAGGATGAATTGGTAATCATACTTGTAATTTTAAAAATTATTATTCTCTTTATCGAAATTTATTTGTCTGATATTAACTTAATATGAAATTTTAAAAAAATAAAGATTTTTTTTGAATTTTATGATCTTAAGATGTTACCTAGATGTACTTTATAAAGTTTAAACTTGTGATATTAAACATGTTATATGGGAAATTAGAATTAAAATTGCTAAAAAAAAGAAAGAGACATTTTTTTGAAAACGGATAAAAAAAATTAAGACAAATAAATTGAAACGGAAAGAATACATGAAGGTGCATCTAACACAGTAAATAACTTGGTCCAAGTCAATTTGTATGCATCTTGATTAATTTTATGAATATTTGCTACCATCCATTAATACATATATACCAGGTAACTCTATCGATCAAGACTTAGACAAATGAAAAGAAACCATCTCATATTTTTGCTTTTGCTTGAACATGAGGACCTCATGATTTTAGAACTACTTTATTGACTATCAAACAAGACCCTTAAGTGGATAGATTTTATTCATCTCATTATAATCATTGATCAATGTAAAACTTTAGTTACAAATCATTTAGTGTGAGTAGGAATGACAAAATGGTTAAAATTTACGGTAATCTATTCGATCCAATTTATTTATTTTTTAAATAGATTGGATAACCAATTATTTTAAATATGAGTCAATATGGATCAATTCATATTATTCATGAATTGTACATTCATTAAAGTAGATAAGGACGTAGAAACACTTATAAAATACTCTTTGTTTAAAAGAAAGAAGAAAATGAAGAAGAAATACTTGTAATCCAAGAAATACATATTTCTTTTGCACCAATATTTTTTATTTTTAATGATGGTAAAACGAAGATTAATGTGCTACATGTTAAAAATTAAAATATACTAATATTTTGAATTAATTAATTTGTCATTCTCCTAGTGGAAACTGATTCAAAGAAGTACTAATACATGAGATTTTGATTTATTTTAAAAACATCATGTTTCATAAATATCAAAAACAATGATTCCTCAGCGATAATCTTAACAAAAATTAACAAATATATATGAGCGAGTTGAATATTTTATTTACTTTTTTACCTAGTTTATTTTGATCTGTCCATATTCAACTTGAACTCTCGTTTGTCACTTCTAGGTGTGAGTTATGATGAATGAATAAAATAAAAATATGAAGTAGACCTAAAATGACGATAACAAATATGTTTATAAATTTAAATAATCCTATAATATAATTCATGCATTACTTAATTAAGAACAAAATAAAATAAATGGCGTTTATAAAAATAATATGAGCTAAATGACATATTAGGATAAGTAGAAAAAAATACGTCAGTAATATTTAAAAGTACAATACTCGATATATATTATATATTATAATGTAAAATTGATCTATATATAAAGTGGAAAAAATAAATGAAAAGAATTTTATGTGACGTATGCAACTTTGAAATTTAATCAAATCATATATATCCTACACCTATGTGAGTCGTACTTATGTTTTTTTTATTTCATTCGGAGTCCACATTAAAAGTTTTGATTAAATTCGGATTGCGCGTCCAATTTGGAGGTCGAGGCACTTTCAAGAGGATTTTCTTCACATTCAGAGCTCGAGCCTGAAATCTCTGATTTAAGGTGAAACACTCTCACCAATACATCACAATCCATATTGGTTCGTTCCTAGTTATGTTGACCATATGTTGTAATAATAATGTGATGTTTTTATTTTTTTGTTGTTAATAATGTGATTATTATTATAATAATATTTCTGGTGGACCAAGTCTCCACGTGGAAAGCAAGAGATAAGTAAAATCACTTAGAACTATCCTTATATTATTTAGTTTATCAAAAGACACTTGGAATTATCCATATCTTTTTCTTAAAAAATATTTTCCTCCGTCCTAATTTATATTACTCGTTTTTTTTCAATTAGTTCAAAATGAAGTGATATATTTTTATATTTAGTAATAATTTAATTTTAAAATATTTATTTTACTTTTAATGAAATATTTATTTTACTTTCAAGGAAGAATTTTCTCAGTTTCAATATTTTCAATTATATGTAGTCTAATAAAATCAACAATCATAGAGTAATATAAAAATACAGTTATTAGGAATCTCTTTTGGACAAAGAAATTTCATTGACATTCTTTTAAAATAAACTTGAGGACTTCTAAAATATATATAATATTTGCTACTTGGAGAATAAGCAACTTAATAGAAAAATCATCAAGGAGCATACATGGAAAGAATAACCTTTTGTTCCCTTCAATTCTCATTAAATGAGCAACTTTCACATATAACAAACATAAAAATCATATTTGTATGTTAAAAGTTTGTTATGGAGCATCAGATTGTATAACTCGCTGGCAGAAGCTTTAGATTTGTATAATTTCGCTGATAGGCCATTTGTATAAATTGTTGGCAACCTCTCGTTGTATAAATCGCTGGCAATCTCTCAATTCAATTTTATATGTTTGTATATCTCCATAAAATTTGAATTTGTATACAATTGAATCGAAATAAAACATTTGTATATCAAATCTCTCTCTCTCTCTCACTTTATACAACACAAAGTATACTTTGTAATTTGTATAATCTGTGTTTGTATGAAGTGAGAAAGAGAGAAAGACAAAAGAGAATTGGGCAGGGGAAGATCTGTATTTGTATAATTATAAGTGTATAGGACGAAAATATATGTATTCGTATTTGTATATACGGTTTTCTCTCGCTTTATACAGACACAAACACATTTTATATATTTGTGTTTGTATAAAAGCGAGAGAGGTGAGGGAGAGACTGGCGAGCGAGAAACCTAGGGAGAGAGGAGAATGACAACTGTTTGCTACGGGTTACAATTAAATCAAATTGTGGTTATATCATTTAATTTGAATTAATAGTTTGCTATTTTATACAATTTTCCCTTAAATAAATGAGTCATGTATAATTATGTATGTATATGATGATATACATTGATATATATATAGTAGTAGTATTGACATATTTAGCTTTGAAGTATAGCATTGGTGAGCAGTTCTACTCTGACCTCTCCAAAATATTTTCAGACCTATCAAGACCACAAAATTTTCTAGTCGCATATAATTTTTCATTGGATTTGTTACCTTAGTCGATCTAATTCTATGAGTGTAGTTAAAGTTTCTATATCATTTAATGACGTGTATAGGTCCAAATTATTATTCTTTTGATTCAAGTGATCAACAATTGATCCAAGTATTCTCTTCATCTCTTCTTGATCTCGTTATCCTTGTCAACACTTGTTCAGAATTATCCTTAATACACTTCACTTGATTTATATTCTTACCTTTTTGTTTCTTAGTTGTGCTAGTTTTAAACTTTAATATCTAATTACAAAAGAAATCATATGTATGAAACTTTTTTTTTTAACACAAAAGGCTTTGTGGATGTAAAATAATTGTAACCTTTGTAAGTATATCAATGTATACACCGATATACATTGATATATTGTGTACAACTCACATTTTTAGCTCTAAATTTTAACTCCAAACTAGTCCAAATTACAACAAGAAGTAGAGATAGAGGATGAAACATTGCTCAATGATGCTACTTTCATGCAACTTAGAGGTATATGGTTAGATACTGTAGTTTCTGAGTTGAGACATAATGTACTGACTATTGCCCCCCAAATATGACTCACTTGTTAGTGTGTAACATCCTATTAATGTCTGTGTTAATGTACAGTTACAATAATAGACATTATGTACTAATGTACATCCAAAAACCAAAAATAAAGAAGCAAGGACATAAACCAAGAAGTTTTAACACTAGTGATTGGCAATTGTTCTTGTTAGTTACTTGTTCACCTAGCAGAAGGGGTAAGTGAGCTATTGGATATGTCAGGGCTTTCTACGTCGAGGAAGCTTGTTAAGAGTGTCTTTCTGGAAGATTGAGCCTTTGAACTTCCTGATGAAAGTTTATCAATCCCCTTTTCGATCTTGATTGCATCCTGTATGGCTGATAGAATTTCATGCATTCTTGGCCTGGATGTGCCATGCCTTTCCACACATTGTATTGCAACTTCTGCTATTCTCCATACAGACTCAACTTTGACATGTCCTACTAGTGCAGGATCCATGATACTGATCACGTCTCCTTTGCGAATCAATGATCTTGCCTACAAGATATTGTTAGTCAGATCTGTCGAAGCATAATATAATTAACTTAATAAAGTGTGTTCTATCTAACAACTTAACAATGAATTTATTTCAGCAGATTGTACTCAATTTATTTCAGTTTTTCTAATTAGCAACTTCATAACACTCCAGAACATTTTATTGGCATGCATACAACAGCTCATCCAGAACTTGATAGAGTATCTTCTGCTTCTATCCAGAGAAAAGAACCATGTTTTTCGTCTTTCGATTTTTTCTCAGACAGACAGAACTTTATGTGTGGTGATTCACCACTATACCAGCATTTCAAATCATTAACTTTTCAGTTCATTTCCTGAATCCTTTATATATCACTACAATAACTATCCACCCTGAAAATTTATATTCCCCTGATCAGCTTCTTATTGATTTCTTGTGTTTTGCTGCACTTTCTACTGAGCCTTTGGCTTTGATAGTTATTGTGATTTTTGTAGAAGAGATATCTGAATTTTTTTATATGCATTATGAAAACGTGATGCCGGTGGGTGATATTTACAACAACTATTCCTCAATTTCAAACAAGTTGGGGTTCGCTATATGAATCCTCACTGGCCATGTTTCCCTGCTGAAGCTCAACTATATGTTATTATCACAGTGGATGGCATAGCATCCCTGAAATATATAGAAAGAAGTATGATAAACTTTACCCAGTGAACAATGCTCCAATCAGCACCATATTCCTCAGAAGAAAAAGGCTTTCTTCCAGAGATCAATTCCAAAAGGACAACCCCAAAGCCATATACATCACTTTTCTCTGTCAATTGCTGATTTGCATAGTACCTGTTGGAAATGCAGAAACATGAGGACAAAGAATGAAAATCACTAGCAAAATATTCAGTCTCATGATAGATTATGGCCTACTCAGGATCAAGGTAGCCGACAGTTCCTCGTGCCACGCTTGAGACATGTGTTAAATCTTCTTCAGCTTGCCTTGATAGTCCAAAATCAGATACTTTTGCTCGCATATTTATATCTAAGAGAATATTGCTAGTTTTCACATCTCGATGAATGATAGAGGGGTTGCATCCAGTATGTAAGTACTCAAGGCCTACAAGGAGGCTGAAAATATTATCTTGTGATTCCGGACTAACTAGGAGAACACATACTTCTAAGTTATTGACAATGAAAAATTTCTGGTAACCTTTGGCTGCATCTTCTGCAATATTAAGACGTGCTAGCCAGTCCAAATGCTTTTTATCAGTGGATTCTGTTCACAAATATGTGGTGTGATGTTCAGTTCAAGAAGGAAATAATGCAGAAAAATGTAAAGCAATTATAGTATACATAAAGGGGCAGACCAGTTATATGATCTCTCAAAGTTCCATTATGCATGTATTCATAGACAAGCATACGTTGATGGTCATCCTCATAGTATCCGATCAATGGAACCAAGTTTCTGTGATGGATCCTTGACAAGAGAGCCACCTGCAAGTATGTTATTTAACAAATGGTACAAATTTTCAACCAAAAGTAATATCATATCAAGTTGTGAATTTTCTAATTTGTACAGGAATGAAATAAGCAACAGGAACAATTTCTTTAGTCATGTCTTATATTGTATGAAGTCTGACTTATGATCAGTTTTACGCCGTGTCAAATGTGTTAGCTTAGACAATTTCATAGTCCTTATTACCATAGCTGTGCCAGCTGCTATTATTTGGGCTTAAAGCCAATTAGCAGCTTAAATAAGCTAATCCAAATAGAAAATTAATATGTTTTATTCAGATGATACCAAAAGTATAGCAACCTTAATATACCTCTGTAGCGAACTGTTTGGTTCCATGGCTTGATGAATCTGCCATAGTTTTGACAGCAACTTCTTTCCCATCCCTAAGTCTTCCATAGTAAACAGGTCCAAAACTTCCCTTTCCAATTTTCTTTGAAAAAATTTCAGTTGCTTCTTCTATCTCGGATTGTGGGATATAGTATGCCACACCTTCATCCATTAAGGATCCGCCTCTTGCCATTGAACAACTTGTTGACGGTTTAGCGTTTGTGCGCATAGATTCACCTGGGAGGTACAGATGAAATGATTTATATGAAAAGGTGTCGGAGCAATAGAATTAAAAGTTAAGATCAGACACTTAAGGATTTGTATCACCTTTTTGATGAGATACTTTTGTTCTGAAGTGGCATAAAAAGAATATACTGACAGCAAATAGAACCAATATAATCACAAGTCCTCCTATTGAAGCTCCTAGTATCACTTTGTAATGTGTACTATGCTTTGACTCGGGTCTTAGATTAGGATTTCCTTCATGCCTGTGAGACATGGAACACATTTTTAAGTGACGTTCATTTCCTGATTGTAACAGATCTTCCATCAGTGCACACACATCCATGTGGTACTCCGAAAGTTACAAGAAAATTTCTCTTTCTTTTACTATGTTCAAAGATAAATGTACATGTTACTTCCTAGTTCTCACTTACAAGAAATTTATGAAAATTCATGAATTTTATTTGCTCTCTTCCTAGCATAATGTGACATAAAAAATGAAACTTTGTTTATGATATAGATATCCAAACTAAGGAATATAATCAGTCTATAGTAAAATAGCTACTTTGATCTAGTTGCTAACATATTCTCATGGTATTATGGGTACAACAATCCAGTACAGAATTAAAGTTATACTTACTTGAAAGTTACTTTTCCTGTTAATAAAGATGACGGTATTTCTCCGGTTAGGCTGTTATTCTGTACATCTCTGCCACAAAGAAACAAAATTTTGTGTTTTATGACAGTAAAAAATATAAAGAAGACTACCAACTATCCATGTTGGATACTCAAAATTTGGAGTAGCATAATTATGAAGCGTTATACGCTGAATAAAGTTAAGATTTTGTTATCCAGATCACAACATACAGTTCTAATAAGCTTGGTAAACCTCCAAGGTATGAAGGTATTGGACCAGTCAACTTGTTGTTCTCAAGATGTCTGCATGTTGACAAAATACAACAATCTAGTTAAAAAGGAAAAACAGAAAAGAGAAAGATTTACTTGTTGAAGTGGTAGTAATAGTGATCCACTAGAAAAGATCTTACATAATTCTCAAATTAACAAGAGTGCTCATATCAGGGATTGGTCCAGTCAGGGAATTTCCATCCAACCACCTAAAGAGTAGAAAATATGAGGAACTGAAATAGTAAGATTAAAATTTTACTTGTTTTATAAGCAGCTTACAACTCTGTCAGTCCTTCCATATGTTGTAGCTCGCGAGGAATTTCACCCGTAACATTCTTTCCTGACAGTGTTCTGATGAAATTAAAGTAAAATATCAAATTGACAGGGAAAGACTATACTTTAAGCACTGACCTGAGTTTCCATTTCTGTCTAATGCTGTGTTAAAGTTTTATCATCTCTTATCTGTAACTGACTGTAGGGTTATAGCAGGACAGTGGGTAGTAGTAGTTGCAAATAATGTCCTTTTGTTTTCTTCCTGTAACTAGCATTATATCCATATATCATATAGTAGCAATATAACTCACATTTTTGTGATTCTTGGTGGACTAGTTGTGCTGCAAGTCACCCATTCCCATTGTGTAGGTACACAAGGATCACCGTCTTCATCTGACCAATCACTTCCCAATGACATAGAGCGGAAGGCGTTGAGAGTACTCACTTCCAAGTAGAAGCTTTAAATAAATTAGCCATTTTTGGTAAAAATATGCGTAGAAGTAGAACAATTACCATATATGGATAGAGAGAAATAACTAGACTAAACATGGAATGGTCATTGTACCATCTTGTTCATCGGTCTTTGTAGCAATTTGCACGTATCTACATATTTCCATTGCACTTAGTAGTGGACCTCGAGTTGAGTCAGGAGTCTTCACAAAGGAGAATGACAGTATAAAATCCAATGTTATGTTCATGTAGCTAGGTTCATACAAAGTATAACTTCCATTTGCATTCTCTGCTATATTCACCACAGCATTGCTGTAGTCCGGAACGTAAGGGTGCTCCATTTTAAACTTCCTGGTCTCATTCATCCCCAAATCTTCAATCTCAGCAAAGTATGCAAAAGCTCGTGCATTCGCTGGAAAGTCATCAAGATTCAGCCTATAGCTGAGCATTCCTTTAGTCCCAACTACTGCAGTCTGCATTACTTTAACGGGCGGGTATTCTCTAGTGTTTGTATCTATGTACTTTGTTGTGTTGATTCTTTCTGTGCCTGCAGCCACATCTACTAGAAAATTTGGCCTTTTTTTAAGATCCGAATCCCATATACGGTCATAGGGATCATCAGGATACCTGTGAGACAAATCTATTCATGTTATGATCTTGTGAGAGCTGAAAAAGTCAAAACATATAGTTTATCTGCTTTTGTATCACCTCACAAACGGCAACAACTATGCCTCATTCCCAAGCAAGTTACGCTATATGAATCCTCACTGATCATTGTCGCTCCATTTATGTGCATATTAGACCAATATTACAATTAAAAAAAAAAGATACTATAAGTTCACTATATTTTCTATTGGCATATAAATTACTAACAGGACTAAAAGACTCTTAAAAAACGTAGGATCCAAAGAGAACGTACAAGCATGACTAAAGCATATTCTCAAAATTTACTATACCTTATAGGTTCCTTGCTTTGAGCTCCAAAATCTACTCTTGCTGCCACTTTTAAATAAAAGTTATCTTCATAGTCTGTGGCATACATTGACAAGTTTAGAGGTCTCAGCTCAAGAGTAGATATGAAGGGGGACTCTGTTGTTGCACAACACAAGCACACATCGATAGAGTTTGACGGTGCTCTTATGATCATTTCGTTCACATATATCCTTGAAGATTCTGAAATGGTTATAGTTCCCCATTTAGTTGCATCCAAGTAGAGCTCAAATTTGGGGTATGTTCCCTCTGCTGCAGGACTTCCATATAGAAATGTTGCTCGGACAAGATATCGCCTTCTCTCCTTGGTTTTTAAAGTATAACAGTATTTGTTGCTGTCTGCTGGAAAGTCTCTGCGCCTTTGATATTGTTGTGAGTTTACATTTGCATTCACTACCACAACTGGTTTTCCTTGCCCCATCATTCCAGCATCTGAAGTCCATGCTAATCCTGTACTCGTGTCCGTATAATTGCTTGCACTTCCACAGTCTATACTTACAAACTCTGCATATTTAAACCTTTAGTTCATGAACAAGATTGCCACTCATTTATCTTGTCCTAATAAAAATCAAGTTACTTGTAACTATGCCTCAATCCCAAGCGAGTTGGATCGGCTATCAACTGCATGAATCCTCACTGACCATAACATTCCGTTTAAGTTCATCTCTTTTCTTTTTTACCCCTCCCTAGGAGCTCCCACCCTTTTTTGCTCCCTTTGGTGACTCGAACCCACAACCTTAGTGGTCGATTGGTAGCTGATTAGAGTTATGCAGGTATTAATAATACATAAATTAGTTATGAGGAAACCTATGTATGTATTGTTTTATGCACGATTTAGTTATGCCTGTCTGACTTATTCTACCTTCTATAATTCTTAAAATTATACATAAATTCCCTCGTAGCTTATACATGTATTAGTTATGCGGATTTCTAAATTATAAATCATACATCATGATAATTTTATACATGACATGGTAGTACTTATGCAAGATTTAACACCTGCATAACTCATTTTCAAATCAGCTACCAAACAACCACTAAGGATTAGAGGTGAGGGTGCTTTTCATCCGAGCAACTCTGTCTAGTCATTTAAGCTCATCTAGCTCCCACTAATATTATACCAAAAGAAGAAACACTAGAAGTTCACTATCTATATATATAAATAAAAAAAAACCTCTATCTTGACCTAATGAATATCAAGTAGAAAGTGTCTCTCTGTGGCAATTTTTTTTTTTATTCTATTGAAATTCAGGTTATTTGAAGCCAAGATTGATTTTTTATTTCAAGATTATGTGGTATAGTAAAGGGTAAAGATGTAAAGAACACATACCTGTTACTTGACACACAATTGCTGGAGTGAAGCAAAGAAGTACAACAAAGGATTGTAAAACAAAACCCATGGAAGATGAAAGAAGAAGAAGAAGATAAGTTGTGTTTTGTTTGATAAACTTGTAGTATAATATTTTAGTATTTAGTGAAGTTCAAGACTCTCTAAAAGTGGATCTTAATTGATCTTTTGTTGGTTTACCTTTAACTTTTTTGTCATTGAGGTGTTTTTGTGTAATGTTCACTCACATTCCTATGTTGTTTTTTCTTTTGAATATTTTGAAATTTGCTTTTTCCAAAGGTAGATGGAATTCAACTTCATCTTTCATCTTCAACTTTGTCACTTTGCTTTGGGAAAGAATTTTGAGTCATGTTGACACTTGACACCACTGCAAAATGGAAAGCAAGTAAAACAATATTTGTCCATTTTTATTAATTTCATTTTTTTTCTCTGTTTAAATTTTGTTTCTTCTTTTCTTCTAGTTGACTTGACCCAATCTGTAATAAAAAAACATAAAATCAATATGTTTTTGAATTGATCTAAGCTGATATTTATATCTTTCAATTTCGCGTGTATATAAATGGATACTTGAATTTATACTTTTTTCGTTTAAAAAAATGACTTATTTTGATTTGACACGAAGTTTAAGAAAATAAAGAGATTTTTTTTAATTTTGTGGTCTAAAATTAAAGTTATATCAAATGTATCAAAATGTCTTTTGATCTTGTGGTCTTAAACATGTCGTGTCAAATGTCAGATTTAAAATATTGTCATAAAGGGAAGGATCATTCTTTTTAAAATAGACCAAGAAGGAAAGTAGACCAATTTTTTTAAATGGGGGGAGTATATGTTAAACAAGTTTACAAGAATGTCCTACGTGACACAATACACATAAAACGTGAATTTTCATGTAGAAATTAGAATGTATGTGTTTACTTGATCAACTTTATATAAATTTAAGTATTAATTTATACACATTCAAAGAACATAAATATTAGTTGAACCCGAATTAAAAAATATGTTTACTTATTATGTCAAATATAAATGGCAAAAAATTATTTTTAACAGTGGTGAAAATCACAAGCTCACAGTTTTTGCTTGTGGGGTACATGTCATTAAAGGAAAGATGATTGTATTATTTATTGATGAGTGATTCTTTTTTCTTGATCAATATATTATTGTGATATTGGATATGGATGTAGGATGAAAATCTGGCCATGCAAACTGCAAAAGCATCTCTTTTTTTTAAAAAGAAGAAAAAAGAGAATCTAATAATCACATCATCTCCCCCTTTTGCTTTTGGTAGCAACACAGATAATCTTTTTTTTCTGTCACTTTTGGCCCAACTTGTCTTTAACTTTTACAAGTTTTGATAAAAAATGCAGAATCAAATCATGACATGTAAACTTCAAAGATTGTCCTTGTGTCTTGCAAGATTAATGCTTCACCTTTTTCTTCCTCCCTCCCCCATAATCTTAGGTTAACCATTGGGTGGGGGTGGGGGGCTATAAATTTTCATAGTTGTTACAAATATTTCAATATACTACCAATGGTTCAAAAGTATTTTATTTTTATTTATTAAAAACTAAATTTGATGAGACCTTGAAAGCTGCTTTTTCAAATGTCAGTAGCGAAACGTTCTGTCAATCGGGAAAGGTTTTTGGGTTCCTCCTTTTACCTATTGAATTAAAAATGATCTTAATCCATTAGAAATGATTCACATTTGTCCCTCGTTCTACCTATTAAATTTAAAATACATTTAGCATATTGAAAATAACTCAAAAATATTTCCTAATACTATGTATATAGTATGTCAATAATAATTGGGATCTTGAAAAGGTATATTCTTTTTGCTTGAATAAATTATGGGGGTGGGGGGGGGGGGGGGATCTAGTTGAGATGGTAGTTTTATTTCATTCAATAAGAGAATAACACACAATAAATATTTTTAAAAAATAAATAAATAAAAAGAGTTTTGTTAGTTTCAACGGTATAAGTGAGCCAAAAAGGTGAATTGAAGGATGTTTTTAGATTAAAAAAAATGAAATGAAGGGTATTTTAAAACATTTTCCTATAGTTCAAGCTTACTTTTCTTTTTTACCCTTCTCCGTATTTAAAAAAATATTGTCTTAGTCACTAAAAATGAGAAATTTCATTATACTTGTATGCACACAAAAAAAAATTGTTGATTTTTTTTCGTTTAAGATGTTTCTTTAGAAAAGTGTAAATACAATATCACTTGACATAAATTATACAAAAATCTTAGCAAGTCTAAAATTGTTAACTAACAGGGAAAAAAAGGTATATAACTAAGATATTGATAGTACCAGCAAAATGGATCATCTCGAGTGGATGTTGACTGAAGTCAACTTTATGTTTTTAAACTTCAAAATTTTATTCAATGACCCAAATCACTCTCGAATGCTTTGGGATTCGAACTAATTGTCCAACTAACTCAAAAATTACCTTTTAGATCAAACGGATCTGTCATAATTTTATTTTCGACTCGTTTACTTGAAAATTAATTTTGGTCAAATCTTCTAATTTTTAAACTTCCACAATTGAAATTTTTTCTTGACATGAACTCAACCACCCTAGTAATCGTGCAACTCATCCTTGCAAGTCACAGAAATCATATAGAAGCTACAAAAAAAAGAGGGAGGAAACAACACAAAAAATACATAGAAAACTCAAAATGATTATAAGAGTTATTACAACAGACAAAATTTCTTTGCGTGTAATTGTATATATCTTACCTATATAATTTCTGTGTATATCCATGCATGCATGTGTGTGATACACATGAATATATAGTGATATACATATGTCGCAGAGACATTTTTCAAACTCATTTAATCTACAAAATTTGACTACAAACCAATTCAAAATCATTTTTAATTTCCTTAAATTTTGTATAAGCTTGCGTACTTCCGTGTATATGCATGTATACATGTGTGTGATACACATGAATATATGGTGATATACATGTGTCACAGAAACATTTTTCAAACTCATTTAATCTACAAATTTTGACTACAAACCAATTCAAAAGCATTTTTAATTTCCTTAAATTTTGTATAAGCTTGCGTACTTCCAACATATTCCAATCTCAATCACTAAAAGAATTATTCTTCATAAATCTTATTGAATGTTGTGTATCATTAATAATTTCTTGTTGGTAAAAAATGATAATGATATTCTATTTCATTGTCCTTCTTCTTCATTTTCTTCATAAATTCTCTCATAAGGTTTGAAGAGAGAAAATTAAAAATATATCGTGCCATTAAGGATCTCAGATATTTTTGTATCAAGGATTCAGATATTTGAATAGTTTAAGTAGCCTTAAATCTATATTAAGTTTAAGGTATATTTGAGCCAAAAAATTTAGAAATATACTGTGCCATAAAAAATCTCGATAGTGGTACATCACACCTCAAAATTAATAATAATTTTTCATGCACATGCATGCGCGTGCGCACACACACATATGCAACTTGGCTAGTTAAATGAAATAGAAAATTCTACAAATATATTGTCTAGCGGTTATCTACCTTGACGTAATTATATGAAATAGAAAATCTCATAATAACTCAAGGTTATAATAGGAAAGAAATTTTTTTGTAGGGTTTTAAACCAGACACAAGATTAGGTGGGAAGTAATGAACCAAAACACGTGATAAAAAATAATCCATATATTACTAATTCAAACATTACTAGTCTTTGCATTACTAATCTATGTATTACTATTCCTTGCGCTATCAATCTTTGTACCAAACAACCACTTAGACTAGGGGTGTGCATTCGATTTTTCGGTTTGGATTTTTCGGTTTTGAAGAAGTGTAACCCAATCCGAATCAAAATAAATTTGGTTTGGTTTGAATTTTTTCGGTTCGGTTAATCGGTTATGTCAATAATTAGAAACATAACATAGTTATATTTATAATATTGAATTTCTTAAATATGCTTTTAAATATAAATCACAAGTAAAGCATAAAACACAATACTTAAAAGTATATCAATTATAGATGTCCAAACATAAAAAAAATAAACTAAATCATAATGAAAATAACTAAAAAGGGACAAAAGTGGTTAACTCCAACTTAATTCTAAACATATATATATATATATAATTTATATTTTTAATATTTTTGATTTTCATTTTTCGGTTTTCATTTTTCTAAATCAAAAAACCAAACAAAGTAAATTATAAATCCAAAACCAAACCAAAAATCCAAAAAACCAATCTAAATTAGAATTCGGTTTGATTTGATTTGATTTCTATGTAATCCAAATATTGCACACCTCTATCTTAGACTAATGGTTAAAAAAAATTACCCTTCATGTATAATAATGATAATTACGGATATAATTTGATAAGTTGGGCCAAAATAGGTAAATTAGACGAACAAAGGAATATGAATCTAATTTCTTTTTTTTTCCAATTTTGCTCAATTTTGGACCGTATTGGACCGAATTTTACTTCAGAGCTACTTTTTTGATAAATTATAGCTCATCAGATCCCTATAGCTAATATATATTTTAGGGATAAGACACAAGTATTTCCTAAAATTATGATCGAAATTTCATTTCAGAGACACCTAAATTTAATTAGGATCCTATTACCCCCTAAACTCATTTTTTTCGTATTTTTGTGCACCTTTTATGCTGACGTGGCACCTTCAACTACCCAAGTTAGTTGTGTTTGTACACACTCGCCTGTCACGTGTATAATTTTTTTTAAATTTATGTTTTTAATTAAAAAAGATAATTAATTTTTTTTTAAAATAATATTCTTATTTTCTTTATCTTGTATTAAATTAAATTAATACACAATTTTTAACCATGTGTCGAAATTTTTTTTTCCTTCATTCATTGTTTTTTCTCTTTTATTTTTCGATTGATTTTATTTTCTTTGTCTTTCGTTTTGGTTTGATTTCAAATTTAATTTCAAATGTCTTGTATTTAAAATAAGTTAATTTTGAACGGATATCAAAATAAGTTGAGCAATTCAAATAACATAAAAAAAATTAAAACGTTAAAATTAATGGACACTTTTAAATTATTTTTTTTTAAAAATACACATAATTTTTAAAAAATAATTAAAAGTGAAAAGATAATAAATTAATTAAAAAAGTTTAAAGTGAAAAGAAATTAAAATAAATATTTTACAAAAAGAATAAAAATAATAATAATAAAAAATAATAAAAAATTAATAAAAATAATATATATATATATATATATATACATTTTAATATCAATAAATATGTGTACTAACTAATTTTAAGGTTACAAATAAAAAAATGACATATGTCCAATTTGTGCACTCATCACTTGCTTTCAAGAGAGTGTGCACACTCTCTATGTCATGTCAGCGTTTGTGGTGTGTTAATTCCATTTTAAATTAATTTAGGGGGGGAGGGGGGTAATAAGACCCTAGTTAAGTTTATGTGTGTTTCTGGGATATCGGTCATACTCTATAGGGAGGAGGGGGGGGGGGGGGTTACTTGTACCTTATCCCTATATTTTATTTAGGAAAAGAATGCTTGTAGCCCAAAAAATGAAACTATTTATGAGCGCCTACCCCCTTATTTCGTACTTCTATTTTTAACTATCAATACGTGTTTACATACATCAAAGCATAAATATACTATGATGTTATCAAAGAGGACGACATAGTGCTTCAGTGAAAACACTACTCAGTTATTCTTTGATACTATTTGAATATATATACTTTTATGACATCAAGGAGGAACAAACATTATTTCAGTGAAAAGATTGATCAATTACTTCTTGATACCATTAGAGCATATAGATACCATCAGTGTATATATATATATATATATATATATATATTTTGATGATATCAAAAATAAAGAAGCGGTGGTTTAATGAGTAGAACAAGGGGCAGTCGGATAAATAATTTGAGCCGTGAGTTCAACCAGGATAAACATATTGGGCTAAGTTCAATTTAAATAAATATTTGTCTAATTTGTATAGTTTTCCCTATGTTGAGTTCTATTTTTTTTCTCCCAATTTTCTCATGACACAATTTCATTTTCCGTAGTTACGAATTTACGATCTTTGCTATGACAATAATGTCCGACTGTTGCCTTCAAGAATTGTCTCCAAAACATGTATAATATGTGTATAATAATTGTATACCGTAATGATAAATAATTTTTACAATAATGATACTATTTTGATAGTATACGATAGTACTTTTTTCTATACAAATGCAGTAATAATACATATATTATACAATGATGATATAATTTTTGTACACATGCGCTTTCATGCAATAGTGAGTGTGTATATATATATAACTTGCGGATATCTCATACATTTGGGGGCTAATTGCATTCTATTTCGAAAGTTTTTTCTATTATAAAAATTCCGATTTTTTCATTGCTATCTGAAACATTTCTTGGTTATCTGATACATTGCAAATGATACATTACTTAAAGGGAGGGGTGTATCCGAGAGGGGATAGGGATGTATCCAAGGGGGATAACGATGTATCCGAGAGGATAGGGATGTACCTGAGAAGGGATAGAGATGTATCCGAGAGAGGATTTATTAATTTTTTTAAATGACAATTTTTTTTTTAGAGATTATGATATCTTAAATTGTGTATTTATATAGTTTTTTCGTACCACAGTGATACATTTCTTATAGACTTACTGATATGGAAAGCTTCATTAGTTGAAATCTATGAAAGAACTTAATCCTGAGTAGTGAATCTTTGTTTTGGATTGAAGACTGAGGTTTGATTCTATTTATGTGTTGATTAAAATTGGATCAAGACTCCTGTTTGTGCTTAAATCTATAGCTTATATTATTATTCTTATCAACCTTTAAACTATTTATATCGAGAAATGTATGTTCAATGTAAGGATATTGTTTATACTATGTGGGAGGATTATATGAAAGAGTAGTACACTACACTTCATGTTCAATTTTATTTTTTATTGAACTTAAGTTTGATAAATAAATGTAGTATTTTCTTAGAATAATTTTGTGATAGTTATTATACTTTGTTATGAACTTTTATTTATTCGGTAAGATTATATAAAGATTGAGGCAATACTATATATACTTTCAAACAATTATATATTGGGATAAGTTTAGAGACCTGCCCACAAGTTTGACTTCGTAACACTCACCTTCCTTTGTGATTTGGAATATTACACTTGCCTCCCTTATTTTGAGTTTTTGGTAACAATTCATTTAACTTATTAAATATTAATATAAAAAAATTATGATATGACTAATTTTCCTTTTTTAATATATCCTATTTTGTAAAAAAGCTTAATTGTTATAAAATAAATATTTTCATCTTTCATTAAGAATATTTTTCATCTTCCATTAATCCATTCGGCCAAACCTGTTTTAGAGTTGATGCCACCGATTTGTTTGTCTAATTTTATTGAAAGTGAAGAATTTTATATCAAATGTTGAAACTTGAAAAATGGAGTAACTCAATTTTCATATCTACTGGAATGCAAACAAATTAACATACATTTTGTTCTAATTTTGATCATATTCTTTTCCTGTTCAGTAATTAAGTCATCTTAAATCATTATATTTTAATCTTAATTGTTGACACTATTATAACTGATTTTACCGTGAATTGCATAAAATTATAAATTCATTTAAATAAAAGGGTTTTAGTGGAAGATGAAATAAATCGATTATCAAGGAATCAACGAAATAGAATTTTGAAGAGGGAAAATTAGTCAGATTATAATTCTTTATATTAATAATTAATAAGTTAAATGAATTGGTATAAAAAAATCAAAATAAGGGAGGTAAATGTAATATCGTAAATTAGAAGGGAGGTTAAGGTTATTGAGTCAAACCTGAGGGGTGGTCTTTGAAATTATTCCTTATATATTTTACCATTAATTAAGAATTTCCTATTATATATTCAGATACACATATCCCTAAATAATAGCCTATAAATTAATTATTTGTATAATTAAACCACCCTAATTTAAGGCTTTCATGTCAATCAATTCTCTTTCATCAATCTCCCACCCATATCCTCCACCACCATTCTCCGTCTTCCTCCCTTCTCTCCATCATTAACTAAATTTAAATAAATCTTTAATTTGCCACGTGACATAACTAGTGGTCTTAAATAGGTATATATAAAAAAATATTTTAGAGTTGAATTTTAAACTCATTTAATTAATATTATTAGGTATTTATTTTATCCTCAATAAGATAATTTAAAATTATTTAATTAACATCACTTAAAAATAATATGCACAACACAAATTTAACATAATTGATGCTAGTTCTGTAATTTTTCTTTATATAGTTTGATAAATTGATGGATACAATTCTTACAATTGTTTTGATCCACAAACACTGGGTCAACTTTTTGTGAAAAAAGAGTCTCTCAAACTCATACAACAATAATAATTATTAAGTTCAACGGGCTCAAGTCATTAAATTAAGAAACTTCTCCATTATGTTCCAAAAACTAAAACAAAAGAAAAGGTTTTGTTGATCCTACTCCCTCGATCTAATTTTTAATTGTCATGGGTTTTTTTTAGCATCAAACTATAAGAACTCTTACTAACATTTTATGATGTATTTTTTCATCTTATTGATATACAAAAATTACAATTATAGTACCTTTTGTATAGTTTTGAATATATATATTTTTAATTTAAAATATCATATTAATGTAATCTAATTTAACTTTAAAAATTAATCAAAGTACTGTCAATCGTCGTTTGGCTTTCAGAGAGTTGGAAACTGGGGTCTGAACCACGGACCTGGACCACGGACCGTGGTCCCACCTACGGTCCGTAGATCCTGCCGTTGGTCAAGACTTTTCTGGGAGTTCTGGGGGGAAGTTGAGGTGACCAACCACAGACCCCACCTACGGTTCGCGGTTCAACCTACGGTTGTGGCACCTGCAACTTCTGAAAATCTGAAATTTTGTCCTTTCTCGAATTTGGGGTGTTACAGTTTCCTTTTTAGTGTTAAACTATAAAAACTTTTACTAGCATTTTATGATGTATTTTTTCAGATATACAAAATTTACAATTACAATACTTTTTATATAGTTTTTGAATATCTATTTTTTTTAAAAAAAATATCATATTAATGTAATCTAATTTAACTTTGAAATTTAATCAAATTGACTTACGAAAAACGCAGTATGAAAAATAAAAGTGGAGAAAAAGAGTAGTAATCAATGAAAATGCGATTAGCCTAAACGCCAAAGCCAAAGCCAAATTAGTTTTTTTTTATGTATATAGGAAAATGATAATTTAAAAAGAAAAGTACTTAGGGAAACCACATAAGAGATGACACATATTGAAGATATCCTTTTCTTTACTTAGAGGCTTCAAGAAGGCAAAGTTATAACCATTAAGCTATCCTAACCAACCACTCACTGCTTTTTCCCCTTATTTTCTTCTCCTTATTAATAGCTATACTTTGAAAACATCATCCAAAAAGACCCTTTCAAAGTAAAAAAAAGTTGAGAATAAATAATGTGGCAGAATCATTGCCAAAATTCTTCCTTTAGAGAATCCATCAAAGCCCTTGAAGCTGATGTTCAACATGCCAATACTATGTAATAAACTTTCTTTTCTTATTTCTCATCAATTTTTCTTAAGTTGGTTGCACATCATTCTACTTGTTGGGTAGTTTTTTCATCAATAACTTAAATTTTGTCATTTTTGATGTTGAAATTTGTGCAAATTTACTTGCTAGTAAAGTAGCTCAAGCCTGAATTGTTTCCTTTTCACAACAATTTGTCATTTTTCATTTGCTTGATGTTTAAATTTGGACTTAGGTATTGTTTAAATTTAACTGGCTCAGAGTTATGGCCACAATTGTCATAATTTTGAAATGTTAGGTAATTATATGTGTACTCTCTCCAATAGTTTAAACTTTTAGATGAGATGCTTACATCTATTATGATAGTATCGTAGTAGATAAAGGTCCTAATTGTACCAATATGGGTTGTAGTGCAATGGTGGGATTACTCCAATTTAACTAGAGGTCTCGGTTTCGATCCCTGAGTATGGAAAAAATCTTGTTGGGAGCGCTACCCCTGCCCTGTGGATTTAGTTGAAGCTCCTATGCGGACACCGGGTGGGAAACAAAACAAAAAGGTCCTAATTGGAAGTTTTGCCACAGCTAAAGAAAATGAGCAAGAAAATATTTTCACGTGTTTGGCCTATGAAAGAAAAAGTTGGGCCAACACGCGAGGAGAGCATGTTGAGATACTATATGATTAAATAATCAAAAGTATGGTCTCTCTAATAGTTTTAAGCTTTTAGAATAGATGGTACACACTTACTGTGAAGAATTTGCTTTTGAGGTAGTTCAATTTCCTTTCTATAAGTGCTTATTTTGTTCCGTCTTTTTTATAGTTAGATGAACAACAATGGTTTGATTTGAAGAATAGCTAGTTTACAACTGTTTTGTTCATGAGATGTGTTTTGCAGGGCAGCGGCTCTTCCCCGGGATCTCGATGGGGATTGTGTTCAGATGAAAGTTTCCTATGGTTTTCTCGCCCCCTTCTTGCTATTTCTGATAGAATGGATGGACTATAGTTGTTTAGATACTCTAGCTAGTTGCTTAGGACTCCTTCACATTCTTGTTTACAAGGTGAGCTTTCACTTAAACTTCACTTTTTTTATGCAAATTAAAGGCATTACCTCTAGTTGAGTTCTTGGTTGTCTATGTCCATTTGTTTCACACTTTCACAAAGTGGTGTTTTAGAATCTAAACTAGTCATCTTTGTAGGTTTATGTTGATGGAACGCCAACAATGCCCCCACAAGAAAGGAAGGCCACAATTAGAGAATTCTACGGTTTGTATTCTATCCTCGTTTGTTCTTCTTTTCGTTTAGCTTACAACAGTGGGAGGGAGATAGAAAAGCAAAAGAAATTGAATTTGATAGTTGGAATTTGGTTAATCAATTTGATGAGACTATTCCCTCGGTCCCAATTTATGCGGAACTCTTTCTTTTTCAGTCTGTCCTGAAAAGAATGACAAATTTTTTATATTTAGTAATAATTTAACTTTAAACGTCTCATTCTACCCTTAATGAGATGATTTACAGCCACACAAATATTTATGGCTTGTTTTAGACAACAAGTTTCAAAAGTTTTTCTTTCATTCTTAAACTTCTTCGTGCTCACTCGAACGCCATCACATAACTTGTGACGGAGGGAGTACTACTTTTCTCCTTTTTCCGTTGTAACTAATGATTATAAAATGATATCGAAGGGTGTGCCAGGATTTCTTCAATGCTGAATAGTTGTTGTAAAATGTTGCAGCCATTATATATCCTTCACTAAAGCAGCTGGAGGGGAATTTAGTGGAATTAATGAAGGACAATACTAAAGTAACTCAACTCTTGAACACTTCAAATGGAAGAGTGGAAGAGAAAAGACAGTCATGTAAAAATATTCCGGGAGAAGAAGAAGAATGTGGTATATGCATGGAGACTGGCTCCAAGATAGTTTTGCCTAATTGTAGCCATTCCATGTGTGTTGGCTGTTTCCACGACTGGTACGAAAAGCACCCTGACCCACTTGCATAAGTACTAGTTTCATAAATGGTTAACAACATTGTCCTGTTATCTGTCAGGTACATCCGGTCTCAATCATGCCCTTTTTGTCGAGGTAGTCTAACGAGAGTAAACTCCAGAGACTTGTGGGTCCTAACTAGTGACTGTGATGTGGTTGATAGCACCACTCTAGAGCAGGAGAATGTAAGGCGGTTCTACCTTTATATTGATAAGTTGCCACTTGCCGTCCCTGACACCAATGTAATGCTTTACGATTACATGATATAGACTTGGAAGTGGAAGCACTATATCATGCATGCATTCTAGCTGACCTACTTCAGCTGAATAAAGGGTCTAACTTGTATTGTACATAGTTAACGAATCTACTAGCTAGCTATCCATACTGCAAACTCAAAGCTACAGAGCCGAGGCGTCTGTGGAATGACTAATCTTCACACATGTTTGCTCGGTGCAGTTATCTGACGAGTTTGAGCTAAATATGTATAGACTCATGAAAGTAGAAAGTATAGAGATATTCCTGACATTCAACTCAGTTTTTTTTGGAACCTGAGTGTTGAAATGGGAAGACAAAAGACTAATAAATGTCTTTTGGCAAATGCTGCTTGTTATGCTTGTACAGTATTTTACCAGTTAAAATAAAGGATGCATGATGGACCATTATATCCCAATGTTCATTGAGGGGAAGAACCACATTGTTTAGTTGAAGAAACATAAGGTATATAGCGGAAAACTCATGGTTTAAACTTCGTTTGTTTAGTCGGAAAGGTAAGCGTAAGGTTTGTATACTCCAGACTCCACTTGTAAGACTATATTATTAGTTTGTTTTGTTATTGCTGTATACATGACAGATTTGTTAATGTATTCCTATGTATATGTGATATATAATATAAATGGTCTTTTTTTCCCCAATTTATTTCATAATAATTAAGGTGAACATGTATTCAACTAAATCAAAGGTACAATACTTTTTTCAAGAATCAACATAGGTCAGAAATTAAGGTTGTCCTAATGTACTTTAAGGACATAATCAATTATTTGATAGAATATTTTTCCAGCTATGGCTATATACCTATGAAGATATTCATAGCAATATAACCTATATATGAACTATCTATTTGTTTTAGGGGGTGTTCGTGGTGCGGTTTGATTCAGGTTTTGCTTAAAAGAAAATCAAACTATTTAAGTCGATTTCTTTAATATTAAAACCAAACTCGCCCAATATAACATATATTTCCGATTTCATCGGTTAATATTTTATATTTTACCAAATAATTGAGTAAATCAAACATTACATAAATTTGATGATGATGATGTATATTAAGTTGTGTTTTAATATAATCTCCCTCTTTGCTCAAATAGTGTGTGTTGGCGTAGTAAGAAAATTGGAAAATCTAGAGGTGGTGTTTAATTAACTAGTATATATAGTATAACAATTATGGATTAACAAAGAGATATATTAGTACTAGATTAACTTAAGTATTTCTATTTATACAACACGAATTCAAATAGAATTGAAGAAAAATGAATGTGATAAAACCAATAACCAACATTTATTTGAATTCCAAGTTATAATGGAAATTTTTATTAATGATTTATAACAATCAATATATATATATATAAAGCTGGATGTTAGGCATGCTGATGTGGCGCTCTCTAAGATCAGAAACCTATTTATCTATTTTTTCTTTGTTTTTGAATTTTTATACTCCGTATATAATTACTATCAAATAATTATTTTCTCCATCTAATTAAACACCTAATGGATAATGGTAACAATCATTACATTAATTCTCCTTTCCCAATTAATAGTCCTTGCCTTCTTCATTGTCACAGCCAATTATGACACGTCAATTGGCCTTCTACCAAACCCAACCGTTTACCTGCTTAATTAGATAACCTCCTACCTTTCCATCTTCCACTAACAATAATTACTGTATTTAATAGTAATATTAAATTAACCGTTTTTTTACTAAGAGTAGTATTTAATTGTTTGTATACATTTTGGAAATCAGAAATCAGAAATCTGCAATGTCTCTATTCAGAATTGAAATTCATAAAAATATTCTATAGATAGCTAAGAAAATTAAAAATTTCATTGTGCGATCCAATTTCCAATTGTCTTTTTTGAATCTCTGAAAATGAAGAATATTTCATCTAAATAAGTTGTGAGCAGAGTGGATCAGACAACAATTTTTTCAAAGTATTTCATCTTTTTGGATCTCTGAAAATTAAGATCATAACGAATTAATAGAAGAAGGGTCAAGATGTGACGTGAAAAGTGGTTGATAGTTTGCTAAAACAATCTCGCATAAAAGCTCTTCTTATTTTAAATTATTTATTCTTCCTCTAAAACAAATTCTTTTTTGTTTAGTTTTTGTTTCAATTGAAGTAATTTCATGACAATTTTTAAGTAGATAATTGAAGTAGATTAGTATACGTAGAATTTTATCATTGATATATTACATGCCTAAATGTTTTAGTCTTTATTTTCATGTTCGAAGCTAACAAATAAAAATTTATAGTTGTAGGTCTTATGCTTAATAGCATATTAGTTTTATCTTTGTTTATTTATATTATATATATAAGATTTTGTTTCTTGGTACAATTATTATTGTAAATTCTCTCTCTCTCTCCCTCCCTCTCTCTCTCTCTCTCTCTCTCTATATATATATATATATATATATATGTCCTGTATATATATTGTATCTTATATAAAGTGCAAACAAAGACATGATGTGACACCTCTCTGCGACATAGAAAATAATTTATCTTAAATCTCTTTTTTTTTATTATATATATTTTTCCTTCATTTTTTTTCATTATACAATTTGATGAATACTTAAAATTAGTTCTATCACATCAATTACATTTAATTATATCTCAGTTACAAAAACTCTCCAATTATTTGCATTTTCTATTTGAATAACATGTCCTTTTCTTTTTAATTTTTCAATACATAGTGTCCTAATTAATTGGCCTTAAAAAAGCCTCACAAAATAAATGTTGAACTAAAGTGCATGTATAGTCTTCGTTGACATATGTGTTTTTTTCTTCTTTCTTTTTTCCTCAATAAATCAAAGAGCTTTTTTTATTGTACTGTTCATTAGATATAAAAATTTCTGAAGTTGGTGTGGTGAAGAAATCTATATACATTTCATTTTTTATCTTAAACTTTGTAATTAATGAATTTATTAGCTATGATTGTTTTTTTGCCCCATTTTCAGATTTAATATGTTTCATGTACGTGCAATTAGTTTTAACATGTCCTTTGTATGTGTAAATTAGTTATAATGTGTTAAATTTGTGCTTGATACTACACTTTTTTCTCTGTGCAAAATTGGAGAATTTGAAACTTATAGTCCCTTCTTATTAGGCAATTGTTGTAAATTATTTGTTTGGTATAATAATAAGGTAGAATATCTAGGATCAAAGGTTGAAACTAAATTTATAATTTATTTAGTTGAGGTATAAATTTAGGTTTGACTATAATTTCAAAATAACTTTATCGACAAACCAAACGATTCTTTAAGGAATATGATGAGAGCAGGATATAAAAATTCAATTCCTTCTTTAAATGACCTTTCACAATACAAATTACCTCACGCGTGAACGAATATCTATGAATTTATGAACGGATATCTTTCGAAGTACTGAATGATTTAAAAAAAAAAAACTACAAACGCAAACTATTATTGTGATCACTAAATCTACATCTTTTTTTCCGATAACATAACTTTGATTTGATTGTTATATCAATTTTTGGCTTTCATTTTTTTATTATATAGATTTCTATGAACATATTAGATTTTTATGATTTTATTTAAAAATGACAAGTAATTCTTTTCTTCGATTTCTAACCTTCCCCCAATTGCTACTTTTAATTTTAAGATTGCGTTTTCTTGAACTAAAATTCTATAATTCTTTTGAGACTAAATGTGTTTCTTTTATGAATAATACAAATTACAGATAAATATATTAAATTAATAATATTTATTATATTTTAATAATTAAATTATTTGTGAACAAAATATACGTAGCAAGGATGACCTATGAGACTAATGTTACATATTCATTTTTCCTATGATATGAAGGTATTATTTTTCGTATGAAAGGATTTTTTTCTTGATAACTATGTGACACTTCTATTCTTTTTTTTTATATGCATCTTTTTCTTATACGTTTGATCAGTTGGTTTTTATATTTAGTATAGATATATCTTAAATTTTATATTATCAATTAATTAAATAAATCGCGCGTAGCGCGGACAATTTCACTAGTTACAAATATTCTTTAATGGACTAGGGAGAAATGATCTCCTATTTATTTTTTTTCTTTCGATTTGAAAGATGATGTTGGACTTGGATTTTGTAGCAAAATAAAATAAAATAATGGAAATAAGACATGAAAAATTCAACATTGTGAAGAAACTACCGATTTTTTTCCAAATCAAATATTAAATTTTGCATTTTGAAAAACATGAGAAAAATGAGCTCACTAGTACTGAAAATGGAGAAAACATGTAGACATTCAAATTTTGTTAGACTCTATAAGACATGTTCAATTTTAATTGGGACTCTACAAGATGTGTTCAATTTCAATTGAAATTTTTGGTGGCTACTTAACCATAAACCCTAGTTCATGTCTAATTGCCTATGTAAAGGGTACTAAATTCCGTTAAAAGACATCTCGAATATTCCACAAAAGTCATGGAATATTCATATAGAGGTCAAATCTAAATCATCTTAGTTCGAGAAATACGCCACTAATGGCCCTCAAATCATGGATAAATCTTAGGAGAGTAGAATCAAGGAAGGAACAACTTTGTACCCGCACTATTATCAATAAAATATTTATGTTTCTTCAGATTTTATCTGTGTGGTTGATTTATTTTCCATGTTTAAACTTTGTTGCAAACAAATTGGCACGCCCAGTGGGACCAAATCTATCCTTCATCCATTCTCTCTTAAATCAAATCTGAAAAATCTAAAGTTGTGAAGGTGGAAGAATGAGTACTTCAAGTCTCGTCTTTGAGCTTCATCAAGTCTACACTTCGACAAGCCTTGAAACATGGAGCATTTGTAGACATTGAAATTTTGTTAGACTCTACAAGATGTGTTCAATTTCAATTAGGATTTTTGGAGGCTACTCAACCCTAAATCCTAGTTTATGCCTACATAAAGGGTACTAAATTCCCTTAAAAGGCTTCTCGAATATTTCACAAAAGTCATGGAACATTCATATAGAGGTCAAATCTAAATCATCATAGTTCGAGAAATACGCCATTAACGGCCCTCGAATCATGGATAAATTTTAGGAGAGTAGAATCAATGAGGAACAACTTTGTACCCGCACTATTATCAATAAAATATTCACGTTTCTTCAGATTTTATTTATGTGGTTGATTTATTTTTCATATGTTTAAATTTTGTTGCAAACAATGACATTTCAAGTTTATTGTCTCCTCTCCGTCCACCCTATACCCCAACCTCCACCCCTTGACTATTCTACCCCCACCACCCCGGAACCCCAACTCTCCATCTCACCCCGTCTCGATAGTGTATTGTTAGATAATTTATAAATATTATTGAGATAATATTTTCTTACTTACTTACCATTTACCAAACACTAAAAAATAAATAAGAAACCCACCTATTTTTCAAGATAATATTTTCTAGGAAAATATTTTTCGTGAAAAAACATTTTCTTTCGTATCAAACACACCAAAGTTGGTCAAAAATATGATAGCGGGTTAATTACTTTTTATGACATTTATCAAATATTGAATGTGCATTATTTGCACAAGGAAGATATAACAATTGAGTTAATAGCTTTAATATGGCAATTAAGTTAACAGCCTTGATGTCATTTATTACATATTCAATGTGCATTATGTGTGCGGACGTGAAGCTCTCACTTTGTTAACTCCTATATACGGTAAAAAAATTGTTTTAGTTAAAAGTTGCGAAAAAAGGAAAAATTATTGTCTGTTCATTTTTATTTGTCACTTTTTATATATAAAAAAGAAGATAATTATTTCTTTTTCATTTATCTTACTCTTATCATTAATTACTTACTTACTTACTCACTCTGTCTCTAATTACTTGTCCACTTTTCATTTTTTGATTGTCCCTAATTATTTGTCCATTTTGACAAATCAAGAAATTAAAGTACAATTTTTTTTTACCTATTATACCCTCAATTAATTACTTTGAAAAAGATAGAACTTTTTGAAAATCTTAAGTTTTTATTCATCCACTTCATAATTAATAGGGGTAAAATGGTAAACTCACTATATCAATCATTGTTTTCTTAATAGGTGTGTCAATTCAAAAGTAGACAAGTAATTAGGGACCGAGGGAGTATTTCCCAAAATCATTTTCCAATACCTAATACACCCTCCGTTTCTATTTACATGTTGTGCTTACTAAAAATAGATGTTCCATAATACTCCCACCGTTCAACAATAGTTGTCCACTATACTATTTTGGAATGTTCATTGTCCACTTGATGAAATCAATGAAAATTTTACATTTGGCTTAAAATTTACCCTTAAATTAATTATAGTTATTTCTCCATTTTATTTTTCAAGACATTTTATATATTATATTCAAAGGGTGATATAGTAAAATTATCGATCTATTTATAGTTTCTTGAGAAGTGTGCAAAATCAATAGTAGATAAATATTGTTGGAGAGAGGGAGTATTTGTCATTTCACAAAACCAATACATAAATAATACTCCCTCTCTCTCTCTCTCTAATTACTTGTTCACTTTTGAATTGACACACATATTAAGAAAATAATTATTGACATAGTGAGTTAATCATTTTACCCCTATTAATTATGAAGTGGGTGAATTAAAATTTTTAGATTTTCAAGCAGTTCTACATTTTTCAAAGTAATTAATTGGGGGTATAATACGTAAAATTTTTGTCTTTTTTTGATTTGTCAAAATGGACAAGTAATTAGGAACAACTAAAAAATGGAAAAATGGACAAGTAATTAGGGACATAGGGAGTACTATTCATCTCATTTTACCCTGAGAGTTGTTAGCCTTGAAAGTATGAATTTGACCAACAAAGGAAAATTAAATGATTAATTTATGTTTATTGGTCAATTAATTGATCAAAATAAATTAATTTATGTTCATTTATTGAAAATTTGACTTCAAAGAATGCTAAATAAGAGTGCAATGGTAAACTTACCTAGTTTCTTAAGGGACGTGAAATCTAAAATTGTGACATATAAATAGGAACGGAGGGAGTACTAACCATCAATTAAAAGGGGTAACGTGGTAAAATAGTCATGTCAATCATTGTTTTCTTAAGGGTATGTCAAGTCCAAATGAAACAAGTAAAAATAAACAGAGCTAAGAGTAGTATATCTTTCCTTTTTTTTTAGGTTATTTCTTTAAGATAGATACTTTTTTTTCTAATTTCTCGCTCATAGTTTTAATTCTAGAAAAGCTTGTTAAATCTTGAAGAATACACATTAAACAATAAAATCTCCTTAAGGACAATTTAGTAGGCAAGCCTTAAGCTACAAAATTTTTGTTATTTCCAACTCTTTTCCAACATGTGTTTTAGCTGATTTTCTGGGATTTTCCAATCATTACAATAAAAAAAAAGGGCAAATTACAGAAATCACATACTTTTAAGATAAAATTACAGTCTATCCCTTAAACGTTTATAATTACAGAAATCCCTCAAACGGATACAATAATATAAGCGATGATACATAATTTGATGCGCGAGATATATTAATCGTTAAGTAAGATACATTACATTTTATATATGATATACTAATCTGATGTACATTTTATACATGATACACTAATCTGATGCGTGAGATACAATAATATAAGCGCTGATACATTAATCTGATGCGCGAGATATACTAATTTGATGCGCGAAAATGAGGGATTTTGGAAATTTGTAAAACTTATAGGGGATAATGATAATAAGTAAACTAAAAGGTGAGATTTCTGTAATTTTTCCTAAAAAAAAAAGGGAAAAGGGTTAAGAGTACAAGCCAAATAGTATAGATTTTTTTTTTTTTTAGTTTTTGTCTTGCACAATTTTGACAATAGTTGTCACAAGTATGTGAACCCATAATATATGAATCCAAAAGTATGAGAGGTTCTTTGGTAGCCAGCTAGAACTAAAAGAGAAATATTATATTTGTATTATATTTTACATATGTAATATTGTATTTGGAAATTGGTTAGGATTATACTTAAAATTTCTTTAAAATTAATTCATGTATTACTAATACCTATATAACTCTAATTAGCTATCAAACGATACTCAATGTATGCAGCCTTGTGTTGGCCATGACATGGTAAGCTGCACTTTACATGTTGGATCACTTTTTTTTTTCATTTTTGTCACTGTTGAAGATTGAGAAAAAAAAAACTCAAAAGATAAAAAGAAATAGAGAAAGGCCATTGAAAAATTCCGTACAAAAACTCAGTGAAAGGCCAACTTCAGAAGCCCATAATATTTAATGGTCTGTCACATAGTGCACCCTTGGCACTTGGCAGCACTTTGTCTTTCACTTGCCAATAACAGCCAAAAATGAGAAGAAAAAAATTTCATGTTTTCCAAATAAATAAATTATGTGTAGATTATTTATTGTGTAGCTAGGAAAGGTAAATAAAAGGCCTAATATATACTTCTGCTCTTTAATTTTGTTTCAACTGACATTTATATCCTTCAACTTTAGATCTGTACGAGTAGACACTTAAGCTTGTATAAAATTGAAATAGTAAACACATGTTCTACGTGGCATATTATATGTAGGAGATCATGTATGATGTGAATTGCCACATGTGATGCTATGTATGATACAAGTATCTATTTTTGTTCAATTTTATACAAGATTAAGGGTGTGTTTGGTATGAAGGAAAAATGTTTTCCATGAAAAATGTTTTCCTAGAAAACAAGTAGACTTTTGACTTAATTTCTCATGTTTGGTTGGAGAGTAGAAAATATTTTTTGGATTTTTTTTTTAGTGTTTGATTTATGAATGAAAATTTATTTTGAGAAAATATCTCTTTTTTTTTACTAGAGAGTAGAAAATAATTTTTGAATTGAAATTGAAAATATTTTTAAAAATAAACTTAAATTTTTTTTGGGGGTGGGGCTGGCGCGGCGGAGGGGTCGGGGTGAAAAATAAAAAATTGAAATTGGAAATATTTTTTGAAAAAAAACTTTAATTTTTTTATTTTTGGAGGGGGGTGTGTGGGTGGTAGCGGGGAGGGGGGTAGGGATGGGGGTGAAAAAATAAAAAATTGAAATTGGAAATATTTTTGAAAAGCAAACTTTAATTTTTTTGGGGGGGTGTGGGTGGTAGCAGGGGGTGGGGGTCGGGGCAGGGGGTGGGATAGGGGTGAAAAAATAAAAAAATGAAAATATTTTTTAAAAATCAACTTTAATATTTTTGGGGGGGGTGGGCTAGGGTGGGGGGATGAAAAACAAAATTTGAAATTGAAAGTAAATTTTATAAAACAAACTTTAAATTTATTATTATTTTTGGGTGGGGTGGGGGGTCGAGGGTAGGGGTGGGTTGAAAATAAAATTTTGAAATTGAAAATATTTTTCGAAAACAAACATTAATTTTTTTTTTGGGTGGGGGGTCGGGGTGAGGGTGGGTAAAAAAATAAAAAAAATTGAAGTTGAAAATGTTTTTTTTAAAATAAGCTTTAAGTTTATTTGTTCAACAAAATAATTTAATTTTTTCAACAAAAAAAATGTAATATGAAGTTGGAAGAAAGTCTTGGAAAATGTTTTCCTTAAGTTTTGAAGGGAAGTCATTTTCCTTGAATTTGAGGAAAATGAGTTGATTTGGAAAACATTTTCCTAAACATTTTACCCAACCAAACATGAGAAAATTGGAAAACATTTTCCGGAAAATGTTTTCTTCATACCAAACACACCCTAAGTAACTATTTGTACATAATCAAAATTGAAGGATATAAATGTCAGCTGAAACAAAGTTAAAAGATATATTTATGTATTATGTCAAATAAAATATACTACATGGTTGTTCTCTACAAGTAAATTCATGCCTAGAATAACTACTACTACTACAATTATTATTTTTGGTTATTAATTGTTTTTGGTCTTTTCTGTTTTGCATACAATTATGGTGATTGGGAAAAGAAGGTAAGGCAGTTGGAAAAGAAGCTGCCAACCGTTGAACCAATAATGACCAATTCATACTACTTCTTTTTTTATTTATAGAAAAATATATAGACATTCCTTAATACTTGTCATTTCACAAAATTAATACATAAATAATATTATTTTTTCTATTTTACCTTTGAAAATTATTAGTTTGGAAAGTGTGAATTTAACTAATATAGGAAAACTAAATGATTAATTCATATGTTTATTGATCAATTTAATTAATAAATATAAATTAATTTATGTTCATTTATTGAAAACTTGACTTCAAGAGATCACTAAATAAAAATACAATTATTAACTTACTTAGTTTTTTTAATGGACATGAAATCTAAAATGGTGACATATAAATAGAAAATAGAGGGAGTATCATTGTAACTCTTCTTTCTTCAAAAAGAAGTAATTAATTTTGGCGTATTGCATGAATTTTTAGTTAAGCAATTAGTTGACGTTTCCCATCGATTAATATTATCTTGATTTTTTCTTTTTAAAAAAAATTGCTGATCAATGTAAACAAATTTGGAACTTGATTCAAGAGTGATCGTATATGAGATAAACTTTAAAGTTTAAAGAGTGAGTATTAAAAATACACTTAAACTATTTTTTTTTTTTTGAATTTCATATTTAAACTATTGGGAGTGTGAGTACTAAACTATCACTTTAATCTTTAACTTCTAACTAACATTAATAGTTTACTTAATTTTTGTCAAGGTGAGCTCAATATTTTATCTATGTGGAATGCGTGAAATTAGGTCTTGGACCTAACTCATACCACAAAAGCTAGCTCAAAGGGAGGAGGATTGCCCAAGCCTTATAAGGAGTCCACTCATCTCATTAATCACTAATGTGGGACTTTGCCAGTCTTTAACACTCCACCTCACGCCCAATGAGGGGACAATTTTGATTTTGGGCCCCCCAACATTGAGTGAGATGGACCTTAGTTTGATACCATGTGAAATTAGGTTTTTGGGCTTAACTCACACCCCAAAAGCTAGCTCAAATGGAGGAGGATTGCTCAAGCCTTAATGTGATACTTCTGTCATTCTTTAACAAAATGTCATGTGACAAGTTTTTTTTTTTCAAATAAAAGAGAGTGTATTACACACACCACTGAGGTGTGTTTCTCAAACTAATGAGTGATAGTTTAGATATGAATATACTCTTAATAGTTTAGGTATGAAACTAAAAAAAATAAAATAATTTAGGTGTGTTTTTGAAACTTCAATCAAGTTTAAACTACCATAAAAGACCTAAAAGAACAACTCTCTTATTTAATCAATATTCTTAATATTAAACTAGTATGAAAGATTGACCTTTGGGCTTTAAAATCATAGGATAATATATCTAATATAATAAAAAAGTTCCTTCTCATTGATGTGAGTCTTGGGGATTGGTGACTTACCTATTCAGTAACTTTGCCACTAAGCGGGACTATATATATCACTGAATTTTTTTGTTTTGTAACCCTTTGTTCGCAGGGTTCTTGTCGTTCCATCTTTTAAACTGAGGTCTATCCATTGTGTGAGAACCTCAGCTTGAACTTGGCTATTTTAGGTGGATATATAGTGTGTAAAGGCTTTGGATTTGACCTTTTTTTAGGTTTTGTGTCTGGCTCTCTGTCATGACCCGGGCTTCCACCCTGGACGTAACTGACACTCAAGAACTATTTCTGATCCCCAAGAGAACCCTTGGCCTGGCTACATGACTTACATGACACTAAACAATACGCTGAAGCTTAAAATAAGTGAACATTTAGAAATTTAAGAAAGTCAGAAACAATATTGTCTCGCAAAAATACTTAACATGAGTCATAGGTTAAATAAAACATCTTGAGAAAACAATGGAAATATCTAATTTAGCCTGTCTATGAAGCCTTTAAAAATGTAAGATAGATGTCGGGACAAGACCCATAACACCTCCAATACTACTAAGCTGAACGAAAGCTGAAGTCTCCTGAAAGCAAGGAGGTCTCACCAAATACTGTATGTGAGTGAACTATGATCTCAACGAAATGCCTATTGATGATCCTGAGTACATGTATCTGAATCATAAACGATGTAGGTCGAATGACGATAATACATTGAATGTACTGGTAGGTGATAAGGTTAGAGTAAACAACTTATTGGCTTGAATAACTGAAAGTAACATAACTGAATCAATACATGAATATAAAGTGAAAACCATTTAAACTTTACAATATAATACACAATGAAAGCAACATGAAAATAATATACATTACTTGTGGGGAGTTTCTCTAACTGGCAACCATTACCATGAGCCTAACAATGATACAATGTTTCGCCCACATTGCGAGGACCATCATATACTTTGTCGGGGTATACGATGATGCCATAACTATGGATCCATCTAATTGTCCTATTCAGAGGTAGTGGGGAGTCGCATAAAGAATCAATGCTATCCTATCCTACGCTGGCTACATAGTTTTATGGGACATCCAAATCATAAAAGACTCTAACCCAATTTGGTGCTCGATACTACTCTCAAAATAATTGATATAACTTTATGCTCAATTCACCCATTACAAGGAATTGACTTCTTACTTGATTGAAATACATTTCAAAACATTAGACGTGTTTACATTCTTGAAAACATGCACTTATAAACCTATCTTTCAAGTCCAATAATCAACATAGGTACTTACACACACACACATATATATATATATATATGAATAATTAACATTAGAAACTCTTAAATTTTTATGAAATTGAACCTTTAAACTTTTCTCAAAACTCAATTTGAAGACATAAGGATTGACTTTAAAGACTCTCAAGTCTTATAACTCAAATTCATAGAGTTCATGCGAAATTATGGACATGAACGACTCAACTCGAGGACCTAAATAACCATATAGAAACTCATGAATACAAATCTTCTTAAGACTTGGTTCGAAAATATAATGACTTTTAAAAGAAATCTCAGTTTGACTCAAAGGACCCTCTTGAACATCCCCTTTAGCTTTACTTCAATTTAAAATGTAATTTAAGACTAATGATATGTATATGTAGGATCTCTCAAGGATTAATGAAGACTTTAAGAGTTAATATCAAGGAAAGAACGAAGACACGATTCAAAGGAACACATATGGGATGAAGAATGGAGAAGAAAAAGGTCGGACGACTTTGGCGTAGTGGTGGCACGTTGCGCCAGCCCCCAAAGTACTGGGAGTACTTTTGGGCACACTGCCGGCGTATTACCCCAGCCCTCCTGGCGCTATTGCGGGGCATTGCCCCAATCCGGATCCAGAATTTTGACAAATTTTCTTATTAAATTTCGGGTCCTAACTCGTTTAGAATCAATTGGTTTCCTCCAAACAATCTTTTATTCATAAACCCAAAAAAAATTCATTGAAAACCCTCTCAAATTCTATCAAGAAATACCACTCATTCGCAAGACCCTCACCTCAAGAACTCAAAACCTCCATTGATAAAGAATAGGGCTAAAACTCAAGAACTACTCAAGAATCTTTACATAAACAATTTCATGGATGAATTAATGGAAGAACTATATGATTGGAGTGAGGACAAACAAGTACATCCATATGGGAAACCTCACATACCTGGAAAGAACGATTGTTCTTGGTAAATTTCCTCAATTCTTGAACCTCGCTTTTCTCCTCTTGAAACCTCACTCTAAAAACCCCAAGTGTTTTGAACGTGAATGGGTATTTAGAATCTTATTATACCCTTAATTGGGCAAGGTAAAACGTGTTAAGACAAGTGAGAAAAAATAAAAGACCAAAATACCCTTTCCTAAAATGGATGGAAAACGTTAACTAGAGAGGCTTCACCCAAAAAGGGTGTAACTTTTTACTCGGAGTTTGGAATTTAGCAAACTTGATGGTGTTGGAAAGAGGACTCAATGACCTTCGATTTGATAGGTCATGGACCACCTAAATCTTTATGTGCTAAAAGATATGGTCAAATGAAGTTGACCCAGGAAAAATCTCATAGTGAAACTCAATTGGAAAGAAAGTTTTCCTCTCAACTTTATGCCAGGGGATTCTAGTGACCTTAACATCTAAGAAAATTTAGAATCACTCGGCATAAATCTTATTTACCATAAAAAATGAATCGAATCTTAAATTAGAAATTTTTAGAATGGTACAATATTTTCCCCTTGGTATCATTTGTCCTCGAATGACGTCTGGACTGAGAATGGAAAGGGTTACTCTTACTATATTCAAGACTAACTCAAAATCACCAAGTACTTAACATAGGGTGATTATTTTGATCTAAATCACAAGATTCGGGTTCTATACCTCTATAGGGAATCTCATCCCAAGAATACTTCTCCTTATATCTACCTTCAACCAACCTTAACCCTACATCAAGAAACACCTAATGTATCTCGCATTGTCCACATGTTAACAACACCACTTTCAAGATCAGAACATTAACCACTCCATGGGATCCAACTAACCACTCATTATAAGAATTCCCCATTCTCTCGTCACTTCTACCAACTGAACTTCATGCATTACTTCCAGGAACTAACCTTTACTCGTCATAAAACCTTATCTCTTTTTTCCTCCACATTCAAAACACTATCAAAATAAGAAATAACAATCCCCTTATCTATCATCACACAATTGCTATCAACCACACCACTCTCAAAGCAGAAAAAGTATCACTGAGAGAACCTTAGGGTGAAAGGTTATAAGTACGATTCGTTCGATATATATAATATAAGAATATGCGTGAAATAACATTATGTTGCTAGCCATTGAGAGTAGATCATGTATTTGCGAGACTGAGTATACTATGGGACATGCGTGCTTGAGTGCTTATAGGAATATGTTCATATCCTGAGGCTGATAGCCATAACTTTATGGATTAAGCTTGAGATTAATGGGCTAAAGTTTTTGCCCTTCATTCTGTGAACTGAGCATAGATGTGAATCTCTCTGAAGTGTATGAGCATAGGTCATAGACACAATTATGATATTAAATGAGTGCTTATAGGAATAGGTTCATATCCTGAGGCTGATATCCATAACTTTATGGATTAAGCTTGAGATTAATGGGCTAAAGTTTTTGCCCTTCATTCTGTGAACTGAGCATAAATGTGAATCTCTCTGAAGTGTATGAGCATAGGTCATAGACACAATTATGATATTAGAACCACCAACAAGATATTGTAATAACTGATCTTGAGGAATACACAAGATTTTGAATGGATGGGTATATCTCTGAAACCCCTTCTAAGCACATCTCTATCTGATTCTCAACACTTGACTTGAATTCTCATTTTATCATATCCCCCTTAGGTCTAAAGCTGATACTTGAAAGCTATGGATGTATTCCATCATCTCTAAACTGGTTTACATTCCCTTTACTTTAATACTTGGGAAAGCTTTATCTCATGCCTACTGAACTCTCCATAAGTGGGTACTAAAACTCATTCTAAGACCTTTTTATAAGATACTTCTATTAACCTCTTCTTATTTGCTTATAAGGCCACGTCATCTAACTCTTTAAGGAAAAAATAATGATTACTTTAGCCTATTCCGCATTGACAGCTCAATTAGCTATCTAGGCACACATGAAAAATCATTAACTTAATTGGAAGCTCGTCTGATTACATACAACCTTGAGTACATCTCTTAATGCTCTTATTACTCTTATGACTTGGCCACACTTCACTGCACTTATCTAAAAGTTAGGATCTCTCACTTGTACCACTCATATTCATTGCAACTAACATCTCAATTCCTCACCTACTCTCTGTCAAACCTACTAGATCAGATCTTAAGACTAATATCATCACCCTCATGTTGCCATTCTTTTGATCACAACACTTATCTCAAATTCAAGCTTAATGTTTATTACTAAACCCGGATATCAATATGATTGTTCTCTTACTATACTAACTTATAATTACTAGATAAAAAATAAGAAACACTCGCCCACTAAAAACCTCATGACAAGTAGTCAGTCCTTACCTCTTAGTCTTCATACTTACAATTTATCGCCACATTTCCTTTCACAACTTAAGTACTATTGCTAATCCGCTAGACATCATTGCCTAATTAGTTTTGTAATCCTCTAAATGTTATAGGCTCTCCCTAAAAATCATATGTCTAGCTTAGATTTATCATCTCATGAATACTCCTGATCTTCTATTCAACACCTATACTTGGTCGTTACCAACACAATGACACCTCATCATAAACTCCTTTCTAGTTAAAGTATACTCTAACTCATCCTAACTCGTAACTCTTACTCTACCTCCTATCATGCAATATACACAAGCTCATCAATTCTTAGTCTACCCATGAGGGAAAACTCCTCATTAATAACTTACTAGGTGCATGACTATAATAACATAGCTTGCCTCATCACTATCTCCCTTTCTTAGATTACTGAACCTCTGCATGCATTCTTCTAATTTAAGGACACATTCACTACTATTGCTCATAATCTTGTAACTCTTACTACCCTTTTCGAGCAAAAATACTACCTAAGCTCTAAAACACACTTCCTCATCAGGATCTCAGTTGAAACAAGGTTTAGAGAAAAGAGTACATCTCCCTTTTAGCTTGAACACGCGATTCATATGAATATGAGTGCATTATTTCGAAACTCAACAATTAACTCATTCATGGGCATCTCTCAAGCCCCTCTGCAATCTCATGATTTCTTCAAGATTTTTGCTGAGAGTAACTCATCGATAAAGAACTGACTTTGCTTTTCAACCACCTCTAGTATGAGGGGCAGTCGAATAATTCTGCAAAACACACGAGTTTGAATAAGCTCTTTTTGATATAGTTCTATTACACGATTTAGAGTATGAAAGAAGGAAAACTTTTCTTAAATGTCTGTAGTCCCTCATTTATAGAAGTGAGTCCCTCACAACCATAAATAAAATCCTACCGACACGGCTTCATAGACACCTAATGACACTTGAACTCTATGTTCTGATACCAAGTTTGTCACGTTTGGGCCTACAACCTGGACGTAACTGACACTCAAGAACCATTTATGATTGCCAATCAAACCCTTGGCCTGGTTACATGACTTACATGACACTAAACAACACGCAGAATCTTAAAATAGGTGAACACTTAGACATTTAAGAAAGTCAAAAAAAATATTGTCTCGGAAAAATACTTAACATGAGTCATAAGTTAAATAAACCATCCCCAGAAAATAGTGGAAGTATCTAATTCAATCTGTCTGTGACGCCTCTAAAAATGTAAGATAAATGTTGGGACAAGACCCATAACACTTCCAATACTACTAAGCTGAATTAAAGATGGAGTCTCCTGAAATCAAAAAGGCCTTACTAAATATTGCCTGTGAGTGAATAGTTATCTCAACGAAACATCTGTTGATAATCCGGATTACCTGTATCGGCATCATAAAATGATACAGGTCGAATGACGTCAGTACATTGAATGTATTGGTAAGTGATAAGGTTAGAGTAAACAACTTGCTGGCTTGAATAACTGAAAGCAACATAATTGGATCAATACACGAATATAAAGTGAAAATCATTTGAACTTTACAATATAATACCCAATGAAAGCAACATGAAAATAATATACTTTACTTGTGGGGAGTTTTTCTAACCGACAACCATTACCATAAACCTAGCAATGATACAATGTTTCACCCACGTTGCTAGGGCCATCCTATACTTTGCCGGAGTATAAGATGATATCATGACTATGGATCCATCTAATTCACGTTCTCAGAGGCAGTGCAGAGTCGCATGAAGAATTAATGCTATCATATCCTACGTTGGCTACGTAGTTTTATGGGATTTCTGAATCATAAAAGTCTCTAATACAATTCGGTGCTCGATACTACTCTCAAAATAATTGATATAACTTTATGCTCATTTCTCCCATTACAAGGAATTGACTTCCTACTTGATTGAAATACTTTTCAAAACATTAGGCGTGTTTACATTCTTGAAAACATGCACTTATGAACTTATCTTTCATGTCCAATAATCAACATAGGCACACACACACACACACACACATATATAATTAACATTACAAACTCTTAAGTTTTTATAAATTAGATTCTTTAAACTTTTCTCAAAACTCAGTTTGAAGACAAGGATTGGCTTCCAAAGACTCTCAAGACTTATAACTCAAATTCATAGGTTCATGCGGAATTATGGACATGAACGACTCAACTCGAGGACCTAAATAACCATATAGAAACTCATGAATACAAATCTTCTAAAGACTTGGTTCGAAACTATAATGACTTTCAAAAGAAATCTCAGTTTGACTCAAAGGACCCTCTTGAACTCCCCCTTTAGCTTCACTTCAATTTAAAATGTAATTTAAGACTTATGATATGTATATGTAGGATCTACCAAGGATTAATGAAGACTTTAAGAGTTAATATCAAGGAAAGAATGAAGATACGATTCAAAGGAACACATACGGGATAAAGAATGAAGAATGAAGAAGAAAAAGGTCGGATGACTCTTGCGTAGTGGTGGCGTATCGCGCCAGCCCCCAAAGTACTCCTAGTACTTTGGGGCGCACTGCTGGTGCATTTCCCCAGCCCTCCTAGCGCTATGGTGGCGCATTGCCCCAGCCCAGACCCAGAAATCCAATGAATTTTCTTGTTAAATTTCGGATCCTAACTCGTGTAGAATCGATTGGTTTCTTCCAAACTCTCTTTGATATATAAACCCATCACTAATTCATTGAAATTTCTCTGAAATTCTATCAAGAAACACCACTCATTCGCAAGACCTTCACCTCAAGAACTCAAAACCTCCATTGATAAAAAAAATAGGGCTAAAACTGAAGAACTACTCAAGAATATTTACATAAACAATTTCATGGATGAATTGATGGTAGAACTATATGATTGGCACGAGGACGAACAAGTCCATTACTGTAACGACCCAGAAAATGATAGAGTGAAACTAGAGCCTCACATGTGAGTTTAGAGTCGAGAACTTAATGAAATGGTTATAATTGAATTTGACCCAAAAAGGTCTTAAAAATGTGCTTCGGAAGTTACCGGAAACTTGTTTAGCTGTGTATTAAAAGATCCGTTTCGTTTTCGAAAAATCCGACTTCATATTCTTGTTTAGGGGTCAAATTGAGTGGGAAATGGGTCTAACCCAAATTTTAGAGCAACCGTATCAAAATCCGAAATTTCCAAGTGAAGCCTTTTTCGAGGGTCTACTTTGAAGGGTCATATCTCCTAGCACACGAATTATTTGGGTGGCTAATAATATATCCATGGAAAGCCCTTTGAGTTAGCTACCTAACGCACTTCGTTTCACCTCATTCGGAGTTCGGACGAAGAAGTTATGCCTATTTTCGTAAAGTCGGTCCGGCAGAAAAGGCATTTCCAGTAAGTTCGATTTCTTGTTCATTTCTTGTTCACCCGCCTAAAAACTTTTCTAAGTGTTGGACCATTTCTTCCAAATGACATATATTATTTCCTATATACTATTAGTTCATCCCCATCCCTAAAATCATTCCCTCTCTCAAATATTTCTCTCCAACTCAAGAAGAAGAAGAAGTGGGAGCTAGGGCTTGGATTCAAAGCTTTCTTCATCAAATTTTGTGGGAGATCATAGCAAAGGTATAGGGATCCTTTATCCTTGATCATTCTTTCTTTCAAGGAGCCCAATCAAAAGATTTTCAAGGTTTTTCAAATACACAAAAAAATCCTATTTCGATTCTAGCATGGGTTCTTGCATAAGAAAGGTTTTAAATGATGATTTATATTGTTATTAATGATTATTAATGATTTTTAGAAAGAAATCCCCATGAACCCATGTTTTCCCTAAATTCCTAAAGTTGGCATATGAAGTGGGATTATTGTTTGTGATTGAATGATGATAGAATTATGCTTAAATGGAGTTGAAGAGTTGATTTTATTATTAGTTATGCTTATCTATTGTGAATTATTGGAGAGTTGAGGAATGATGATTGTGGCTTTGGAAAAGGGTAAGTTGGCCTAACTTCATTGTTAATGTAGAATTGATATAGAATCTTGATAGATTGATGTGTGATCCACTTATGGTGGAGGTGTCTACTTATGGAATGTATTATGATTGAGGCTATGAAGGGTATTATATGAGTGTTATTGTATTGTTATATTATTATATATGAATGAGGCTATATGTAAAGTCCTATATGAAGCTATATGTGAAGGTATGATGTGAATGAGTTTTATGTGAAGCTATATGTGAAAGTATGATGTGAATGAAGATAATGTGATCACGTTATGAATGTAAGGGTGTTGTTGTAGGTTGTTCACTGGTTTGGTTGTATAATTACTACCCTATTTTCCATGCTCTTTGATTCCATTACATGCCTTCAAGGTGTTTGACAAAATGTCCAACTATGGAGAATTGATGAATCGATGCTTAAAAGCTTGAGTTATGAGATGTATGGAAATTTCATAGATGTGTTGATGACACTCATGAATGTTGATGATAGAATATGAAGGATTCTTCAATGTAAAGTATACCTTGAATTGATAGGGCTTATGCATCCTTTTACGGTATAAATGATTATATTGTTGATTGTTGAATCCTTGGATCGGTAGGCCCATGGCACCCTTCCACACATGCTTATAATGAACCTTGGATCGGCAAAGGCTTATGGCACCCTTCCATTAATGAAAAGTAATGAACCTTGGAATCGGCGGGCTTATGGCACCCTTTCCATAAAGGTTAATGATGAGACTTGAATCGCAGGCCCATGGCACCCTTTCAAGTGGAGTTAATGAGCTTTCCTAAATGTACCTTGAATCGCGCAGCTTATGGCACCCTTTCATGTGTTAAATAATGAGACTTGAATCGGCAGGCTTATGGCACCCTTTCATGTACGATAATGTCAAAGTAATGAACTATTCTATGGGAATGTAGGCTAAGCACCGAGCGGATTTGGTTAGATGGAAACTCCCGACAGTTAGGCATGAGTTTCAATGATCGTCTACCTTATCCCATAAACTATGTGCCCGCATAGGAAGCTAGTGGATCCATTAAGCTATATACCGGTCTTCCTTAGGCAAGTAGACCACCTCTTTTCGGTGTGGGGACTCATGACACCGGATTCCATGACAAGCTCTCATGGTCTATGTCGGTTAAATGCTTACTTCCCATCATGTGAGATTTCATCATGGTTTCTTGACAGGTTCTACAAAGTGTAGGTAGTAGTATGGGATGCTACCTATACATTGCACGAGTAGGCTTGGAGAGGATCATAATGAGTTTCTCTAAATCCTAATGTATGTGACATGAATGTGCCCTAAATGGTTTCTTAAAGAATGTTGGTCTATTGAAGTTATGTTGTAAATGAAATGTCCTTATCTAAGGTAATCTTGGGGAACACTTAAGTGTGCTTGAAGAGGTTGTATGGGCGGTCACTTCTTGTCTCACTCAAGTGTGTCTTAAGGTTATATTAGGTAGAGGTCTTATGGTAATGAAATGACATGTGTTCTTTTAAAGTTAAGCATGGATTGTATATGGACATATGTTGAGTATATGTATGGTTGGCTATGGTCTTATATGTTAATGTTGACTTGCATTATGTCTATTATGTGGGTATTGTCTTATATGTGGATGATGACTTGAAATGTGTCTCTTATAATTGTGATATGAAGGTTTTATCAAAAATGGCATGAAAGCACATATTTCAAATAAATGTCCCTTTTGGCATGTTTTTGCATGGTCTCCATACTTAGTACTTAATTGTGCTAACCCCTTTCTTCCCCTTTTGGACTAAAGTGTAGGGATTTGGAGATGATGACATGTCATGGCTTTGATAGGTTTCTAAGTGTTGAAGATGAAGACTTGGTGAGTCCTCATAGATTCGAGGACAATACCCAATATGTTCTTTTATGTCTTTTTAGTTTTGTTTAAGTTGTGTACGGGATTAGTCCCGAATTTTGTACTCTAAAGTATTAGATGGTTTGAGACATCATGTATAAAGTCTAGAAAGTCTTCCGCTTGCTATTTTTTTTTATGCAATGTTTTCTTGGTAAAGAAAGTTTTAAATTCCTTATGGTTTTAGTGTCTATGCGATGAATGAATGCTAAGAGGCTTGTATTAGACCTCTTCGAGGTCGAGTACGCCGGTTACGACTAGGGGGTGCTCCCGGGTCGTGACAATTACTATGGGAAACCTCACATACTTGGAAAGAATGATTGTTCTTGGCAAGTTTCCTCAACTCTTGAAGAACGCTTGAAAACCTCATTTTTCTCCTCTTGAAACCTCGCTCTAAAATTCCTAAGTGTTTTAAACGTGAATGGGTATTTAGAATCTGATTATACCCTTAATTGGGTCATGTAAAATGTGTTAAGAAAAATGAGGAAAAGGACAAGACCAAGATACCCTTTCCTAAAACTGATGGAAAGCCTTAACTAGAGAGGCATCACTCAAAAGGTCATAACATTTTACTCAGTGTTCAAAATTTAGCAAATATTATGGCATTGGGAAGAGGACTCAAAGAACTTCGATTTGATATTGATAGGTCATGGTCCACTAACTATTTATGTGCTAAGAGATATGGTCAAATGAAGCCGACCCAAGAAAAATCTCACAGTGAAACTCAATTGGAAAGAAAGTTTTCCTCTCAACTTTATGCTAGGGGATTCTAGTGAACTTAACATCTAAGAAAATTTAGAATCACTCGGCACAAATCCTATTCACCATAAAGAATGAATCGAATCTTAAATTATAAATTTTCGGGATGTTATGTTCTCATACCTTTTAAAGTCTTGTTGTAAGATTGTAAAAATCATCTTCTATCCAATTTCTTGACTCATATCGATTATAACATCAAATCTTTCTCCCATATCTAGTGAAAACAAGAACTCATTCTAAAGTTTTAAAAAGGAACTTTTGGGGTTCCTCTTCAAAGTTAGAGTTTTAATTAGAGTGATTCAAGGTATGTAAGACTTCATTGAGAGTATCCCTTTGCTGTCATGCCTGAAGATGGACTTCATTGAGAGTATCCCTTCGCTCTCACACCTAAAGTAATTTGATTCTCTAGAATTCTACAAATTATTAGTAGCAAAGCTAGGATTTTTATGAAATTGTGATTTTTTTCCAGAAATTCATGTCTTTATTATTTTACTTTGGTTTTAAAAACCTTATTGCAATGATTTAACATGATTCCTATATATGATATTTTATGCATTTATGAATTTTAAGCATGATGGCACGCATGATATGGTTTACAACCTAAATACATGTTATTTTTAAGGCATGAATTTTGAGCTTAGTCTCACATGTGATATGAATGATAAGAGGTTTATATACCTATGAGCATTATGTGAATACATGTTGTTTTGGGAGGATTATTTAGTACCGAGAGGATGCGGGTTTAGAAAACCCAAGTCTCATAACTAAGCGTCAGCATAGGATTGTGTTTCACCGCTTTGGCGGTTGACCTTTAGCTCTTTGAGGCTCATGTTAGCGGATCCACATAACATACGATAAGGTTCTATACCCCGCCAAAGTATAGGACAACCCATCTTATTGGGATTATAAGTTGGGCTTCATAATCTCAAATGACATATGCCAGTTATAAGAAACTCTCCAATTTATGCATATTTTACGATATGTCCTTAACTTCATTTGAGGTATATTAAATATGCTATTTTACGTTATGATTATGCCAGGATAACGATTTAAACTCATATATATATGTATATGTTTTTGAAAGAAGGTCTTAAAACTGATATTTATGCATGGATTCCCATTGTTTCTTTCCAGATCGTTTATTACGATATATCTTTACGTTTTAGAAACCTTATTCCATGTTTCCTTCATATGCTACTTTATATGAGTATGTTGGTACCCTTACATACTCAGTATATTCCACGTATAGACATATCTTTTTTTGTGTTGTATCCTTTTATGATGTAGATTTCGACGTTCGTTCTCAGACTGGTGGCTACTGAAATTGCTGTATTTTTAGTTAGCATTTGGTGAAACCTCCTCATTTGGGGACTTCACGGATTTAGAATTCTAGAATTTTGTTATGATATCTTTGGTTTTGAGGTAGATGTGACCTATGTCCTAGCAGACTTATATTTCATTCTACGTAGTAGAGACTTCATTCATATATTAGTAATGTAGTCTCATGGATCTATTGACTCACACTATTCAATCTTATGTTAAGAATATGTTTCAGCTTCCACATTTGTTTTATATGATATTCTTGATATGTTAAGCCAAGGATTAGCCTGGGATCACTCATGGTTCCAAGTATCTTGTATCGGCTAGGGCGTAGATTCAGATCGTGACAATAATACTTTGGGATATTCGACATATTCTAAACCTCTTTGGAATGTGTTTTGGTATTGCATTAGCCTTATAAGGTACTTGAGTGTAACTTTGAACATTCGATTGACGAAACCTTTATGGATGCCTTTTCTTGGTCCTTTGTGCCATGTCATTTATCAAACTTTTTCTTAATGCCACAATTCAAGAGTTAAAACCCAACTAGAGAGCAAAGTCCCCTTGATAGTATACTTAATTAGTGTAAGCCAGCTTTAGGATCACATTTTAAAAATAAAATCAAGACACATTGAAAGCATCACAAAGGGTTTATTGAATTTTATACAAATTTCTTGTATTTCCATAATTTTCATATACTTATCCATTTTTAAATTTTGTTTTTTTGGTTACTGAAAAAAGAATATTTCATGGAGATTACATACATATGTTTTACGTTTTCGAAGTTAACAATTTGTCTCATAAAGGTAAACAGTTTTTAAAACTCCTAGTCAAAAGCACCAATAAAGACACTTCTATGGATCCTTTATTTTCATAGAAAAGGAAGACAAAAGATTCCAATTTAATTACTAGAGAATAAAAAAAGATAGTGACATAATGGCCCCTCCCTAAGTGGTGAGTCAGTAAGAGGGGAATAAATAAATAATATTAGTTGTATTATATATATATATATATATATATATATAGAGAGAGAGAGAGAGAGAGAGAGAGAGAGAGCATAATTAAATAGGTTTTTAATAAATCTTTTTGATTAAGTTAATTAAAAAGGGAACTATCCATTAATGTAATTCATCACTTAATTAATTCCTATTCCCCCCTCCCCCATTTTGTTAATGCCAACCAATCATGCCCACTTTCCTATTTAGCTAATAATACTCTTTCTTTTTTGTTAGTGGGCATTTCCTTTTTTGTGCCATCCATTTTATTTATAACACACAGTCATCTCCACTCTAAAAAGTTTTATACTCCCTACATGTGAACCTTAGTTACTTTTTGAGTTACACAATTTTTTTAAAAATGAAAATATCATCTATATATTTGTTAAAATCATTAATTAATTATTCATGTATGAAGACCAAGATACATACTATACTATATATGTACAAACCTCAACATCCAAAAAGCCTGTGCCTTTTTTCTTTTTCTCTTTCTTGTAGACTAGATCAATTTAAAATACTAAAGTACTTGGGAATTCAAATTTAGGTCCTTAGTAGTTGTCTTGAAAGCATATAGGAAATATCTCATAGGTTTGGTATTTTAGAGTTCGATAGTGCGATGTTACGTTAATGGTTCCTTTATGCTTAAAATACGAGATAAGTTTTTTTTTTTTTTTAAAAAAAATATTGTTCTTAGAACGATAATTAGAGTATACAGTGCATGGTTCTAAACAAAGAAGGATTTATATATGTATGGGTTGAGGTGTCAATGTCGATTGACTAACTATATATATAGAGGTTATATATTAAATATTTCTCTTGCCACCTTGTTGGCTTGCGTGTGAGTCCATTATGAGTCAAGGGATCAGGTCCTTGATTGAGAACAACTAAGAATGGAAGGCAAACAATTAATGTAACAAGTAAAAAATAAATGATGTTTAAGTGGAACTTTCTTGCTAAAGAAAGAAAAAAACCATAAGCTACCATGTTGGATTTCATTAACAATTTCACTAAACACGAGTCATGAGTCATGTTTCAGATTACATACACTTGCAATCTAAGAATTAAATTCTTAATTCTTCCCCTAATCCCCCTTATAATAATTTTATTAGTACAAGACAACTAAGCAATAATTCTATGAGACACTCATTGTATGAGATTGACAATCGGATATCCTTAACATTCGTTCCCCTTATCCCCTAAAACACAAAACGTACATGCAATACTAACAAAAACAGTTAACATGCACACATAACATAATTTGTGAAATAATTCAACCATCACTCCCTTCACACTTAATCATTACTAGAGTCATGAGCCCACCTCAAATTCGATTACCAAAGATTAATACCACTATAGAATAAACACCCATTGTCAGTCATAGGGTCAACATTACCTAGCACATTACTTTTCCTCCCTAAATAGCAATAACCAACACGTTTTAGCCATTTAGACTTCGTGTCCAAAGACCTAAGCATATAATCTCCCTAACATCTACAACATAGTATGTATTCAAAATTAGGTCTAACTACTTAGTTAGGCCTAACCAACCTGGGCGCCAATCCACTTCTTCGGGAGTTTAAAAACAGACATTTTGGCTCAGGAGGCGAATCCTTAGTGAAAGTAGGTCTGAAATTCATGTGTTTTACCCAATCCAAACGAAAAATCCTTCCTCTCCATTGCTCCCAAACTTTGGAGCAGCATGAGAGAGTTTTTGGAACAACCCTGGTCCTTTTTTGGCAACTGAAAGGGAGAAATCCAATATAAAATCCATGTTTCCTAGTTAGTGGTTCCATCAACCCACTATGGAGACCTGTCGAATGGCCGCAGGGTTATAGAGGGAAAATTTTTGCTATAGCGGGATGATGTCAGCCTAAGTTAAATTTCAAATTCCAAACTTTTTATAATGATTGAAAAAGATCGTTATAGTGGGAGTCAAATTGTTGTTCAGAAAAATCATACAATTAGATCTATTATGAGGTTAAGGACACATACGCATATAGACATCTCTTGTTGATTAATGTATTAGAAGTTAAATATGTTTGCCAAATAAGATTAATAACGAAGTAAAAGTAAATCGAAAGAAATAGTATAGCCAAGTTACTTGGGAGAGTTGGCAAAATAGCTACCTTAAAGACTTAATGTGACATTAAGTCACAAGTCTTGAATAATTTGTGGTATACCCACTATTAATGACATCATCCACATGCCCTAATTGGCACATACAAAAGACCTCACTAAGTTTTCATATCTCCACTTTGGTCCCCCCTTCTTTTCCAATTAATTTGGAATAATATATATCTATTTGCATTTGTTAAAAATTATATTACAAAAAAAAAGAAAAAATCCAAACAGGAAAGAAGAGCAACTCGTTTTTGCTGTTGTTGAAACTGTCGATTCCGGCAAATTTTCCGGCCAAAATATTCATTTTCAAGGTAAAATCATCATCATCTCGTTCTCCATTTTAATTTTTACTCCATTTTCTTTCAAAAATCAAGCTTCAAAATGATTTTTTCGCTATTTTAGAAATTTGAGAAATCTTTCTTAATAATCACTTGATAACTCATTATAGATACATTTTAGTAGTTTAAAAGCATGAAAAATCTGTTTCGCCAATGCAAGAGTTGAATATTGAACCACGATCTCATTCAGTCGTGTTTCTATACCGATGTCGTACTTCATTGATTGTTAACGACTGATATTGTAATCTAGTAGCTATCTTTGTAGTCTATAATGACAGTAGCTGAATTTGTTATTGATGGTGGAGATTATATGGGAGTGTGTAAGGAGACTCCCGAAAGCTGGAATTGGAAATCTTTTAGTAAGACGATACTACCTATTGCGTTGCGCCGCAATGGTTCATATGATGATATTATTGCAAGCGTAATTGAGGTCGGCGAGTTTACTTACGAGCCAAATGACTTGGTGATTAGCTATCAAATGAATGAAAGGGGAAAAATACATTCCACATTCATAAAAAATGATAGGCACGTGAGCTTATACATGTTAGATATTGGTATTGATGGCTCTAGGCCTACATTGAGGATAAACGTCAATGCGAGGCCTCCAATTGAACCAACGAATTCATTTAACAGTGACAATAATTCGATTGGAAATGAAAGATTGGGTGATCATTCAAATGAGAGCTTGGGTGATCATTCAATGAATATACATGATGATCCAACTAATGTGGAAAATCATCTAGTAGATGCGGAAGATCCCAAACTCTAATGTTTTGAAGAAATGCAGGGAAAAAAGGAATTGGGATCACAATCAAACCATTCCTTCTCCGATGGAACTAATTTATGTATCAACCCAACTTTTAGCAACAAGAATGAGTTGCAATTGTTATTAGCCGAAGCGGCGGCAAAAAAATCTTTTGATTGTGCTACTGTGAAGAGTTGTACTAAATACTTAAAGGTGAAATGTGTATCTTGCAACTGTGCATGGATGTTGCAGGCGAGGAAATATTAGTGTTCGAATAGATTTCGTATCTACAAGTACATTGGCAAACATAGTTGTGGCATTGAATATGCCAATAGTAGCCATCAAAAAATTTCAATCAAAGTCATTGCTTTACTTTGTGTAAATATGTATCATGATGGCAAGGGTCCAAATGTTAAAGAGATTCAAAGAGTTATGCTTAATTCTTTTCATTGTAGTTCAAGCTATTAGGAATGTTGGAAGGGTGGTGTGATTGCCAAGGAAATGGTCTGAGCGACAGCGGACAACATATATTCATGCTTACCGAATTTTTCCTATATGTTCGAGACACTTAATGTTGGTTCTAGCTATTGTATCATGGTAAACAAGGATAGTCATAGGTTCATGTATTATTTCTTGGCCTTCGGTGCCTGCATTAAGGGATTTGCCCACATGAGAAAGGTAATTGCGGTTGATGGCACTCATTTACATGGTAAATACGAGGGCGTGTTGTTGAGCACTGTTGCACAAGATACGGAGAATGTTTATCCAATTGCCTTTTGTGTCGTGGACAAAGAGAATGATACATCTTGGACATTCTTCTTTGAGAAATTGAAGGAAATTATGGTCGATGAACCAGATTTGTGCTTTACTCCGATAGACACAAGAGCATTATCAATGGTATTGTGAACGTTTACAATCATGCTCACCACGGATATTGTATGAGGCACCTCGATGAAAATCTCCGTATAAATCATCATTGTGGAGAGTACCTTTATCTTTATTACAATGCGGCAAAGTCTTATTCTTTGGAGGAGTTTGACAATCATTTTGTAGAATTCAAGAACAAATATCCCGCAGCAGCCGTTGTCCTTGAGCATGATTTTGGATTTGAGAAGTGGAGCAGGGCACATTTTCCTGACAGTAGATATGATGTGATGACTACAAATATCGCCGAATCACTCAATGTTATGTTGATAAATGAAAGAGAGTATCTCGTGGAATGTATATTTAATTCAATTGATAAGAAGTTTAGAGAATTGTTTAGGGAGAGGCATGCATATATCCTCAAATCAATGGGTAATCAAATGGTGCTGACTGCCAAAAAAATCGGAAGAAAAAAATGATCGAGGGCGCTTTTTTGTATGTGGAGAGTGTAATCGGGGACGACAATCAATTTATCGTGTTCGGTGCGGGTGTTACTGCCTATGTGAACCTACTGGAAAAGTCTTGTTCACGTAGAAAGTATGACTTGATCAAGATACCTTGTGGTCACGCGATGACCGCTTTGCGATCAAAGCATGATAATGAGTATGGTATGAGCATCTATGAGTACTATTTGCCATTGTATAAAGATGAAGCGTACCTTCTTGCATACATGGATTCTATTAATGTTGTCCCTCTTGAGTCGGAATGGTGTGTGCCAGAAGAATTGCTTAATGTGAAGATTCTTCCGCCTCTTGTCGATAACAAACTTGGAAGAAAAAGAAGAAAACGTGTCAAAGGCGTCGGTGAGAATTTGAAGAGCAAGAGAAGGAACAAATGTTCAATTTGTAAGAGAACCGGACACAAGATAACTACATGTGTGAACAACAACAAATCTTAAATATGCTTGATTGAATTTGTTTTTGTAATCAAGCTACTGTTTTTTTGTTGTTGCCATCATTTTGGTCAATTTAGTGTCAGCTATTTTTGTAATTAGTCATTATCTAATACAGATCAATCAAAAGATGACATACATTTTGTACGCTATCTATTAATGTTTATTATCGAGTCCACCCGTTCTCTATTAAACTGTGTATTATTAATATATGAAAATTCATGGTATTCGTGATGCAATAATTTTAATACATGAATTAGAATGATTAAAGAAGAAAGTGTTGTAAAAAAAAGGTCATGATTTGAAGTTGTGTATTTTAATGCATGTGTATTATTGTTATTATTATTATCATGCATGTTATTTTTAATGCACCAAACCAAACTATCCATAAGAAATAATCTAAGTATAACTAATCCAAAAATGTCTAATACAAACATTATCTGAATATACACTCTACCAAATGACCCTTAAAGAATTATCAAAAAATCATATGTTACTGTTGAAATTTGTATATGAAAATATGTACTGGTTGTCAAAATATATAGACCCCTTATACAATCGATGCATCTATATGTGTGTGGTGTGTGTATGACCAATGAGATTTACACTCTCACATTAGTAAGGTATATTCGGGTTTATATCTATGTTAAAGCATTGTCGATACTGCACCTACTAGAATATGACACTTATATATAGACCAAGACTGATAGAATTTAAAAAAGACAACAATTAATTAATAATAAATTATATTTTTGAAATTCATCCAATAAAATAAGTTTAAACAAGTCATATGATCATGTAAGAGTCCACATAAATTGGGTGTGGTGATTAGAGATGTATGAGGAAAAGTTGTGGTTATACAATCAACATCCTTACAATAATGTGTGAGAAAACATAAGTATGTTTGAGGATGTTGTTCAACCACACATTGTTGATTGCCACCCCCAATTTATGTAGACTCATATATGATCACTTGTTTATTCTAAGGATGTTGATTGTATAACCACACATAACAAGTGACATCCTTACAACATGCTTATGCTTTCTCAAACACTGTTCTAATGATGTTGATTGTATAACCACAACTCTTCCTCATACATCTCTAATCACCACACCCAATTTATGTGGACTCTTACATAATCATATAACTTGTTTAAACTTATTTTATTGGATAAATTTCAAAAATATAATTTATTATTAATTAATTGTTGTCATTTTAAAATTCTACTAGTTTTGGTCTATATATAAATCTCATAATGTAGTAGGTGCAGTATCGACAATGCTTTAACATAGATATAAATCCGAATATACCTTACTAATGTCAGAGTGTAAATCTCATTGGTCATACACACACCACACACATATAGATGCATCGATTGTATAAGGGGTCTATATATTTTGACAACCAGTACATATTTTCATATACAAATTTCACAACGGTAATAAAAGTTCAAATGCTACTTTTCAACGGTAACGTTTGATTATTTTTTTTTGTATAAAAGGAAGGCAATCCCGCATAAACAACTCAAACCCTCATAAACACCTCAAACATATCCATTTTTACAATGTCTCAATAATCTCAAACATCCAATACAAAAAAGTCTTACAATTGTCATTGTGGTAATCTAGCTACGTTGAGGACGTCACACACCGATACAAATCCAGGTCAACAATTATTTAATTATTCAGTTGACAAATGCTTCTTTTTTAGGTGGCTTGAACATGAATCATCAACGAGTAGCCCATTGAATTTTCAAGGCGTTGCCAAATTTAAAATATTAAAAAAGCTACAAAAATCTGAAGAAAATAGCGATCTGCTAATGACTTTCTTAAGAGAAACTGAAGAGCAGAGGAATCAGTTGAGAGTGTTGCTAAAAGATGCTGAAATAGATAGAGATCAACTAAAAGAAAGGTTGATTTTTGCAGAAGAAAAAAAAAACACCTATAAGCTATATTGTGCGATTTATTTTTGGTGTTTGCTCTTTGGAAATGTGTAACAGAAATATAGTGCTGAATAAATAAAGTATTTCTCTCTAATTATTGCACTCTTATATATTTTATGTTTGATCAATAATGTTATAGATCAACAGTGATAACAATCTATAGTATTAGACATACAAGTTTATTGTCGATAATTGACTACTAACTAGATCAACATTGATAGCAAAAATCACTTACTATTAAGACATAGATTAATAAGAAATATAAAAACCCTTCATAATAAAATATGTTAAACTGTCAAACGTACATTTTGTCATAAAAAACAACAAAACAACAAACCACTTTAACCATGTTCTGAAAAACCAACTATTTCAAAATCTAATTGTCTTAGAAAACCGTCTAAAAAAATCATTTGTCTTCAAACTAGGGAAAACCCAACTATCACGAAAATCAATTGTCATAAAAAATCAATTTTTTTAAAAATTGTCTTAAAACACCAATACCCATAACAAAAATAAAAAATGCCCTTACTCATCACCACCAATCTCACCCTTAAGCTCCATCAAAATACCCATCACGTCTATTTCTTTTTTCACTTCTGCCACATCAGTGGCCAAGCCTTCTTATTCTAACTTTTCCTTTTCTTCATTCTCTGTTATCTTCTCCTCTTGTTGTTCTTTCTCTTCTTCTCCACTTGCTTCATTTTTCTTCTCTTCCAGATTCTCCTCTTCACTTTCTTCTTCTTTCTTTTCTTCTAGTTTCTCCTCTTGTTTTTCTTCATCGTTCTCTTCCATCTCTTTTTTTTTTCTTTCATCTTCTCCTCATCTTGTTGTTTCTATTCTTCTTGCATCTCCTCTTCCTTCATCTCTTCATCAACTTCTTCAGCAAAGTATGCATCAACTGCAACAAGATCATCATTGACTATAGCTAACGAAAGGATCTCGTCATTAACTGTAGGTGCTAAAAAATTGTCATCATCTATTGCAAGATCAGTGGCTAAGTATTAATACAAATAAATTATTTTACAGAAATAATGTATAAATTTATCTACCTTTCGTTTTCTTGTTCTTTACATTTCTTCTCAATTTCTCCTCTCGTACATAAGCAATAATTTCCACTATTGATTGCTCGAGGGATGCAATACACTCACACAGATTTTTATCTTTAGAAGTACTTGGTACAAGATTCTCACAAGGTTAATTAGGATTGTGATCACTTAAATACTCATCCTTTATATTCTCTACTGATGAAGTAAAGACAGTCTCACCTTTCGAATTTGCCTTTAAGACATCGAGGAATGTATCCTTCACTTCGTCCATATATGGATATAATGTTGTCAAGTAATTCTTTTTTGTCTCACGGACAGTAGGTGTGAGGCATGGGTGCACAACCTACGAAATATATATATATATATATATATATATATATATATATATATATATATATATACAAATATTACATGACATTCGCCAATTTATAAATAATGCTAATAATGATAAATAAACTTTGTACCTTTGTACTTTTTCCTTTGGACTTAAATGGATCACCTTCGATAATATTATCATTTTTTGCGGTGTGCCATCTAATTAAACGGGGAATGGGTAAAGGAGAATCCAAGGACTTCTTGGCATACTTTCCAAGATGAGGAAAAGCCTCATATATCCAAACCTGAAATTAATAGAAGAACAAATAAATAAATAGAGGCTATAAAATACTATACAAATATATAAGAATTTATCATAAATTAACTACATAATTTATAAGAAGTACCAGAAATGCCCAGGGAAAGCCATACAGAGCATACGATGCATTTCCTGTTTCATTAAACACTTCACTCTACTTCTTCAAATTGATTTTATTCTTGGGATAAGGGTCTGAAAAATACTCCAAATTTGGCCGAAATTGTTGTTACGATACCAAACTTCAAAAAGGACCTTTTACCCCCAGTACTATTTAATAGTACCTTTTACCCCACTGTACTATTTAATAGTGTATTTTAAATGTATATATGTGCCTACGTGGACACATAAATATTGCATTATTTTAAATAATAATGTGTCCACGTATGCACATATATACTTTTAAAATACACTATTAAATAGTGCAGGGGGTAAAAGGTCCTCCATAAAGTTTGGTATCGTAACAACAATTTCGATCAAAGTTGAAGTATTTTTCATACCCTTATCCCTTTATTATTCAGATACGTCAATGTTAAATTAAAACTCTCTTTCCACCATGGATAACTATTAAAGAAATCTAAATCATTCACCATCTTAATGTGGCTTGAATCCACAATTTTAGATCGATCATGGGCAAGCATCATCGTGTGGATGAACAAAACCAACGAGCACTTCAACTTCTACTCCTTACTCAACTTGGAACCCTTGAACAAACGCATCAACAGTGTAGCAGTAATAGACTTATTCTTAGTCACCTTGTAGTAAAAATTCTCTCCCTTTTCAAGAACTTTTTTCAATTTTGCATCACGGGGGTATGCTGAGCAATTCATCCCTGTAATCAATGAAAATTCTCTTAAGCCAAAACAAGCAGGCTTATCATTCACACAAAATCAAATTTCATGTAATTTTTTTGTCACTTTTCACACGTCGCAACAACATATAATGTACCATCTGTCCATTGAACTTGAAATGTTCTGGAATATGTCTCAAGTGTCCAAAACAAGTACCTTTAAAATCATCATAAAAAATTTCTTAAACTAGAAGATTTATTAAATCACGATAAACAACCATCCTTGCTCTAACAGAATTTTTTGCTGGAAACGATCCTACTTCATCTATCCATGTCTTCAAATCATACGACTTATCAAAAATGTCTTTTGCACAAATTGGCAAAGACAGGGGATCTTCATCCTCATTACTAGTGTGGGTATCTCTACTACTCTCATATTCACTCTCACTGTTATCATTACTAGATTCAACATCATCACTCGATTGGGCACCACTGTCCTGGTAGTTGTCAATCTTGGTCATTGTAGCAGAATAAGAGTTTGACTCATGTTCTTCCACAACACTTTTTTTCTTTTTTGAAACTTTGGAAACTTCTTTAGCCTTCCTTTTCTTATTTTTAGAAGTATTAGGATCAGATCGTTTAATGATGCCGCCTCTAGTTTTAGCCATATTGTACTATATACAAGAAAAAATAAATTTGTCATATTAAAATATCGATCACTAGTCTATTATCACAATCAAAACTTACATTAAAAATACATGCAAAAAAAGTAGCAGTTCAAACAGAAATCAACAATAAAATCGCAAACATAAAACTCGATCAAAATACTATAAAAGTTTTCAAATCGCTAACATTAAATTTTCAAAAAAATTCTATGCATTATCCAAATCAAAACGTCTTTAATGATGCCGAAGCAGAAACATAAACCAAAAAGGGTCAGATTTTCAAAAGTTTAAGCAAAAATCTAAACTTCACTACACTACCGCAATTAAAAAATAAATCAAATAGGACTAAAAGTTACTGAAAATACGATGATGAAAGTTACCTGAGAGGAAAACGATTGAGCAAAATTCAACTGAACTTGGGGAAGAAGATTGAACAAAATAGGCCCGATTCACATCGTTTGAAATCTTCCAGAACTATTATGGGATCTTACGTTTGTTTATGGTTTCAAGAATAGAAGATTGGAAAGGTTTGTTCTTGGAGAAAGGTGTTTTATGGAGGTTTACGAAATCAATAAAGCTGGTATATGGAAGATCAAAAGCCACATTGGAGAACAAAGTTCTGAGGTTTCATTGGAAAGAGGGTTTTCTAATAACCCAAAGTATTAATTTTTTTTTTATATTGGGATGATACTTTATTTTTTGAGGGATTTAATTTATTTAATATTTGAATTGTTAGAAAAAAATGATTTTTCAAAACTTGTATTTTATCCCCCAAGTTTTTAAAGTGTTAAAAAGGCCTCTGACCCCACAAGCCTACCCCACTTTTTGACTTTTTCTTAAAGTAAACCTACAAAATAAATCAAAAAGAAATGGAATGGCTATAAATTAAATTAAGTTATATTGATGGGCATAACACCAAATCTTCTCAAGTTACTTGATGTTCCGGCTCTTAAATCCAGAGATGGTTTCATATAAATGTTTAAGAGTAACAACTTTGTAAAATAAATAAAACTTAGAGCACAAGAATATTAGTGTGTTGTTTTTTCTACTGTACTTAGAATTTCCCCCGCTATGTAATGGGTAGATTTTATTATTTATAGGCAGTTAAGGTAATATACTAGCCAATACGAAGACACCACTTGCCCCAAAATACTACGTCCAATAAAAATTCTCCATTGAGAATACTATTATGTATGCCAATTAATATTATAATTTTTCCTTTTATTCTGCCTTCGAGACAAAGGTGCTTTATTAATTTTAGGCCATGAATTCCTTACCTATCTGTGGTGACGACATGTGCACCAATCATTCTCTACTTTGAATACTTTGGTGCCATGTCATCATCGATCTAATGTCCACTCTAAATGTAGCCACGTGTATGATTATTTTTTCCCCAATACAAACTTATCACTAGCTGTATATGTGTCTATGTCAAATAAGTGGAGTGGTGGAAAGTTCATATCTCATGGCCACATGAAACTAACCCTTTTATTTCTTTTATCCCTTTTGTTTTGGTTGGGTAAGGTAAAAAGATAAAAGAATAAGGTTGAAAATGATAATTCTGCCCAAAAAAAAAAAAAAGAGAAAAGGTTGAAAATGATTCCAACATGTATGGATTCTTGATTAGCCACTATTATTGTGTTGCTTCTTTTTTTTTTTTTTTTTTTTTCCTTTTCAAATGATTTATCCTATATTTTAAAACATAAATAAGGATAAAATAATCAAAGTTTCTTCGTAATTAATGTTTTCTTAAAAGGAATGTGAAAAAAAAACACGACTAGAAGTATTCGTGGTTTGACTTGGATTGATTTTTGATTAAAATCAAAATCAAATCAAACTTTGGTTGTTTTTTAAATTATTAAAAATTAAAATAAAACAAATATAATTCATATTCATCTATTTGGTTCGATTTTATTTTTATTTTTAAGAAGCCTAATTTCTTTCTTTTAATTTCCTATAATTAAAAAAGATTTTTGTCATTTTTTTAACTTATAATTCGTTATTAACTTTTATTGTGATGACTATAATTTTTTGGATTGTGAAGAAAATATCTTAATGTTTGTAACTTTGATCAAGTGAACAAAGTGAGTAAAAAATATATAGGTAAATCTCATAATTACTTCTTGAATAAATAAGTTTGAATTTATGACTTTTTTAATTTTAAGAAATGAGTTCAATGTGTAAAATTCATCAGTCTATTAGAGATAAAGTAATTTTTAAAATAAAAATATACAAAGTTTATAAAATTTATATTATGTATATACATATATTATAAAATTCGTGCATTTAATTTTATCTGTTTGATTTGATTTTGTGTTTAATAAAATCAAATCACATTAAATATTACAAATTTTTAAAAAGTTAAATCCAAATCAACTTAATATCAATAAAATCAATTTATTTAATCCATTTGATTCAATTTTCAATATGAATCAATTTTTAATTAGATTCTGAAAATTATTTGTAACGATCTGTTCCCGTCGTTATAGAAAAACCAATGGGGAAAAATTTTGGGCCAGAAAACTTTTTGGTAGGAACTTGAAATTTTCTAGCCTAGTCCAAATTTGGATGAAATCGGAGTCAGTGAGGTCTAGGAAAATATGGTAATGAATGAGAGATTTAATAATGGTTTTGATTGCGTGAGTGGATAGCTAAGACGTTAAGGAACTCGTACGACTTTACAAAATTGAATTCGGGCGAGTTGAACTCTCGAAATTGATCTTAGCGTGAACAGGTGTTTTTTGAGTGTCGTGGGATGAAGGTGGTGTTGTGAAATGGGGTTGGGAGCTCTTAATTCGACATTCTGCTTCCGTGCAAGCCGCTGTGAAGGGATTATTCCTGCCAAGGAGGGGCCGCTGTGGCGGGTTAGGTGCCGCCATAGTGAGACAGTCAGGATTTAAGTTGAAAATAAACCCCAAAATCGTTTTATTCTGCAAGTTTTGACTTTGAGAGCTTGGAGACGACCTTATGTGCTTTCTTGACAGCTTTCCCCCATTCTTGGGGCTAAAGGTAAGGTTTTAACTCCCCGAATAAGTTTTTCGATCCGCAGAATATAAATTTGTGGGTGATTATTGATGGGGGAGGGTTTTGATATGGAAATTATGGTGGAAAAAGCCCTAATCTAGGTATTAGGATTTTGGGATAGGTCTAGGATTATTGGGTTTGTTTTAATCCGGATAATTAGACCTTTGATTGTTGATCCCTGCATATATTAATTGTTTGGAGACCTAGAATAAGCGGAAAGAATCCGAAAAGGAAAGATTCAAGTGCCTTAGGGGATTCAAGCTTGGATTCGAGGTAGGTGATGGTTGTGATTTCATATTGGTGTGATATAATGCATGTATGTATGCGAATGTTGCATTATTGATCACCCTAATCGTAAATAAGGATAATTGAATTATTGTATGCCATGAATTATCTCTTGTTGTATGATTGTGAGAATATATATTGTGATTATGATTGTGGTTTGTTCAATGGATCGGGTGTTACGTTCCGACATACTAACTTGGATCGGTTGCCACGTTTCAGAATAAATATGGGATCAGAACGTGGCATAAACATTGGATCGGGTACCATGAACCGGTACACTAACAATTTAGGTTTGGGTTCCATGAGAGGACAATTGAATTGGGTTCTACGAGAGGACCATTGAATTGTGTTATGTATTTACTTGTGATGATTATGTACATATCTAATGGTGATTGAGGTTGAAAGACTATTTGTTGCTCTAAAATGATAACCAATGTGTATTATTGAGAACATTGCTACATTGATCCTGAAAAGATGACTAATATTATATATGTTCGGTATATGGCTATTTTATAATGTTGTGGTTACTTGCATGTGTTTCACTTATTGGGATAGCTGCGTGATCCTACCAGTACATTGTGGTTGTGTACTGATACTGAACTTGCTTGTTCTTTATTGAGTACGGGGCATTTTCAGGCGGCTATTGATAGACCTCAGCTAGGTGACTATTGAGCGTGATCAGATTCAAGGGTGAGCCAGTTCTTTCAGGCTGACATGGATCTTTCTTGCTTAAGTCTACTCTTTTCGGACTCATACTATTTGTTAAAGGTGTTTGTTTAGTTTAGGGGTTGTACCCCGTGTTCTTAGACTTGTCATTAGTAGAGTTTTGGTACATTGACTTTCAGGTTATACGAGTTGTTCTTCCGTATTAGTTTGGCTAGTTCATTTAAACCTTTGGAGTTTATGGGAACTCTGTATTTCTTTTGGTCATTTAAATCTGCTTCTATATCTTTAAATGCGTAGTATTTTGTTTAGTTGTTAGTTTGGGTTGTAGTAATGGTTCTCCTACCAGAGGGTTAGTGTGGGTGTAAATTACGACGGTCTGAGTCGTGACAAAATTGATATCAGAGCCCTAGGTTCGTTGATCTCATTGTACCAAAACAAGTCTAGTAGATTCTTGCGAAAGGGTACGAAGACGTCCGTACTTTTCTTCAAGAGGCTATAGGACTTTAGGAAAAACTCACTTCTTTCTACTCATTTGTGCTATGACTTAAATCCAATTGGTATCTAGGTGATACAAATTGTTATCTTTCCTCCTTCACTCTATGGTCTGAACTAGAACAACAATAGTGGTAACACCATCACTCGCAAGAGATGATGTGTATAGACTACTGACAATTAAATAGGGTCACCATTCGGAACAAGTATCCACTGCCTCAAATGAATGATCTTTTGACCAGTTGCAGTGTGCATCAGTTTACATTTTTGCTCTTGTACTGAGAGACCGGTAATGGTCATCTATGGAACAAACTGATTTTGAAATTAGGCTTTTCTGTGAGTTGTAACTTGAAAACTGTGAATGTGTGTTCCTTGTTACCTGAATTAACTGTGAATATGAAAGTTATATTTGCTTGGATGTGATGATCTGATCATGTGCACAATAAGTGTCGGTCTGAATTTTGATATGTGCAATATGCTGGCTGAATTGATTGAAACTGTGCAAGTTGTAACTGTTGAGTATCGTGAAACTTGTTGTGAAAAGAAAGTCACGACTAAGTTTTATGCAAGGGTCTAGATAATGTATGAGGTGATTCTTAAGAAAGATCTGGGCGGGTCTTGCGCTTGAGTAATAACCGCGTGAGTGTTTGGGTGTATCCTGGGGATGTGTGGGTTATGATATTGAATTAATGAGAATGAGTTGGATTGTGTATCGTTGGATTGACTCAGGGTAGACAATGATTATCCTAGTTCAAAGGATTATCCTAAATTGCTCAGTTAAGCTAAAACCCATTGGGAGATTTAGAAAAGAGAAAAACCCTAAAAAAATCTATTGCCTGGGTATTGTTTTCGTCTGAGATATTGTGGCGGGATTTTTCCGCCAGTGCAAGGCCATCAGAGCGGAAATTCCCAGCCAGAGCGCGACAGGGTGAGACAGAACCTCAGCTTTGTCTCCTCTATTTTTCCAGATCTCCTTACAGAACCTGAATCGAATCCGAACTAACCCCTACAATCCAATCAGTGTTCAGCAATCGAGGATAGACTATAAAACCTTGTAATAAATCGAATGCTGTAAAAAACAGCAGAAAAACTGGCATTCATGTGATTACAAAAACAAAAAGGGTGTGCAAAATTTTCTAAGTGTGAATTTTGGTTGACTTCGGTTGCCTTTTTAGGGCATGTAGTTTCAAGGGAAGGGGTAATGGTAGATCACCAAAAGATTGAAGCAATCAGGAATTGGTCCCGACTTAGTTCTGTGACTGAAATTAAGAATTTTTTGGGGCTCGCTAGCTACTATTATCCCTTGTGAAGGGATTAAGGTTAGATTTGCAGATTTATTATAGGTGACAACATTCGAGAAGTTTTGGTAAGGGACGGTTAGATAAAAATACATTTAGTATTGTTGTCATAACATGTATGGGTTGTTTAGCGAATGATGAAATTAAGTTATGTCATTTGAGGTTAGAAGTTATACTACGATTTCATGGATTGTTTGTATATCAAAAAGAGGTCAGGATACGACTGCTCCAATAACAACGAGGTTTACTTGGTTAAGTTATTAAGTGTGTTACAATTATGGAGAAACTGAGCATATGAGGAGGAAATCAGCGAGGCCATAAAGGCCGGGGAAATGGTAATGCGGGTAGAGGAGTAGTGCATCCAGGCAAGGAGGTTGCCCGTCAAAATGACATGGCTCAGTTTTATGCCTTTCCGGGTAAGATCGAGGCTGAGGGTCTGATGCAGTGATCATAAGAACTATTATTGGTTGTGATCGGATGGCTAATGTGTTGTTTAATCCCGATTCTACTTATTCTTATATGTCCGTGCGATTTGCCTCTAAATTTGATATGATTTGTGTTATACTTGATGCCCTTATCCATGTTTCTACCCAGTTGAAGAGTCAGTCATAGTCACCTATGTTTATAGTGTTGTCCTGTTGTGTTATAAATCTTTTAGATTTGGGTTGATTTGGTCATGCTGGATATGACTAACTTGATATAATATTAGGCATGACTTGGTTGTCCCCCTATTATATTGTGCTTAATGATAATGCTAAGTCAGTAACTCTAGAGATCCTGGGTAAAAAAAGGTTAGAGTGGGAATGAGGTACAAGCCTAAGTCAGCTAAGGTCATATATATCGTGCGAGGTAGGAAACTGGTGGGGAGGGATTGTTTGGCGTGATTGGATCATATTCAGGATGTTAAGGTCGAATCCCCTTCTATTGAGTCTATTCTTGTGGTGTCAGAATTGTGGTGTTAGAATTGAGAGAGCTTAAAGCTCAAATCCAAGAGCTTCTAGATTAAGGTTTCATCCCTCCTAGTGCTTCCCCGTGGGGTGTTCTTGTCTTATTTGTTAAGAATAAGGATGTTAGTATGAGGACTGTTGATTTTATCTTAAGCCATAAAATGGTGGATTAATACCGAGATGACAAACTTATGGATAAAGAAAGTCCCATTAAGTATACTTGGGTGAAGGCAATGGAAGTATTTTAATAAGAAAGTGTGCATAAAAATTGGGTTAGTCCTTTGAATTTGATGGGTATGCCTGAGTTTGAGGTGTCGTATTGATGAAAAGTTTGACTTCGTAGTGATAGTCAGGGTTGACTAAGCATAAGGGTAATAAGAGTTTGTGATGGAATTCAACTATACACAAAGATTGGTTGGCAACTATTGAAAAAGACTTGAGAAATGAGTGTACAAACATTAGCTCGAGTGTGATGATAAGTGTTTAGTTCTTGTTTTTGAGTTTAGTAATAAGTATGATTGGAATTTTAGCGAAGGATACTGTAAGATCGATGGAGATGCGATCAATGATAAGCAAAAATCCATGAATTCATAAAAATCTTCAAGGTACAAGCTAATGTTGATAGATAAGGAGATTGTGTTATACAGTTGAATTTACAATTCATATTTTTCATTGTAAGTCTATATTCGTGGTGATATATTTTGTCAAGGTTTGAAATTGCAAGGTGAGAAATGATCAATTGTATCAGGTATTGAGCATTAAAAGAACTTACACCTGGGTTGAGTCGTAAAGTTAAGTATTATTGATTGTTAAGTACCTAAGAAATGTTTCATTTAAAAAGTGTTGGTTTATAATAAGGTAAATGATCAGAGTGTTTATGATGGTTGTTAGTATTGTGAGTATGATTCACTAGCTATGCTCTCGTATGTTTTCACTTTTGTGGGTGGATCCCTAATGGGGGATTAGGGGTACCAAATCCTGCGATGTTCTCTTGGTTAAGTGGGAAGATTTAGTTATTTCGAATTACATAATTGGTGTTGTCTTGAAGTTGTTAAAATATTTTAGTTGTTCTACATGTACCACCTTGCTTGTGAGAATTTATAGAAGAGCTACCATGCGTATTTATGGTTGTCCGACAATTTAATATTCGTCTAGTTGTCGAGGTCATGTATTGATTGTGTGTGGATGAATGCGGGGATCATTGGGTCCAATTCTACTGTTCTTAAGGGTAATCTACAATCACAATTAATAAATCTAACTTCTCGATAGTGTTGTTAGAGGGTTTGTATGCCTGGATATATCCCTCGATGAGTATCTCATGTATAAAGATCAAATTTATTATAACTTAAGCTCATGAGAATTTATGTTGTGGGATGGAGATGTTGTAAGAACTATGATATTTAGGTATTATGATTGTGTGTTGGTTGGTTTAGGTTCACTTCTAATTGTAGCAATTATTGATTTGGAATTTTATCATGCTTAAGTGCTAAAGGATTCGTCTGGACGATTGTATCAAGGTCCTTGATAACATGTTGTAGACGTGTGTACGATCAACTTTGGTGGTTATTGGGAATCATTTTAATTGTTAGTTAAGTTTACATACAACAATATTTATCACTCAAGTATTGAGATGACTTCATTAAGGCATTGTAAGGGAGGATGTGTAGATCACCCATGGGATGGTTTGAGACTGGAGATGTAAAATCGTTGGGGGTTGTTTTGGTGAAAGATGCTCAAGATAAGGTGAGAAGTATCCAAGTTAAGCTTATAGCAGCACATAGTTGACAGAAAAGTATGCGGGACAAGTATCCCCAGTTATTCGACGATTCATATACTATTCTATTCTTGCTTTAGCCCTTTTCTACTAGTTTGTCACTCGGGGACGAGTGACGGGTAAATTTGTATCTATTGTAGCGACTTGTTCCCGTCGTTATAGAAAAGGTAACGGGGAAAATTTTTCGGCCGGAAAACTATTTGGTAGTAAATTAAAATTTTCTAGCCTAGTCTAGATTTGGACGAAATCAATGTCACTGAGGTTTAGGGAAATCTGGTAATGAATGAGAGATTTAATAATGGTTTTCATTGCGTGAGTTGATATCTAAGACGTTAAGGAACCCGTACGACTTTACGGAATTGAATTTAGGGGAGTAAAACTCTTGAAATTGATCTTAGCGTGAACGGTTATTTTTTGAGTGTCGTGGGATGAAAGTGTGTTGTGAAATGGGGGTTGGGAGCTCTTAATTCGACATTTTGTTTCTGTGCAAGCCGTTGTGGCGGGATGGGGGTCGCCATAGCGGGACAGTCGCGATTTAAGTCGGATATAAACCCCAAAATCATTTTATTCTGTAAGTTTTGACTTTGAGAGCTAGGAGACAACCCTAGGTGCATTCTTGATAGTTTTCCCCATTCTTGAGGCTAAAGGTAAGGTTTTAACTCCCCAAATTTATTTTTTGATCCGTAAAATGTAAATTCGTGGGTGATTATCAATGGGAAAGGGTTTTGATCTAAAAATTATGGTGGAAAAGCCCTAATTTGGGTATTAGGATCTTGGATTTGGTCTAGGGTTATTGAGTTTGTTATAATCTGGATAATTAGATCTTTGATTGTTGATCTTTGCGTATATTAAACGTTTGTAGACCTAGAACAAATGGAAAGAATCTGGAAAGGGAAGATTCAAGTGCCTTAGGGGATTCAAGCTTGAATTCGAGGTAGGTGATGGTTGTATGCCATGAATCACCTTTTGTTATATGATTGTGATAATATACATTGTGATTGTGATTGTGATTGTGGTTTGTTGAATAGATCGGGTTGCCACGTTCCAACATAAATATGGGATCAGTTGCCACGTTCTAACATAAACATTGGATTGGGTACCACGAACCGGTACACTAACAATTTTGGTTTGGGTTCCATGAGAGGACCATTGAATTGCGTTGTGTGTCTACTTGATGATTATGTTCATATATAATGGTGATTGACGTTGAAAGTCTATTTGTTGCTCTAAAATGATAACCAATGTGTATTATTGAGAACGTGGAATGCTAAATTGATCCTGGAGAGATGACTAATCTTGTATATGTTCGGTATATGCCTGTTTTATAATGTTGTGGTTACTTGCATGTGTTTCACTTATTGGGATAGCCGCGTGATCCTACCAATACAGTGTGGTTGTGTACTGATACTGCACTTGCTTGTTCTTTGTACTCGGCATATTCATGCGGCTATTGATAAACCTCAGCTAGGTGACTATTGAGCATGATCGGATTCAATGGTGAGCCAATTTTTTCAGGCTGCCATGAATCTTTCTTGTTTAACTCCACTCTTTTCGGACTTAGACTATTTGTTTAAGGTGTTTGTTTAGTTTTGGGGTTGTACCCCTTGTTTTTAGACTTGTCATTTGTAGAGTTTTGGTATATTGACTTTCAGGTTCTAGGGGTTGTTCTTCTGCATTAGTTTGGCTAGTTCATTTAAACCTTTGGAGTTTATGGGAACTCCGTATTCCTTTTGGTCATTTAAACCTGCTTTCGTATCTTTAAATGCATAGTATTTGGTTAAGTTGTAGTTTGGGTTGTAGTTATAGTTCTCCCACCGGAGGGTTAGTGTGGGTGCCAATCATGAAGGTCTGGATCGTGACATTATTAAACATGACAGATAATTTGAAATAAAGGAATAGCAAATAGCAAGTTGGTGATTGGTTAGAATTAGAACATTCTCGAATTGATTGATTTACCACCTTGTTTGTACGGATTCATAGGATATTGTTTCTTTTTGGGAAAATGCATAAGTACCCCCCAACATATGCCTGAAATTTCAGAGACACACTTATAATATACTAAGGTCCTATTACCCCCCCTGAACTTATTTTATAAATAATTTTCTACCATTTTTGGCCTACGTGGCACTATCAACCAGATAGCTTGAAAAAATTGTAACCACGCGCTGGGCCCAAAAGATAGTGTCACGTAGGCGGAAAAGGGGTAGAAGATTATTTATAAAATAAGTTCGGGAGATAATATGACTTTAAAATTTATTATTTGTGATTGCGCTTTTAGCTTCCTAACAACAATGTCAAACATGCTCTAAATGTATGACCCTTTTTTTTTTTTTGAGAAAATGCATAAGTACCCCAACTTAGGCCCGAAATCTCAAAGACACACTTATACTATACTAAGGTCCTATTACCTACCAAACTTATTTTATAAATAATTTTCTACCCCTTTTCGGCTTACATGACACTATCTTTTGGGCCCAGTGCGTGTTGACAATTTTTTCAAGCTATCTGGTTAATAGTGTCATGTATGCCGAAAAGGGGTAGAAAATTATTTATAAAATAAGTTCGGAGGGGGGGGAGGGTAATAAGACTTTAGTATAGTATAAGTGTGTCTCTGGGATTTAGGACATAGATTGAGGGTACTTATGCATTTTCCTTTCTTTTTCCAAAACATGAATTACATTAAAACAAATTCAAAGATTAATATTTGAGAATGAAGATATAGTATTCAATTTACGTCTCTTTGCTTTCCCTTCTAACTAGCATGTTTGAAAAAAATAAATATCATATTTCTTTTTATATTTAGTCATACATTTTATTTTAAAATTCAAACGTTTTCATTTTACTTCTAATATGTAATCATTTACAAGAATGACATGTTATGTTCGAGTTACCAGACTCAAAAAGTAATTTTAGAATGTTATATATATTTTTTATTTAAAAAACAAAGGTCAACTTAAATTTTATATCAAGATAAACGAAGATATAAACATAAACTGAAACCTAATTAAAGACAAAACATTATCTTTGTCGTAGAGTTATACAGAATTTTGAACACATGTGAAGAAAACATTGCTGTAAAGTAAAAGTAGAGAGGAATCTATCGGCAGTCAGCTCCATTTCTAGTGGAAAAAAGACGGTTGATGCCAAGAAAAAAAAGAGCATGAAAATCACATCCCATCGTGAGATTATTTTTTCTTTAATTAGAGATTTTGAATTTAAACTTTAAATATTTTTTTATTTTTTTGTTGATAAAATGACTTTTTCTTCGAATGAAACTATACGATGATATGAATTTAAATTAATCAACTCCAATATTGATATCGAATTGACAAGAGATTGACAAATAGGGTAATGGTAAAAATATAATAATAAGGTTTTGCATTGTCTGATTATAGTTGTTTGATCTGATTATATCGAATTGACAAGAGATTGATTTTACGAAAAAATCCAAAAGGTACATTGTTGTTTGTCTAATTATAGTTGGTCCATCCAATACTGTAATACTATTGTTGTCTCCCAAATGCACCCCACATAAGTCACAACTTCTCTACCATGAAGACATGTGTTCCTTCTTGTTGCTCTTCAAACCCCATTAAATATTAATTGATGGTTTTATAATGGTGGTGATTGGAGTTGAGGTAAAGTGAGTTATTACATTAGTTGAAGAGGGATTGGTGAAGCTTTGTGCGTAAGTGAGTTTTCACACTCGTTAAAATAGGATTGGTTGATTAAATAAATTTGGAAAATCATGGTTGGAGGAAAGTTGTTGATGACAGGAGAATGGTGTGGTTGTGTACTACACCAATTACATCTTTGTTTATTGGTGGAATAGTGGCACTCGAACTTCCACATTTGGGGAACAATAAAAAGTAGACATAATATATAATTGTATTTGTTTAATTTTGCTTTAACTAATACCTATATTCTTCAATTTTGAATACATGTAAATACTTAAATCTGTATAAAGTTGAACAAGTAGATACACTGTACACATATTTTATGTGGCGTCCTACTTGATAATTCGTGTGAGACACCACGTAGAACATGTGTATCTACATGATTCAAGTTTAAATGACTACTTATAGACATGCACACAAAGATGGAAGGCATGCTTATATAGATAAGAGTTGATCAATGCCAAGTTAAAATGCATATTTATGTGTTATGCCTAATTTGGAAAAACACTTAAGTTAAATATATACTTGTTTCCTTTTAATTTACGTAAACTTATTTAACAATGCATGAAGTTTAAGATTTATAAAACTTCTACTCTATGGTTATAGACAATATTATAATATCAATTACATGGTTATAATTTTTTTAAATTTTTTATTTTAAATATATATTATAAAGAATTTTTATATTATCTCTACAACTTAATCAATTATAATAGGTGATTACTTTATTTTTAAAATTATTATATTTGTATATATTTCATATTGTCAATATACAAAATATGAACTCCTTAAAAAATGAAGGTTCTTCAAGCCTCGGAGCAATAATAGTTTGGGTTCAATTGAAAACTAATTTGATTGGAAAAGCCAAGTTTAACGATAAATAAATTTTGTAGCTAAGCAATGAAATTTGTTATAGATTTTATTTAACAATGAAGTAGTGCTAGATTTTGATAAAGAATTATTAAAAACATGTTGTTCTAATTCTATTTATTTATTTTTAATTTTTTATAGTGAAAGCTTTTGTAAAATGGAAAGAAAAAGTTAAAAAATTAAAGCGATGAATTCATAAATAAATGGAAATTATTGATGCTGGCATCTTATAATAAAGTATTTTGACATTTCTGGTAAATGCACGTGGGCATGACACTCTTTATAGAAATTAAAGTTGCAACATATATATTTCTTTATGCTCAAAATTATCATTTTTTAATTTATTTTAATGCTAAAAAAAAAACTTCTCTCCATTTTATGTTGAGTCATAATCATAATAAGTGATACTGGGCCAACCCTAACTAACCTTTGTAGGTCAAACATGCATTAGTGTAATATTTTTTTCTCTTATTATATTCTCTTAGGAATCGTTTGGTAGAGTGTATTGGAAAAAATAATGTTTGCATTAACTTGATGCATTATTAATACCTTGTTTGGTATACTTTTCTAGCCTATGCATAACTAATGCTTGCATTAGTAAAACTCTCTATTGTCTATTGAAGAGTGTATTACTAATACCATCTATATGCATTAGTAATGCAATAGGTTCTAATGCATGCATTAACATTATTAAAGACATAATTGCCCTCAAAAGCTTTTTTTACATCCTTTCCACTATATTTGTGGAGGGTATTTTTGTAAATTAATATTTTTTCTAAAAAAATTATGCAATGCATACTATTTTTAGTACACCAAGCCAAACATTGCATAAAACAATCTCATCATAACTAATGCAAGCATAATTAATACAAACATTACTAATGCAAACATTATTAATACACTATATTTTGCATTATTATCATACACTCTACCAAACGACCCCTTATTATATAAGAGGGAGTTTGCACAAAGCAAGCTCATCCCCGTCGACATGCCTGCTTGGCATAGGGGTAATTTTGGTATTTTGTAGGGGTAATTCTGATGTATTATTATTATTATGCTTAAATAAATTATACTTCATTGCTTCAAAAATTGTACTTTCTCATATTTTAACTAAAATAAATTGCATGTGGGCCCATCCTTACTTTTGAACTCCAACTCCATTCCTCTTTCATTACGTCCCTCACAGCTTCCTCTGCCTCTCTCATTTTTTCCCACTTTGTTGATTTCATGGTAAATTATTTGTTAAAAATGTTAATAATTACATTCATTCCTAAATCCTAATATTTCATTAATAAAAATACAATAAAGGTGAAAATAATGGATATTTGAAAATCGAAGTTGTATTTGATCATAATTACAAATTAGAATTATTTTATATTGTTGATGAAGAATTTAAAGTGAAAAAAAGTCAAAACAACTTCTGAATTTTTCTTCACAACTTAAAATTGAATTTCAAATTTTTTTAACCGATTGAAAAAGAAAAGTAAGAAAACAAAGTTAAATGGAAAAATAGTAAGAATCGCAATAATTAGCAACTTAAATATTTAAAAGTCATATACAAATTTGATTGACTCGCGTGCCACCTAAATTGAGACAAAAGAAGTAACATATAGAGTATCATTTAAGAGGACTAAAAATATATTATAAATCATAATAATTAACATATTAAAATTTTAAAAAACATATAAAAAGTTTGGTTCGCTCTCAAAATTATTTCAGTGTCACAGAAATTGAGACAAAAGGAGTAACATATCTTATTTGAAAATGACGTAAAAACTATTACAAATCACAATAACTTTAAAAGACATAAAAAAATAATTGTATGACTCGCGAAATTCTACGTCACATAAATTGAGAGAGAATGAATAATATTATCTGAAAAATATGTAAAAAGTATTATAAATCATAACAATTTATAATTTATAATTTTCACAAATTATGTTTTTTAAAATTGATTGACTATTTAAATCTCATTTATATGTTACATAAATTGAAACAAAATAAGTACTCCCTCTATTTAAAAAAGAATGTCATCATTTCTTTTTTAGTCTATTTCAAAAAGAATGACTCATTTTTTTTTTTTGGCAACACTTTAACTTCAATTTTTCACATGACATGTTTAAAACTACAAGATTAAAGGACATTTTTGATGCATTTGACCTAACTTTAATTTAGAACCATCAGATTAAAAAGTCTTTTTTTTCTTAAACTCCGTTCTAAGTCAAATTAGAACATTCTTTTTGGGGAATAATATATATTGAGTCATGTGTTGGCACGGGCTCCAATGTCTAGTATTTTACTAATATATACAAGTTCAATGAATCTATTTGTTCTCTGAGTGTGTTTGGTTTGGTTGAAACTGTTTTTGGACAAATGTTTTGGAATTTTTGTTTTAATTTTTATATTTAATTGGTTAAGTTATTTTAAAATATATATTTTAGGAGATAAAAGCTTTTACGTGCATTTTATAGGATTCTCTCTTTCCCACCTTCAACATTGTGCCTCAATTCTGACCCATCAAAGGCGAATTCAGAAATTTTAGATGCATGTAAAATCTTATTGAATTTTGTATAGATACTATTTAAACATACTAAATGTAGAATTTAATACAATATTATTTTTGAGCTAAAATTATTGAACACTCTTACTCATGACAACTGTAATAACTCTACTGCGACAATTCCATCACCCCAAACCCCAACCCACTCCCAACACCTGACCCCACTCCTAACCCCAAATCCCCATCCATCATCCCTGTCCCACCCCTACCCCCAACCCAAGACCATTACACCTTCACTTTCACTTCGTAGTATCTAAATTATATAAGAATATTTTAATTAAATTAATATTTATTTATCAAACACCAAAATATAAGTATAAAAATTACTGAATTGGAGGAAAATATTTTCCTTTGATCTTTTTTTGTTTTCTTATGTTGGAATCATTTGTCTATAAATCGGAGTTAAATATGTAAATCGTTGAAGACATGTAGTCTAACATAATTTTCTCCTGCCTAAACATTTCTCTTTTTAGTTAACCTTTGAGCTATACTATTTATAATATTTGAAAATGACAGAGTTAGGAATTCTATTTGTTTTTCTTTCTACCCAACATATCCTTAATTAACCTATTCATATTTTGGACCATCAAAATCTTTAAAGAGAGACATGTTCTAAGTGGAAAAGAACAAAAAATCATGTACATTTACAAAAAAATTTAATATTGAATTGATTTCTCAAAAGTCGTAATTGTATGTTGATTTCAAATTCTAAATAAGAAAATCTATTAAAACAAAATATTTTTTTAATGAATCCTATGCAGTGTAAATATGAATTATCGCTAGAAATTTTAACTTATAATTTTAATTTTCTTAATTTAAAAATAAGTACTTAAAAGCATTTTACAAATTTAAATCAAATATTACAAAAATGCTTTAAAAGCTATTTTGACTTCAAACAAGTCAAGTTCTTCTTTTATACCAAAATAGATAATGAAATAATTTTATAATGTTTAAGTAAACAAAAAATATAAGCACTATTTAAGCTAAAATAACAAAAATATCGAAGTTATTAATTAAAAATCTTATTTTATTATTTTTAATTTATAAACCATAAGTTAAGTTATATACCTATTCATCAAAAACTTACTCCAATCTTCAGAAAGCGTGTGAAAGGGACCCTTCTTTATTAAACTTATTGACCCTTCTATATTTAACTCATTAATTAAACTTTTTTACCAAAAAAACTCACATGGTCTTTTTTTTCATAATCAGTTTTACGGATTCAAAATGTATTTTCATTCATAAATTATTTTTAGAAAGAAACAGAACCATTATCCTCAAAATCTCTCTTAAGTCTTGCCTCAAATATGCATATATATTTTTCTTAATATAATAAAATAATAGGTTTCTTTTGTTTCAACACACTATTCACCGTAAACCCTATTTATTTTTATCTTTTAAAATTAATTAATTGTTTGTAATGATTTGTTTCGGTCATTATGGAAAAGCCAAAGGGGAAATAATTTGGGCCAGAAAACTTTTGAGTAGTGACTTGGAAATTTCTAGCCTAGGCCAGACTTGGACGAAATCTAAGTCAGGTGAGGTCTAGGTAAATATGGTAATGGGGGGGGGGGGGGGGTTAATTATGAATTTGATCACATGAGTGGATAACCAAGATGTTAAGGAGCCTGTAAGACTTTACCGAATCGAACTCGGGCGAGTAGAACTCTTGAAACTGACCTTGGCGTAAAACAATAGTTTTAGAATGTCCTAGGTTGAAGGTGTGTTGTGAAATGGGAGCTTGGAACTCAAACACGGAGCTTTTGTCTTCGTGCAAGCCGCCAGGGCGGGACCGTTGTGGCGGGATGGGTCTGCCGCGGCGGGCCAATCGTGAACTTAAGTCGGGAAAAACCCCAAAATCATAATTTTCTGCAAAACATCGTTCTTGAGAGCTAGGAGATGACCCAGGGTGATTCTTGACAGTTTTCCATGACTTCTAGTGCTAAAGGTAAGGAAATTAGTCCCTTAATCCGTATTTCAATTCCTAGGACTTAGAATCTTGGGTAATTATCATTGTGAGAGGGTTTTGTCTAAAGTTGATCGTGGGAAAAACCCTAGTTGAATATTAGGATCTTGACTTTGGCCTTGGATTGATAGTTTGATTATAATTTGGGTAAATTAGGCCTTGTTTATTGATCATTATGTTAATTACTTGTGTTTAGACCAAAACAAGCGAAAATAATTCGGAAAGGGAAGACTCAAATCTCTAGGAGGATTCAAGCTTGGTTTCGAGGTAGGTGATGGTTCGATTTCCTGTTTATGTGATACATGTTGGATAATTGCTTCATTGTATGCATGTGTGTATGTGAATCGTGAAATGTTAATCAAATCTAATGAAATGATTATGTGCAAACAACTACATGCCATGATATGTTACTTGACTATGTGACTATATGTATTCATTATAGTGTGATTGTGATTGTGGTTGTGCTGATTTGATCGGGTGTCATATTTCGACACATACATTGGATCGAGTGTCACGTTTTGACACATATATTGGATAGGCTATCACGTTCCGACACAAATATTGGATCAAGTGTCACTTTCCGACACATACATTGGATCGGGTGTCATATTTCGACACACTAACAATTTGGGTATGATTTCCATGAGAGAACCACTTGTGATTATTATGTTCATGTCTACCTGATATTGGGAAATTGTATATTTCTCCTAAAAAGATAAATGAACTATGTATTCTATATGTGTGTGTTTACCGTGTTGTAATTTCCTGCTTGTATTTCGCTTATTGGAGTAGTCGTGTTATCCTACCAGTACACTCTAGTTTATACTGATATTGCACTTGCTCGTTCTTTGTTGAGTATATGGCATCTTCAGGCGGCTACTGACATACCTCAGTTAGGAGATCACTGATCGAGACTGGATTCAAGGGTGAGCCAGTTCTTCCAGGCTGCCATGGGTTCTCTATTGTTTAGTCCATTCTTTTCAAACTCAGACTCTATAGTTAGATTTATTCATATGTTTAGTTCCGGGGATGCACTCCTTTTCCTTAGACTTGTTGATTGGTAGAGTTTTGGTACAATGACTTTCAGGTTCTAGGGGTTGAGTTCCGCAATAGTTTGTTTAATTGTTTATTTAAAACCTTTGGAGTTTATGGGAACTCCGTTTCTTTCCATTATTTAAACATGCTTTTGTATCTTTAAATGTTTAGTTTTTCGTTAAGTTGCTTAGTTGGGTTGTAGCAATGGTTCTCCCACTGGAGGGTTAGTGTGGGTGTCAATAGCGGCGGACTGGGTCGTGACAAAGTTGGTATCAGAGCCCTAGGTTCGTTGATCTCATTGTACCAAAATGAGTCTAGTAGAGTCTTGTGGAACGGTACAGATACGTCTGTACTTTTCTTCAAGAGGCTACATGACTTTAGGAAATCTCTCTATCTTTTTCTCCTTTCGTGCTATGACTTGATTCCAATGGTATCTAGTGATCCAAATTGGTATCTAATCTCTTTCACTTTTCTGTCCGAGGATGGTTAATACGTTATACAATGACATCAAGCCCGTATCCCTTATCAATGAGCCAGGTGAGGAGCCCGCAACAAGAGGCCGCGATCGAGGTAGGGGTAGAAGAAGAGGAAGGGGTAGAGGTCGAGGAAGGGTAGCACCCGCTAGGAGTGGAGCCCCAATTGAAAATGGTCCTAGGGAAGAGGCCCTTCATGTGCCCCTAGAAGAGGTACAAGAGAATGTGGAAATAAAAAATAAGGAGGATTGTGGACCAGATGAGGAGGTACAGGCCGAGACTACAGATATTCCTCCCTTAGACCCAGTGTTAGCTCAACATATCATGACTTTTTCTGAAGGGATTGGTCGGCCCTAAAGTCCTTCCCACAGTGCAAGCAGCTCAACCCCCAGCCAATCCCCTCATTACTGTTCCTGTTCCCAAGGTGGGTGGAGAATTAGGCACAAATTCCTTTTCCCATCCCTTATTGGGACCTGTGATGACTGGTACTGAGCACAAGATGTTGACTAAGTTTTTGAAGTTGAAGCCGCCTGTGTTCCATGGTGCGGAGAGTGAGGACGCTTATGAGTTCATTTTGGATTGCTATGAGAGGCTTCACAAGTTAGGTATTATACATCAGCATGGAGTAGAGTTCGTGACCTTCCAGTTTCAAGGTGAAGCTAAGCAGTGGTGGAGAGCCTATGTGGAATGCAGATCACCGGTCTTACCCCTTGGACGCAGTTCCATGCTTTGTTTCTGGAAAAGTATATGCCTCGGACTTTGAGGGATCTCAAGAAGGATGAGTTCATGGCTTTGGAACAGGGTGGTATGAATGTAGCTGCTTATAAGGCTAAATTTCATGCCTTGTTTAGATATGCTACACAGTTGGTAACTACTGAAGAGGAGAAGATTCGTCTATTCGTCAAGGGATTGAACCCCAAATTACATGTATTGTCTGTTCATATGACCTCTACAGGAAAAAGTTTTAATGAGGTGACAGACTTTGTGAAGAAAGTGAAGGGAGTTTGACGTGATGGGCAGGTCAAGGCTTTCGCTAAGAAGCCCAATAACACAGGTAACTTTCATGGTTCTTACTCAAGAGGTTTAGGTAAGCCGACACTTGCAGCCCGACCAATTCAGTCAGCCATGCCTATTTCTACAGGTGGTTACTCGGGAACTCCACATCAGAATTTTATTCAGGATAGCCAAGGAGCCGCACCTTCAACAGGCAGCAGGCCATCTTTTGACCGCATTTGTTACAATTGTGGAGAACCTGGACATATGATGAGATATTGTCCCTATCCGCGCATGTTTGACCCCGTACAATAACAGACTAGAGTAGTGGTACCCGCGGGCAACAGTAGTAATGGCAGAGGACATCCACAAGCTGGGCGAGGAGGGAATCAACGATCCCGTAGAGGCCAGAAAAATGGTAATGCAGGTAGAGGAGCAGTGTAGACAGGCAATGAGGTTGTCCATTTAGATGACAGGGCTCAATGTTATGCCTTTTTGGGCAAGACCGAGGCGGAGACATCTAATGCAGTGATCACAAGTACTATTCTTGTCTGTGATCGAATGACACTATTTTGTTTGATCCAGGTTCTACTATTCATATGTGTCAGTTCAGTTTGCCTTAGGATTTGATGCGAATTGTGATGTACTTGATGCCCCATCCATATTTCTACCCCAGTTGGAGAGTCAGTCATAGTCACCCATGTATATCGTGCTTGTTCTGTTCTGTTTATGGGTTATCAAACTTGGGCTGATTTGGTTATTCTGGATATGACTTACTTTGATATAATCTTAGGCATGACTTGATTGTCCCCTTATTATGTTGTGCTTAATTGTCATACTAAGTTTGTGACTCTAAAGATCCCGGGTAGGAAAAATGTAAAGTGGGTAGGGGTGTATAAGCCTAATCCAGCTAAGGTCATATCTTTCTTTCGGGCTAGGAAATTGGTGGGGCAGGGGTGTTTGCCCTAGTTGGCTCATATTCGGGATGTAGATGTTGAATCTCCCTCTATTGAGTCTATTCCTGTAGTATTTGAATTTAAGGAAGTGTTTCCTATCGATTTGTCTGGTATGCCTCCGGATAAAGATATAAATTTCTACATTTACTTGGAACCGGGCACTCGCCCTATTTCCATCCCTCCGATAGACTTGAGAAAGCTTAAGGCTCAAATCCAGGAGCATCTGGGTAAATGTTTCATCCGTCCTAGTACTTCCTCGTGAGGTGCTTCTGTTTTGTCTGTTAAGAAGAAGGATGGTAGTATGAAGATTTGCATAAACTATCGACAGTTGAATAGGGTCACCATCCAGAATAAGTATTCGTTGGCTCAAATAGATGATTTGTTTGACTAGTTGTAGGGTGCATCGATTTTTTCTAAGATTGACCTAAGGTCTGGTTACCATAAATTGAAAATTAGACCAAAAGATGTACCAAAAATGGCATTCAGAACCCGCTATGGGCACTATGAGTTTTTAGTGATGTCGCTTGGGTTGACCAATATGCATGCAGCCTACATGATTTTGATGAATGGTGTGTTCAAACCATTCCTAGATTTTTTTGTTATAGTCTTTATTGATTACATTTTGGTTTATTCTACGAGCACGAAAAAGCATGCCGACCATATTCGTATTGTTTTGGTGTCCTTGGAAAAAATAAATTATATGCAAAATTCTCCAAGTGTGAGTTCTGGTTGTATTCAGTTGCTTTTTTGGGGCATGTGGTTTCAAGGGAAGGGGTAATGGTAGATCCCCAAAAGATCTAAGTAGTCAAGAATTGGGTCCGACCTAGCTTTGTGATGGAAGTTAGGAGTTTCGTGGGACTCGCCAGCTACTATCGAAGGTTTGTTAAACTTTTTTGCTTTTATCGCCACACATTTAACAAGGCTGACCCAAAAAAAGTGCCTTTCGATTGGACTGACAAATATGAAGAGAGCTTCCAAAAGCTCAAGACTCTTCTGACCATAACACCTATTCTGGCACTGTCGGTGGAAGGTAAAGATTTCATTATTTATTGTGATGCTTCACATTCGAGTTTGGGTGTTGTTTTGATGCAGGTTAAGAATGTCATAGCTTATGCATCACGACAGCTGAAGGTGCATGAAAGAAACTATCTGACGCATGATTTGGAGTTGGCAGCAGTAGTGTTTGCCCTTAAGATCTGGCGGCATTACCTTTATGGTGTCAAGTGTGAGGTATTTATTGACCATCGTAGTCTACAATATGTATTCACGAAGAAGGACCTGTATATGAGACAACGAAGGTGGATGGAGTTTCTCAAAGATTATGATGTTACCATCCAGTATCATCCGGGTGTGACCAAGATGTACCGAGACTTGAAGCGATTTTATTGGTGGTGTGGCATGAAAAAAGACATAGCTGAGTTTGTGGCTAAGTGTCAAAATTGTCAGCAGGTAGAGTATGAGCACCAAAGGCCTGCAGGTTTGCCTTAGCGAATGTCAATCCCTGAATGAAAGTGGGAGAGGATAGCTATGAATTTTGTGGTTGGTCTCCCTAAGATCTTGGATTCCATTTGGGTAGTGGTTGATAGATTGACTAAGTCAACCCACTCATTCCAGTTATAATAGACTATAATGCTCAATAGTTGGCTAAGGTTTATGTGAAAGAGATAGTGAGGCTGCATAGGGTGCCTCTTTCTATCATCTCAGACCGTGGTACGCAGTTTGCATCCAAGTTTTGGGAAAAATTACATGAGGAGTTGGGTACTCAACTCATTTTTAGCAAAACTTTCCATCCATATACAGACGGGCAATCAGAGAGAACGATTCAAGTGTTAGAGGGCATGTTGAGGGCATGTGTGATTGACTTTGGAGGGCATTGTGATAAGTTCTTACCTTTGTGTGAGTTCTCCTATAATAACAGTTACCACTCCAACATTGACATGACACCCTTCGAGGCACTTTATGGGAGGGCATGTGTGATTGACTTTGGAGGGCATTGTGATAAGTTCTTACCTTTGTGTGAGTTCTCCTATAATAACAGTTACCACTCCAACATTGACATGACACCCTTCGAGGCACTTTATGAGAGGGGATGTAGATCACCCATAGGATGGTTTGAGGCTAGAGATGTGAAACCTTGGGGGTTGAATTGGTGAAAGATGCTCAGGATAAAATGAGAAGTATCTAAGCTAAGTTTCTAGTAGCCCAGAGTCAACAGAAAAAGTATGCAGACCGCAAGGTAAGGGACATGACATTTTAGGTTGGTGAATAAGTTCTTCTAAAAGTGTCACCCATGAAAGGGGTGATGAGATTCGGCAAGAAGGGCAAGCTTAGTCCTTGCTACATCGGGCTATTTGAGATTCTTGACTATGTATGGTCAGTGGCTTATATGTTGGCTTTACCGCCTAGCCTATTTGGTTCCATCCAATGTTTCATGTGTCCATGCTGAAGAAGTATCATGGTGACAGAGATTACATCATAAAGTGAGACTCAGTTCTGTTAGACAAAGACCTTCAATATGAGGAGGAACCGGTTGCAATTCTTGATTGCGATGTACATAAGCTAAGGACCAAGGAGATAAAGTCTGTGAAAGTTCAATGGAAGCATAGTCCAGTTGAGGAAGCTACTTGGGAGATCGAGAAGGACATGCGAGACAAGTATCCCCAGTTATTCAATGATTCAGGTACTACTCTACTCTTACCTTAGTCAGTTTTTACTAGTTTATCATCGGGGGATGAGTGATGGGTAAATTGGTATCTATCATAATGACCTGCTACCATCGTTATGGAAAAGGGAATAGGGAAAGAATTTGGGCCAGAAAACTTTTGAGTAGTAACTTGGAAATGTCTAGCCTAGGCCACACTTGGATGAAATCTGAGTCAAGTGAGGTCTAGGGAAATCTGGTAATAAATGGGGGGTTTAATTATGAATTTGATCACATGAGTGGATAGCCAAGGTGTTAAGGATCCCGTATGACTTTATGAAATCGAATTCGGGAGAGTAGAACTTCCAAAACTGACCTTGGCATGAAAGGGTAGTTTTAGAACGTCCCGGGTTGAAGGTGTGTTGTGAAATGACAGCTTGGAACTCAAACACCGAGCTTTTGTTTCCGTGCAAGCCGCCAGGGCAGGATTAATCCCGCCAGGACGGGGCCACTGTGGCGGGATGGGATCCGCCGTGGCGGGTTAGTCTTGAACTTAAGTCGAAAAAAACCCCAAAATCGTTATTTTCTGCAAAACTTTGTTCTTGAGAGCTAGGAGACGACCTAGGGTAATTCTTAACAGTTTTCCATGACTTCTAGTGCTAGAGGTAAGGAAATTACATCCTTAATCCGTATTTCGATTCCTAGGACTTAGAATCTTGGGTAATTATCATTTGGAGAGGGTTTTTGGCCTGAAGTTGATAGTGGGAAAAGCCCTAGTTGAATATTAGGATCTTGGGTTTGGCCTTAGATTGATAGTTTGATTATAATCCGAGTAAATTAGGCCTTGTTTATTGATCCTTGTATTAATTACTTGTGTTTAGACTAAGAACAATATGAAAAAATTCAGAAAGGGAGGCCTCAAGTGTCTTAAGAGGATTCAAGCTTAGTTTTGAGGTAGGTGACGGTTTGATTTCCTGTTTGTGTGATATATGCACGATAATTACTTCATTGTATACATGCGTGTATGTGAATCATGAAATATGAATCGAATCTAATGAAATGATTATGTGCGAACAACTACATGCCATGAACTGTTACTTTACCATGTAACTATATGTATTATTCATTATAGTGTGGTTGTGCTGATTGGATCGGGTGTCATGTTCTGACACATACATTGGATCGGGTGTCACATTTCAATACATATATTGGATCAGGTGTCACGTTTCGACACATATATTTGATCAGGTGTCACGTTCCGACACATACATTGAATCTGGTGTCACGTTCCGACACACTAATAGTTTGGGTCTGGGTTCCATGAGAGACCACTTGTGATTATTATGTTCATGTCTACAGGTCATTGATATTGAGAAATTGTATGTTGCTCCTGAAAAGCTAAATGAACTATATATTATGTATATGTGTGTTTACTGTGTTGTAATTTCCTACTTGTATTTCGCTTACTGGAGTAGCCGCGTGATCCTACCATTACACTGTGGTTGCGTACTGATACTGCACTTGCTTGTTCTTTGTTGAGTACAGGGCATCTTTAGGCGGCTACTAACATACCTCAGTTAGGAGATCACTGATCGAGACCGAATTCAAAGGTGAACCAGTTCTTCCAGGCTGTCATGTGTCTTCTATTATTTAGTACATTCTTTTCGGACTCAAGACTCTATAGTTAGATTTATTTGTATGTTTAGTTCCGGGGTTGCACCCCCTTTCCTTAGACTTGTTGATTGGTAGAGTTTTGGTACAATGACTTTCAGGTTCTAGGGGTTGACTTCCGCAATAGTTTGTTTAATTGTTTGTTTAAAACCTTTGGAGTTTATGGAAACCCCGTTTCTATCCATCATTTAAACCTGTTTTTGTATCTTTAAATGTTTAGTTTTTCGTTAAGTTGCTTAGTTGGGTTGTGGTAATGGTTCCCCCACCTGAGGGTTAGTGTGGGTGTCAATCACGGCGGGCTGGGTCGTGACATTTTTTGATATACGTACCCACTCAAATGAATTTATAAAAATAGATTTAGAATCTTAAATATGGCTAATCAAATGGTCATGTGCAAGACACATAAAAAAAAAATCACCCGTAAAATAAAGTTCCATTTTTGTAAGTCTTGTAAAAAGTTCACATTTTAGAGAAGTATGATAGAAAATGTATAAATCCTTAAACTAGGTAACAAAATCACACATTTAAGAAAATAACTAATTAATAGCTTATTTGATCAAGTTTTAAAGAGGCAAAAGTGTTTTTATTTTATTCTAAATGAGGTGTTTTATTAAGTTTTTGGAAGAATTTTTAAAAATAAATTGATTTTAAAAATTTGATCAAGCAGACTAAAAAATAAAATAAAAATACTAATCTAACATTGTTGGCTATTCTAATCAAAATTTACTTAATTAATCTAATTCACTCCAAAATAAAATTCAATTCAATTTAATTTAGCCATGCACAATATCATGATGTGATTGAAAACTACTACGCCAGAAAATTCACTTGATCATAATAATTGATAGGGTTTATAAATTCTAATAAAACATTTTATTCATCTGATTCCTTCCATCAGTCTTCACTTAATTTAATTTCAAATGTCGGTTCTTATTTGTCTGTTTTTGTGTATTTTTATACATAATTGATAAAACATTAAGGAGTTAGTAGGAAAAATTATTTGGGTGGGTACTTTTTAATAAATTATTATTGGTTTTAATAATATTTATTATTTAATATTATTTATATCAATACATAGCAATATTATGATAAATCTACACTATTTATTAAAAGACAATTATGCATGCAATATAGATGTATTATAAGTGTTTTAGAATATATTGTACTTGTTTATATTGCTAAACCAATTATATATCACGGTGAGCTTGAGCCTCCTTAAAAAAAGTAAGATATTTGCGTCTTATCCTGAATATTTGCTTATTCATTTTATTTTCAGCTATATCTTCATTGTTAATCTTGATATTAATAGATAATGTAGATAAATAGACAATAACAATAATAAATTCAGTGAAATCCCGCAAAGTGGGGTCTGAGAAGGATAGAGTGTACCCAGACCTCATCACAACCTCTCCGAAGTAGACAGACTATTTTCGAAAGACCTTTGACTCAAGCAAATTAAAGTAATAATTTAAGAAAAATGATAGCTGATAGAAAAGTAATACGAGACATATATGCAAGGAACTGTAACTATAAAATAATGTGCAATTACCTAAACACAGTAAACCACAAATGATATAAGATACCATAAACTAAAGACTACATGAATATGCTAATACTATGACTGACACAAAGCTTTAAAGTCTTATCCAACCGAAGACATGAAAAGGCTATAAATAAGACAACTCTCAACTACATACTAGCTTCTACCCTTATTCGCAACCTCCATACCATCCTAGCTAAGGTCACGTCCTTGGTAAGCTGAAAATGCACCATATGCTGCCTAATAACCTCACCCGAGTACTTCTTCAATCTACCTCTGCCTCTCCTCAACCCCACTATATCCAACCTCTTACACCTCCTTACTGGACTTCCACACATTTCCTTTTTCACATGTCCATATCATTTCTGCCTACCTTCCCTCATCTTGGTAGTTTGTTCCAGATATTCTTATTTCTAATCTTATCGTTGCTAGTATGCCCGCACATCCATATCAACATTCTTATTCCCTCCACATACATCGTCTGAACTTGGGAAGAGTTCTTGACTGACCAACACTCTGCTCTATACAACAAAGTCGGTCTAACCACCATGCTATAAAACTTACCTTTAAGTTTTGGTGGTACCTTCTTGTTACTCAAGACATCATATGCAAGCATCCACTTCATCCATGTCGCACCCACACGATATGTGACATTATTGTCGATCTCTCAGTTCTTTGGATCAAAGATCCTAATTACTTAAATCTTTCTCTCTTAGGGATAACTTGTGTTTCAAGTATTACTTTCACGCTTGCCTCATGTGTTTCATCACTGAATTTACACTACAAATACTATGTCTTGGTCCTGCTCAACCTAAACCCTTTAGACTCTAGAGTTTGTCTCCACACCTCCCATCTATCATTAACTCTTTTGCGAGTCTGCTCGATCAAAATAATGTCATATGCAAATAACATAAATCAAGGAACCTCACCTTGAATATGTCTCGTTAATTTATCCATCATCACGGCAAATGGAAACGAGCTCAATTCTAACCTCTGGTGCGATCCCATCTAGACTGAAAAATGCTTAGGGTCTCCTTCCACTAGTTTTATTTGAGTCTTGGCTTCATTATATATGTCCTTTATCTCCCTATTGCAACTCACCAGTACGCCTTTAGACTACAAACATTGCCAAAGGACTTGTCGAGACTTTGTTGTAGGCCCTTTTCAAGGTAAGTGAACACTATATGCAAATTTCTTTTTATTTTTCTATATATATTTCTGCATCTTTCTTCTTACGAATGACTTCACTAGTTGAATGCCCTGACACGAATCTAAACTGATTCTCGAAAATGGATATATTCTTCTTCACTCTTATCTACACCACACTTTCCTAAACTTTCAAGATGTGACTCAACAACTTAATACCCTTGTGATTGTTGTAGTTCTGGATATTATCATTGTTCTTGTATAACAAAAACATTCTACTTTACCTTCATTCACCAAACTTTTAGCCGTCTCAAAAATGAAATTAGTCAATCTAGTTAGCCACTCCAAACCCCCCTTGTTTGTGCTCTTTCAAAGCTCTATCAAAAGTTTATCTGGTTCGTTCACTATACCCCGACTCATCTTACGCATAACACCTTTAACCCTTTCAAACTTAAAACACTTACAAATAACTAAAATCCCGCTAACTCTCCAAGTTCTCTAAATCACCAAGCATGATATCCTCCCCCCCCCCCCCCCCTTATCTTTCAAGAGTTTATGAGAGTATGCTTGTCATCTTCGTCTAATGTGTGCCTCTTCCACTAGCATTTTACTGTCCTCATCTTTGATCCACTTCTCAAGTCTTCTTCTCTCTCGCCGTGATGAACTTGTACGACTTCTTATTCCTGTCTTTGTCCTCTAGTTCAACATACAAGCATTCAAAAGTTGTCATTTTTATCGCATTCTTTTTCATCACCTTATACCTTGCCGTGTCCATTTGTCTCTTCTCCTAGTCTTTGCTCTCCACCAATCTAGCATAAACAACTTTCTTTGCTTCTATTCATGTATATAAACATAGTATATTAGAAAAACTAATAAAAAATACTTTTTGTATTATAATTTCTTCAAAAGCATATAAAGAAGAAAATGAAAAACTAATATGAAATTGGGAGTATTCAAAAAATATTAATTCATATAAATTGATATTTGAAGGAAACAAATGGGGCGAAGTCCTACAGAACCGTTATAACGAGAGAACAAGTAGCCGGCGGCAAATGCCAAATAGTGATAGTTTCATCTATCCTCCTTTTTAAAACCTTTTTTTTTTCTTTCAGTGTGTCCCTCTCACTCTCTCTCAGACAAATCACAAAAAACCCCAAAACAAAAAAACAGAGTTGATAAGTTTATCACTTCTGTTTATTCCTATTTATTTATATATATATATACTTATTATTAATAAGATCTACTCCTGTCTTCCCCAAGAATCTGGCTGTTTTTATGATGGAGAATAGTAAAACCAGTGCTGGGTTTTCTTCTCCAAGAACTGATACTTTTCCAGCTGGTTTAAGGGTTCTTGTTGTTGATGATGATCCTACTTGGTTGAAGATTCTTGAAAAAATGCTTAAGAAGTGTTCTTATCAAGGTTTTTAAGACAGACCCTTTTATTGGTTTTGTTGAATCATCTTGGATTTTCAAGCTTCAATTTTGTAAAAAGACACCTTTTTTATACTTATTTTGTTTGTTTCCTTTCATAATCTTGGATTGTGTTTTTACCACTTGAAACAGACACCCTTTTTACACTTGTGTTGACCCATTTTTTTCAACTTTCTTTGTTGCATAACCTTGGATTTTCAAGCTTGAATTCTGTTTTCACCACTGCAAAAAAAGACACCATTTTTTTTCAACTTTGTTGCATAACCTTGGATTTTTCCAGCTTGAATTCTGTTTTTACCACTTGAAAAAGACACCCTTTTTACTCAGTTTTTTTTACTTTGTTGGATGATCAAGATTGAACTCTAGTTTCTACAGTTCATCTCCTTAGCTTGATTTTAAGGCTATATTTGTCGTTAGTAATAGATCTTTTTTCATTTTCAGAATTTTGATGCCTTCTATGTGCAAGTGAAAAGGTCCTTACTGTTTAGGGAAAGTTACTACAGAACTGTTATGTTGATTGTTAGAATGGAAGAGTGGATCAAAAAAGTAAAACAAGCCTTTTGTAGATTGTTGTTTCTGCAAAGTTTCTACTTCAAATGATCCTTCTTTTTCCCTCTTGGGGCAAACTCATGGAGGCATCAAAGAGAAGGGGGAAGAAGAAAATTAATTCTTAGGATTCTTAGACTGACCCCTCAATTATTGACATCCTATTTTGTCTACAAATATAATAAAAGTAAATCATCTTTGATGTTATTTTTGGGCAGATTATTAAATATTAGATTTTGTTTTGTAGCTCCATTGAATTGTTTCACCTCTTTGTGGATGTAAATCTATCCCTTTGAGATCTGCAGTTTGTCTATATGGGAGGTCATGCTTGAGTGAAAAACTTGTAAGCTCTTTGTGGTTTGATTATTAAGTTGGAGTTGCATTTGGTGAAGTTAGTGCGATAAACTCCTTTGTGAAGATCGCCTTATTTTTGCCACTAGTATCAATTGGTGATTTCTGATTATCTTTGAGTAAGCAGTTTTACAAATTCTCATGCTTGTATTATGCAATTTTATTTTCTAACTCAGGAGTTAGGTCATTTATAATTAGCGGTGCATCGTGTTTCTGGTTTGGATGCTGCAGAGATAAATGCAGTCTTAAACTGATAGCTTGTACTGAACTTTTACTGCTTTGAGCCAATGTGGATTCTCTGTAAGATCCCAACAGGTGTCTTATCTCTTCAATTGTATTATTTTGGTGCTGAGGCAGAGAGAATATTGTTGCTTATGAGTTAATTACTCATAATTACCCATGCCTCACTAAAATTTCTAGATTGTATGCTTGAATTGTCGACGTTTGCTGCACAACAAAGATATCAATGACTACTTGTTAGCGTAAAGTGGATCCATTTATCTCTAATTTTTATAGTTGCAATCTTTGGGTTTCTGAAAACCTTATTACTGGTTTCTTTCAGTGACGACATGTGGTCTAGCACGAGAGGCTTTGCATGTGCTCCGAGAGAGAAAGGATGGATTTGACATTGTGATCAGTGATGTTAACATGCCTGACATGGATGGATTTAAGCTTTTGGAGCATGTTGGACTTGAGATGGATCTTCCTGTCATTAGTCAGTTCTCTTTGATTTAAGGGTTACTAAGTTTTTTTCTCGACTAATACTAATTGGCTACTTCACTTTTGTCCATTACAATTGCACTGATTTTTCAAAATACCTTTCCAGTGATGTCTGTGGATGGTGAAACAAGCAGGGTGATGAAGGGTGTTCAACATGGTGCATGCGATTATCTTTTAAAGCCTATACGGATGAAAGAACTTAGAAACATATGGCAGCATGTACTCAGAAAAAAGATGCAGGAGGCAAGGGATGTTGGAAATCATGAATTGGACCAATATGATGAAGTGTGGATGCTTAATGGAGCTGAAATCCTTTCAGGAAAGAAAAGAAAAGATTTTGAGAATAAGCACGATGAAATAGAAATGTCCGATTCAAGATTTGTTGATTCTTCTTCCATGAAGAAAGCCAGAGTAGTTTGGACTGTAGATCTTCATCAGAAATTTGTCAAAGCTGTAAACCATATTGGATTTGACAGTAAGTTCATTAAAATTTCTTTTTACTCTCATGTTACACTTCATCTTCAAAGTTCCTATGCATATTTCTAGTAATTATTCTTTTGAGATATTGTGATAATGTTTTTTTATGCATGGCAGAAGTTGGTCCCAAGAAGATTCTTGATTTGATGGGTGTCCCATGGTTGACTAGAGAAAATGTTGCTAGCCACTTACAGGTAAATATTCTTACAACTTGTGCATCTTATTAGGGATATTGGCATGTGTTGCCAACATGTACTCAGTTGCTAACAGATTTGGTTAAGCTGTTTCTTGCAAGTTGCCTCCTACCTAATATCAGATCCAGATGGTGTAAAGGTACCTGCCTTTAGATCCATATTTTGTGGTGATTAGAGATAAATAAAAGAAAAGATGGAAAGTATATTCACATTAGTTTGAGCTAAAAAAGAAAAGTTTGGGCTTTATTGAGATTGAAATCAAGTTAAAAGGTTAGGTATAATGCACGCATGCCACGTCAAGAAAAGGATTTCCTTACTTTTCATTCATAGTCGTCTTCATGACTAGTAGTTTGAAGCCTCAAGAAAAAATATCTCCTTTACTATATTGATGTGAATGGTCTTCTCTGCTTTTGAAAAGTTGAAGTTTCATAAATTGAATGGTGAAAAAGTTCTCATAACAATATCATTTTCTTGCAGAAGTATCGCCTCTACTTGACTAGGTTGCAGAAAGAAGATGAAGCTAAAGACTCATTTGGTGGGATGAAGCATCCGGATGTTTCTTCTAAAGAAATTTGTTCGAGTCTCAGCCTTCAGAATCCAGTGGATGTGTGCACTGATGTTACAAATGACAAGTATGTTTGTGTTTCTGGAGACAAAGCTATTGTTCAAAATGGGAAATCCAACATATATGAGAGCAAGGTAAAGGGTGTTGTTTCAGTGCCAGCGGCTGAGCCAAAGTCTGTGATTGAAGATAACTTTGATTCTCAGACTGCTGGTTCAAAGATAGGCCTCAAGGATTCCTTTGGATTGGTCAATACTGATGTAAAAAGTTCTAAGGTACCCACTCCATATTGCTCTACTGGAGAAGCTCCACAACCTCAACACAAGCAGCAAGACTTTAAACCACATTTTCAGTCAGCTAATGGGTTAAGTCACCAGCCGCTGCCTGTGGTTTCTCATCAAATCCCAGTTGATCGCACACAAGTGACTTGTTTTGTCAACCATATACCTTCTCATGAAGAAAGGGACAGACATCCAGATACAAGAAATAAACCTTCTTTCTTCAAGACCAAAAATGGAGTAGGAAAGTTTTCTCCAGTAGAAAGTAATGCTAACTTGTTTCTGCCTGTGAGCCATCAACAAACAAATTTTCATACTCTTGAGCAAATGCCAAGTACTACATGGAGAGCGACGAGTCACAATGTAGTCAATGGTCCACAATCAAGCCTGGGTAATCTAACTTTGAGAAGTGGTTCAATTGTTGCATCTGTAGGTGAGGAGATTTTTGGTGCTTCTGTTCAAGAGGAATGTTTTCTAGCTAATAATGGTCTTCCGAACATTGAACAATTTGACTACAATGATCCACAACCCATTTCTGGAGTTCCAACATACTTGTATGATATATTGAGGTTTGATTATGAGTATCCAATTGATTCATTGGAAGGTAATGTGATGGATCAAGGTCTGTTCATAGTCTAACCTTTATCTCCCATGGGAAGCTTTAGATGGTAGACAATATATGCATTGCATTGCTCATCAACAACTGGTAATGTGATGCATAGCTTCTCATGGGGTGGAGGGGGGGGGGGGGGGAGTAGGGGGTAGCTTAGCTTGACTTTGGTGAAAGATCATCATCTTCACAAAAATGTATTTGAGTGCATTGGTAAATTTTTAGCACAATAAGTGAGCTTCTTGAACAACTTACTAGTCAAAGCATGCTTAATTATCTGCAAGTAGATTTAGCAAGGGCTAACATGCAAATGTGCTCAAACCCTTGTGTGGCCATGAGTTGCAAGCTGCAATACTAATAATCCCTATGAAAATTGTTATTTTACCAAAAAGGGACTTTTGCAAATTGTTGCTACAGATCTGAAAGGGAAACTGCTTCACTAACTCTCCAGAAAATCAATGCTTGCATATATGACTTACCATGATGCTTTACAAGATTTCAAAGGAAACTGCTGGAGTTTGGTTCTGTCACAATCTCTTGGGAGAAATATTATTCTGTACTAGTTGCACATATAGGAATATCGTTGAAGTTTACAAATTCAGACAAGACCCAAAAGTTCATATACTACATTCCGTTGTTGTGTCAATAGGAAATATTGATATACGGAAACATGCAGAATTTCACCACTCGAGTAGAAACACAAACTAGACGCCCTATTGTATTAGACATTTGAAGCAATGTCTTGATATACGGAAACGTGCAGAATTTCACCACTCGAGTAGAAACACAAACTAGACGCCCTATTATATTAGACATTTGAAGCAATGTCTTGATATACGGAAACATGCAGAATTTCACCACTGGAGTAGAAACACAAACTAGACGCCCTATTGTATTAGACATTTGAAGCAATGTCTTGTATTGTATGCACACATTTGAAGCAATGTCTTGTATTGTATGCACACATTTGTGGCCCCTGAAACTTCAAAACTGAAAAACAGCAGCATTTCGTTAAATGTTGGGAAAATGCTCTCTTTATGGATCTCAGCACCAGTCTGTCTTAAACTTGGATATTTGGAGAAGCATTTTCCAACATACTCTCACAGATAAATGACTTGGGATTGTCTGATCTACCTTTCACTGGGAAATGATTTGGAAGGTTGTTTTCCCTCTTAGCATCTTTTGATCCCTCGGTCTTCCCTGAAAGCCTTGGAAGGTTGTTTTCCCTTTTAAAATCTTTTGTTCCCTCAGGCTTCCCTGAAAGCCTCCAAGGCACTGGGAAATGATTTGGAAGGTTGTTTTCCCTCTTAGCATCTTTTGATCCCTCAGTCTTCCCTGAAAGCTTTGGAAGGTTGTTTTCCCTTTTAAAATCTTTTGTTCCCTCAGGCTTCCCTGAAAGCCTCCAAGGCTGTCGAGGTTTGATGTCTAGGACTTCTGGCACTGGCTTCCCACTATATTTAGGTGAGCAAGGTTGTCGCAGCATCTGCAAGCCACAAAAATAGATAAAGGTGAGAACCATTTATTTAGCAGCATACAAGAACTTTATCTAGTGTCCTTCACATTGAACTTCAGCAAGTGACACGTCTAATAGGAAGCAAATCTCTATCAATTACATATGGTGATATCTACTTTTATCAATGGAAACAGAAAGTACCTTCTTCATTTGATTACTTAATGATTCTCTTTCACGATGAATACTTGCTTTTAATTCATCTCTTGATTGATGATTCAGCGCAATATTTGATGATTCTCTTTCACGATGAATGCTTGCATTTAATTCATCTCTTGATTGATGATTAAGCGCAATATTTGATGATTCTCTTTCACGATGAATGCTTGCATTTAATTCATCTCTTGATTGATGATTCAGCGCAATATTTGATGATTCTCTTTCACGATGAATGCTATTTGATTCAGCTCTTGATTGATGAATCACATTTGGTTTAGCTCTTGTTGTAAGTAGTTTAGAACTAGTAGTGGCTTTTTCCTGCAAAATGAGACACCTCTCCTTAGCATATTATTACAACAACAACAACATACCCAGCATATTGTTGTGAAAATAGAAGAACTTCTCATTGATTTGATCTGAGGCTATGTAAGAATTCTGTACGATTTTCTCTATTCAAGAACAATGAATCTAGACGTGTATGTATATAGAAATATATTCACTTGACATTCTAACATGTTCTCTTCAAACTCAAAGAGAAAAAATCAAGTTGAGTTTGCTTATTTTGAAAACACACAAGTAATTGACACTGAAATCTTGCAATCACTAAAAAGAAAAGAACAGACTTGGAATTCTTTTCATTCGGAAGGCGTTGGAAAACTACCCGACAAACAAAAGTGCTTCTTGTACTACTCACAGAAAGAGATACCCATGTTGCAAATCTGCAGAAATCTTGCAATCACTAAAAAGAAAAGAACAGACTTGGAATTCTTTTCATTCGGAAGGCATTGGAAAACTACCCGACAAACAAACGTGCTTCTTGTACTACTCACAGAAAGAGATACCCATGTTGCAAATCTGCAGAAATATTATCGCCGTAACTTGAAATAGTAGAACAATGACAAGAATTCAAGATTTAGAGAAACGGGTTGGTCACATAAAAAGTAAAATAACATCATTGCCATAAAGAGAAGGGTGGTTAAATGATCCTAGAGGAGCAGTGCCTTAACGGTCATCCAGAGATTGGACCACAGTTGCCGGATAGAGGAGCATCTTCGGGAACCAAAAGGAAGAACAAAAGAAGATTGCATTGGCTCAGCATGCAGTATAATGTTGGCCGGTACTGCCTGTGGACAGCAATTTAAGTCTCTACCAAGATCTTAGAAGCTCTGATACCAGTGGAAATAGAATTCTCATTGACTTGATTAATAATGTACAAGAGGTGCTGCTCCTTACATACGAATCTTAGGCTATGTATAAATTTGGTATGATTTTCCATATTCCAGTACAATCAACCTAGACATGTATGACTCTAGACATGTACATTTCAATTAGACATTGTAACACAAACAAAAGAAATTAAATCTTCTTCCCTGTTTTGGCACATGAGAGTGATTCAGCCTCATTGATTCAACAACCTCATAACTAAGGGCAACAGCTAGCTTGTCAATGGAAAAGAGAAGAGTACCTTCTTCATTTGATTACTTGATAATTCTCTTTCCTGATGAATGCTTGTATTTGGTTTAGCTCTTGCTTTAAGCACTTTGGAACTACTAGTGGTTTTCTCCTACAAAACGAGACAATTCTCCTACATAAGTATACTGCCAATGAGTGCCAAATAAAATTCATTCTTTTTTCCTGCTCATAACATGATTATTGTTAATGGTAACAACTAGCTCATCAAGGGAAAAGAGAATAGTACCATCTTCATTCGATTACTATATGATTCTCTTTCCTGATGAATGCTTGGATCTGGTTTAGCTCCTGATATAAGCACTTTAGAACTACTGGTGGCTTTTCCCTGCAAGACGAGACAACTCTCCTTCCTTAGTATACAGCCAAGTGAAATTTAATCTTCTTCCCTGTTCATGAACATGATGCCAGTTCCGCCAACAATGTTGTTGCTAAATTACCTTCTTCATTTGATTACTAGATGATTCTCTTCCATGATGAATTCTTGGATTTGGTTTAGCTCTTGATATAAGCACTTTAGACCTACTGGTGGTGTTTGCCTGTAAAATGAGAAATCAACTCCCTTAAAAAAGAAATTCAATTTCTTCTATGCTCAAGCACATGAGAACAATTCCGCCCATTAGTTAACAAATGTGTAGTCTTATCGATCTGAGTACATATATAGCCTCTAGAAATGAAGTGATGGGAATAACCTTTGGTTTTGCTTGTTGCTGCTCTTCTTCTGCCTCCTTTGTGTTCAGTTTTTGTTCTAGCTTCTGAAAGAACTGAAGTGCAACAGATTACAAGTGAATAATCAGATTCAACAGATGAAAAAAGGAACAGAAACATAGACGTTGATTTGCTCTTCATGTACCTCTCTTCGCTTTGCTGCTCTTTCTTCACTCCTTAAGCTGAACGGAGAAAATACAGTAGGGGAAGAACATGCTACATTTCCATGCTTGTTTATTGATTTGAGATTTCTGCTCCAAAAGGTAAAAAGCTTGAGTCAAAATGTCCTAACTAACTTGTAAGACAAAACATGACCTTTTATTTGCCTCTACTTGCTTCACTTAAGAACTAATACATTGCATATTGCAGAAAGGCGTATATTGAGAACTGGAACCTTTATTAAAGTCACAGCTTGTAGACCATGCATATAAACAACACAAATCTCACTTAACATTCTTTCCTCCATAGATATTAGAAAGTCCTTATCAAACTAAAACTAACAACCACATATTCCCAAACAAAATATGAGATGCCATAAGATCTCACCCTGATTGTGATAACGATTCACCCTCTTCTTTCCTGCTTCTACACAATGATTGGTGGTCAAGCTTCGTTCTATCCCTGCAAGCAAAGAGCTTGTTCCATTCAGTAAAATGTTTAGATAACTGATTCACATTAAGAGCTTCATCAATAAAGAAAGTCAGCCTCTGGAAAAACATTTGAAGGCTCTGTCTTGTCTTCATGAATATGCTCTTTCAGTTCTAAAACAGTACAATACATTTACCTTTTATTTGCTCGTTGACGGGCTTCAGAAGGACACTTTGATATCCCACTCACCGATGCCTGCATTTGGCAGAAAAGAGTCAAGTTGATAACAGAAAAGCAACCTATGCAGGAGAAATTAAGTACAAAGATCAATTAATGCACCAGAGTTGAAGTCTGTTGAATTTTGCTGTCTCTAGATGTTTTGGTGATGGATCTTACAAATCTTGAATTCACTATCTTCTCAAGAATAGGAGACATTGGTTTCTTTGTTTCCTCTCTGTGAGAAAAAAACTTGATTGACATCTGACGAGATTTTGGATTTGACTTCTTTTTGTCAGTCATGACTTTTCCGTTGTTTCTACTAGTTGGAGCAGATTTATCAGTCACTATCGGTTGCAGAGCTGTCACCGGTTTGACTTGAGATTTGAACTTTGATGATTCATTCTTAGTTATCAATCTAGTCGTTAAGGTTAATGGTTTCTTTGGTTTCTTCTTCATTGACAGCACGGTGTCTCCCACCATAGCGGCATTCTGCATAATTGAAGCATGTTCAATTAGAAAAAAGCAAGAATCTCACTTTAGCAACAAATAGAGAATAATAAATCAGGTAATGGTACAAACCTTTGTTTGCGTCTTCTCCTTCAGTTGCGCTACATTCTCACTTACCTCAACAACAACATTTTCCGGCTGATTCAGTGACTTGAGTTCATTCTCTACTGGATAAGATTGTTCGATAGAGTTTTCAGTTCCAGTAGTTTCCAAGTTAATTTCCTCATGAATAGGGTAGCTGCTACATGTTGTTGTATTATCCCCCTCATTTCCCTGCACTTCTTCAATACCCATATGGCTGCTATTCTCTGGCAACTGAAAGAGCATTGTGCAATTATCAACACTTGGATTTGTCACATTCAAATGACCCTGATCTCCCAGTGCTTCCTCAGTGCCCTCATAGCTGCCATTCTCAGTGAGCTCTGATTCCATATCAATAATTTGAGTTGTCACATTCAACTCTCCCTCTTCTCTTTGTGTTTCTTCAATACCCACACAACTGCTAGGCTCTGTCAATTCAGAGTTCACTGTGGAATGATCATTGTTTTGATTAGTCACATTCAGATCAGATGACTCATCAACTGCTGCATTTTGTTGCTCTAGCAACAATGCAGCTTTTTTAGCAGCTGCTTTTCTGTGTTGAGCCTCGAAGTAAGCTTTCTTCTCAGCAACTGACCCAGGCTTTGCATACTTCCCAACTTCCTCAAGATACCGATTATGAGTAAATGAGGACCACTTCTCCCAGTCCAGCGATTCAGACATAAATCTTCCAAATGATACTGATGTTGATAATGCACGTAATAAAGGGTCTCCCTGTAATGAGAAAGTTTCCAGCTCAGCTTCTAAATGAGAAACTTACCCCATAGCTCAATCATTTTCCAATCCGTAAATTCATATTCCCGAACATGCTTACGGAAAACAACAATTGAGATCTACTTCCATGACTAAGTCAGTTTAAATAACTCATAAACTATGAAAAACACCACAATCCTAAAGCAAACAGCAACTATGCTTCTGCTGGAGCGAAACACAAAAAGATAAGCTCTACTTCTAGGGACCAAAGAGAACATAAAGACTTGACGCTAACACCACCAACGACAAGAACAACAACTACACCTCAATGCCAAACAAGTTGGAATTGACAGTATGAATCCCCTAATTCCATTTTGACCAGTAAATAGATAGCGTCTGTATTGCAGATGCAAAAATCACAGAAGGGAAAGTAAAACCTACTGCTTATATCCTCAAAATCCCCACTCGGCAGTAAACAAATTCATAAACCCTTATAGGAAAATGTGCAGAAAATTGCATTTAAACAAACCCATAATCTCAATTATGAAACAGTAGAAAACCATCAAATACCCATTAGCTCAAATACGAAAAGAGAGAAGATTGTAACAAAAGAAAGAAGTAAACTTTGATTTAGGCAAAAGGGCATAAAATAATCCAATTTGCGGAGACCCATTTGCTCAAAATTAAGAAAAAAGATGATATTACCTCAGTACGTTCTTGAGAAGGCTGAGAAAAGGATCGTACCAGACAAGCTGAAGAAGAAGAAGATTCATCCATTTCTTTTACCTATAAAAACAGGGGAAAAAACCCTCTTTCGTCAACTATTTCTTCACTAATTTACTGGGTTCTTAAAACCAAAAGAAGATGTCTTTGTTTCAATTTTGTAGAATGGAGAAATGTAAAAGGGTTATAGAAGATGATAACTGATAAGATTGGAACGTTATGGTTTTCAGAAAATGACCTATTTTCCTATTCACAGTGGTGACTCCAACGGCTAGTTTTCTTAACTCATCTCTATATTTGGTTAATATTTTGTATCAGTACTAATTATCTGTCTAATTACCAACATTACAACGGCCACTTTCCTAAAAAGTACTGGGTTTGCCTCTAATTTGTATACGAGCATTACAGCTGTCTCACGATTAATAATTAATAAAATTAGGCAGAATTCATTGGTGACCCTCTAAAGTTGACACCAATCACCAATGAGTTTGTTCATTTTAAATTCCTCATGTCTAATCTCATTGTATTAATTTGATGTTTTTTTTTTAAATATTAATAATATGTGTATTACACTTGAGAATGACATGTAAAGTGACAAATTAAACGACCACATTTGTCATTTGTGTGAAAAATAATTTTTAACTAACCAATAAATTAATGACACCTGATATTTTTGCCCAAATAATTACAAAATAAAATAAAATTTAAATCAATAAAAGAATTTCACAAGCGCCCCCCCCCCCCACACACACACACACCCCGCAAACCACTACATGACCACCAAATCTTCACTAAATATGCGCACTTTGGTGAATTTTTTTATTTTACCAAAAAAATAATAATATCGTAATCACTTTTTTCCTTCTTTTTTGGCCAATTAAGTAGCTTGATAGTTAATGAAAGATTTTTGCTAGTTCAAAGAAATTTTCATGCCTAGTTTGAAGAAATTCACTTTTATCAAGATAACTTTTTATCAGTCTTCTTGAATTTACTTCCTTGCAAATACTAAATTCTTTCAAAAAAATTCATGAATATTTTAATATTTAAATAGATTTATTCTTAAATTTTATATAAACATTTTGCTTAAACCTTCATTCACAATGGATGAAATTTAACTTGGGCAAAATGGTGGCTGAAAATGAAAAAGAAGAAGAAAAAAATTAAAAATTGATTAAAGAAGCATTTCACACACCGGTCAATGAGGGTATCACATTCATTATGTCATGTAAACAAACAATGTCAAAATGATATACCGAGACCTACATGAGGTGTCTAAAATGAACATTACCTAATTAAAGTGTCTAAAGGAAACATCGTGTCAATTTTAGGAGACGACCATGAGAAGAACAAAATCATGAAAAAATAACAATTGACGTTAAAACAAATGTCATATTTATCTAAATGATAAAAATTTCATACTAAAAAAGATTAAAAAGTAACTTTTTTTAAAATGGACTTTTTAAATTATTAATTATTAATTAATTTTATTTTTCATAATTTAAATAAAATTTATATAGTATTAAAATAGTGATTTCAAAGTCTTAATATTAATATAGTTTAAATAAAGAAAGATTTAAGAAGTGAAATTTTAGTCAATGTAGTATTTTAAATAATATAAGTTCTTACATATTATAAATAAGTAAAAATTTAATAACTATAACTTTAGTTAATTTTACAGTCCTAATTATTAGGATGATAATTAAATGATAAATATTTAAGAAAAATAGTAAATGATCATTTTGTTTATTATAGAGTCTTTTAATGAAGGAAAAAAAGTTCAATAAACATTGAGTGAAATATCAAAAACACATCTAAACTATACTCCTTTTCTTATCCCACTCACTCCCCACCCCAAATATATATTTTTTAAATACAGTTTTTTAATATCTTTTATAAAAAAACTTACTTCAACCCCCCACCCCCCTCCAAACTATCCACTCCTTCCCAATTTTTTTAAACTTTACTTTTATTATTAAAAAAGATAAAAAAAATTCTATCCCACCCCATCTAATCCTTCACTCTCTTTTTTTTTTTTTTTACATTTTTTTTGTTTTGTATTACATACATACATATGTTTTTAGGAAAATAATTTTTTTTTTCTACTTGCATACCAAATATAATAGAAGTGAAAATTTTATTTTTAAAAAACTCTTGCGACAAGTAGCTTAAAAACATATGTACATATCTATCACAAAATGAGCAAAAAAATTGGAAAGGGAGAGTTCGGTGGGGTAGACCTAAATTATATTTGGAAGGAGGGAGGCGGCGGAGGGGGATGATTTGTTGTTCCAAATGTAGGGGCCATCTGTTTTTGTTTACATATTGTGCATTGAACTTTAAATTTTTCGTCACTAGATCTTGGCTTAAGCCTAACAAAAAAATTCCAAACAACAGATATTTTCAACCAACTTAAAGAACTTTGTTCACAAGACTCTACATTGCCTTTCATTGACATGACTACCTTATTTAACAAGTCGTAAATACTGAGCAATATATACAATAACAAAATCAACTCATGGTGTGATATTTTTACAATATTAACAAAAATTCGAAGAACAACAATCAATCAATCAATCTAACAGTATTATTTCCTTTTTCCAAAAGTTTGATTATCATTATGAAAATGAAGTAAAACAACACAAAACAACAACTCCAACAACAAAAATCAAGACAGAAAATGAAAGCTCAACATAAACAAAATCATCGGCTTGTTGATTTGGGATTCACCAAGAATTTACTTGAAAAAGAAGTAAATTTGTCAATTTGAGTACCCTATTGTAGTAAATTAGAAAACTCCACTACAGTAGCACAGAGTATCCCCACCATAGCAACAACAACATTTTTATCTCCTGTATTCGAGTTAGTAAAACAAAAACAGAAAAATGATGAAATTGAAAGACACAAAATAAACAATATATCTTAATATGAATGATACCCATATAAAAAAAGTGTAAATTTCATATATGACAATATATTATAGTACTATTTTCAAGCTATAGTAGTAGATTTAGACTTTCAAACTATAACATTAAAAATTTCAGGTTATAACAAATTCACAAATAAAAGAAATGTTTTTATTAATTCAATTTTTTTTTAAAAAAAATAAAAACGAAATTTAAAAAAAAAAAGAAGTAATTATAGATAATAAAGTAAAAAACTGAAAGTGTGGCCTGTAATTTAATTTGAATTTATTGTAGATAATTAATGATTAGCATGAAATAAGGGATTCAAACAAATTAACAATATTTTTTATCCTTAATTCACTCAAAATCAATTAAGATAAATTAAAAAATCAAATCATATCATTCTTTAGTAGATAATTAATAAATAGCACGAATTAAGGGATTTAAACTAATTAAGATTATTTAGTATCCTTAATTCACTCAAATCAGTTAAAATCAAATAAAAATTCAGATTTCATCTTCTTCTTTTTTCAATGTTTCTCTCTCTTCAATTTGCAACAAAAAAAAATTCAACGTTTCTTCAATTTTCAACAAAAAAAAATTTCACATTCGAGTAATTGAAGTTTTTTTCATCTTTGAAAATTCTTGATTTTGTTGTGATGGACAACTACGTATCAGTTTTAATCAAACATGGTGAAAGATTGGATCCTTCGGGTTAGTATTTATTATTATTTAACGTTTGTTTTAGAATGATAGCGAAATGAAACAAAAATGATCAAACTGTCGATTAATTGAAGGTGGAGACATATTTTGTTAACTGTTGATATCATATTATGTTTGTTTTGTTGTGAAATGTAAAAAAAATTTATTTTGTATGTTTTGTTTTTGAAATTTATTTGATTTTTATTTTGTATATGGTTGAAAGTGTGCTAATTATTCTCAGTAAAAATAATTTAATTATAATTTGACGAATTTATGAAATTATAAATGTAATGTGATTTTATGAATGTCACTACAAAAAAAAATTTTGATAGAATAAATTAAATGAAATTTGTATGAAAGTTGTGCTAATTATTTTTTGTAAAAATAATTTAATTATAATCATTTAAAATAACGAAATTTATGTCACAAAAATTTATTTTGTTTGATAATGAAATTTTTTTTGATAGTCATTAAATTTGTTGCTAAAAATTTTCTTGTAAAATCATTTCATTTATTTATTTTAAATATAAGGAAATAAATTAAATAACAAATACTAAATACCTCTAAAATAACAAAAATCAATAAACTAATATTTAGAGGGTATGATAAGGCACAAAAAGTGGTAGCTTTACTTGTTTAAAGTGCTGAGGAATGGGGGCAAGGCTGATTATCACATTCTCTTTTTTCTTTCTTTCCGTGGCAAGGGACACACGAAGGGGATATATATTATAAATATAAATGTAGATTAGATCATGATGCTGGAAAAGGAAATATATGAGAACTTCATGAGACTATCCTTTGCATCTTTTGAATAACTCTTGGGTACAGATTGCATCAATGACTTCAATCTTTTAATACGAGATGCCTGAGACATCAAAATTACTACAGTATACTACTTTATATAGGGGAACGGTAAAATTCTTTGCAAGGCTAGTTGGACAGCTTAATGAATAAATAACACATCTAGTATTGAAAGGAAGTTCTTCAACTTGAAAAACGAGAACTAGAATACATATTCATCTTATACCATATTAGGTATAAGGAGATAATTGTCATACAAGATGCTATCAACAAAGTCATTAAATCATAACATATTAATGTAATATATTTATCTAGTGATCAAATTGAATATCATATGCCATTTATAATCATATACCAATTTTGATTAAGCCATTTTCTAATAATAATCAGCTAGTTACTCCAATTATTTTCCAAAATCAAACATATCAATTAACAAAAAAAAAAATCAATGATTAAATTACGCATACACATTATTTCTAATTTGAATAAGGAACAAGTTGGTTAACAAAAAGGGATTTAAAGCGGACCATCCCCAAAATCAATGAATAGTCAAGCATTAACAAGATGTCTTAAACAAATAAATTAAACTTTATCATAAAAGTATATGAACAAGAAATGTGTATATAAAGCTTTGTAAAACTATTTAAATGAGCGAGAGCTTTCGAGGAACCAAGTATGACTACTACCAAAAAATACTTTAACTCATAAGTGTTTTAAAAACAAACTTCTTTCTTTAGTTGAGATAATTACTCAAAACTTAGCCCAAAAGCTCTTGAAAACTCTTTCTAAAAAGAACAAATCAAAACAATATTTTTAATATGAAATGTATATCTAGAGACCATACTGTTTATCTTTTTCTCAAAAAGAGATAGTACTCAAACTTCTCAAAACTCTTTTGGAAATCTCAGTTTCCTCTCGTCTTAAATGTGAAAACATTTATAAACCTCTTTGGAAATTACTTAGTTCCCTAATAACTTTTGAGGAAAGAACTTGACTCTTACTCTTGGCTTAACTTGAAACTCTATACTTAACTTGGAACTTGAGCCTTAGAATGAAGTTAAAACGTTCAAAGAAGACCCTTGGAAAACCTTAAAGACTTGCTTTGACTCCCTTCTTGAACTTCTTGACTCAAAATGTACTTTGGAGTGTTGAAAATAACTAGGAAACATAAGTACAATACCTAGGAACATGCATGAGAAAGTGGGGAAGGAATGGGGGAACTTGGCGTCCTTGGCGCTCTGCAAGGCACGGGGCGCCAACCCCTGGAGCTCAGAGGATCTGCTGGGGTGCACTGCTAGGCGCGTCGCCCCATAGGGGAAACTTCAGAGCCCCTGCTGGGGCGCGCTGGCTGGCGCGACCTTGACCCCTTTTTTTCCCGAAATTCGACTTTCCTCTCTTGTTTCTCCATCTCTAAACCACCCTAACTTCAAGGGTTTCAACTCCAACACTAAGGATCTTAAAATCCCTCAAAAAACCAGAGATTCAACTAAAATCACAATCAAATCATGTACTAAACCAACAAGAACTTCCAACAACTTCAACAACACAAACCAACAACACCAACAACACCAACAACACAACCCAACAACATGACCAAACTTTTCTCAAAAATAAAACGAGTTTGGTGTGTGGGGGAAAGGATCAACCCATCACTAAGAACTCACATACCTTGATAGGGATCACCCCCGACGAAATCACGACGATCTCCTTGCTTGATCTTCCCTTTCTCCTCTTCTTCTTCTCTTCTTCTCCTCTTCACTCAAAAGCCCTAACTCTCACTCTCACTCTCACTCTTTTAAAATGAGACAAAACTGATCTAAAATCAGTCTAACACAACAATATAACCAAAAGAATTGGTTAGGGAAAAGACAAAAATGCCCTTAAAATTTTTGGACGGATTTCCCTGCCACTGCCCAACTTTCAAAAGGGCATAACTCACTCATACGAACTCGGAATTAAGTAAAATCGGTGGCGTTGGAAAGATCATTCCATGAGCTTCGTAAAAATAACTGGAACTACTCCTAACTCCTCCTGATCCAGGATTTATGATTGCTCAGAGTTGGCCAAAAACTCACTGATTTCCACACTTGGCCAAATTTCCAGATTTTAAATTCTTTCCAATAAAATGACTATTTCCAATTCTACTCTTCTTGGAACTCGATGTGCTACATCTAGGGACCTTAACTTAACACTCAAGAAATTTTTATTCCTCGGTAAAATCTCACTCCACATGAAGGACAGCTCGAGTCTTAGTTCGAAAAATTCTCTGGGGTGTTACATTTGCACGCCTGCCGGAGCTCTCCATTGTTGTTCTCTACTCATTCTCCAGGCTGCACTGGCCAGAAAGAAGGATGGAAATGAGGGAAAAAGGGGTCTGGGCGGCGGATTTGGTGAGGAGAGGAGGAGAATGAAAAAATTTAGGGGTTTGGGGTCTTTTGTATAAAATAAGTAAGCATGGGTCTTAAATCAGGACCATTGATCAAATTCGGATGAGCGGATGAGATTGACTCTTGGAGTTTGATGAATCATGATGGGCGGATGAGATTAAATGAGAGTAGTTAAAATCTAAAATTGGAGTTTGCAATGGTTGCTATATTATAAATCAAAAAATTATTTGTTAATTTTGCAACAAAATGGTTATTCCGTCGCAAATCCGTCGTTATATAGTGCGGAATATTGATCGTTGCTAATATCTGTCGCTAAACACTGTTTTTTTAGTAGTGTGTGTTAAGAAATATGTAAAAAAAAAATTGGAAATCTTGACGAAGTGTATTACAAGTGTTTTAAATTGGTATTAAATGTGAAATTGTTGAGTTTATATTAGTTTTGTTATTTTTGTATAAAGTTGGGTGACAGTAATTAATTATTTGGGACGAGAAATGTATATAGTTTGAATGAATAATTGTTTTGTATGAAATATGTATTAAATGAGTATGAAAATGTATAAATTTGGTATGAATGATGATTGTTGTATGAAATGTGTATTAAATGAGTATGAAAATGTATAAATTTGGTATGAATGATGATTGTTGTATGAAATGTGTATTAAGTGAATATTAAATGTGAAATATTATGTTTTGTATGAAATTTATTTTGTAATGTACTGTCTGAATGATATTTGTATGAAAAAATAATGATGAGTGTGTATAATTTTGTTGTTATTATAATGATTTTTATGGATGAAATTTGTATTGTCTTTGAAATGAAAAGTTAATATTATTTAACATATTTCTCATTGATTTGTATAATGTTAGACTAATTGTTTTTTTTAATGAAAGAGAGAATAATGTTGATTTTCAAATAAAATGAATTATATATGAAAGAGGGTTGCTGATGTGGAATTCAAAAGGTCCAAAGTTACTTGTAGTAGATGTTGTCAAGTTAGCCACAACATGAAGCATATTCAAATTATCCTATGCAAAACTAATGATTGTTGATTTGTTTAGACTATATATAATTTTTATTTTATTTTATCGTTTAGATTAATGTTTTGTTTTGATATGAAACATAATTGATTTGAAGTGCATTATAAACTTAGTGTTTAATATACCGTTCATTCTTTATACATTGTTCATTCATTAATCATACAGATTGCATATTGTTAAAAATAAAATTTATTCCAGCTTAATACATAAAATAGTGTAAATGTTAGTAATAATTATAAAATGTAATTACAGTATCCTGAGTATTTAATTTAATGTAAGTTTACATAAATATTAATTTGGTTTTCAACTGGTGTCCTACTATAAATAAATTTAAAACAAATTGCAGTTAGTGTTTCATTCCCACACTAACTTCAGTTAGTGTCATATACATATTAATCAAAATTTCATACACGTATTATCTAAACAACATGTATAGAAATTAATAAATTCATCTAATCACACAATTTATACCATTTGTATATCAATATTATATCACAATTCATACAATATCCAACAATAAAATATTAAACTCATAGGCATACACGTATTAATCAGATTTCATACCTGTTTCATCCAAAAACATGTTTAGAATATAAAGTAAGCATAATGCTATTTTTTTTAGAAAAAATCAATAGTTTGACAAATCTTACCATTTTCATACCAATTTAATAATTTACACCATAAACACAATTAATAGACAATCACACCAATGTTAAAACGCAATTCATACCATTTGTATACCATTATTATATCCCAATTCATAAAATTTTCAAATTCAAAACATTTAAGCGTAGTCATACACATATCAATTAGATTTCATACAGATTTCATCCAATAAATGTACAGTTTGAAAACACACTAATATTTTCAAAATAGTATCTTGAAATTATAATAGGCCATCAGTAATTCATATGTAAACGGTATCTGCCTGAAAGAAAACATATGATATTATATATCATCAAATACTTAAACACAAAAAAATTGTCCAAAAGTAAAAAAAAAAAAAAACTTTTTGTTGTTCTTCTTGTTGATGGTTTTGAAGATGCTCCAACTTCTACATTTTTTTTCTTTTTTTCTTTTTGATTTCAGTAACAAAATCAAAATCGCAATCAGAAGGGGTTTCAACAATTTTCCCCTTCATCTTCTTCCCCTTTTGCATATTTATAAAATAATACATAATGACGATTGAAACAAATAGTTAGGCAATATAATAACAAGTTGTTAGGCAACATAATAATTACTACTATTATGATTCAATTAAAGTGTAACCAGTTGACTATCGACATTCCCAAGGACAATTTAATATAAATTCTATACATAAGCTACAACGCAGTCCTACAGAATAAAATAGGGAAAAATAAATAATAAAAAAAACATATAAAAAGAGGTTAGGTTTAAGCACGATTTATTAAAAACTCTCACATTAAATAAGGATGTGTAATCAATGTAAAATTTCTATAATTGTGTACGAGATAATTATGAGGTATTCTTTTTTTAAATAATTTAATAATAATATAAAATTACAAAAAAATACTTATTTAATAAAGTAAAATTTAATTAATTTATAAATAATTAGTGATATGTTATAATCCGTAATTAAACTGTTATAAGTAAGAATTTTTTAAAAGTAGATTTAAAACATATAATATTGACTCTTAAATGTGTATATGGGGTGATTTTTCCTATAAGTAAATAAAAATAAAAATAAAAATAAATAAAAAAAGAGTGATACCCATATAACTAGTGGATGTTCATATGGTAATTAATTGTATCAACTTTAACTGCAATATAATGTTAGGACATAGAAGTAATACAGATTCCTCCAATAGCTACAAAAAATGTAGACAATATTGTTAATGCTGTTATATTGATTGTCTTTCTCTGCCACTACCTCAGCCTCGAACCACTGCTTCTGCCGCTGGAACTTGTACTCTGACCCCGCTGCGTCTAGTACCATATGTAGACAGAAGAATGAAGAAGGTTATATACTAATTGGAATCAAGTTATAGTACAAAGAGAAAGAAAAGATAGGATTTTCCTGAAGTCATGCAGCCTCCTAAAGGAAAGTACAAATGTTCCATACCGTTCTGCAAGACTCTACTATATTGTTATGAAAAGATCAACAAATCTAGGACTTTGATACCAACTTTGTCATGACCCTGATTCGCCATAAATGAGATCCACACTAACTCTCCAATAGAAAAACCAACTACCAACCCCAATTCAATCCATCAATCACTAAAAAACAAGTTAGTATAGTAAACATTAAGAAAAAAAAACCATTTTTAGCACTTTAAGGACCGAGTTTCCATAAACTTGATAATGCATCAAAACAAATGCGAAATAAACTCCCTAGAACCTGAAAATAGTTTACTAAAATATCTAACAAGTCTAAAATAAGGGGATGCAACCCCAACAAGGAGACATAAGCCTAAGTCTAAAATATTTGTCTAAAAAGATGGACAACAAGATAGAGAAGAATTTAGGGCAAATTGGAAGAAGTAGCTTGCCCTGGATTCAGGTGTCGTGCGTTTCACAATCGAGGTCTCGAAATAGTAGTTGAAATATTCCATGTACTCCACAAAAAAAGAATAAGTGCAACATTAGTACACAACCACAATGTATTGAAAGGATCATCGACTAGTCCCAACAAATGAAATAGGAGTAAGCAGCCACCCCTCAGTAAGAATATAGTACACAACTACAAACATACTACCCAACGAGGGTCCTTCCCACCATTAATTTAGGTAAAAACCCTTTCCCAAGATTAACAACCTAGATTCTAAGGATTAAGAATCAAAATGCAAGTTTGGAGAAGTAATTAACTTACCTTTACCAAAGAGTTTGGTAGAAGAACCGAAGAATACTGCCCTAAATCGCCCTTCCCAGTTACAAGAATGACGTTGTAGAATATAAGAGGTTTTTGAGATTTTTCTACACAAAACCTTGACTAACCCCGCTATAGCGACGACGCCATAGAGGCCCACCCACTTTAGGGGGGAATTAATTCATCTCGCTATAGCGGCTTGTACGAAAGCAGAACCTCATTAATCCTCCCCCCCTCCCCCCCAATCTCATTTCACAACACACCCTTCACGCCAAATTCAATATCGGGAGTTCTATTAGTCCGAATTCATTTCTGAAAGGTCCTATGTATTCCTTAATGTCTTAGCTATTAGAAAACGCGATCTAAGCTCAGACATATCACTCCATTCATTCCCAGATTTTCCTAGACCCAGTCTCACTCAGATTTTGTCTTAGACTGGCCTAGCCTACAATTTTTAAGTCTCTACCCAAAAAGTTTTCTGGCCTAATTCTTTCACTATTGGCCTACCCATATAATGACCGAAAAGGGCCGTTACACTAATAGGAGAGTTGCAATCTCTTGGTTTTTGTTTTTTTAGTTAACCATCCATTTGGTTGCCCTATATTTCTTGGATATATGTTTCCGTTAAAGTCAACTAGGGACAACTAGTCACTGGAGCATTTGTAATGATGAACAAACAATTAAACTGAAGCTTGGAATTACCGTATATTCTAGTAAGGCAATTTAATCTAGCTTCAAGAATTTTAAGTCTAGTGATCATAATGGCTTCTAATTCACAAGTAATGCATTAAATCTTCTTTTCATATTATTAAGTTTTAATTTCAATATTTCACGTTACACCTAAATTTTTTCCTTCAACAAAAGGTTCCTTATAATCACTAACAAAAAATTAAAATATGTATCATAAAGTTACAATTAATATTTAGAAAGTTCATTATTTCCTTATTATATTGTCTAATATTTAGAGTTTTGAATTAAACTACTTGAATCTTTATATGTATTCATAAGCTTTTGAACAACATAATCAATGTATTATATTGAAACACATGGTTAATATTTTATTAACTTGAAAGAAGCTATTCCAAGTAATATAATAAGACTAGATAGGTATCAACCCTTGTTAGCACGAGCCCAATATTTACAATTTGTAGTGGTTAGTTTTATCGTACTCAAGAACAACATATTGATATAAAATATATCACAACTAATAGGTTGAATTATTTTAAGTATTATGGGACCGTTAATAACTTCAACGGGGACCTCAACATATCACTAAGAAATAAATAACAATGATATAAGTATATATGAAAGACACTGCCTTCTCTGATGCTAAATTTTTGGATTAGATATGATAATTTTCATGACTCAATGATAATAATGTTAGTGTTATTATATCATTAAAAAATTGTAGTGCGTAGCACACACTATTGTTCCTTTTCTTCTTCTCGCTTTCAACCAACTTGAATGTTATTATTTAATCTCCGCCTATGATAATTCCACAAAAATAGCACTATAGTTAATCAATTAAGAAGGCAAAAAAATCTCATTTGCCAAATATAACAAAATTTTATTCATAGATCAAGAGTTACAGCAGTAGCTGCACTTTTCATAATATAGCATTTCTATATGTTACTAGATAGGCATAGTCCGTGCTAAGCACGGGCCCAACACATAAAACTATTATATACTCTGTTCGTGTCTAGTGAAATTATCTTTAACCGAAAAAGTGATAATATTCCTTTTATGTTTTTGATTAAAAGTCATTAAATCATTAAAAGTATAACTATTACTCATTCTCAACAACAATTTTATCATTTCTCTTATGTCGACGATGAGGTAAATTGTTAATAATGTGACCTCCATGATATCAAAAGATAATTAGTGTATGATAAATGGTAAACTTATCAAAGCTACAATCAATATTGTATTTAATTAAAGACAGTTCTATCAACAATCTTATCATCTCCTCTTCCTCCTCCTCCTATTATTAATTATTATTATTATTACAAAGAAAGTGCATCAATAGACGCAACAAATATATATAATTATACTTCAACTAATTTCACAAAATATCTGTCACCTCTCACCCATACAAAATAACTTTGTCCATCAAAGTAAAGACAAATAAAATGATAAACAAAAATCTGGTTCTTAAAAGTGCAAGGAATCCATAAATTTCACCATTGATTGATCTAATTTATCTATAGCCTGATCATTACATCAAAAATGAAGGCAAGAACTATACAAAAGATAAGGACATCGCTTCATTCATTATGAGGAATAGTAGTTCTTCTAGATATTTTCTAAAATACAATTGGGGATTGATTTCGCAACAGTTTTGCTGCTCTTTCCAATTTTCTAGCTTTGTTGGCTACATTGTAGACCAAATCACCACCTCTATCAATCAGTCGTCTTGACTAAATCGAATATATCTTTTCATAACAACTTGTATGAGCCTGCAAATTTACGTTTTATGCATTACCTGAAATTAAAACAGAAAAATAATCACATATATATGGACACTCATTATCAATATTAAGAGAACACATATGTATATTATAATGTTTTCAGCCATGTACATTGACAACAACTCCTTGTTGAGTATGACATTGTCCAGTTTTAGATTGAATGAGTTAAAAAACATGTTCCAAAGTTGTGAGCCACCAAAAAGTGATACAAGTGACTATTTCTTTTGATATCTTCTCTACACATGCAATACATATTGCACAAGTTAAAGCTTCTTTTGATAAATAATCATGTGTTAAATAAGATTGACAATCTACTAATCATGTGAAACAGGCTTTCTAATAATGGACCTTTGTGTCCCTCTTACATTGAATTGTTTTGGGACAAGATCTCACAGATAAATTACCTTTATTGCTAGAAATCTATCATACTCATCTCTCATATAGCTTATTTCATAAGGACACACAGGACCCTGATATTTATAATAGTAATTCATGGATATTAAGATTTAGTTCTAGGCTACAACTTTCAACAAAAGACCTACTATTTATGTAAAATATGGTAGTATAATTGTCTTTGAAATTTATTTACAATATTTTAGTTATCAAAGGCCATCATCATTGTTAATTAGCATGAGTTTGACCCAAATTATCTGAAATGCAGCAATAAAAAGCTCTTATTTAGCATGACATTAGATCAAAGAGTTGTTACTAGAACCAAAGTGTGTCTATAGAGAACAAAAGCTATCAAAGGCATGACCAAATAAAAATTCATACACTTACCTTATTCTCAATTAGTAGTCACCGACAAAAAAGGGGAATAGAAAAAACTCACTCTACATTTTCATTTTTCTTCAACTCATATAAATTAGCCAAAGCAATGTCAACTGTATTGAGAGGAAGAGAACCCAATATACCATTAATCTTAATGTTTGTATGTATTTGATTTTAGGAAAATCATGTCACGCCCTGAGCCTACACCCTGGGTGAGACCAGCACCCGGAGACCATTTCTGCCCCAAGCGAATCCTTGGCCTGACTTTCTTAACTCAGCGGAAACCTAACTCAACAGAATTACTCAATGCCATGCAAAGACATAAAACAACTTAACTGATAAAATCTGGCCTAAAAAGGCAACTCGAGTCTCAAAATAGAATATTTACATATTTACATATATAGAGACTCAAAACTGTGAAGCCTCTTATGAGATGGATGTTGGGACAGACCCCGCAACATCCTAATAAAACAAAACTAGGAACACAAAAATATCCGAGTGTTAAGGATAAAACGATACCAAACTCAACTTTACTTATATAAAAGTAATATAACTTTTGTGGGAGATTCTTTAACCGACAACCACCACTATGAGCCCTAGTGATGATACAACGTTTTACCTCACGTTGCCCAAGGACCATCATATACCTTGCCGTGATATAGGACCTTGCTTTACCTAGTGGATCCACTAGCTTAATCTTACGTGATCATCTAAAAAGAATGATACGTCAAGTCCCATGTTGGTGCATGGTTCTTATGGAGACTTGAGTTAATATGAACTCGTGTCCCCAATTCGGTGCTCAATACTACTCCCAAAAATACTTTGGCTCATAAGTGTTTTAAACACATCTTTCTTTAATTGAGATAATTACTCAAAACTTAGCCCAAAGGCTCTTTTGGAAATCATAGTTCCTTTCTTACTTCAAATGTAAAAACATTTATAAACTTCTTTGGGAATACTTAGTTCCCTATAACTTTTGAGAAATGGACTCAACTTTATGCTCTTGACTTAACTTAGAATTCTATACTCTTTACTTAAATTGAAACTCTATACTCTTTCCTTAAATTGAAACTATATACTCTTTACTTAAATTGAAACTTGAGCCTTGAAACAAGTTAAAATGTTCAATAAAAACTCTTGAAAAAAACTTTAAAGACTTGCTTCTTAACTTTTAAACTAAACTCTAACTTCACTTGACTTTGATCCTAACTTTTTTGAATTGAATTATGGATTCAAGAGGAATGATTTTTGTTTGGAAGGACCCTATGATGTTTAGGAATAATTTAGGACAGCTAAACTTAAAGAAAAAATTACGAAATTAAATTCTGAAAACAGTGGAGTCCGCGTCCTGTCCGCGACGCGGAGCAGATTTTTTTCACAGAGGGAACAAGTCTGCGACGCAGACTTGTTTCATGCAAGCTGCCCGACTTTTCTCCTTCATGTTGCCAACTCTAAACCCTCTTAACTTCAAGGGTTCCAGCAGCAAACACTTGAGATCATAAACCCCTCAACATACAGTGGATTTCAACTCAAAAATACAACTAGAAACAAGTACTAAACCAAAGCAAAGAAGCTTCAACAACACAACCACAAGAATTCAACAATCACAACCCAAAGAACTTCAACAACACAACCAATCTTTTCTCGGAAATAAAACGAGTTTGGCGTGTGAGGGAAAGAACCAACCCAACACTATGAACTCACATACCTTAATAGGGATCACCCCCGACGAAAACCACGACGACCTTGACGAAATCCTTGCTTCTTCTTCTCTTTCTCTCTTCTCTCCAAAACCCTAACTCTTACTTTTAAAAAGGGAAAACTGATTTAAAATCAGTCTAACACCTCAATATAACCAAAAGAATTGGCTAGGAAAATGACCAAAATACCCTTAAAATTTTCGGTCTAAACTGCCCTGTGCGACTGTGCCAACAACCTAACTTCCAAAGGGCATAACTCACTTATACGAACTCGGAATCGAGTAAACTTAGTGGCGTTGGAAAGATCATTCCAAGGGCTTTCCAGACATAACTAGAAATTTGCCTAAATCATTCTGATCAAGGAGTTATGACTGTTTGAAGTTGAGAAAAAAAACTAATTTTTTCCCCATACTTAATTTCCAGATTCTGACTTCTTCAAAAAAATGACTAATTCCAATTATAAACTTCTTCATAGTTATTTCAATTTGCACGACATTACAAATCAAGTAGAAGAAAAGATAGGAAGTGCAAGCTAGAAGGAATAATGTCGTTAAATTCCTTTTTAGGTGTGCATTATCTCACAAATTCACTTAATATAGATATAAGAGGGAGTAATATTTATTTTATTATTTAGCTAGAAGAGATTAAGAAAACGGCAGACATATGTTAATATAAATAGTTATTTTTATTTTTCGTCTTATTTTTTTTTAATATTAGCAAACCATTTATAATTGTTCACAACCAAAACAAATCACTGCCATTAAATAATAGAATGGACATTTGACATATATCTACCATTTCATTGAATTGGACATTTTCTAATGGGAGAGGATCTCTTCCCATATTGTTCTATATAAAACATAATATAAATAAGGAAAAATGTCTTGTTATTTGTGTTTAACTTCTTGATTCTAGAAAAGTGTTTTCAATGTGTGGATGAAAGAGAGCCATGTAGAAAGATATTGTTTAGTTTTAAATGATCTTTTTATCCACTCAACCGATTAGCATATGAAACTGATAAAAATTACACTATAAATGATGGAGTTACTTTTTAATTTTTCTCCTGGGATTAGTTAAGAGGGATGAAGATGTTTCTAGAGTGAACCTAAAACATTGGCTAGAGCATAAATGCACGCATATCAAAGAGCCCAGCAACCCTCGAAAATAACTAATGAAGTATAACACAGTGCATGCAACAAGACTAAAACACAAGCACTACGTAAAGCAACAAAATTTAATTAAAAATCAAGCTAATCGAATGGAAAATCGACAAAAGGAGAGCTGAAACAAAAAAGAACTTAGAGCATTAATAAACCAAAGAGAAGAGAAGAAGTTGTTAGGTCTAGTTAGAAACTAAAAAAATGATGTCATCTCAAGATTAAACTGAGAAAACGTGACTCCATCATAGTTTCAACTTTCAATAAATCACAAAGTACAAACACTTTAGGGATACAATTTAGGCATTTTAAAGTGAAATTCTAGTCTCATTTTATCTAATTGCCTATATAATTATTTTCATGTCCACAACAGTTGTCGAACAAAAAACATTGAACAGAAGAATAGAAGCATAATACCTGTTCATCATGAGGAAGAGAAAGGGACAATAATGAACACAGCTAAATAAGTGAGCAAACTTACATAAGATATACCACAATATATCAAATCAGTCGCTCCTATGCAAACTATAAACTACAATTCTACATTACTTCAATAACCCGTCACAGAAGGACTGAGTGACAGCTCAAACAATTAATGAAGTGAAGCCAACATACTTCCAGAAATAAGCATCATAGCAAGTACCTAAAATGTTGTTGTCAAAGAAAAATAACCTAGGAAGCGGACTTGTGTGTCTTCCCATAAGAGTGGTAACTATCTTCTAGCCATCTTGAGCAAGTGATTGCATCGGAGCCATCCAAAAAGCCAACACAGACCAAATAGTAGTTGCAACTGTCAAACAAAGAGGAAAAGAACTGATTAGGAAGCAGAAAAAACTAAAGCTCTTCATAAGAGAAACTATATGTAACAACCCAACCCCTCGTTTTAAGTATTAGCACCCCATTCCTTGATTTGAGACTTCCAGTAGGTTCATACAATGTTTTGTACTATGTTGGAAAGTTTGGTTGTGGTTCATATGATGTTTTCTTAGATATTTCTCTTCCCCCTTAAGTTTTACCTCGCCCCACCCTGCTTTACCATCCTGCCACCTCACATCCCTAGGTGTTGATGGGTGGAGATTGGGTTGAGAATTTTGTATTTATTTGATCCTTAATCTAGTTGGAAGGTCATTGGGATATCAATATAATTTTACTTTAAAAAAAAAAAAAAGGAAGCCAAATTGAAATAGTATGAGCTAGCATTTTTTTTTTGGAATTAGATGAATTACCTCCTCTATATCTGTTTTAATTTGTTCCAGAAGTGAGTTTGCAATTTTGTACCTTAGAAGGTCCATTTCACCAAAAAATAATCACTTATCTCAAGTCATATTGTATCAACTTGAAGGATATACATCCTCAAATTGATTGCAATGACTCTCATTCTATGCACAAAAATAAAGTACTTATGGTTGCTCCAATTTAAAGCACAACAGTTTTGGTATTAAAATACAACATTTGATACTTGATAGAACTTGATCTTTGACATCTCACAAAGTTTAGCAACAAAAGATTCACTCGAACTCACAGGTCATGCAAAATATAAGAGTGATGGGAACAAGGATACAAAATCGAGAGATGAAAGGAATTGAATGTTTACTGACCCCATGAGTAAAGCAAGTATGAACGTAAAGACTGATATTGCTCCAGGTTGCAAAGCAGCAACATATGTCAAATTTGTGCAGTCAAGACCAACAACAAAGAGTTGGCAACCAAAAATACTTGTCTTAGTACCAAGAGAGAAAGAAAGCATTTTCAGCAATAGGCTTTTATTAAGTGAAACAAAACTATGGAAATTAACAAAACAAATTCAAATATACAAATTTAGTACATCAAAACTTACCCAGTTAATTCTAGAATGAAGAATAACAATAGAGCCGCTTATTCAGAGGAAGCATCGACCTCATATACATAAAGAAACATAAAATGCATATTTGTAAGCGATGCTCACTTTTGAAAGAACTTGTACATATAAAGGGAATCATACTAAAATTAGCTGCGACATGAAAAGACTTGAAGGGAACTTGTACATATAAAGGGAAAAAAAGAGAAACATAAAGAATAAGATGAAGACGAAGAACATTGAAGGAAGAATATACATACCTAAAAATAGCGATAGCCTGCTGAAAAGATGAAAATAGCAGAGACTTGCGTCTACTTTTTCCGGTTAAAGAAGAAGAACGGGTTTGAAAAGATCCTAGCAATTTTCATTTGCTTAATTCCTAATCTCTTAATAATATGCAAAAATGAGGAAAGAGGAAGAACGTTCTAGAAGAATATGGAAGAGGCACATGTGATTTGCTTAAAAAAATCATTTTTGTATAATGACCATAGTACCCTTGAATAATGAGTATATTTATAACTCTGCCATTGATTGTCCTCCTCTTCATGTTTCTATATAACAGACAGATAGAAATGTTATCTCTTCCATCTATTTTCATCTCACATTAAATATTTCTAACTAAGCATGTATAATTAGCAATACAGAAGAGTTACTTAAATTATGCAAGCTCTACTACTTATAATGCTAATATGTCAAAATAATAAAAGAAGATGATCATGTTAGTTGTACAACTCATATCCTACATGGACATGGATATTCGACTTCTCAATTTATAAGATTTGTCGAAAATTCTATTATGTGTATAACTTACCTTTTTAATTTATAAACTTTTTCCTTATTATATCGGTTCATCCACTAATACAAATATGAACTAATTACCAATTTCCATCAAGTAAATTTGTCCAAAAGCTCGTTATCTCTACAAGTCCAATTATTTCTTGTTTGCAGTTAACTCGTCTAATTTAGAACAAATTGCCTTATATTAGAAATAATAATAAATGATGGGATAAAGAAGAACATCAAGACGAAGAATCTTTAGAATTGTTTTCCGAATAAAAAATAAAGAAATACAAGATATTAAGGCTAAAAATCCAATTAAATATGTACATTTAGGAGGAACAGAAATACTAATAAAAGCATGTTTTAGAGAAGGAATAGATACACCCATAGAAATATACTTATTGGATGATAGAATTATACAACCTATAGAAAAAAGTATAATAAGTGCAGTAAAAGGTAACCTCATATACCAAAAGTTTAAATTTATAATAAGTGCTAACTACTCAGTAGCAATAAACCTAGTATTATATTTTTAGAACTAGCCCCAAGAAGTAAAATATTTCGATGTAAAAACTTATATGTTTAACAACAAAACATAAAATAACAGCAAAAAATAAAATAAATAAAATAAAAATAGAAAATCTACAGGATCCATTCAAAAGCAATATTAATGTATACCGAAGAAACTACGTAAAAGAAAATAATCATTGGAGGAGTACCAATAGTAATCTTGACAATAAATTATGAAAATAAAGGTTCTGATTTGAAGAATGCCACTTGGGAATAAAGTAAAAATAATCCCTTTACAAGGATGCTAATTGATAATAATAGTATAATAACTCAAAACCATTAAAATATAATTTTTAATGATTTAATAGAATTTAAGATAAAACTCATTTGGATATAAAAATGTCCCAAGTAGATATATTCTACAACCCAAGATGAACACCAAATAGATAAAAATGGAATAAACATGCAAACACATATAGTGCAAAAAATAATTAACTCAAATGAACAGCTAGATACAAAAAGAAATTACAATCATTCTTAGGACTAGTAAATCAAGTAAGAGAATACATACCAAAAAAATTGAACATTTACTAATACAAAAATAAAATGGGAAATAAACAGGAAAGAATTATATTCAGTATATAAATATTTATTATCATTTGAACCATATATCGTATATAACAAATTTATCATAAGGACAGATAACACACAAGTAAAATGGTGGCTAATAAGAAAAATACAAGATATCCATTTACTATTGGACATGGATATTCGACTTCTCAATTTATAAGATTTAAAGTCTAAAGCTATAAGAAACTATTCAGAGATATGTCGATTATGTGTATAACTTACCTTTTTAATTTATAAACAAAATGTTTTTTTACCAAACGACCCATTGATTATATATACATATCTAAACAAAGTTCATCCACTAATCAAACAAATATGATCACTAAAGAACCCAAGATTATTTAACAGAGAAACTCAAGAGAAGATAAGGAATAGAATACAGTGAAAACAAATGGGCTGATAACAGGAAGAAGTAGAAGGAACCTCCAAGGGAATGACTCTGAAGTGTGAACGACACAGAGATTGGAGAGAAGAGGAAAGAGCTATAACTGGAAAATATGAAAAATGCTCATAAAAATTAGCAATTATAACGATATTTATATGCTCAGACATGTATGTTGCTTGTGTATTTCATGCTAATTAAGTACAAGAACTTTGAAAAATATTATTATAAGTGTGTGATAAGTTGCACAAAAATTGAAGAGAAATATACAAGCTCAAACCAAGAACTTAAATTATGCAATTCTTATAATATATCAAGTATTCAATTTTAAAAATTCTTTTGTTTAATATGTCATAACTCATAATTTAAATGTCATGTGTGATTTCAAAATATTTGTTGTCTTGAACATTTTCTTTTTCACCTTAGTAGGCTCCAGCGTACGTATTAAGAAGTTGTTGTCGAATGAGAGTAGTGTTTTGCAAAAGTTAATTAGGAATTTGAACAATCTATAGTCTTCCTTAAGATGGCTTGTAGATGATCATTGTGCGATAACTTGCATAGTAATTGAAGAGAAAATATACAAGCTTAAACCAATGAATGGTGAGCCTAGTCAATCAAGAATATTATCATTACACGGTATATCATATTGAAATATTGCTATCAAATAAATTTCAAAAGTAATATTTGAATAATTTTAATTATGTAATTTTTTTAATTTATCAAGCATTCAACTTGATAAAAGTTTTTTTTAATATGTCACAACACATAATTTAAGTGTCTCTTATTGTTTCAAAATATTTCAGGTAACAAACCAACATTTCATGTTTTAAAAATTGGAACAAAAGGGATGGAAGAAATGATGCTTTTGAGAATTATGTTCGAGTGTTTGTGCTTGGAATGAGTTGAAATCTTTTGTTTGGAGTGTGAAAGCTAGAAAACGGATGGTTCTAGAAGATGGAAGACCGATGGGTCTAGAAATCTTGCATTTAGAATTGAAATCTGTCCATTTGTCAATGTGAAATTACCTTCTTACCCTTGGTCGTCCTATTATGGCATTTTTCTTTTTTATATAATTAGTAGAAAAGAAAAATGGGAGCCATACTTTTGCATTATTGCATACGAAGTTATAAACTATGAACATATACTAAAGGCTAGTTATATAATAATAGCAAAGTCTTAGAGATCAAAAGTGAATGATTTATTGATTTTTTGGTTGACATATCTTTCATGAACGTCTATTGTGCAATCCAAATGAACCCATATTCCAATACCCTCTCTTCCTTCACTATTCTAGTACTCATACTACCCTACTAGCCATCAAAGGACATGCTTCCAACTATTGTTATCTCCTCATTATGCAATCCAAATCAAATCCTCTTTCAGCAGCCTACTAACTAGCCCTTCGAAAGAAGGACATGCTTGCCGCTTACCAGCCTACTATCCTTTGAATAAAGGACATGTCTGACTATTGTTTTCCATGTGTATTGGTCGCTCATGCCATGTCTTGTATTGTAGTTGGGCTGCACTCGTACTTTGCTCATTCCATGTCTTGTATTGTAGTTGGGTGCACTCGTACTTTACGCTTGAATAAGGATGCACTCATACTTTACGCTTGAATAAAGACACCTCAATTTTTTGAGTATTAGGCTGATTAAGGACTCGGATTTCTGCATTTTAGAGTAACCAACTTCAACTAAATCAATTTTTTTGAGTATTAGGTTTGATTAAGGATCCGGATTTCTAGATTTTAGAGTAACTAACTTTAACTAAACCAAAGATGGTCTGTTTTGTTTGTTGAGGTGACATTTAGGTTAAGTAAATATCATAGTAAGGCTATTGATATGTTTCCAATTATTCCATTTCATTAATGAAATTAAGTTCTTCTTTCTCTTCAGGTGTGTATAATTTGCAATGTCATGTTATTGTTTATCATATGAGTAATGTATTGCCTATATGGACCTAATTCCCAACAAAGTTGCTTCTATCCTCATATCTCTTAAATTAAATGCACTAACTTAGCCAAAGAATGGGTTGATACCTTTTTATAATTCATGCACTAACTTAGCCCTGGACTTGTGTTGCATAACTGAATCTTTTAGATACTGATAAGGAATTCATGCAAATTCAACTGAAATCTAAATTGGAAGATGGGTAAGGAATTCTTGTGTGTTTATTATGCTGCAATTATACTGAGTATGTCGTTGTAATCAATATAATAAGGCATATATGGAGCATAATATGGGCATGGAAACTTCGAGGCAAATGTAGCCTTTGATATTGCATATACTTTGTTTTTATCCCTTTGCCAGTTCTGCGAACTCTATAGTATGATGCAAAGATTTTATGTATATAGTGGGAAAGCAACACATCACTGTGGAACGCTGGCAGCCGTCAAAGTCATACAACTGTAATTAACTGACACAGAAGTTAATCTGTGTGACTCTATGATCCATAAATTCTGTGAAAGGAGGAAATTAGATCTTTCTAAACCAGACTTTGATAAAACATAGGAATTACTGATACATTTTCTTTTGATAAGCAGAAGAATCATTTGTTCTTAAAGAAACTTCATCTTCATTTCCCTTCCCTTTCGCCGTTATCATTGATGAACAATCTACTCAATCAATCCGCTCTTTCTTGTCCTTTATTTCACTATGATTCCTAGACATTTGTTATATATTTTTTCGAGTTTGTCCTATATAATGTTGGATTTAAATGAACGGGCTTGTTTATGTCGCTAATATCCTAATTTCGGCCTAAAACTTATACTTAAATGTATGCATGCACTTAGCTTCTCATGCTTCATTAACAGAGTTGATCCTATTTTCAAACATTTCAAATTCTCCAATTCTTGTCTTTCTCTACCCTCCCACCCCTCTGCTTCCCAGCTTGCTAATGTTGTTGAAATGTTTTCGGGCATAATCCATGTGATTCCTCTGAGAGCCTACAACATCTTGCATTGTTAGGACCGAAATAATTAGGTATCATGCGTAAACTAGAAAATCAAACCTCGAAAGACCATGGGTAAGAAGAAAATATGCCAAAACAATTCTTATGCAGCAAAGGCACCGTATTGCTTTAATCAATAAGGAACTATCCAACAGATATGTTGATATGCCTGTATAGAATTGGTCGGAGACTTGACCATTTATCATCTTAGGTCTTCTTCAGGAGAACAATAGGGTGAATTCCTAATGTGTGCTCACACCAGAAATGGGGCCGGGGAAGGCTGAGATGAGAATGTGGTTAAACAGTCCTATCAAAGCTTGTTACTATTGAATGCATTGGAATACAGTTGAGCTTGTTACCGCTCTTAACTAACTAACAGTACATGTAACTAACTCCTAACAACTTTGCTGACTAGGATTGTTGACATGTGTTTTCTAACTAACTTCTGAAATTCGTGTCAGTACTCCTATCCAATAGAAGATCGTTGACCTCAACGATCAAAGTGAGGAAATTTAGCCTTAAGAATGTTGACATATTCCCAAGTAGCATGATCCGCAGATAAACCTAGCCACTTGACCAATAGTATAATCAAAAGGCATCAGTTTGGTCAACCCCATCGACTGAGAATTGGTGTAAAGTTTCTGCTCCATCAAGAATTTTAAAGCCTTTTGATCAGTTCTAATAATGAACTTTTTTACCAAGATCACTTGGTCACAACATGCGCTATTGCTATAATAACTCGATATCACAGATCTCTTAAGCACAGTGTCTCTGACACTTCTCAAATTTCCGTAAATTCCAATATAGTTCAACAAATAATAAATAAATAATAAAGACATCGAAGGAAAGAAAAAACTCTTGAAAATTGATGTAATGAAGTATCAGATTAGATGTTTATGACTTCATCTTGCTAACAGTAACTTACTATCCCAACATTTTGAGTTTAATACGCAGATGAATGCATACGGTAAACATGATTTCCGAGGAATGTTGTAGCTTTTAATAGGTTTGCAAATTGTTTCAAGTATTGATTGCTCAGATGGAATCACAAAATTTTGGTGCCTAATTTTTACTATAGATAGAACCTTAAGAATGTTGATTTGGGTAAACACGAAACAATCTCTAACAAGTAAATTGTTTGTTATGGAAAAAAAATTACTTAGTGTAAATATAAATATGCAGTTGAAGCTAAATAATACAGGATCCGCTACACAAGAATCAAGATGATGAGAAAGAGGGTCCCCGGCCTATTTTTTTTGATGGTTCACATATATTTTCAATTTAGGAGATGCTCGAGGAAACCCCATCAACTCCTTTGAGGATTTGCTTTCATGAACACTTTCTGCATCTTCATTAAGGAAGTTATCAGGAGTAACGGTGCAGAGGCAAGTATAAACCTTACAAAGAACATTTCAGTTGTTGAACCATGGAAGTTTTTTATTATCAATCTTTGAAGCTTGTGGAGTAGTCCTAGTGTCCTGTAGGCTGGTCCTTCAAAATGGTTTACATTTACTTCTATGTCACCTTTCTTCTTCGAGCTCAACCTAAAAACAAGGTTATCCAAATTGGGAGAAATTCTAAGCATTCGTAGAAGAGCAAATATATGATCTTCATCATCAAAATCAAACTCAAATAACGAGAGAGTCCACAAGTTGTTGAGGTATGTGGGGAGCCTCTCTGCTTCAGTAGCAACAGACTTGAGGTAGTAAGTGTGCAGACCAAAATTACGAACTTCAGGCCAGCACTTGAGAAGATAGGTCATGTTTATCGGTTTATCTTGATGATGCAAGTATAACTGTTGTCAGCATCCGACAGTTCATGTAATGACCCAATTCAAGGGTTTTGGTTCTCCTGGTAAAGAATAATATTTGGGAAAGTTTTGGAGCATACATTTTCGAGTTAGGAAAACCAATACACAACTTAACTTGCAGAAACACAAGGTCTGGCATCCACAAGAAAGAAGTTGCAACGTTTAAATGTAAGACGACTTTAAGTAGTGAAAGGTTTTTGAGCATGTGGAAACCCGTAAAGCTGCATGTCGGCCTGAAAATGCAGTTGGACAGGGTCAAACTTTCTAGTTTATTTATGCCGTACAGGCAGGAAGGCAATTTATAAGGAGCATTGTTGAGAATCAGACGATCCTTATCTAGAATCTCAAGGGTGAGATCCATGATACCGTTTCTTGACAACAAAAGCATCCATTCATCAATAACTGAGTGCTGAGAAGAAGGTATTGATGAGATATTGACGAGGAATGTCTTAATGGCTCCACAATGTTGCAACAGAATTGTATTAATGACGTCTATTATTAATGGCTTGTTGTGGCAAAAATCAGCAGAAAATACAAGCTTGGGAATTGAAACCCAAATATGTTTCCACGGTCTAGACAAAACACTCATTCTTGCCGCTTCTTCCACAAATAAGTGCTCCTGAATCTGGTGTTTGACATTAATAGGGAGATCTGTAAGTCTATCAAGTTTGTCCCTTTCAACTTTAAGTTTCTTAAAGCAGCTACTGATCATTGCCACTTTAAATTCTGAATAGCTGGAAAGAAAAAAACATGCTTCAGACAAAAAATAAATTGAATGATTGTTAAACAACAGAGGTGGACTTCAGACTTGATATTTATTGAAATTTTAGTAGTTTTCACATACTTTTGTCACAATAAACATCCAGTTATAGAATGTATATTATTCTAAACAAGTAAGATGTTATGATCGAAATAAGTAGGTGTAATGCGGAAGCTAGCAAAGCAAACCTCGAAAGACCACGAGTAAGAAGACAAACGAGAAACACATCAAAAGAGACAGATTTAACGTGGTTCGGTCAATCGACCTACGTCCACAAACGAGATGAGCAATCCACTATAAATATGAGAGTACAAAATATAGAGAGAAACAACCTCAAACAATTCACTCGGAATACAAGGAGGTACACAAAATTCTCCCCCATAACCGCAACTCTCAAAACCCTAGGACTACATTGTGAATGCTAATTAAGTTAGAAGGAACAAGCCTATATTTATAGAGTCCTAAACCTTTCCTACAAGAAAATGACTAGTCAAAATATTAAAACCTTTTCCTAAAAGGAAAACTTATTTATGGTAAGAAATCGGGGCAAATAAACCCCAACATAAGAGATATTACACAAATTAAAGCATCCAAAATCTGAAACAACTACTTGCGACACAAAACGGTAATTACAGATTAAAAAAAAAAAACTTTTTGGTGAATCGTTAGATCCAATATCATCTACGTAATACGAAACAGATAATTTAAAATTAACTTTGTAGAGAAATCTTCGAATTCAACTATTTGCAAAGAGAAAGGGAAAGAAACAAAATACCTATGATCTTTTGTTAGTCTCAGAAGAACGGCGACGATGTGTGTTTGTCTCAGAAGCAGCTCTCCATTGTGCGGCCTATTGATTTACTTTTCAAAGTTATCAAAATTATAATGGTTTGTTAGGGGAGTTTCAGGACCTATAATCGTTAAATTTAAATTTATTAGTCTTATTTTTGTTAGTTTTTATACATTATATAAAAAATATAATAAATCATGATTTTTTACAATTTAAAATATTTGAAAACATCATAAATTTAAGGGCTACTTTCGCAAATAGCTACTATAGCAAACTTAATTATGGTCCATAGCTATAGTTTGCATATTTACGGGTTGTAGGTACCGTTTAAGCTGTCTCGTTTGTATAATTCGTGGATTTGTATAATTCGCAGGTTTGTATAATTTACGGATATATTTGTATAATTCAGTTATTTTTATATAAACTCGAAATAATGAAATTATACAATTACAAACATCGTGTAAACAGTTATACAAATTCCGAATTATACAAAAGTTACAAAAATCGAATTATACAAACGTGCGAATTATACAAAACTAAAAAGTTGAGTAGTGTAATTATAGCTAAAAGTAGGTCGTGAATTGTAATTAAGGCAAACTATAGCTATGTTAACTAATTAACTAATATATGTTTGCTTATACGCGTAATTTTCCCTAAATTTAATTGATTCTTGAAAATTTTGTCATTGTTACATAAAATGGAATAGAGGAAGTAACTTGTATGGTTTGAAAATGACGTAAAAGTATTATAAATCACAATAATTAATAACTTGAATATTTAAAAACATGTAAAAAAATTGTTGACTCTTTAAAATTCTATATGTGCCATATAAATTGGAACAAAAGAACTGATATACATTATTTGAAAATTACGTAGAATATACTATAAATCACAATAATTAACAACTTATAATACTTAGAAGACATTTAAAGAGTCTGATTGTTTCTCAAAATTCCATTAGTGTCATATAAATTGAGAAATAGTATGTAACATATATTATTTTAAAATGACGTAAAAAATAAAACACAATAATCAATAACTTTAAGTAATAGCTAGAAAATACTCATAGTAGACCTCATATATTTATACAAGCACTCCCAATCAAAGATTATATCTGAAATTCTCTTTTGCCTTTAACTCTAAAGTCTACACCTCTTTGTGTTGAGTTCCTAAAGAAAGAGGGTTGCTTGACTAGTAATGTCAAAATGTGTGAAGTGGAAAAGAAGAATGATGAACTGATAATGAGGGTTAAAATATGTTGTTAACAATTGGATCTGAAATAAAGTGAGAAAGTAATAATTCTACAATACTGGTTAACGTCAAGTATGATTTGGTATTGACCTTATATCGATTAATGTGACTTGAATGTAATAAGTAGGAGAAGAAATTATGGATAATTTCAGAGATCTCTCTTCAGGTTTCGTTTCATAACACTCATCTCTTTGTGGTTTACGGTATTATGTCTACCTCCGCTATTTTTATTTTCTTGTAATCATTCTTTAAATCTATTTAAAATAAATATAAATTAATTTAAATTTAACAATTTTACCCTTCTATATATTAATGTATTCATATTAATGAATATTATATCAAAAAATAAAATAACTCATTTATCAAATACTTTAATACTACTATATATTCACGTGTTTTTTTTTTATCAAACAAAGATCAAAGTTTTTATTCAAGTTGAGCCACCATTTTCACCAAACATTAACTCTTCATCTCCATTTCACCTTTACCAGGTCACTGATGATTTTTTCCCCCACAATAATCCATCATTTTCCGACAAAAATTTCTTCAATTCAAATATAAAAATGAACTCCACAAGAGAGAAATCCGATAAGAACGATCAGATTTTGTTCTAGTTATACATTTTCACAAGCTAAAAAGAAAAATGATCCAAAAAATAAAGATAAATCCTAAACACAATATGTACCGCCGTGTCACCCAAAGCTAACATGCAGTTGAAGCTAAATAATATAGGATCCGCTACACAAGAATCAAGATGAAGAGAAAGAGGGACCTTGGCCTTTTTTTTATTTATGGTTCACATATATTTTCAACTAGTGAATTTGATCGCGTGGTTTATAAAAAATTAATAAATTCAAAAATAATATTTTTATAAATTCATATAGAAGAAATAAATTTTAATTTTATTATATTGATTAAAACACAGAAATAATATTTTTATTGGTGTTAGATGAACATCATTTAAAAAATAAAATCGCATTTCAAATAAAAAAATAAAATAAAACCTAATAAAACTAAAATCGTAAAAAAAATAAACACACAACATATTTTTTAACAAAGTGAAGTACATATGACATTATTATGCATATTTGATATAGGCTTTGAGACAATATATTGAAAAGAGCACAATTAGCACAATTTTTTTTCTTCAAAAAAATGATGAATCATTGTATGTACAATAATGTAGTAAACAATGATACTTATGGCATCTCTAAGAAAAACTTGCATAGTTATGCTTTCTAAACCCATTTAGCATACTTTTATGGTGAAAATAGAGGGAATGAGTGATCGTCTAATTTAGGAATAACTTTACCAAGTAAAAGGAGTCTTGTAATTGCCACATAAACATCTCATGTAACAAAATATTCTAAAAATTTATGATTACTATCGGGATAAAATGCTCAATTCCTACTTGTACGTAAATCCCTAGTTTTCTCCCACAAATTTTCTCATCAATCATCTCAATTTGTTCTTTGTCTCAGGGATGACTTTGTATTCCACATTTAGTTAGTCCACTTGGGAAACACATTCTATCAAAAAAGAAAACTTCAACATACATAATTTCACAATACATCATGAGAATTAAGGTGATCAAGAAGTCAAATAAGAGATTGAACATATCAAACAAAATTTAATTAGTGTCATTTCGGTTTCATATGTGACGAGTGAAAAATGATAAATCAATTCGCCATTCTTCAAATCTTATTCCTTATCATCAAATCATGTCTATCAATAATGACCAACTATGGAAAAAAAAATGTCAGACTAACCATCTAACAAAAAACAAAATATAGTAAGCAAGCTACTGCATGAAGAAAAAATACACTTCCAATCTATATATAGTACAAAATTATAGAATATGAAAAGACACAAAATTAATCAAAATATAATTTCTCAAAGATTAATACATACTAAAAGCCATTGCAATTAAATTTTGAAAATAAAGAAACGGTTGATGAAAAAAAAAACTGAAAGCAAGAATTATAATTCGAATAAACAAATTTAATTTCACAATGAAGAAAAATTAAAATCTCATAATTAGTGCTAATTTTTAATTATTAGTTATGTTGATATAAGAAAACTTACCGCTAATCAAATTAACGTTCCTTTGGTTAATTTTAGCAGTAATTTAATTAAATTTAATTAAGAAAAATTCATTTTCCTCTTTAAGTTAATGCTTATTTATTATCTCAGATCATGTTTGTTATATAGAACAAATTGAACAAATTTATTTCTTCATAGAATTCTCGATTCCATGGATCCATAAATGGACCCCGGAAGTAGGTTTTACTGAAGAACAAATTCCATGCTTATATCGGATTTATTATAATAATTTCTGGGATAAATTAATGAAGAAGGATCCCATAACTAAATCATTATATGGACAAGAATTATTGGACTCTATTTCTCAAAGAATCCAAGATTATGGTACTATTCCTCACAAAGGAATAATTGCTGACAACTCCATCAAACATATTGCCAGAAGAATTTCCATTCAAGATGGAAATAAAGAAGAAATGATAAAGGAATATTTGGATGAAATTATGAGGAATCTACTCCTCAATATCACTCACTATGAAAAATCAGACACTTCAAAGAGAAGTGAAACAAGTGATGATGTCGCAGATGATGCTCAAGAGGCCCAGCCTTGTGAATCAGTGAAACCCGTGACAGAAGATATGCTGTCTAAAGCAGAAGATTTACTTAGGGAGTTGAAAAAGAAAGACAAGATGACCACTACTGATTAACAGTAGATAAACTGTTAAACCATAGTAGAAAAAATGTTACTGTACATTTGGGACCCATTGATAAGGGACCCATGGTGATTTGGAAGGCTTTATCAAACCTTTTTGTAATAAATTATCAATTTTCTTTTTGCAGAATTCAACCAATTTGGTATTCATCTGACAAGGACGAGATTTGGTAGGGATATTTTCTTCAGAGAAATCATCTTCATATGGAAGAGTTACAATATGCTTTTTCCGATTCCAAAAGGCACTAGGATGATCAACACAAATATCAATGGCCATTTTTTCAGAAATGAGTTTAATCTTTTCCTGTACTTTAGCAGATTTTAAACTATCGAATATATTCATACTAAATATCTCAAGTTGTAAATAATCAACATGCTTTTGTTTTATTTCAATTAGAGCATTAATATCTCTAGAAATAGGCTCGGTGATAAAAGTATAACTAATATCTTGATTTTTATAAGTAGCAGAAAATCCTTTATCATTTATATTAGTAAAAAGATAAATTGCATTTATAAAAAGAGTTCCTAGAATAATAGGAGGGTAAAACTGATTTTTTACTAAGAAAACGAAGTAAGGAATACAAACTTTATTCTGGCAAATACGAGTATTAGATAATTTATACTTTATATCTAAAGCATGACCAGATGCAGATTTAACCATATGAGTTGTTTTTTCAAAATATTTAGTAGGTACTAGACCTTCTTGAATGCAACTCACATCGGCGCCACTATCAATCATAGCAATATTAGTTATAGAAAAAGTATTATCAATTAAAATAGTACATTTAACATACCATTTATGAGCTGTAACAATTTGCATCATTCTTGAAAACATATTTTGTTTCGAATCAATATTCAAAGTGTTGGCAAGAGTATTTTCTTCAGCAGTAGATTCCTCAACCTTATTTTTTCCTTTGCTATTAACAGACTCAATCTGAGTAAGACGGTGATCATAAATAATATGATTTTATTTAAGAAATTTAATTTCTTCCTTCATATGTTCAATTTCTCCTTTTAAATCATCAAAAGAGGTATCACGAATAATCATGGTTTGTTTAGAAGAGAGTCTATTATGAATTTCAGACAAGGAGTAAGGAGCAGAATAATTAAACTCATCTTTAACCTTTCTATCATTAGGAATATTAGATGAAGAGCTAGTTTTACCAGCAGCCATTTGAATGATCTTTTCACGAAGAGTATTATCGGTAACTTATTTTAGAAGTTCTATCACATTGTCTACAGTGATAGTGAACATATTCATGTCTTCGAACTGAGATTGTAGCTTGTAGAATTCATCATGTTCGCAGTGACAACTATCACCCTGACATTTGCAAGCATCATTCGAATCTTGTTGAACCTTACTTGATGACTCAGGTTGTTCATCCTCTGTTGCATAACTTGGTTCAGAATCATCATAATCTGATTCGCAACCATAAGTATATAGAAAACTATAAATCTTCTCTTGAATATCATCATCAAGTTCTAGAGTCTTAAGCTTTTCCAGCTTACAATTTGGAGCTATATGCCCAAATTTTCCGCATTTATAACACTTAATCTTATCAAGATTTCGCCTTGACCTATTCCTAGTAAATCTATGAGATTTACGATGATCCTTACGCTCATCTCTTTCTTCTCTAGTCCTCCTTCTAGATCTTCTTTTCTTATGATGAGATCTATGAGATTCTGATTTAGAAGTTTCTCGGTTGGTGTTTTTTGAAGCATTCGGTAAACCGAATTGAGTACAAAAATCTCCTAATTGAGACTTTTCTCTAAGCTTATCCATTTTAAGTTGTCTTGAGAGTTTTAACTCATTGCACAAATTTATGCCTCCTTGCGTACAAGCCCCAATAAGCTTTCCATAAGTAAAATCACTATAGGGGATAATTTCTTGTGGATTTCTAAGAGTCTTCTTTACTCTTTCTGCAAATAAAGAAGGTAAGCCATCAATAAATTTGGCTTTCCAGAATTCTAAACCATTTTCGGGAAGTTTCATTACCCGACTTAAATAAGTGTCTTTATACCATCTAAACTCACCTAAATATCTACATCTAAGACCATTTAGTAGAGATCTAATGGTTTCATATTGATTGGTAAATCTCCCACTAAAATGTTCAAGAATAGTCAAAATAAGTGTATACACAGCGTCTTCTCTATTTTGAACAAGGGCAAAGCCTAAATTATCAACTCCGTCATTTGTTGCCTTAGCATTAATTACTGCTGCTCTCGCATCAGAGGGCATATAATTATCCCACCAACCTCTTAGTTGACCGGTAAATCCTGCAATAATCATCTTGCAAATGGTCTTGTCAGTGTTACTAACACTTTTGCAGATAGTAGCATACATAAACATCCTATGACCAATAATCTTCAACTGCCTATCAGTTAGCCCATCGAGATTCCATTCATAAATCTCACTTCCACTATAAGAAGCAGTGTTTTGGGAAGCGAGAAGCGGAAAAAAGCGACAAGGGCTCGGTTCACAGAAGCGAGAAGCGAGAAGTGAAGCGCGCGCTTTTTTTAAGTAAAGCGATATTTAGTATAAAAATAAAAAAATATTAAATAACTAAATAGAGGTAATATATTCTTAGATTAAAAGTAAATAGATAGTCAATAATACTCATAAGTCATAACATATAAAGCAAAAAATCAAAAACATAATTAAATCACAATAGAATCAAACTCCTATTCTTCAACAAGATCCTTAAACTCTTGAAGTGCCATAACCAAGGGTTCTACTTGGTCATCATCTTCTTCATCATCAGAAGGCTCATCAACAAGGTTTCAACTTGAACTGGAACCTCTAGCTCCTCTTTCATTGCCCCTTAAAGTACTCCCCCTAAAACTATAAATATTCTCCTCAACACCACTTGCCATAGAAACATCACCATAAGTGAGACTTTCTCCTTCATACACTTTTTCATCTTGGTGATCTTGGGGTGCTCCGATTAACCATTCATTTGCCTCATCAATATTATCCAACAAAATTGGATCAATGGTATTACGAGCATTGTAACGACGCGCCAATGTTCTATTATATTTGATGAACACTAGATCATTGAGGTGTGTCAACTCAAGCCTATTTCTCTTTTTACTATGAATCTGCACATAGTAGAAAGGAATTAATAGGAGGACTTAGGATGATTACGATACCTATTAATTTAGTAATAATGTAATGTAGTTTCTCACATGTTCATACACGCTCCAATTTCTCTCACAACCGGATGCGTTATAAGTTAAACTTTGCACTCTGATAGCAAACTGTTGCAAGTTTGGGACATTATGACCATATTGCATCCACCATTCAACTGTAGAAGAGTTATTTTAAAAGATGTGTAATAACTTAAAAGTTGAAGCTTTAAACACAATTAAAAGATGAAATTCTCACTTGGTGACCTTAAGGTTCTAGCTCTAATGGTTGATTCAATTCCAAGTAGGCCATCCGCTTTCATGTACACACCAAGCTCCTCCCCTATTTTGTCTTGCAAATTTTTATCTGGGACCATCCTCTCAACACATTTATGATATCCCTGCCACACATCTTCAGTTAAAGTCTTCATGTCATAATTTTTATAATAGAGCCCTGGGTTCAAAATGTGTCCCGCTGCATGCAAAGGTTGATGAAGTTGATCTGTCCACCTTGCATCAATGATTTCAAAAACACTCTTATATTTCCTTGTATCATAATTAAATGCCTTTTCAATACTTTCTTTGGCCCTGTCCATGGCTTCATAAATGTAACCCATTGGTGGTTTTTTCTCCCTATCCACCATACGAAGTACATGAATTAAAGGACCACCAACTCTAAGTGCTTGAACAACGTCATTCTAAAAAAATGGACTAATGATGTGTCTCGCAACTTCTTTACCAAGAGTTTCCTTTGAATAGATACTCTCATTCCATTCAGTTGACATAAACAAAGTTCTCGAATTTTTCTTTTGCTTATAAAAACTATACAAAGTCAAAAAAGCTGTTGCGAATCTTGTCTTGGCGGGTTTTACCAAATTTCTTTGCTTTGTGTATCTCCTCATCATATTCAACAACAATGCCCTTTGATTGATATAAGCATGTACCTTAACAGCCTTACCAAAAACTGTTAAAAAAAATGGTAGTTAAAATGTAAAGAAACTAATATAAAGTTTAAAAAAGAAAATTAAATATCAAGACTCAAGTTCACCTATAGAATACGGGGCTTCTTTGAAAATGTCACCAAACATCAAGTTGATACAGTGAGCAGCACAAGGAGTCCAGAAAATATGTGGGAACACTCCCTTCAACATGTTACCCACTTTTTGTTCTCACTTGCATTATCGGGTCACAACTTGTACCACATTTTCCTCGCCTATCTTCATGATAGTCTTCTCAAACAAGTTAAACATCTTATTAGAATCGGTAGAAGAGTCACTAGCATCATAAGATTCAAGAAACACACTCCCTCTTGGAGAATTCACCAAAACATTAATGACCATTTTTCCATTCCTTGTTGTCCATTTATCCATCATAATGGAACAACCATACGTTTTCCATTAAACTTTATGTTCTTCTACTATCTTGTTTGTCTTTTCCACCTCCTTTTTTAGAAAAGGAACTCTTACCTCATGATAGGTGGGGGGCTTCATTCCAGGGCCATATTGGCCAACTGCCTCAATGAATTCACCAAAACTCTCTGTGTAATTAACACAATTGAAAGGAAGCCCTGCATCATACATCCACCTAGCAAAAACAGATACAACACGATCCCTCAAAATCTTTCTAGAAGATTCTAAGTCAATAGGTCCACCTTTTCTCTTTTTGTTTGGTTTTTGCGAGAAATAGAGATTCATAGGACCCTTGGTAGTGCTATTGATGGAAGACCCACTCCCACTACTTGAAGGCATCCTTTGATGCTTTGAGGGAGGCCCCATTGGCATACTCACTTCAACTTCATCATCATCCATTTCATCATTATCAACAAGATTAACCATGGATGCTTCATGGTTCATTTGAATTTTAAACTCATTTTTCTTCAACAAATATTCTTTGATCTCTTCCTTCACTTTATCCGGGACGTTCGGACATACTTTTACATCTCTATAGCCATCGATAAGATGCTTTTTGTGACGAAATATTTCGCCATTGTATGTCACATTACAAAAGCTACATTTAACTTTTGTGTTACTACCCATAGGAGTTCCATACGCCCAAGTCGGATCCCTTTTTTGTGACATTTTGAATAAGAAAATACAACTTCACTAGTTACTACAACCAAAAAAGAAGTGTCACTTAATAACAAAACAACAAATTTACTAAGTAAGAAAAATAAAGACTATTAAGATTTAAGAGCAGCGAGCAGAGCAGTCACACTGTATTGAAATTAAAAAAAAACAGAGCAACAAGCATACACACATCATTGATCACAGTCACTGTATAGAAATAAAAAAGAAAACAGAGCAGCAAAAGAATTGGAAAAAACAGAGCAGTAATATTAATTGAAAAAAAAAACAGGTCAGTAATAGAGATTGAAAAATAGAGCAGCAAACAGAAATTGGAAAAAAAAAATACAGCAATAAAAATATAGAAAACACCCAGCAGCAACCAAAAAAAAAAAAAAAAACAGTAGCAGATCAGTCGCAGCAGCCTCGCAGAGAAGAAGAGAAGAAGAAGAAGAAGAGAACTTACAGCAGTGGCAACCTGGCAGCAACCAAAAATAGAAAAAAAATCACAGAGCAGTCGCAAAGAAGAAGAGAAGACGAGAAGAAGAAGAGAAGAGGAAGATAACTTACAGCAGCAGAGAAGAAGAAGAAGAGAAGGAGAAGAGCAGTCGCAGCTTCTTAGACGAGAAGAAGAAGAAGAGAAAAAGAATTTTGAAGTCGCGTAAGGGTATTTTAAGTCGCATAAGGATTTCAGCAATTTAAAAAAAAAAAACTAAAAATTTTAAAAAAAGAAACCCTAATTAGATAAGATTACCTTTATCAAAAAAAAAAAAAAAACCCTAATTAGCGCTTTTTCAAATTAAGCGCGCTTTTTTTACGCCTTTGCTTTTCTTGCGCTTCTCGCTTCTACAGTAGAAGCGAGCGCCTATTCAATGTCGCCTCGCTTCATGAAATAAAAGCGCAGGGGCCTCGCCTCGCCTCGCTTCTCGCTTTAAGCGCGCTTTTTACAACACTGATAAGAAGTGTTAGTTTGATTCCAATCTCTTTCCTCTGTTAAAACATCTTGAGGAATAGGCCTAGGATAGTAATATGTTTGCATGCTAGGTTTTCTAGCATAAGCAGTATTACCACTATTCTTCTTTGGATAACCATGAAGTTTATTAACTTTCATTTCCATTTGATTTTTGAAATCAAAAGTGGCTTCCATCTCATCTGCAAAATCTTTAGCGATACTTATCGGTTTTGCACTTGCACCAAATTGAGAAAACTTTTTATCAAGAAGATTTTCAAGGTCGTGCAAAGGTCTAAGAATAAAATCCTAAATCTTAGGAGGCCTTTGAATATGAACGTCAGGCTATTTTAACAAAGAAGCCTGTTCCAAAACTTGTTTCACAGATTTTAGCTTATTATCAATTTGAACAATCAGATTAGTCAGGCTATCTAATTTTTTGTCTAGAGAACAAATATGTTCACCAATTACTTTAACATATAGACCCAAATAATTATTTTGAGAAATAAGACGATTAATTTCATTTATACTTACTGCGGCGACTTCATTATCAATAAATTTATGAAAAGCAGTAAAAGTAATACTAGTATTATTTGGTAAAATAAATGGAGCTTGAGGAGGATAAATGGATTGAATAATATTACCTGATTCATCTTTGTAAGATCGTTCAAGAATTTTGATAAATAAAGGCAAATAAGTTGTTATAAACCAAGGCACAAAAAACATAATATGATTATGTAATGCACAAGTTTCATAAAACTCTTGAGAAATATTATTTAAATCTTCTTTACTATAAGTGTCAAAAAACCAAGTTTTAAATCGGTTCCATTTTTCATTTAAAAATTCGTTTTGAATATATTTTCTTGCCAGTGAACCTGTGCTAAAATCAATTTGATGTTCATTCATCATTAAGTATCATTAGGATTAAAATCCATCTCGGATACAGAAGGAATATCCTTTATTGACACTTAATTTTGATCGACCTTTGCAATTTAAGGGATGCTATTCGATTAAATACGTATTTTAAAACATATATCGAGTTTAGAGTTTAATCAATTTTTGTCTAAAAATTGTATATTTTTGGTATGCTTGATTTATAAAAATTATTGTAAATATCATTTGAATTGTTTTATTATTATATTTATCGATAGTAAAACTCGAAATAATTACTTTATTTAAATGTTTTAAAACTTAAATATATATAATTTATATGAAAATATTATGATATATGTAGTATTTTATTAATTGAATAACATCGCCTTAAATTTCCCTTAAATCATTTTAAATAGTAGCCCTTCTATTCAATTTATTTGGATTATAGCCTTTATTCTCATCCATTTCTTTGCAAGACTAGCCACTTTCCTTTCAATTTTAGCCTCTTCTTAATCCAAATTCAGATTCCAAGTGATTTAATCCTAACCGTCCATCCTTTAAGTTAAATCCTAGCCGCTCATCTAAATGGATCCAATGGTCCAGATTTGTTATCCATCAACATTCCTATTTTAATCTAAAGACCCCTAAACCTAAATTTAGTCACTCTCATCTTCCTCCCCTCTCCTAAGCTGCCGCCTCCCCCTCCCACTTTCTCTCCGGCGAGAACGACGAAGAAGCCAGCTCCACCGGCGAGCAGCCGGCAACCCCTCTCTCCCTTCTCTCCTCCCTTTCCCTTCGCCTTCTCCTCTCCGTCCCTCTCTTTTCCTCTCACTCGATGAAACCAGCAGCTCCGCAGCAACCAGGCAAGCCACTGGTCGACCCCAATTGCCGGTGAGTTCCAGTTTTCCTCTTCCCCTTTCCCGTCGCTGCTCAGATCAGCGATTCCGGCGGAGGCAACACGACAACCAACAGTCGCAGGTGGCCAACTCGGCGCCTCCTCTCTGTCCTCTTTCTGACGAGGACCACCAACAACAACAGCGAACAACAGCTTCGGTCACCGACAAAAGAAGCAGCAGTTCCGACAACCAACAACAACAGCAAGCACCGAACAGGTCTGGCTCCTCCGCCTCTTCTCTTCTCCAGCCAGCAGTAGCAGCAAATTTCGGTAAAACTTCCAAATTTTAGCTAAGAATCCGTTCAGGTGCGCCCCTTAATGTCTATTCTATGCTTGTTTATAGTTTGTTGTTATTCATGAACAAGTCTTTACTTGTTAAATAAAATAGTTTAAATCAATTGTTATCAAGTTCCTAATGGTATTTTCTGCTCGAAATTCATATGCCCCATTGTTCCTTCCAAGATTAATATGAATATCTCATGCTTATCTTTGAATTTGACTGTTAACTTGGTTACTCTTGTTAATTTTGATAGTTAGTCCATTAATTAATCTAAGAAGCAACTCGCATGTCCAGATCAATTAGAGCATAAACGGGTTTACTATTTAGTACGCTTTGGAATGGTATATGATTGCATTTGATAATTTTCATGTGTATAATAACTCTATTTTCCCTTTTGCTTTAGTTGTTTGTTATAGCATTAATAGTCTGAGTATTATATCTTAATTTTAGGCTATTTTAATTAATCGAAATCAACTCCAGAATTTGTTGATTTGGTGATTTGCTCCCTTAACTATTTCTTTCCTTCGGGTTTTTCAATTAGGATCCGCTAAGTCATATTTGTTTATCTAATTTCTAGAAATCAACCTCAAATGTGAAATGTGTATTAGTATTTGACTTTTGGATAGTATATTTAATTTTAGAAATGACTCTATGTTTTACTTGTTTTTCCCAACAATGTAATTTGTTTGGATTAATTTTATCCCTTTAAATTATGTGCTGTGATGGATTTTCTGTAATTGTATTAATTTGCTGACTGAGGTTAATGGTTTTCTCTACTTTAATTAAGTTAATTGGCAAGATGCATTTGTTTACTGTGGTGAAATCAGGTCCGGCTATGGTAAGGGTATATTGATATATTTTGAGCTATAATTATCACCCTTCCATATTATTTATTACCTATCTTGATTTTTTTTTTTTTTGTGTTATTTGTATGTTAATTGATTCCTTTTACTTTAATTATAGGTAGGCATATTTCTTACTTGTTTATATTTGGTAAAATTAAATTAAAATGGCTCTTTTAAATAAGGAATGTTACTGATTTGATTTTTTGTCATATATAATAAAAAATATTTAATTGATCCCCCTCCCCTTAATTATGGTTTGAATTGATTCTTACTACTCTATTTTTAGAAATTCTTACCGGTTTAGTGAATAATTCGGCTGTTTTCAGTTTTGCTCCATATTTGGCAAAAATAAATAAATTAATAAATCTAATTTTGGCTCTCTTTTAAAATAAGGAAAACTTATTATAATGAACTCCTTAATTATTTCTTTTCCTCTATTATGTGCCCTTCCCTTCATTATATAAAGGGACCTCTTAATTCTTTTCTAAAAAACGGACACACACTTTTCACTCCATTCTATACACGAAAAGATATACACATTAGTCACATTCCACTTTTTTGGCTCACATCTAAAATACTAAGAAAAAAAATATTACTCTTTACTAAAAGAATTAAGTACTTTTCGGTTAAAGCTAAAATTTCTCTTTGTGTTGCTGTTTTGCTGTGTTCGGGTCGTTTCGAATTAAGTTTATCTTCATTCCTGATTTATTAAACGGCCTAATCGGTTAGTGTATTTCTATACATTTAAATTTCTGTTTTGTATCATTGTTATTTACTTGTGTGCATAAATCCGAACATGGATTTTATTAAATAAAGGAAGCGTCCAAATCCATCTTATCAATCCGTGTTCTACACTTGATTTTATACTTCTGTGATTAGTTGAAAAATGTTTGTGCATCAGTTCCCTGCTCATAATTATGAAATAATTAGTGTCATGTGTGTTGCTTATATACGAAAGTAATTTGGTTGCTATTTGATACTATGATTGTTTTGCCATTATATACATGTGTTACATTTTCCCTTTTTAGCAGGTTCTTGAGCTTAGAGTTCACGACATGGAGATTCACCATGAGTGGAACAATAGACAAATCGAGTTCATTTAATTTATGCCTTTGTATACTATTTAATTTCATTTGTTGTCTTGTAATAATTTGTAAGCTCTAAACTCTATTATATATGTGAAATATTTGGGGGAACCGTCTAAGGGGAGGGGGATTTATGTGTTCATTGTCACTTTACCGCAAACTTATTTGTGTTAGAAAGCATGCCTATAGGAGTGTGATTTAATTGCTCGATCATTTCCTTGCTCTAAATCTCTTTAAAATAAATGATCTTGTCGATAGTTTATCACTTCTAAGTGTTGTCTAAAATGCAAGTTTGTTCTACATTGGTCATCCACTCCAATTGGTAATTAATCAAGTATTACCTTAAATTAATATTTCTCTGTAATGCAATTTTTAGCAAAACATGAAAAATTGTAAAGTGTTTTCTTTCACATGCTTGTCTAGTTGCTCTATATCGTAGTGCTAGCTATCATTTGAGATATAAAATGAGTAAATAAATTATGTGCAATGATTTTGTCTCAAATTAGAAATAATTTAGACATCACGCTCATAGGATTATTTAATAGAGTCAAGATTAATTAATTGTTTTAAATAATTCTAGCATTGTTTAAATAACTTAAGCTTGTTAGTTTATTAACCAAGTTTCGGTTTAATCTTAAATTGCTAGTAAAACTCCAGCATGTTTACACTTAGAAATCATGCCTATAGGTTTCTAAATATTATTATATCTTTATATAGAGAGTGCTTTAGTTTTGATAATAATTTCAGCATGTTCACTTAGATGTCATGACACAAATAAAATTTGTTAAAATCACGCCTTAAGCATGTTAAATAATTAAAATAAAGATGCCGCATATTCTTTTCCAAGGGCTAATTATTTTCTGCATTTGGTATTTAGGTGTTGCCTTTTTTTAAATTTCCTGCACTAATAATTGCCATATGCTACTGCTCTAAAAATACAATATATTATCTGCATTTATTTATTTTTAAAATTAAAATCAGCTCTTGGTTAATTTCTGCATTTTAATGAATTGTTTGTTATTAAAAAATATAAAAAAAATTAGCATTAATAATTTGATCAATTATGGCTCTAAAAATTTTCTGTCATGCATCTGGGATAATTTTCTGCCACTTTTTAAAATTAGTTTATGACTGCAAATTAATTATTTTCTGCATCTCTGAATATTTCTGCCACTTTTTAATAATTAATAAATTATTTTCTATATGTGCAATAATTTTTCTGCCCTCTAAAATCAGTTAAATATTCATCTGCATGATGAAAGTTGTCTGTAAATAATTATGCTGCTTTTTTATATGTTCACACCCTAGCATGAGACCTTTCACTTTATTTGTGTGTGCTAGCCTGTTAATAAAATTTAGAGTCCAACATGAGACTTTACTTGCTAAATGATCGTCCAATTTGTTTGACTTAGTGTCTAGGTGGGTCTATTATATTTTTGTTTTGTCTAAACCTTCTTAATAGTAGTCCAACGCTTCTTGAACCTTAAGCAGGGATGATAGGCACTTCTTAGAGACGAAAAGCATGTGGTGGTGGGGTAGGGGTAGTTTAGGCCCTATGGATATGATGACATCGACTCATGCTTAAAGCGACAAACATTGGTTTTGTCTATCCCTACACGGAAGCCTATCAAAAAAAATAAAGAAAAGTCGAGTGCTGATTCTAAAGGCCTTCAGAGTCTCCCTTTCCTTCTCCCTTTTATATGTTTATAATAATTATATTTATTTGGGGTAGTTTAAATAAAAAATAAAACATTATTTACTTATCTACTTGTGCAATTTCTGTCTCCTCGCTCCTCTTTTATTATTTGTTTAAATATTTATTCCTCGTTTATTACATCACTTAATCTTGCATGTTTACTAATAAAAGTAACTAAAATGCCCTTAATTGCTTAATATCGTTATCACATAGTTTTGTGTTTAATTAAATAATAAATAAATAAATTGATCTTAATTGCTTAATATTAGTTATCACCTAGTAATCATGTTTAAATAACCAATAAATGAAGTGACCTTAATTGCTACTTGTAACCCCCACATTAATTGCATGAGACACGGTCGGGACCCACATTTGTGGACCTCGAGGGATGCCTAACACCTTCTCCTCGAGGTAACTTGAACCCTTACCCTGATCTCTGGTTCGTTGACCTTAGCTAGACTTAGTAATGTTAGATAGGTGTCCTACGCGCCTTAATTCATTAAGTGGCGATTCTTCAATCACCCAAAGCCCAAAAGAGTTGTTAGGTCGTGCACCGAACCCGTTTTGAAAAAAACGGGGCACGACATCCTTATCAGAAACATCAGATGATTTATCATTCGTTTGAACAATGTTTAATTGAGGATCAATTTTAATTTTTTGTTTTTCTACAGATATAACTGTTGATAAAGTATGTAATGAAGCAGCGCGATTTCTAGTTGGACCATAACAAGATTCTATCGGAGAAATATGTTGAATAGTCAGTCTTCTATCAGAGACAAAAGAATGTCTACTATAAGGAACACTTTTTTCATCAAATTGCATATAAATTTTTCCATCGGAATTTTGACTAATATGAGAATATTCAAAATTAGTGACAGCATCGGTCATTTGCTTAGGGGGGTATAACAGAATCTAAAATCTAAGTGGTAGGAAAATTAATTTCTTCCCATTTTATAGGTCTTCTAGTAGTGACCTTAGATCTGGTTTCATTTTCCTTTTTAAGTTAATGCTTATTTATTATAAATATATAATCAAATTAACATTCTCTTTTTAGTTAATTTTAGTTGCTGCCGATTTAGTAGTAAGTTAATCAAATTAAAATAAGCAAAATTAACGTTCCCTTTTTTATTAATTGTACATTTATAGTCATTACATCATTACTTTTGGAAGGAATTAATATCATGAATGCTCATAATGAGGGAAGAGAATAATTTTTTAAACATATTTTTGAACAAAAAATGAAGGAAAAATTTGAAAATTCTGAAAAAATATATAAATAGTGATATTGGTCATTGAGGCATGCCACATCAGCGAGCTGATATTCAACTATATATATGTATATATATATTATAATTTAATCCTTGGGGGTTTTAAATATGAAAAATTAAAAGTAATGGAATTAATAAATTTGTTAAGAGTAGAAGTTAAACATATATAAGTTATGGAGATGTAACTTTAAAAATAAATAAAAAAAGAAAAAAATGCAAATAAAGAAGATAACAAAAATACCTTATATTATATAGATATATAAATTTCTTGAATTGAAGAAATAAAGAAAAATAAGTAAAAAGAATAAAGAAAGGAAAAGTAGTGATTTATTAAGGAAATGTTACAAACATCATTAATGATAAGATTCAGGGAAAATCGTAAAAAAAATATTTAAAAAAATACCTTTTATATTATATCTTGAATTGAATAAATAATAAAAAAAAGTAAAAATGATTAAAGAAAGGAAAAAAAAAGTGATTTAAGGAAATAATATAAATATCATTAGTGATGAGATTTAGGGAAGAAAATAGTAAAAGAACAAATTGGGGAATATTATAGGAAAAAAGAATAATAATATTAATGGTAAAATAAATTAAATATGACTATTGATGAAGAAATAATTAAATATCACTATCTTTAATATCAAGATGAATTTTTTGTATTTTAAAGAGCAACTTTCACATATAGTAAACATAAAAATCATATTTGTATGTTATAACTGTAGTTTGCATGATTGCGCTCCATAACAAATTTTATGTTTGCTATGGAGCTTCTGATTTGTATAATTCGCTAGATACATCCAATTTCATACAAATTGTTCAGTTTTGTAAAAATTCATTTATACATTGTACTTTGTATAATAATAGTTGTATTTGTATAATTATAAGTGTATAGGACGAAAAATATATTTATTTGTATATACATTTTTCTCTTGCTTTATACAAACACAAATACATTTATACCAAAATGTATAAAATGACTAATTGTATACCGAAAATGGCTAATTGTATACTGAATCAGATGACAACAAAAGGGAATGTTTGCTGCGAATTACAAATAAAATAAACTATGACTATAACATTTAATTAGAATTAATAGTTTGCTATTTCATACAATTTTTCCTATTTTAAAATTAGAAAAATGGCCAAAAAAACCACAAAAAAAAAGAAGATAAATAGGATTGAAGCCCACAGAGAGCACCACGTCACCGTTTTCTCATTCAACTTTATTATTTTATATAGATTGGAGGTATGAATTTGAAAAGGTGGAGAAATAATGGAGATTATTAAAAGTAAGTGTTATGAAGATGGAATGTGTGAGTTAAAGGAACAAGATAAATGTCACGACCTAGACCGTCGTGAGTGACATCCACATGAACCATTACTACAACCCAAACTAACAACTCAACCAAAATACTAAGACATTTAAAGATACGAAAGCAGGTTTAAATGCTAAAGAAAAGAAATAGAGGTTCCCATAAACTCCAAACAAAAGTCTAACAACTAGACAATGTGGAATAACACCTAGAACCTGAAAGTCAATGTATTAAAACATTTAAAGTTCAATCATAAGTCTAAATAAGAAGGGTACAAACCCAAACTAAACATAAGACTAACTAAAGTACTAGTCTAAGTCCGAAATGCGGACGTAGACAAAGGAGAACTCATGATAGCCCGAAAGAATTGACTAACCCTTGAATTCGAACAATCACCGATCTTCTAAGAGAGGCCTGTCAATTGCCGCCGGAAGATGCCCTCTATTCAATAAAGAAAGAGAAATTGCAGTATCAGTACACAACCACAGTGTACTGGTAGGATCACACAACTATCCCACTAAGTGCAACATACATAAGTCAATTCAATCATAATAATAACATGCATACATCGAACATATGCAATATCAATATCATTACGAATAACGATCAAGTTCACAATTCTCAATTATACAATTATGACAAGCCAATAGTCCTCTCATGGAAACCACACCCAAACTGTTAGCTTACTGGTACGTGGTACTCAATCCAATGTTTAATTCAAAACGTCGCAAACGATCCCATATTTATGCCGAAACATGACAATCGATCCAAGTTAGTACGTCAGAACGCAACACTCGATCCATTCAACAAGCCACAATCACAATCACAAGTACATTTTCATAATCATACAATCAAGTCATGATTCATGTCATTCATCATTCATCTATCCTCATTTACAATTAGTGTGTTCAATAATGCAACATTCGCATACATACATGTATTATAATGAAGAAAGAACAAACAAACATCACACAACATGAAATCACAACCATCACCTACCTCAAACAAAACTTAAATCCCCTAGGAAACTTAATTTTTCCCTTTCCCAATTCGTTCCTCTTGTTCTTGGTCTACAAACAATTAATATAACACGGGAATCAATAAACAATAACTAATTACCCAAATTACCAACAATCCTATCAACTCTAGATCAAACCCATGATCCCAATATCCAAATTAGGGCTTTTTCCACCATAATTCCTAGATCAAAACCCTCTTCCATCGATAATTACCCACTAGATTACATTCTACGAATAGAAAAATGTGTTCGGGGAGTTAAAACATTACCTTTAGCCTTAAAAATGGTGAAAAACCGTTAAGAAACCACCCAGGGTCATTTCATAGCTCTCAAAGTGCAGAATAAAACATTTTTGGAATTTATTTCTGATTTAATTTGCGACTGTCCCGCCACAGCTGTACTCCTTCCGCTGCAGCAGTCCCTCCTTAGCGGAAAAATCCTGCCTTAGAGGCTTGCACGGAGCCAGTGAGAAAATTTAATAATTCCAATACCCACATTTCACAAAACACATTCGATCAACGACACTCAGAAACTACCTGTTCACGCCAAGATCAATTTTGAGAGTTTTACTCATCTGAATTCAATTCCGTAAAGTAGTGCGGGTCCTTTAATGTCTTAGCTATCTACACATGTGATAAAAATCATAATTAAATCACCTAATTGTTACCAGATTTCCCTATACCTTACTGACTCCAATTTTGTCCAAATTTAGACTAGGTTGGGAAATCTCAAGTTACTACGAAAAAGTGTTTCGGCCCAAAATTTTTCCTCGCTGGCTTTTCTATAACGACAAAAATCGGTCGTTACAATAGATACCAATTTACCCATCACTCGTCCCCGAGTGAGTGCCTAGGAAAAATAGGCTAAAGAAAGAATGAAGTAGTACCTCAATCGATGAACAACTAGGGATACTTGTCTCGCATGTCCTTCTCGATTTTTCAACTAGCTTTTTCAACTGGATGATGCTTCAGTTTAACTTTCATGCACTTAATCTCCTTGGTCCTCAGCTTTCGTACATCACGATCAAGAATTGAAATCGGTTCCTCCTCATATTGGAGGTCCTTGTTTAACAGGACTAAGCCCCATTTTATGATGTAATCCCCGTCACCATGATATCTCTTTAATATGAACACATGAAATACTGGATGAACTCCCGATAAGTTAGGAGGTAAATCCAATATATACGCCACATGCCCTACACATTAGAGAACCTCAAAGGGACCAATGCATCGTGGACTTAGCTTGCCTTTCTTGACAAATATCATCACCCCTTTCATGGGTGATACCTTAAGAAGAACATTTTCACCACTCTTAAATGTCATGTCTCTTACCTTATGATCCGCATACTTCTTCTGTTTACTCAGGGCTGCTAGAAGCTTAGCTTGAATACGCCCCACCTTACCTTGAGCATCCTTCACTAAACTAATCCCCAAAGGTTTCACATCTCCAGCCTCAAACTATCCTATGGGTGATCTACATCCCCTACCATAAAGTGCCTCAAATGGTGCCATATCAATGCTGGAGTGATAACTATTATTATAGGAGAACTCACACAAAGGTAAGAACTTATCCCAATACCCTCCAAAATCAATCACACATGCCCTCAACATGTCTTCTAACATTTAAATAGTCCTTTATGATTTCCTGTCCTTTTGTGGATGGAAAGCGGTACTAAAAGTGAGTTGTGTGCCCAATTCATTGTGTAACTTCCTCCAAAACTTGGATGTGAATTGGGTACCACGGTCTGAGATGATAGAAAGGGGCACCTCATGCAACCTCACTATCTCTTTCACATAAACCTTAGCCAATTGTTCAACATTATAATCTATTCTTACCGGAATAAAACGGGCTGATTTAGTCAATCTGTCAACCACTACCCAAATACAATCAAGCTTTCCCAAAGTCTTGGGAAGACCAACTACGAAGTCCATAACCATCCTTTCCCACTTCCATTTCAGAATTAGCATTATTTAAAGCAAACATGCAGGCCTTTGATGTTCATACTTTACTTGTTGGCAATTTTGACACTTAGCCACAAACTCCGTTATATCCTTCTTTATGCCCAACCACCAATAAATTCGCTTCAAATCTCGGTATATCTTGGTCACACCTGGATGAATGGAATATCACGAAGCATGAGATTCTGTCAATAATTTCTGAATCCAGTCATCAACTCGCGGAACACAAATCCTTCATTTAAAACTGAGCACACTTTCTACATCAAGAGTGGTTTCTTGTGCCTTACCAATAGCAGTCTTCTTCTTAAGTTTATTCAAATTTTCATCCTCGAACTGTTTGGCCTTGATCTCCTCAATGAACGTGGCCCTTAATTCAATGCTAGCTAACACCCCACCTCTTTCTGAGATGCCCAACCGCATGAACTTAGACTCCAAGGTTTGAATTTCCTTAGCCAAAGGTCGCTTGGTTACACTCAAGCAAGCTAGCCTACCCATACTCACCATTTTTTTACTCAAAGCGTCTGCCACTACATTAGCCTTACCTGGATGGTATTGGATGGTGACATCATAATCTTTAACTAGCTCCATCTACATTCTTTGTCTCAAATTCATATCCTTCTGAGTGAACACATGCTGCAAACTACGATAATTAGTAAGCACTTCATACTTAACAACTTAAAGGTAATGCCGCCAGAGCTTAAGAGCAAACACTATTGCTGCCAACTCCAAATCATGTGTTGGATAATTTCTCTCATGCACCTTCAACTATCGCGATGCATACGCTATGACATTTTTATCCTGCATTAACACAACACCCAAACCTGAATGTGAATCATTACAATAAACAATAAAATCTTTACCTTCAAGCAGTAGTGCTAGAATAAGTGCGGTGGTCAAAAGAGTCTTGAACTTTTGAAAAATCTCCTCACATTTTTCTGCCAATTCAAATGGTATCTCCTTTTAGTCAAATTTGTCAGATGTGTGGTAATAAAAGCAAAGTTCTTCACAAATCGACGTTAGTAGCTAGTGAGCCCCACAAAGCTCCTAACTTTCGTCACCGAGCTAGGCCGAACCCAATTCTTAACCGCCTCAATCTTTTGGGGATCTATCATTATCTCTTATTTTGAAACTACATGCTTAAAAAAATGCAACTGAAGTCAACCAAAATTCGCACTTAGAGAATTTTGCATATAACTTTTGTTTCCCAAGAACACCCAGAACAATACGAAGATGGTCAGCATGCTCTTCCTCACATTTCGAATAGACCAAAATATCATCAATAAGACTATTATGATGAATCGAGAAAGGGTTTGAACACCCCATTAATCAAACTCATGAAAGTTACAGGTGCATTAGAAATCAAAAGACATAACTAGGAACTCGTAGTGCCCATAGCGGGTTCTAAATGCCGTCTAAGGCACATCCCCGGGTCTAATCTTTAACTGATGGTAACCAGACCTTAGATCAATCTTATAGAAAACTAATGCACCTTGCAATTGATCAAAAAGATCATCTATTCGAGGCAATGTGTACTTTTTTCGAATGGTGACACTATTCAATTGCCGATAATCTATACACATCCTCATATCATCATCTTTTTTCTTAACAAATAAAATTGGAGAATCCCATGGGGAAGTACTAGGACGAATAAATCCTTTGTCAAGAAGCTTTTGGATTTGAGCCTTAAGCTCTCTTCATTTCGTCGGAGCTATGCGATATGGAGGGATGGAAATGGGACGAGTACCAGGTTCTAAATCAATGTAGAAATCTATTTCTCTATCTGGAGGTATACCAGGTAAATCATTAGGAAACACTTCTTTAAATTCTGACACCACAGGAATAGACTCAATAGATGGAGACTCAACCTCAATATCCCAAATATGAGCCAAATAAGCCAAACAATCCTTCCCTACCAGTTTTCTAGCCCGAATGGAGGATATGATGTTAGCTTGCTTAGGCTTGTACACCCCTTCCAACTCTAACTTTTCCCTATTCGGAATTTCTAGAGTTACAGACTTAGTATTACAATTAAACACAACATAATAGGGGGACAACCAAGTCATGCCTAAGATTATATCAAAGTCAGTCATATCCAAAATTATCAAATCAGCCCAAGTCTGAAAATCCATAAACAAAATAGGACAAGCACGATAGACATGGATGACTATGACAGACTTTCCAACTGGGGTAGAAACATGGATGGGGGCATCGAGTATATCACAAATCATAGCAAATTCGGAGGTAAAACATACGAACACATAAGAATAAGTAGAACCCGGATCAAATAACACATTAGTCATCCGATCATAGACAATAATAGTACTTGTGATCACTGCGTCAAACACCTCTTCCTCGGTCTTACCCGAAAAGGCATAACACTGAGCCATGTCATCTTGACGGGTGAATTCCCTGCCTGGCTGCACTGCACCTCTACCTGCGTTACCATTTTCTCTACTTTCGTAGCATCACTGATTTCCTCCTCGCCTACCTTGTGGACGCCCTCGACCATTATTACCATTTCCCGTGGGTATCACTGCTCTAGATTGCTGCTGCGCAGAATCTAACATGTGCAGGTAGGGACAATCTCTCCTCATATGCCCAGGTTCTCCATAGTTGTAACATGTACGATCAAAAAATGGCTTGCTGTCCGTCGAAGGTGCGACTCCCTAACTATCCTGAATCAAATTTTGAGGTAAAGTTCTGGAGTAATTACATGTAGAAGCTAACAACGCATCTTCACAGACCAAGAACTACGAGATCACCCCTTTTATTCTGGGGTGACGGAGGGATCGTACCATTCGAGCCATTTTTTTCTTGACTCAAAATCGAAATGGGAGCAGGTTTGAAAAAGGATCTTAGAGTGTCTAGGGTTGGGCCAGGAGGGTCTCTTAACACCTTCTTTTTTCTTCTCATCGGAGTTATTTCACAAAGACTAACGGACTTAATTGGTTGGGCTGTAAGAGTCGGCCTCCCTAAACCTCTGGAGTAAGATCCTTGAAAGTTCCCTGAATTTTTGTCTTTCTTAACCAATGCCTTAGCCTGACCGTCTCGCCTTACCCCCTCCACTTTCTTCACAAAGTCTGTTACCTCATTGAAGCTTTTTCCTGCAGAGGTCATATGAATAGACAATACTTGCAACTCAAAATTTAGTCCCTTAATAAATAAATGGGTCCTCTCTTCCTCAGTAGTCACCAATTGCATAGCTTATCTAGACAGGGCATGAAACTTGACCTCATAATCAGCCACAAACATACCACCTTGCTCCAAAGCCATGAACTCATCCTTCTTACGATCCCTCAAAGATTCTTCAAGAATAGAGCATGAAACTGAGTCTAAGTGAGTGGGGGTAAAACTAAAGATCTGCAATCAACATAAGTTCTCCATTACTGCTTAGCCTCACCTTGAAGCTGAAAAGTCATAAACTCAATTCCATGCTGATGGAAAATTTCCTGCTTATAAAGGCTCTCATAGCAATCTAGAATGAACTCATATTCATCCTCACTCTCAGAACCATAGAACACAAGGGATTTCAACTTCAAGAACTTAGTCAACATCTCATGCTCATTATCAGTCATAACAGGACCCAACAACGGATGGAAGAAAGCATCATTACCTACATTTCCACCCACCTTGGGGACACTAATAGCAATAGGGAGATTAGCAGGAGCTTGAGTTGCTTGAACAGAGGGAAGCACTCCAGGACCAACCAATCCTTTCAAGAATGACATGATCTGTTGAGCTAACACTAGGTCTATGGGAGGAATACCTGTAGTCTAAGCCTGCACCTCTTTCTCTTGTCCAACAACCTCATCATTCTTAACCTCTATGTTCTTCTCTACCTCTTCATGATGCGCATGGGGGGCCTCATTTCTGGGAACATTTTTAACTGGAGCCCCATCCCTAGTAGGCACTGCCCTTCCTCGGCCTCTACCCCTAGCTCTTTCTGTACCCCTGCCTTGACCGCGACCTCTCACTGCAGATTCCTTAGCTGGAGCATTGACGGGAGCTACGGGCCTAACACCATTGAACCTAGTCTTAATTATCTGCGGACAGAAGAGTGAAGTAGGTTAGATACCAATTGGAATTGCCAGATACCAATTTGAATCAAGTTATAGCACGAAAGGAGACAAGAGAAGTAAAGATATTTCCTAAAGTCCTATATCCTCTCGAAGAAAAGTACAGACGGTTCCGTACCGTTCCGCAAGACTCTACTAGACTCATTTTGGTACATCGAGATCAACAAACCTAGGCTATGATACCAACTTTGTCACGACCGAGACCATCGTGAGTGACACCCACACTAATCCTCCGGTGGGAGAACCATTACTACAATCCTAACTAACAACTCAACCAAAATATTAAGGTATTTAAAGATACGAAAGCAAGTTTAAATGCTAAGGAAAAGAAATAGGGAGTTCCCATAAACTCCAAACAAAAGTTTAACAACCAAGCAATGTGGAATAACACCTAGAACCTGAAAGTCAATGTACCAAAACATCTAAAGTTCAACCATAAGTTTAAACAAGAGGGGTACAACCCCAAACTAAACTTAAAACTAACTAAAGTACTAGTATAAGTCCGAAAGATGGACGTAGACAGAAAGGAAAACTCATGGTAGCCTGGAAGAACTGACTCACCCTTGAATTCGAACAATCACTGATCTTCTAAGCGAGGTCTGTTAATAGCCACCAGAAGATGCACTGTACTCAACAAAGAAAGAGCAAGTGCAATATTAGTACACAACCACAATGCACTGGTAGAATCACGTGGCTATCCCACTAAGTGATACATAAGTCAATACAATCATAATAATAACATTCATGCATACACCGAACATATGTAATATCAATACCATTACAAATAACGATCAACTTCACAATTCTCAATTACACAGTTATGATAAGCCAATGACCCTCTCATTGAACCCATACCCAAACTGTTAGCATACAGGTACGTGGTACCCGATCCAATGTTTATGTCGGAACGTGGCAATCAATCCCATGTTTATGCCGAAACGTGGAACCGATCCAAGTTAGTGTGTCGGAATGAAATACCTGATCTATTAAATAAGCCACAATCACAATCACAAGTACATTTTCATAATCATACAATTAAGTTATGATTCATGGCATTCATCATTCATCTATCCTCATTTACAATTAGTATGATCAATAATGTAACATTCACATACATACATGTTTTATAATAAAGTAAGAACAAACAAACATCACAAAACATGAAATCACAACCATCATCTACCTCAAACAAAACTTGAATACCCTAAGAAACTTGATTCTTTCCTTTTCGAATTCGTTTCGCTTGTTCTTGGTCTACAAATAATTAATATAACACAATAATCAATAAACAATAACTAATTACCCAAATTACTAACAATCCTAGATCAAACCCATGATCCCATAATTCCTAGATCAAAATCCTTTCCCATCGATAATTACCCACTAGATTATATTTTATGAATCAAAAAACGAGTTCAGAGAGTTAAAACCTTACATTTAGCCTTAAGAATGGTGAAAAACTGTCAAGAAAGCTGGGGTCGTCTCCTAGCTCTCAAAGTCGAAAAGTGAAGAATAAAATGTTTTTGAGGTTCGATTTAATTCGCGACTTTTCAACCACATTGGTACTCGCCCTGCTGCAGCGACCCTGCCCTGGCGGAAAAATTCCGCCTTAACGGCTTGCACAGAACCAATGAGCAAATTTAATAATTCCAATACCCCCATTTGACAACACACCTTCGACCAACGACACTCAAAAACTACCCATTCATGCCAAGATCAGTTTTGAGAGTTCTACTCACTCGAATTCAATTTTGTAAAGTCGTGAGAGTCCCTTAATGTCTTAGCTATCTACTCATGTGATCAAAATCATAGTTATATCACTCAATTGTTACCAAATTTTCCTAGACCTTACTGACTCCGATTTCGTCTAAATCTGGACTAGGTTGGAAAATCCCAATGCAAGTTACTACGAAAAAGTTTTTCGGCCCAAATTTTTTTCCCGCTGACTTTTCTATAATGACGGGAACTGGTCGTTACAATAAATGAATATAAGTACTTGATTAATCAAAAATGTTTTTACTTATGAGTGGTTCCTAATGCAATGCATTTGCCTTCTTATATTTAATGTGATAAACAAAAAAAAAATTGTAATGTCATAACTAAAGGATTAAAGTACAACTCTTGAAATTCAAATTATATTATTATGTAATTAAAATATTAGTATTTAATTAAATATTTAATCATTTTAATTAAGTGGAGGGCTAAAATGGTAATCTAACTTTGCACTTTGAAGCTTCTCACTTTTAGTAATATAATAAATATGATATGATGATTAGTTATTTTATTAGATTATTCAAAAATTCTATCAAATCGCCATAATTTTAAGAATACAAATAAAAGAGTGAAAAAATAATTTTAAAATAGTGATATGAAGTCATGAAAAAACAATATGTCAGCATGTTATATTAAATTGAATTATCTTGTTAGATTACTTAACCATGCCAAATTATTATAATTAAAGTTACAAATAAAAAAGAGGAAAATAATTTTAAAGTGAGCATATTTTTGAAATAAAAAAGAGTAAATTCTATTTAATAAGATTTTCAAAGATGCATAAGAGATCTTATCTATATAAATAGAAAGGATATATACGATGTTAATGAGCTTGGCACCATATATATTATCACCATAGATACACTTCAAATTAAGTAAAAATATATATGCTAGTTTTTTTAATATAACATGGAGAAGACTTTGATGATCGTGTTGTTCCTAACCACCTTATTGATATTTTCATGTGGTTAGTGTCTCTTTCTCTAACTCCCCCCTCAAACATACAATATTCGAACACATTGACTCTACATATGTTCAATCATACAACATTTTTCAATCTCTCATGATGAATTATAACATTTAGTTAATTATTTGGATATATATATATATATATATGTATATGTTTCTGTTTAATGCTAACATTTTTAAAATTTTCAGATATCGTGATAGGACAAAAGTGTAATACTACAGACGATTGTGATTGTACCAAGTGTTATATTGGGCCTATACAAAAGCCTGTAATTTGTCGTGATGGAAAATGTGTATGTGATGATTCGAAGACATACTCTACTGATCAACAAGACAAAGACCCTTGTAGGATTCTTCCTAGTTATTGAATCTATAGAGTTTGTTCAAGTGAATCTAACGCCTGATATTGGCTTATGATAATAATTATTATGTTTTAACGACTATTGCAATATCAGATTATGTTTCAATTAAAAAAAAGATTATATTTCAATCAAAATATATATTTATAGTTTATAAATAAAGACAAATAGTACATAATTAGATGTGGACGATTTTTTTTATTTTTTATTTAGATTCAAATTTAGATATAATAAGTTGTTCAAAAACAAAAAATTAAAAGATGAGGCTTTAGATTATACTTAAAAGATATAAATTCCCGATTTTAACCTCAATTTCTGTAGCAGCGTTTGTTAAGAAAAAACTGTAATAATCCATTTCGCTTGTTATGAGTAGGCCAATAGTGAAAAAAATTAAGTCAGAATTTTTTTTTAGTAGTGATTTAAAAATTTTAGGTTAGGCAAGTCTCAGACGAAATCTGAGCAAGGTGATGTCTAGGATCATTTGGTAATGGGTAGGGTGATGGTTTATATTTTCTAGTACCCAATACATTAAGGAATTCATAGGGCCTCTCGCAATCAAATTCAGATGAGTAAAACTCCCAACATCGAATTTGGCATGAAGGGTTTAGTTTAAAATATCAAGTTTCAAATGTGTGTTGCAAAATGGGGGTTTGTGGAGTGGGAGGGCCACAATGAGGACACCGCTTTAGTGGCTTGAGCCGCTATACTGGGGTTGGTTGGGGTTTTATGCAAAAATGTATAGTCTACTGTGTTGCCCTATTTGTTTGATTTTTCTTGAGAATTCTAATTTTTTTTGTTTTGAATTTCTAAAGCAATACTTTTTTTGAATTATTATCTGTTTGCTAAAGCGACACTTATTTGAAATGAAGAGAGTATTATTTAATAATAATTTAATAATAAATACCAATATAAAAATTATTTGTATTAGTTGGTTTTCTATAAATATCAAGTGACTGATAAAACGAAATTCCTAAATTATACGTTATTGAATGAAAATGGTTTTAAACTTATTGACTTGACTACTCTGCTTGCTTTAACTCTAATCAAGTACTAAGACCCCAAGCAAATTGCAGGCATGAAAAATTGCTGCTTATTTTGGGTTATGCTCGAAATTAATTATATATGGTCATTAAATTTTCCTTTATAATATTAAAGTCATAAATTATATTTCATAACAAGCATTTGTAATATTAAGTCACATTTACTAAACGGATTATTTGTAATATTAAGTGACATAATTTTCTTTATAACAAGAAAATCACTAAATAATGTGTTGTTCAAATACATAAATACTTATGAAAGACAAATTTTCAATTTCAAAAAGTGACTTGTCATTTATCACGTCATCATTTTGTCACTGCGTACATGTCACATAAGAAATTTTTATGTCAAAAATAATAATTATATTATCAATCTATCTTTTAAGCAAAAATAATTAATAGAGAAAAAAGCACTTCCACTGTAGTGAAAAGTTGTAAATTAATAATAAAAATGAGAATACATATAGGAGAATATAAGAAAGAAAATCATCCCTTTCAACAGATACAATTTGAAGATATCAATTCCACAATACACAATTATTATGAGGTCAAAATAACGATACTATTAATTAATTAATACTACAATTCTTTTACAAAACAATAAAAAGTCGTTCCTAAAGTATCTTAGTCAAGAACTATAAGGATGAACATGGAAAATCTTGTTAAACATAAAAAGGAAGTATAACAATCAAAATCCATAATCATGAGTAAGTAAATTCAAGAAATCATGTAATTGGATCATAAAAATGGTGAATTTGAAGGTGAGTTAATAAACCCTAACTATAAAATTGAATTCATCAAAACTGAGGAATATTGGATATTCACTACTAAAAAACTGCCAAAAAAGCGACGGAAAAAGGGAAGGACTGCATCGCTTTTTCTGCCAAAAGCGACGCAGTCAATCTCGTCGCTTTTTGGATCGATGTTTTTCCAAAAGCAACGGACTGCGCTGCATATTTTTTTTTAATAATGTGACGTCGTCTGTCTCTTTTCTTAATTTTTATTTTTTTTGAAATCTTGAAAAGCAACGGACTAAGAGACTCTGTCCGTCGCTTTTCTTTCAATGTAATTTAAAAAAATCCAGAAAAGCGACGGACTAAAGACCCTGTCCGTTGCTTTTCTGGTGTTTCTAAAAAATGAAACCTAGAAAAGTGACGGACTAAAGGACTCTGTCCGTTGCTTTTTCGGATTTAAAAAAAAAATAAAACCCAAAAAAGCGACGGACAAAACCACCCTGTCCGTCGCTTTTTTTGCAATTTTTTTGACAACAGAAACTGGCAGTTTCTACTGCCCACCTGCAAAAACAATTCAATTCAATTCAATCCAATCAAACACACAACATTATAAAGAAGCTACACAAAACATAAAACAACAAACTTAAACTAACATCCAAAAATATCTAAATCACAATTTAAAGAGTTATAAAGTCTTTCAAATTTCGTTTGAAAATTTTAAAAAGTTCATAAAAGAGACCTAAACTATGGAGTGAGATCTCCGAAATCATCCTCCTTGTCACTATCATCGTCAGTGTCCTCGACAGGAGAAGATGTAGTAGGTCGACGAGCGAGGTTCAACATTTGTTCTTTGATTTGCTGAATGGTCACACCCATGCTTTGTTGTTTAGCTACTCTTCTCTTCTCCGACTCTGCCAGTGCTGATGTAAGCTGTGCTATTTGAGTCAACATAACAACAATCTGAACACCGTCAAGTGCCTTGGCTTGATGTGGCAATCTAATACCTTGTAAGCCTGACTGGAGTTGTCTTACATCGTTTCAAGAGCCTCGACCATAGACTCTACCCTTGTGTGTCCCCCCACTACTTTTTTTTTCAAAATTTGGGTGGACAATTTAGGTTTCATTTGGACCGAACTATCTAGATTCTCATTGACGTACTGATTAAACTCATTCTGCATATTAAATATAAAAATTGACATCAATATATATATACATATCATAAATATATTCACTATTAATATATATTATTCATATTAAATAATTTACAAAAGTTCGTTCGGCACTTTTGTTCACCCACACATCCGGATTCGGCTCATTTTCTTTCTTCTTCACATGAGTCCTCTTGAAAACCTCCGATTCAACAGGAGTGCACCCCATTTTTTTCTTATAAATAAAACTAAAATTATAACGATATATATGAATTAACTAATTATTTATTTAAAAGTTTGAATTAGAACTTACCATCTCTTTTGTAATTGTTCCAATAGTCTTTGCACCTTTAGTGTACAACGAGCCACCTTTAAGACTGCCTGTAGCCTTTTTGGCTTGTTCGAACATTGCCTTGAACTAATTTGTGTTCCAATACTGATGCAATTCATCAAAAACATATGTTCGCAATGACCTTATTGTACCCGGACGTTGATCAGTATCCCAAACTTTCATTAGCCAGCTAGAATGTTTCGCGGATGCCCTTCTCTCAAATGTGGTTGCATGACCTTATTGTACCTCGGCTCCCAAGTACACAGTCTGAAAAAATAATTGTATAGCGTTAATTAGATCGATAGTAAAAAAAGAAAGTAAAGTATACTAAAATTATTAAACTTAACTAAAAAATATATACTTTAAATTCATTAAACATCGCCTGGCGTATACTGTTTGGAATCTCGCTCCAAAAATGATAAGTTTGTGTAAAAAGTTTTCTAACACACTCTTTTAAAGCCCGTGCAACATCCTTTGCAGAATTCCACCTGCAAAACACATAATAAATATGTTAGTTCATGAATAATATATTAAAGTATAAGAAATAAATAAAATAAAGTAACAAATAGATAACACAACAAACTTACAATGATCCATCCGGCTCAATCATAACTCTACCAAGTTTGTCCTTCTGTCCAGGAGCTACAGCAGGCGTCTAATCATCTGGTGTAGCTCTAGGTGCATCTATAGATGAAGGTGATACATCAGGATGCACAAACCGCTGAGTCAATGGAGGCGTACCGGCCATAGCATATGACTGCCCGCTACTAGAATCTCCAATCCTCATGGCAGATAACTGAGGAGACGTACCTGTGGGAGATGGTGTACCATCCGATATCCTACTTGCTGATAAGGGTCGTGCTCGATGAATAACCTGTAAAGGTAGGTCCTCGTAGTGCCGTGGAGGCAATGCCTGTGAAATAGAGGAAGCAACGATGACTGGTCGAGGATAATTAGGATAATATGCCCGAGGATCAGCCGTACCAAACGAAACATCAAATAAATGAGTATCATGACTGATGCACTCTAGCGTAGAAGAAATAGATCCTGGAATATCCTCAAGATCTATGGGTCTCCTAGACTTCTTCTTTTTAGCCCTATTAGTTTGGCCAACTCCAAGATGCTCGCGAAATCTATCACCGTCACCGCTTAATGACATTTGTTTGCAAATTTACATGTATAATATATAAAAATCATAAATTAAGTAAAATTAACAAAATAAATTAACTTACATATACTAGCTTTCATTCTACTACTATTCCTCCTCGCTTGTTTCAATTCCATCATTCTCCCATTCTTCCTCCTTAGTTGTTTCATTTTCATTATCGCCCAATTCTTCTTCATCAAATGATTCATTTTCCTCATTCTCAGATTTTTCTTCCTCAACATTCATTATCTCATTATCATATAATTCCTCTAATATGTGTTGAGGATGTTCTAGTGTGGTTTCCAATTCAACATCAACTTGTTGATGAACAATTGCAACATCATTTTGATACGCCACATCTAAGACATTGTCAATTTCAATTCCTCCCACAGACTTAGTTTTTATAACAACCCACCAATCAGCTTTGTCTCTACCCAGTGAATATGAAGCGTAATACACTTTTTTAGCATTTTGTACCATAATAAAATGATCATAACTTCTGTATTTTCTGGTGTGCGTAACTTCAATTATATTATGTTGATGGTCCACCTTCGTGACTCTATGTGATGGGTCAAACCACTCACACCGAAATAATACAATCTTTTTCTTAGGCCAACCTGAATACCTCACTTCAATAATCTCATAAATGACACCATAATATTCAATAGTTTGGCCAGCACCATCAACATCACCTTGTATGTAGACACCGCTATTATTGTTTTCTTGTTCCTAGAAACTTCTTCAGTTTGAAACTTAAAACCATTAACACAATATTTATTATTGTCAGTACTTGAGATTCAGGTCCAAGTGCTACTTTTTTCACTAATTGCAAATATTCGACACTTGAGTATTTATCGTAAACCTACTTGATTGTTATTTAAAGTAATATAATTTAGTATAACATGAATATATTATTAAATACTTAGTGATTCAATGTAAGCTTGCACACTTAGATATTCTGTTAGTCATTTGGAATTTTTTGTATAGATGGCTTCATTACCCCATGTGTTTACGAACAAATTGGTCATTTTACATTTCGATATTTCGTTAGTTAATGAACACTTATTAATATGTAATTTGATAACATATTTTTAACACTTACTTGAGATATGGTTGAATCTCTGGACAATTATGCAAAATACTTGTCACAACTAATTGCATTTCCATACTAGTAAAGCCTTGCTTTTCACGATTTTTAGATCCTCGACGATTTTGATTAAAAATTAATATCGGTGGAAATAAAGGATCAATATCGCCTTCATCATTGCGATTGGGCCTGTTTCTCCTACATGGAACATCATCACCAAAGTAATAAGAATAAAAATCACCAGTTTCTCTCCCAGTATGACCTTGAATAACTGATCCTCCGATCTTTCCCCTTTGCTTAATTGTTTGCTTGGAACTGCTAATTTTTTTGCATGTATATATGTATATATATGTTAATAAAAGACTTGGTGAATATATATAACTTAGTGAATATTTCAAATGGACACCTCTTAAATGGATACATCCATCTTGTTTGAATCAAACCTTTGAGGCAGGCCTCTTGTACAAGGTGAATTGAAAGATGCTCCATCACATCAAAGAAACCACATGAAAATATCTTCTCCGATTTAGTAGTAATAACAGAATTATTTTCCTCCATCATGTCTAAACTACTCTCCAACAACTTTCGAGAACACAAATCTTTTAAAAAAAGACTTATCTCTGTGATTGGTTTTCATATCCTCTCGGGTAGATGGCTAAAAGCGAAAGGAATTAAAGTTTCCATGAACACATGATAATCATGACTTTTCATACCTATCAATGTTCCTTCATTCATATCTGCCAGCTTTCCTAAATTTGAAGCATAGTCCTCCGGCATCCTCAAATTTTTAACCCAGTATCGTGGTTGTAGATAAACATCAATCAAACTTTTAGGATTACAGAGACCTGGAATAACACAACTTAGAAAGATGTAGGGACTTGTCATGCACATTTCAGGAGGAAGACTTACATGGAGTAAGAAATACAGGCTAACAAGAATAAGGCGAAGCAACATTGGAGAATGGTGTGAAGCCATCTGCATACAACTCCAATCTAACATTTTTTTGTTCACTTGCAGGATATACAATATCAAAATGATTACATGCTTCACCATCAGATGGATGAGACAAGACATTTGACGACCTTCTGTATTCACGATGCCATCTCATATGTGGGGCAAACCTCATCGATACATACAACCTCTTTAACCTAGGAATAAGAGGTAGATAATGCATCGCCTTAACTGGGACCATCTTTCTAGTAGGAGTCCTCTTATAACGATCATGTCCACAAAACTTACAATTTTCTAATTCACTATCAGTTTTGTAAAACAACATGCAACCATTAACACAACAATGAATTCTATCATAACTCAATTCTAACTTGGAAACCAAATGCTTTGCCTAATAGAAGTTCTTAGGTATGTCATACTCTAGATTAACTAGTTCACCTAAAAGATCAACCATTGAGTCCATAGTCGCATTAGGAACATTCCAATCTGATTTAATATTCATTAGTCTAACCGCAACTCACAAGGCAGAATGCGGACTCCCTTCACATCATGGATGACTAGAATTTTTTAATTGATCATAGAAGCGTCTTGCTTCTTCATTGAAAGCTTCATCAAAATATTATTAGGGTTTCATCCCATCTTGAACCCCGAAAGCATCATTGATCATTTCATGAACCCTATCATGTTCAACCCTATCAATATGCTCAACAACCCTAATTTGGCCATGTGGTGCAAGCATATTATATTCATCCATAGTCATTGAATTATAAAACATACCATTCAATCCATCTCTTTCTCCATGATCAACCCATACAAAATATCTAGGCTTAAATCCATTACGATACAAATGAACCATGACTGTATCTGGTTTAAAAATTTTTAAGCACCTATATGCACTACAAGGACACCTAACCAATCCATTATTCTTGAAAATATCAAATGTCATTGTATGTTCAATAAAACATCTAACACCATCAATAAACCTAACTTTCAAACCCCCTACCAATTTCATAATGCATATTATACATCCACAAACGATGATCCATCTACAAAAATATAGATATTCAATTATAAATTAAATGAAATAATAATTTAACTACATTAAACTAATTTATATTGTTAACCTATATTTATAATTACTTAATAATTATATTTATTATTACTTATATACCTAATTAATTAGTTCATAAATACTACATTCCAAGATCTACAAAGTTCAAGCTTAATTAATTTATAAATTAATTAAGTTTAAGATTTCAAATAGTTAATTATATTTCTGATTATGTTCAAGTTATTATAAATTAAGTTGAAAGTTATAATTAAGTTTGAATATATTAAGGTCAATAAGATTTTATTAAGTATTTCAAAGTTCAATTATTAAGCTCTAATTAATTGAGGTCATCAAGAATTAGTTATATTCAAGTTCTAAGTTCAAGTTCAAGTTCTAAATTCAAGTTCATATCAAAGTTCTAAAATTAGTTATACATAAAATTCAAATCCAAAAATTAACTAGTTATTATATTCAAGTTCAAGTACAATAACTAAATTCAAGTTCATATCTAATTTCTAAACTTAGTTATATATAAACTTCCAATCCAAAATTTAGTTATATTCAAATTCTAAGTTCAAGTTCATATAATCTCTAAAATTAGTTATATATAAATTTTTTAGCCAAGGATAATTAGTTATATTCAAGTTCTAATTAAGTTCAACTACTTCAAGTTATAATTAAATTCATCATATTTCCATTTTCTAAAATTAGTTATACATAAACTTCTAACTCAAGAATTAATTAGTTATATTCAAATTTCGAGTTCAAGTTCTAACTCTAACTTCAATTCATCTAATATCAATGCATCTAACTTCAAAGTTAACACTTCACTAACTAACAATCAATCAATCCTAACTAAAATAAAATGCTCTAAATCATTCACTAACTAACAAACAATCAATAAAAAACAAAATTCAATACACTAATTAACCAAATCAAATGTAACTCAAATTGAAAAAATTAAAAAATAATTTCATGAAACCCTAACCTTAAATTAAAGGAGAAGGAGACAATGGAGTTGGGTCGGGGTCAGCAGCGGTGCAGTGGGGTGGGGCAGCGTCGGTGCCGGCGTCTTAGAGAGAGGAAGAGAGAAGGAAGAGAGATGGAAAAATGGGGAATTTTCGCGTCTGGTCTTTAGATATTTTAACAAAAGCGACCGAGAACGTCTCTTTGTCCGTCGCTTTTAAAAATAATATTTGACCAACATTTTGACCAAAAAGCGACGGACTAAGAGACAATGTTTGTCGCTTTTATTAAGTATTTGACCAAAAACCGATGGACTAAGAGATGATGTTGGACAATTTTTTTTTCCAAAGGGCATATGATATTCCCTATATATCATTAGTCATTCCAAGTCTCTAAAACATTTCTCAAACATCCAAAAACTCTCTCTAAACCCTCTCCAAAATTCCACCAAGATCATCAACCAAATTCTCCCAAGCTTTAATTCCGGATTCAATCTCAAGCAATTCTCCATTCCAATCTTCATCAAGAATTCTCCAAAAAATAATTAATCAATTAAAATTAATAAAATGCGATGGATATATTATCATGAAATGGAATGATTATATGATGTTTATGGTGGATCAAATTATATTTTATAATTTATAAATAATTATTTTTAATAAAATGATTTTATTTACATGAAGGACAATATCTCTTATGAAATACCTATTTTAAATAATTAATTATTAATTATATATTTATTTGTTGTGGAAAAATAGGCCCGTATAACCATATCGAGGGGTTTGAGATAAAGCAACGGACTAAGAGATGTTGTCCGGGGGTGGTAGGCCTTGGTGATGGCTATTTGCCCTACTAAAATAATTTTTTAAAAATAATTTTTATTCAAAATCCCTTGTGATTGCATTGCATCCCATATACTTAGTACATTCAAACGTACTAACGCATACTCTATGCCTACATGATGTCACCATGGCAATTGACCCTCGTCCTCCGCGTGGCTAATACGATTTTCTATCAAGGTTATTGGAGTCCTCCATTTGTCTTGGCCCCCGCTAAAGTACCTATGTTTAGAGGTGGTGTTGGACAAGTTGTGTATTATGTTTGAGCTTGATTCACCTATGATATTTATGTATCATTTCTTCTTTTTTTTCTTCTTGCTCCCTTAGTCTTTTTTTTCCCCTTGATTATGCTTATCGCTTATGGTCATTTTAATTGCTTCCGCGACCAATGATGTGTAAGATACGCTATGAGGCTTGTTTGGGGTTCCTTCGGGTTCCCCATTCGCCGGTCACGTCTAGGCCCTAGGCTTGGGTCGTGACAAACTTGGTATCGGAGCACTAGGTTGATAGATCCTCGGAGTCCAACACACCGCGTTGATTAGAGTCCGATTCATGGTTGTGTTGTGCACCACAACTATGAGTAGGAGGCTATGAGACGTTTTAGGAAATGTTTCCCTTCTCCATGTTCTAAGTCGTCCTCTAGAGTTGAATTAAGGTCTTTCCTAACGGTTGTTCTTTGCTATGCTAGATCATGCCTAATACAAGAGGAAGACGAGCCCGCGCACCCGAGGAACAACCGACCAATGGGGATCTTCGGGATGCCCTTACTTTATTTGCACAAGCTATGGCTAATCAAGCCAACCACGGGCCCCAGCTCCTCGAGGGCTCCTACCCCGGCATCTCGGGTGAGAGACTTCATGCGGATGAATCCCCGGAATTCTATGGGTCAAAGTTAAATGAAGACCCTCAAGAGTTCATTGATGAAGTCCTCAAGATATTAGCTATCATGGGCGTGAAGTCAGAAGATAAGGCGGAGTTGGCGGCCTACCAACAAAAAGGGGTGGCCCAAATATGGTACAACCAATGGAAGGAAGAGAAGGGGGTAAACTATGTGGTGCATTGGGAAGAGTTCAAAACGGCTTTCCTTAATCGATTCTTTCCTCTTGAGCTTAGGGAAGCCAAATTGGTGGAGTTCATGAATTTAAAACAAGGGTCTATGAGTGTGAGGAGTATGCCCTCAAGTTTAACCAACTTTCAAGGTATGCTCCACACTTGGTTGCCGACTCACGGTCTAGGATGAACAAATTCGTGATGGGTGTGTCCGACCTAGTGAGTGAAGAATGCCGGTCCGCAATGTTGATTAGTGACATGGACTTGTCCCGCTTGATGGTCTACGCCGAACAAATGGAGGAGGAGAAGTTGAGGAAGAGGAGGGGTCATGAGGCCAAGAGGGCCCGTTTTGAGGGCAAGTTCCAAAGTAGAACGGGAGGCCGGTTTCATCAAGGTCAAGGGTCTTCTCATGCGCTCCATAAGGGGTTTGCCAATGAGGTTCCAAGGGCCCAAGGTGTTAGGGGTATGGGTCATATTGATGTATGTCCGAAGTGTGGTAAGGGCCATGGTGGCCCGTGCTTGAAAATAACCGGAGCTTGCTAAAGTTGTGGGGAAATGGGGCACAAGGCAATGGATTGTCCTCGAAATCGCAACAAGGGTAAGGAGGTCCGTCCACAAGGTGCCAATGCAGTTCCTTTGGGGAGGAGGGGCCGACAAGGTGGTGCCCCAAGGCTGTCGATTTTATGCTTTGCATGGGAGGCAAGGGGTCGATGAAGTCCCCCGACGTCGTTACCGGTATGTTGAAAATCTTTGACTTTGATGTATATGCATTAATTGATCCGGGTGCCTCTCTTTCTTTTGTCACCCCTTTGTTGCCAAAAAGTTTCATGTTGAGCCCGACTTGTTGCATGAGTCATATAAGGTGTCTACTCCTATTGGTGCATATATGGTTGCTAGGAAGGTCTATAGAAATTGTCCTATTTGCATCTTGCATAAAATATTGCCTTGTGATCTTGTTGAGTTGAACATGGTCGATTTTGATGTTGTTCTTGGGATGGATTGGTTGCATGCATACTATGCTTCCATTGATTGTAGAACCCGTAGGGTCAAGTTCCAATTCCCAAGTGAACCCATTCTTGAGTGGGAGAGCCAAAATGTGGTAGTCAAGGGTAGGTTCATCTCTTGCATTAAAGCCCGTAAGTTGATCTCTAAGGGGTGTCTCTATCATCTTGTGAGGTTAGGGATGTGGAGTCCAAAACCCTTCCTATAGAGTCGGTTCCGGTTGTAAATGAATTCTTGATGTCTTTCCTAATGACCTTCCGGTGTTCCTCCCGAAAGGGAAATAGATTTTGGCATAGACCTCCTCCCGATACTCACCCCATTTCTATTTCCCACCGTATGGCCCGGCGGGATAAAGGAGTTGAAAGAACAATTGAGGGACTTGTTGGAGAAGGGTTTTATTAGGCCTAGCCAATCACCATGGGGTGCACCGGTGTTGTTTGTGAAGAAGAAAGATGGGTCCCTTAGGATGTGTATTGATTACCGGCAACTCAATAAGGTCACCGTCAAGAATAAATATCCTCTTCCTAGGATTGATGACTTGTTCGACCAATTACAAGGGGCTAGCCACTTCTCTAAGATTGATCTTCGATCCGGGTATCATCAAGTGAGGGTGAGGGAGTGTGACATTGCCTTAGGACTAGGTATGGGCATTATGAATTTGTGGTCATGTCCTTTGGGTTGACCAATGCACCGGCTATCTTTATGGACCTAATGAATAGAGTCTTTAAACCCTACCTTGATTCCTTTGTTGTGGTCTTCATTGATGATATTTTAATCTATTCGCATAGCGAGGAAGAACATATGGGTCACTTGAGGGTTGTGTTGCAAAGATTGAGAGAGGAGAAGATGTATGCCAAGTATGAAAAGTGTGAATTTTGGTTGAGGGAGGTTGCCTTCCTAGGTCATGTGGTGTCGGGGGATGGTATTAAGGTAGATCCTAAGAAGACCGATGTGATTAGAAATTGGCCTAGGCCATTGACCCCGTCGGATATTAGGAGCTTCTTGGGCTTAGCGGGTTACTATCGAAGATTTGTGAATGGGTTTTCTTCTATTGCTTCTTCCATGACTAAATTGACACAAAAAAGAAGGCTAAGTTTGAGTGGACCGACGAGTGTGAAAGGAGTTTTCAAACCTTGAAAGATAAACTTGTGTCCGCTCCTATATTGTCACTACCGGATGGGCTTGAGGGATTTGTTGTGTATTGTGATGCTTCTAGAGTTGGTTTGGGTTGTGTTCTAATGCAAATGGTAAGGTGATAGCCTATGCTTCTAGACAACTCAAAGTGCATGAAAAGAACTATCCTACGCATGATCTTGAATTAGCCGCGGTGGTGTTTGCTTTAAAGATTTGGCGTCATTATTTGTATGGGGTACATGTTGACATGTTCACCGATCATAAGAGTCTCCAATATGTCTTCACCCAAAAAGATCTCAACTTGAGACAAAGAAGGTGGCTAGAATTTCTTAAAGATTATGATATGAGTGTGCATTATCATCCCGGTAAAGCTAATGTGGTGGCGGATGCTTTGAGTAGGGTGTCTATGGGTAGCCTAGCTCATGTTGATATTGGTGATAGGGAAATGGCTAGGGAGGTGCATCGGTTGGCAAGGTTGGGGGTTAGGTTGGAAGAGGTTGGTAATGGTGGTGTGGTCGTTGTTGATGGTGCTAGGTCTTCTTTGGTTGATGAGGTGAAAGCAAAACAAGATCTTGACTCTTCTTTGTTAGAATTGAAGGCCTTGGTGAAAGAGGGCAAGGTGGAAGTTTTCTCCCAAGGGGGAGATGATGCCCTTAGGTACCAAGGTAGGTTGTGTGTGCCTTGTGTTGATGGTTTGAGGGAGAAAATTCTTGAGGAGGCTCATAATTCTTCCTACTCCATTCACCCCGGTTCCACCAAAATGTATAGAGATTTGAGGGATGTGTATTGGTGGGGAGGCATGAAGAAGGACATTGCCAAATTCGTCTCCGGTTGTCATAGTTGTCAACAAGTCAAGGCCGAACATCAAAGGCCGGGTGGTCTAACCCAAGACATAGAGATTCCTACTTGGAAGTGGGAAGAAATTAATATGGATTTTGTAGTTGGTTTACCCAAGACTAGAAAAGGTTTTGATTCTATTTGGGTGGTGGTTGATAGGATGACAAAATCGGCTCATTTTCTACCGGTAAAGACAACATATGGGGCGGAAGATTATGCAAGGTTATATATTCATGACTTGGTAAGGTTGCATGGAATTCCTCTATCCATCATATCGGACCGTGGTACTCAATTTACTTCACACTTTTGGAAGTCCTTTCAAAGGGGTCTAGGTACGAGAGTTAAGCACTACGGTCTTTCACCCGCAAACAGATGGACAAGCCGAAAGGACTATCCAAACACTTGAGGATATGCTTAGGGCTTGTGTATTGGAGCTTAAGGATAGTTGGGATGATCATCTTCCATTGATTGAGTTTGCCTATAACAATAGTTATCATTCTAGCATCGGTATGACTCCTTTTGAGGCTCTCTATGGGAGGCATTGTAGATCACCGGTTGGATGGTTTGAGGTTGGTGAGGTGGCCTTGTTAGGACCGGCTCTAGCTATGGAGGCTCTTGGGAAGGTTAGGATGATTAGAGAATGGTTGAAGACGTCCCAAAGTCGCCAAAAGTCCTATGCCGATGTGAGGAGAAGGACTCTTGAATTCCAAGTTGGTGATTGGGTCTATTTGAAGGTGTCACCCATGAAGGGTGTGGTTCGTTTTGGTAAGAAGGGCAAGTTGAGCCCAAGATACGTGGGTCCTTATAAGGTGATGAGGAGAATTGGCAAGGTAGCTTATGAGTTGGAATTGCCTAGCGAAATGGATTTGGTTCATCCGGTATTTCATGTGTCTATGTTGAGGAAGTGTGTGGGTGATCCGAATGCCATCGTGCCTCTTGATGTTATGGGTGTTGTTGAAGATAATTTGACCTATGAAGAGGTTCCGATCCAGATTTTAGATAGACAAGTGAAGAGATTGAGAAACAAAGATGTGGCTTCCGTTAAAGTCCTTTGGAGAAATCAACAAGTTGAAAGTGCTACTTGGGAGGCCGAAGCGGACATGCAAAGGCGATATCCTTATCTTTTCCACTCCACTCAAGCTTAAGGTATTGATCTAAGCCCTTTATAAAATCTCAGGTCTTAAGTTCAACCCCATGTCATTGCATGCATTCATGTTTAAGTTAACTAGATCATTGTGGTTTTACAACTATGTTGAAGTTTTTGAAATGAGGTGTAAGTGCATTGTTGCATCCCTTTGTGGGCTGAATTTGCCATGTTGGTGTTTCATGTATGTTTCTTTGACATTCGAGGACGAATGTTCCCAAGGGGGAGATATTGAAACGACCCCAAAAATGCCCGAAAATGTACTTCGAAACACCTAAAATTGTAATTTCCATATATCTCAAAATCCGTGCATCATTTCGGAAATTCGACTTCATATTCTTATTCAGGGGGTCAAATTGAGTGGGAAATGGGTCTAACCCGAATTTTAGAGCAACCGTATCAAAATTCGAAAATCGCAAAAAATGCGATTTTGAGGGTCAACTTTAAAGGGGCATATCTCTCAGCACACAAGGAACTGGAAGGAGCTCAAACTATCAAAATTGAAGCTCTATGAGTTAGCTTTCAACGCAATTTGTTTCGCCTCATTCCGAGTTAGGATGAAGGAGTTATAACCATTTTCGTAAACCCTCGCCGGCAGAAAAGTGCCATTTCCAGTAAGCCGAAACACTGTTCACCCGCCCCATTAATTTTTCTAAGTGTTGGACAATTTTTTTTTCCAAAGGGCATATGATATTCCCTATATATCATTAGTCATTCCAAGTCTCTAAAACATTTCTCAAACATCCAAAAACTCTCTCTAAACCCTCTCCAAAATTCCACCAAGATCATCAACCAAATTCAAGGATCCCAAGCTTTAATTCCGGATTCAATCTCAAGCAATTCTCCATTCCAATCTTCATCAAGAATTCTCCAAAGTTGAGGTATGTGGGTTGATTGTGGAAACCTTCCTTTCCACAAGTCCAACCATTTATCCTCTATTTTACTTCAAGTTTATGGGTCCTTATGATCATTTATGAACTCTTGAATTATGGAATTATTACTACACATCCTATTATGGTCTATTTTTGTATATTATCATGAAATGGAATGATTATATGATGTTTATGGTTTTCATGCCTCCATGATCAAATTATGAAGGTTGTTATATATGTATATATATATATGTATGTTGTTGGTGGGCTGCTGTTTTACATGGATTTTGAAATTTATCGGACTTAGTACTCTTGAAACACATGATTTTATTTACATGAACAAGTAGCCCACCATATGTTTGATAAAATGTCATTTATAGAATTCTTATGAAATGGAAGGTCCAATGTATGTCCTATGAGTCGGATGATTATATAAGTATTGAAATGATGATGAAATGGATACATGTATATGATTTTCTCTATATAGTGTGTGAGTCGACCAAGCCTAGCTCGGGGGGTTGTAGGCCCGGGTAACCGTATCAAGGGGTTGGTACCTTGGTTGCCTAGTACGGGGGTAGTAGGCCCGTATAACCATATCGAGGGGTTTGTACCTTGGTTGCCTAGTACGGGGGGTAGTAGGCCCGTATAACCATATCGAGGGTTTGTACCTTGGTCCCTAGCTCGGGGGTGGTAGGCCCGGGTAACCACATTGAGGGGTTTGTACCTCTTTCGCCTCTCAAGGGGTGGTAGGCCTTGGAAATACTATATTGATGGTCACTCACTACACATATACTATGCCCTACTAAATATGATTTTTATATAAGCATCATTATACATATCATCTCATTAATATGTCATCTATCTAGTACGATTATGCATTTTGCCTATGATGTCCATCCCTTGTTGCATTGCATTGCATCCCATATACTTAGTACATTCAAACGTACTAACGCATACTCTATGCCTACATGATGTCACCATGTAGGGGACCGGAGCACCGCTTGACCCTCGTCCTCCGCGTGGCTAATACGATTTTCTATCAAGGTTATTGGTGAGTCCTCCATTCCGGGGACGTTGCTTATGATCTTTTGCTATGTATAAGACTTTTCCTTTTAGTTATGTTTTGACTATGAGGGTGAGCCGATTGTTTGTCTTGGCCCCCGCTAAAGTACCTATGTTTAGAGGTGGTGTTGGACAAGTTGTGTATTATGTTTGAGCTTGATTCACCTATGATATTTATGTATCATTTCTTCTTTTTTTTTCTTCTTGCTCCCTTAGTCCCGATTTCCCCCTTGATTATGCTTATCGCTTATGGTCATTTTAATTGCTTCCGCGACCAATGATGTGTAAGATACGCTATGAGGCTTGTTTGGGGTTCCTTCGGGTTCCCCATTCGCCGGTCACGTCTAGGCCCTAGGCTTGGGTCGTGACAACTAAGAGATGATGTCTGTCGCTTCTTTAAAAAATAATTAATCAATTAAAATTAATAAAAAGCGATGGATGACGTGGTTATTTTATAATTTATAAATAATTATTTTTAATAAAATGTGAAGGACAATATCTCTACCTATTTTAAATAATTAATTATTAATTATATATTTATTTGGTGGAAAAATCTGTGAGATAAAGCAACGGACTAAGAGATGTTGTCCGTTGCTATTTGTAAAATAATTTTTTTAAAAATAATTTTTATTCAAAAGTGACGGACAGTGTGGCAATTAGCGTCGCTTTTTAGAGAGACGCCGTCCGTCGCTTTTCGGAGCGACACAGTCCGTCGCTTTTCCTTCCATCGTTTTTTAACAGCTTTTTAGTAGTGATTCCCCCTAGCACGCTGAGTAACTAAGCGATAGTCGTCTCAAGATCTGGAGCCATAGTTGGCCTTGGTGGTGGCTGAGCTGGTCCCGACCCCACCTACTATGGAGGAATAGGAGCTACCTCCGCCTCTGTCATTAGCTCCAGATTCCTCTCTCTAGCCTGATCTTGGGCTAGGCATCTCTCACACAACTTTGGGGTTGCCCTCAACCCCTAGATGGGGCTCTATATACTGGACCAGACCCCCCACCATAGAGCCCGATGGATAGCCACAAGCTCGGTGGTTACACCAAAGATCTAAGGAATCACTAGCTAAGTTTAGGACTATATTTGAACTGCCATAGCCGTCCACGAACCCGAATCACACTAAGGAACTCTCAAGAACCAAAAAGAATCACTAAGTTCGAACTTGACTAATAGAGGTGTGCTCAGATTCGAACCAAAGATAATAAATATGAGTTAGGGCCTCAAGTTATGACTAAGAATGTAGGCTAAGGCCTCAAAGCCAGCTAATAAAAGGTATGCCAGAGCCTCGTACCCGGCTAAATGAAGTTACACCAAGGCCTCAAATCCGACTAAAAGACTCCAAAATCCCCAATCACCCACTCTTCCTCAAACTAGTCCATACCAAAGAGAAATACCATCTTCAGGGTGACCAAAGACCCACTTAAGCGCCAATTCAAAGACCCGATCTAAAACAGTAATGCCTAAAATTGCCAACGAACATGTCTAAAACAAACAACAATAACAGAAAATTATGGACAGAAGGCAATAAAAGCTAAGTTGTCGCCTAACTAAGGATCATACTCTCAGACCCATGCCTACTCTATTTCTCGGTTCAGGCCTGGTTAATGAGATGGGTGGACTCCTTATAAGGTTTGGGTAATTCTCTTTCCTTTGAGTTAGCTTTGGGGTGTGAGTTGGGCCCAAACCTAAATAATGCACAAAATGTAACTTAATTACAAAGTATTTGCAAAATTTCCAAAAATGCAAATACAACAAAAGCCTTAAGTCTATGATCTTGGAGATAATCTTTCTTCCCATTAAGGAAGTTGTAGCAACTAGTTTAATATCGAAATGCTGGAGATTTTTTTTGGAAGTCATTAACTCGCCTTTGTTTTGATATAAAGGTTGATGATATCGACAATGATGATGATTGTTATGAAAATCTATGTCCATAATATGTTGGAACGTATTTGAAAACAAGTTGTGGACAAGTTTCTTTCGTCACAAATTGGGTACATCATGAATTTTCACTTGCATAACCTTCCACAAGATTGGGATATTAACATGCTATAGTGGATTGAATTTTTGAAAAATGAGAAAGGACTTAATGAGATTTCACTTTATTGCGATAGAAGCAGTACGGAGTATGGTGTGAAAAGGTGGGTTGTTTGTGTTCATCGAGTCAAATAGGTTGTTGTAAGAAACATTATACCAATGAGCGCATTCAACAAAAGATTTAAATAACATAATACGTATTGAGAGATGATTCACCCTTTAAAGGTTGTGTTAATGTTAAAACCCTAAAACTCATCACGTACAGTGTGAATGAGGAAACCCTAGTTGATATCCTTGATAATTGTGAGTTGTTGGAGAATTTGTGCCTTTGTGGTTGTAACAATTGGTTGGTCTATCACATGACTATGAAGATTCGTCAAAAGGAATTCAATTTATTATATGCATGTATAGGAATTTTACCTACCTAACTTGTGAAACCCTAGTTAAGATGGCATTGCAAAAACTTGCGTAGTACATAAATGTGTCATTTAACTTGATCTTATTTCAGATTTATGTCCTCCAAATCTTCAAGTCAACCTCGAGTCACGTATACGTTCCACTACTGGATAACTGTATCCACCAAGGTCATTTAGACAGATTCTCAACTCGATTTTTAATTTTCAAGTTGAGATTCCGAATAGTTGAAGTTATTTCATATTGTTAGAGTATGTTTGTCCTTCACTGATTGTATAATAACTTATATACACCGATTGCATTAGGTTTTCTTCTAGAGGTTTATTGTACTTGGAGTTTTTGAGGTCATAGTGGAAATTGACCTAGGTCATAATTATTACCACTTAATACTCCTCCGTTTCGTATCAGTTGTCATGCTTATTTTTCGAAAGCCAATTTGACTAATCTTTGAAGCTAAATTAGATTAGATTAACATAATATTTTGAAATTATAATTTAAGTATTCAAAAAGAATGTACATCAAAAGTATTATGATAGTTACATTGTTTCTCATATAAAAATAAGATAGTAAAGGTGGACAGATGGAGCATTTGGGGAAAATAATTAAACCTTTGTGAGAGCTTGTTTAAAAATCTGGACCAGCTTTTCAAATTTGGTTTTTTTAAGAATTTTTTTAAAATCTAGTCAAAATATATGGTCAAACAAATATTTTTAGATAAATTTTTAAAATCTGATCTTAAATTTATTATTTTACTTATTTTAGCCTAAAAATAAATACTTATCAATTTTTATTTTATTTTATTGATACATTATAAAAGTACTTAAAAGTTGTCTTGACTTTGTCTTCCTAGCGTACCATTCTCTCAAAATGCAAAAGGGGAAACGTCAAAAGCTTAACGATATCGCCATTGATGGAGAAAGTGAAGCTCCAGACTTAATTAGCAAACTTCCTTTACACTCAATAATCTCGTTTCTGCCAACCAAAGAAGCTGTAGCAACTAGCGTATATTCCAAACGCTGGATATTTCTTTGGAAATCCTTGTCTCGGCTTTCTTTGGATCTACCCCAAATCAACAATCGCCGATCTAGGAGTCTTACCATTGTAGACAAGGTTCTTTCATCCATCTCTTCTAATGTCAATTCTTTTCACTTGCGTCACTCCCCACGAACTTGGGTGTGCTCGGATTACATGCTCCGATGGATTGAGTTTTTGAAAAATGAAAAAAAAACTTGAAGGAATTTCACTTTCTAGTAATGAACCCATTATATCGAGTTGTATCAAGTGGTTAATTCGATCAAATTTGGGAGAGCAAGTTGTTCGAAGCGTTATACCGAAAGGAAACATATTCCAAGGGAGATTTCTTCAATTTGTGGAGCTTAATGAATATGTGCTAATAGATGGTCTACCCTTTAAAGGTTGTGTTAATGTTAAGACCCTAAAACTTGAAGCTTGCTTATTAATGGGCGAGAATACCCTAGTTGAACTCCTCGAGAATTGTAAGAAGTTGGAGAAATTGACCCTTCGTCAATGTTCCTACCATTTGCACGATATGTGCATTCGTCACCAAAATCTCAAGTTATTAGAGATTTTTTGTATGGGAGGACAAAATTTTTGCCTAATTTCGAAAAGCCTAGATAAGTTGGTGTTGGAAAATTTGAGTTTTATACCACAAAATCTGGTATTTTTTGTCCAAACCTTCGAGTTCTCCAGACAAATGTCGCTTGGCCAGCTGGGAGTTTATGAGTAAGATTTTTTCTCTCTCCCCTATTATATTAGTACATTTTACGTTTGCATTTTCTATTCTATACATGTTTTCTAGTATAATATTGGCTCGAGTAGAGGTAGATGTTTTCTTTCTATCATCACTAGTGTTCTTGATGCCCTTCCTACTTACACTATGACAAACTTTGTAGGAATTTCTACCGGAATTTCAACCAGGAAACAAAGTGGTGGAGAGAACATTTTCATCAACAGGTGTATTGTTTACTATATATACACAAAAAAATATTTTATTCTTATATATACAAGTTTGGCTGTCTATGTGCATGTTAGAGATGCAAAATCTCATAACAAACATTTGATGTGCTAATGGTTATGGAAATATATAATTATTTGAATGTGACTTCAATTTTAATAGTAATATTAATTTTTAAGTCATTATAAAAATTCATACACTTTAAAATTTAACTATGTGTCTGACCACAGGTATCCACACTGTCGAAAGGAGAATCAACTTGGGATAGCCTAGCAAACTAAAGAATAAAGCTCAACTTGGAAAATTTGGGATGAAGTATAGTATAGTAATCTCGGTATTGTTACTTTAAATACAAAGTCTGTTTTGATGATTAATTACTTAAATTTTACTATATCATAATGTTAAATCTATTATTGTGTAACATTTGTTTTGATGTTATCATGTCGTTATTTTACTTTTTCTCCTCATTTTGCCCTTATTATTTTACATGATAGTTCTCCTTTTTTCCCTTTACCCTATTATCTTTTTTAATCAATAGTTTTGTCTTATACCATACTTTTTCTTTGTAATATTGTAAGCTTAATGATGTGAACCACACAGTTAATCTGAACATTATATTTGTCACTAAAATATATTATGAAATGATAGGTAACAACTTACGTCCAAACAAGTTATAATAAAAATGGTAATTAGCATGCTACGAGAAGTTCTTTTCCTAGAAGGAAACCAAAAAAAAAAGGACTCCATGGAGTTTCACATTAATAAGTGATGCTTCAACATTTAAAGGTTGCGTGAATGTTAAAATTCTAAATATATACTCTCTCCGTCCCATTTTATATGTCATCCCTTTCTATAAATAGCTGAACCACAATACTTGTCATTTTATAAAATTTATGCATAAATTACCATATTTTACCTATTATACCCTTGATAGAATAGTTAATTAATCTTGTCATTTATTAATAAAGTTGACTTAAGAAAACATTAAATAAGGGTAGAAGGATAAAGTTACATCATTTCTTAATGCAAGTGCAAAGTGAAAAGGTGACATATAAAATGAGACGGATGGAGTATATTTATATACTTCGGGCCAAAAACGTTGGACTCATTTGAATCTAAGAATTATATTTTGAAAGATTTCTTTATTAATCATTAATTTGTCACTTTTCCTTTTTGATGTGCTCCCTTAAACTTAAGAACCCTTACCATTTTTTCAGATATTTTTGGCATTTTAGAGCCATTTTACAAGAATTAAGCGATTTTCACACATTTTCGTGTGTGGTTAGCCTATTAATATTTTTGTGATATGACTTCTGGATGATTTTTTTACAAAACCATTAGGGAACCCTCCGTCTGGAGTTGGGGGAGGAATATGTGAAGTCTCACCATATTTTGCGCATATTTAGGAACCTTTTTTCTTATAGGAATTATAAGACTTTCTCAGTTTTTTCGTGTGTGTTAGCCCCATTAGTATTTTGATGATATGGCTTCCAGACGATTTATGCAAAACCTTTACGGAACTCTATGTAGGGAGTTTGGAGAGAAGTACGTGAAACTGTACCATTTTTTGTACATAATTTGGTTATTTGTTTATCTAGTTTGCACGAATTATGCGATTTTGTCAGTTTTTCTTGTGTATTACCAGATGAATATCTCAGTGATATGACTTCTAGAATATACTTTTTCAAAACCTTTACGAAACCCTCAATAGGAAGTTGGGGGAGCTAGCAATACGTGAATGGTGGAAATTAAATTCTTGAATAACTTGAATTAGAGAATATTTAATTGTCACCAGTACTATTTTGGCATGAAAATAAATGAGGGTAGATTTGATACCAAATTAGATTCTATCATCTTGAGATAAATGTAGTTATGACTCTAGTCTTATGTTGAGCAATCTTTTTTAGTCAAAAAATTTTCTTATAAGGAAAACAATTTAATTGATTTAAATCTAAGTATTATCCATAAAAGATGGTCATGGAGTATTAACAAATGATTTTTTGTCAAGAAAATTAGAAAAAAATTGTATTTTAATTTAGGAAAAATTACTATAATATATAACTTAAGTTTTTAATTAACCGTATATATCTATACTTATATTTAATTACAAATATAGTTTCAAAATTACAAACTTAACAATTTAATTAATTTTCCAATTTAAGTTAATTATTCAGTTTCCAAATTTTCTCTCTCCCTCCTTATAGAAATTCGTGCCTACATTTATGGATACCTTTTTAATTCCACACGTTACTGCCTTTACTAAATATTTGTTTTTATTTTTATTTTTTATGCAATCTGCCCAAAGTAAAAACTTTTTGTATTTCCATAATTATTTCTTATTTTTACAAGTTACTTATTTTTAATATAATATTTCCTTTTATTTTATTCCTTATATGACACAATTTAGGTAAGGTAAAAAGTAAATTTTTTTAATTCTTATCAGTATTTCTCCTTCTCTGGTTAGTCACGCTTTCTAGAACTCTTCCTTCTCTCATCTTCCTTCGTTTCTCTGTTTCTCCATTGTTGAGTTTTATAATTCTTGCACCCTTGTTAACTCCTTGCTGTTCTTCATCTTCGACTTCTTAGTTTATTATATTGTTTTAGATGGATATCCCCTCCCCCCCATCATATCTTCTAGACCTTCGTTTGAGTTGAACACATTTACTCAAACTCTGGTCAAAAAAGGCGGAAGAGATGATTGTAAAATAGGTAAAGAAAAAAATGAATTTATTTTCATCAATTCCTCATCAATCAACAATATTCAACTCATAGCTTTATCAACACATGTTACACATAAGGGATATCTTGAAATGAAATCAAAATTGAATCTCTTTTGATATAAATAAACTTGGACACCCATATCGTTATGAATCTTTATTGGTGGAGATGGACCACTCACGACGTATTTGAGTTCTAAATAAAATATGGTCGTGTCCACACCCAATTGGGGAGATTTAGTATTAATGAAGCCTTCGTATTTGGTGTTTGCATCATACATCACTCCTTCGATATCATAATCCACGTAATTACCTGTATAAAATTACAAATTATCGATCAACTTAATAAATTAGCAGAACGCATTTCGTACATAAATTAAATTACACAATTTAATAGTTAGTATGGTAATTAATAATATACAAACGGGTGTTGTTTTTAAGTAGTTATCAGACCAACATTTTCACCAAAAACAAAACTACATAACTGATAACACAGTTTGGTAGTTAGTATGGTAATTAATGGTATACAAAGGGGTGTTGTTTTTAAGTAGTTGCCAGATCAACATTTTCACCAAAAACAAAACTACATAACACTTGTGCGATGCCTTACACCAATAAGTAGTTGTCATTACCAACAATTTTAAACATGTTATATAAATCAAATTAGGCAAATTAATACACCAATAAATGTACCATTATATTTACAGATAGGCATGCTGGAAACGACTTACGAGAACTGATTTAGTTGTCTGAAAATATATTTCACCAAATCACGCACCACAATTGGAAACTATCACTTACAAAATCACTTACTTTTCATATACTAAGTCATAATTTACACTATCAACTACACCAAAATATGCAACTCAATATTTCTTTAGACATGTTATATACAAATTCAGACAAATTAATACACCAATTTGATGTACAATAATATTTACAACAAAACTTACCAAATCACACAGCCAAAAACTTACCACATCAGACACCAAAAGACTTACAAAATTAGACATAAAAAACCTTATCAAATCAGACACCACAATTTCACTTACCAAATCACTTACCATTTCACTCACCAAATCACGCACCAAAACATTATTCACAATATCAATTACACCAAATAATTTACACCAAATTAGTAATACCATATGTAATTGAGAATTAAGGTATAGAATTCGTTACCACACTAGTCAGACAAACAAATTCACCAACACATGTACCAGAATATTAGTTGAAGTTGGTCTTTGTATAATACACCAAAATAAGACATATACCATACCAATTACATTTGATCACATACCAAAAGAATTTCTCTATTTAGATACACCAATACACGTACTCGAATTTTAACTTGAAATTGGTCTTTGTATAAGGTATAAATATTAACAATAACACCATATTGATAAGAAACCAACTGGTGTGGCAATCAATTAAACATACCAATTTAACAAGATCACAAATAATAAGAAAATTTTGAATTAGGTGTTTTTATATGCATAATAACTTACGTTGGTGCGGCAATCAATTAAACATAAAGTTATACCAAAAAATATTCAATGAATCGGTTGTTTAATAACCACCAAAGTTGATTTACTATACCACCAAAAATATCACTCGTAGAAAAAAATATTACTTAAACCTAATAATATAACAAAAAAAACTAAATTTATACCAAAAAACGTATGTGATGAGTCCCATGCTATTAAACCTAAAAGATTACTAGATGCACCATGCTAATAATCAAATCATATAAATTTTATGATACACCACAATGACGTGCAATATAAACAAACGAATAATTATCGAAAACATTAAACACCGACGGTGTGAAAAATCAAATATTAGCAACATAAAAAATACCAATTCAATCATTTTTTATTCTCATACCTGATGAATCCCATCGCCTGTTGTGTTGTATTAAAATTGAAAAATTGTTGGTATCCATTTTGAATTGTCGATCAAAGTAGTTAGAGAGTTTTATTTTTGTTAGAAATCTCTCTTCCTGGGAGAGAATATTTAACAAATCTGAGTAAATCAGGGAAGGTAAAATAATTGGAGAAAATTAAGGGATATGTGATTTGGTGGGTGATTCATTCTACGTTTTTTTTTTTATAAATATATATATATATATATATATATATATATATATATATATATATATATTCTAGTTTTGTAAAAAAACTATTGCTATATAAGTGAAAAAAAAAATATTGTTATATAGTTGTAATTAAGGTACTTGTATACTTAAGTTTTTTACCCTTTACTTTACGAAGGTACAAAATTAAAGATTGAAACAAGTAAAAGTTTAAAATATTGGCTTAAAATTTTGAAATGTTTATTTTAATATATTCGAATAATACAATATAACTTAATTTAATGGTTAATAAAATTTAAATCATTATTGAATATTAAATGGGGATATGTGTATGACTATAGTCGTTGCACGGCTTATAAAAGAAGATTATTGTTTTCTTCAATTTAGGAAGAAACTATATTTAATAGAAATTTTATATTGCTTTCAATTATATTAAAAATCAAAGAGAAATTATGCTCAAATTTTGTTTTGTTACATAAATAATATTCTAAATTAGTTTCAAGGCAAATCAATACATAAAATAATTGCAAAAGGCACTTACCAAACTAACATATTTTCACATATTAAGGAAGGAAAAGAGAATCTTGTTTCATTTTAAGAATAGTACTCAAAAAGAAAGGGAGGAAATAGTCGTAGACTACTAATATTTTATGAAATCAAATGTCATCATCCGAACCTCGAGTCATGATGACACCTACCATAACTCATCAGTAGGTAAGCTAACACATATCCCAAAACGATAAGTAACATGCATATCGGGTAGCAACAACAAGAACCACACGAGATGATTGAAATAATTTGAAGGGAACAACAGAGAATAAGAACAAGAGCAAATATATACAATCAAAATAAAAGATCAAACCCCACGACCTGGTGGACATACGTACAGAGTTGCTAAAAGAGTACAAGCCCAAAAATGAATAAAATATATAGATTCGTATCAAATGCAAAATACTAGTCAAAATATATCACAAAACAGAAGGAGAGAGTTGATCTAACATGTCATAAGCTCACCCTCGATCTCTGATATCCCCACAACAGGCTTGAAATCAACGTTGGCAACTAGTGCTCGGATCTGCATCAAGAAAATATATGCCGAATGTAGTATGAGTACCAAGCACACGAGTCTAAAAAAGGATAAACGATAAGACAAGTAGCTATCCAAAACTTAATTAGACCCCTATAAGCCTAAAAGCTACACTAATGTTCAATTGAAAGTAAATAACTCAAACGGACCCCTATAACTCTGACGGGTACACAGAAGAACTAAGAAACTCTACTAGCCGAGTTTAAGAGTAATTTTGATCTGCCACAATCGTCTAGGGAATTGAACCACGGTAGAGGCATCCCAAGAACCCACTATAATCACGGTAAAGACTCAAGTCCAAATAATAGAGGTGTGCCCGGACTTAAAATAGAGGCTAATAAAGATGAGTCAGGGCCTCAAATCGTGAATAAAATGAGATACTCCAGGGCCTCGAACCATGACTAAAAAGAGATATGTTAGGGCTTCGAATTGTGGCTAAAAGGAGATATGCGAGGGACTCGAACCGTGGCTAAAATACCTCGAATTCACCAAATCACCTGCTCTTCCTCAAACCGGTCAAAACTGTATAGCAAAACCTTCTTCAGAATCACCAAATACAACTCTATCTCCAAATCCTTGACCAAACTCCAAAGCGCCAAGTAAGACCCGAAATCACCAACGAATACGTTTGAGTCGAAACACAAGGAAAATTATGGATGATCAGTCATATGAGTTAAGCTTCCGCATAGATAAGGATCATACCATCATACCCAAGTTTGTTATATCAGTCTACTGGAGATAAGCCGTTTAAAGCGACATATGCGAATCTCTTAGACCTATCGGCTCAAAAACACAAGTCTAAGACAATCACTAGCCTACACCTTGGCAAAGGAAAATAACAAACTACTAACAACAATATGAACAACAACATAAAATCTACGAGGCTAGAAATAATCATACAACACTACTAAGCACCTCGAAAATAAGGCTATGACATGTATTCTAATAACTACACATAATCCAACTATAAACCCATCCCAATCAACATGAATTTACATTTACAAGCTCAATCTAAAGACCGGCAACTCGTAGCCTACCTCAAAGCAGACTGAGCATGCAAGAAGAACTACACAAAATGCCATTTTAGACCAAACTGGACAATCAAAGCTAAACGGGTCGATATTATTCTCATTTGAACATGTTTAATAAGAATGTTGACTAAAGTCAAACTTTGGCTTAATTTTAAAAGTCAAAACACCTAACGAGACAAACTCACACCAAATGCCTTGAGGCTCGAACCAATCATGACCCTAGCCTGAAATGGCCTTTCCAAAGCTGATGAAACCATTAGAATTGCATTTCAAGGCCGTCTATGAACCATTCAAGTTTCAAAGGCTCCAAAACACATATACTTGCATCAAACTCAAACGAATGATCCGGTGACTGAACTATTAGTCCTAGCAAGTAATAAATGAACTGGAGCCACTATAGAAAAGCTTTAAATGTTGTATATATCAGAATATAGCAAAAATAACATGAAGGGTCATTACATATGTCACGCCGTGAGCCTACATCCTGGATATAGCCGACACTCGAGAAACATTGTTGGTCCACAAACAAACCCTTGGCATGACTGACTACTTAGCGGAAGACTGACTCAAGCAAACATAATCTTTAAAAGTGTAATAAATCAATTTGTCAATGTACTCAATTAAACTGTCTGAAAATACCAAATAAAAGTAGTAATAGTTTTTTTTTTTAAAAACATCTTAGTAGCAATACTGAAAGATTCTCAATACTATCTATTTATGAAGCCTCTACTATTTTAATATAGGCACGAGAACAACTACTAAAAGTAAACTAAGGACTAAAGTCCTCCAAAAGCTAGGAGGCCTCACCAAAAGCTTGCGATTGACCATGTGATCTCAACAAAACGCATGTTGATAATCATGAACACCTATATATGCATCATAAAATGATGCAAGTCGAAGGACATTAGTGCATTGAATGTACACGCTTCCCAAATAAAATGCAATAATAGAAAATATTGAACTAAAGTGAAACATACATACATACATACATACATACATACATATATATATACACACACACACACATACACACACACACACACTCTTTACTTTAGTGGAGAGTTTCTCAAACCGACAACCATCACTATGATCCTTGCGATGATACAACTTCTTACCCATGTTGGCAAAGCCTTTTTATACCTTGCCGAAGTACAAAACACAACTCAACTGATGGATCCAATAAAAAGGCCTTTTTGAGGCAATGAGAAGTCGTCTGAATGTCAGTACGATTCTATCTTACGTTGGCTACTTAGGTGATGAGATTTGTGTTGTCTAAGATTTTACCCCATATCGGTGTTCAATACTATTCTATATATATATATATATATATTTACACACAGACATATACACACACACTAGTTTTGATGCACGTGAATATCAAACCATGTACTACGCTATTTTTCAAAAATAATGTTAATATTATTAGATAAAAAAATAAATAAACATTATAAATGGAATGATAAAGTATAAATTCTTATAAACAGTGGATGTACACTTTTTTTTATTACTATTGAAAGTTGTCAAATACACATCCGAAAAACAGTTATAACTATTTATAATATAACTCTAGATATAGATAAAGTGATTTGACACTTCTCTATGGCGTCCAATTAAATTTATCTTTTTCATTCTTTTTTTTTTTTTTGAATCTTTTCTTATTTTAAAGTTAATTGTAATATGTAAAAATAAAAAGGTCAATCTTAAAATCTCTTAGTTACACCATTTTAATATATTTTGTCTTCCCTCCCATATAGTGCATTACTTAGCTATCATTGTATTGCTGGAGTTCTTACTTTTAATATATTATAATATAAATAAATATTGATTTACTATATAGAAGATATACTAAATTGGATGCTTTTAGTTCGATTATCATATTAATTTAACATCCATGTTGGGGAGTGTTCAAATTCTATTGAACTTTGACATTATCAATGTCTGTAAATCACACTTGAGTTTTTAAGAAGTGAAGAAAACATTACAAAATCGTAGTTTAAAAACGTGAAAATGTTTATTGAGCCTTATAAAAGGGTAGTGTATGAAATTTTTTTTATTGAGCCTTATCAAAGGATAGTGTATGAATTTTTTCTTGCGTCTTATAAAAATAAAGTCACAACCCTTTAGAAAAGTCACAATCTTCAAAAAAGCACAACCAATCGAAAAACTCATCACTCTTTGCAAGAGTCACAACCCTTCGGAAAAGTCACGACTCTTCAGAAAAGTCACAACCCTTCGAAAAGGTCACAACTAATCGGAAAAATTATAACTCATTGAAAATGTCACAACCCTTCAATGTGAAAAGGTGTCTGTTTTTAATCTAATATAATATAATATAAATAAATAAATATAATATAATATAATACAGTACAATATATAATATAGAAGATATACTAAATTTGGTTTTTTGGATTGGGAGGGGGGTGGATTAAAATAATTTAACATTTAGGTTAGGCAGTTCATTCTTTTAAGGAAGTATAGGCAAAAAGAACGATATATATTTGTAAAATCTCACAACTAGAAAGAACTAGAAAGAAGTTTAAAATCTAGAAATAGTTACTTTTGGAAAGAATGAGGAATTCTGGAAATTTTTAAGCAAGTTAAGGTGAGTTTTTGGTCAACTTCAAACGGCCATAATTCCTAGCTCAGGATGAGTTAGGTGTGATTCCAGATATGGTTGGAAAGCTCTTGGAATTATCTTTCCAACGCTGCCAAGTTTGTGCAATTATGAGTTTCTATGAGTGAGTTATGCCCCATAGAAGTTGGGCTACTGGATTAAGGAAATGTCAGATCCGAAATTTTAAGGAGTATTTTAGTCTTTTCCTTGCCCTATTATTTTAATCCATTTTTAGGAGTTCAATATGGGTCAAATCAAAATTTAGTCAGTTTTAGAATTTGGGATTTCACACTAGGGCTAAGGAGAAGAGAAAAGAAGAAGGAGAAAAGGGGAAATTCTCCTAGATCGATCAAGAAAGTTGGTTTTTCGCCAGGGATTTACTTCTATCAGGTATGTGAGATCACATAGCATTGGGTTAGTTCACCCACGTGCCAACCATGATTCAATTTAGCGAATTTAAGCCTTTGAAAGGTTAGAAATTGAGTTCTTGATGAACATTATTGAAGGTTTTGTTTGAATTCTTATGGGTTGTGTTGTTGAAGTTTTCTTGCGCTTTAATTCATGTTTTCCGGGTGTAATTTCAGTTTGAATATATTATATATTGAGAGTATAAATGATTCTAAGTGTTTGGGGAAAGAACTAAGTGAAATTAGAGGATTTAGAGTTGAAAAACGAAGAAGAAAATTCGGGATTTTCTGGGGAAGGGCTGGGGCGCCGCGCTTCTCAGCATGTCCCAAAATAGTCTTTTAATGTGGGGCTCTGGGGTGATGCGCCAGCCAGAGCGCCCCAAAGTGTTCTCCAAATTTTGAGGGCTGCGCCCCGCACGTCTCAGAGCGCCAGGAAGGCCAGTTCTCCCCATTGGTTCCCCACCTTTTCGTACTTGTTCCTTAGCAATGTACCTTTGTTTTCTAAACGTCATGAAATCATCCATAAATATGAGATCATGAACTTTAAATCCATAATCCAATTCAAGGAAAGTTAAGATCAAAGTCTAGAAAAGTATGAATCTATTCTAGAGAAGTTCTTAGAGTTTTCCAAAAGTCTTTGCAAACGTTTTAACTTTGTTTTAAGACCTAAATTTTGAGTTCAGTAAAGAGTAAAGTTGAAGTTCATTTCTTCAAAAGTATATGGGACTAAGTATTCCCGAAGAGATTTAAAATGTTTTCACATTTAAATAAGAACGAAAACTGAGATTTCCAAAGAGCCTTTGGGTAAGTTTTCAGAAAAACTAATCGCTTTCTAAATGAAGCAAGAGGGAAAACTTTGATTTCCAAGATAACCTTTGAGATAAGTTTTTGAGCAATAATCTCAAATCATAGAAGAAGTATGTTTTTAAACATAAGAGCTAGTATATTTTGGGAGTAGTATTGAGCACAGAATTCTGGGCGAGCATGAATTCAGATAAATCACTCTCCATAAAACCATGTAGCCACCATGGGTAGAAAAGAGTCATACTTTTTAGATGAACCCTTTTAACAATAGACTAGTGTAAACACTTAGTAGTTCAGGTCCTATACCTCTGGTCGGGTATAGGATGCGCTGGCAGCGTGAGGAAGATCGTTGTATCATCACTATAACTCTTATGTGATAGTTGTCAGTTAGAGAAACTCCCACAGAAGTTATTGTATTTTTATATACATCAGTTTATTGTATTTTTACATACATTTCAGAGTTATGTTGTATCCTTGTATATACACAGAGTTGACATCATGTTTTTAAACAGATTTTCTTTATATGCTGCACTTGTTTTAAACTGCTTTATATTGAAATGAATTCAGTTAAGTATTCATAAGTTGAGAAGAGCCAAGGTAAGTGTTTCTTTCAGAATATCTTTCAAGCCTATATTGTTTTAGCATTCCAACTTGCATACTCGTACATTAAATGTACTGATGGTAATTGGTCTGCATCGTCTTATGATGCATATACAAGTAACTAGGATCGACATCCAGCGCATCGTTGATCCAGCAAGTAGTTCAGAGTCTCTTGGTGAGCCTCTTTGCATTCCAAAGGACTCCTTTTCATTGTTTTTAGTTTAGTATTAGTTCATTAGGATGTTGTGGGCCTGTCCCGATATCCATCTCAGTTGTTTAGAGGCTTCATAGACAGACAGTCTATTAGTTAATTCAGTTGTCTTTACTTTTCATTTCATATGTTAAAGTGTTGAGTTTGGCTTAATGGCCAGTTGAATGTTCCTTTATGATATTCTAGTTCTTCATAAATTTTTATGTGATGAGTTAAGTCTTCCGCTGAGTTAAGTAAGCCAGGCCAAGGGTTCGCTTGGGGCCAGCAATGGTCTTTGAGTGCTAGTCCCGCCTAAGGTGTAGGCTCGGGCCGTGACAAACTTGGTATCAGAGCATAGAGTTCAAGTGTCCTTGGGAGTCTATGAAGTCATATCTGTAGAGTCATGGTTATTGGTGTGAAGCGCGCCACATCTATAATTAAGAGGCTACAACATTTTGGAATTCTTTCACTTCTATCACACTCATTTCGTGCGTTAGAGTTTATCTCTAAAAGTTTCCCTCTAATTCATACCTGCACGTTTTTCAGATAATCATCCCTCCACGAAAGGCAGTCAGAGGTCATCCAGCTAGGAGGAATGTTGAGGAAGAAGAGTTACCCAATGCACCTAAAGTGCAACCTCAAGGAAAAGTCACCAATGCTGAGTTCAGAGAGGCTATAAGGATGCTTAGTCAAGTTGTTACTAACCAAGCTGGGCAGCAGAGAGGAGCTTGACAACAAGAGGCTGACACTTCAAGGATTCGGGAGTTCTTGAGGATGAATCCTCCAAGTTTCACTAGTTCAAGTACTTCTGAGGATCCGAAGAACTGTGTTGATAAACTGAAAAAGGTGTTCGATGTGATGCATGTTACTGATACTGTGAGAGTTGAGCTACCTGCATAACAGATGAAAAATATTGCTAGGACTTGGTTTGATAAGTGGAAAGAGGGTAGAGCTGAGGATGCACCACCTGTGAGTTGGGCCTGTTTTGAAAAGGCTTTCTTGGGGTGTTTCTTTTCCTGAGAATTAAAAGAGGCCAAGGCATGTGAGTTCCTCACACTTAAGCAAGATTCTCTAAGTGTTCATGAATATGGGTTGAAGTTCACCCAACTATCCCGATATGCTCCGGAGATGGTTAAGGACATGATGAGTTAAATGAGCTTGTTTGTTGCTAGGTTGGGCCATCTGTCAAGCAAGGAGGGACGAGCAACAATGCTTATTGGAGACATGGACATATTAAGGTTGATGATTTATGTGCAGTAGGTTGAGGATGAGAAGCTGTGATATAGGGAAAAGTTCAGAAATAAGAGGTCTAAAACAGGGAATGCGTCTGGGTAGCATAAGAGTAATGCCAACCGGTCATCTTTCCAACAGAAATAGAAGGGATCTGCTCCATCATTGGCTAGTGCACCTACACCTAAGAGTAAATGTGAGTACAATAATCAGAACTTCAGAGCTAAACCTGCTTATTCCTAGGGTAGTATGGCGCAAGGGGGTAGTAAGCCTCCTGCCTGCGCTAAGTGTGGTAGGAACCACTCAAGTATTTTTTGTGAGGGCTCCACTGGTTGTTTTAAGTGTGTTCAAACTGGGAATTTCATGCGAGAGTGTCCAAAGAACAAGTAGGGAAATGGTAATGGGGCCTATATTGCCCAGTCTTCTTGAGTTGCTCCACCAGACAGAGCTGCACCTAAAGGGGGCTACTTCCAGTACTGGCAGAGGAATAAACCACTTATTTGCTATCACTAGTCGCCAAGATCAAGAGGATTCGCTAGATGTTGTCACTGGTATGATTTGAGCCTTTGACTTTACTGTTTATGCCTTGCTAGATCCAGGAGCGAGTTTATCTTTTGTAACTCCATATGTTGCTATGAACTTTGATGTTATTCCTGAGAAACTTAGTGAACCATTCAGTGTCTTTACGTCTGCTAGTGAGTCTATTATAGTAAAGAGAGTCTATCGTGATTGTCCCATTTTCTCTTGAGGCCACGGTTCTCTCATTAGCATTCATCCTAGGCCCCAAATTTCGATTAGCTTAAGCCGTTATGGCTTGAGCTAAGGTTAGCAAAGAGGTCCTAATTTCTTCATTATTCATGGTCGGGGGATCCACCGTAACTTCATTCTCTCGAGGCACTTGGCCACCTTGAAGACCTTGCGGAGGAACTCCCTCATTCTCAATCTGCTCTTCCACCTTTCTTGGGTTAGCCCTTGTATTCATATCCTATAAACACAAGAGAAGGATTTGGAAAAGGACACTTATAGAACTAAACTCTACGACACAAATTCAAGAATATGAAAGAAGTGTAACTTTCTAACATCATATAACCTCTCGCTCATAGATGTGTCGCAACTCACACCGAGTAACAAGACTCTACCAGACGTGGCTTGTGAGACATTGATAAAAAAAACCATTTCCAAAAACTTATGCTCTGATACCATGATTGTCACAACCCAAGAGCACCCTCTAGTCGTAACATGGCGTACTCGACCCCAAGGGGTCTTATACAAGCCTCATAGCATTTATTCATCGCATAGGTAATAGAAATAATACTGAATTAAAACTTTTCATTTAAAACCATACAATTCAAAATATTCATTAAACAATTTTTCAAAAGACACAATAGAAGTCTAAGTCTCACATGTTCATCTTAGACAAACTTTAAAAAGATAGGGTCACGACCCTTTACAATCGAATTCTAAACAATAGTCTTAAAACATAAAGAACTAGAAACAATAAAAGTCATTGTCCTCGATCTATGAAGAGATACCAAGTCTTGGAGGAAAACTTTGTCCGAACACTTCAATCCTAGCTAAAATCAATCACTTGCCGGAACCTACACTTGTAGTAAAAATAAGAGAAATATGGGTTAGCACACAGAAATGTACTAAGTATGATGACCATGCAAAAACATGCTTCAAAAGGGACATTTTGGTTGGAAACCATGCATTTTGCCACTTTTTTTAATTACCATGAACAATAGCATGAGAGACATACAATACAAGTATAATCATCCTATAAGTCATTCCTCCACATTTAGACAAGATCATCATGTAAACCATTACCTTCATCTTGGACCATTACCTTAAGTAACCCTCATGTTATACCTTGTGGAATGTATGTATGGCGTCCCATACCACCATCCACACCAGGGCACCAAATTAAGGTCAGCAAAGGTGAACTTACCATTCTTTCCTTTTTACCATTACACCATATCCATACATAAGAGACATAACATTTCATAAGGCATGACAAGGGAATATAACTCATAATATAAGCCAAGTATAGCATGCATATCACATTAAGCATTTAAGAGTCAACATTTTTCAATTACTTCATTTAGAGGACTTTCATACATTAGTCATTGAGACTTAGAGAACTTACTATAACCTTATTAAAGCCTACTCGTGCAATGTATAGATGTCATCCCATACTACCACCTACACTTCATAGAACTTCTCAAGAAACCATAATGCACATCTCACATGATGGGAATAAGAATTTAACCGACATAGACCATGCAAGCTAGACATGGAATCCGGTATCATATAGCCCCACACCATAAAGAGGTGTTCCACTTGCCTAAGGTAGAACGAAACAATAGCTCGGATGAAATTTGTTGGCTAATATCTTATGTGGGCACATAGTTCTAGGATAGGAAGATGTTCCTTCGAAATCTAACCTAACATTGGGAGAGTTTCTATCTAACCATATCCACTCAGTGCTTAGCCTACATTCCCATAGATTAATTCATTCACATTATATTAGTGTACTAATGAGGAATGCCATAGGCCTATTGACCTTTGATACATCATTACCAAGGAAGGAATTTTATAAGCCTATCGATCCATGGTACATTCAAGGATAGCTCTAGAGTACTCATGAAAGGAATGCCATAAGCCTATCGATTCATAGTTCCTTTGATTACATTGTTATACTCGTGATAGGAATGCCACTAGCCTATCGATTCATGGTACATTGACTCATTGAGAAAGGAATGTGACTAGCCTATTGATTCTAGAGTCGTCATTACATTAGATCATTTATGAAATGAATGCCTATCGATTCATATCCATCAAGTCAAGACACATTCATTAATCATATATGAAAGGAATGTCATATCCTATCAATTAATATTCATCAAGTCAAGACACATTCATTATACAAACAAGTGTGCCTAAGCCTACCAATTCAAGTTAGAACATTACATCGTAGAAGCCATTTACATTCTATCACCATCATTTATGAGTATCAATTGAGAATATACTATCAACAATAACACATTTACATTATATACGTGATCATCATTCTATCATTGAAATCACATGCATATCCTTCACATCATACTCATACATAGTAATTAAACACCTCCACCTTTCAAGTGGATCAACATTTGTAGCACAATTCTACTTTTGTCATGCCCCAAGACTACCCCCGAGACGTGGACACAGGACCTAGGACCACAAGTGATCCTAAGCTAACCCTGCTGACATGATCATCAGCATAATAAAGATAATAAACTGATGTAGAAGCTAAATCATAAATAACATGAAAAGATGGGGAATACCCATATATTATAACTGAGATAAATGAAAACTATGAGTTTCGAAGAAGCTATTAACTCAATATTAGCTCTATCTAATTATATCTGAAAATAGCCTCTAACTGACTAGAAATACTGGGACAAGCCCCAACTAAGTCTAGAAAAACTGAAACTAAAGACTAAAAGCGATAAAGATAAACATGTCACTAGTCCTCGAACAATGAGGACTCATCACTGATGTTGTTGAACTGAAGATCGAGAACCGACCTAAGCGTGAGCTGGATATTGAGAACCTGAACCTACATCACAAGAAGATGTAGCGCACGTATGCGTCAGTACTTGAAAGGTACCAAGCATGCAGGATAGAGTAAAACTGAAATAACATATAACTGAACAAAGCAATAAAGCAATGAAATAATCTGAATATGATATAGATACTGAATACTGAGCTAACTGATGCAATGACCAAATTTATAACATGTTGAGACTGAATACTGACTGAACTGAAATATGTTCAATGCAATAGAGTCTGACTGAACTGTGGGAGCTACTAATAACCGGCATAAAACCACATGAGCTAAATGTGGCGCCCTATCGAGAGGACCCAATATACCCTGTCAGAGGTATAGAGGCATGCTGGCGTGATCACTAAACTGATGTTGCCCACAGAGAGGACTTACACCTACGTGGCTCGTAGTTCTGGGACTTTATGGGTACGCTGAACCCTAGTCCAACTCGGTATTATGCTACTCCCAATAGATTAAGTGATTAACACATTATGACTGAATTTCTGTAATACTGGATAGCTCGAACTGAACATGCAAACTGAGAATGCAACAATTAATCTGATAATGATGCATTCATAAACTGAGGCATGTATAACTTAATACTGAAATATCTGACCTAGCATATGTAATTCAAGAACTAAAGAAATATATAGCTAGGGTTTTGAAATTCATGCAATAAACTGAGAAATAACATGACAATCTGATTTGGAACATTTAAATAACTAATTCATGATGATCTGTTGAAATTCTAGAAACCCTAGGTCTGTTCGTAATCATGGAATGAAGAATCTGACTAAATTATAGGGACCTAATGGGTGAAAGGAACCCACTAGTGAAATCCCACATACCTGGTGACGAATTCCACGGAAAAATCTTTCTATTTCGGGGCTGGAACTGAAGGAAATTTGTTGCGTTCTTGAACTAGGGCACTTGACTTCTTTCTCCTCTTAGCATTCTAATTTTCTAAGTTTTGATTAATGATTTGACTTAAGTTCTAGTTATGTTTCTAGGCTTAAACTTACTAAAACCTCATGATTTAGAATCTAAACGACGTATCTTAGGGGACCAACAAAATAGGAAAAGACCAAAAGACCCCTGACTTAATTGTTGTTGGAGTGACTAACGGACGGGACTGACGAGCCGTCATTCAATCTACGGTCCGTCAATTGGTGTCGTCGGTCAAGTCTGCCCGACATGGCTTCACTAAAATGAGCATAACTTTTCACTCGAAGGTTAGATTTCAGCAAACTCGGTGGCGTTGGAAAGAGGATTCAATTATCTATCATATCATAGGTTATGGGACACATAATTCCTTTTGTTATAAGAGTTATGACCATCTGAAATTGACCCACTCAATAATACTGTTGACCGTCATCTATGGTCAGACCTACGGAACGTGGATCGAACGATGGTCCGTGCTGGTTGACTGTAGTTCATGTCAGAGGCTGGGTAAAGGAGTCTTGATCCACGGACATAGACCACGGACCGTGGTCTGACCTACGGACTGTGGGTCGAGACTTAGCCGATTTTCTGAGCTGGATTGGGGAGGGGTTGCAGTGGTGAACCAAGGACCACTATCATGGGCCGTGGTCTGACTTACGGTCCCTGGATGGCAACCGTGGGTTGCACCTGCAACTTCTCAAAATATGCATTTTTGGTCTATTTCGGATACGTAGTGTTACAAATTCACCATGTAATTTAGCCATAACTTACCTTCAAGGCCATGAATCTCAAATCATCAACACACCAACAATTTTCCATGATTTAGGCATAGATAATGATACAATTCAATAACCCAAAGCAATTTAGACATATTTCAATCATAAGCTTTCATAATCAACAAACCCACTTAATAAAGGCACAATTTAGGAATTGAAAGATATCATGGGTTCATAGAGTATTTTCATCATAAATCATCAATCAAACACCAATACAATAAATATATGACATTAGTAACCATTTGAAATCGTTTGAGATTGAGTAAAACCGAGGTTTGTCATGACCTTGAAAGCTTTGGAAACTTCTTTTAAATTGACTCTAGGGTGAAAGGTAACCCTAGATGAAGGATCACCATACCTTTACTAAGATTCCACAAGAAATTTGATAAAGAAATGCCTTGAATCCAAAACCCTAGCTCCTACTTCTTCTTCTTCTTCGGGGACTTTTAGAGAGAGAAATGTTTGAGGGGAGGTGAGCTTCTTTTTTATTCTATTTGGAATGACTTAAATTAGAGAATTTTAGTCTAGAAGGGTCTTAAAAGGGTTATATAGTTTATAGGAAAGGAATAGAATAATAAGGACTCAACTTAGGAAAATAACTAAGGACCCACAAACTCTTAACTTAAAAAATCTTCCCCTTGCCCGTCTAAGCTCGCATTTTGAACACTTGGGCTCGCCAAGTGCACCCTTGGCTCGCCCTTTGTTCCAGTGAGCTCACTATTTTGGGCAGTTCATTTGGCGGACTAGAGGGGAGATGGGCAACTCGCCAAGCTGGTTGGCGAGCTTGCACCTAGCTCGCCCTTTGGTCCAGTATCTTGGCCAAATGGGGCAGCCACTAGGAGATCACAAGGGCACAGGGGCGATTCGCCCAACCCCATCTCCAAAAGGTCCACTAAAAGACAAGGTTTATTTCACCCTATCTTGCTAGTCTAGGTCCTTGCTTGCATCCTAGGCTTCTTCCTTGCTCCATTAAGGTTTTACAATAGCCTACACATCAACCTAAAGTCATACTAACCCACACGTTAAGGCTCTAGTTCAACCTATCATTTTCTGAGTCATTACATTTATGAATAGGGTGTTCAAGCCATTTCTTAATTCATTCGTCATAGTCTTTATTGATGATATTTTGGTCTATTAAAAAATGAGGAAGAGCATGCCGACCATCTTTGTTTTGTTCTGGGTGTTCTTGGTAAAGAAAGGTTGTATGCTAAATTTTTTAAGTGTGAATTTGGTTGACTTTGGTTGTATTTTTGGGGCATGTAGTTTCAAAGAAAGGGGTAATGGTAGATCCCCAAAAGATTGAGGCTGTTAAGAAATGGGTTTGGCCTAGCTTTGTGACAGAAGTTAGGAGTTTTGTGGGGCTCGCTAGCTACTATCGCCGATTTGTGAAGAACTTTGCTTCTATTACCACTCACTTCACAAATTTTATAAAAAATGAGATACCATTTGAATGGCCTAAAAATGTGAGGATAGCTTTCAAAAGCTCAAGACTCTCTTGATCACCGCACCTATCTTAGCATTACCAATAGAAGGTAAAGATTCTATTGTTTATTGTTATGCTTAACATTCTGGCTTGGGTGTTGTGTTGATGCAGGATAAAACTGTTATAGCTTATGCCTCACGTTAGCTGAAAGTACATGAGAGGAATTACCCAACGCATGATTTGGAGTTGGCAGTGGTAATGTTTGCTCTTAAGATCTGACGATATTACCTCTATGGTGTTAAGTGTGAGGTGTTTATTGATCATCGCAGTTTGCAGCATGTGTTCACTCAAAAGGATCTAAATTTGAGACAACGTAGCTGGATAGAGTTACTTAAAGATTATGATGTCACCATTCAATACCATCCGGGTAAGGCTAATGTAGTAGCAGATGCTTTGAGTCGAAAGGCGGTAAGTATGGGTAGTTTAGCTTACTTAAGTGTAACTAGATGACCTTTGGCAATGGAAATTCAGACCTTGTAGTCTAAATTTAGGCAATTGGGCATCTCAGAAAAAGGTGGAGTATTAGCTAGCATTGAAGTAAGGGTCAAGTTTATGGAAGAGAGCAAGGCAAAGCAATTCGAGGATGAAAATTTGAATGAACTCAAGAAGAAGACTACTATTGGTAAGGCACAAGAGACCACTCTTGATGCGGAAGGTGTGCTTAGTTTTAGAGGAAGGATTTGTGTTCCTCGAGTTGATGACTTGATTCAAAAGTTGTTGATAGTAGTTCATGGTTCACGATATTCCATTCATTAGGGTGTGACCAAGATGTACCGAGACTTGAAGAGCATTTATTGGTGACCGTGCATGAAGAAAGATATAGCGGAGTTCGTAGCTAAGTTTCAAAATTGCCAACAACTGAAGTATGAACATAAAAAGCCTGCAGGTTTGCTCCAAAGAATGCCAATTCCAGAATAGAAGTGGAAAAAGATAGCCATAGATTTTGTGGTTGGTCTTCCCAAGACTTTGGGGAAGTTTGATTCTATTTGGGTAGTGGTTGATAGGTTGACTAAGTCAACCCATTTTATTCTGGTAAGAATAGATTATAATGCTAAACAATTAGCTAAGGTGTATACGTAAGAAATAGTGAGATTGCATGGGGTGCCCCTTTCTATCATCTCAGATCGTGGTACGCTGTTTACTTTCAAGTTTTGAAGGAAATTACATGATGTATTGGGCACACAACTCACTTTTAGTACCGCTTTTCATCTGTAGACGGACGGGTAGTCGGAGAGGACTATTCAGGTGCTAGAAGACATGTTGAGGGCATGCGTGATTGATTTTGGAGGACATTTGGGATAAGTTCTTACCCTTGTGTGAATTCTCTTAAATAATAGCTATCACTCCAACATTGATATGGCACCATTTGAGGCATTATATGGGAGGGGATATAGATCACCCATAAGATGGTTCAAGGCTGGAGATGTGAAACCTTTGGAGGTTGATTTAGTGAAGGATGTGCAACATAAGGTAAGAAGTATTCAAACTAAGCTTCTCACAACCCAGAGTAGACAGAAGAAGTATGCAGACCATAAGGTGAGAGACATGGCATTTCAGACTGGCGAGAATGTTCTTCTTAAGGTATCACCAATGAAAGGGGTGATGAGGTTTGGCAAGAAGGGCAAGCTAAGTCTGCGATACATTGGTCCCGTTTGAGGTTCTTGAATATGTAAGACCGGTAACGTATAGATTGACTTTACCTCCTAACCTATCGGGAGTGCATCCGGTATTTCATGTGTCCATGTTGAAAATATATCATGGGGACAGGGATTATATCATTAAATGGGACTCAATTGTCTTAGACAAAGACCTCTAATATGAGGAGGAATAGATTGCAATTATTGATCGTAATGTTTGGAATTTAAGGACCAAGGATATTAAGTCCGTGAAAGTTCAATGGAAGCATCGTCCAGTTGAGGAATCTACTTGGTAAACCAAGAAGGACATGCGAGAAAAGTATCCCCAATTGTTCGTCGATTCAGGTACTACTCCATTCCTTCCTTAGCCTATTTTTCCTAAGTTTGTCACTCGGGGATAAGTGATGGGTAAATTTGTATCTATTGTAACGATCGAGTCCCGTCCTAATAGAAAAGCCAATGGGGAAAATTTTTGGGTCAGAAAACTTTTTCGTAGTAACTTGGAATTTCCCAACCTATTCCAGATTGGGACGAAATCGGAGTCACTAAAGTCTAGGGAAATCTGGTAACAATTGGGTGATCTAATTATGAATTTTATTAGATGAGTAGATAGATAAGTCATTGAAGGAACCCATACGACTTTACGGAATTAAATTCAGGTGAATAGAACTCCCGAAATCAATCTTAGTGTGACGAGTAGTTTCTGAGTATCGTTGGTGGAAGGTATGTTGTGAAATGGGGGTTTAAAATTCCTAAAATTGCTCACTATTTCCGTGCATTCCGCTGATGCGGGATTTCTGCCGCCAAGGTGGTGCCGCTGTAGCTGGGTAAGTGTCGCCATGGCAGGGCAGACATGACTTAAAGTCGAAAATAAACCCCAAAAATATTTTATTCTGCAATTTTTGAACTTCAGAGCTAAGGAACGAACCCAGGAGTTTTCTTAACAGTTTTTCACCATTCTTGAGGCTAAAGGTAAGATTTTAACTCCCCGAATCCATATTTTGATTCGTAGAACATAATCTAATAGGTAATTATCGATGGGGAAGGGTTTTGATCTGGAAATTATGGTGGAAAAAGCCCTAATATGGGTATGAGGATCATGGGTATGATCTAGGATTGATGGAATTGTTAGTAATTCGGGTAATTAGTTATTGTTTATTGATTCTCGTGTTAAATTAATTGTTTGTAGACCAAGAACAAGCGAAACAAATCCAAAAAGAGAAGAATCAAGTTTCTTACGGGATTCAAGCTTGTTTTGAGGTAGGTGATGGTTGTTATTTCATGATTATGTGATATATGTTTGTTCTTGCTTCATTATAATACATGTATGTGTGCGATGTTGCACTATTGATCACACTAGTTGTAAATGAGATAGATGAAAGATGAATGATGAATGCCATGAATCATGACTTAATTGTATGATCATGAGAATATACTTGTGATTGTGATTGTGGCTTATTGAATGGATAGGGTGTTGCGTTCCGACACACTAACTTGGATCGATTGCCACATCCCGACATAAATATGGGATCGGTTGCCACGTCCAATATAATCATTGGATCAGGTACCACGTTCTGGTATGTTAATGGTTTGGGTTTGGATTCCATGAGAGGACAAATGATTTGCTATAATTGTGTATCTTGAAAAATGTGAAATTGTACCTTGTTCATAAATGTTGATAATATTGTATATGTTTGATATATGCATGTGATTATATTGTTGTAATGGCTTATGTATGTTGCACTTAGTGGGATAGCCGTGTGATCCTACCTGTACACTGTGGTTGTGTACTAATACTTCACTTGCTCTTTCTTTGTTGAGTACAAGGCATCTTCAAGTGGCTATTGTCAGACCTTGTTTAGAATATCAATGGTCTTCGTTCGAATTCAAGGGTGAGCCAGTTTTTCTGGGCCATCAAGTGTTCTCCTTTCGTCTATGTTCACATTTCAAACTTAGACTTTCTAGTTAGTTGTTAGTACATTAGTTTAGGGTTGTAACCCTTCCTGTTTAGACTTTTGATTCATTGTTAGATGTTTTGGTACATTGACTTTCAGGTTCGAGGCATTACTTCTACAATGTTAGTTTATTATTAGACTTTTGTTTGGAGTTTATGGGAACTCTGTTTATTTCCTTAACATTTAACTTGCTTTCATAACTTAAATGCCTTAGTATTTTTAATTAAGTTGATTAGCTAATTAGTATAAATGGTTCTCCCACCAGAGGTTTAGTGTAGGTGCCAATCACGGCGATGTGGGTCGTGACACATTTTAATCTCTCACCTGGGGGTAGTGGAAGGATTTCATGGAGTGTTGTATTTATGAAGTTTTATTTTAAAGTGTTTCTTTGAATTTAGATTAATTATGTGAAGAAATAACTATTATTCAAATTAACCAACCTAAGATGGGCATATCGATGATTGCAGCTTGTTTCTAGAGTACTTCATTTGTCATTATAAACTGATATTATTATCAACTGAAAAGGAATGAACTGAACTTGCTTTCATGGTTAGTAGGTAATGTACATTTAGTTATTTTCTACCGAGCTTTCTATATCCTACATTTTGTGATGTTTCATTAATTTCTTGAACATATTATTTCACTTCCTTCTAAGTCATTTACAGCTTAAAGAAAGAATCAACTAAACATGTTTTGTTGTACCTCTATCCCGATTCACAGGTACATCGTGTTTACGGTTAGCTTATCCCTTCATAAGACCAGAAAAATAGCTTGCTTGATCAGATTTCTCCTAAAGTGTTATAGCATTTGCATCACAAGTGTGATGAAATTTTACAAAAATAATTCACCAATATATTTTTGGTATAATGCATAAACATGACCTTTAACTTGGCGTCAGTTGGCAGTTATGACCTTTAACTTTGGGTGTGCACAAATAGGCACTCAAATTTATATAAAATTGAACAAAAGGACACATTCGTCCTACATGACACCCTACATGACAATTTTGTGTCCTATATGGCTTCCTAGGTGTATTGTGTCATGTACAACACTTGTGTCTACTTGTTCAATTTTATACAAGTTTAAGTGCCTACTTGTGCACATTCAAAGTTGGAGGACATAGTTGTTCGCAGAAGCCAAGTTAAGAGTCATATTTATGTATTATGCCTATATTTTTATAATTGGGGGTATGAGAAGGGAAAATGAAAAAGGGATTACAAGGTGAGGGTTCATGTAGCCAACCAGCTACTAAGATTCTCCATTGACCAACGCAAGTTCTTTTAAGGAAACACTATTATTTTAAATGTAAAGTCAATAATATGGAAATAAATTATTTTTCAACTGACTTTCTATGTCAGTAAAAGATTACAGAAAGATAAAACTTCACTGTCATACTTAATGACTAGAGTAAGCGATTTTATGTTTTTAACGAGGCTGAACTGATAGAATAGTAGATGGTTATTTGACTAAAGTTTATTAAATGAGTTTAGATGATTAATATACGAGGTGGAAAGGTGAGAGATCTACTATTGAGTGTTGTCATATTGGAGTCAACAACTTTGTTTGCACTAACCATTACGCACTTATGAGCAATTTTGTAAAAATGACCTAAAATATATAGAACACAAATATTGTTATTAACAAGAAAAACATGTTGACTGTTGCATAACTCAAAATTAAACCTTACTAGATAAGATAAAGATTATAAGTGCACGATTACAAACTCTTACATGGAACTATGATGAAGAGCTACTGCCTTTGATTTAATTTAGTATCTCACTTTTTTTATCAGTTGATTGTACGAAGAACTCCCTACGTTGTTTTACTGAGTCTATTCTAGGATGTGAAATCGAGTTTGCCTTATGTGGGTCAATTTATGCTTGTTGGATATGAACATTAGTTGCAATATTAGGTGTGTTAAACTTTATTGGTGAAATTTTGTAAAGAAGCACATTTTTTTAGCAGATATTAGCTTGGAATGGATGGTATGAGATTTTTACTTTCTAATAATACATCTAGATTTCTTTTTCTTATTTTTTCCCTTCACTCTCTTCCTTTAGCTTAGCAGTTGATGTTATTATTCTTACAAATTTACATACACTACGTTATTGACACAGAAGCCTGTAAATGCTCAAAAAAGAAAATTGTCCTACTTTCAAAGTTTGTTTATGATTCTCGGCTTACAAATTTGATCAAGTGCTCATGATTGTCACCCTTAATTTTTGTCTCATTTGTGACAATTTATCCATCATCTTGCAACATCACCATCACATGTTCATAAACTTCTTACAAGACAGATGCTCTGGTGAATTTAAACTATTTAATAATATGTTCTTAGATATCTATTTGAGGTTCAATTGGTATTTTATTTAATTTGTGTTTTGGTGCTTTTACTTTTTTTTCTCTTTTCAAAAAGTAAATTGAGTCAGTAGCCTCTGAAAGTGAAATTATGTACAAATTAATGTTTATGTATTTGAAGTTTGGCTAAATTGTTGACTGGTTAAGAGTACTTGAGAAACATGTAATCAGAGGACCTATATTTCGAAGAGTAATAATTTATAACAAAAAATTCTTGGTTTTATTTTCTTGGCCTCCTATTATATGTTAGAAGGAGTAGAATGTGAGGATGGTTTCAGATCTTGTGTATAAACCTATTTTAACGATTAATAACACATAAAATATAGAAGAAAAAGGTAGTGCAACAAACAGTTGTAAATTGGTGTCACGCCCCGAGCCTACACCCCGGACGTGGCTGGCACTCGATAACCATTGTTGGCCCCAAGCAACCTTTGGTCTGGCTTACTTACTCAGCGGAAGACTTTAAGCATAAAGAAAAGAACTCAAATGCAAGATAACCCAACTGTCTCAAAGTAAACTCATAATATTTTAGAAATAAACATTTAACTTAGCCAAAGTGACAACTCAAATCTGAACATAAGTCAATAACAAAGTAAAGACAAATGAACTAACTAACTGTCTATCTATGACGCCTCTAATAACTGAGATGGATTTCGGGATAAGACCCACAACATCCTAATGAACTAATTACTGGAAAGCAATAAAAGGGATCCTCCGAAAGAAAAAAGCCTCACCAACAAACTATGGAGCTCAACTAGAATCAACGATGCGCTGGATGCTGATCCTGGTTACCTGTGCCTACATCATAAAAAGATGCAGGCCAAATGGCATCAGTACATTGAATGTACGAGTATGCGAGGGGAACTCTAAAACAAGACATAAGCTTGAAAGGAACCGAAGAACTTACATGGCTCAACTCAACTCAACCTAACTAAACTCATTTCAATATAAAAAGTATAAAACAAGTGCAATATAAAGAAAAGTTGTTTAAAACATGTATGCCAACTCTGTGTATTTGGAAATACAATAATACTTTGTATGTATGCAAAGATACAATATAAACTCTGAATGTACATAAAAATACAATTAATACTATTGTAGGAGTTTCTCTAACCAACAACCACCACTCTGAGCCTAAGTGGTGATACAACGTCTTGCCCACACTGCCAAAATTGTCTTATACTTTATCTTCATATAGAACGCCTTAACTAAGTGGATCCACTAGTCTATGCTAAAAAGCGCTTAATAAATCATCTAAAAAGTATGATCATTTACTAACAATGATGGCTACATATGAGTTATCTGAACTCTCCCCCATATCGGTGCTCAATACTACTCCCAAAATATACTATCTCATATGTTTAAAAACATAACTTCATTCTTTGGGTTGAGATAATTACTCAAAACTTAGCATAAAAGCTCTCTTGGAATCGATGTTCCCTTGCTTGCTCAAATGTGAAAACATTTACTCTTTAACTGAAAACTAGCTGAAAGGCTCTTTTGGAAATCAGGTTTCCTTTCTTCTTTAAATGTGAAACCATTTACTCTTTAACTGAAAACTAGCTCAAAGGCTCTTTTGGAAATCAAGGTTTCCTTTCTTTTTTAAATGTGAAAACATTTTACTCTTTGGGAATACATAGTCCCGATATACTCTTTTGAAGAAATGAACTACAAACTTTACTCTTTACTCAACTCAAAACTCAAGTCTTAAAACAAAGTTAAAACATTTGTAAAAGACTTTTGAAAGACTCTATAAACTTCTCTTGACTTGGATCTTAACTTCTCTTGACTTGGATCTTAACTTCTCTTGACTTGACTCTTAAGTTCTCTTGACTTAACTCTTCACTTTCCTTGAATTGAATTATGGATTCAAGGATTGTGATTTGTGATAGGAAAGATTTCAGGATGTTTAGGAGTATTTCTAGATAGTTTAACATGAGAAAAGATCAAGAAATCATTGTCTCGAAGCTAGTCCACGACGCGGAGATGCATTTAAACATTTGGTCACAAAAATAAAATTTGAGGCAGAACGGTCCATGATCGCTCCGCAACGCAAGGAGAACTTTTTGAATTCTGAGGAGCAGGTCCGCGACGCGGACCTGGTACCCAGATTTGCCCGACTTGATCCTTCTTTGTTTTCTAACCCCAATTCGCCTAAATTCGATTCTTTTTCTCAAATCCTTTTTAAATTCAGATACCCAGCATATGTGCACAAGAATCTAATCAAATACAACTCTAAAATCGGCCTTAAACTCTCAAGAACTCCTCAACCTCATCCTAAATTCAAGAATGAAAATAAATTCAATAACACACATCAAAGAACATTCAAACTTTCAACTTTTAGGACGAATTCATGCTGAATTAAACATGTTTGGCATGTGGGTGAAAAACCCCAACGCTGTGTGAACTCACATACCTCGTAGAGATCATCCCTTGAGAAAATCCACAAGCTATTCTTGAAGATCTTAACGAATCTTGCTTCTTCTCCTCTTTTCTCCTCTTATTTTCTCTTCTCTCAAAACCCTAAATCTTTTGCAAAAGTAAACTAACCAAATTCAGTTTAGACCCCAATTAAATTATTGAAAACGAAATAAAATAATAGGGTATGGAAAATACCATAATGTGCTTCTAAAACCCGGATTAGACTTTTCTTAATTGAACAACCCAACTTCAAATAGGCATATCTCACTCAGACAAACTCGGAATTGAGTAAACTCAAGGGTGTTGGAAAGATTATTCCAAGATCTTTATTATGATATCTGGAAACACACCTAACACATCCTAACCTGGGAGTTATGATCATTTGAAGTTGACCAAAAACCCGAACTTAACATAACTTAAAAAATTTCCTGATTTTTCATTCTTTCCTAAACTGACTATTTCCAATTCTAACTCTTTCTAGTTCTTTCGATTAGCGAGATGTTACAATATCTCCCCTTTGGGAACATTCTTCCTCGAATGAGATTACTCTTAATAGGCTAAGGGTGTAACATCTAACATTCAGTTCAAACAACCAACAATCAAAATGCAAAAACAGCATGCCAACTTATAAATAAATACCAAGAAAAGGATTGGTAACTTGATCTGAAATTTCTCCAATTTCAAAGAGATGTGGATATCTCTTCTTTATATCCTCCTCAGCTTCCCAAGTAGCTTCCTCAACAAACTAGTTCCTCCAAAAAAACTTTGACCAATGCTACTTTCTTTGTCCTCAACTTGTAAACATGACGATCTAGATTCTGAACTGGAGTCTCCTCATAAGATAAGCTATCCTTGATACCAATATCTTTAGTTGGTATGATAAGTGAATGATCTCTCATGCACTTCTTCAACATGAAAATGTGAAATACCGGATGAACTACTGCTAACTCTTGTGGTAGCTCTAACTCATAAGCTACCTTTCCAACCCTTTTTGATATTCGGTAAGGACTAATATACCGGGGGGTAAGTTTTCCCTTCTTACCAAATCTCATAACACCCTTCACGGGTGAAAATTTCAAGTAAACTCAATCATCTACTTCTAACTCTAACTCCTTTCTCCTAACATCAGTGTATGATTTATGATGACTCTGCGCTATTTTCAACCTTTCTTGAATCACTTTCACTTCCTCCGTAGCTTGATGAACTAAGTCTTGTCCTATCTACCCAGCTTCACCAACTTCAAACCATCCAATAGGAGATCTGCATCTTCTCCCATAAAGAGCTTCATAAGAAGCCATCTGGATGTTATTGGTAACTATTGTTGTAAGCAAACTCAATGAGAGGTAGGTGATCATCCCAATTACCCTTGAAATCCATCACATAATCTACCTTGATACCTCAAAACACCATCTCCCCCTTGTTCAAAAGCCATCAATTTTTGCTTATGAACAATTGTCTTTAATTCAAACAATAAAGGATCTTGGTCTTGCTTCTCTTTTACTTCTGACACTAATGATGATTCAGCCCCATTCATCACCATTTCTCCTCCTTCTATGGAATCTATTAGTCGGACTCCTAAGCGTGAAAGTCTGTGCACATCCTTTGCTAGTTCTTTCTTATCTTCCTCAAAGTGGGTTGTACTACCCATAGACAACATGCTCAAGGCATCAACAACAACATTAGCCTTACGTGGGTGGTAAAGAATATTCATGTCATAATCCTTGAGAAATTCTAACCACCTCCTTAGTATGAGATTAAGCTCTTTGTGAGTAAACACATATTGAAGACTCTTGTGATCGGTGAACACACCCACATGAACACTATAAAGATAATGGCGCCATATTTTCAAAGAAAAAACTATGACAATCAACTAGATCATGGGTTGGGTAGTCCCTCTCATGAACTTTCAACTGTCTAGAGGCATAAGCTATAACTTTTCCATTCTGCATTAATACATAACCCAAACCAACTCTAGACGCATCAGAATAGACAACAAAGCCTTGCATGCCTTCTGGTAAGGTCAAAACTAGGGCATTAGTCAACCTCTTTTTCAATTCCTGAAAGCTTTTCTCACAAGCTTAAGACCATTGAAACTTCACTGTCTTTTGAGTTACCTTGGTCAAAGGCGATGAAATAGATGAGAACCCATCTACGAACCTTCTATAATAGCCAGCCAACCCCAAGAAACTCCTAAATCAGTTGGAGATGTGGGTCTAGGCTAATTTTGTACTGCCTCTATTTTCTGGGTATCAACTTGAATTCCCTCTCCAGACACAATGTTGCCCAAGAATGCCATAGACTCAGCCAAAACTCACACTTAGAGAACTTGACATACAACTCTCTATCCTTCAGAGTTTGAAGAACTAATCTGAGATGATTAGCATGATCTTCTTCATTCCTTGAATAAATTAGTATGTCATCAATGAAGACGATAAGAAACATATCTAAATAAGGCTTGAATACTCTATTCATAAGGTCCATGAATGTTGCAGGCGCATTGGTCAAACCAAAAGACATGACCAGAAACTCATAATGACCAGAATGGGTTCTGAAAGCTGCTTTTGGAATATCACATTCCCTTACTCTTAACTGATGGTAGCCAGATCTAAGGTCTATCTTAGAGAAACAGGTGGCACCCTGAAGTTGGTCGAAAAGATCATCAATCCTTGGGAGAAGATACTTATTCTTAATGGTAACTTTGTTCAACTGACAGTAATCTATACACATCCTAAGGGAACCATTCATCTTCCTCACAAACAAGAATGGAGTGCCCCAAGGTGAGACACTTGGTCGAATAAAGCCTTTATCAAGGAGGTCTTTCAATTGTTCTTTAAGGTCTTTCAACTCTGCTGATGCCATTCTATATGGAGGAATAGATATAGGACGAGTATCTGAAAGAATGTCTATATCGAAGTCTATTTCTCTCTCAGGAGGGACTCCGGGAAGATCATCTGGAAAGACTTCTGGAAACTCTTTTACAACTGAAACTGACTGAATAGGAGGTATCTCAGCACTAAAGTCATTAACTCAGACTAAGTGATAGACACACCCCTTGAAAACTAACTTTCTTCCCTTAAGGTACGCAATAAAATGACCCTTAGGCACTACTGAACTACTCTTCAACTGTATAACTGTCTCATTAGAAAATTGGAACTTGATACCCAAAAAATTATCCATTTTTCCATAGAAATCCTATAATGATTATATTGCATATATACTCGCTTAATTTTATAGTAGGAATATTTTAAATAAAAGTATATTTACTATGTGTTTGACATATAAAATATTGATTATTTACAATGTGTTTGACATATATTTATCATAAGTGTTGCTTATTAATTTACTAATGTTTGAAGCTTGTTTTGAAACATCGTAGGTCGTTGAGGTATCCATTAAGCGCGCACGAGTTTTAGATACGACAAATGAGTTTGCATTATCTTTAAAAAGATACATTTAATTTCTACACTTTCAGGTTTGTAACTATACTAGAGAACGGGTACAGAAAACAACTTTAATTTGTAGATTTTTGTTAAATCATGAAAAAACATTTCATTATAAGTACGATTTCTTTTATAAAATTATAATAAATTTCATTATACTAGAGTACAGGTACAGAAAACATTTCATTGAATTTAGACGAAATCAAATTAACAATCAATCACTGGCGAAATTGAGTATTTTTTGCCTCAAAATTTGAGAGAAAATTTTGTACATTGTTCGCGCATTGAAAAAGAGAGAAATCACATTTATTTATTTTTCCATTTTTTCATCAGCGAATTTCTATTTTATGGACATTATAATATATCTAATTTTGGGATATTCTTAATGTAAATAAATAAAAAAGACTATGTTTATGATAAACAAACTAATTTATGGTATATTTTTTTAGAAAAAATTGCCGGTAAAACAGTACCTCACAAATAATTTCCATAAAATATAAATTAGTTATCCTAACTTTCTGAGGTTAGATTAATATTCGTGAGCAATTTTTGAAAAATACGAAATATTTTTTTTTTATTGGAAATAAGTCAAGGCAACCCCTTTATTTTCTAATTCAAATCAAACTAGGTTTCCCTTCAGAGAAGGTTTCATTCTCTTATAAATACAGGTAGGTAATAGTTGAGATTCAACCCTAGGAAATATTATTATTGGAAATAAGCAAAGGCAATCCCTTTATTTTCTAATTCAAGTCAAACTAGGTTTCTCTTCAAAGGTTTCATTCTCTTATAAATACAGATAGGTAAATAATTGAGATTCAACAATTCTATTTCAAAATCTTTGTATCCTCCAAGCAATCTTGCGGTGATGGAGTACATTGGACATGATTTGAAGACATTCATGAAAACAATTAAACGACCCTTCAGCACTAGTGAAGTCAAATGTCTTATTCTACAACTTTTGGAGTGCGTCAAGTTTCTTCACAATAATTGCATCATTCACCGAGGTCTGAAAACTTCGAATTTGCTCCTAAACGATCAAGGCGAATTGAAAATTCGTCCTCACTTGGCCAGTAAACCAGACATTGCTATGGTGGCTCCCGAAATTCTATTGGGATCCACACAATTTTCTACAGCAATCGATATGTGGGCAGTCGGTTGTGTCATGGCCGAGATGATAACAAAGGAACCGCTTTTCGACGGGAATACGGAAGCGTCTCAAATTTACCAGATTTTCCGTATGCTTGGTGGTACCCCGAATGAGACAATTTGGCCAGGATTTTCTCTACTTCCTAGGGCGAACAAGGTGAGTTTCTCAAAGCAGTACAAGCAAAATAATTTATTGAGAAAAATATTCTCCACCCCTATATCTTTCGCAGTGTTACAGATTCCGCTTCTATCGGATGCTGGGTTTGATTTGTTGAATAAGTTTCTAACTTATGATCCAGACAAGAGAATAACTGCCGATGCTGCATTGAGCCATGAGTGGTTTCGTGAATTTCCTCTCCCCACATCTAAAGAAAACATGCCTCTTTTCCCAAAGAAGCAGAAGCAACTGGTGATAGGTTCCGGTGATACTTCAGTGGAAGCCCAAATTTACTAGTTGTAATTTTGATTTGAAAAATTAATTCACAATAATGTCTTGATTTATCCCTTTTGATTTTTTTAATAGTCACTTGTTTGATTTTCAAGTTACAAAATGTATGTTCATTTTTACCTTTTAAGTGGATGTGGTACTCATAAAACACTGTATTGTATCCGATATGATATAAGTTGCTTTAAATTTGTATCTATGATACGTTGTTTGAATCGCTCAAGTAAAATTGTCAAAGAAGAGAAGATTTAAAAGCAAAGAAAAGTCTTGGTGAAGTCCCTCTTTAACAATATGATATTTGTAATAATATTCTTCATGTTCTCCCCCCTTAACAATCTGATATCTGATCTGATATTCTTGGCAGTATATTTGCAACACCTTGAGCCAATTATCCTTGTTTAGACAGGAGATGATCCATGCTCTATGCTGGTGCAGTTTTAAGTGCATTGTCTAGGTCATCTATAAATCATTAACACCTTCAATCCCATTCAAAGTACATACTCGGATAGACCTCTAGCTTCATGCGATGCAACAAGTGCTAATGACCCTGTCTAGAGAACTCAACTCAATCCTTTCGCCTGTTAACACCAGCAGGGAATGTCAAATGCCAATGGAAAATCATAGACACCATCAGGGACTGTCGGAATAATAAAATTAGGGGATAATGTGTCTAATGGTAAAACCAAGAATACTAAAATTAGGTCGAAAGCTATATTCAGTTGTAGTTAGAGTATGCAAGTTTTTGAGTAATTGGGATGTTGCGAAAGAGATCCCTTTTAAGAAATCTCTGATAAAGTATGGCTGACTTGTATTATTCAACAAATGGCTATAGAACAATGATACATACATTTGCCTTTGCTTGAACGGATATAGAAGTGTATACACTTCTTAAACAAATGATTTTGTACTTGCAAAAGGCTGGTGTTGACTTATTTAAGGTAATGTATCTTGTTCTGCGTTCAAGTAGTAATACTACACCTTCAACTCTTGTAGCTGATGAACTCATCAAGGTGTTTGCTGCAAATAAACTGTTTGATCATACTATTGACAATGTTAATCTGGTTAAGAAAATGGGGCTTGAACCAAGTATTTATTCATGTAAATTACTAAAATGCTTGGCAGTAGCAAGCCAAGGGGAGAATCTTGCTATACTATTTGAAATAATGAAGAACTCTGGACCCTCACCTGATGTGATGGCATATACAAGTGCTAATGACTTCTACTGCACAAATCATCCAGGCAATCAAAAGGTATCTATAAAAGATGCCTATAAGATTCTGAAAGAAATGAAAGAAAAACAGATCAGTTTTTCTGCTGCAACATATAGTGTATGGCTCCATGGACTCTGTAGAGTTGGATGTCCTGATGTTGCTTTGGAATTTATTCGGAAATTGAGGTATGAGAACCAAACTTCTGAATTCTTATTGCTACAATGCTATTATTCATGGATTCTTTGCGGAAGGCGAGGTAAGTAAAGCTATAGTGTTTTTGAAGAGATGAGTAATTCTAGAATAACACCAGATATATGTAGCTATAGGCATTCTTGTCATCAGGTTCTGCAATTTAGGGATTATTGATGGAGGTCTATGTCCTATTCAAGGTATGCAAGATAATAACATCAGGACTACCCCAATTAGCTATAACTCAATTCTTCAAGGTTTTTGCACGGCTGGAGGCTGGAGCAACAAAAATTGCTAATGATACTTTAAGAATTTTTGGTGCAAAGTTGACCAAACAACTTGCTACATTTTAATTACTGAATTTTGTGCTCAAGGAGATCTTAGTTCAGCCGGTGAGCTACTGGGGGAGATTATCAGCAGTGACTTGGCTTCAGAAACTTCAATTTGTTTGATATTAATTTATGCTTCCTTCCACATGGGGTCTGTTGATAAAGCATTGCAGTACATGATTATGATGATTCAAAAAGGTTACCTGTCTGATACCTGAACCTGCAATTTTATTGTTAGGCAGTACTGTACTGATGGGCGTGTAATGGAAGCTTTGCACCTGATTGATGAAATTGTGGATCAAGGCATCATCCCCAATTTGTTTACCTATGATGTAGTTGTTCAACAGTTGTGCCAAAATATAAACACAAAGAAGGCATTGGAGTTAATCACGGTGGCGCTTTAGAGGGACATATTTCCCAATGTTGCAATTCTTCTCTCCCAGATTGATAATATATTTCTATCACAAGTCTGTTCAGAAACTGCCGGTGGACTCCCAGGTCTGTTTCTATAGCTTTTCTTATTAGGTGACTAGATAAATTAATGCTGGAAATAGAGAAGTGCTGGCTTAACAGTTACCAAATATGTTAAATCCTTTTACTTGCAGGTATTTTATTGACTTTGGCTGGCATGGGAGAAGAAGGAATGTCCGTGAGTGTCAGATTAACTTGGTTTATTTGTAATATATCGATCAGATAATTAGCTGTTAATGGTCTTCACAAAATGATATCAATTACAATTTTATTTTGAATGTCAATGTATGTGGTCCTTCTGATCTCAAGTACTTGGTCAATGCAATGAAATCATTCATCCCGAATGCCGCCATGGTCCATGCACGCAGTTTTGGCCCAACTATTGATTCTTCAGGGTCGACTGATGATCTCTTTGTTCCTATTAAGGATGAGGTTGTCAAAATATCTGGTGTTCTGTTACGACCATGTTATTCAAAAGTGTCTTGAGACAACAAAGGAAAGATCCTATGAGCTTGATGATCCACTAGTTGGTGTCAATCATTTGGAAAATAAACCTTTCAATAGAGAGGATGTAGTCCACAACTGAATTTGCATTAAAGCCAGGGGATCTTGCGGTAGTTTGTATTTGTGAGTTGCCTGAAAGTAAGGGGACTGCTGCTCTTGGGTTGAGACCTGGCCCAAAATGCCGTGAATTGCAACTTGGGAATTCCGTACAGTCAGATCACCAAGACATCATGGTAAGTTCAGGGATTATTGATTGCTGTTACTTTACTTCGTACTCATCTCATTGTTTCAGTGAGCATTGCGCAGGTTCACCCTGGTGACGTATTGGGACCTTCTGTTCCTGGTCCTATTGTACTCGTTGTTGACTTCCCAACACCAACTCATCTGCAAGAAATGTCGTCTATACATTCTCTCACTCCATATTACTCTTATCCATCCAAACAATCCAAGGAACCGTGCAAAAAAGTTGATTGTGTGATACACCTTAGTCCTGCTTCAGTAACATGTACAACTGAATATCACCAATGGATGTCAAGATTTGGTGAGGTGCAGCATGTCATGGCAGGACATCAGCTGTGAGTAACCTTATAATGCTCTCTTCTTTTCAGGCTGATATACATCTTTCTGTTGTTTATGTGTATTTCCTGCTTATATACCGACATGATTTTCTTGTACAAATTCCAATTCTCAAGTCTAGTGCAAGAATTGCCACAAGGCTAAACTTCTTGTGCCCTCAATTCTTTCCTTCGCCTGGTTTTTGGTCTTTTCCACAGTTGAAGAGCTTACCCTCAGTCTCTAAGGGCCCAAGTGAGGTACATTATATTGGAATCTATAAATATATATATAAAGCTGAATATGGACTAAGCTGATATGAAACCTGTCAATGGCCACCATTCCTACTTATCTCTTTTCTCTTTTTTTTTTTCTTTTTACTACTTTTTATTCATTTTTATGCATAATCTACTAATTAGATAGAGGTAAAAAAAACTCATACAAAAAGAGGAACTTTCGAAAAATTTTATTATGGATGAGGCACAACTAGTACTAGTTGTATGAGGGCATTATTTTATTGATTTATATTCTGATTCATGGGACCCACATTATATTTTTCTCCTTTGCCTTTTATTTCTCTTTCCTACTCTTCTCTTTCCTCTCTTTTCTCATTTTATGTTTTTTCTAAATCTTTTTTAAACTAATATAATTACTCCCTTAGTTTGTATATACGAAAATAATTTATTTTTAAAAAATTCTTATTTTTATTTAAATAATTAAAGGTTAAGAGTAAAAAAAATTCGAGTTAATTGTCACTTATGTCATGAAAATTGACCACTAAAATTATTATTTTTCTCTCATTTTTCATTCATCATACTTTAAAAACATTATCTTCATATTTCATATTTTTTTAACTTCTACTTTTAGGACTCATTCAAACATAAGCATTATTTCTTTAAAAAAATAATATTTTTTCACTTAATTTGAAAATTGATGTTTGATAATGAAAATTTGAACACAACCTTTTCAACTCAAATCTATATTTCAAATTTGGAAAACATGTTAGTATAATATGATTTTTCAACTTACTTTTCATTTTTAAAATTGTATTTAAGTACATTCAAACATGAATATCATTTCGAATATTTTGTTTTGCAAAAATAAAACATGACTCTATGTTCGACTATAATTCTGTTTATTTCAAATGCAGTAAAAATTATATGTTTGAATTCTAGAGCCAAATGCAAAATAATAATAACCATAATCATGTTTTCTATGCTCATAACCCCTTAATTTTTATTGTGCAATTTTAATAACAACTGTTTCACAATTTTTTTTTTACAAGTTTTATAAATAGCTTTAATTGTATTTGTGTTAAAGATTCATTTTACTAAACTAGTCTTATTAATTATATTTAAAAATGTTTTTTGTTTAATGATAAATATGTAGTTATTTAATGATAAATATGATAATTTTTAAAAATGTTTTTTGTTAAAATAAATAAGTAAAAAAATAAATTATTTTTTCATATACACCAGTAATTAAATTAATTTCAAAATAAATTTAGGAAAAAAAAAAACAGAAAATAAGGGGAAAAAAAAGAGGAAAGAGAAGGGCTTGAAAGAGAAATCAAAGGCAAAGAAGAAAAAACAAAACACAGATGCCTAGGTTAGAATATAAACTAATAAAATAATACCATCATACAACTTGTACTAGTTGTACCTCATACATTTTAAAAATTTTCAGAACTTTCGCATATATCCACTCAAGAATAACCTAATTACTCTCCATAGCTATAGTTTGATAATTACAATTCGTAGCTACATGTTATAGGGAGGAGAGAGGCGAGCGAGACTGGGAGAGAGAGGCCAGCGAGACTGGGAGATAGAGAGGAGAGAGGCGAGCGAGAGAGGACAAAGAGTGGGAGAGAAGTGACCTGTATATGTATATCGGTTAGATAATTATATATTATACATATGCATTTGTATATATGACGAGCGAGATTGGGAGAGGAAGGAGAGAGCCGAGCAAAATTGGGAGAGGGAGGAGAGAGGCGAGCGAGATGACAATAATTTGTATAATTTCCATCTCGTTTGTATAATTTGCAGGCACGTTCGTATAATTCACGTGTTTTTATATAATTGAGTAATATAAAGTCTGAAATTATACCAATATAATAAAACTCAAAATAACAATTTGATACAAACATAAATATATGAACCTTAAACAATTATACAAAATATATTATACAAATTACATTATATAAATCATACTATACAAAATCCAAAAACTACATGTTTATACAAACTTTAAAAAGTTATACACAAAAATATTGAATATGATGACAAAATTGAAAAATCAAAGGAAATCATCGTCATATAAAAATACAAACAATCGTATACAAATACAAATCAAACAAAGAATTGTTAGCTGCGAATTATACAAATGTGGCGAATTATACATATACAAACGTGGCTAATTATACAAACTCAAGTCAACCCACGTAATTAATGTATAATGTTAGTCGCGAGTGGTAATTATAGCAAACTATAGCTATGATGAGTAATTAAATACAATAAGTTTGCTTAACCACATAATTTTCCCTAAAATAAATACATAATCAAGGCATGTAGTAATCAAGAATGATTTATGACTTCTCTTAATTCATCATTAAAAAGTCAATAATGAAAGAACATTACTGTGAGCAAATGTCAAAACGTTTTAACTTAAAACCTTTACAAAAAAAAATATCAATGTTAAAATTAATCCTTACCATTTATAATAAAAGACTCTTTATTTTTATTTTTTCAATAAATTCTTTTAGTTACAACATAATTTTGCATTACTTAATTGTAGAATTTGAAAGTTTTCTGCACCATTAAAATTTGAAGACAACTGTATAAATAAAATACACTATGCATTCACCATCTCAGATTTTTCATGAATCAATATGAACTTTATGCAGTATAAATTTGCAAACGTAGGTAGAATAGAAAGAATGAGTCCAAGGGAAAAGACCATAGTGATTCAAGATTATTTTGTAATCTCAAAGCATGAACACTACTACTATTTTGTGTTCTTGTAGTAATGTTTGATCAACAACACATTATATTATATGAATAACTCTTCTTTTGATCACCTTACAAGATACCGGGGAACACCATTCATGTGATACCACAAAAGGAATCATCAGGCTTCTACAGAGAATTTAAAATTTGTCTGACAACCGAGAGTGAAGCAAGAAGAAGAAAAGAAGTAGAAATTGAAACTTTTGAAAAAGTTTTAGCCTAATCTACAATTAATTTGATAGGTATAATTTTCAACCCAAACTCTTGTAAGTTATATGAATATTGTTATTTTTCTTCTATTGTCCTCTTTTTCTTGTTTCATTGAAATGCTTTGAATTTGTATGACAAAAAGTGACAGCATTTTTAGAAAGTATTGATATCGAGGAAATTTGCATAACATTAGGAAGAGACAAAAAGGAAATATATGGAGTACTCCGGAGTGAAAGAAAATTGAAAACAAATAAAGAGGCATAAGAAAAATAGAGCTGTCAAGAAAAAGACAAGGCTTCATACATATAATATTGCCAAATCAAAATTTAGTATACAAAGAATGATTCATTTATTTTGTCCTTATATAAGTTTTAGTATGTTTCATATACAGTCTCCCTAAAATTATAGAGAATATTAATAAATTATTTAAATGATAGAAGATATTATTTAAAACAAGCAAAAAGAGAGGATATTTAATTTTAATTCATTATGAGGACTTGAGGAGAATAAGAAAGGAAATTGTCATGCCCTAAGTCTATACCCTAGACGTGGCAGGCACTTGAGAACCATTTCTGATCCCCAAGCAAACCTTTGATTTGGCTTACTATGACTGACATGACTATACATAATAAATGGAAGCTTAAATAGATGAGCATTTAGAAAAGTCTTAAATCACTGTCTTGAATTACTTAACATAAGACCTAAGTTAAATAAATATCCTCAGAAACAATGGAAGCATCTACTCCTGTCTATTTGTCTATGAAGCCTCTAATAGTCCAAGATAGATGTTAGGACAAGACCCACGACATCTCAAATACTACTAAACAAAATGAGATAGAGTATTCTTAAAACATGCACTTATGAACTTATCTTTCAAGCCCAAGATATATATATATATATATATATATATATATATATATATATATATATATATATATATATATATATATAACAACTAAAAGCCCTTCAGTGTTAATGAAAATAGAGCTTTAAAACTTCTCTTTTTAACTTACTTTAACTTTGAATGAAATGAAAATTAAGACACATAATTAGGACATGTAGGACCTCTCAAGGATTAATGGAACCTTTAGGAGTTAATACGAAGAAGAGAACATAGTAACGGTTCAAAGGAACACGTCTAGAAAGAAAAGGACCGAGCGACCTTGGCCTACTGAGTGGCACAGGGTGCCAGGCCCTAAACTACTGGCAGAAGTTTGGGGCGCACTACTGGCATGGTACGCCATGCCCCAAACTATTGACCAGTAGTTCTGGCGCTTTGGTGGCGCGTTGCCCCACCCTATACCCAGAATTCAGATGAATTTTTCTACTCAATTTCGGGTCCTAACTCATCTAGAATCAAGAGATTTCTTCTAAACTCTTTTTGATACACAAACCCAACACAAATTAATCGAAATCTCATATAATCTTTATCAAAAATCCCAACTCATACTCAAGATCCTCAATCCACGAAACCTAAGAACCTCCATTGTTGAAGAATGAACAACAATCAAGAACCAATCAATAATCTCTTAATATAACTATTTCAGGAATGAATTGTAGTTGATATGTGTGATGATGAATGAGTCCATCACTATGGGAAGCCTTACATACCTGGAAAGAATGATGTTCTTGGCGAATTCCACAAATCTTGAAGAACGCTTGAACTTAGCCCCTTTTCTCCTCTTGAAACCCCGCTCTAAATCCCTAAGTGTTTTGAAACATGAATAGGGGATTTAGAATCTGACTAAACCCTTAATTGGGTCAAGAAAAATGTGCTAAGACAAGTGAGAAAAAGGAAAAGGCCAAAATAACTTTTTCTAAAACGAATGGAATGCCTTAAATGGAGAGGCGTCACTCGAACAACCATAACCTTTTACTCGGAGCTCGAAATTTAGCAAACATGACGGCTTTGAAAAGAAGACTCAAAGAACTTTAATTTGATAGCTCATTGGGCCACCCAATTCTTTGTGCTGAAAATATGGTCATTTGAAGTTGACTTTAAATGAAAAATTGATGGGTGACTTACTTGAATATTTATTTAGCTATTTAGAAGTTTGAGGTGTTACAGAAATGACTTCTGATTTGATAGAAAATTTTGTAATTAAGAATAGCGCATAATTAACATGTTAGGGAAAAGGAAAAAGAAAAACTAAAATGAAAAAGAAATGCATCAAGATAATAAAAAGGCCAGAAGAAAATTCTAATTTGATTGTATCATCTCCTTTTTGTTCTATTTCTTTTAAGTTTATTTCATTTTATATTATAAAATTCATATAAAATAAACATTAATTGGATGCATACAAATATATGAGTAACAACTAATTTTTCAAAAAGTATACTTCACAAAATTGATAAGTATTTTGTATAAAGGATTATATAAAAAAACAGATAAAAGATATGATTGAATACATTAAACAATATTAGTAAAAACTCAAAAAGACTAAAATTTGTAGACATTATACTTTACAAATTTATCAATACTATGTGCATTATCATATATAACAAATTGTATTTGTGATTCTCAAGTAACTTGATGAATGATTTCATTTTCGTATGAGTTTTATTTGGTAAACTCATTGATGTTTGTAATTTGTATAGAATTGGTTTTTGGAGGAGTGATGTAGTAGTACCTTCTATAGGCAAAAAACTATTATTTATTTTATTTTATTGGTAATTTTATCTTTGTTCTTTTCATTTTCTCGTTCCTTTTATTTTTGTAACTTATGTGTTTTTTTTATTCGATGCCTATATTGAAGTTCATAATATATCATCTAAATAATTCATATTTATCAATTAACTAGATCTTCCGAAGCGTAGAGGGATTGACTAGTTATGTTTACATGGAAGATAAGTTTACTTTGGATAGTGACTTAATATTAGAGATGCTCTGAGAAGTTATCTTTATTTTCTTTTTGCAGTTCTGTCTTTCAGCTTCATCTCAAGTTATTACGACAAAGAACCTCCTCAAGGCGATAGTTTATATATTGCTTCTGGTGTAAAATTAGAATCTAGAAACTGTATGCCAAGTTTTGGTTTTGTTTGGTTCGGAATGTGTTTAAGCTTTTTTGCGGAATTGACTGCAATTTACCTCATGTGTTGTTTGACTTTTATGTTGGGTTGGACATCATTCAAAATGAACTTTTTGTGGAACAGTTCCATCTTCTCCCATATGCATAGGTTGGGTTAGGCAGATCTAGTATTCTCAAAATTACGTCTCAGTCAAAAATCATGGAAGACTTAATTTCAGAAATTCCTGAAATTGTGGAGCATATTACCCAACTGTTGCATGACAACATTGCAAATGGAGGCAACACGTTATTGCATGCCAATTATGTTGTGGAGAACTATCCCTTCAAGTAAATGGTGGACATTATGGAAAGAAAGAAACTCAAGGTGTTTTGATGGTCAGAACTGTAATTTACAGATGATTAGAATGAATTGTATCAGTCTTTTTGTATTTTTGGTGTAAACAGAAATTGGTAGGAAATATAGAAGATTTGATTGATTTTATAAACAACATGTAAAAATACCTCCTAGGTGATGTAAGTTTCCAATTCATCATTTATTTCATGATGAATTGTTTGATTTGAATATAAAGTTACCAGTTTCTAAAAAAAAAAAAAAGGAGAAAAGGAAAAAGATGCAGGGAATTGAAAAGATGATAAAGCATGCAACATAAGAAACTAAGATGCGTAATAGAGAAAAGCAATAATTATTGTAATTTTTGATGACCGAGAAATCCGTTTGGACACAACCCTTTGGGCCAACCTGTCACGCCCCGAGCCTACACCCTGGAAGTGGCCGGCACTCGATAATCATTACTAGCCCCAAGCAAACCCTTGGCCTGACTTACTCACTCACGGGGAAAGAAACGCCCCATGAAAGAACTCTAAAAAACTGTCAAACTCACATTCAGTTACGCGCAAGCACGAGTTAGAAAGAAACTGTATGGAGATACAATCTATCGCATGAAATGAGTATAAAAGAAGTGACAAAAATTCCTAAATGTTGCAGCCTCTTAATTATAGATGTGGCGCACTTCACACCGATAACTAGGACTCTACAAACACGACTTCATAGACTCCCTAGGACTTTTAAACTCTGTGCTCTGATACTAAGTTTGTCACACCCCGAGCCTACACCGTGGACGTGGCCGACACTCGAGAACCATTACTGGCCCCAAGCGAACCCTTGGCCTAGTTTACTTACTCAGTGGAAGACTTAAACATAAGAGATATAGCTCATGCAAAACTTAAAAGATAATAACTTAGCCAAAATCACAACTCAAGTACAACTGAAATGAATAAGACTAAAGAACTATAACTATCTGTCTATGAAGCCTCTAAAACAAAGAGGGATGTCAGGATAGGACCCCCGATCAACCTAACAACTGAAAACTAGAAAGCAAGTGATAAAAAAGTGTCCTCCGAAATGCAAGGAAGCTTACCAACCGACTCTGAGTGCTCAACCTAATCAATAAGGCGCTGGATGCTGATCCTGGTTACCTGCGTCTGCATCATAAGACGATGCAGGCCAACTGGAATTAGTACATTGAATTTACGAGTATGCGAGTTGTAATGCTAAACATACATAGGCCTAAAAAGAATTTGAAAGGAACACTTACCTTGGCTATTCTCAACTCATGAATAACATAACTCAATATAAAGTAATAAAACATATGCACTATATGTAAAACTTGTAAAACAGTGGAAAACAACTTAATTCATTAAAGAAAATGCAATAAGAAACTCAACTTTAAATATATAATAAAGTAATATAGTTTTTGTGGGAGTTTGTCTAACTGACAACCACTACTATGAGCCTAAGTGGTGATACAACGTCTTGCCCCGCTGCCAGAACTTTCCTATACTTTTCCATCATGTAGAACGCCTTAACTAAGTGGATCCACTAGTCTATACTAAAAAGTACACTTATGGATTCATTTAAAAAGAATGATCATTTACTACCCATGATGACTTCATGGTTTATGGAGACTTAAATTAATATGAACTCATATCACCATATCGGTGCTCAATACTACTCCCAAAATATACTTAGCTCATATATTTTAAGAATAAACTTCTTTCTTTGGTTTGAGATAATTTCTCAAAACTTAGCTTAAAAACTTTCTTGGAATTGATGTTGCCTTTCTTTCTCAAATGTGAAAACTTTATAAACTCTTGGGAATACTTAGTTCCCTTATAGATTTTTGAGAAATGAAATCAACTCTTTACTCTTTGCTTAACTTGAAACTTAAGTCTTATAACAAAGTTAAAACGTTTGTGAAAGACTTTTGAAAACTTATTAACTTCTCTTGACTTGCTTCTTAATGTCTAGACTTGACTCTTACTTCTCTTGACTTTGATCTTTAGCTTTCCTTGAATTGTATTATGGGTTCAAGGTTCATGATCTCATGTTTATGGATGATTTCATGATGTTTATATGTACCTTAGAGTGTTGGAATCAACTAGAAAACATAGGTACTTTGCTAAGGAACTAGTAAGAAAAGATGGGGGAGGAATGGGAAGAACTGACATCCCTGACGCTCTGAGAGGCGCAGGGCGCCAGCCATCAAAGTTCAGAGCCTAACTTGGGGCGCTCTGGCTGGCACAGAGCCCTAGAGGTCAAAGATTAGTGGCCCCTCTTTTGGGGCTATGAGGGGCGCGACGCACCAAGACCCTCCTAGGTGACCCCCGACTTTTCTTCTCCATTTTTCATCTCTAAACCCACTAAACTTCATTGGTTCTTTCCCCAAACACTTAGAATCACTTATACCCTAAATATATAATAGATTCAACCCAAAAATACACCCGGAAACATGAGTCAAACCTCAAGAAACTTCAACAACACAACTCATAAGAATTCCAAAGAAACTTTGAACAATGTTCATGTTGAACATTATTTCTAAACATTTAAAAGACTTAAATTCGCTAAATTGAATCATGATTGACACATGGGTGAACTAACCCAACGATATGTGATCTCACATACCTTGTAGGATTAAATCCTTGGTGAAATCCACATGCGATTCTCCAAGAAATCGACGAATCTTGAACTTTCTTCTTCTTTCTCCTCTTTCTCTTTTCTCCAAGCCCTAGCGTGAACTTCAACTTTTCTAAATTGAATAAAATATGATTTTGCCCCAATTAAACTCCTAAAACGAATTAAAACAATTGGGTAAGGAAAAAACTAAAATATCCTTCCAAAATCCGAATTGGATTTTCCTTATTCGAACAACCCAACATCCAAAAGGGCATAAGTCAGTCATAATTACTAGGAATCGCGCAAACTCGGAGGCGTTTGAATGATTATTCAAAGAGATTTCCAACCTTATCTGGAAATACAGCCAACTCATTATGAGCTAGAAGTTATGGCTGTTTGAAGTTGACCAAAACTCAACTTATTCTAACTTAACAAAATTTCTAGATTTTTATTCTTTCCAAAAACGACTATTTCCAATTATTAGCTTCTTCCTAGTTATTTCAATTTGCGACATGTTACAATATCTCCCCCTTGGGAACATTCGTCCTCGAATGAGATTACTCTTACTAGGATAAGGGTGTAATATGCAACACTAGCTCAACACCTAACAAGCAATGCAAAGACAATATGCCAACTCATAAATTAAAGAGTACTAAGAAGATAATTAGTACTTTTGTTTGAAATTTCTCCGAATTCGAAGAGATGTGGATACCTCTTCTTCATATCCTCCTCAGCTTCCCAAGTAGCTTCCTCAACAAATTGGTTCCTCCAAAGGACTTTGACTGATGCGACCTTTTTTGTTCTCAACTTGCGAACTTGGCGATCTAGAATCTTAACCAGAATTTCTTCATAAGATAGGCTATCCTTGATCCCAATATCTTCAGTTGGTATGATCAATGAAGGATCGCCCATGTATTTCTTCAACATGGAGATGTGAAATACCGGATGAACTGCTGCTAACTCTTGTGGTAGCTCTAATTCATAAGCTACTTTGCCAATCCTCTTGGCTATTCGATAAGGTCCAATATATCGGGGATAGGGCTGGCAAGGGGACGGGGAAGGGGATTGGGGGACGGAACGAAGGGGGACGGGATGGGATAGGGGACGCCTTGGCCGGGATTTTGGGGGGACCGAGATTGGGGGGACTGGGATTGGGGGGATAAAAATTCGTCCTATCGCGTACCACTATATATACGGGATGAGACGGGGTTTGGCGGGATGGGATGGGATGGGACGGGACGTGGGATTTTTTTTATATGTTTATTTATTTGTATTGAAATTATATGTAATTGAATAGCATTTTTAGTTTATTTAGTTTTCAATAACATTTTTAGCTAATAAAAAATGCTTAAGTTTTCAAGTTTCAAGTTTCAAATTTGAGAAGTTCAAATTTGTATTTTAAATATTTTAAAAGAATTTACCTTGAAATTTCAAATGTCAAATTTCAAATTTTAAATTAAGTATTTTAAATTAAAATTAGAATGCAAGACAATAGTTATATAAAAAAGACTTGAATAAAGCCTTCAAATTTATTCAATAAAATCTAATTGCAACTTAGAACTGAAAAGTTACAATTTACAAATATTAGTGGAGTAACTAATCTACACAGCCACCTTCTAGGAAGGTTCTGTTTCAATAAGTTCTCATATGTAAAACTAATATTTGATAGAAATATTAGATGAGTAACTAATTTACGCTGCCACCTTCTAGGAAGGGTTCTGTTTCAATTAGTTTTTGGATGTAATCTAATATTTGTATTCTCCTTTCAAATTCAATTCTAATTGTCGCATCATATCGACGGTAACATCCTCCGGTGTTGGCAAACTTGCTAGAAACTCTTGTGACTCTAATTCATCATCACTAGATCCAATTACCACATTAATCCAAGCTTCTTGTTTGGAACTTAACCTTGGCAAATTATGATTCCTCCTCTCGGCGTTGACCCAGCCTCTAAATAAAACTGATGTTTCCAAACTTTTTTCCGCCAATGAATGTCTATGATCGCCAATTTGAAACCTTGCCGCACTAAAAGCAGCCTCCGATGCAACTGATGAAGCTTGAATAGCTAGAACATCACGAACCATTTTGCTCAAAATTGGAAATGCAACACTCCTCCTTCTCCACCTCCACCATGCTAATAAATCTTCATTGCCATCTTTGTCTTCCACTGTTTCTAAAAATTGATTAAGATATTCTTCAAAATCATCACGGTTAGTAGAATTAAGACCAATAAATCTCACATATAACTTGAAATTCAAGCTTTACTCTGAGGATTAGAAGTTTGACCAACTTCTCCTTCAGTATTTCCTGTAGGTCTATATTTTTCATACAAAATTTTTGTTTCTACTTTTATGTTAGACTTACACATTTCACAAGTTGGAATTTCTTCCGATAAAGTTTCTAAAGTATCATAAAAAGTGTCAACAAGTCCCTGCACACCTCGTAATTTATAGTCAGGATGAAGTAAAGTAGCAGTTAAATAAATTTGAAGAATAGGAAAAAAATATTTTTAAAATTTTTCAATCATACCTTCAATTGCAACTCTAATTTTTTCAATTTTTTTGTACTTAGAAAATTGAATTGAAATAGCACAAATATTTATTAATACTGATGAAATAGTAGGATGATAAATTCCAGAAAACATGGTTGTAGCATCATAAAAAGTCTTAAAAATTCTAATAGTTCATTAGTTTCTTCTCAATCTTCTTCACAAATTCTATCTAATGGGTCAGCATTATGAGCATTAAACACCATTTGTACGGGTCTTTTATATTCATAGGCAACTGAAAGCATTTCGTAAAAAGAATTCCACCCCGTTTTAATGTCTTGGAATTTTTCTTGCTGGCAAATCACATAGTATACAACGCTCATTAAATTCCCTAATTATAGCAGCTCTATGAGCATAAAAAATCCAGACAACAATATATTCAATTTTCATACAACCACAATCAAATAATGAAATACCATCTTGTACAACTAATTTTAATACATGTGCAACACATCTAACATGAAAATTTTTAACATCAATTGGATATAATCTAACTTTTAACATACTAGTAGCGCTTGTATTATTAGATGCATTATCTAATGCGACAGACATTACTTTATCTATAAGCATGTAATAATCTAGAACACTCAAAATATTTGAAGCTAAATATGTACCAGTTTTTTTCTCTACACATTCTTTATAACTTAAGATTCTTTTTTGCAAATTTCAGTTATGATTAATCCAATGTGCTATAATAGTTAAATAATCATGTCCATTAACAATACGACCCATGTCCGAAGTTATAGACACTCTACAATCTAATATGCTAAATATAAAACAAAGATATTGACAATGTTTACCTTGATATACAAAAACATCAGATTTAACAACATTTCTTGAAAAACCTCTATAAGTAGGATTATAAGTTTGTTGAATATATTCAATAAAATCGAGATGTGAAGGAAAACTATAAGGCAAACCACAAACAGAAATAGTTTTAGCTAAATTTTTGTGATCTCTTTCTTTATTATATTTACGTTGTGTTAGTGGACCATCGGGGTTAGAAGGATCTAGTGTTCCTTGAACCATTTAGAAGCCTCTACCGATTCATTAACATTAATATCAAAATCATTAACTGAAATTCCTTTTTTTCTATCGGCTAATGCTTTAGCTTCTTTATATTAAATCGGCACACAAAATAACAAATGTCTATTTAAGCCCCCCATCCCACCTTGACCTCCACCTTATTTATGTTTAAAATGTTGCTTACACTTATTACAAATAGCAATAGAGTTTTCCTTATCTAAAGTCATAAATTGCCACACAACAGAAGTTTTAGGGCGTTGATACTTCACCTTCTCCCTTGTAGGAGGTATAAGGGGTGGGCATCCATAATTTTGCTCCGTTGAATTTGTAGTTTCATTTGGAACTTCTGTCACCGAACTAGTAGGTGTATCTTCTAACTCATCTTCTCCCGAACCAACTTCTACTTCTTCACCTGAATTTTCATCAAGATAAGGATTATCACCATAAATTCGTTGTAAAATTTCATGATCGAGTTGAACATTTGAATCAATATCATAAGAAATATATCAACATAAGTAGAATCATTTGTATTAAATCTAACTCTAGACATTGATTTAGAAGAAGTACCACCACATTTACTCTTATTTTTTTCCTTACTACTTTTTTTATTAAAATTAAATAATTTATTAATGCCACTTGGTTCTTTCTCTTTTCCTTTACCGGTATCTTTTTTGCTAGAACTCATATTTAATTATATGTAAAGTGTAATATAAAAATAATAATAACACAAAATTAATGACAAAAAATAAAATATAAATATTATGAAACGAATGTACCAAACACTTGCGTTAATAGCAGACGTTATAACCGCATAATCGATTCTTGAAGCTTGTAGTTTGTTGTAACTTGTAATTTGGAACTCCAATACTTGATAGAAAATATGAGAATTATATATATTATGATATAATATGAAAATTTAGAATTGAAATATATGTATTATGATATAATATGAGATTTAAATGGAATAAAAAATTGAGACTTAAGATTGAGAGGATATAGAAAATAAATGACAGAGTAGATGATTTTGTAAGAAATAATAAGGGATAGAGGGGTATTTATAATATTAAAAATGGGTTAAAGTGTATTTATGATAACTTGAGGATTTAAATTAAAGTATTAAAAGTAGGGGATGGTAGGGGGTGTTGGGGAATTGAAAAAGGTGAATAAATCCGTTGGGGGGAGGGGGCTACTAGCCCTTGCCCCAATGGTCCCCAATAGATATAATTTTAAAAAATTAGGGGTTCTCGCGAACCGGCTGGTTCAGCCGGGACCAAAGGCTGAACTGGCCCCTAATCGATCCCCTATCCCCAATCCCTCCCAACCCGCGAGAAGTGATGGGACCGGGTCCGACGAGCCGGTTCTCAAATCGGTCGCGGGCTGACCCGGTCCCCCTGTCAGCCCTATCGGGGACTAAGCTTTCCCTTCTTACCAAATCTCATAACGCCCTTCATGAGTGAAACTTTTAAATACACCTAATCACCTACTTCAAACTCTAACTCTCTTCAATCATCTACTTCAAACTCTAACTCTCTTCAATCATCTACTTCAAACTCTAACTCTCTTCTCCTAACATCAATGTAGGATTTCTGACGACTCTGCGCCGTTTCCGACCTCTCTTGAATCACTTTCACCTTCTTCATAGCTTGATGAACTAAATATGGTCCTATCAACCCAGCTTCACCAATTTCAAACCATCCAATAGAAGATCTGCATCTTCTCCCATAAAGAGCTTCATAAGGAGCCATTTGGATGCTAGAGCGGTAACTATTATTGTAAGCAAACTCGATGACAGGTAGGTGATCATCCCAATTGCCCTTGAAATCAATCACACAAGCCCTCAAAATATCCTCTAAGGTCCGAATAGTGCGCTTTGCTTGCCCATCCATATGAGGATGAAATGCAGTACTTAAGTTTACTATTGAACCCAAGACCTTTTTGGAATGACTTATGAAACTGTGCAATAAATTGCGCACCTCTAAAATAGTGGAGATCGAAACTCCATGAGGTCTAACTACTTCTTGAAGATACAACTTAGCATAATCTTCTGCCGAATGGGTAGTCTTTACCGACAAAAAGTGGGTTGATTTCTTCATTCTTTCGATAATCACCCAAATAGAATCATGCTGCCTGCGAGATCTTGGTAAACCTGTGATGAAATACATATTAATCATCTCTCATTCTAAAAGTTCTATATTCTGAGCCAAACCACCGGGCCTTTGGTGCTCTACTTTAACCTGTTGGTAATTTGGACACTTAGCAATAAATTCTGCAATGCCCTTCTTCATACTATTCCACCAATAAACCTCTCTCAAATCGCGATACATCTTTGTGGAACTTGGATGAATAGAATATCTGGAGCTATGAGCTTCCTCCATTATCCTCTCTAGGAGTTCATCCACCATTGGTACACACAATCTACCTTGATATCTCAATACGCCATCTCCCCTATGTTCAAAAGCTAATATTTTTTGCTTATGAACATTTGCCTTCAATTCAAGAAAAATTGGGTCTTGGTCTTGCTTTTCTTTCACTTCTGACACTAAGGATGATTCATCCTCATTCATCACCACCACTCATCCTTCTGTGGAATCCATTAGTTGGAATCCTAAGCATGCAAGTCTATGCACATCTTTCGCTAACTCTCTCTTTTCTTCCTTAACATGGGCGGTACTAGCCATAGACAACCTGCTTAAAGAATCAGTAACAACATTAACCTTACCTGGGTGATAAAGAATACTCTTGTCATAATCCTTGAGTAATTCTAACCACCTCCTTTCTCTAAGGTTAATCTCTTTCTGAGTAAACACATATTGAAGACTCTTGTGATCAGTGAATACATCAACATGAACACCATACAAATAATGACGCCATATCTTCAAAGCAAACACTGCAACAACCAACTTTAAGTCATGGGTTGGGTAATTCCTTTCATGAACTTTCAACTGTTTGGAGGCATAAGTTATAACTTTGCCATTCTGCATTAATGCACAACCTAAACCAACTCTAGATGCATCACAATACACAACAAAACCTTGAGTACCTTGTGGTAAGGTCAAAACTGGGCACTAGTCAACCTCTTTTTCAATTCCTGGAAGCTTTTCTCATAAGCTTCAGACCATTGAAACTCACTATTTTTTGAGTTAACTTGGTCAAAGGGGATGAAATAGATGAGAACCCCTCTACGATCCTTCTATAATATCCAGCCAAACCCAAGAAACTCCTAATATTAGTTGGAGATGTGGGTCTAGGCCAATTCTGCACTACCTATATCTTTTGGGTATCAACTCTAGTTCCATCAACACAAACTATGTGGCCCAAGAATGCCACAAACTCAAGCAAAAACTCACATTTAGAGAACTTGACATATAACTCCTTATCTTTCAAAGTCTAAAGGACTATTTTGAGATGACTAGCATGATCTTCTTCGTTCCTTGAATAGATTAGTATGTCATCAATGAAGACGATAACAAACATATCTAAATAAGGTTTAAATACTCTATTCTTGAGGTCCATGAACACTGTATGTACATTAGTTAAACCGAATAACATGACCAGAACTCATAATGACCATAACGGGTCCTGAATGTTGTCTTGGGATTATCACACTCCCTTAAATTCAACTGATAGTAGCCCGATCTGAGGTCAATCTTAGAAAAACAAAAAGCACCCTGAAACTCATAAAAAAATCATCATTTCTAGGAAGAGGATACTTCTTCTTGATGGTAACCTTGTTCAACTGATGGTAATCTATACACATCCTAAGGGAACCATCCTTCTTTATCATAAATAAGACCAGAGCTCCCCAATGTGAGACACTTGGTCGAATGAAGCCTTTATCTAGGAGATCCTTCAACTATTCTTTAAGATCTTTCAACTCTGTTGGTGCCATTCTATATGGCGGAATGGAGATATGACGAGTATCTGGGAGAACATCTATACCGAAGTCTATCTCTCTCTCAAGAGGGACTCCAGGTAGATCATCTGAAAAGAATTCTGGAAACTGTTTTACTATAGAAACTGATTGAATGAGAGGTATCTCAACACTTGAGTCACTAACTCGGACAAAGTGATAGACGCACCCCTTGGAAACTAACTTTCTTGCCTTAAGGTACGAAATAAAATGACCCTTAGGCACTGATGTACTACTTTTCCACTCTAAGACTGGCTCGTTAGGAATCTGGAACTTGACAACTCGAGTTCTACAATCTATTGACACATAACAGGCATGAAGTCAGTCCATACCAAGAATGACATCAAAATCTACCATGTCTAACTCAATTAAATCATACATGGTACTCTTGTGATTGACGAAAATGGGACAATCATGATAGACTCTTTCTGCTAGGTTAGACTCACCAACAAGTGTAGAAACACTGAAAGGCTCACTAAGTTGCTCAGGAAGAACATTAAAATTCATAGCAACATGCGGAGTTACAAAGGATAAAATTGATCCTGGATCTAGCAAATCATAAACATTAAAGTTAAAGACTTGGATCATACTAATGACAACATCTGTCGAGTCCTCTTGATATTGGCGACCTCTTTCTACCCCTGAAGTATCTCATCTAGATGCAACTCTGTCTGGTGGAGCAACTGAAAAAGACTGGGCTCTATTGCTCCCATTACCATTACCCTGCTTGTTCTTTGGACACTCTCGCATAAAATAACCGTTCTAGACACACTTAAAGCAACCAGTGGAGCCATCACGACACATCCCTGAGTGGTTCCTACAACACTTAGCACATGCAGGAGTCCCATTACCTCCTTGTGCAAAACTACCTTGAGATTGTGCAGGTCTAGCTCTGAAATATTTTGAATTCTGACTATTGTACTCATATTTGTTTCTTTGGTGCAGGTGCACTAGCAGATAATGGAGCAGGTCCCTTCTACTTAGGTTGAAAAGAAGACCGGTTCTCATTACCTTTTTGTTGCACGGACTTATTCCCTGATGTCCTAGCCCTCTTATTCTTAAACTCTATTTTATCCCTCAGCTTATCCTCCTTAAATTGTTGCACATGGGTTATCAACCTTGCTATGACCATGTCACCTATTAGCATTGTTGCCTTACTTTTCTTACTTGACAGACGAGTCAACCCAATAACAAATAAACTCATCCAACTCCTTATGTCAGTACTAATCTCTTTGCTTCTCTTAGATCACTGGGTAAGAAACGCCCCATGAAAGCACTCTAAAAAACCATCCAACTCACAATCAATTACACGTAACCACGAGTTAGAAAGAAACTGTATAGAGATACACTCTTTCGCACGAAATGAGTATGAAAGAAGTGAAGGAGATTCCAAAATGTTGCAGCCTCCTAATTATAGATGTGGCGCGTTTCACACCGATAACTAGGACTCTACAGACATGACTTCATAGACTCTTAAGGACTCTTGAACTCAGTGCTCTGATACCAAGTTTTTCACTCCCCGAGCCTACACCCTAGAAGTGGTGGCACTCGAGAACCATTACTGGCCCCAAGCGAACCCTTGGCCTGGCTTACTTACTCAGTGGAAGACTTAAACATAAGAGATATAGCTCACACAAAACTTAAAAGATAATAACTTAGCAAAAATGGCAACTCAAGTCTTAAACGTAAACAACTAAAATGAATAAGACTAAAGAACTATAACTATCTGTCTATTAAGCCTCTAAGACAAAGAGGGATGTCGGGACAGGACCCTTGATCATCCTAAGAATTGAAAACTAGAAAGAACGTGATAAAAAAGATTCCTCCAGAATGCAAGGAGGCTTACCAACTGACTCTGAGGGCTCAACCTGATCAATGAGGTGCTGAATGCTTATCCTAGTTACCTGCGTCTGCATCATAAGACGATGCAGGCCAACTGGCATCATTACATTGAATGTACAAGTATGCGAGTTGGAATGCTAAACATACATAGGCTTGAAAATAATCTGAAAGGAACACTTACCTTGGCTCTTCTCAACTTATGAATAACATAACTCAATATAAAGAAATAAAACACATGCAATATATGTAAAACTTGTAAAACAGTGGAAAACGACTTAGTTCGTTAAAGAAAATGCAATAACAAACTCAACTTTACATATATAATAAAGTAATATAGTTTACGTGGGAGTTTCTCTAACCGACAACTACCACTATGGGCCTAAGTGGTGATACAACGTCTTACCCACGCTGCCAGAACTATCCTATACTTTGCCATCATATAGAATGCCTTAACTAAGTGGATACACTAGTCTATGCTAAAAATCACACTTAAGGATTCATCTAAAAAGAATGATCCTTTACTACCTATGATGGCTACATGGTTTATGGAGACTTGAGTTAATATGAACTCGTATCCCCATATCAGTGCTTGATACTACTCCCAAAATATACTTAGCTCATATGTTTTTAAAACAAACTTCTATCTTTAACTTGAGATAATTACTCAAAACTTAGCTTAAAAGCTTTCTTGGAATCGATGTTCCCTTTCTTGCTCAAATGTGAAAACATTTTAAACTCTTGGGAATACTTAGTTCCCTTATAACTTTTTGAGAAATGACCTCAAATCTTTACTCTTTGCTTAACTTGAAACTTAAGTCTTAAAACAAAGTTAAAACGTTTGTGAAAGACTTTTGAAAATTATGAACTTCTCTTGACTTGCTTCTCAACTTCTAAACTTGACTCTTACTTCTCTTGACTTTGATCTTTAAATTTCCTTGAATTGGATTATGGATTCAAGGTTCATCATCTCATGTTTATTGATGATTTCATGATGTTTAGATCTACGTTAGAGTGTTGGAATCAACTAGAAAATATAGGTACATTGCTAAGGAACTAGTATGAAAAGATGGGGAAGTAATGGGAAGAACTGGCATCCTTGGCGCTCTAAGAGGCGCGGGGAGCCAACCATCAAAGTTTAGAGCCTGACTTGGGGAGCTCTGGATGGTACGCCGACCCAGAGGTCAAAGTTCATAGGCCCTTCTTTGGGGCTATGAGGGGCACGACGCGCGAAGACCCTCCCTAGGTGACCCCCAACTTTTCTTTTCCGTTTTTCATCTCTAAACCCACTAAACTTCATTGGTTCTTTCCCCAAACACTTAGAATCATTTATACCCTCAATATACAATAGATTCAACCCAAAATTACACTCGGAAATATGAATCAAACCTCAAGAAACTTCAACAACACAACCCATAAGAATTCAAATGAAACTTTCAACAATGTTCATCAAGAACTCAATTTCTAAACTTTTTAAAGACTTAAATTCACTTAATTGAGTCATGATTGGCGCGTTGGTGAATTAACCCAATGCTATGTGATCTCACATACCTCGTAGGATTAAATCCTTGGCAAAATACACACGCAATTGTCCAATAATTCAACGAATCTTGAACTTTCTTCTCTTTTCTCTTTTCTCCAAGCCCTTGCCTGAAGTTCAACTTTCTAAACTATCTAAAATATGATTTTGCCCCAATTAAACTCCTAAAAATGAATAAAAATAGTTGGGTAAGGAAAAGACTAAAATAGCCTTCCAAAATCGGGATTAGACTTTACTTATTAGAACAACCCATTTCCAAAAGGGGATAACTCACTCATACAAATTCGGAATTGCGCAAACTCGATGGCGTTAGGAAGATTATACCAAAAGATTTCCTACCATATCTGGAAATACACCTAAATCATTCTGAGCTAGAAGTTATGGCCATTTGAAGTTGACCAAAACTCAACTTATTCTAACTTAACAAAATTTCCAGATTTTCATTCTTTCCAAAAACGACTATTTCCAATTATTAGCTTCTTCCTAGTTATTTCAATTTTTGAGATGTTACACAACCACAACTTTCGAGACATGTGCATGATGGACCACCCCTCTACTACTCTCCACCATAACACTGGACTTAGTTCGCTTGACACAAGGAAATAATGCTTATTGCATATTATGAAGAACAATGCCATAAGTAGCACACAAGCGTACTAAAACACTACATTTCTTCATAAAGAAGTAATAGCTTCAGCTAACTAATATGTGACATAAAATATATAATAAAACCAAACTATCAAAAAATTAAGAACATCAACAGATTCTTTCAAGCGATTATCATGTTCACACATCCAAGCACATACCTTCGCAAATCTTTATAACATTTATAACAATGTCTCACCAGTTATGCAAAACACCGGTAAAATATCGATCACATATGAGAGGAAGTGTATTATGCTCCCCAAGAGAAACCACATTCATCACCCATACTGTTTTGCTTTCCTTCATCAATGCAGCACTAAGTCCACCATAATGAACATTCATGTCCATGACATTTCACACCATATTAGATAAAGGTAATTGTAATGACCCTCCATGTTATTTATGTGTGTATGCCTTTTGTTCTCCGTTTAGAACATTCCTATAGCAACCCCAAGTCATTTATGACTTGTTGGGATTGAAAGTTCGATCACCTAGTCATTCGTTTGGTTTTTATGCTCTGTATTTTAGAGCTTTTGAACTTTGAATGATGATTTTTTATCAAAAGATCAAAAAGATGACCTTATAATCAAATTTTTACGATTTATTCAGCTCTGAAAGGGTCAATTTTTACGCTAACAACATAGTCGACGTTGTAACATCTCGAAAACTTCAAAGTTGAGGCTCGAGTAATTTTTATGGTGAATACGTTTAGTTCAGGGTGATTCAAAATTTTCTTGGATGTTAAAGTCGAGTTGGAAATTTTCCTTCCAATTGAATTTCTCTATGAGATTATTCTTTGGTCAACTTTAAACGACCATAACTTTTAGCACATAAAGAGTTAGGTGGCCTATGAGTTATCTTTGAGTCCTTTTTCCAATGCCGCTGAGTTTACTAAATTCTGTATTTGGATGAATGAGATATGCCCGTTTGAGTGCAGCCTTTCTAGTTAAAACAATTCATATGTTTTAAGGAGGGGTATTTTGGTCTTTTTCTTACCCCCACGAACTCATTTTTCACTAACCTTTTAGGGTTCTAAAATGATTGGAATTAGTTTTAGTCATTCCTAAACATGCTTAGGGTTTCTTAGAGAAGTTCAAGAGGAAAAAAGAAGAGTGTTCAAGATTCTTGCGAGCTTTGAGGATTTTCACCAAGAATTGTTTCTTTCGATGTATGTAAGTTTCATATTGATGGGTTAGTTCACCGTCACGCCAATCATGAATTCCCTATTGAATTTGCTCATGAGATTTCGTGTATTGAGTTCTTGATGAGTTTTCTTGAAGTTTTGTTCTTCATTCTTTATTAATGGAGTTTGATGAGTTCTTGAGGCGAGGGTTTAAGTTTGAGGGTTTTTCTTGAGGAAATTAGAGTAGATTTTTTTTACATATGTTGGGCTTATGAATCTAAGAATGTTTGGAAGAAACCAATCGATTCTAGGTTTAATAAAATAAAAAAATGAGAAGAAAAAATCTTCAAAAGTTTTTAGGTTGCGGCTGGGGTGACACGCGAGCAGTGCGCCCAATCAGACCCCTAGTAAATGGAGGCCTGGTGCAATGCGCCACCCTTACGCCTAGAGTGTCATGCTACTTTTCCTTTCCATTTTTCAATTTGTACATGTTCCTTTGAGTCGAGCTTTCATTCTCTTCTTAATCCTAACTATTTAAACCTGCAATAATCATGAAGAGATCTTATATATCATGAATTATAACTCTTGAATTTACATTTCAAATTCAAGCTTGAGTGAAGCGTAAAGTTTAAGAATGTCCCTTTGAGTTTTTTTGAGAAGTCTTCTACAATTATTTATAATTTGTTTCAAGACTTGAGTAAATGAATATGAGAATAAGAAGAGTGTATTCATTATTCTACATTATTATTGAGATCCTTGAGTCGAGTCGTTCATGCCCATAATTCCGCAGGAACTCCATAAATTGAGTATCTGTGAGAGGAGTAATTTCATTGAGTTATGAGTTTCAAGTTTCTTAGTCCTTGAGTTCTGAGTACTGAGTTTCCATATTGCTATTTAGACACCTGAGTTGAGTCATTCATCCCCATAATTCTACATGAACCCTATAAGTTGAGTTATGAATTTTGAGAAGCTTCTTAAAAGCCAACACTAGAGTTCTTAAACTGAGTTTTGAGAAAGAAAAGATGAGTTTTGAGAAAAGAGTTTTCTAAAACATAATTAGTATGACAATCGAGTATTCCATCAATGTATGAGCAGTATGGTTTCAAGATATAGCATCAATGTTTATGTAGTATGATTTCCTAAGTCATCAATAATCATATTCTTATATGATTTTGATATGTTTTTGAGAAATAGTTTTCAAGTATGAGTTAAGTAAGAGTATAAGGGGACTATGTATTTCTAGAGGTTTTAATTTTTACATTGACAAAAGAGAAACTGAAATTTCTAAATGAGTTATGAGGTCGAAAGATATTTCAAGAGCAGCTCCCTCTTATAAAATGGTAGTTTGAGAAATTATCTCAAAAAGAGGAAGATTTTTATTTTTAAAAATATGAGCATAAGTATATATTATTGGGAGTAGTATTGAGCATCGATATGGGGATGAGTTTAGGCAACTCAAAATTCTCATAAACCATGTATGCCACCATTGCTAAAGGGTCATACTTTTTAGATGATTCCTTATTTCTTTTTAAGCATAACTTAGTTGATCCACTTAGTTGAGAATGTCCTATACTTTGGAAAGGTATAAGGCAGTTCTGGCAGTGTTGACTAGGCACTATATCATAACATTGCTCATAGCGATGGTTGTCGGTTAGAGAATCTCCCACATAAGAGTTATGAGTTATTATTATTGTATTTTCATATACATTTGAGTTATTATCTACTATTTTAAAAGTTTCATGTATATAACATCTTTTGTTGTTGCTTTCATTTTGAGTTGAGTATCCTTGAGTTTGAATTGAGTATTCTTTGAATTTGAGTTGAGTATTCCTGGAGTTGAGTTGAGTATTTCTGAGCCAATTTGAGTGTTCTTGAGTCATATTGAGTCGAGACGAGGTAAGTATATTTTCTTTATTATCATTTCGAGCTTATACTTATATTGCAGAGTTCCCCTTACATGCTCGTACATTCCATGTACTGACACCATTTGGCCTGCATCATTTCATGATGCAGATACAGGTATTCAGGATCATCAGCATGCGTTTCATTAAGGTCATGCGATATTCCAGTCAGCTTTGGTGAGCCTTCTTATATTTTGGAGTCTTCACCTTTACCTTATAGTTTGTAGCTTTGACATGTCGTGGGTCTTGTCTTGATATCCTTTTGTAATAGTGGAGGCTTTATAGATAGACAAAAATAAGGATTTTTCTGTATTTATATTCTTTTGAGTTGTTTTACAAACTCTGAGTATATATGTTGAGTATTGTTCAGACTTTTCAAAGTTAAGTATTAGAGTTCAATGAATTTAAATTTAGTTTTAAGCTTTCGTATACTTTAGTTAGTCTTCCTCTTGTAGTTAGTTAGGATGAGCATTCACTTAGGGATCAATAATGGTTCTCGAGTGTCAGCCACGTCCAGGCTATAGACTCGGGTGATGACAAATTTTGTATCAGAGCACAGAGTTCAAAAGTCCTAGGATGCTTATGAAGCAATGTGTATAGGATCTTATTTATGATTGTGAGGATCCAACTCCCATAAATGAGGGACTACAGACATTTAAGGAAAAGTTTCCCTTCTTTTATACTCTAAATCGTACAATACAACTATGTCGTCAGGAGCTTATTCATACTCGTGCATTTCTCAGATTCATTCGACTACCCCTCATACTAGAGGTGGTTGAAAAGCAAAGTTAGTCCTTTATCAATGAGTTTCTCCCAGCAAAAATCTTGAGGAAGTCATGAGACTACAAAGGGGCTTGAGAGAAGCCTATGAGTGACTTTAACTATTGAGATTTAAAAGAATGCACTCATATTTATATGAATTGTGCGTTTGAGCTAAAAGCGAGTAGCACTCTCTTCTCTAAATCTTATTTCAGTTGAGATCCTTATGAGAAGTGTGTTTTAGATCTTGGGTAGTATTTTCACCTAGAAAGGTAGTATGAGTTACAAGATTATGAACAGTAGTAGTGAATGTACCCAAAGTTAGAAGAATGCATGTAGAGGTTTCGTAGTCTAAGAAAGGGAGATAGTGATGAGGCATGCTATGTTATTACAGTCATGCACCTAGTGAGTTATTAATGATGAGTTTTTCCTTTTGGCTAGACTAAGAGGTGATGAGTTGTGAAGATTTCATGATAAGAGATAGAGTAAGAGTTGCAAGTGAGGATGAGTCAGTGTATACTTTAACTAGAAATGAGTTTTGTCACGACCCGAGCCTACATCCTGGACGAGGTCGGCACTCAAGAACCATTGCTGGTCCCCAAGTGAACCAACATCCTGGCTGGCTACAAACTAATTCAAGCATACAAAGATTGAAAAAAAGGAATTAAGTTAAATAACTCAAATACTCAATCTTTAAAAAGATCTGAAAACTACTCAATAGATAAACTCAGAGTTTGTAAAAAACAATTCAAAGAACATACACACTGAAAACTACTCACCTTTGTCTATCTATGGAGCCTCTACTATTACAGAAGGATATCGATACAAAACCCACGACATCTCAAAACTATTAACTATATGATAAAGGTGAAGATCTCTGGACTATGAAAAGGCTTACCAAAGCTGACTCGAATATCACATGACCTCAACAAAGCGCTTGTAGATGATCCTAAATACTTGTATCTGCATCATTGAACGATGCAGACCAAATGGCTCAATAATGGAATGGATAAGCATAGAATGAAATTCTAAAGCATAAACATAAGCTTGAACTAATGGAAAAGAAACATACTTACCTCTTCTCAACTCACTCAACTCAACCCAAAGGTACTCAACTCAAGATACTCAAGGATAAAACAATAATAAAAGATGAAATATATGGAAAACTTTTAGAATAGTAGATAATAACTCAATTGTATTGAAGAATACAATAATAACTCAATTTGTATATAAAAAATACAATATAACTTTGTGGGAGATTCTCTAACCGACAACTATCACTATAAGCTATGTGATGATACAACGTCTCGCCCACGCTGCCAAAACTGTCTTATACTTTGCCGGAGTATAGAATCTACTACTAAGTGGATCCACTATTCTATGCTAAAAAGTATTAAATAATAATCTAAAAAGTATGACCCTTTCTACCCACATTGGCTATATGGTTTATGGAGTCTTGAGTTATCTGAACTCGTCCCCGTATCGGTGCTCAATACTACTCCCAAAATGTAACTAGCTGATATGTTTAGAAACATAACTCTTTCTGTGGTTTGAGATTATTACTCAAAAATCTTTCTCTTAATTGAGATGATACTAAAACTGCTCATGAAAACTCTATTTGGAAATTGGTGTTTTCTCTCATCTTAAATGTGAAAACATGTACTCTTGGGTATACTTAGTTCTCATTTATCATTTTAAAGTTAATGAACTCAGCTCTACTCTTCCTTAAAATAATATACTCAAATCTTAAATAAAGTTTTAAAACAATTGGTAAAAAGACTTCTTATAATAGGGTTCATGTTGAATAATGGAAGTGAACGACTCAATTCATAGTTTTCAATAACCATGCATAAGGCTCAATACTCGAAACTCAATAACTCTAGAATTGAAGGAGTCAATGATACTACTCATTTGAAGAATGCTCGACTCGTAGGGTTAATGCGGAATTATGGGCTTGAACTACTCAACTAAAGGGCTCAATGATACTTCTCATCTCAAGACTGCTCGACTCATAGGGTTCATGCGGAATTATGGGCATAACCTCCTCAACTCAAGGACCTTCCTGGGTAAAATGCAGTAGCCCTATGATTACGAATATAATCCAAAAATAATTAGGAACTCAATACTTGAGACTTAGAACTTGAAGAATACTACTCCTCTCAAAGATACTCAACTGATGGAGTTCATGCGAAATTTATGGGCATGAACTACTCGACTCAAGGGTCTAAATAAAAATATAGAACTCAAATATATGACTCTACTCATTCTCATACTTACTTCCTCAAAACATAGCATAAATCGATAATTGATCTCAATGGATTCATAATTGAACTCAGACTTTTTTGAACTCTACTCTTAACTCTTTGTTGAATTTGAATGATGGATTATGATTCATGATATGAAGGATATTGATGATAGTGTAGACTCATGAATACATTCGCCTTACTCTCATGCTTACTTACTTGAGTCTTGAAACAGATTATTAGAAATTGTAGAAGACTCTTCAAAAAGAATCAAAGGGACTTTCTCAAACAACTCTGAAGAACTCTGAAGACTTAACTCTTAACTCAATCTTGAATTTGAATTATCGATTCAAGGTTATGATGCGTGTTATGAATGATTTCTAGCTGTTTAGAAGTAGTTTAGAGTGTTTATAATCGATAGGGCTTGAAGGTACCCTTTTAAAAGACTCAGACGGGAAAAACGACGGAGAAGGGGTGGGCATAGGAGACCCTAGAGCACTAAGTGGCACAGGGCCCCAGCCTTCTACCTACAGAGGTGTGGTTGGGGTGCACTGGCTAGCGCAGGGCACCAGTCCCCAACCTAGAAAACCTTGACAACTTTTATTTCTCATTTTCCGACCCTAACTCGCCTAGAATCTAATGGTTTCTTCCCCATTCACTTAAAATCGAATACCCAACTCTTAAAATCCATGATTATCTCAAGAACTCATCGAAATCACAACAAAACAAGAGTTAGAATGCAACTTCAAGAACACTTATCAAGAACTTAAATCCTTCAATTTCAAGAACAAAATTACGTTGAATAAGTTATGATTGACGCGTGGGTAAAAGAACCCAATGCTATGTGAACTCACATACCTTTTAGAGATCAAAACCTTGGCGAAATCCGCAATCAAACTCCAAGAATTTGACGAAACCTTGAGTTTTCTCCTATTTTTTCTTGTTGAACTCTTTTTCTAAAACCCTAGTGTGGATTATGATTGCGTATACCGAACCAAATCAGTTTAGATCCCTATTTACTTAATAAAAACGAATTAAATATGTAAGGGTAAGGAAAAGACCAAAATACCCCTTTTAAATCTGGGCAACTTTCCTTAAATAGACAGCCTAACTTTAAATGGGTATATCTCCCTCATACGAGCTCAAAAATTAGCAAACTCGATGGGTTGGAAAGAGGACTCTAAGATCTTTCATTTGATATCTTATCTGTCTTCTTACTCATCCTGTACTGAAAGTTACGGTCATTTGAAGTTGACACAAAACTTAAAGGAACTAAGGAATGACTTGAATGAATTCTCTTTACTTCTTTTTGGAAATCAAAGTGCTATATCTAGTGACCTGACCTTAATACTTAAGAAATTTTAAATTCCTTGGTAAAATCCTACTCACAACGAAGGATGGTTCGAGTCTTAGTTCAAAAAAATTTCTAGGGTGTTACACAATCTCCTCCTTGAGATTATTCATCCTCGAATGATGGTTGGACTGGGTAAGGAACGTGGTTACTCTTATCATCTCGGCCATACCAACTAGAATTTGCACGCATTACTATTGGGAACCAACTAAGGGATCTCATTTAGCTATTTCTAATAGTGAAACCTTATTCTCTTTCTAACATTACTCCGTTACTAAAAGGACCTCTGAAAAGATATCTCTCGTACTCTTTTGAACTAATTACTATCTGATTCTCAACACTTGACTTGATTTCCAATCTTATCATCTCCTCCTTAGGTCTAAAGCTTACACTTTAAGGATATGGACCTATTCCACCATCTTTAACTGGTCTACATCCTCTTTTACTCCAACACTCGGGAGAAGCTTATCTCATGACTATCAAACTCTCTAGAAGCAGGTACTAAGACTTCTTTCTAAGGTGTTTCTGTTAACCTCTTGTGATTACATACCTCTTGGTACACCTCGTAATGCCCTGTTTACTCTTGTGACTTAGACACACTTCATTGTCCTTATCAAGATGTTTAAGGTATCTCACTTATACCGCTCATATTTATTGCAGCTAATCACATCAATTCCTCACCTACTCTATGCCAGGTCTTCTATTTAAATCTCAAGACAACATCATCCCCCTCATGTTTCCATCCTTTTAATCAAGAAACTCATCTCAATTTAAAGCTTAATGTTTATTACTAAACCTGAATATCAATATGATTGGTCGCTCACTATACTAACTTACAACTACTGGATGCAATTTTAGAAACACTCGTCCACTATGATCTTATGACAAGTAGTTAGTCCTTACCTTTTAGTCTCCATGCTAACATATTACCATCATATTCGACTTCGCAACTTAGGTACTACTTACTCACTTACAACGCATTATCTCTCAAATAGTTCTATCATCCTCTAAATACCATGGGGTTTCCCCTATCAAAATTCATAAACTTAGCTTGGGTCTACCACCTCATGAATACTCTGCTCGATTATTCAACATTTGAATTTAGTCTTCTCTAACACAATGGCACATTGCCGTGAACTCTTTTTTGGTTAAAAAAATATACTCTATCTCATCATGAATATAACTATTCCTCTTCCTTCTATCGAGAACTCTCTACAACATTATTATTCCTTATTCCACTCATAAATGAACTCATCACTTATAACTAACTGGGTGTATGGTTGCAAGAACATAATTTGCCCCATCACTATCAACTTTCCTTAGATTACCGAACCTCTACATACTTTCCTCTAATTCTGGGTACTTTCAATACTACTGCACATAATCTCGTAATACATACTATCTTTTAGGGTGCAAATACTACCCAAGCTCTAAACATACCATTCTCTAAAAGGTCTCAGCTGAATAAGGTTTAGGGAAGAGTATACAACTTGCTTTTAGCTCAAATGAACGATTCATATGAACATGAGTGCATTCCTCTGAAACTCAACACTTAACTCACTAATGGGCTTCTCTTAAGCCCCTCTGGAGTCTCATGACTTCCTCAAGAATCTTGCTAAGAGCAACTCATTGATAAATGATTGACTTTTCTTTTCAACCACCTCTAGTATGACGGGTAGTTAAATGAACTTGAGAAACGAATGAGTATGAATACATCTCTATGACATAGCTCTATTGCATGATTAAGAGTATGAAATAACTGAGATAGTTTCTAAATGTTGCAGCCTCCTAATTATAGATGTGGTGCGCTTCACACCAATAACAAGGAATCTACAGACACAACTTCATAGACACCCTAAGACTCTTGAACTCTGTGCTCTGATATTAAGTTTGTCACAACCCGAGCCTACACCCTAGACGTTGCCGGCACTAGAGAACCATTATTGGTCCCCAAGCGAAGCTCATCTTGGCTGGCTACAAGTAGAAAACTGATTCAAGTATACAAAGCTTTAAAAAAATTGAATTAAGTTCAATAAATCAAACACTCAATCTTTAAAAAGATTAGAAAACTACTCAATTAATAAACTCAGAGTTTGTAAAAAACAACTCAAAGAAGATACATAGTGAAAACTACTCAACTTTGTCTATCTATGATACCTCAACTATTACAGAAGGATATCGGGACAAGACCCACGACATCTCAAAACTACTAACTGTAAGATAAAGGTGAAGTCCTTCGAAATATGAATAGGCTCACCAAAGCTGACTGGAAAATCACATGACCTTAACGAAGCACCTGTTGATGATCCTGAATACCTGTATCTGGATCATTAAACGATGCACGCCAAATGGCTCAGTACATGGAATGTACGAGCATGTAAGAGGAATTCTAAAGCATAAACATAAGCTTGAAATGCTGTAAAAGAAACATACTTACCTCTTCTTAACTCACTCAACTCAAGATACTCAAGGATAAAGCAACAATAAAAGATGTAATATATGAAAAACTTTTAAAATAATAGATAATAACTCAATTGTAGTCAACAATAAAATAATAACTCAATTTGTATATAAAAATACAATATAACTTTGTGGGAGATTCTCTAACCGATAACTATCACTATGAGCTATGTGATGATACAACGTCTCACCCATGCTGCTAGAACTGTCCTATACTTTGCCGGGGAATAGAACCTACTACTAAATACATCCACTAGCTTATGCTAAAAAACATTAAAGAATCATCTAAAAAGTATGATCCTTTCTACCCACGTTGGCTACATGGTTTATGGAGACTTGAGTTATCTGAACTCGTTCCCATATTGGTGCTCAATACTACTCCCAAAATGCGCCTAGCTCATATGTTTAAAAACATAACCCTTTATGTGTTTTTAGATTATTCCTCAAAAATCTTTCTCGTAACAGAGATGGGACTAAAACTGCTCATGAAAACTATTTTTGGAAATCGGTGTTTCATCTCATCTTAAATGTGAAAACATTTACTCTTTGGAATACCTAGTTCCCATAGATCATTTTAAAGAAAATGAACTCAACTCTAATATTTTTCAAACTCATATGCTCAAGTCTTAAAGCAAGTTTTAAAACAATTGGTAAAAGACTTCTTAAAATAGGGTTCATGCCGAATTATGGACGTGAACGACTCAATTCAAGGTTTTCAATAACCATGCATAAGACTCAATACTTGAAACTCAACAATTATATAACTCAAGGAGTCAATGATACTACTCATCACAACGGGTTGAATACTTTCAAATATTTGCTCATTTTTTATATAATCATTATTTCTGTTAAATTGCATTTTTTATATGTCAATAGTTACGTTTGTTACATTTTTTCATATTCATTTTATCTATTACATTTGTTAATATTTATTTTGATATTTTGCACGGTCCAGAAATTCATTTTGATATGGATAAGATTTCATACACATATATTTTATTGACTAGTGGTTTTAGCCCACGGTTTTAAGATAGTGGTATTGTACTATTGATAGTTTTCATTTCCCTATTGAAAAAAATAGCTTGTTCATTAAGTTAAGGGGTGATGGATAAGAATTTAGGGGTAATTTTCAGATCTTTCATTCTTTTATTGTTTATTATTTTTCGGTGGCAAGTTAGCGGAGCTCCGCCGGAATTCGGCAAATCCACCACCTAAAACCCCATTCATTTTTACTGTTTTTCCGGCAAAATAACTCCATTCTCACACACCATTACTGAACAATAATCGAGCTCAAAGCTTACTGCCCAGAAGTTCAAAACCCCAACTGTTCTTCTTCTTTCTTTATCACTGCAGTGACACCAAACAACCACCTAAAACTCATACCACCACCGGACCAAACAAGCCTTACTTTTTCCTCAAAACAACTAGATCTCCACTGATGGAACACCACCAAAACCCCCACTATTTGATGCCATTGGAATCCACACAAAGCATCAAACAAACGACCTCCAGACAGCATCAACAACTGGTCAACTACGGCAACACAAAAACCGACCGGAGCTTCGACCAACAACAACTATAGCGAATCAGTGAGCTTTTAGCTCCAGCGGACAGCAAGCTATGAGCTTCAAAATTAGCGACCAACAACCTCCATCTCCGTCAAGGTCTGAATCTCATTTGTTCGAAGAATGGTGCTCCCTCTGTCCCTAATTACTTGTCCATATGTCCTTTTTTAGTTGTTCCTAATTACTTGTCCATTTTGACAAATCAAGGAAGGACAATTTTTTTACCTATTATACTCTCTATTAATTACTTTGAAAAATGAAATCTTAAGTTTTTAATTCATCCAATTCATAATTAATAGGGGTAAAAGTGTAAACTCACTATATCAATTATTGTTTTCTTAATAAGTGTGTTAATTCAAAAGTGGATAAGTAATTAGGAACAGAGGGAGTATATTCCAAAACCCCGACCTTTTTCCTTCTTATGTTTGTTCCTTTAATTCTTTTGTGTTTTATTTATCTCCGATAATCTGTGTTTTTGTTTCATTTTATAGGTTTTTTGTATATATCAGACCGGATTTGATATTTTCCAATATCGTTCCCTCATTTCCCTGTTAAAAGTTTACCTCGACTATCTCATTCTTTTGTTTGTATCTTTGATTATATCTATCTGTAGCTACTTAGCCTAAAAATTCATATATGTGCCCCTTTGGTTTTCATTAATAACTATTAATTTGTTTTTTTAATATTAATATTTCCTATAATTGAAGATAACTTTACAGCTTAGACTTTCTTTTTTCAAGCACCTACACTTCACTGTTATGTTGTAGTGTTTTGTTTTTTTTTTAATTTTACTTTGTTATCTCTTTGTGTTTCTGTTAGTTTAATTCTTCACTGACTTGTACATTTTTGTTACTATTTTATTTTTAATAATGTTTATATTTGTTTCAGTTTTTAATTTGCTATATATGTTAGTATGTTTTGTTTTGTTGATTTCGTTCACCTTATTGTGTGAATGGTATATATCTTTCATGCTGCCTTTATTTTATTTAGCTATTTTTTGTTACTTAATTTCTTTTCGATCATATATGTGGCTTTAATTATGCTACTACAAGTTTTGTTATCATCATTTTGTTACAGTTATTATTGTGGTGTTACACGTTATTTTATCTTTTAGTAGTTTATGTGATTTTGTGTTTACAAGTAAATTTGGCCAATGAAAAAATCTCTCCATCGGTTTTGGAGGCCTCCCCAATGTTAAAAGACAGAAATTTAGTGTAAGTTTATATTCTTTATATGTTAAAATGGCCGATGAAGAAATTACTGTCAATTTCCAAGGTCTCCCATGTTAATAAGACGAGTTTTTATTTTTAAGTTATTCTTTGATTCATTTATTTTATTCAAGTTAATTTATTACTAACACTTTTACTAAGTGTTTTTACAGCTACACAGAGTTGCTTCCCATTGAAGTTATTCGAATGAAGTTCAAATTATACTCTTTATTCAATATTTCGTATATATTGATGTTAGGCAAACTTTATGACATTTCTTATATTATTGTTTTATTTTATTATTTGTGTATATTACATGCTTATTATACTTGTATATTGTTTTATCTCCTCCTCAATTTAAAAAAAAATGAATTCAGTCAAGACTCACAATTGTGGTTTTTGAAGGATAACTAACACTTTTCCTTCGGAATAACTTGAACCCCTTACCTAGAGTCTATTGGTTTCATAGAATTTATTTTAATTTAATTAATTAATTGGTTTCCTAGTTTTCCTAAAAATTAGGTGGCGACTCCCCTTTTACCCTTTTAAAATTCTTTTAACTCCTTTAAAATTGAGTCACCGCGACACTGCGCTCTCTCAAAGGATGTCAACAGTCGACTCAGAGGGTTGATGCGGAATTATGGGCATGAACTACTCAACTCAAGGGCTAAATGATACTTCTCATCTCAAGACTGTTCGACTCTAGGGTTCATACGAAATTATTGGCATGAACTACTCAACTCAAAGACATTCATGGGAAACATGTATTAGCCCCTTGATTAGGAATATAATCCAAAAATAATTAGGAACTCAATACTCAGGACTTAGAACTTGAAGAATACTACTCCTCTCAAAGATACTCAACAGATGGAGTTCATGTGAAATTTATGGGCATGAACGACTCGACTCAAGGATTTAATTAACATTATGGAACTTAGGTATATGACTCTTCTCATTCTCATACTTACTTCCTCAAAACTTAGCTCAAATCAATAATTGATCTCAAAACATTCACAATTGAACTCAAAGAATTTCTTGAACTCTACTCTTAACTATTTCTTATATTAGAATTATAAATTCAAGAGGTATGATTCATGATATGAAAGATCTTGATGATAGTGTAGACTCATGAATACATTCTCCTTACTCTCCTGCTCACTTACTTGAGTCTTGAAACAATTTATTAGATATTGTAGAAGACTCCTCAAAACGACTCAAAGGCACTTTCTCAAACAACTCCGAAGAACTCTTAAGACTTACCTCTTAACTCTACCTTGAATTTGAATTATGGATTCAAGGTTATGATTCATGTTATGAATGCTTTCTAGATGTTTAGAAGTAGTTTAGAGTGTTCAGAATCGATATGGCTTAAAGGTACACTTTTAAAGAACTCAGACGGGCAAAACGACGGAGAAGGGGTGGGGGCAGGCAACCTTGGCAACATATCAACATCAACCTCCGGGGATGTATCCACTGGTGCAGCCCTCCTCCTGTTGGCCTCATACCTCAAGTACTCATCCTCGATATGTCGAATGTCTTTAGAAGAGGTGGGTGTCACGTCTACATCTATCTTCTAGACCATGGGAACATGGGTCGCCGACATAGCTCATTAATAAATGCAGGGAAAGAGATTGGTATGGTTCTACTTGGCCCTTATGTCCATCTCTTGCTCAATGAGCCATCCCAAATTCAGCCTCTGCTGAGCTATGATAGAACCAAGACAAGAAGCCTTTGGGTGTCGGAGAATTGAGTCGTTCTGGGAAGGCATGATGGTGCTACTAATAAATCTGAACCAATAACTGGCAGTAACGTTTAAGTCCTTCTTCTCGATTAGTGCACTTGCCTCGATCCACCTTGGAGTAACATTAGAAAAGAGGGGTGCCATCCAAACCTTTAGATCCTCTAGGGTCTTCTCCTTGACCAAGTTGGGGTAATCATGCATGAAATCCCGAGAACACCCAAGTACCACATTTATTTCTGAGCTGCTGCACTTCACCTTCTGGCCTCGAACCATCACCTCATCAACCGACTTAAACATGCTGATCTTGTTCTTTCCTTTAGAGACCAGCTCCTGATGAGTAGAGTTAAACTCCTGGACCCAAGTAGGGATATAAGGGCCCCGGAGTTTGTAAATACCTTAAATTTGTGGAACTTTAGCGTGTTCCACACTTAAGGATATATGTCCACCACACATCGGTGGACAATCTCTTTTCTTCCAAAATAGTCCTCGAACCCTTGGCCTTTAATCTATTGAGTGACCGGGGAGGAGGACCTTGAATTGGTGGCGCCTGTACCATTGTCTGCTCTGGAGCTGCAGTTGGAGCTGGAAGAGGCGTAAGAGGCACTGAGTTCCTAGACGGATCATGCATCGCCTTGAAGCGTAGCTCCGTTCTCCTAGCATGTAGGAGTTGGTCATCTTTCGGCTCAGAAATGGATGTCAGATAAATATCCTCAAACTGACCCTCAATGCCAAAGAGAGTGAGGTATGTATAGTAAATACCCTTACTATCGTATCTCTCCTCCATAAGTGTCGGCTACATAGGGCCCTTGCCTTTGCTCTTTCCCCTTCTTGGAGAAAGTTTAGTAGTCGGGGCCCGTGAGGCAGTAACCTCGTCATCTATCACAATCCCATGGGCGGTTGATTCCTTCCTACTACTTTGGGTCTATCCATTTCTGCAACATAAAAGAACACACATTAGATGCAATTTGAAGAAAAACCAAAGTATGAAAAATTGCATAGAAATACTCGCCGAACCATTCGACGTGTCGCTGAACCCCTTTGGTGAGTCATGTCGGGACTCGCCAAAAGTTCCAGAGTACAATTATTCAATAATAAAAGAAGGTCAACGATTTTCAGGGCCAATCAGCGGATCACCGACACCATTCGGCGAACTTAAAATGGTTTGCCAAAAGTTACAGAACACTTTATGCAATTAAGGGCGCAAAAAGGTGATCACAAGTTATTTTCGGCGAGTCACCGAGTGAACTGGACTAGCTAAAGCATACCACCAAAATCTAAAGAATCTAGACTCACAAAATAAAAAATTAAAAGGAGATCTAGGGTACGTTAGGAGAACAACTAAACCACTCGACGAGCTCGACACAGCTCGCCGAATAGCCCCACCAGCCAAATTTTTACACCGAACTTTAAAATAAAACCCGCATCCCACAACAAAAAAATTAGACTAATATTCATGCAATTCAATCAAGATCCATAAGACTCCTGCCCACGGGGTACTAAGACTTCCCTCGATTTGGCCAATATTGTCTGATGAGTCCACGATTTAGACTAATTTAGGGATTTATTTTAATAAATTTTGTGTCCTCAAATGCATATTTTGTGCCAATGACTAATGTAAACCCTTGATTTTCAAGTATTTGGATTAAGGAACAAATCATGGACACTAATGAGCAAAAAGGAACAAGGTAGTGGAAAGAACGAGGAAAAGAAGGCCTGATGATCGCCTAACCCATTGGGCGCGTCGTTGAATGGCCATTATCTCGCCTAAAGTTCCAATGTGCTAAGACTTGAAGGAGAAAATCAAGTCGGCGATATAAAGAAGCAGTCGGTGAGTTGCCGAATGGTTCCACGATGCAGTGCTATATCGCCCAAAGTTACAAAACTTGAAGATGCTGAAGGTCAAAGCAAAAAGGCGATGGAATTGACCAAAGGGGGGATCGTCGAGTGGATCGGCGATCCCGACTTATTACGCCGAATGGTTCTTCACAACACATTTTTGGCAACTATAAATACATTTATAAATTCTTAGTTTAGTATCTAAGTTTCATTACAAAATCATAATGATCAGTTTTTGAAGTAAAGAATTTAGAACTGAGATTATTGAGACAATTTTTCCTTAGCTTTGATGATTTGAAGATTTCCATTTTTGAGAAATTGGAAGTGGGTCTTTGAGATTCTTCAATATTGACCTTTGTAAAGACGAAATTAATCTTACCCAGTTGATGGAAACACAATTTGGTAACGATTTTTATCTTTTTATGATGTCTAGATAAATTCCCAATTCTTGGGGTGTGATTATGTGATTATGGGTTGATTTAGTTGTTGGGTATTGTTAATTGATAGTTTAAATGTTGTTTAAAACTGATTTCATTTAGTAATTGTGGCTTAATCTAAAGGGTTGTATTTGCAAATGCAACTCTACCTTCATGTTTTTGGCTTATCCGAGAGAGAGGTTTTAAAACCAAGATTACTGATTTGATGGTCTGTGGGAATTGGGTTGTCATGGGTTTAGATCGAGACAGTGAATCCTGAACCCTTTTCCACATATTCAGCTTGAGAGAGTGAATGGACTAATGTGTAGGCTGTTCTTATTGGTGTTCGAGAGAAACCAATCTGATTCAGGGTAAATCATTGAGAGAAAGCTTATCCCCACTAGAGTCTAGCTTATTCACTGATTTACAACTATTTACTATTAATTGCAATCACCCATTTGTCTACCTTAGCGCATAATCCAATCACATCCCAAGAACCCGTCTCTACACTTTTTATTTTTGTGTTATTTGTTATTGTAGCTGATAGTTGAAACCAAAAAACCCCTGATATTTGACACTCGTGTCACCCCAAACTTGAACCATGCGTTTATTCGTAAATATTTTTACCTATGATAGACTTGAGCATATTCATGCTTTTCTATTGATTCTTAAATACGTACCACTACCTGTGAGATTCGACCCTAACTTACTTAGTTGGGTTATATTACTAACTAACGATCGTTGGCACGTTGTATTGGATGAAGTGTCCTGATACATGAAATCAAAATGACGCCGTTGCCGGGGAGTTGTGTTACTGGAGAATTTTTAGTTAAGTTGAATTTTTAGTTAAGTTAAAACATGAAGTATGAGAGTGAACGGCAGTAATGACAGCCAAGTCGGCCATCGAGATGACATCCGAAACCTCAACGATGTCAACAAGCCTAATGCTAATGACCCCCATCTTATAGGTGGTATTGGTGCCATTCGCTTGCCTCCGGTCGAAGGGAATGCGGTGTTCCATATCACAAGTACTATGTTGCAGCTATTGCAATTGAAGGGACTGTTTAGTGGTTTGGCTCCTGAGGATCCCCATGAGCATATTAGAAACTTCGTGGATGTTTGCGGACCATTCTCCTTCAAGAACATATCCCAAGAGTTGGTCCGGTTAAGGTTGTTCCCGTTCTCTTTGATGGGAGAGGCATGTAAGTGGCTGGTTGAATTGCCACGTGAATCAATCACTTCATGGGAGGAGTTGGTCACCGCATTTCAAGTGCGATTTTTCCCTCTTTCGAGGATGATGACTCTTCGGGACAACATTCAGAGCTTCATCTATTTGGAAGGCGAGCCAATTCATGAAAGTTGGCTGCGATTCAAGAAGTTGGTGCTTCAATGCCCAACTCATGGCTTGCCTGGCAACATGTTGCTGCAGTATTTTTATCGGAGTCTTGACTCGGTAAATAAGGGTGTTACTGGCCAACTCTCTCCTTGAGGTTTGATGCAACAACCACTATAAGAAAAATCCTTATTTAAGACCAATATTTAGGGACATGCTAATAATCTTCTCTCTAAAAGTATATCTATTGGGACGAGATTATATTCTAGTCCTTAGTTGTATAGTCTATTGCGAAGGTATTAAATTTGGTCCCGAAAGAATTTATAACTAGTCCCAAATGGTAATTGATGGTCTTTGAGCAGGAGATATTCCCCCCAAACTTGATACTAAATTAATAAAACACAAAAGTTATTTTAACAAAAACATAGGCGCCAAAGTTTTTATGTTGAAAGTGAAAAATAAATAAAATGAGCATTCTGTCTTCTCAAAAATATAGCCCAGCTGGTCACAAAGTTGCCCTAGCTAGCTCTCTCTCCAGTCGAAATTCTATACCATAATCTCAACGTTGAAACTTTATCTTTGTCGCAGCTCTGCCCTAAAATCGAAGCAAGTATCATCGTTTTTCTATTGAAGGTAAAATTTCATCTCAAGCAGCAGACTTACAGGTTGGTTGCTCTGTTTTTTCCAGAAGTTTTTTTGATAACGTTTTTACTTGTTGTATTGAAGTTCCTCTTCTTGTTTCTCATCTTTTCAAGGTTACTGATTTCTTTATTTTTGTCACAGCTCTGCCTTAAAATCGAAGCAAGTACTATCGTTTCTCTGTTGAAGGTAAAATTCCATCGCAAGCAGCAGACTTACGGGTTGGTTGCTTTGTTTTTTTCAGAAGTTTGTTTGATAACGTTTTTACTTGTTGTATTGAAGTTGCTCTTCTTTTTTCTCATCTTTTCAAGGTTACTGATTTCTTAATCTTGTCTTTTTTTTTGTACAATCAGTGAAAACATTATTGGGTTGAGATTTCTAATAGATAATCTGATTTTCTGATTTCATAATTTAGTTTTATATAATCAGTGTTTCGATGTTTTGTGAGCCAAATAAGAACTTGTTCTATTATTCCTATTGAAACTGTTATTTAGATCTAAAAAGGTTTTGACTAAATTGTTATTCCTATTTTTTTATGAGGAACAAAAGATGTTAAACGTGAAACGAAAGTGACAATACGGATGTTGATAATTCTGATAGAAAGTTAGGTAGAGTGAAAGCTCCGAGATAGGAAAAAAAACTTGCTTCAAAGTACTGACATATAAAATGAAAAAGACTATGAATATGAGTTACCAATTGTCTTTAACAATTTTGCATAGCTCGAGTACGAATTTCCCTTCCTTGTACTTCTGTGATGGCTCAACAGATTGTTCATACTTTTAGCGCAATACCTCGTTGCAATCCACACAGTATAAGTCAGTAATTTTGCATAGCTCGAGTACGAATTTCCCTTCCTTGTACTTTTGCAATGGCTCAACAACTTGTTCATACTTCCAGCGCAATACCTCGTTGCAATCCACATAGTATATGTCAGCAATTTTGCATAGCTCAAGTACAAAATTTCCCTTCCTTGTACTTCTGCGATGGCTCAACAACTTGTTCATACTTTCAGCCGAATACCTCATTGCAATCCATACAGTATGTGTCAGCAATTGTTCAAAGTTATCTTTCAATTCACGAATTTTGCTTTTTGCCTCTAACCGAGCAGTATGTTCCTCTCTAACTATTTTCAAGACTATGCACGATATTGTTCATCTTAGATTCAACTATTTCAGTTATTCGCCTGTGTTTCTCCTTGAAAGAGAACATCTGCAGTAGTTCCTTCAACTCATCACCTACCCATTGCTTTAAATCTCTGAGCAAAGAACTAACCTCTGAAGAGTCATTACAAAGCTTCATCTTGTTTACTTCCTCAAATAATTCACTCGTATATGGTTTTCCACCAGTTGTTGAAAAGAAGTTCCCTCAATTGTTCAGCTTACTTCGCTGGATCTTATGTTTTATTGTTGAAAAGCACTTGTCTATACCCACACATCTTTAAGAGCTTCCTTTAAATCCTCAGGGCGGGAACAATCTAAGTGATCATTCAAAGAGTCATTATCTTCGAGCTTATCCCCTCCAGTGTAGACCACAATTATGTAATCACTAATTTTGGTTCTAAAGAGCTTCTTAAAGTACTGGATAGCAAACAAAACAAAAAGATCAGCATGGACACCATCATTGGCCAAATCAATGCATTTACCAATTTCATTTACAACTAATCTAGATTCAGCATTAAAATCAAATTCAGGGGTATCGATCACATCAAGAATCTGCCATCTTCTAATCGAGTCCTCTGAATCTCATAAGTTCTTGTAACACCCCCAGAGCTAGACCTCAATTGGAATGCATTTCTACCAAAACTGCTATTGTTTGTGGCACTTTTTCCTTCACCTTTACACCCAATCATAAGTACTGTCTGAGCCTCATTTGCAATAAACTCCCAATCACCACTGACTAAACTTCCTCCCATTTTATCTTATCAGATCAAATTACCTTAAGCAACATGTCACCTAGAGAGAGTGGGGATCTTGTTATTCCTATAATCCATGTTCAAATTTATATAAATGTATTGTTTCTTTTGTCAGTTTAAGATTAGCGATTTCTAATTTTGTTATCGAATCAAATTACCTTAAGATTAGCGATTTCTAATTTTGTTAGTTCTTTCTGTATGCATTACTTTGAGACTGTGAGTTACTCATTTCGAAATATAAAATAATGCTAGTAAATTGTCCTGAACTATTGAACAAAACCACAACGATAGCCTAGTGATATTCTTACATATAGTAATTGCCTGTAGTTTCCAGAGACCTCCCTGAAGTGATCATCTGTTAGATTATTGGTATCCAAGTTTCAAACAAATTAGTTGTATTAGGCTTGTGCTCATTTCGAGTTCCAGCACATTGATATGAAGCTTGCATCTATCCACCAACATTCTTCTTGTTAGCTTCAGGGCAAATGCACATGAGCCTAGTGGAGAAAATCTTTTCATTCATCTTAGTCATAGCATGTTACTACTCGCTCTCATCCCACAATCTATTAAATGTGTAGCTCTTTCTGTTTCCTGATGTGCTATCTATTACAACTTTAGCACTTTGAGAAATCAGAGTCTTTGTATATAAGGAAATGTATAGTAGGACACATGAATCCTGATACGTGTTAAGAACATACGAAAAGTTATGATCTTAAACCAACTACCAACAAGATTTTTTTAATCAGAAGTGACTATTTCGTGTAAGTACTTACTTTAATCTTTGGTAGGCTAAGGAATCATGTATACATGTTTCAAGAACTAGCATCCTAATTATAAGTTAGTATATAATCTTTTATTTTTCATTGTGCCATTTGATTGTATATTTTTTGATCAACTGATTGTGTTTCGTTCATCTTTGGAACCCAAAAAAGTTACAAGTGATTTGAGCGAGCTATATAATAAGCTTCCACATAAGGGAATTGATACTCCATATATCTTATATAATGTTAAAATACTTAAATGCAACATGAAGAATAATATCTAGATAAGTTACATATTCCTCCAACAATTTAAAATATTAGTATTGAGGATAAAAATTCAGCTTAGCAGGTCTTCTTCTTTGTGTTCTTACCGAGAAAACTTTCCATCTATTAATATTCAAAAGTCCATTGATTTATTTTGGGAGTATGTTGAAGTTAGTGTATATGTGAACTTGGTTTCAATTATGGTCTAAAGAAGACAATGTATCAACCACTTTGTTAGTTTCATGGTGAATCTGATTGTAACAAGTTTTGTAGATCTTATTATTTTTCTTATTCTTTATATTTAAAAAAAAAATTGTGTGTAATTTTCAAGGTTATGGCTCCTAGTAAGCAATGGATACTCTGACTCTTCTACTAATCAGGTTAAGAAATACACTCAAAAAGTTGAAAAAAGTAAGTTTGTTTCAGCTACTTGTGTGTACTAGTGTTGCATCCTGTTCTTCAAAAAAAAAAATTACTCTAGGTGCTATAGGAAAGAGACTAGAGCAAAGACATGGATCATTGAGCTCCTCTTTAGGGGTTTCTGAATATGATGTGGGAGCATTGAACAAGACTACTTTATTTGCTAATCAAAAAATGCAAACTCCTTCTAAAAGAACCAGGTTGAATTCTACCACGTCTTCTAGTGAAGAAATGAAAACAGTAGATAGATTGGTTCTTCAAAAAAAGGCTATGCAAACCAATGAACATTGCCTCCATCTACTGATCAAGTTATGAAATACTCTTAATCAGCTGAAAAAGGTATGATATTTTGAACTCGTATGTTATTAACTTAAAAAACTAAATTTTTGTTGCTATAGTTTTACCAAATTATGCAATTATAGGTTCATCTAATCCTAGAAAGGAAAAAAGAGTACGAGGGAGAAACAAGTGCAAAGAAGTTGCTTCACTTGAAAATGGACAAAAGCTGAAAGTAACCTTTTACAATAATCGAATGGTTGGAACAAACATCAATCTGTTTTTGAGGCATTTGGGAAAAATTGTTCGTGATCTTAATATTTTCCCATTAGGGGTATCATCTTGGAATGATATTAAGCAAGAAAAATTGAATCACATGTGGGCTACCGTTGAGGTAATAAATGTACATCTTATTCAAATCTTTTATTTACTAAATACATGGTCTTGTATTTCCACAGAATTTGTGACTTATTTTCAAAGGACAGTAGATCTTATTAAAGAACACTGAATCAAAGAGAACTCTCTGTTCTTTAAACAATTCTTCTATTTAAGTCAAGTTCAAAATATGTTATTTTAGTTGGATTCTATGTTGTTTCATGAAACTACTGTCCCTTTTGGCCAAATATGTATCACATGATCCTGCACTATAGATTGTCACATGATAGATGATTAACATGAATCATGAAAGAGAAAAGAGGACTATTTTTTCTTAAAACTTAAATGAGAAGTCTTCACCCTTCTCTACATAACCCACCAGTTGATCTTAGCTAAAAAGGAGAGGAAAGTACTTCGTAACCTTACAGAGTCCACTTCTTAATAGACTTAGGATTGTAGAAGAACTACAGTTCACTAGACTTCCCTGTCTTTTTATCTTGTTTAATATAGAAGCTCTGCTTATTCTACTAGAAGCAGAGCTTTTTTTCATCTTGTTGTCCTTTGTTGTTACTTCTCTTTTTGTAATAACTCAATTCATGTTTCAATTATTGTAGAATAAATTTGAAGGTGTTGACATGAATGATCATTGTGATCATGTCTTGGGATAGATGAATGAGCTATGGAACAAATGGAGAGGATACCTTCATGTTAAATATGTGAAGGATAAGCCAATTCAACAATCACATGTCCCACCTGCCACATCGCCCATTTCAACTGAATGACCAATATTTTCTGCTGACCAAGTAAGTAAAAATATACTTTTCTGTTGGAGATTGTTGAACTGGATGTAGTGAGATCTATGTCCTTTTTACAGTTGAAAATATCTTTCGAATTGTTGTCTAGAGGCCCAGGGATTGATCAACTACATGCTCACTGTTCAACTCCATCACTAACTGTAGAAGTTTTTTATTTTTAATCTTAATAACTAAGCTAGTAATCTTGATCATCGGCTGCTCATTTTCGACAAGTTCTTCATTTGGGTAGGTATTTTCCATTTTTTCCACAGAGATGTTAGAAACAAAGCTATTTTCAGCTTGGTACCACTGTAATTTAGCTGATTATTGTTGCTTTCTGCCTCAGTATGTCCATTAGGTTGCCACTCGCTTCTGACTCAGGAGTTTGTTGTTTTTCTGTTTCCTCTTTCTTGTCGTGATCATGTTTATTTTGTCTATGTTTCTTTTTTTTATGCTAGAGATAGCCGGTTTGAACATGACATTGGTTTTCTTTGTGCAAGTGTTACTGAGAGTAATCTGTTAGCTTAATTCCTTGTGCAAGTGTTACTGAGAGTAATTTGTTAGCTGAAAATCTCCTAGCCATGGTCTGGTTATCATGAACCATGTCATTCCCTTGTTGGCATAAACTTCCCCCTCAATTATTTTTGATGTTTCCCGCGTCAACTTCATCAGAAAACTAAAACATCTTAACATTGTTGGATTACAGTCTACATCTTCATATTTCAAGGCAATTTTAGCATGTTCCAACAAACTATAAAAGGTAAATGAATAAGACGATCTATTTTGTAAACAAATTTAAGAAATTGAGGCTTCATTCTGACAGCACACAAAAAAAATTGTATAAGTATGATCCACTCACATGCTCAAGTTCCAAGATAATACTACAATGTAAGATCATGAATTAAGGAGAGAATATGGGAGGGACTTTCAACAGTAAGTAACAAGACATCTATCAGCTTAGAGAATACACTGCAATCAAACATGCTTCCTCCAGATCTTTCCCCTGCCATGATTCTTCTTCTTAGCTATTTTCAGCTTCTTTTTCATCTTCTTTCAAAGAGGTTTTAAAGATTTTGAACTTTGATTACCATCAGCTTAGGAGACATAACAATAAGCTTAGGAGCAGCAAGGGTAGCTTCTTGGGCAGCCAATTTAGCAGCTTTTTTCTTAAGAACAGTGAGTTCTGTAGCAACTATATCCCTCCTTATAGCTTTCAGCCTTTTTTTCCTCATTGATCTCATTAACTTTGCCATTTTCTTCGCAAGTAGATATCTCTGTGAACTCTATTTTTTCTAGCTCTGGTTGCTCTGTTCAGCTTCCCCCTCAATTATATTGACAGATTTGTTTTTTTATCCTTCTCCTTTTTAGCCTCATTGATCCCCCAATATGGCCGAACCTGGCAGAACTCTCATCTGAGAAGTACCACAAGCTGATGGTGCCCTGTACGGTTGCTCCATAGAGTAGAGCGTGTAGTTAACTCTCTAAGAAATGATTGTTGTAGATTAACATATGGAATACGTACGGTCCTTCGCTACACAATTTTGGCAACTATTAATACATTTTTAAATTCATCATTTAGTATCTAAGTTTCATTATAGAATCATAATTATCAGTTTTTGAAGTTGAGAGCTTAGAACTGAGAGTATTGAGGCAATATTTACTTAGCTTTTAAGATTTAAAGATTTCCATTTTTGAGAAATTGGAAGTGGGTCTTTGAGATTCTTCAATCTAGAACTTTGTAAAGACGAAATTAATCTTACCCAGTTGATGGAAACACAATTTGGTAACGATTTTTATCTTTTTATGATGTCTAGCTAAAACCCCAATTCTTGGGGTGAGATTATGTGATTATAGGTTGATTTAGCTGCTGGTATTGTTAATTGATAGTTTAAATGTTGTTTAAAAGTGATTTCATTCAGTAATTGTGGCTTAATCTAAAGGGTTGTAGTTGCAAATAGAACTCTACCTTCGTATTTTTTCTTGCTCGAGAGAGAGGTTTTAAAACCAAGATTGCTGAATTAATGGTCTGTGGGTATTGGGTTATCATGGGTTCCGTTCGAGAGAATGAATCATAAACCCTTTTCCACACATTCAGCTCGAGAGAGTGAATGGACTATAGCGTAGGCTGTTTTTAATGGCTGTTTATTGGTGTTCAAGAGAAATAAATTTGATTCGGGGTAAATTGTTTGAGAGAAAGTTTATCCCCACTAAAGTGTAGCTTATTCACTGATTTACTATTATTAATTGTTATCACCCATCTATCATCCAATCACATCCCAAGATCCCATCTCTATACTTGTTATTTTCGTGTTTTTTGCTATAGTAGCTGTTAGTTGAAACCAAAAATCCCATGTTATTTGACAGTTGTGTCACCCCAAACTTGAACCATGCTTTTATTCGTAAATATGTTTACCTATGATTGACTTGTGCATATTCATACTTTTCTATTGATTCTCAAATACGTACCAGTCCCTATGGGATTCGACCTCAACTCACTTAGTTGGGTAATATTACTGACTAACGACTGTTGGCACTTAGTATTGGATGGAGTGTCCTGAATCGTGCAATAAAAATGGTGTCGTTGTCAGGGATGTGATTGGACTCATTTAGGGCTTATATTAATAGATTTAGTGTCCTCAAATGCATATTTTGTGCTAATAATTGATGTAAATCCTTGATTTTTAGGTATTTGGATTGAGGAACAAAGCATGGACACTAATGAGCAAAAAGGAATAAGACAGCTGAAAGAACGAGGAAAGGGAGGCCTGATGATCGCCTAACCCACTGGGTGAGTCACCGAATGGCCATGATCTCACCTAAAGTTAGAGTGTTCCAAGTCCTCAAGGGGAAAATCTAGTCGGGATAAAAAGGAGCAGTTGGCAAGTGGCCACACGATTCCGCGATGCAGTACTTATCGCCCAAAGTTATAGAACTTGAAGATGCTGAAGGCCAAAGCAAAAAGGCGATGAAATTGACCAAAGGGCTGATCAGCGAGTAGATTGACAATCCTAACTTATTGCGACGAATGGTCCTTCGCAACACATTTTTGGGGATTATAAATACATTTTTAAATTCTTACTTTAGTATCTAAGTTTCATTATAGAATCATAATTATCAGTTTTTGAAGTTGAGATCTTAGAACTGAGAATATTGAGACAATATTTACTTAGCTTTGAAGATTTAAAGATTTCCATTTTTGAGAAATTGGAAGTAGGTCTTTGAGATTCTTCAATCTAGAACTTTGTAAAGACGAACTTTGACTTTGCGGAGTTCGTGGACAGGTGGTGCTTCAATTTCGACCGACAACATGCTCAACTCCATATCATGAGCGCGAGTGGCCAACTCTTCAAAAGTTTTAGGCTTTATGCCTTGCAAAATATAGCGGAGACCCCAATGCATACCTTGAATGCACATCTCTATGCCCGAAGCTTCACTAAGTCTATCTTTACAGTTTAGACTTGCATGTCTCCATCGGTTGATGAAGTCAAAGACTGGTTCTTCATTTTGTTGACGTGTGTTTGTAAGTTCCACCATGCTTACAATACGTCTTGTGCTATAGAAGCGATTGAGAAATTCTTGCTCCATTTGTTCCCAACTATCAATGGAACCAGACTCAAGGTCCGTGTACCAATCAAAAGCATTGCCCTTAAGAGATCGGACAAATTGTTTGACGAGGTAATTGCCGTATGTTCCAGCATTGTTGCAGGTTTCAATGAAGTGCGCCACATATTGCTTTGGGCTTCCCTTACCATCGAACTGCTGAAACTTTAGGGGTTGATAACCGGCAGGCATTTTCAAACTATCAATCCTTGCAGTATATGGCCTTACATATGTCAAGGAGGATTTTGTAGCAACCTCGTACTTGTCTTTGATGGTACCCATGATAAACTCCCTGATTTTGTTGATCGGGATTGTTCCTTCCGAAGAAACTTGGATCTCTTTAGCATATTCAACTTGCTTTGTTGGGCGATCGACTATCTCTTGGACTTGCATATGTTTTTCAAGTGCGTGACTTGATTCTTCATCCATCATGCCCTTCACCCTATTAGTTAGCTTAACAATTCGAGCATCTTGATCTTGAACATACTTGGTCAAGCCTTCAATAGCTCTTGTCAAGCTCACAAGTTGTTTTTCTACGGATGAAGCGTTAGTCACCATTGCGTGCATTACCATAGTAGGTGGCGGAGAGTAGCGTTGATTTTCCTTAACATGAGATGCAAACATGTTATGTGGGGTAGGTCCCGTGCTTAAGACATCATTGTCAGCCGAAGCAAAGGACTTCTCGTATGTAGATGGGCTCAATTGGGCAAGAACCCTCTCGACTATTTCGGCGGTGTTTTCCTTTGCAGCTTTTGCAAGAGACTTCACATGTTTTAGAGACAAACCAAAGACAATAGCAGATTCGAACGGCACTCGTGAGGCTTGTTGTCCCAGCAATTTGGTTTGGTTCCTTGTGATATGTCCCATGCTTCCCGCAGTAACATCGAGGATGTTTTAGACATCGATGCAGAACTTGGATCCATCAGTTTTTGCAGATGCAGATGCGAATACAGATGCAGATGCGGATTTTGATGTCGATGCAGATGGAGATTTTGATCCAAATGCAGATACGGATATAAATCCAGATTTGGTTGCAAATGCGGATTTCGAGTTGATCTTCTTGCAAGTCATATCGATGTTTTTGAACTTTGGTTGTCTTGAAGAGAAGAGATGAGAGGTAAAGATTGTCCCACTGGGCGTGCCAATTTGTAAGCGTCTAAAGTTTCAATCCTGAAATACAGTAAACAGGAAAAGAAAAATAGCAAGCAAACAATAATATTTGTATTTGAATTAATGTGAAGGTTTCAATCTTTATAAAATCTCTTAAAAAGATATGTAATCCCCTGATTCTTCTCTCCACAGATGTTCTTGATTTGGCGGAATACTTGGGGCGAAGACTTCTTTGTATGCGGAAGACTTGCAGATCACTACTAAAGAGCAATTATGTATTTTTGTGTGGATGTATGTGTATATCTTTTGGTCTTATGAAGACCTCTTTATATAGGCTTGAGCTAGGGCTTTAGGGGTATTTTGGTCCAAGCAATTTTGACCCCTAGGCTTGAAGAACATGAGTTGGGCTCATCTTGTCAATTTAATGGACTGACCCAAATGTTATTTGGACTTGATTTAAGTCATATAATTCTAACAAAAATATTAATCTGACTTTATTAACCAGTAATTTGACTTGATCAACGTATCATGAATTTAAGATTTAATCCAAATTTAATATGAATTTATCAATAAAACCTCACTGTCTACAATTACTAATACACCTTAGAACCTAAATGTTCTTGGAAAAATTTAGCACAATATTCCTCTCATTATTGGCATACGAAAATTCAAGCTTCTACAACTCAAAAAAAAAAAATCAAGAATAATTTAAAAGAATAAACATGTAAATGAGGTTCTGACAGAAATGAGAATATATTTATATATGAGAATTGTATGAAAATATAAAAATGAAGGGAATGTAAAAAGATTTTGTAACTGATTTGAAATTATAATGCTTAATTGATAAAAATCTTTAATAGAAAATAAATGTGATTGAAATTTTTCATAATTTAAGATTTAAAATTGAAGAAGTGTTTTTTTTATATCTTTAATGTTCTGTAATTTTAATGACAATAAATTAAATGAGATTGATTGATATGAAATATAATGGAAGAAATAACACATTTATGTTAATAAGGAAAACAGATAAATAAAATATATATTTTAAAAAAATAAAAAATAAAAATAGAAGGTATAGAAATAACACATTTATGTTAATATGGAGAAGAGATAAATAAAATACTTTATTTTTAAAAAAATAGAAATAGAAAGTATAATATTAAATTATAATAATAAAAACTAAAAAAACATATAGGTAGAAAGAGGACATAAGAAAAAGAAACATTTAAAAAGTAGATTTTTACGTTGATGCAAAATGGCAGCCTTTTAAAATTTCCTCTTTTTAGGGAAATGTAAATGCTCATCAAGTAATCCTAATTAATGAGTAACAATTAATCATATCATATATCATATATTTATATAAATGAGAATCTTAGGCCGGCCTACATGGCGCCACCACAAATCAGGACCCCCTTTTAATTTATAGTATTTCCAAAACTAGCCTTTCTCTTTAATGAAAGTTGTGAATTTTATGAAAAGTTACAACTTTTATGAAAAGTTGGGACTTTTATGAAAAGTTGTGACTTTTATGAAAGGTTGTGACATTTTCGAAGGATTGTAACTTTTTCAAAGAGTTGTGACCTTTCCGATAAGTCACAATAATCATTTGTTTACACTACTCTTTGTTGTCTATAAATAGAGGATTTTTCTCTTATTTTAAAAGAACAAAAATTCTAAACTTCTTCTTCTTCTGGACAATTAAATATTTGTGTATATTGATCTCCTTGAGTGACTCACTAATACCATTGTTTTTGTATCAATACACTAGTGAATAGAATTGTTCTATCTTGAGAGGAACTATTCCTTTAAACCTCGGGTACTAGAGGGGAATAATTCTCTTAATGGGACACTGTGCATTCAGTGGGCTCAATTTTTTCCATTCTGTTTCATTCTATTGATACAGATCATGGTATGCTTTTTACAGTTACTAATTTATGCTTATATTATTAATTGTTGTTTTTGAGTACATGATTTAAACTTTGTTGTTTATGTTTCTGCAACGTTATTGTTATAAGTATTTGTTAGTGCATATTAAATAACAAACATTAATTGAATATTCAGACAAGTTTTTTCTATTGGGATTGTTGAAGGTACAATAAAAATTCTCTTACAAATCTCTAATTTCTTCATCAACAACGTCATTCCTTCACATACAAGCATGAGATTTTTTGTTCTTTAAAAAATCATCTGAGAGTTAATAACTTTGCATGCCCATATTTTTTCACTTTTATATTGTAAATTATCTATTTTTACTAAATTTTATAAGTGGGTATTATGAGTACTTTAAGGATTGAAAGTTAATTGAAGTGTTAGTCAATTTTTTTGAGGTATGTTATTTCAAAACATAAGAAGTTTTCTGTTTAGAATAATTTGTTATCATCATTGGATATCTCATAGTTTACTCCATTTAATGTATGTTTTTTCTCGTTGTTTTGTTGTCTCCTTAAATTTGTATTGACTATTTTTCGTTTGGTATGTATATGATCTCACTTGGACAAAACTTTCGTCCTTTTAATGTTTTCTTTTTTCCTTCTCATTCGACTCTTCTATATATTTTTGGTGTGAGTTATGACTTTTTTCGTCAAGCTTAATTTGAAGAATTTGAAAAAAAACCTACTATAAATAAAAGTAATATCTTAAGCTACAAAATATATGGCTATTAACATAGATTTTTTGGCCTTCATGTCCAATGTCGTTGTTGAGTATTTGAGTTATCTAGGTTAGGCCCATCTTTAATTTTTTCATGTTCGAGAATATTTTTTTTAAATGAGTCTAGAATTCAACATTTTGATCTTCTTGTACTTTCATAATCCAACAATAATACGTACATATTTCTGAAAAAGTTGTAAAGTTGCATTAATGAAGCATTTAGAAGGGCCTTCAGAGCAACATTTTAATGAAAAATGAATTTCTAAAAGGGTCAACAATATTATTTTGCTGTTGTTTCAAATTAATTTTTCTCCTTCTTTAAATTTTGTTAGAGTAACAAAGTAACAATAACGAAAAGTGCTGAACGTTTGACCTCAGACAAGTAGATTGTCTCTAAAAAAGTTATTTATGTTGTTGTAATGCACATTTTTTAACAATCTTAACTTATTTATAACTAATATTGATTCTCGAAAATTGTCACATATTTTTTTAACAAGGAGTTATTCTAATCATAAAATTATCAGATTCTATATTTTTCATATACAAAAATATAGAAAAAGTGATGCTTCATCGCTACATGAAAATATCACTCAATTTTAACATGACAATTATATCATCAAACATATATTATGATAAATTATATAAAAGATAAAAATGATTAGATATCAAGATATTTTTAATCATTCATTATATATTTACAATTCTTGAGATATGTGATACTGTCAAATCATTAAATTTTTATTGAAATGTTCTTAAAACCTACTAAAATTTACTTTTCATTTCTTTCTTATAATAGTCGATGATTGGAAAGGTTCTTCAAAAGCTTAGAAAGAATATTTATGCCCACGCGAAGCGCAAGTAAATTACCTAGTATATATATATAATATTATTGTGTAAAAAATAGATAAAAGGCCCTTAATTCTAAAAAAATAGATAAATAATTTTTCATATTATTGTGTAAAGAATAGAAAAAAGGCCCTTAATTCTAAAAAAATAGATAAATAATTTTTCTAATTATTGAGACATGCCACATTAGCGAGCCGAAGATCGTTCTTTATATATATTGATGATTGATTGTACATATACTATAGTTTTGACTCATAGTATTTCAAGAACACACAACACATTCTCAAGAAAGAAAAAAAAAGTCTAGTCTTAAAGTTGCAGCATCAGTTCCAGATCCTTATGAAATGCTGAGCAACTCAAAAAATCTTTTAAAGGTTTCACCTTCTTTTTTTCTGAATTGTTTAAATGGATTTTCAGATCCCATTTGGATGGATTTTGTATGCCTGATTTTTAGAGCAAGATTTCTCTTTTACATTTGTATTTGCTGTTTTCTTGAATGATTAGTTGATTTTTACTTTTCCTTACTGTTTTTCCTAGTTTAGTTCTTGTTCTTGATGGGGTTTTTGTGATCTGAAGGATTTATTCCAAAATTGTTTCAAAATGTACCTAGATAATGAGTGTACCTACTGACTCTAAATCTTGAATCCGCCTCGGTTAGGGAAAATGCTGTGTGATTTTCTATTTGATTCATAATTGGAGGAAATTAGTGATCTTTGACTGTAGGCATATGTAGAAGAAATTCTTTATGATTCTGTGTAGGCATATGTAGAAGAAATTCTTTATGATTCTGTGTAGGCATTGCCATAACACATGGTTGGTCTAGATTACTAATTTGTTGACAAAAAGGATTTACTCTAATTATTTGGTTGGTTAAAAGAGGTGAGTTTTTTTTTTGTGTGTGGAAGAGGTCATTGGACACTGCTTATTTTGATTTCAAGGTGGTGGTTAGGCTGATTATGATGTATGACACGGAGTGTTGGTTAGTAATAACTCTCATGTTCAAAAGATACGAGTGGCAAAAATGAGGATGCTGAGGTGGATGTGGATATGTAGGAGAGATAAAGATTAAGAATGAAGATATCCAACATAACGTGGTAGTGGCTTCCATGATGGACAAGATGAGTAAAGTGAGACTAAGATGGTTTAGACATGATATGTGAAGAGGAGGTGCACAAAGACCTAGGGAGAAATGTCAGAGGTTGGCCGTGGTGGGTTTTAGGGAAGGTAGAGGAAAACCAAAAAAGTGTCGGGAGGGGTGATTAGACAAAACATGACGCAACTTCAATTTTCTAATGATATTGATTCTAGATTGAAGGTTATGGATTAGGCTAGAAGGTTAGTAGGTAGTTGAATGTTGTCTCGTTTTCAAGGGGTTAGGCTTGGTGGTAGTTTTGTTTCATTGTACCTATTTCCCCATTCATACAAGTGGTAGTAGCATTTTCTCATAGTTGTCCGTCTTTCGATTTTTGTTACTCGTTATTTACCGTGCTTCTGTTATCACATTAGTTGGTTATTGTTATTGCTCTTATTTTTTGAATGCTCTAGGTTACGCTTTCCCTATAATTTTCGATTTCCTCTTACTGTGTTGTGTGTTACTTGAGCCGAGGGTGTTTTGGAAACAACCTCTCTACCTCCACGAGGTAGGGGTAAGGTTCCTCCTCAGACCCCGACTATGGGACTACATCGGGTTTGCTGTTGTTGTTTGGGCTTGCAAAGGGGAAAGTGAATTTTGTTTTCCACAGAAGACTCATGGTTAAACGTTTGCAGGATGGGGTACAAATGAGGAACTTATTATTCAGATTCTGGCACATAGGAATACAGCTCAACGCAAGTTAATCCGAGATTCTTATGCTGCTGCTTATGGAGAGGATCTTCTGAGGGACTTGGATTCTGAACTGACAAGTGATTTTCAGGTTAATTAGTCTCAATATTCCATTCTTGTTCCAAATTGTGTTGGAGTACCCCGTTTTATCAATCATTGTGGTGTATTGGATGCTTTTCTTTTGTTCATTTATACTTTCTTAGATTTGTCTGGTGCATATCTACAGGGTTAATCACAAGTAACATAAGCCAAAGATTGCTTTGACTAATATATAATTTGATTCACATGGCATTGCAGCGTGAAGTGCTTCTCTGGACTTTGAGTCCTGCTGAGCGCGACACCTATTGGTTAATGACGCTACCAAACGTCTGACTGCTAGCAATTGGGTTATCATGGAAATTTCTTGTACCAGGTCTTCTGATGATCTTTTTAAGGCAAGGCAGGCCTACCATGTTCAATACAAGAAATCACTTGAAGAAGATGTTGCTTATCACACAAGTGGGGATTTCCGTAAGGTACTTCACATATAAGATCTACAGTGCCACATTTAATTCATTGTTATTCTAGTGCTAGTCAACTTTGTCCTTAGATCAGCTGGAGAGAAAAACCTATAGTCAGCCGAAGTTTTCTAAAGAGTCTACTAGTTTGCTGTTCTCTTTAAATGTATAGACGATTCTGAAATGACTAGCCGAGAATTTGGATGAAATGAGGCTCTACCATGAGTCTAGGTTTGGGCAATTTTTGGGGCTTCTTTATTACTTTGACTATTTAGTTATTCTAGGACCAGTAGATCCTTTTGCCTAGTAAAGCTCATTAACTCTTCTTTTTGCTTACTGTGATTTCTTATGGATGATTCTTTCTACCATGTAAGCTGTTGCACTTGCACCTATTTGCCACCTTTGGGGTGTTTAAGATCAGAGGCAAATCTAGAATTTCAAGAAGACGGGTGCACCATTGTCAGGGCGGCTCTGTCCCTTTAAGAAAAAAGGCAACTAATTTAGTCTTTCAAATTTGAGGGGCCTTATTTATTTTAGCAATAATAAATATAGGTTTTTCATAAGAAAAATATTAAATACATTTGCAAAATAAATAAATTTTATTATAAGAAAAAGTCATTAGAAGAAGTTTAAAAAAGGCTGAATGCAGAAAAACTTTTGTGAATAAAATAAAATGCAAGGTTGTGAAAATGCAGCATCTGGGAATCGATCCCTCAACCTCAAAGTGGAAAACTGACACTCAAACCAGTGAACCATCCAGTTGTTTAAGAATTATACAAGTAATACATCGAGTTTTGTCGGATGACCATAAGTTCTGGTGACCCATTTTTTAAACTTAAATTCGCCCCTGCTTAAGATGAATGATAAAGGGTGACCAGGGATGGATAGCCTCGGTTACAACCATCCACCTCCAGCCATTATGTTGGCGCTTCACCTCACCAAGGGAGCGAAGTGGAAAAGGATCACTGTTGGGCTCTTGAGCCAGGGGAAAGTGGGGTTATGGTTTACGGTGTCCGGAAAAAATAAAAGAAAAGGTTTAAGGATTACAGTCTCTGACATAGCAGTGTAAATAGTTAGATAATCACCTTAAAGTTATATGTTCGTGTGTCTGTCTTTGTTCCAATGAATAATGAGAATACATGCAACTAAATATTGCAAAAACTGTCGTTAAGCTAGTCATATAGTAGTAAACTAATTCCCGAACAGCTTTTGGTTCCTCTTATAACTGCATTCAGATATGAGGGAGATGAGGTGAGCATGACATTGGCAAGAAAGGAAGCAAATATACTGCATGAGAAGATCTCTGACAAGGCTTACAATGACGAGGAGATCATCCAAATTATTTCTACTAGGAGTAAAGCACAGCTGAGTGCAACGTTCAACCACTACAATGATCACCATGGCCATGAAATCATCAAGGTAAAACTCAAACATTAGAAAACTTACTTACCATTGTTTAAAGGGGATCTATTTGCTATTCCGTCTTTGAAATTCTATACAAGATTTCACATTTATTCTACGGAAAGCAGCTCTTAACTAAGTGCCCGTTTGAATCATTACTTCAATATCTTCATATTGATTATTACTTGGCATCTCATCCCAAATGTAACTGTTCATTGTACTGCGTTACAATGCAGGATCTGGAGGCTGATGATGATGATGAGTACCTGAAATTACTCAGAGCAGCAATAGAATGCTTGAAAACCCCAGAGAAATACTTTGAGAAAGTTCTTCGATTGGCTATCACCAAGCTGGGCACAGACGAATAAGATCTTACTAGAGTAGTTGCCACTCGGGCTGAAGTTGACATGGAGCGTATCAAAGAAGAGTACCATAGGAGGAACAGTGTTACATTGGACCGTGCAATTGCTGCAGACACTTCAGGAGACTACGAAAAAATGCTTCTGGCTTTGATTAGGCACAGAGATGCTTGAATTACATGTGCTGAAAACCCTAAGATAATAAAACTCTTTCCTATTTTCTGAAGTTTGAATTTGCTTTTATGATGTGTGGTGTGTACTCTCTGTGTTTGGTTTTGCATTATATGAAGTAAAACATTAAGGTGTTGCATTTTGTTTTCTCCTTCACTTCTCCTTTCGGAGTTCTCCTCGGTTTGCCTGCTAAATAAGCATAGCTCCAACTACGGCGTAAGCACAATCACATAACCTTTTATGTTTTTCCTTTCCCTCTCTCTCTTACAATTACTTTTCAATCACAAAATTTCACCCTTTCATTCTTGCTCAAGTTAACTTCGGCCAGACGTTGTGGTACCATTTGTCCACCTAAACAGGACCATCTTTAACCATACACCCATAGTGAACAGCTTTATGTGTGATGTGCAATACCATATTAAAACAAACATAAATACCAATATTTCAAAAATACTATGTTAGGCAAATCCTCCAAGTTGGTGTAAATTATAGTTTATAAGTTGTCCGTACGACATGGTTAAACACATATAATCTACAACCCTCAGTTCTAAATCTCATGAAACATTAGAAGTGAAATGTTGCAGGAACACTACATGTCAAACATAACAGTTTATGACATTTATCTAAACCAGCGCGATGCTGCTTTCTCCACCTGGTGGTCTGCGAACGCCACCAATATATCTCTGGATTCAACTTTTCCATCAGAAAAAATATCATTTCCACTCATTTCTCTCAGCTTTGCTCTGCTCAGTGGCTTTTCTCACTTGAAAATATCATTGCCGGTCAACTCTGCAAACTTTTGGTTATGTATTTTCTTTACTGTGTTGACAACAGGTTCATCACCAAACAAAATATTGCTTTGACCACCAGCAGGCTACAAAATAGCAGTCACATGAGAACACATAACAAGTCTGTAGACAGAAATGGGAATAAGAAAACAAGTCTAATACTCAACTCACATTAGAAACCTTGACAGACGTACTTACAACTCGTGGAGCAGATTCACCCATGTCTTTGCTTTATTTTGACTCTATGGATCGGGCAGCAGCCAAAGATCTAGGAGGAATTTCTGCGGGAGGGCCAAAAATGTCATTTCCATTGAGTTCCTTGCTCTTTGCATCTGACAGCTGCTTCTTCATGTTGCTATCTGAATCACTTTCTAGTGTTCCACTCAACTCTCTCTGTTTTGTCACTTCTGTAAGTGTGATATGTTTCTTTGGAGAGATCCTTTCGTCAGTGCTGAATGAGATCTGGCTTATCCCATTTGCAGCTTGCTGCAATGAATTACAAATCATTAGACGGCGAAGTTTCCAGTTACTAGTTTCCTGACTTTTTAGCATGCTCACACAGCAAGTCCCGTAAAACATAATTTTACCTTAATGAAATGAATAGTACCTGAACAATGCGGACAGATGTCCTGTTGTTGAGGCTACCATTAACAGATCCTGATTCAGATATCAGCAGAAAAGATTTTCCATTCATCTCCTTCAGTTTGTACCCTGAACATGGTTTCCTGGAGACAGCATGTTTCAAGCAGCATTAGGACCAGAGAACATTTACTTCAAAACCTTAAGGTCACTGGATTATCTCATTCTCAGAACCAAGAAACACATGAGGCTTTAGCTTCAGAAACTCAGTCAACATTTCATGCTCATTACTAGTCATAACAGAACCCAACAAAGGACGGAAGAAAGCATCATTACCTCCAGTCCCACCCACCTTGGGCGCAGTGCTAGCAGAAGAAAGCACTCCAGGATCAACCAATCCCTTTAAGAACTACATGATATGTTGAGTTAACACTGGATCCAAAGGAGGAACACCTATAGTCTCAGCCTGCACCTCTCTCTTATCCCAAATCTCAACCTCAACATCAATATTCTCTTCTATCTCTTCATTATGCGTAGGAGGGTTCTTATTCATAGGAACATTCTCAATAGGAGCTCCATTTCCAGCAGGTTCTACTCTTCCACGACCTCTGCCCCTAGCTTTTCCTTTACACCTACCTCGATCGCGATCTCTCGCTGCAGATTTTGCAACCGGAGCATTGACGGAAGCTACGAGCCTGATGCCATTGAATCTAGTGTTAACCATTTGCGGACAGAAGAGTGAAGAAGGTTAGATCCCAATTTGAATCGCTAGATACCAATTGGAATCAAGTCTTAGCACGAAAGGAGACAAGAGAAAAATAGAGATTTCCTAAAGTCCTATAGCCTCTCGAAGAAAAGTAAAAGTGTCCCCGTACCATTCTGCGAGACTCTATTAGATTTGTTTCGGTACATGATAACGTCCAAATATACTTTATGAAAAGAAATAGAAACAGTCATATGCAATATATTTACCCAACTATGAGTCGAGATCGACCCCACAGAGAATATGGAAGAATATTATCAATAGAAAATATTTAACTTGATAGTCGTTAAAAAAATTTGGGGGGATTTAAATTGAGAAAAAAAAAAGAATAAAAATATCTTTGAACTAAGTATTTATTTATATTTAGATTATTAGAAATAACTAGGAATGTGTTCCCCATAAGCTCATAACGCGATAATCCTAATAATAGTAATCTTATCCTAGTGTATCACATGCAAAGTGGTAAGATATGTATCCCTAAATTCTTGGTCCAGCAAATAGAGAATTTCACCTCGCACATTGGTCCGGCTACGTGTGTATAATTTACTAACCCTTATATTTACCTCATATTAGACATCACATCTATGTATGACTTAGTTTTCACCCTCGCACCAATTGACATTATACTATTAGATAGTATCACACTAAATCTATGTTGATAATTCTTTTCTTATTAACTATCTCCTTGGTCCGGCAAGTAGCAACAAGGCGAGTTCTAATGTTTGCAACCGTTAAAAAGACTTCTAAACGAAAAAATTATCAATGCATGTAATAACACTATTTAAGAATTACTTAGTTATTATTCATACTTTGTTAATCGTTCATGGTTCCCACAACCCTAGTTATGAAATTTAGCTATTCATTATCTCAAAAACACAATCAAAATGTATTAAAATAAATATGCTTGTGTTAATCATAAATATTTAAGAACAATAGCTAGACTATCTTTTATTAATCACGAATACAAATAAATAATACAGGAGAAGAAAGAATAAACCACAATTCTCCGACCTCCACGGCGGCTCTTCCAAAATTCCTAAGCTAGAAGAAATTTTATATTGTGAATTGTTTCTTGGTTATTGGCTCCCCAAATAATTATTTCTATGCTCTGTTTATAAATGTAGAAAATTCTAAATAAAATAATTGAATCCAAACAAATTAGGAATCCAAAACCAAAAAGAATTGGATTCCTTTTTTTTCCGTCATGAACAGTACTGCCGCTCAAAAAATCTCTGGTCTTCATTTGCTGGCTGCTGCCACGTGGCAGTAAGTTTCTTAATTTAAAGTTGAGAAAGTTTCGCTGTTGCACTTTATATGTTTATACATTATTATATTAAATTTAATTCATTAAGCTATCTTCTTGATTTCCTTTTTCAATCTTTCATTTTTAATTCGGTTAGCTCCAAACTTTTTCATTTTTTCACTAATTTAATCCTATAAATAAAATATACTATTTAGCACAATTCATAAAATTCAAGCTCAAAAAGGACAAATATAAATAATAAATGTGAGGCAAATAATGATTAAAAATATGTATTTTGGCCTCACGTCAACACCCCACACTTAAACTTTTTCTCGTCCTCGAGCAACCATTAAAGCTCATCCCAAAAAAATTATACTAGCAATGTCATCACTTTGGTTAATACAAACAATTAGGCCATATACAATTTTTCAAAACATCAAGTAGACTTCTCAATCATTATGCAAGACATCCAAATAAACCTCTAACCTCCTAACCTCAAGGAAAAACTTTAAACTCATGAAATTTTAGCTTGATCACCTACTCTGATCAAAGAAAGTTAATAAAATCACAAATATATCATGAACCAAGTGCTCACACAAGAAGAAATAGTACACACACTTAAATCAAAAGATTGAATATAAATTAAGGACTTAGCATCAAAGAACACTCTCACACTCACAAAGAAAATTCACCTGTATGCACAAAGAACCATATGTTTACCTATTATGTACATCTCCACTAATTAAGCATGCTTGAATAGAATCAAATAGGGCTTTAATGGGTTGTAATGTAGGATAGGGGACCGATAGGAAAACTATATAATAGTGACTTACACTTCCTTAAGCACTTTGCAATTTTAGACTTCATCACCCATTATTTTCTTCTCTTTATTTTCAGCCCTCTCTTCAACAATTATTTCACAAGTAATTCTCATCATCTCAAGAATGTTTCAATCATTTTTTTTTAAGTTTTCCTTCATAATAGCCACCCTCAACTTATGTATTTTACATGCGTTAAGGTGCACGATGTCCTTGGAAGGACCAGGGCCATCATCAAGGTAACTTCTTTTGTTTATCTCTTTTTTTTCACATCACATTCTTTCAAATAGGAATTTTTTAAACACTTTGTAGCTATCATTGATTACCTTTTCACTCAACCATCCATTTTTCTTCAGAATTAGCAATTAGAATAAGTCTATGCTATAATGCTCAATGAAGCAAGGTACAAAAACTAGGGATTCAACAAAATAGTTTAGAGCAAAATGTGGCTACCAACAAAAGGCTACAGGTTCAAAAAGGCTAACTAGTGATATAATATCTGAAAAGGCTAAAATTTACCAGAAAAATCAAAGAAAGTCTATTATCATCTCCTAAACAAAGCAACATTTTTTATTTCGCTTCAATAACATGCAGGGCGAGTTCTAGACTAAGATGCAAAACATGGAATAAACAAAATCTCACCACACATGGCACAAGTATCAATCAAGATGGATCAATTCCACTTCTAAGGGAGACATGATCATAACAAACTACAAAATAAAATAAGTTATATACAAACTCACAACCATGAACCTAGATGTCAAAAAATTTGCAATTTCACTAGCAATCAAGCATTCACAAGAAAGTACTACTCTAAATTAGTCCCAAATAGTAAGTATCACATAACTCAAATGGGTCTTTTCTTTTCTATCAAAAAGATAAAATGAAAATAAAAATAAAATTTATTCCTAAAAAGAAAAAAAAAGCACTCGGTTCAAAGGGACTATCCTTAGGAAAAAAATAAAAAATAAAAGCCAAGAAACTCATCCTAAAAAAAGACTCAATAAAACAATAAAATTAGGAATTTATTCCTCCACCCCACACTTAAAAAAAATGCTATGTCCCCAAAGCATTAAATAAAATTTAAAACAAGGGTAAGGAAAACTCCCTGAGGCTTTTAGGCCTAGCTAGTAGCATGTTCTCTTAATTTTCATCAAGGGTCGTCACCCCATACTTAAGCTCAAACATGCTCCTTTGCTTCAATTTTTATTTATTTTGGGTACTTAGACTTCCCCTAATTTGTAAAAACAAGAAAAGAAAAAAAAAGTGATAAAAATAAAACAAGAACTTACAATACTAATTGGGTTGCCTCCCAATAAGCGCTTAATTTAATGTTGTGGCACGACACCAAATTAGGGACATATAGCGAGGAGGTTGTGAGAGAGTTCTATGCTTCCTACGCAGCCATTCTTTGAGGCTCTATTCACAAAAATCCCAAGCCCAGCCACCACTCAAGGCTACACTAATGCGTGGGTTTTCAGTGGACATATCGCAGATCACTATCAGTCGATTCCTCTATGGTCCGGGGACCACTTGGGCACTCAACTCTGTAGAATTTGACTATCAGTGGACATTGTGAGAAGTGAAGCGTTCCAGTGGAATGCAGAGCAGAGAGAGGTTGTATTACTTTGGTTGGCCAGGTACATGGCTGCGGACGGAGAGCATGTGGAATCGGTCAGCACACCGCGCTTGGGTATTCAGAATACCACCCTAAAATTGGTAGCCAATTTCTTTTGGCTTTTGGTAAGGAACAGGATATCGCCCACTAAGGTCGATAATGCACTTACTTGGGATAGAGCGGTGATGGTTGTGGCTTTGTTAGCTGGGTTCGAGATCGACTGTGCCCGTATGATGTTGGCAGAGATCCATAAGAGGGCGTTCAGGACTACCACTACTTTACCCTTCCCGTGTATGATTTTCCAGTTGTGTAGGAATTCTCGGGTGCCTATTTAGCATTTTAACAAATTGGTACGAGCGACCAGAACCCTTGACATCGGCCTTATTCGAAATGGGGCCAACATAGCTACCCCATGACGTGATCTACAGATTGAGGTGCCGCCATTAGGAGCAGATTTAGTAGCTAATGTGGAGCAGATGCAGGGTGATGGCCCTGCCCCTCCAGCCCACACTGATGATTCCCCGGCCTCCCTATCTCAGGCCTCCAGTCGGGACCCTAGCTCATCCAGAGCCACCCCTCCATCAAGTTCCACTGTCATGCCCCTTGCTAGTGTTCAAAAATTGGAGGCATAGATGGCCACACTGCTGCATCATGTGAAGCCTTGGATGCAGTAGTCTATCTCAAAGTTCGAGGCCAGGATAGAGAAGAGGATGGAGCACATGATGGACCTGAGGTCTAGGCCATTAATAAGCGCCTGGATGCCTTTGAGTTGAGAGTCCTTGAGCGACCAACCCCCACCCCAGATATTTTCTCTTTTCGAACAAAGTTGGATCGATTTTGGGCCGATCTTGATGTCATCCTTGCCCCATCCATAGATGCGCCGGAGTCCGCACCTATTGCACCGGCTAATGATACGGTGTTAGATGTTCTTTTCAGCGAGGACATACCGTAGTTCGAGTCCACTCGTTCCTGAGGAAAGAGGCATTGATCCAGCCACACCTCTAATACCACTTAGGATGCAAGGGAAAAGAAGAGGGAGTGCCAGCATACTACGTATGCTAGGAGAGCATCTATTTTGGACGAAGAGTTGCGTCAGTAGAGGATTTGTGAGGGTGCTCTTCAGGCTTCGAGTTCTGTGCCCGCTACTAAGGCAGTTGTGATTGTGAGAGATGATGTGAGCACCACTGATGGTGCGGTTAGAGTGACTGATAACACTACTGAGGGTGCTATGATAGATGATGTGGACATTATTAAGGGTGGCCCAAGTGTTAATCCAGCGGGGTCCAAGAAATCGGACCCACCCGCTTGCTGATGAGTCTTTGGAGCTATGCGCCACAGGTTTGCTTTACCCAATCCTTTACTCTTTACTTGTTGTGCATTGGGGAAAATTGCACTCTATTTTGTTGGGGGTGGGGTAAATGGATTGTGAGTGAGAGGGTGAAGTCTGAGTAACCCAACTCATAATCCTCTCTTGGACTTTTCTTGCTTGTGTTTTTTTTTCTCCAAAAGACTGCTTTAATTTATATTGAACCAGCATGTGTTAGGAGTGTATGTGTAGAAGTATGAGAAAGAATGAAGCATGATGACATAATTAAGTATGAAACATGATACCCGTCCAAATTTTGTGATATGTGCTAAAATCTGTAGGCTAGAATAAGTTGAATGTGTTGGCTCTGAGTATGACATGATAAAGAACCAATTTGATCTCATGACTTAAGCTAAAATTTGAACTGGGTAATGTGATAATCTGATAATGAAACTATGTGCTAAAAGTGTGTGAGAATGGTTGATTGTACAGACAGTTTTGTGTCAATCTAGAACTTGCTCCGTTGGTCCTGCTAGGATAATCTAGGCTAGAAGTTAGGAGTGATCATAGGTCATTGTTCAAATTAGTCCACTTAAACCTAAAATGATCTAACCAAATGGCAGCATTATTCCCTTTTGATCCAAATATTTGAGCCTAAAATTGACCAATTCTTTTGATTCACCTAACTCACCTTCCCTTAAAAACATTGTCTTGGCCCTAGTCCCTCCTTGGACATGTGCACCTTGACTTAGGCCAAAAGACTAAGTTGAGGGTGGCTAAGCCCAAAAATTACCTTGATCTTGGCCCTGGTCAGACATCGTACATTGTGCACCTCAACTAATGCAAAATCCATAGGTTGAGGATGGCTATGAAAAAGGAAACCAACTGGGAAAAGGGTATGAAAAGAGTTCAGTGTTGAAAAGAGGAAAAAGTATGAAAGAGGATGTGACTTTGTGCAAAAGAAGCAAAAGAAAAGAGTGAAAAGAAATAAAAGAGAAGAAAGTCAAAAGAATAAAAATAGTTTTGAACTAAGTATTTATTTATATTCAAATTATTAGAAATAACTAGGAATGTGTTCCCCATAAGCTCATAACGAGGTAATCCTAATAATAGTTATCCTATCTTAATGTATCATATGCAAAGTGGTAATATATGTATCCCTAAATCCTTGGTCCGGCAAATAGAGAATTTCACTCTGTACCTTGGTCCGACTACGTGTATATAATTACTAACCCTTACATTTACCTCATATTAGACATCACATCAATGTATGACTTAATTTTCACCCTCACACCAATTGACATTAGACTATTAGATAGTATCACACTAAATGTATGTTGATAAAAAAAATTTATTAACTATCTCCTTGGTCCGGCAAGTAGCAACAAGGCGAGTTCTAACGTTTGTAACCGTTAAAAAGACTTCTAAACAAAAAAATTATCAATGCATGTAATAACACTATTAAGAATTACTTACTTATTATTCATACTTTGTTAATCGCTCATGGTTCCCACAACCCTAGTTATGAAATTTAGCTACTCATTATCTCAAAAACACAATCAAAATTTATTAAAATAAATATGCTTGTGTTAATCATAAAAATTTAAGAACAGTGGCGAAACTATCTTTTGTTAATCATGAATACAAATAAATAATAAACCACGATTCTCTGGCCTCCACGGCGGCTCTTCCAAAATTCCTAAGCGAGAAGAAAATTTATATTGTGAATTGTTTCTTGGTTCTTGGCTCCCCAAATAATTATGTCTATGCACTATTTATACATGTAGGAAACCCTAAATAAAATAATTGAGTCTAATCAAATTAGGAATTCAAAACCAAAAGGAATTGGATTCCTTTTTTTTTTGCCGTGAACAGTACTGCCGCTCAAAAATTCTCCTGTCTTCACTTGCTGGCTGATGCCACGTGGCAGCAAGTTTCTCAATTTAAAGTTGAGAAAGTTTCGCTGTTGCACTTTATATGTTTATACATTATTATATTAAATTAGTAAATGGGCTCGCGTTTCGCGCGGTTAGATTATTTTTCTTTAAAATTTATTAAAATAGAATTTTTCATGTATTTTAATGTTATAGCATTTTTATATAAATATATTTTCAAGAGTATAGAGGTTATTCAATTGTAGTTTACCGTTTGTTTTATTAAAAGAAAAGGCAAAATTACAAATCATAACACTATTTTCTCCTAGTTTACATAATTTTATTTTACAGATTCATTAATTTGCTTTTGAAATTTTACAATGGTTAGTTTAGTTTTATCATCTATATGCATGGATACATAATGTCTTTAAGTAGAGAGTCAAATAAATATTTTTCTCAATTTTCTTCTTTGCAAATTTTGTTAGTATAACACTATCAATTACTTTCAAAATTAAATATTTATATAACTAATGTGTTTATCAAGAGCAAAGGCTCCATAATCATATGATATATTAATAAGTAATATATAGCCATTATGTGTTTTAAAATTAAAATGCAATCTTCCAAAATCCAAATTTCATATGTAATATAGTTATGATGGTGTTTGGGAATTGAAGTTGTTCACGAACAAAATATTAAGGATCCTTGAAAAGGGTGAAAGAGAAGTAAGAGATAATGGGAAAAAAGTTCAAAAGAGTACTTTGATGCGAGAGAATAGTCATTATTGTGTATCATACAATTGTAATTAATTGCTAGTTTTAGTTCTATCATTTGAGTTTCAATTATTTTTTTACTCCTGTTAATATTAACATTATTAGGACAAGAACAAAAAATCATATAAATTTCTAGGCTTGATCTCTTGGAGAAGCATAGATATCTTTGGAGAATGTTGTAAAGAAATGTATTCTGTAAAAAGTTATTTGTGAATCTACAATAGTTGGATTTACATAGAGTCTGCACTAACAAATACTTATAACAATAACTTTACAGAAACATACACAACAAAGTTTAAAATATGTATTCAAAAACAACAATTAATATCATAAGCATAAATTAATGATTGTAAAAAAAAATATATCAGGATCTGTAACAATAGAATGAAACAGAAAGGAAAAATCGAACTCATTGAATGCACAATGTTTCCTTAAGGAAATGATTCTCCTCTAGTACCCGAGGTTTAAGGAAATAGATCCTCTCAGGATGAAGCGATTTTATTCACCAGTGTAATAATACAAAAACAATAGTGTCAGTAAGCCACTCAACATGAGCAAAGTACACAATATTTAATTGTGCAGAAGAAGAAGTTCAAAATCAAATATTTAATTGTGAAGAAGAATAAGAAGAAGTTCAGAATTTTCGTTGTTTTAAAATGAGAGGGAACCCCTCTATTTATAGACAACAAAGGGTAGTATGAACAAATGTTTATTGTACCTTACCGAAAAGGTCACACCTCTTTGGAGAAGTCATAACTCTTCGGAAAGGTCACAACCTTTCATAAATATTACAACCTTTCATAAAAGTCACAACTCTTCATAAAAGTCACAACTTTTCACAAAAGTCGCAACTCTTCATAAAAGTCACAACTTTTCATAAAAATCACAACTTTTAATAAAAGCCGCAACTTTTCATAAAAGTCACAACTCTTCATAAAAGTCAACCTTTCATAAAAGTTGCAACTCTTCATAAAAGTCACAACTTTTAATAAGCCACAAATTTTCATGAAAAGGAAGACTAATTTTGAAAATAAATAAATTAAAAAGGAATCCTTGTTTGTGGTGGCGCCACGTAGGTGAGCCTAGGGTTCTCTTTTATATATATATGATTTAATCCATTAAGCTGTCTGCTTGATTTCCTTCTTCAATCTTTTATTTTTAAATCGTTTTAGCTCCAACCTTCTTCATTTTTCCACCAATTTAATCCTACAAATAAAATATACTATTTAGTACAATTCATAAAATTCAAGCTCAAAAAGAACAAATATAAATAATAAATGTGAGGCAAATAATGATTAAAAATATGTATTTTGGCCTCACATCAGTACATCGAGATCAACAAACCTAGACTCTAATACAAACTTTGTCACGACCCAGACCATCGTGGTTGGCACCCACACTAACACTCCGGTGGGAGAACCACTAGTACAACCCAAACCAAACAACTAAAACAATAACTAAGGCATTTAAGTCAAACACTAAGGAAATAAAAATAGAGTTCCCATAAACTCTAACAAATTAGAAGTCTAACAATAATAACTAACTATGTGGAAGAATAACCTAGAACCTAAAATTCAGTGTACCAAAACATCTAATAATGAACCAAGTCTAAACAAGAAGGGATACAACCCCATACTAATGAACTAACTAAACTAAATATCTAAGTCCGGAAATGGTGGACATAGACAAAAGAGAATCTCATGGCAGGCTGGAAGAATTGACTCACCCTTGAATTCAAAATGACAATCAATGATCTCCTAAGCGAGGTCTGTTAGTAGCCGCTTGAAGATGTCATGTACTTAACAACAGTAAGAGCAAGTGTTGTATCAGTACACAATCACAGTGTACTAGTAGGATCACGCGGCTATCCCACTAGTGCAACATAAAACAAGTCAAGGCAACATTATAATCACATGCATACATACCAATATATACAACATTATCAACATTTACGAACAACGAACAACTTCACATTTATATCAAATCATTGGTCCTCTCATGGAACCCAAACCCAAACAGTTAGCACATCAAAATGTAGTATCCAATCCTATAATTATGCCGAAACGTGGCAACTGATCCCATAGTTATGCCGGAACGTGGCAACTGATCCAAGTTAGTTATACCGGAATGTGGCAACCGATCCATTCAACACACCACAATCACAATCACAAGTATATCATCAAGATCATACATTTAAATCATGATTTCATGGCAATCATCATTCATCTATCTCATTTACAACAAGTGTGATCAACATTGCAACATTCATACATATACAAGTATCATAATGAAGAAAGAACAAGCATACATCACACAATCATAGAATCACAATCATCACCTACCTCGAAACAAGCTTGAAACCCTAAGAAATGTGATCATTCCCTTTTCGGATTCGTCCCGCTTGTTTTTTGTCTACAAACAATCAATATAATTCAGTAATCAATAAACAATCACTAAATAGCCGAATTACTAACAATTCTATGAACCCTATGACGCGCCCCATTTTTCGCAAAATGAGTTTTGGGAGCACGACCTAACAACCCTTTTGGTTTTGGTTGGATTGAAGAGTTGCCACCTAACGAATTAAGGCATATTAGGGCACCTATCTAACCTAACTAATCTAACTAAAGTTCAACGAACCATAGATCTGGTAAGGGTTCAAATTACCTCGAGGGAAAGGTGTTAAGCATCTCTTGAGGTCCACAACTGTGGGTCCCAGCTGTATCTCATGCAATTTATGTGGGGTTTACAATTAAGGTCACTTTAATTATTGATTAGTTAAAATATGTGAAACTAGGTGATAACTAACATAAAACAATTAAAGTCACTTTAGTTATTTTAATTAATTAATTAAGCATGCAAAACTAGGTGATATAATAAATAACAATTAAATACTAAGCAATTAATAAAGAGACCAGGGAGGATACAGAAATTGCACAATCAAATATGTGAATCAATTATTTATATTTTATTAAACTACCCAAAATAATTATAATTATAAATCACATAGAAGGAAAAGGGAAAGGGAGACTCCAAAACCCACAGACTTTATGAATCAGCAATCGACTTCATTATTATCTTTGGTCAGCTTATACATTCGGACAGACAAAACCAATGTTTGTCTTTTTAAGTTCGAGTCGATTGTCATCATCTCTGTAGGGCCTAACTACCCCTACCCCACCTTTCGCATGCATTTAGTCCTAAAAGGTGTCTAGCGCCCCCTCTTAACGTCTAAGAGGCATTGGACTACTATTGAGATAGTTTTAGACAAAAATAAATATAGGCTCCTAATAAGCCTTCTAGACACCAAGCAAAACAAATAGGACGAGCATTTAGCACATAAATTCCAAGTTGGCCTCTACGTTTTAATTAAACATACTGGCAAACACAAGTAATTAGTGAAAGGTCTCATGCTTAAGTGTGTGCACATACAAATACATTACAATGGAGAGTCTTAAAGCAGCAATATTGAGCAAAACAAGCAGAAATTATTAGATAGCATGCAAACTAAAGTTATTGACTGATTTTAAATAGTGGCAGCAAAGTGATTCCAGATGCAGAAAATATTTTTTAAAATAGTGGCAGATTAGATTAATGTTAATTAACATGCAGGAGAAGACGTTCATTTATTTTAAATGGCAAAGTAGCTAATTGTTATGCAAAAGTTAATTATCTTGGGCAGAAACTAGTCCAGGCAGCAAATATCTAAAGTAGCAGATTTTATGCAGAAAAGATTGCTATTAATTGATTTTTAAATGGCAGGACAGATTATTACAACGCCAAACTAAGCAGGCCGAGCAAATTTTAATCAAGGGGGCAGATTAGTTTTAAACAGTTCAGATTTATATTCGAAAGATATTACTAGGCTGATTTTAACTCTTAACGAGCAGAAAATCATTTATGAATATGTTAGCAGCAATTATTCAAAACAGATCAACTTGATTCTTTATTTGTTTACATTCTGGAAAATTAGCTGAAACTAGTTTACAACTTAGGGATGGCATCTAATCAATTGAACAATCAGAAGTTATTAAACCATAATTATACCTACAAATTATTTATTTAAGGACCAAAGTCAATACCTGATTAAATAATCTGCAAGTTATTAGAATACAGTTTTAACAAGTTAGATTTATTTAAATCTGATTAGTTAACATTGATTTTATTATTTTGAGTCCTATAGGCATGATTTCTAAGTGTGCACATGTTAAAAGCGAATTGAACTCACGAGCTTCCTATCTAATACTAAAGATCAACATAGTTTCCCATACAAGATCAGTTCAACTATTTTAGAATTGATTTTGCCACATGCTAATTGACTACCAATTACAAGACACATAAACAAATCAAAAGTTGGTTTTAAGCCAATTATTTAAGAAATCCCGATATGCTTACATGATTTTATGATTTTTAGAAATAGGCAGATTATCTATATCAATCACACCATAATAAAATAAACAATTAGCACATAAATCCTCTCCCCCTTAGACGATCCCCAAGTTATATCATATATAAAGAGTTTAGAGTTAGGAGTTTGTAAAAATTATTATAAAACAATAATATACGAAACATAAATTAAGTAAATTCGACTCGTCTAGTGTTTCCCTCCCCTGGCGACTCTTCTAAATCTTGAACCTTTGGATCAAGATCCTGCTACGACAAAAGAATAGTACCACTAGGTACATATAAAAGCAAATATGCATAATAAAATATTATTCACATACATGTAGACCCACAATCAATTAAACAAATCACACAAAATACATCACATAGAAGAGAGAGGTGAAGAGAACAAACCCGGATGTTTCCCTTTTATTTATTCATACACAAAAATAACAGATGCAAGGTAAAAATTAAACTAATAAAGTAGAACTAAGTGATTATGCATAAAGTTTATCAGCAATGGAGTGTTTTAAAGGGATATCCACTGAAACAGCAACACAGCAATACCACAAAGAATGATCCAAAGCTTTACTAGAGTTCTTATGTTCTTTTTCAAGAGTAGAGAATGTTTTTTTTAGTTGTTAGAATGTGTATCCGTGTGTAAGCATGAGTGAAAGTGTGTAAGTGAATATTTCAGTATGTGATTATGAGTGATTGTTAAAGGTGTGTAATTGTGAGAGGGCTTTTCTGATGGTTTTAGCGTGAGTGGAAAAGTGTTGAAGTCTATGAGTGAGTCAAAATAATGAGGAAGAGGGTCACTTTATAGTAAATAGGAGAGCACATATTAAAGGAAGATAACCAATTAAGAGTAATTAGCAAAATTCTTTCATTAACTACGAGAGTCAAATCAGTAAAACTAATTCTCTTACCTTCAACCAGTGTTGAAAAAGGCGCTCGCCTTTTGCCTTTGGCGATAAGGCGAGGCGAGGTGAAGCACGTTCGCCTGTTTGCCTCGAAGCGAGGTAAGTTGAAAATGGCAAACTTATGGCGACCTTTTGCGACAAGGCTGGCGTCATTGGTTTTTTTTTTTAAGGTCTAATTTATAATTAAAAGCCAAAATTAGGGGGGTTTTTTGGGTATTTTTGCAAACATTCCACATTTGCAATTGCCTCATCTTCTCCTCAGTCGCGAACCCTTCGTATTTGCCTCTTTTTTGCAAACACTGACTTCGCGACCTTCTTCTTCAACTGACTTTGTGACTACTGCTCCTTCGCCGCTTTATGACTGCTTCCAGGTACGTTTCTTCTTCTTCTTCTTCTTCTCCTTCTTCTTCTTATTCTCTTCTTCTTTTTCACTATTCTATTTTTCACTCACTATTGTGCTCTGTTTTCAGTGTGGTAGTGAACAGGGTTGTTCACTCACTCGATGCTTTGTTCACAATTAGTTTTTAAATTTAAATATTTGCTAATATATGTTTATTAAGATTTTGGATATTTATATGTGCAATTAATTGGATATTTATATGTGCAATTAAAATTTTTAATTTTTAGTATTAATTGGCACCTTGATTCATAAAGGCGAGTGCCTCGCCACCGTGGCAAGGCAGGCCCTTGTCGCCTTTTGTCACCTCTCGCCGTCCAAAACGCTTCAACAAATAATTAGGCTCGAATTTGTCCATATATAATTAAGATAAGAAAGATCCATTTACTGAAAATCAATTCATTGACAAGTAGACATTATAAAACAATTAAACATAATTAGACAAATGAACAAAATTGGAAGGAAATATATGGGATCCACAAATATAATAATTATTGGCAGGTTCAAAAAAAGTTTTACACCATAGAGAAAATAATGACTAAATATAAAAAAAAAGTGACTCAGCAGATTATCAAAATTGGAAGAATTCAAATATCAATCCAATTTACCAATTTTAAACCTATAAGATTGCTATCAAATCAATAGTTACTACCAATTAAGGGCAATTATCAATTATGGAGGGAGCTAAATCAACTGTTAATATAAGCATGACATATTAATTTAAGATCAGTCAAGATTTTGCAAATTGATTTCAACACAAAAGTCACATATTAGTTCTACCATAAAAAATTAACAGATTAGCTCTAACACAATTTAATATTTAACAGCATGTTAACGAATCGCAATGTCTTAATTATACAGAAATTTTGGACAATGAGAAACACTAATGAACAAGCAACCCATACAAATAGAGATTAAAGCTTAAATGAATGTTCATACCTGGGACAGATCTGTAAAGATCTATCCTTATCAAAAGTGTCTTTGTTTGCAATTCTCGATCGGATTAATTGGAGTAGCAATTCATTGTTGTCATTGTTGATTTTCAGCCATTATTTCCCTCGTAAGTGTTGTTGTCTATTTGCCATCCTCGTCGCAGTGGAGCAGCGCTGCTGCTACTGGCTGTCGTTCTGGTAGCTCTTGTCGGCCATTGGTTGCTTCTACGCGGCGAAATCGTAGATCGGAGTTGCTGCTATTGGAGTTCGCCTGATCAGAGCTACTACCGGTAGCCCTCGCCATTCGCTGGTAGTCCTTGCCGACTATTGGTTCTTGTCGATGGCCTCGTCTGGCTGCTCGTTGTTGGTACTGCTTTCACTGAAGAAAAATGAGAGAGGATAAGAGAGAGACAAGGGGAGTAGCAAGAGGGAGAACTCACCGGCGATGGTGGAGCTCTCGCCGGTACTCACTAATGGAGGAGATTGCGGCACTAAACAGAAATAGAGGAAGAGAAAGATTGAATGAGATTTTTGTTAGGGTTGGTCTTTCTAGGACTAAAATAGAAAATTAAACCTTGATAGATATGATCCGTTGGGTCTAAGAAGTTGAACGGCTAGAATTGACTTAGGGTGAGATGGGTGGTTAGGATTTTAAAGATTTGATGATTTGGAATTGAACTAACTAGGCTAGAATTAAAATAGACAAATGACTATAATTAAAATAAAGGGCTAGAATTGGCATTAAGATAGAAGGCTATCAATTGAATAATTTGAGCAGAATGGGATAGAATTTAAATATTTTAAGGAGAGATTAAGGAAATGCTACCCAATTAAACTACTAAAAATATATTATTTTATTTTATTTTTAAATATTTAAGTAAATAAGTAAAGTAATTATTTCGAGTTTAACTATCGATAAATATAATAATTTAATAATAAAAGAAATAATAATTTAATAGTAATTATAATAATTTTTATAAATCAAACATACTAAAATATATAATTTTTAGGCAAAATCAATTAAAATTTTAAACTCGAAATATGTTTTAAAGATTGGGTGTCAACAGTTGCCTCTTGGTTGCTTGAAAATGAAGGATGAATTGTTGGGCAACCAACGTTGACTTAGTAGCCGATTTTGTTCGACCGACGAGAGATGTCAGTGGAATCAATTGAAATGATACAGAGTTGAAAAAGGGTACGATTGAAACTTTGGTATTAAGTCACCTATATATCTCTGGTTATATGAGAATCAGGCCGTGTGTAGTTATGGATTCAGGAACAAACAAATCTCCTAAAATTGAAAAAGCGGTATGATATTCGAAAGGGCGTGATATCGGCTTGAATGGATAGGATTAAAGTAGCGAGAAATGTATGACAGAGAGATTTTTGGTTTAAGGGCAAAGGATCTGATGAGAAGGAGCAATGCAATAGAAAGAATTGAGAGGGTCGTCATTGCGATAGATGTAAGCACAGTAATCGTAGCCGAGAGAGATTGATCTCGCCAGTAAAATGCCAGTCTCTGCAAATCTAGAGCTTGTAATATGACTAAATAAATTTATTAGAGCAGATATATGAAATAAACGATAAATGTAAACATAATGCAATTTTCCATATCGACCATGAATTTGCCTTGAGACTATGAAAATGATGTTTTAGGCTATGATGTCTAGGGCCATGATTCACAAAATTTATATCCTCAGGTCATATGAATGTTGTCCGTGGCCAATGAAAAATGATGCCTTTTGACTATGACATATTCGGATCATGATAAGCATAAAGTAAATCCTTAGGCCATGATAGGATGTCTACAGGCCATAAAAGATGATGCTTTTAGACCATGACGCCTTACGAATATAAATAATGAGTAAAGAAAGTGTATCTGTTTTGATGTAATTCGAGCATTTGTTGATACTTGTGACTTGATTTGAATTTATTCAGGCACATGCAATTCTTGGGTACAATGTAATCTCGGGCACATATAATAATGCAATTCTCGGGCACAATGCAATCTTTGGGCACATGTAATCTTTGGGCACAATGCAATCTCGGGCACATATAATTTGGGAATAATGCAATCTCGGGCACATGAAATTCTCGGGCACAATGCAGTTTCAGGCATAATACAATTCTGGCAAATGCGATATCGAGCATATGCAATCTTCAGGCACAATGCAATATCGAGCATATGCAGTCTTCGGACACAATGCAATCTCGGGCACATGCAATAATGCAATCCTCGGGCACAAATGCAATTCAGGCACATGCAATCTTCGGACACAATGCAATAGTGGGTTCATGCAATCTTCAGGCACAAATGCAATTCGGGCACATGCAATCTATGGGAACAATGTGATATCGGACACATGCAATCTTCGGGCACAATGCAATTTGAGCACATTCAATAACGCAATTCTCGGGCACATTCAATCTTTGGGCACATGCATAATAGTTGATTAAGGGAATAAAGTATCTTGGACATTCGCCTTGTTGGAAGGGTTGAGTGTCATTTGTCGGTAAATTTTGAGTTTGGAGTATTGTAGCTTGAACCTCCATCCTATAGTAGGGAGAGGTTGTCATTGAATGGCGATTGTTCAGAATTGATCTAAAGTAGCTTGATCCTTCCGTCTTATTTAGAGGATGGGGTGCCATTGTTTAGCGATTTGTCGTACTCAATATAGTGGTATGTTGATCTTTCAAGCGATGTTGAAGTTGCTTCCTGTGTATGTACCTGTATTTTTCGCATTCAAAGAAAAATAGTTAAAGGGGGAGGTTGATTTGTATCCCTGATTTGGCACAGTGTGTTCCTTTGACGTCTACTAGATTGTTCTTTGAAATGTTGTCAAAATTTTGAGGTCCTCTCAAAACTTTCTGCTTCCAGTGTAGAACTTCTGCTATTATGATTTTTGTTATAGATTGTAGCTTGATTGCTGTGAATTTTTGAGATCCTCTCAAAAATTCTATCCCAGTCTTGATTTGCAAGACAATATGCTTTTGAGAGAATTTTTGAGACCCTTTCAAAAATTCTGCCCTAGTTACTGATTTGTGCAAAGAAATACTTTTGAAGGAATTTTTGAGTTCCCCGCAAAACTTCTACCAGTATCACCACTTGCAAGAAAATGTCCTTCTAATGGAATTTTTTAGACCCTCTCAAAAATTCTACCCCAATTATACAGACAAAAGGGGAAATGGAATTTTTATTATGATAAGACCGAACTCCATAAGAGCACCTAGGTATTCCCTCTTAAACGGGAATCAGGTCTGACGTAGTTCCAAATACATAAAGCATAATTCGAGACATTAAAAGGAACATTCTTGAGCAACAACTAAAAGATATATTCTGACCACTTTATTGTCAACATGCTAACACAAGTACTTTCCTGATGTAGAAAACTTAAACTTATATGGCGCAAACCTTTATTGGAAATTGCTTCAAATGGACTTCGACATGTTCACTGTTGGGCCTCCTTTGGCACAAGGTATGTCCAGTATATGACTTTAGCCTCAATCAGTTACTGAATGTTGTCTCTTAGATCGTTACATGTTTTAGTGGTATGTCCCTTCATCCTTGAATGATAGTCACGAATCTCGTTTAGGTCATACCACTTGGATTGAGTATCTAGATTCTTGGCAGGGATAAGTGTCACACAGCCAACCATTTTAAGCCTTCTATAGAGTTGGTCGAAGGGTTCAGCTAAGAAAGCATAAATTTTGATAGGATTCTTCTCAGTATTGAGTAGGTTTTTGCGAATGTGAGGTTGAGTGAGGGTTTTGACATTGTGGACAAGATAGGGGGGTTGTTGATATGGTAGAGGAGGCTTTTGGGATGGAGGCATTTGATATGGAGGAATTTGAAATGGTATGAGAGGCGCGTGATGCCAAGGAACTTGGTGCAGAGGCATTTCATATTGAGGAGCTTGCATAATAAGATATGGAGGTCTAGAGGCATAAGTAAGATGTTGAGGAGGATATTGGTAATTTGAAATGTGAGTGTTCCTTGGAGGCATATGAATGGAGCTTGGTTGGTTTTGAGGATGAGGAGTAGGGTGAGTTGGTGGAGGATTATTTTGGAAAGTGGCTTGGCTTGTGACAAGCTGCTTATCCATGTCTGACTCCAAAGTGGGATTAGGAAAGAGTAACAACTTGGCCCACTCACGCATGTCAAATATCTCTTTTTCCAATTCCTTTATTTTCTGTTCCAAGCTTGGGACCAACTTATTCGAAAGATCCTCCTTTTCAATGGCTCTAATCATAACCTTACATTAGTCACCTTCTTCTTTCCTTTGCAATTCTCGCTTGGAAGAGAAGGAGGAGCGCCTTTTGATCGTGTGTGGTAAACCATGGTCTATAGATCAACCATAGGGGAGGGTAAAAATAAAAAAAAATAAAAGTAAAAGAAAGCTCAAGTTAGAACACTACATAAATTGAGATAAGAAACACATTGTTTTAAGATAAACGCCCTAAATGCAAGGAGCCTCGTTCAGCCAAAGGTAGGCCTAAGACGACACATAAATGATGCACAATAATTAATTCAATCCTAATTTGCCAATTTGGAGTTTAGATTAGAGAAAAACAAATTCTAAACTCTATTTTGGTAAAATTGGGCTTAATTTAATTATCATGATCATATTGACACATAATTATATAATTTTTCTAAAGGGTGTTGGGGCCCTTTAGACGATAGGGTGGCTACTAATTATGCGGATTGTCACCAAGGGTCAAACCACCTAAGGTTTATGCAACATGTATTACCTAATTGAGATTTCTAAGAGTTGGTTCGACACGGACTTGAAGATGTTCTATGCGAGAAGGCTCGTGATTTCCCGGTAGTAATACTATCTATTTTGTCCACACATCTGCCGATCTCTATAATGGGTATTTGAAGAGAATTTGAGTATTTGTGAGAGGTGCAAAGGCACAACATCACAATAATTTTTTTTTAAAAAGGGTTCCAAGTTGGCCTCTAGGTTTTAATTAAACATGCTGGCAAACACAAGTAATTTGTGAAAGGTCTCATGCTTGAGTGTGTGCACATACAAATACATTGCAATGGACAGTCTTAAAGTAACAATATTGAGCAAAAAAAGCAGAAATTATTAGATAACATGCAAACTAAAGTTATTGACTAATTTTAAATAGTGGCAGCAAAGTGATTTCAGATGCAGAGTGGCAGATTAGATTAATGCTAATTAACATGCATGAGAAGACATTAATTTATTTTAAATGGAAAAGTAGCTTATTGTTATGCAGAAGTTAATTATCTTGGGCAGAAACTAGTCCGAGCATCAGATATCTAAAGAAGCAGATTTTATGCAGAAAAGAATATTATTAGTTGATTTTTAAATGGCAGGACAGATTATTACAATGTCAAAATTAAACAGACCGAGCAGATTTTAATCAAGGGGGCAAATTAGTTTTAAACAGTTCATATTTATATTCGAAAGATTTTACTAGGCTGATTCAACTCTTAACAGGCAAAAAATCATTTATGAATACGTTAGCAGCAATTATTCAAAACAGATCAACTTAATTCTTTATTTTTTTACATTTTGGAAAATTAGCTGAGACTAGTTTACAACTTAGGGATGGCATCTAATCAATTGAACAATTAGCAATTATTAAACCATAATTATACCTACAAATTATTTATTTAAGGACCAAAGGCAATACCTGATTAAATAATCGGCAAGTTATTAGAATACAGTTTTAACAAGTTAAATTTATTTAAATCTGATTACTTAACATTGGTTTTATTATTTTGAGTCCTATAGGCTTGATTTCTAAGTGTCCACATGCTAAAAGCAAAATGAACTCACGAGCATGCTATCTAATACTAAAGATCAACACAGTATCCCATATAAGATCAGTTCAACTATTTTAGAATTGATTTTGCCACATGCTAATTGACTACCAATTACAAGACACATAAACAAATCAAAAGTTGGTTTTAAACCAATTGTCTAAGAAATTCCGATATACACATAAACAAATCAAAAGTTGATTTTAAGCCAATTGTCTAAGAAATCCCAATAAGCTTACACGATTTTATGATTTTTAGAAATAGGCATATTATCTATATCAATCACACATTATGAAATAAAAATAAAAAAATAAACAATTAGCAGGTAAATACCCTCCCCCTTAGATGATCCCCAAGTTATATCATACATAGAGTTTAGAGTTAGGAGTTTATACAAATTATTACAAAACAATAATATACGAAACATAAATTAAGTAAATTCGTCTCGTTTAGTGTTTCCCTCCCCTGGCAACTCTTCTAAATCTTGAACATTTAGATCAAGATCTTGCTAAGACAAAAGAACAGTACCACAAGATACATATAAAAGCAAATATGCATAATAAAATATTATTCACATATATGTAGACCCACAATCAATTAAACAAACCACACAAAATACATCACATAGAAAAGAGAGAGGTGAAGCGAACTAACCCGGATGTTTCCTTTTTATTTATTCATACACAAAAATAACAAATGCAAGGTAAAAATTAAACTAATAAAGTAGAACTAACCGATTATGCAGAAAGTTTATCAGTAATGGAGTGTTTTAAAGAGATATCCACTGAAACAGCAACACAGCAATACCACAAAGAATGATTCAAAGCTTTACTAGAGTTCTTTTATTCTTTTTCAAGAGTAGAGAGTGTTTTTCTTTTTAGTTGTTAAAATGTGTATCCGTGTGTAAGCATGAGTGAAAGTGTGTAAGTAAGTATTTCAGTATGTGATTATGAGTGATTGTTAAAGGTGTGTAATTGTGAGAGGGCTTTTCTGATGGTTTTAGCGTGAGTGAAAAAGTGTTGAATTAGGTGAGTGAGTCAGAATAATGAGAAAGAGGGTCACTTTATAGTAAATAGGAGAGCACATATTAAAGGAAGCGAACCAATTAAGAGCAATTAGCAAAATTATTTCCTTAACTAAGATAGTCAAATCAGTAAAACTAATTCTCTTACCTTCAACAAATAATTAGGCACGAATCTGTCCATATATAATTAAGGATAAGAAAGATCCATTTACCGAAAATCAATTCATTGACAAGTAGACAAGCATAATTGTATTCATCACACATTATAATACAATTTAAAATAATCAGACAAATGAGCAAAATTGGAAGAAAATATATGGGATCCACAAATATAATAATTTATTGACAGGTTCAAATAATGTTTTTCACCATAGAGAAAATAATGACTAAATATAATAAAAGTGACTCAGCAGATTATCAAAATTGGAAGAATCCAAATATCAATCCAATTTACCAATTTTAAACCTACAATATTGCTATCAAATCAACAGTTACTATCAATTAAGGGCAATTATCAATTAAGGAGGGAGCTAAATCAACTGTTAATATACGCATGACATATTAATTTAAGGTTAGTCAAGATTTTGCAAATTGATTTCAACACAAAAGTCACATATTAATTCTACCACAAAAAAATAACAGATTAGCTCTAACACAATTTAATGTTTAACAGCATGCTAACGAATTGCAATGTCTTAATTATACAAGAATTTTGGACAATGAGAAACACTAATGAACAAGCAACCCATACACATAGAGATTAAAGCTTAAATGAATGTTCATACCTGGGACAGATCTGTAAAGATCTATCCTTATTAAAAATGCCTTTGTTTTCAATTCTCGATCGGAATAATTGGAGTAGCATTTCGTTGTTGTCATTGTTGATTTGCAGCCGCTATTTCCCTCGTTAGTGTTGCTGCCTGTTTGCCATCTTCGTCGGAGTTTCTCTATCTCGGAGCAACATTGCTGCTACTGGCTGTCGTTCTGGTAGCTCTTGCTGGCTGCTGGTTGTTGTTTTGCGATGGAATCGTTGATCGGAAATATTATTATTGGAATTCGCATGACTGGAGCTGCTGCCGGTGGCCCTCGTCGTTCGCTGTTGCCAGCGATGGAAGCTTACTGGTGGTCCTCGCCGGCTGCTGGTTCTCGTCGGTGGCCTCGTCTGGCTGCTCGTTATTCCTGTTGCTTTCTCCTAAGAAAGACGAGAGAGGATGAGAGAGGATAAGAGAGACACGAGGGGAGGAGCGAGAGGGAAAACTCACTAGCGATGATGGAGCTCTCGCCGACTCTCACTGATAAAGGAGACTGCGGCGCTAAAGGGAAAAAGAGGAAGAGGAAGATTGAATGAGATTTTTGTTAGGGTTGGTCTTTCTAGGACTAAAATAGGAAATTAAACCTTGATAGATCTGATCCATTGGATCTAAGAAGTTGAACGGCTAGAATTGACTTTGGGTGAGATGGGTGGTTAGGATTTTAAAGATTTGATGATTTGGAATTGAACTAACTAGGCTAGAATTAAAATAGACAAATGACTATAATTAAAATAAAGTGCTAAATTGGCATTAAGATAGAAGACTATGAATTGAATAATTTGAGCAGAATGGGCTAGAATTTAAATATTTTAAGGAGATATTAAGGAAATGCTACCCAATTAAAATATTACAAATATATAATTTTATTTTATTTTTAAATATTTATGTAAATAAGTAAAGTAATTATTTCGAGTTTAACTATCGATAAATATAATAATTTAATAATAAAAGGAATAATAATTTAATAGTAACTATAATAATTTTTATAAATCAAGCATACTAAAATATATAATTTTTAGACAAAATTGATTAAAATTTTAAACTCAAAATATGTTTTAAAAATACGTATTTAATCAAATAGCACTCTCGAAAGGGTTTTAAGTCGGTCAAAATTGGGTGTCAATACCCTAGATCAAATCCATGATCCCAATTATCCAAATTAGGGTTGTTTCCACCATAGAATCTATAACAAAACTCTCCCCCATCAATATTCACCATTCTACTATGTTTTACGGATCGAAAAATGGATTCAGGGAGTGAAAAGGTTACCTTTTGCCTCAATAATGGTGAAAAACAAGTAGGAGTCACCTGGGGTTCGTCCCTCAGCTCTAAAAATCAAAAAGTGCCAAATAAGATTGTTTAGGGGTTTATTAACGACCCTAAGTCACATCGAGCCCGCCACAAAAGCCGTCACCCCGCTGTAGCGGCCCCGTCATAGCGGTAAAAAGCGGCGCCAAGGCGTCATTCTCGAACCAGTGAGTTATTTAAAGAATTCCAAAATCTTCATTTCACAACACACCTCTAACCCATGACGCTCAGTAAATACCCTTTACGCTAATATAGATTTCGAGACTTCTACTCGCCCGAATTCAATTCCATAAAGTCGTATGAATTCTTCAATGAGTTACCTAACTACTCATGTAATCAAAAACATAATTACTTCACCTGATTGCTACCAGATTTCCCTACACCTCAAGGACTCAGATTTCGTCCAAATCTGGACAAGGTTGGGAAAATTCAAATACTACAAAAAAGTTTTTCGATCCCAAATTTTTTCCCGTTGGCTTTTCTATAACAACGGAAATAGGTCGTTACATTAGCCAACGTCAAGTTAAGGGTCATATTTATGTATTATGCCTAATTTAAATTTCAACCAATTAAAGACTAACACTTCATTAATAAAAGGTTCAATTATTACTCTTAAAGAGTTTGTTATGTTAAAGGGTAATATAGGTCCATATAAGTGGATGGAAAGGTATTTTGGATCCCAAAGAAAGAAGGAGGGTATTTTTGTTCTATTCCCTATACTTAAAGGGTATTTTAGGCCCTTCAGATTCACTGTATCACCAACAATGTACTTTTTAAGCATGGAGAAGGAAGGAAGCCATTCGGGATAAGTCAAAAGAGGTTTGACAGTGAAAAATGAGACTAACCTAGCATGATTAGTAGGGATGGCAATGGTGTGGATCGGGGCGGTTGCGGGCGGGTTGAGCTTCAACCCACAAAAATTCAACCCGCCCCGCACCAACTCGCATAAATCTGCCCCACCCTGCCCCACATAAAAAAATATTATTTCTTCAGCATATATTTATTCATTTTAATTAGTATATGATTTACAAATTATCGGCTATTAGAAAATTAAAATTTAATTAAATAAAAATTTAGTACCTCAAAAGTTGTAAACTTTTTAACAACATTTCAAACATATCAGAAAGAAATTAACATTATTATATTATTAAAGTTAGGATGAAATCATGCATTAATATTCTATAGAGATTAAAGCTTAATTATAATAACCTTGATTAATAAATCTCTAGAGCCACACCATTTATTATTTAGTTAAGTCACACCAAATTGTGAATCAAAAAAACTTTTATTTTTATTCATTATTTTGAGCCATCTCAAAACAATTTTGTTTTGTTATTAAATTTATAAATAATATTTTCATAAGAATACAATTTTAGTTCTGGTAATCATTGGTCATTTTGAAACAGAAACTTTTAGATTTTAAATTTGAGATAGTCAGTTGTAATTTTCTTATTTAATCTAAAAAAAAATGGAATAGAATTGTTAAGGGGAGATTTTATTTTTTGGTATAAAGAAGAAAGTTTTGCTTACTATGTTTAATATTCTTATAATTTGCATGCTAAATGTGTAAAGTTTAGCCTTCAGTTGTAGGCTAATAATATAATGCGAAAATGAAATTATTGTACTCGCACCTACAAAAAATTAAGTATTTTGATATAGGCCCGGCCCACCCCGCTCCGCCTCCATATTTATATAAACCCGCCCGCTTCGCTTCTGCTCAAACCCGCCCGCTTCGCTTCTGCTCAAACCCGCCCCACCCCACATCCGCCCCGCCCCATTGCCATCCCTAATGGTTAGGCGGTGAAGGGCAGTAATTGTTGTTGTTATGTGCTTCTTTGCAAAAATCCAATTTCTTAATATCATAACATATTTCTTGAACCATTGTTTCACTTTGGTCTTAATTTCTCGAATCTTATTCATGTGTTCCTAGATTAAAATAGTCAAACAGTGAATAAGAAGCCACCAAATATTTCACATAGATAGCAATATCAAACAATTTTAATATATTTTATCTTCACACAGTTAAAAGCTTCTGGCATACAATAAAAAAGAGCATACAAGCACAGCACTAGTAGCTGAAGCAAGATCTTCTCTGACTTTGGTCCCAGAGTTACTCTAGCGGTGTGTTTGGTACGAAGGAAAATGTTTTCCCGAAAAAAATTTCTTCGAAATTAAGTGGATTTCTAGCTTAGTTTCTCATGTTTGGTTGGTGAGTAGAAAAATATTTTCTAAAAATATTAGAAAATATTTTTTAATGTTTGGTTGGTGAATGAAAAATATTTTCCAAAAAATATCTTTTATTTTTATCTTGAGAACTAGAAAATACTCTTTATGAAAATAATTTTTTATTCGAAAACAATTTTAAATTTATTTTTTGACAGGGGGTGGACAGGGGGGGTGGCGTAAAAATGAGATTTGAAAAAAATTCCAAAAACAATTATTTTTTAAAAAAACAATTGATTCCAGAACAATTTTAAAAAAAAAATTGACTGAGGTTGCTTGGGTTGGGGTGGTGGATAGAGGTGGCATAAAAAATGAAAATTTCAAAAATTTTACAAAAGAAATTTTTTTTAAAGAAAAAATGACGGGGTGGCCAGGGTGAGGGGTGAGGGGTGAGGGGTGAGGGGGTGTAAAAATGAAAAAAAAATTGTAATATTTTCATAAAACAATTTTGTAAAAAAATTGATGGGGTTGGCCGTGTGTGGGTGGCTGGTGGGGGGATGGGGTGAGCGTAAAAAATGAAAGTAAAAGCAAAGATCATCAAGGGTGTGTTTAGTATGAAGGAAAATGTTTTCTTGGAAAACAAGTGGATTTCTAATTTATTTTCTTATGTTTGTTTGGTGTAGAAAATATTTTTTAATGTTTGATTGGTGAATGAAAAATATTTTTCAGAAAATATTTTTTATTTTTGGCTTGAGGCTTAAATACTCTATGGAAAATAATTTCTGATCCGAAAATCAACCTCGATAATTGATCTTGACAAGACTCTGATTACCATTCCAAAAAATCCGACCTAGGACCTAACCCAAGATAAAAAAAAATTCAAAACCAATTTTTTAAAGAAAAATTTGGAGGGGGGTAGGGTGTAGGGGTGGCGGTGGCGTAAGAAATAGAAAAAGTTTTAAATTTGAAATACTTCCCAAAAATAATTTTGTTTTAGAAAAAATATTTGACGGGGGTGGCGGGGGAGGGGGCTAGGGTGTAGGGGTGGCGGTGGCGTAAAAAAAAGAAGTTTTAAATTTGAAATACTTCCCAAAAAAAAAAAAAAAAAAATTGATGGGGTGGCGGGTGAGGGGATGGCCTTGTTTGGGGGGTGGGGTGGAGTGGCGTAAAAAATATTTTTAAAAATTGAAATATTTTCAAAAGCAATTTTTTTTACGGGGGGGAGGTAAAGAGCTAGTAGGGGTGGTAGGCGTTTGGTGAGGTAAAAAAATCTTAAAATTCAAAACATTTTTTTAAAATAATTTTAATTTTTTTTTGTTGGAGGGGGAGAGGGTTGGGGTAGTAATAAAAATATATTTGAAATTTAAAAAATTAAGAAAATTTTAAAAAAATAATGTGGAGGGTCGAGTTGTCACCCCCCGAGCCTACACCCCAAGCACGACTGGCACTTGAGAACCATTGTTGGCCCCAAGCGAACCCTTGGCATGACTTAACTCTTAGCGGAAGACTTACTCAACATGGAATCAACTCAAATGAAAGCTTTAACTCAAATAACTAACTCAGAATATTTAAAGAAACATTCACTAGCCAAAGTGGCAACTCAAGTCTAAGACATCAATAACTGAAATGAACAAATCTCATGAACTAATATTGTCTAACTATAGTGTTTAATACTATGAGGGATGATGGGACAAGACTCCCGATCATCCTAACAAAACGAAAATGATAAAACATAATAGAGGGATCCTCTGGAAGCAAGGAAGCTCACCAAATAACTCTGGAACTCGATCGGATCAACGAAGCACTGAATGTTGATCCTGATTACCTGTAGCTGCATCATAAAATGACGTCAGTACATTGTACGAGCATATGAGGGGAAATCTAAAACAAGACATAAGCTTGAACTGGAACTGAAGAAACATTTACCTCGTCTCAACTCAACTCAACGCATTTCAATATAAAGCAGTGATAAGGATGCAATATAAAGAAAAGCTTTAAACAATAGATAACAACTCAATGTATTAGAAAATACAATATAAAATCTGTTTGTATATATAAAGATACAAAATAAGTCTATGGGAGATTCTCTAACCGACAACCATCACTATGAGCTATGTGATGATACAATGTCTAGTCCACGCTGCCAGAACTGTCATATACTTTTCCGAGGTATAGAACCTACTACTAAGTGGATCCACTAGTTTATGCTAAAAATCATTAACGAATTATCTAAAAAGTATGACCCTTTATACCTATGTTGGCTACATGGTTTATGAAAACTTTGAGTTATCTGAACTCGTCCTCATATCGGTGCTCAATACTACTATCTAAATGTAACTAGCTCATATGCTTAAAAAAATAACTCTTTCTGTGGTTTGAGATTATTACTCAAAAATCTTTTTCTTAAAAGAGATGGTACTAAAACTGCTCATGAAAACTTTTGAAAATCGGTGTTTCCTCTCATCTTAAATGTGAAAATATTTACTCTTGGGAATACGTAGTTCTCATATATCATTTTAAAGAAAATGAACTCAAACCTACTCTTCCTCAAACTCAATGCTTAGGTCTTAAAACGATTGTAAAAGACTTTTTGAAAAGACTCGAAGAACTCTCTAGACTTAACTATTAACTCTACCTTGAATTAGAATTATGAATTCAAGGTGAAGATTTATGATAGGAAGGATGTCATGATGATTAAATGAGTTTAAATAGTTAATAATGAGAAACGGTTGAAAAACATTGGCTGGGGAGCAAGTCCATGATGCGGAGATGAATTTTAATATTTGGTCACAAAATAAATTTTGAAACAGTGGAGTCTGTGTTCTCTCCGCTACGCGGAGTGGAAAGTTTCATTTCTGAGGAACAGGTCCGCGTCTACTTTCTTTTCTTCCCGATCTTTTATTACTCATTTTTCAACCCTAATCCGTCTAGAATCGAATGGTTTTTTTCCCAATCACTTAGATTCGAATACTCAACTTATGTACACGATAATCTACTCCAAACCACCGTCAATTCACTAACTTTTATCTCAAGAACTCATCAAATTCATCCTCATTCAAGAACGGAAACAATACTTTCAAGAACTCATATTCTTCAACTACAAGAACAAAACTTCGCTGAAAATAACATGATTGACGTGTGGGTGAACTAACCCAACACTATGAGAAACTCACATACCTCTTCAGGATCAACCCTTGGCGAAATCCGCAATGAAACCTCAAGAACTTGACGAAACCATAACCTTTCTCCTATTTTCTCCTCTTGAACTCTTTTCTAAAACCCTAGCATGAATTATGATTGTGTAAACTGAACTGAACCAAATCAGTTTAGACCCCTAATTATTTACTAAAAAAGAATTAAATTTGATATGTTAAGGAAAAGACCAAAATACCCCTCATATTTTCGGGTAACTTTTCTTAACTAGACAGTCCGACTTCAAACGTGCATATCTCCCTCATACGAGCTCAAAAATTAGCAAACTCGGTGGCGTTGGAAAGAGGATTCCGAGACCTTTCATTTGATATCCTATGGGCCACCTAAATTATCATGTACTGAAAGTTATGGTCATATGAAGTTGACCCAAAATTCATAACTTATGCATAACTTGCAAAATTTCGGATTTTTCTAATTCCAATTTATTTCTTTCTATTTTTAGCTCTTTCAAATACAGAGGTGTTACACGGGTACACGGTATGGGTAGGTTAAGAAAGAATTAAAGGATGATGTAGCATTTTGGAAAATGTTTTCCTTAATTTTGGAAGGAAAGTCATTTTCCTTAAGTTGATTTGGAAAACATTTTCCAAATATTTTAAACTAACCAAACATGGAAAAATTTAAAAACATTTTCCAAAAAATGTTTTCCTCCATACCAAACACACCCCTAGTTCATTTATCAGGAGAATAATAATAGCAATTCTGATAAATCCTTCAGCCAGAAACTTTCATTTGTCATCTTCAACAGTGGCGTAGCCACCCTTATATCAGGGTGTCCAATTGGACACACTTCGTTGGAAAATTATTTTTTTTAAAATTTTTAAGTGTGGGGCAAGCCCATTTATTCAAAATAAGAACAAAAAATCTGATGGCTTTGGTCCAATAGTGACCCAAGCCCAAATACAGAATACCACATCCTGAATTGACAAAGTATACTGAAAATAGAAAGTCTTCTCCTTCAGTACTAGTACCAGCTGATCCGCTTCCTCTCCGACTGGTGTCAAGCTTCTCCAATATTTTTTTTCTTTGATGAAAGGGTGATAAAAATGTCATGAGCTTGGACGGTATCCACCTAGGCATTCAAAAATTCTCACGATGCCATGAATCCAACCCTATGAAGACTTCTTCAGCTCATATTCTTCTTCTGACATATCCAATCAAGGTAATCTCCAAAACTGAAGCACACATTTGGCTCGATCAATTTTGAGAGATGTAACTGATAAACCCCCTATTTGTGCAGGTTGAGCTTCGAAGAGCTGATACCATGCCTTAAATTTCGGGTATACCAGGTAACCTCTCTGTTTTGATCTTTAAAATGAATATTCGACTTACATTTTTCCGTAGCTATGAGTTGTAGCAATTATTTTCAAGCATGTTTTGTATGAACTAGTCATTTGTTCTCATACACTCTTCTATGCTTCATTGATTGTTGAAGTTTCCGTTTTGGCATTTTTTGATTCTGATATTAGGAATACCCTCACTACCAAAAAATGCTCATTTTTTGGCGGTTCACTTGTGGGAGTTTTTAAAAGTCCCACTAATAATTCATTTTGTGGCATTTTATTCTAACCCCCACAATATAAATCTTTTTATGGTGATTTTATTAAGGAGGTTAGAAAATCGCCACAATTTAATATTGTTTATCAAGATTATCGACCCCCCAAAATTTTAGTAGATTAGTAACTTTTAGAAATTAATATATATATATATATAAACAAAAGTAGGATGCTAAATCAATAGTAATATTTATATATATTTATTTGTATTTGTATTTTAAATTTATTTAAGATTTATAATACTAGTTGAGGGTGAAACATTTTAATTAATAGTTATTACCTATCATTAAAAAATAAAAATAAAAGCTTGTTTTATGCACAAAATTCTTTTATCTTTCATTTAGACCCAACTCAATCAAAATTTTAATACTTCTCCCTCCAAAAAAATTTTAAAAAAAAACTAAAGACTATAATTCCCCCTAAAATCTTTCAAACATAATCAAATAACCACCCCCTCCCACCCATTCCTAAATCCCACGTAAACAACACACAAATCCCTTTCTTTTTTTTTTCTTTCTCCTTAACTCATTTCTTTTTCCCCTTAACCCATTCCCACGTAAAACACACCCTCCCCTCTCCTCTCTCCTTTTGTCTTCCACTCTTCTTTACTTCATTTTTTATGTGGTTTTGCTAATTATTTTTTTCATTGTAGGCTTTGCAAAGTGGAATAGAGGAAAAATAATTAATTATTTGAATACAAAGGTAATTTTGTGTTACGTGAGTTTGATGATTCATACTAGAATTTAAAACTCATATTATTATTTGATCATTTTATATTTTGCAAGTTGTTAAACTTACTGAATCAATGTTTTTTTTTTTATACATATTTCAAGTTTTGTTTGAATTTTCACTACATCGTAAAGTCATCTATACCCAATCATTGATTGATTTATGGTAAATCATAATTTTATTTTTCTTTAGTTAAGAATCATGTAATCATTTTATACTTGATTGGATCGACTATTACAAATTAAAGTACAATTTTTCATATTAGATTGTGATTGATATCAATATAACTTTAAAATCATGTATTTTCTTATTCAATACGATAAATTGTTGAAGTTATGATTACATTTTGGTAAATGAAAGAAAAAACTAAGGTCAAAGAGGAAAGTCTAACTTATAAATCAAGAGAAGTGAGAAATAATTGAACCAACGTGTTAAATCGAATGAGCATCATTATATCATTATATGAGAGAACATCAAAGTAAATTTCTTTCATCCATAATCTTATAATTATTTGTAAAATCAAAGCTTTATATGCTTTGCTTTTGAAATGAATTGAATTTAATTTTTTTTTATCAAGATGTATGAAGTAAAATGTGTATCAATATATGTTTATCTAATTACATATAATATTTTCATTGTTTCAGCCTGATGCAGAGAGCTTATGTCACTTTGGATAAAAAGACTGGACGACAACAACATAAATCACCAAACAAATGCTATAGAATTTTTGTTATGTTTATTTAATGTGGATTTTAAAAAGATTTAACATTGTTATGTTGAAATTATTATACACAAGTTTGTATTACTTTTATTTGACATAAATTTGAATTTGTGAAAGTTGTTAATATAAACTTGCTTAGTGAAATTTAATTTGCTTTAAATGTGTTATTTAGTAAAATTAGTTATTATTCTGAAGAATTGATGTAAATCAAATTTAAAATTACTTATTATTTTGAAGGCTTGATGTAAATAAAATTTCATATTTATTATTAAAATAATAATAATTTTGTAAGACTCCACAAATCAAATTATAAATGTAAATTTTAATTTTATGCCATGAGAGTTTTAAATTCACACAAATTTTATTTTTAAAATATTGAGATCATATTGTGAAGGTTCTAAACCATCAAAAAATGATACTGGAAAACCTCCACAAATTTAAAAATCATTTTGCGGGGGACGTCGTGGAGGTTTACTAAAACCGCTGCAAATATGCTTGTGGCAAGGGTAATTGTGGCATTTTTAAAAACCACCACAATTTAATTTGTGGGATCCCTAAACCGCCATAAATTGACAAAATAACTCCCATAAATTGAACATTTTTTTGTAGTGCCTGCTTATCTATATGTAACAATTTTCCTACTTGTGTTGGTAGTTTTGTGTTAGATAAGAACTGGATCCTTGTTGTTCCTGCAAAACTAAAAACATGGTTAGTTAAACAATCTGCTACACAGTTCCCCTCTCTAAAGATATGAATCACCACCACATCCTTATCCTTCAACAACTTTTTGATGCACCTTATGTCCACTGATATGCTCCGTGGTATTTTCCATATTTCATCAATGATTTTCTTTAGAATAAGAGAGTCTGTCTCCATGATTAGAGGTATGAGGTTAATATTAACACAATACTGCAATCCTTCTTTGAAGGCTCCCACCTTTTCTTCTAAAATACTGCATAACTCCACACTTTATGTCTCTGCATAGACCAATTCTCCATTGTTGTTTCTCACACTAAATTCCTTTGAACGGAGGTGTAGTTGATCTCTACAAGATCCATCAGTATGCATTTAAAATGACCTTCAGGAGGACAAATCCATTTCACTACTTTACAAGATAGGATAGAAATGTAATCTTCCAAGAATTTGACAATTAGGTGCCACTAAGTAGGCAAGTTGGATAGCCAAGGATATCTAGTTGTGGCCATTAGGTAGATATTCATGTTGACCTCTCTTACCATAGCCTGTCCAGACATATTTCCTCCATGCATAATTCTATTCCTTTTTTTCCAAATCTGCCATATAATGAATATAGGAACTGATCTAAACAATGGTTTTAGCTTAGGGCTGCATTCTTCCCCCACCATTGATAGATAGTCTACTTCATTTGAATGAAAGGTCTTTGAATTTCAGCAGCTCCTGAAAATGTTTTCCATAAATACTTTGCATCTGGACAGGACACAAATAGGTGATCAAATGTTTCTGGTGTAGAATTATTACAACATACACAATTAAATGTGTTTGTTATGTTAAACCTAACCAGAATCTCACCAATGGGAATTCTCTGAAACCACATTCTCCAAAGTAAGAAAGAAACTCTGAAAGGAATGCCCTTTTCCCAAATAAACATGATGTCTTCCTGAATTTCCTTCATCTGTCTTATTAGATCCCAAGCACTTTTCACTATAAACTTTCCTTTGCTATTTGGCATCCACCAATGTTGATCTCTTTCTTCAGTTATTTGACCCATACACGGTACCTTTTTCACCTGCTCACATATCTCTTCATTTAACAACTCTTTTAACAAATCTTGATTCCACCCATTAGTATCAATTACACAACTTACATCAGCAAATTCATGATTTCTGGTATGTGGAATAGGCATCAGGAAGTGTAGAGCCCCTGATTGAGTCCAATTGTCATGCCAAAGACTGGCCTGACCACCTCTAGCTTTCCACCATATTTCTTGATCTATATAATCTCTAACCTGAAGCATCAACTTCCAAACTTGAGATCCTCCTTTCCATTCTACTGTATGTAGACCATGCCTCTTACAATACTTATTCCATATGTAATTTAACCATAAGGTATTTTTGGTCCTGAAATTCCACCAAAGTTTAGCAAATAAAGCTTTTGAGACATCTATCAATGACCTAAAACCAAGACCTCCTTCCTCCTTAGGAACACACATGTCATTCCAAGAAATCCAATGTTTTGCCCTACCATCCTCTTTAAAATTCCATAGAAAATTAGAAAACATTCTATGAATATCATTTATGATGCTTTTAGGAGGGACAATAACTGACAGGAGGTATATGGGCATGCTCTGCAAAACATGGTTAATGAGAACTGCCTTACCCCCAAAGGACAGTAACTTTCCTTTCCAAATATAAAGCTTACTTTGCATCTTTTTGATCAGTTCTCTTAAGTCAGATTTCCTTTTCTTGGCATGTCCAATTGAACATCCAAGATACATCAAAGGAAATTTAACTTTTTCAAAACCAGTAGTATCCTCCACTATTTTCACAGACTCATTTGCAGCTTTACTGAACATGTAAAATAGACTTTTCTTTGTTGATTTTTTAACCAGATTGCTTTTCATATTCCTGCAATACATTCATTATCAAGGCTAAAGATTTATTTTCTGCTGCTACAAATATAATAGTATCATCTGCATATGCCAGATGATTTAACCTGTCACTCCACTTAGGCATTCCAAAGCATTTAAAATCATTGTGATCAAATAAATTAATTAAAGATTTAAGTAAAGCCTCTGTAGTTAAAATAAATAAAGCAGGAGATAGAGGATCCCCTTGTTTTACTCATGTTGTAGAGTGGAAAAAACCCTTAGCTTGCCCATTAATGAGAATAAAATACCAGTTATTTTCCACAACTCTCCATATCATACTATAACAACATCATCAAAACTCATCTGAGCCAATACACTTGTCAGGAACCTCCAATTAACCCTATCATATGCCTTGGCAATATCTAGTTTGATCACAACATTATCTGGTTTCCCCTTTTTTCTAATATCTAAAACAATTTCTTGTGCCAACAAAACATTTTCAGCAATATTTCTTTCTTTTACAAAACCTGATTGATTTTGTGAGATTAGTCTGGGAAGAAGACCCTCCAATCTATCATGAATGATTCTAGATATGATTTTATTAATGAAATTACTTAAGCTAATAGGTGTTAAGTCTGAAAAAGTTTGAATAAACTCTTTTTTAGGCAGTAAGACCAGATTAGTATGAGTAATCTATTTAACTATCTCCATGCCATGATTATCCTCTTCAACTTCATGGGTATTACCCCCATCTTCCCTCTCATTGTTTGCATTACTTATAGCTTGTTCACGGATAGGTACCATCCTACCCTTTCTGCCTGCAGCTTCTTCAGTGGACAAACCTTGATCATTCACCTCATCTATAATGTTGGTGCTACTCAAAACTTTGGTTGGTGCTGATGTACTGCTGATGCTGCTATGTTGTTGTGTTGTTTGCATTTGTTGCTTACCAAAAGATTTTGTTATCCAGTCTTTAGTGGACTCTGGTTGCTTGTCTTTCGATATTCTTGAAATCCCCTGGGGATGTACTTTCTCTCCCTTCTTATTACGTGCTTGCTCAAGTGTATCAGTCCTCTCATATTGAGTATGATGCTCCCCTTCATTATCTTCCTCCCCCAAAGTGCTCGTAGCTGTCCCTTTAACAGGGGTATAAGCTTTTTCACTAATGCTAGCACCATTTTCCTTCATAAGCATTCTACTGGTCGGATGCCAATATCTCTTAGTAATCATTTTCCTCCTATGTTGATAGTTCTCCATTTTCTTTTTCGCTTCCTTATTCTGTTGTTCCCCTTGCTGACTGTTCAGTCCCTTTTCTTGAATGTCATCTCGTGTAAATGATCTATGTAGTTCGGGGTGTAGATTTCTACATTCATCTTGCGCATGGCCTTGAACCTTTCAGTGCAAACAATATTTGGGTAGCATGTCATAATGGATCTTGACTCGTTCTATTCTTGATTCCTTAGTGTCTTCGTTCACTATTTCCATCTCCACAAACTTAGGAAAAACAACTAACAAATCAACCTGAACCTTTACTCTAGCACAACTTGATCTAGTTTTGTTTATTGTTGCCATGTCTAGTTGTAGAGGCCTCCCAACTGCAGTCGCCAAAGAGAATATAGATTCCCTTACAAAGAAGGTTGGCTTGAGATTTGGAAAGGATATCCAAGCCATAGCCTGTGTAGTTTCTTCTTCTACTTTAAACTTAGCATCATAAATGAGAGGTCTCATAGTGTACGAGTATCCATCTTTAGCAAGAAGATAACATATGTTTTTTGCCATTACATTGATAAAATCTTCATGAAGGACCTACTGAATAAGTCTCCAATCAATCGTAGGCGGGTGAGAAAATGGATTTGCCTCTTTCATTTAGTGTTGATCAAACCTTATCAGGACATGCATATTCCTAAGTAGGCCTATCTTGCAGTGTCCTTCAATGTTGCATTGTTGAGGAATTATAGCCTTGAGTTCCTCTAGGTCAGGCCACTCATAGGAAAATTTACCCACCACCGCATATTGTAAATTTTCTATACAGTTCAATCTATCTACTTCCTCTTCCGTCCATTGTACTCTAGGAACACTGTGTATGAAACTTGTTTCATGGGATAGGTACAACCCTCTTGTTGACTACCATGTTATCCTTATGGTTCTTTACTATTCTTGAGTACGACAGTTGTGTGCTAATAGTGCTCACTATTTCGATAGGCAGAATAGGCCTGATTGGCAAACTAGGTTTGATAATATTTGGGTTGCTACGTAAATCCAAGGGTGGAAAGTCATCGTATTGTAACAAGTGGGGTTGGCCAGCCTCAAGATGAGGCTGACCAGTGGCCATGAATGTCGAAATTAAGTCGGAAAATTAGGTGGTGTAGGTGCATGAGCGTGACTTACGACAAAGTTTCTTATTAAAGTGGTTAAATAACATATTTTGGACACCCTTGACACAACAATATGATGTAGCCTATTGGTTTTAGGTGCCTTGAAAGAGTAAAGACACACGCAAACTTAAAGTGTTCGTGTGTTCGAATTTCACTATTAGCAAAAAAAATTATTTTTTTTAAGAAGATTCAGACTTTAACATTCACCAAATTGGTCTTCGAACAAGATATCACTTCTCAACCTTTTTTCTTTCACGTTTCTCAGATTTTAAAACCACAAACTGTACCATAGAAAGTGATGGCTACATTTTCAAAATACCGATTCCATCGAGCGTGAGAAGGAAAAAGATGATCAAAAAAGAGGCTCAGACCGCTGGTAATAGAAGTTGTTTTATCTAGCCACGGGGGCATGGGAGCCTCAGAAAAATTTTAGTACAGTAAATAAAAATTGTGTGAGGAACCACTAATATTTCAACACTTGGACATAGTGGGCCATTCTTTAACTTTGAATCTCCAAAAATTAAGAAGAAAGAGAAAATATAATTTAAAATTGATACTCTATGATCCAATAAATTATATCTCTGTTTTATTTTAGGTAAGGTAATTTAACTCGACACGAAATTTAAGAAAGAAAAAAAAACTTTTAAAACTAGTGGTCCAAAATGAATAATAGAAATGTGTGTGGCTGTAAAGGTAAAATAAATATTTTATAGTTAAATTGTTACTTAATATAGAAATGTGTCATTTTTTTTTACTGACTAAAAAAAAATAAGTCACATAAATTGAGACAGAAGGAGTACTAAATAATATAAATAAAGTGAATTATGGGTCCACTATTCTTAAAGCATCATATCCAAAAGAAGAAACAATTTGGACACCTTTCTTCTTCAACTTAGAACATTTTTCTTCTTCTTTTTCTTTTTAAATTGAAAATTTTATCAAAATTATATCTCGGAGAAACTTTGCTGAAATTATTTTTGTCAGAAAATTTGATGAAATTATTGTCAATATAATATTCTTTAAAATAAAAATAAAAATAAAATAAAATAAAATAAATAAAAGAAAAACTTATAAAATTTGCAATTTCTGAATGGTATATTAGGGTCCAACTATACTCTACAAATTTTTATACGATACAAGTCTTAGTTTAAGTATTTAAATAAAAAATAATATCAATTTCAAGTTTAAATATTTAAATAATTTTTTTGCGTGAAAGGAGTAGATATTCAAATTTGATAAAAAAAAATCAAAATTTAAAATCTAATTCAGAAAAATTAAAGATTTTTTTGAAGTAAAAAAATATTTGTAAATATCAAAGATTAATTGTGACCAAGGATAAGGAGAAAAAAGGATAATCAAGCCCTGTACGGGGAAAAAAGATATTCTAAACCGAAAATTCTATAATTTTTCAGTATTAGAAATTTGCCCATAATGTCAGAAATATTTGAAGCATAACTTAAATATATGTTTGTATGAAGATTTTATCCGAAAATATTTGAAAATTTTGAGATTTAATTTATAAATTTATAAATCCAACAAAAATAATTCAATTTAATATACCCCTACAATTTATAATTTACGATTTACATTATTATGTTTATCTTACTTACAATATTTTCTCTCTTCTTGATTTTATCGTAAATTTTAACATTTAAGAATAGGCTCATTGTTTTATAAAATATTATTTTAAGCTTTAAATAACTACAATATTAATAAATTTAAAATTTATAATATAATTACTAAAACTAATTTAGTAAAATGAATCTCTAAATACAAATATAATTATATATATATATATATTCGGAACGATTTTTGCAAAAAAATAAAATTGAAATAATGTTCATGTTTGAATGTACTTTAATACATTGTCAAAAGTGAAAAGTGAGTTAAAAAACATATCATAACATACTCTTCAAAATTGAAATATACCTTCAAATTGAAAAAAACAGTTGTATTTCAATAAACTAAATTTTAAAATAAAGTTTAAAAAAAAAATTAATTTTTATGTTTAAATGGATCATAAAAGTAGAAGTTAAAACGAAACGAATTAGGAAGATGAAAATTTTAAAATACGATAAATAAAAAATGGTTTAATCCTACGATATGAATACGAATTATATTCGTATTTAGATTTGACTATTAATATCTTATGTAATTGTTTAATCATAACAAATAAAATATAATTTTATTTATATTATAAAATTGAAGGAGTAATTGAATTGGTTTCCAAATAATAATTATTTTTTAAAAAATAAAAAGAAAAAGAACAAAAATAAAGTATGGTTCCCATGGATCAGAATATAATTGCAATAAAAAAGGAAATTATCTATATACACACCTTTAGGGGTCGTTTGGTTACTGGTTAGAGTTATGCAGGTATTAGTTATGCAGGATTTAGTTATGCAGGTATTAGTTATGGAGAGTTTAGTTATATAGGTATTAGTTATGCAGGGTTTAGTTATGCAGGTATTAGTTATGCAGGGTTTAGTTATGCAGGTATTAGTTATGTAGGTATTAATTATACAAATATTAGTTTCGTAGATATTATTTATGTAGGATTTAGTTATTTAGAAATTATATTGCATAAATTATAACTTATTGATTATTTAATTTATTGTAAATTAATATACTTTTTAAAAAAAATCAAAAATTATAAAATCCATGCTTATAAACAAGCAGTATCCAAAATAAATAAAATGCAACAGTCCCTCGGGGGTGGGGTGTCGAAACTCAAAAACACCCCAAGGGGTCGTTCTGGGTTTTTTTTTGGGTGGTTGTGTGTGTGTGGGAGGGGGGGGGGGTAAATAACGTAACTACAAGTTACAAAAATAAATTAAGTCCCTTTTAAAAAAAAAAAGAAGATATAACTCCTTAATTTTGTAAATTAATATACATTATTATTTACAAACAAATAAGTAAGAAAATAAATTAAGGGTAAATATGTAATTTTATTATTTTAATCCATGTATAATTAATACCTTCATAACTTATTCCACCTTCTACCCTTCATAAAATCATACATTGATTTCTTCACAAGTTATGTAAGTATTAGCTATGTGGCATTACAAAAATACAACCAAACACCACATAAAATCAATACATGTATAACTTTTATACAACATTGGAGACACACCAACCAAATATTGTATAAAATTTATACATGAATAAATTTGATTCTATTTACAAACCAAACATGGTACAAAATTTGTTATTCATGTATTAACTTTTCCCTTATCTAGTAACCAAACTGCCCCTTATGTTTCTATTTTCCATTATTCCCAACCATTTTTAAAAAAAAATCTAAAATCCCTTATTTATTTCCAAAATCTCAAGTGAGACGGATACATAAGTATCCCAACCTTAACCCACGTTTCTCCTTCCTTTTTTCACTCTTTTAATATCTCCCTAATTTCACTCCACAATCTCATCAGTTACAATTTTCATATCAATTTGATTTTCAAAAGGAGTCTCTCTTCAGTCAATCAAATTCAAACAACTCAATAGTTGCAGACATCTCCTCCATTGTCGTCTTCTTCAATTTTATTTTTTCTTCTTTATTTTTCGATACGTATGGATTTGAATCGTTCTTTTAGTATTGGTATCACTCAACAAAACTTTTCTAATACTAAACGAATATATGATTATCATGATGATAAATGGGCTTAAAACAAAATTATGTATAATTCACAGCCGAATATATGATTATAGTCGTCTTCTATTGAAAAGTTGTTCCTCCAATTTTCAAATCTACATTACCTAGGATATGTCTTTTATTATCTGATTCTTTTTATTTTTTAATTCTATGTCATCCCTGTTGTGAGTTGTTTTAAAATTTGGATACATTGACGACAATAATACATTATCATATCGTTTTGTACTTTGCTTTAAATCTTTTGAAATTATACATAAAATCCTAATTTTAATTTTTTTTTTTTCGATATATTGTCATTAATGTATCAAATTATATAGTATAAATCATTTTGATGGGATGTAATTTGCAGAATAGTGTATCATATTATAAAATAGTTTAAACATGATACTTAAATAACATATAATGATAATTAACTAAAAAATAAATAGCATATAATGAATATATGATGTTTCATTTAGTATCATATACAAATATCATCAAGTGGTATTGAGTATAAGTTACTATTTTTATCATTATGTATCAACTAAACAATAAGATTTTTAATAGTTACTGTAATGTATCATGTAATTAACATTTTTGTTCAAATTTAATTCATATTTATAATGTATCTGCAGAATGTTTATAGTGAATGCAGAATGTTTGTAGTTGTCTTTGCTGAATTCTTTAGGGATGAAGTCACCTTCCATCTAATGGTATCCGAGCTGATTATCTTCGCACAAGATATGCAACACTATTATGAAAGTACGGTCTCGACAAGGGACCGGTTACACAAGTTTGGCTCCAGGCTAGATAAAAGAATTCCTGATCTTGTCGGTATGGAAGCAGCTATTAGGATGGGATATGTTAGCGATAACGATGATCTACCAAAGTTGAAGAGTTATTTCACTCCACAACAACAAGATGACTTGGTTCATATAGATTAGTGATTATGTATCAATTCAAAGATAACTTTTGGTGTTTATTGTTTTTAAGATACATTAACTAATATTTTGGAGGGTTTATTATTTTTCAAGATACATTTTCTCAAGTTTTACACTTTTTTGTAACAAAATTATTTATTTTGAATATTATTTTTGATATTTTTATTACCTTGTTACATTTTTTCTATTATAAGTATTTTATACATCATAAAACTTGATAATATATCATTGTCTGATACAAATATATATAAAAAAAAATAAGTATCTAATTCATATATCATGATTTGATACAAAAATGTCAACAATATAAGTATTTGATTCATAATATTTAATAAATAAATGCACAATCATATTATTTTATGTAGTTCTAAGCAGCTACAAATACATTTAATACTTAACCACTGCATGTATATTATAAGCATGTATCAACTTAATTCCTTTTGTATGTGATACATTAATATTCACACTTCATTATACATTATACACAACATTTCTCAATGACTTTGTATCAAACACAAAATCATACGTAATATAAATAGTATATCTGAAACATAATTTATTGTACTAGATTCACTTTATTATATTAGAAATTACCAATCAAAATTATAGGCAGAATTAAAACTGTTTGATACAAATCAATTTTTTGTATCAGAAATTAATAATCTAAAAGTACTTTGTAATGTATTTATCTATAACAGTGGAAAAATGTTACAAATTGAAAATTATTAATTTAATGCATCACAGTACTCCAAAAAAAATATTTATTAAGAATCTTTCAAAAAGAAAGTACAAGTTCTTTGATTGTGATCTTCTTGTCCAGGGTGTCCACAACAATTCGTGTTTGTGGTTAGTTTTTCATCTAGATTTTTCTTCCTTCTTTTCCTTGGTCGTCCTGACATTCTTTAATACATTTAGATGCGTTTAGAATCAAGATCTCTTCAAGTATCCTCCCAAATATATCCTTTATATAAGATGTCATTTTCCGATTTTTGCAGTTTCAAGAACTAAATAGAATTCTAGCTTCTATTAAAAAGTATAATATAGGTAGTTGTCTTGCCTCAACAAGGCACCCATTGATACATTCCGTGATGTTAGAAGTCATCATTCTCTCCTTGTTCACTGTTGCAATTGTACAAGATAAATTAAAATTTTGCTATTGTTTAATGTATCATTTAAAAAAAAAAACAATGCAAGATACATTATTACAACTAATCTCAACGGACCATATTGTCCTCAACATTTTACATGTATAACTTACATAAATCTCATAGTGTAAGGACCTAAATTATATTATATCCCTACTCTTTTTCAATTTACAAAAATTCCTCAAAATCAGTGCTATACAGATACATAGCAAAGAAGTTGGATACATTAAAAGAATATCAATTACGCTTTTAAAGGAAAGAGAATATAAAATTGAATGTGAGCTCCCCAAATCACGCTAATCTAGTTGATTTCAATCTCTCTCAAATCTTAACAGATTCAATCAAATCAAAATTCAAATTTTCTTCTCTCAATTCTCTTCCAAATCCGCTCATCTTCAATTAAAAATTCAAATTTTCTTCTCTCAATTCTATTTCAAATCTATGTAGCTTCAAACAATTCAAATATTCTTCTTTCAATTCTCACCCAAATCGTAATAGATTGAAAAACAATCGAGAACAGTAGTTGATACACGATGAAGACATTCAGGAATCTCGGAAAGCAAGGTGAGTTAGGAACGATAAGTGATGGATTTCAAATTTCTTCTCCCACTTCGTTGAAGATCCTTTCAATTTTGATTCAAAATTATCAAAATATTTGAAAAGATACATCATGAATATTTTGATTTTGCTGAGACATTGAAAAATCTGAAAGAAAAAAAACTGACATTCAGAAATCTAAAAAGAATATAAGAATTACAGCTTGAGGTCTGCAAATTATCGTGTTACGGAGACACCCAAAGCCAAATGCGGTGAACTTTATATCAAAAAAGTAACAACAAAAATCAACCCAGTTGTTATGATTCATATACCTTCATATTAACTCACATAAAAAAAAGATACAATCTGAGCAAAATCTCACATTCTTGGACGAGATCACAATCATAGATTCGAAGTGTTGTTTCTGTAACATCATCAATTCCATATTTTCAAGAAGGAGAGTCTATAAGTTGCTCCTAGCCTCCTCTGCTAGATATGTAGAATGTATTTATTGCCGTGTAAATCATAGTTGAACTTCAAGAATCCTCTAAAACTGCAACAACAAACTAAACGCCAGATAACCCAACTGTATAACATTATAATCAAACTTTATAGAGCATCGCCAAATAAACTTCGAATCCTAATCAAATAAACCTACATGTATAAACAATTCAGATTAAAAAGTAAAAACACCCAACTCAAAAACAAGAAACAAGTAAAAACATACATTTTTCTCTTCCCTCACATTTCCATGTATTCTACCACCCAAAACTACGCCTATAAGTGGAACAAATCTATAAACAAAGAATTGGTTGTCGACCCATGAATGAATAACTATACAATTTGTAACAGAAAAAGAAAATATCAAGATACTCACAAACCCTAGAATGCTAATTGTAAATATATACACACATACAAAGCAATGTAGTAGAGTTTCAAAGATTTACTTGGGGTGACCACGATTGAAGTTGAAGAAGAAGAAATCGTTGTTGAAGCACTAATTTCTTTTTTCGAACTAATTCTTTAGTTCGGTTCGACCTAATATAGACTTCGACTTTCGGATTATTTGTTTTATAGGAACATATTATTCTTTTGTTTCTTTATTTTATCTTAAAACACGATTGGTTTAAAGATATCTCTATCCTTAATACTCCTTTAGTTTACTTGTCCAATATTGAGATTTTATTTGTCTCTTTTTACTTGTTATTTTTGACAAATTAAAAAATTACAATATTTTTACCTATTATATCCTCAATTTATTTTTAGAGAGTTAATGTTTTTGGAAAAGATAAAACTTCTTTATTGAATAAATTGATTTTGAATTTCTATCAATTAATAGGAATAAAATGGTAAATTCACTATGTCAATTATTATTTTCTTAACAAGTGTGTCAAATAAAAAATGGACAAGTAAATAGAAGGGAGTAGTTTGGTTTAGAAATATTTACACCGCTAATAAATATATGTTCTTAAACACATATTATTTCTAATAAAAAAATATTATTTAAAAAAATATATATTTTAATTAATAAATGAGTAGGGAAAAAAATACTATTATCTAAATCTCATTTATCAATCAAAATAGAATAACTCAATATAATTTTTGGGTACTTTATCAATGCTTATTGTGTAAAAATTCTATAAGAAATATTGTTTTTAAGTTTACAACAAGAATTGATACTAATAATGTTAGTATGGTTATGTCAAGTTAATAAGTTAACCATATGAATGTAATACATTACCTTAGATCTTGTTGCATAAGAAACTTTATCTAAAAATAATATAAATATTTGAGTAGTTTAATTCAAAGTTTAAAATATTTTTATCATTACAAATAAAAAAGAAACAATCTTTCTTTCCTTTTTTTCTATACAGATTTTGCACTATTTTCTTTATGCAAATTTCAATTTACTTGGTTGACTCTTCAAATTTCATTTGTGTCATATAAATTGAGACATATAATTGTTGGCACGGGCTCATGTATCCATATAAGGATAATTTTACTATTTATTGATAATAATACTCTAAATCACAATAATTAACCAGTTAAAATATTTATAAGTCATATAAAAAAATTAATTGACTCTCAAAATTCTATCGTGACACACAAAATTGGTTAGAGAAAATAACATATATTATTTAAAAATGACATAAAAAGTACTATAAATTAAAATAACTAACAACTTAAAAATTTCAAAAGACATAAAATTTGGCTGACTCTCTAAAATATATCAATGTCACATAAATTAGGACATGAAAAGTAACATATATTATTCAAAAATTACGTAAAAGTACTACAAATTACGATAATTAACAACTTAAAATATTTAAGATACATTAAAATTATTAATTTTTAAAATTCTAATCGTGCTGCATAAATTGGGGCAACGAAATAATATATATTATTTCAAAATTATTTAATTATAAATCATAATAATTAATAACTAAAAATATTTTTAAAAATCATATAAAAAATTAAATAACTTTTCAAGTTTCATCCGCAACCACATCATATAAATTGAGATAAACAATAATATCAAGCAGATGAATTATTAAAGGTCCACGTAAGCTGCTTCGTCAATCTTTGTTAAATGTAGTGTGGCCTAAGTAAAAAAAAATATCGACCTAGTCAATCAAAGCATGACTAATATTTTAAAAAACAAATAAAGCCTATGGATCTTCGATTTATCAAAATATAAATAATTGTGCTAAATTCAAGAATTTCACTTCTAACTCTGAAATACAAATGCCTCCCTTGGCTGTCCCAATTAATCATTACTCTGATTTTGAAAGTCAACGTAATATGATCGAAATCGTCTAATATTATTTCATGCTAATGTATACCGAGAGTAAATGCATTAGTAACAAAAGGACACAATGAGGATTAGAGGGGGAAAAACAATCATGAAACGCACAATTTCCTAAGCAAATTGTACAAACAATCACAACAAACTACAAAGCAGAATTAGATAGTTACTTACCAAATTATCCTTGTCTAGGAAGCATGTTAACGAACAACTGCTTCCTATGAAAATGAGAAAATGTCCAGTCCATACTATAATAACATTCTAAGCACTACTCTAAAAGAGAAAGTATTGCAGAGAGTTAATTTACCAAGTAGGTCCAAAATATGTTGAATTTTACAAAATAATTGACGAAAAGTGACATAATAAAAAGGAAAAAGTAAGGGCAAAATCTTCTCGGTGATTCTTCTGTGTTTGGTTGTGATACTTTCATCTGGAGGTTTGTTTCTTTGTTGAATCTTGCATGTTGGCTATTTGATCTTCGTTTTCTCATGCATGATAATTGGTGTGTTTTAACTGAATTTGGGAGTTTTCTGTAGGTCTCATGGTCGACAAGGCTGTTTCATCAAAGGACAATTTGGTCATTCTTACTTTCCTTTAGTTCAAATTGTGCTCTGGTTTTGAAAGGAAGTTTTCTTAACTTTGTGTCACGATTATACGAGCAAGTGGAGCATATATGTACAAATCAAAAAGTCAACAAGCTTTGTTTTACCTGTAAAATAGAAACATGATGTAAAATAGCGTAACTGTTGTTTACATTCCTATTTTATTCACATAGAGCGTAACATCGTGGTGACTTAAAAAATAATTAATTAATTCAATTTTAAAAGAATTTTAAGGAAAAAAGGAATTTTAAAGGGATCACCACCTAATTTTTAAAAAAACTAGAAAACCAATAGATTATAGGTAAGGAATTCAAGTTATTTCAAATGAAAGGTGTTACACATCCTTCGAAATCCACAACTGTGGGTTTCGATTGAATTCATTTTTTTTAAATTGAGGAGAAGATAAAAATAATATATACAAGTATAATAAACAAATAAAACAATAATAAGAAAAGGCCTAAGTTTGCTTAACGTCAATAATATACACAATAATAAATAAAAATTATAATTTGAACTTCATTCAAATAGTTTCAATGGAAAGCAGTTTCGTGTACCTATAAAAACAATTAGTAAAAGTGTTAGTACTAAATAAATATGAATAAAAATGAATAACTCAAATAGTAACTTAAAAATAAAAATCCACCTTATTAACATGAGGGACCTTGAAAAACAACTGTAATTTCTTCATCGATCAATTTTAACATACAAAATATATAAACTTAAACTAAATTTTCGTCTTTTAACATTGAAAAGATCTCTAAAATCGACAGATAAATTTTTTTATTAGCCAATTTAAAAAAAAAACAACAAAAATTAAAAGTAAAATAATAAACAGTAATATGAGATAACGAAAAATAGTAGGCAAACAAACTAACAGCAAAATGAAATAAAATATTCAAATTTAGTTATCGTTAAAGCAATACAAAGCTCATCTAAACAAACTCTTTTGAGCAATTATTAACCAAAAAAAAATCAACAAATAATAAATAACTTGGTAATGATCCAAAACAAATAATAAAATGAGTTCACTGGAAAAGTAAACTCCTCGCTAAGAAAAATAAAAAAAATTTACATAATCTGCCCACCAAAATGATAAAATACTCATAGCAACAAATACAATAATTTACATTAGAACCAAAATAACACAGATATACATGGAAATTCAACTCTCAACAAATCAGTGCAAAATTAGTGAATCCACACCCAAAACGAAACAATAAAATGTAAAGTATCAACATAATTGGTCGGGGAAGATAATGTTTACCAAAAGTTCAAGCCAATCGCCGGCAAAATCATAAATCCAACCAGCTTTGGAAGCTCTTGTGGTGGTCACTGGTTGTTGTTCACTTCAGTTCGTCGGAGCTAGAGCTCGTCTGGGACCTGCAAAAACAAACAGAAAATCGAAAAAGGGGAAGAGCAAGGGGACCGGCAGCTTTTGCTGGTTGTTGTTCGGAGAAGAAGAAGAGGAAAAAATGGGGGTTTCGGGTTGTTATTGTTGAGCAGCTGGTTATGGGTTTCGATGGCATCGAGTTCCGATCGTTTCAGGGGTCGTTGGTCACGTGAACTGCTCGTTGGTGGCAGTGGAAAACGGAAAAAAATGGGGAGTTTTGGGTCTGATTTCACTGGTGGGTTTGGGTTGCCGGAGATGGGGTCGGGCTTAGGACTCACGTGAAATCTGCAAAAAAACAACATAAAAATCGTGAAAGGGAAAGGGGAAGGGGTCTGGTTGCTTGGCTTTTGGAGGTTGTTTCCGGTGGGGTTTGTGGGTTGCTTCTTTCGCCGGAAGAAAGGTGGTTTTGGTTGTGATTTCAGGTGGGTTTGGGTCGGAGAAAATGGAGTTTGCTGGTGGTTTTGGGTGGTCATTTGGATGGTTTGGAGGCTGTTTTGGTGAGGTTTTGAGGTCTGGTTTGAGGCTGCTTTTTGTTGGAGTTTGACCGGAGAAAAAATGGGTTTGGAGCTGTGGATGAGCTCGGAAAAAAGGATAAAGAAAAGAGGGTTTTGGGCTGCCGGAGCTTGGCCGGAATCCGGGGTGGTGCTGGTCCGAAAATTACTACACAGTGAAACTTCTTTTGTGGATAAAATTTTGAAAATTTACAATCCTCATCTAAAAATATTTCACCAGACCTTGACTTAATGAACAAGCTATTATTTAAAGAAGAAAGGATCAAAAATATTCATCAACTTTAATTTATTAGTTGATTATATCCCTATTATTAAATCAAAGTTATGTATACGCTCACCGTTATTAATTTCACCATTTATATTCCTTAATTAACGAAAACCCTCAAATTAATTCAAATTAACCTGAATTTTTAAAAAAGGCTTAAGTCATTCATGACCCCTTAAAGTTGTCTACATAATTCACTTAGACACCTCAATTAAGACTACTTATTAGACACTTTAATATTAACAAATATATATCTATTAGACACAAAATGACAATCAATACATAAAACCATGTGCGTAGTTCCGTAGCTTAAAATAGTTACGAATAAAGTTATGACACTGGCGCATGGCCTATTGCCCAATCTAACTATAAAAAAATATTGTATTTTATAATTTTGAAAGATAAAAAAATAAGTACTATTGTCAACCCTAAATAATTCAACCCCACCTACTAAAACTTTTGTCGTTCTTCTTCTTTCTTAGGCACTCACCGTTTTTGACTCCTTTGGCAGATTACTTTTTGTTTTTCTTCTTATTATTCCTATAAATTATGGGGATTAAATCTATTCGTAAATAATCCGTAGCATAGCAAAATGATTTTTGAGATGCCTGTGAAAAATAAATCAATGTGAATCATTTTGAAATTAACGGCGATTAGAAATCGAGAATACTCAAATTAATTATATGAAATTTTAAAATATCATTGTCAATAAGCTTAATTAACTTATATTTTCATTTGTATGGTGATGTCGGTTCAAAGTGGCCAGAAATATAGATGAACAGAGTCCGACTAACTTTCTTAACTTCAATGCCTGGAAATCTTCTTTCTTATTGCAAAATCAAATTAATTAGTAGATTCAAATTATATAAAGAATGAAAATAAATGAAATAACAAAGTTAAAAAAAAAATATACGGTATGGACGAAGAAGATGATGGCTGAAAAAGGGGGTGGGGTTGATTTCTTGGGTTTACCAAGAAATTAATTTTAAATAAAAAAATGATTTTAATGCCAAATGTCAATAAAACAAAAAAAGGTACAAGTTCTTAGAAAATAAATAAAAATAAAATGATATTTGGAACCTGTTCACGCGTCTAATGTCAAGTAAGGTACACTTAAGTTGCCACATCAGTGTTTTTTGTTTAATAGGTATATGTTTTGAACAATTTAAGTGTTTAATAGGTACAAGTCCTAGTTAAGGTGTCTAAGTGAATTATGCGGACAATTTTAAGGGGCCGTCAATTACTTTAGCCTTTTTTAAAAAAACCTGTTCCCCATGAGTAAAGAATCAAAGTAATCCTTGTATTTTAACATGGAACACTAATAATCCTTCATGTTTCAACAATTGGTACACTTTTAATACTTTTGCAAACAATCGTCAAAAATCTAACGGTGCTTCTCTTTTACACGTGAGAAAGGTTTCCTGCTAAAATTTACTTTTCCTTGTCTCTTCGTTTTCCTTGTTAAACCAAACTTCTCTTCCCTTTTTGCTTCAAATCAAACCCTATAATCTCAATTTTGTTATGAATCTCATTAAAATTTTGATCCATTTTGTGAAGCAACTATGTTGTTAAGGCACAACAATGATAGAGAATCAACTCCTACTTATGGTGAGAATTTTTTTCATCTCTAGATCATTGTTATTGCTTTTGAGAATGATCTATTCTACATTTGAAATAAAAACGTGATAGGTTGATTATTATATCATTGCTCTAGTACGGTTGCTCTTCATGATTGGAGTTAAAGTAAGTGTTTGTTCTTTTGCATCTATTTCTAGTCACAATTTTTTCATGAGATGTTGTAAAAATAAAAGAAAAAGCTTGATCAGACGTTCAACTGAAACTATATACCATTAAAAATTATGGGGAATGGTTAAATTCTTTTGATCTTTAACCTGAAGTCTCGATAATTTTTTTTTTTTGTAGAATACACTTTAACCCTCTTATTGAGCCTGAATCTAGAGATTAGGCTTTTGAATGGTTAGATTCAAAAAAGAAACTACAAAGTATTAAGTGGTAAGAAACTCATGATAGCCTTACTATTCACAAATAGTATTAGGATCAATGGTGAAACAAAAAAAAAACTCTACAGAAATCAGCCAGAGTGGCAACGGCAATAGAATTTAGGTTGTAAGAAGTAATAAGATCCTCCCACATCTGCAAACGAACTGTCGATTATTAATTCGTTAGTTTGTTTTATACTTTTGTAAACTACAACACCTTATGTAATATATGCTTGTTTTTTTATTTCAGATCCAGTACTCGAAGATTCATTTGTTAGTATAAAAATATATCATGGGGTGTCATGAGACGTATTCCAGACAAACATTACATAAATGGCAGCATAAACTATATTGATTACATTAATGTGAACACGTTGAATTTTTAGGAGTTTAAAATGATGGTAGAGATTTGTGGATATGCATCTGATTCAATAACCTTTTGGTACAAGTGTGGAAAGTATGATAGAAGATGAAGACTGATTTCTACCAATTTTGAAGCCTATGCAGTTAGCAAAAGCCTTCGAAAAGAGGATGTGAATGAGATTTACTTCGAGCACTTGGACTCTTATTTTTAAATGGACAATGGAAATATACCATATCAAGAAACCATTGAAGATAATGACAAGGAACAACTTACACATGAAAATTCATTTGATGATGATTTTTGTAATTTAGAGGCTAATTTATCTGACGACGAGTTAGTCAATGGCCATGAGAAGACAAAACAGAGTATTCTGGGTGAAATAGAGCCTCTTAGTGTTGAAGTAAAGAAAAAGATGGCAGTTGTAGAGGGAGATTCTGATTGTTGTGATTCTAGTGACACAAGAAGTTTGCATAGTGATTCTGAAACTGAGAGCTACAATTATCCTTAATTTAATCCAAAAATTGATGGAGATAATCCCATATTAGCTCTAGAGTTGACTTTTGGAAGAAAAAGAGAGTTCAAGGATGTTGTAGCAACACATGAAATAAAAATGATGTGGGACTATTGAAATGAAATAGATAGGACAAATCTAGGAAGTATTATTCGTATGAAGTTCACTGATAATGAGGTTCCGGGATAACCATACAGATTTCAGAGACTATACAATTGATTTGCTGCTTGCAAGTTTGATTTCAAGGCTGGTTGTAGAAAAATAATAGGAATGGATTGTTGTTAGTTAAAAGGTCCAATGTACGGAACTCAATTGTTGTCTGCAGTTGGAATTGATGGTAACAATAATATATTTTCCATTTCCCACGCCATTGTTGAGAAAGAAAATAAAGAGACATAGACTTGGTTCTTGAATATACATGAGGATGAGGCTAGTTGGACCTTTATGTCCGACAAACAAAAAGGTCTCATTGAAGCTTTTAATGATATTTTACCATATGTTCGTCATAGATTTTGTGTGAGACACCTTTATAACAACTTTAAAAGGGCAGGTTTTGGTAGCTTCTCATTAAAAAAAGGCACTCTGGGCTGCTGAAAAGGCTACTACTGTGCAATAATTTATTGTATGCCTGAATCATATGTTTGAGTTAGATCCAATTGTTGTTGCTTGGTGTAATGAAAAAGAACCTAGTCAATGGACAATGGCTTATTTCTCCTCAGATGCTAAATCTGACATGTTATTGAATAACATGTGTGAAGTATACAATAGCATGATACTTGATGCTAGAGACAAGCCAATTTTGACACTTTTGGAGAAATTGAGATATCTACTCATGGCTAGAATGCTAGCTAACAGGGAGAAAGCAGAACAATGGAATCTAGGTGATGTTTGTCCAAAGATTAAAGATATATTGCTTAAAAATCAAAAGGCAGCCGGAAAATATATTCCTAGAAAGTCAAATCAATGGAACTATGAAATTATAGGGGCTAGTATCATGGTTAATTGGGCAGTGGACTTGGAGAAGAGAACATGTAGTTGTAGAAAATGGAGTCTCACTGGAATCCCTTGCAAGCACGCAATTGCAGCTATTTGGGCTAATCGAGAAGACACTCTTGATTATGTCCATGATTCCTACAAGGTGAAAACATATCGAAAAATATATGAGAATGCAATTTTTCAGATGAATGGCCCGCAAATGTGGCCAAAATCTAACAAACTTCCTCCATTGCCTCCAAGGAGTTTGACAAGTACAAAGAGAGGAAGAAAGCAGAAGAAGAGAAGAAAATAAGCTGATGAAGTAGGAGCAAGTCGAACAACGATGAAAAGGAAACAAAAATCTCTAGATTGTAGTACTTGCCACAAGTCTGGTCACAACAAAAGGACTTGCAAAACTAAAGATGTGCAGCCTAAAACTGCTTCTTCTGTTCGTGATAAACTACATGTACTATCTTTTATCATCATTTTTGAATTATTTCATCATTTAATTATCTTTAGTTAATATAAAGTATATATAAATATTTATATATATTATGCTTTCAGGTTAGACGGAGATGTTCGGAAGTTAAATAAGAAAATATGAATCAGAGAGAAGTAGGACAAGGAGAAGAAATAAATTCTTCTCGGGAAAATTCACAACAAACCTAACAAAGTGGAGTTACATTATAAGAAAATACAACTTTTTTGGGTAAAGAAATGGATCATTGTATGCTTTTCATGTTTAAACTATATTTTGCTATTGCTTTTCAGTTTCTTTTCTTTTTTTTGTGTAGTTTCTGCACGAATCTGGTGCTGTTTGGTGCAATTTTTATGTTGTTTTAATGCGAATATGGTTCTGCTATTTCGGTGCAATTTTTAGAGTCTGTTTTTGGAGCTTTTCTCGTGACGTTTTGGAGCTGTTTTGCTGTTGTTACGGTGATTTTCTGTTGCTGTTTTTGGTACAATTTTAGTGCGTTCTGGTGGTGGTGTTGATGCAAGTTTAATGCTGATTTAGAGGCTATTGTGATGCTGCTGTTTTGGTGTAATTGAAATGTTGTTTTGATACTTTTCTGGTGTAATTTTGGATCTTTTCTGCTGCTATGTTGGTGCAACCATAGTGCTGTATTAGTGTGAATTTCGTCCAGCTATTTTGGTTCATTGTTAGTACTATTTAGGTGCAATTATAATGTTATTTTAATGAACTTTTTGAGCTATTTTGATGCATTGTTGGTGCTCTGTTGCGGTTTTGGTAAAGATTTACTAAAATTTTAGTGTTGTTTGTTCTAGTACAAATATGATGTAGTTTTGCACCATCAACACATATAATATCCTAAATTTCAAGCCAACTTCTCAACAAATTGAAACCAAACATACATTACGTATCAAATTCATTACATCGCAAAAATAAAAAGATACATTTTCCTATACTACGAGAAAAACATATGCTTCTTCGAGCTTACTAATTACATTGCAAATAAGAAAAGATAGAATATTGATTTTTTCCTAATCGTTTTCTCTTCAACTTCCAGGCTTCTCTAAATTCTCACGTGCTTGTTCGAGCTTACTAATATTTAGAATGTATCCATCATAATTGAATCAAGTAAAATGGACCAAAGCTAAATTATCACTGGGACAACTGATCGAGCACCTCATGTGCAAGAAACTTGCTTGCAGATAAACAAGACACCAATATGCATACACCCTCCTCGAGTTTAAAAAATCTATCACAGAGGACATAGAAGAAGACTCTATGACCATAAAGATTGATTTTACTCTTGTCGCAGACTTCCATTGAAGGGAGATACATTCTTCAAAAATAATAGATTTTCCTTCTCCAAATATCTGTCTTTATTTTGATTTTATTTGTTTTACAGGAAAATCAAAGTTATGAAATTATGGATATCTGAAGGAAAAGAAAGGGAAGATTTAGTTGGCTATGGTGGAAATTTTTCTCACGTGTAAACGAAAGCACCGTTAGATTTTTGATGGTTGTTTGCAAGAGTATCAAAAGTGTACCAATTGTTGAAACATGGAGGACTATTAGTGTTCCATGTTAAAACACAAGGATTACTTTGATCCTTTACTCAAACATAAAGGACAATTTTGATCCTTTACTCATTTTGTTTACTTTAGAATATTTTCTTATAATATATTTTAAAATAATTTTGTGTACTCAAATGACATATGTCACAATTTAATTGGTTATTATGCCATGTCATTGCAAGTGTATCTCACACACTTAAATTTTTTGTGTTATTGTCAAAAAATATCGAAGAGGTATCAATTTGAGGTGGTAGAGGGGTTCAATAGATATAAGTCTTAGTTGAGATGTTTAAGTGAATAATACGGATAACTTTAAGTGATCGTCGATGACTTCAGCTTAAGTTAACACAAACATTAAAAGCAAAGAAGGTGCTATGAAGTGACTGTGTCTTATTGAAAGAGATACACGTGTCTTGAAAATCGTGAATTGACAAAAGTAACCTCATATGGAATACTTATTCCAAACAACAGACATGTATGAAGAAACCTACACTTATTTAGGACTTATTTGGCCATAGATTTTCCAAGTAATATTTGGAGGAAAATTTGGCAAATAGTGTTTGTCCATAAAATTTGCTATTATTTGGCAAATATCCCAAATTTCCAAATACTATTTTTTTCTAGTATTTGGGCCAAATCTCATTATTTGGGTTCTTTTAAAAATTGAAATTTTATACCAAACTTTTATCTTTTACAAAAACACTGTCTATAGTAGTTGTTTGCGTTATATTACACAATTTTTTATGTGAAAACCAAAGTAGTGATGAAATATTAGTGAATATCACATGATGAACAATTGGCTCAGGATAACAAACACATGTGTTTTGTCTACTTCACGATGTATGGAATGATGCTTGTCGCACTCACTCCAAACTACCACATTGCTCCAGTGTCATTGACACTACTTGTTATTTGTTGCAACGAAGATCCAATTGACTTGCAATACAAACTTATGATTAGTTTTGATAGTTTTTAAAACTTATGGGTATAAATCATATTTTTCTAAAAAAGTGAAATATGTTTCCCAAATACTATGGCCAAACACATGGTGGAATTTCACCCAAATTTTTACCCAAATAATATTTGCCAAGAATATTTGAAATCTATGGCCAAACGCTAGCTTAAAATGAAGAATGAAGTGCTGAAAATTAATTTTGTCGTGCATCTCAGAGGTGATCTTGTGATTTTTCTTCTTTACATCCATAGTTGCTCAAAATATAATAAAAAGAATGAACAGATTATGTAGTTCTAACTTGTAAGTAGGGGTGTACATAAGTCGGTTTGGTTTGGTTTTTCATTAAAAAAAACTAAACCAATTATGTCGATTTATTAAATCTAAAAACTAAATCAAACCACGCAAAGTCGGTTTTTTCGGTTTTTTTACAACTATACGATGTTTGAAAAAAAGATCAAATATATTTTCACTTACCTGTGTAATAAGCTAAACTTAATAAATGTTAAATGAATAGAAATTTTCGTAAAGACGGTAAGATTTACATGAGTAAAATGTTTTTTTTTAAATATCAACGTTCATTATGTTAAATTAATAAGATTAAAGGATACAGTCAAACTGAATACAAAACAAAATATTTACAAAATAAATTGTTAACTTCGAATTTGAAAAACTATAACAGTATAATTGTAACTTCGAATCTTAATACAAAATAAAATATTTACAAATTTTACAAGCCCAAATTTGAAATAAAATATATAAACATTGAAAACTATAAACTAACTAAAACTATATTAATAAAGTAGATTATAAATAATATTTTTTTATCTATAAATAAAATAAAATTACATATATAATATTTACAAAATTTTACAAGCCCAAATTTGAAATAAAATATATAAACATTGAAAACTCTAAACTAACTAAAAATATATTAACAAAGTAGATTATAAATAATATTTTTTTATCTATAAATAAAATGAAAATATATATATATATATATATATATATATATATATATATTATGTCGGTTTGGTTTGGGTTCGGTTTGACTTTTTTTCTTTTAATACCAAATCAAATCAAGAGTGGTTGTTTTTTTTTCCAACTGCCAGACCAACCAAACCAAACCAAACCACATATCGGTTTTTTTTTCGATTTGATTTAATTCGTCGGTTCGATTTGACTTGTACACTCCTTGTATGAATGTACAGAGCCGTTTTATGACAACGAAATAGACTTCAATGTAAAAAATACTTCGAAACTGGATATAATTGATTTTGTTTGTTACATTATGGTTCATTTTTTTCCACCACAATATTATTTCAAATTTAAAAATAGTTCCTCTGAATTAGGAGTGGCAAATCAGGGGCGGCTCAACATAATTCGAGGCCTAAAGCGAAATTTTAATTAGAGGCTTAAAATTTTTTAAAAAATGTATCTGTATTTATTTATTTTTCTAAATTTTTAGATGTAAATGATTCCTTAATATTTTTTTTATAAATAATTTTTTTTCAAATACTTTTTTTAATTATTATTTTTAAGCAAGACTTTATCAATTCAACATTGAAAAACATCATTTTATTGAGACAATTATTATATGAATTAATAATATAGTTTTATAAGTAATAAGTTGATAAATTTTAAATAAAGATGAGAGTTAGAATCATAGAATCTAATTCAAAAAGTTGATAACTTGGTATACCCTACTTTAATATGAAAAGTTACGAAGAAATAAAAAAAATATTTGTAATTTACTTTGTTCAACACTTTTCGGCTATTGATTATTTTTTTTGGACAGAATATTACTCTAACTATCAAAGATTTGATGAAATAGAATACAGAAGGAGTTAAAAAGGATAAGTAATGTGAGTGTTAGCGAAGAATATATATACTTTTTATTATAAATAATTAATCTTTTTCATGAAAAAATTAAACATGATTTTTTTTAATAGAAATTTGAGGGCCCCAACAGGCATTGGCCTAAGAATTCATAGGCAAGAGCCGGCCCTGTGGCAAGAGAGCAAATCGAATCGAAAATGAGTCGATCAAAAGCGAATTAAATAAAAATGGATAAATTACTTGACTCAACTCACATTTTAAATGGGTAAAAACGAGTTACCCAATGGATAATATGAATACCCATATTTACTAGGGGTGAGTATCGGTCAGTTCAGTTCGATTTTAAGTATTATCAGTTTTTGGTTTTTAAATATGCTAAACCGATAACCAAATCAATAAGATATTTGTTATCAGTTTTAGGTCTTTAACGGTTCGATTTTCGGTTTAACCAATAAAAAAATGCTTTCAAAACAAATATATGACTTATCTAATAATTTTACGCGATACGCATACATTGAAATAATTATTCCAAACGGGACAACAAGGACCAACTTGTTGTATTTTGGTCATCACAACAAAGACCTGGTCAATTTTTTATCACCATAATATATAAAACAAGGTCCCCTTTATGCAATAAAGAGAATCAAATAAAACCAAATCATAGACAAAATTCAAAATAGTAGCAAATGATGCCATGCTTATGGTAACTAAATGAAGTTCTTACGTTATTTAAAAAAAACACACATATTCGTGACGTTAATCAAATTGCAGATATTTACAATCGTGCAAAAGCTAATATTAGTCAATTATAAACTAACTAAAGTAAATAAGTAATACTAAAAAGTAAAACCTAAAGATTAAATAACTAAAAGTAGAGAGGAGAGTTAATTGTTAAGTAGTGTTAATTATTGCGTAGAATTTTTATATTTTTAGTCTAATATACTACTAATTATATTAATATTTTTTGTTTAATATATTATATATATGTATAACTAAAAAATAAAATAGTAAATTATTATATTCTTAATGGGTTATCGGTTAACCCAATATTAAAAATCAATAACGAACCGATAACCCAATTATTTTTTTCTGTAAAACCATTAAATAACCATTAACCCAATAACCCAATAACAATAAACCAATAACACTTTTTTCGATTCGATTTATCGGTCGCTTCAATTTTTGCACACCCCTAATATTTACCCATATTTTTTATAATAGAAATCTTGTTAAAAGTTTTTTTTTTTTAAACATATATTTATCACTTCACTCCACCCCCTATCCCCCTATCCCAAAAATATGTAAAAAAAATATTACCACACCAACCCCTACCCTGGCCCTTACCCACCCCCAACCCACACTCCATCCCAAAAAAAAAAAACTAACAAAATTTTAATTTTTTTTTACCACCCCAGCCCCCCAACCCCCTACCACCTCCCTCACACCCCCTACCAGCCCCACCCCCACCCCTCCTATCCCAGAAATAAATGTAAAAAAAAGTTACTTTTTTTATAGAATTTAAAAAAAAAAAAAAAAAAAAGACTTTCTTACTACCCCATCTTTTATCACTTTTTAGTGTGTGAATGAACATCTTTTACCCATTTTATCTATTTAACTATCCGCTTTAAAATGGGTAATATAGGTATTATTTGTTTTTACTCAATGTTAAATGAGTTGGACACCAACCCATTTAAAATGGATAAATATGAGTAAACATTCATATTAATTACACATTCTACCTCCCTACTACACTGAAGTCTGAACCAACCAAGTTGAACTGATGGAAAGTTACATGGATTCTAGGTTCGAATAATACTACAAGCAAGATCATATTCTTAAAGTAATTATTGGTTGAGGCATACCAACAGGTCGAGCATTACTGTTGATGCTTAATTTGAATTTGTGATTACTATGAAAAAATCAGAGTAAAAACTGCAAAGGAAAAATTATTTGGTAGTGTGAATAACGAGTGGCTCATATATTTCATCTAAGATTTTCTTTGGTTAGATGCTAATTAAGATCTTATATGACTCCAAAGAAAATTTAGATACATGTAGACGGTTCTCAACCTATTTGCGTTTCAGTTGTGGTTGAGGTGGGTACTTCACAAACTTTTTTAGATTTCTTTCACGCAACGAAATTGTGTTGTGCTTTAGCATAAATAATCGTTGAATATGAATTCAGTATTCGGTAACGAGTTGCCAATTCTAAATCTATGAAGAAAAACATGTTTATTCCGTGTCTTATATCTGTAAAACATCTCTTCAGCCGGAGCAACGACAAGCTACCAATCCCTTTTCTCGACCAACATCTGGTGAAATAGGACTCTACTCGCTGGATTTATTTGCAACAATACGAGCTGCTATTTGTTGAAAACTTTGAGGCACAATAAGGGGAAATATTGTTGCTTGCTTGCTTTGTATCCTTCGTTTGTTAGTTGTGCACTTAGTTTACCAGCTTTACATGTTACCATGACTAGCTCTCTAAGTCACCCGAACAGTGACTGTTAACTATAACATTCAGGGAGCTGATCATACTAAACTATTGACATGACTTTCATCCTTCAGGGCATTATATTCCCGTGACCTTGTAAAATCTACTTTCTTGTGGATCTATCGCAGCCCCAAATCCACTCTATATGTGTATTGAATTTAATTTAGAAATTCGTACAATGCCATACATGGAAGCTGACGAAAGTAAAGCTGCTCAATCATCACTGAATTAGCAGTGTGTAATTTGTTCATCCACAAAATCATAGGGGATTTTCGTTGAATTAATTTAATGTGCAGAACTGAATACGGGATAATTTTCTACTAACTGATTGTCTGCTTCATTCAATTTACTATGTTCCTTTTCAATGGCTGTTTGTTTTAAATGTTCTGCAACTTAGTAATTACAACTACGTAAGTTTGGATGTATCACTATTAATCATTTTACCACTGTTTTGGTTGAATATAATGGATACTTACCTCAACTTTTGTAGGGATTTTGGAACTCAGATTTCTCCAACGGAAGAAACAAGGAATACATTACTCTTCGCTAATAAACGCAATTTCATCCATTTTCTTGTTCTATATATTCAGTTATATTAGTCCACTGGTGTATTTTTCATTCTACCTTATAATACATAGCTCTTTGTGCTAGGCCCTAATTGGACAGTAAGATTCTACCTTGTGAATAAAAGAACTCTACTGAATATTTGCCATTAGATATTGTCTAACAACAAACGCAACATGTCCGCAACCCTAACCGAACAGACTTCTTGTAAGCCAAAAATCTTGAAAGCCAAATTGCTTACCAATAAATGTCACTAGAAAAAAGCCAACTCTTCTAGCACAACGTCATGCAGAATATTCTTCTCGAACGTGTGCTCTTTTCCAAAACCTTCATGCTGCCCATTTTCCACAGATTGATTCTGAGCATCAATATAATTTCATTGCAACCTATTATGTTCGTTCAAAATAAACCTTCAGCTACTTCCTCCCAGGATCAATCAACTCAATGCGGCAGCGTCTATGAAATAAGTGAGCATCAATTAATAAATTTAACAATTCGCAGCTACGCCTAAAAAGGTGCTCACAAATAATAATTGAATGATAAATTAATGCATATAATATTACAGGATCAACATCAAACACATATAATGAACGTTCTAGCTTTTACCAAGTACCAACTATGAGAGGTTTCTTTGTACTGCTTTGTTGTATTACCACTGCCGCCATCCTTTCTTTAATTTGACCCTTACTAAATTGCTCTTCCATTTGGCAAAACACGAACCAATACAAATGAATTGTTGGGATCTCAATACACTGCCCCGAGCCCTACTCTTTTATAGAAAGCTCCAAATTGTAAATTTTGTGCAGCCAAGAAATTTCAATATGAACCTCTTGGCTTTTGCTGTAGCAGTAGTTCTGTAAAATTAGTTTCTCATGAATTACCTATTCTTACATATTCAACTAACACTTCTAAATTTTTACAAGAAAATAAATTGACAAAGATTTTGACCAATGCCCAAAGAATTAAAGTTCCATTTTTGTAATTACTGTTGGGTATTATTTGCCCTGAATTTCTTACCATAAATAGGTATTTCTTTTAAGAAAATAGTTTTGAATTGGCTAGTTCTTCTATGATAGAAAAAGGTTTAGGACTCTATAAATATATGTTTGTTCCTCCTAATTTAATCATTCATAATGTAGTCTTAAGGGCCTTGGGAGTTTTGCTTAGGGGGAGAATTTGTGGGACATAAGCTTGAATACTTGTGTGAACTTCTCATGTATTTTGAGTGAATTGATTGAGGCTATTTTTCTCTATATTTTGTACTCTTATAATTATAGTGGATTGCTTATCTCCTTTGTGAACGTAAGTCGATTGACCGAACCACATTAAATCTTTATGTCTTTTGGTATATTTCTCATTTGTCTTCTTACTTGTGATTTTTTGAGATTTACTTTGCTAGCTTTCATATTACACCTAATTATTTTCGATCCTAACAATTACCATAAATTATCAACAAATAGGAATTAGATAACCTACGAAATGTCACAGTTCAAAAGGTAAAAATTTGTTCTCCTCATATATATATATATATATATGATCTGTGGATGTCCATAGATAGAACGGAGGTGATACACAACTACATGATATAGTCAGTTTGACCAATTACTCCTTAGCTTCAATAGATGATGTTGATTTTATAATTTCAAAAAGGAACAGTTGTTGACACTCAATTTTGGTCTAACATTTTTAAAATTCGTAATTTTTATGTTTTTTTTATATAGTTTAAAATACATTTTTTTTTTATAATTTTAAATAAATTTATCGATAACTATTCTTATTTGTCAAAATTTAGGATTTTTTATCAGTTAATTTTACTTACATTATTTTTTGTCACAGCCGATTGAATAAGTTCAAATATTTATTTATTTTGATTAAATTGCACTTTTTACATATCATTGGTTACGTTCATTACATTTTTTTCATAATCATTTTATCTGTTACATTTGTTAATATTCATTTTGATATTTTGCACAGTCCAGAAATTTATTCTGCTATGGATAAGATTTCATACACAGATATTTTATTAACTAATAGTTTTGGCTCACAATTTTAAGATAGTGGTATTGTACTATTAGTGGTTTCAATTCACTATTTAAAGAAGGGAAAAGGGTCAAAAATACCCCTCAATTTTAGTTCATTAGTTAACTATACCCCTACCGTTAAGTTATTTATACCCTCGCCATTATTAATTTCACCATTTATACCCCTCAGTTAACGGAAATTCCCAAATTGACTCAAAATAACCCGAATTTATTAAAAAAAAACCATTCCCCATTTTAAACCCAATAGCCCGACCCCTCTATCTTTTAACGGTATAATCCATTCTCCTTTTACTCAGGCAACTGTACGGTCTCGATTCACCGGTATGATTCATTCCCTTTCCGTTTCATTCCAATTTTCAAAGTTGCCAACTTTTTCTCTCTTGTCTCAACCAAAAAAGCTCACTTTTTTATTCACACACAAAAAAGAGATTCAAGTTACAATTTTCTAATGATGTAGCAATGAAATGCATGAGGGATAACATCAAAGATTTTGATTTCGTAACGAAATCACGATTTTCACAATCATCTCCGGTATCTAGGGTGGAAGAAAGCCCCAACCATGACATACTTACGTCGAGGGAAGTTCGAGCTTCTTTCAATGAGAACCTTGCCGATAACGGATCGATTCGCCGCCGGTCTAATTTGAGTACTGGACCGGGTTTACAAGATGAGGTTGTGCTCAGTACCAGCTCTTCGTTTAGGAGAAAATCGCATCTTTTAGCTGCTACTAGAACAAAATCAAGGCTAATGGACCCACCTAAGCAAGAAACTTGCCACGTTTTTATTTCAAATGTAGAATAGATAATTCTCAAAAGCAATAACAATGATCTAGAGATGAAACAAATTCTCACCATAAGTAGGAGTTGATTCTCTATCACTGTTGTGCCTTAACAACATAGTTGCTTCACAAAATGGATCAACCTTTTAATGAAATTCAGAATAAAATTGAGATTATAGGGTTTGATTTGAAGCAAAAAGGGAAGAGAAGTCTGGTTTAACAAGGAAAACGAAGAGACAAGGAAAAGTAAATTTTGGCGGGAAACGTTTCTCACGTGTAAAAGAGAAGCATCGTTAGATTTTTGACGGCTGTTTGCAAAAGTATCAAAAGTGTACCAATTGTTGAAACATGAAGGACTATTAGTGCTCCATGTTAAAACACAAAGATTACTTTGATCCTTTACTCAAACATAAAGGACAATTTTGATCCTTTACTCTAAACAAAATTATAGAAAAGCAAAAATAACCATGCCCAACCCAACGACCCAAAACATTACCGATAGGAACCAATTCGAGTATCTTCACTCTGTATTTCTGTCATCAACACCACTTTTATTTATCCGATTTCATCGTCTTCTTCAAACATTTATTAAGATTTGTTGATATTTTTTATACTGTGGATTTTAAAGTTTGAATTTTCTAACAATTTCAAAGAAAATAATTTAGATTTGTAGTAATCTTTTCGGAAAAAATGGAGGGTCGCCGAGATTTTTTGACCCAATCTGATTTATTTTTTGATTAAATTCCCTCCTACAAATTTAACTCTTTTGAATTTTTCTACGTTTTATAAGGTTAGAATTTTTATATTTAAATCAGTCAACACTTCTGAATTTTTATATTTTGTATCATTTGTTTAATGGATACTTTTCCGACTAAGATAATGACGACAGACGATATTTGTGATGACGGAATGATAGTAGAAAGGAAAAAATGAAGGAGAATATAGAATAGGGAGTGACAGGGGACGATGGCAAAGGAGTTGGCTGGTGAGGAGAGGGTTAAAATGGTTTGGAATTGGGGAAGAAGACATTGTTAAGAATTATTTTTTTTATATTTACATTTTTACTTGGCTTTTTAATATTGATATGTCATTTTTTGATTGGCTTGTTAGTTAAAATTTTTGGTTTCATGCGCTTTGAAGGGCGTATTACACCTATGATGCCGTGTCATTAAAAAATATTTAATATATATTATAGACCAAGCTGATGTGATACTCCTCAATGACTATCATTTCTACTTATTTTTTCCCCCTTTTTTAAATATTTTTTAATTCATTTTTATACCCAATTTACTAATTAAATAGACTAATAAAAGACTCATCCAATAAATACATAATCAAGTCATATAGTAATAAAAATTATTTACGACCTCTTTTAATTCATCAATAAAGACTTAATAATGAAAGAACATTATTGTGGATAAATGCCCAAACGTTTTACTTATTTAAAACCTTTACAAAAAGATATCAATGTTAAAATTAATCCTTACCATTTATAATAAGAAAAAAATCTTTAATTTTATTTTTTCAGTTACAACATAATAATTTTGCATTATTTAATTATAGAATTTGAAAGGTTCATGTACCATTAAAATGAGAAAATAACTATATAAATAAAATATATTCACCATCTTAGTGTTTTCATAAATCAATATGAATTTTATGAAGCATAAATTTGCAAAAGTAGGTAGAATAGAAAGAATAAGTCCTAGAGAAAAAACCATAGCGATTCAAGATTATTTTTATAATCTCACTGCATGATCACTACTACTATCTTGCATTTTTATAGTAATGTTGGATCAAAATAACTCTTCCTTGATCACCTTTCAAGATACCAAATACCATTTACGTGATATGACAAAAGGAATCATCGGGCAACTGCTAAGCATTTGAAATTTGATTGACATCCAAGAGTAAAGCAAGAAGAAGAAAAGATGTAGGAATTGAAACTTTTGAAGAAGTTTTAGTCTGAATCTACGACTAATTTAATAGGTATGATTTTCAACTCAAACCCTTGTATGAATATTGTTATTTTTCTTCTTTTGTCCTCTTCTTTTTCTTTTGTCATTGAAATACTTTGAATTTATATGACAAAAAAGTGACAATATTACAAGAAAAAATTGATAATGAGGGATTGCTTAACATTAAGAGAAGACGAAAAGGAAATATATAAAGTTCTACGGGAGAGAAACAAAAATGAAAACAAATAAAGAGGGATAAGAAAAATAAAGATGTCTAGAAAAAGAAAAATGTCGTAAAACTTAAGAACAAAAGAACAATATAAAGAGGAAGAGAAGAAGAATATAAGACAAGAGGACCAATAAACTAACTTTCTTTCTTTCAAGTGTTCACCAAATCTTCAAGTGTATACAATATGAACCCTTATGCCTTTATTTATAGTGTAACATAGAGGCATACAAAAGGTTAGTCATAAACATGACATTAACATGAATATAATGGAGAGGTTATGGAAGTGAAAGGTTACAAGAATAATGGTTATAAAGGTGGAGGTTATGGAGGTTATGGTTATCCTCATAATGGAGGAAAGTATGGAGTAACTTCTTGATGTAGTGGACATTCACAATATATTATTTTATAACAAGGCTCCATATATATAATATTCTCAAATTAGAATTTAATATACAAAGAATGATTCGTTTATTTTGTTCCATATATAAGTCTTAGTATGTTCCACATATAAATATTGCCAAACTAAAATTTAAATTCAAAGAATGATTCATTTATTTTGTTCCATATATAAGTTTCAGTATGTTCCATATATATAATTTTACCAAATTAAAATTTGATATTTAAAAAATGATCTATTTATTTTATTCCAGATATAAGTCTTAGTATGTTCGTTCCATATATATTCTCCCTAAATTTATAGAGGATAATAATAAATTATTTAAATGACAAGAGATATTATTTAAAACAAAAAAGAGGGTATTTTAATTTTAATTCATTATAAGTAGAATAAGAAAGGAAATGACTTCTTAAGAGAAAGGAAATGACTTCTTAAGTTGTCATACAAATTCAATTCATAGTCATGGGCAGAATTAGAAGATCACTTCTCTAATATACGTGGATTAGTTCTTACAAAGGAATAAAATATTTATTAATTTAATTAGTTAGTACTTAAAGAGGAGAAAAAAAGAAGTACCAAAGGAATGGAGAAAAAAGAAAAACCATGTTGGAGTGTATATATACTGTAACAAAATAAAATAACAATAAAAATAAAAATAATAATAATAATAATAATAATAATAATAATAATAATAATAATAATAATAATAATAATAATAATAATAATAATAATTTAAAATTATATTGTAACAAAATTTTTTAATGCTTTTATTCATACGACAATATATGAATATCTTATGTATTATGTATTATATATATATTAAACATGACTATTAATATAATTAGGAGTTATGATCATCAAAAGTCATGAGAGTTATGAAATAAAAATAATTTAATTTCTATATTAAAGTCTATAAATAAATGAAGGAGTAGTAATTGACACAATCATTTTTATGTAAAAATAATAAGAAATAAAATAAAATAAGAAAGAAAATGACTTCTATTTTGAGAGAAAACTTTGAAAATAAAAGTTATAAATAAAAAAGGCACATAATTAACCTGTTAGGAAAAAGAAAAAAAAACTAAAATGAAAAAGAAACTAGGGTTAGATGCATATAAATATATTAATGACAATTAAATTTTAAAAAAGTATACTTCACAAACTTGATAAATACTTTGTGTACAATAAAATAAATAAAAGATATAATTGAATACATTAATTAAAAATATTAGTAAACACTTAAAGACAAATTTGTAGACATTATACTTCATAAATTTATCAACACTATGTGTTAGTATACATTAAAAAGTTAGTAAGCACTTAAAGACTAAAATTTGTAGACGTTATACTTCACAACTTCATCAATACTATGTGTTAGTATATCATATAACAAAGAGATGATAAATAAATATATTTTTATTTGTGATTCTTAGATAATTTAATGAATGAATTCATTTTGATATTGTATGAATTTTGTTTGGTAAACTCATTGATTTTTGTAATTTGTATAAAATTGATTTACGAAGGAGTGATGATGTAGTAGTACCTTCTATAGGTAAAAGAAAAATGGTGTTTTATTTTATTGGTAAATTTTATCTTCAATTCGTTCTTTTCATTTTTTTGTTTTTATTTTATTTTTATAACTTACATTTTTTAATTCGACAACATCTTTTATATAATTTACGTTTATCAATTACTCAAATATATATTGTTTAAAAGTAATTTTATATATTGTTTTTTTAATTCAGCGCCATCTTTTATGACCGCGCGAAGCGCGACCAAATTCACTAGTTTTGAATAAGAGATGTGTTCCTATGGAACACCTCTTAGTTGAGGTATCCAAGTGAAATATGCAGACAACTTTAAGTGGTCATGAATGACTTAAGTCTTAACTTAATTATGTCACGACCCAGCCCATCGGGCCGTGCGAGTACCTACTCTTACACCTAAATAGGAGAACCCTCATATCCCAATAGTTAAAAACAAATGGAAAATTAACAAAAAATGGAGTTAATGAAATAGCAGGATTTTATAAATAAGAACTCTTAAAACAAATTCGATTTAAGACTTGTAAAGTAATTAACACCCCCAAAGATTTAGTCTAAGTAGGTACAAGAACTACTAAGAGTACAACATGATATAATAATGAAAAGACACAACTCCCACCATGCGGAAGGAAAAGTAGAAGCTGCTGGAGAATTCTTCGTCTTCATCTAATGAAATATCACCAACCCTGCATCCAGACTATGCCAAAAGGTGTAGCAAGAGTAGTATTAGTACAAACCACACATCATCGGTCAACCCGACGCCCACCGCATAAAATAAGGAATCAACTAGCAGAATATGCAATAAATCACTTGCTTCTCCACCTTTATCCTCACTTGAACATCTCAGAATTTCACTAGCACTCTTACTACTAACCACCCTCAATCAACCTACTCTATAGGTTCTTGATCAAAGTCCAACCAATCTGACACATAGAAGAGACCACGAATACCGCTACAAGCATTCCGACCAATCACCCACGACATACCCTTACTTTCTCTAATGTATTACCCAACCCTTGCCATCCAGTTTCATTCAACAACTAGATATTTAACAGATTAATTCAACATAGTAGAACAAACATAAATATGTCATCATATCATTTTTAAATATGGAGAAATAACATCAAAAATCAATTACGAACAACGTGCAACTTCACCATCACAAGATATACAATCATGTCAAGGCATTTGTTCTCTCATGGAATCCAAATCCAAACTGTTAGTATACTAAAACGTGGAACCCGATCCAACGTTTATGCCGAAATGTGGCAACCGATCCTATATTTATGCAGAAACGTGACAACCGATCCAAGTTAGTGTGTCGGAACGTAATACCCGATTCATTCAACAAGCCACATTCACAATCACAGTACATTCTCAAAATCATACAATAAAGTCATGATTTATGGCATACCTCATTCAATTATTCTCATATATGATTAGTGTGATTCATCATGCAACCTTCCCATACATATGTGTATTATAAGGAACCAAGTACAACCATATATCATAGATTCATGAAATCACGACCACCACAAGGAAGTATTCATAGACATATATCCCTTAATCATAATTCGATCATACTTAGCCTAGTTAATCATCTCAAGTTTCTTCCTATGATTCAATTCATCTTAAGTTCGGTGCACGAAGGACTATGCATAATTTTTGCCATTGATTATCATTATACTACGTAGTGGGCACAAATTTATAGCTACTCAATTAATAAAACCTAACCTACTTGGGCGCCAAGCATTCGTAGAGGAATTATAGATAATTTTTTGGTTTTCGAATGACATGACGGTGGATTTGATCAAAATTCTGCGAGCTTTCGTTATCCCCATGCTAGAACTCTCTTCCTCGTTCTTTCCCTAGCTTAGAGCAACTTTTGGAGGGTTTATGGGTGATTTACGTCTAAATTAGGTGTTTTAGGAAGAAGCAAAAAATAATATTTCACGTTATTTATATTCTTTTTCACCTATCCCGCTCTGGCGCCAGTTTACCCCGCCTGGCACCGGCGCCCTAGAGGCATCTGGCACGCCCTGGCGAGACAGGGGCCCAAAAATTTCACGAATTTTTTCTTTTCTAAAATAATGACGGTTCGGATCGTTACACTAGATACCAATTTACCCCTCGTTAGTCTCCGAACGACTAGGGAACGGGTCATTACACACTTTACCTTAAAGTATTTTTAACTAACAACTCTATCCCTTACGAATTCACGGATGAGAAAGTTTTTTCTACTCTGAATCACGAAATGTTCTATATTAAAAGGGCCGGTTAGGGACATGACGCAACACTCGGATAAGAATTTTGTCCTGATTTACACAATCTGACCCCGCTAGAGTGGCAGACCTCCTATTGAGGCGGGGCCGCTGTGGCGAGAAATCTCTCGTTGTGGTGGGAGATTGAAAATAGTAAAAGGGGGAATGGGGAAAGTTTTCCTTATTTCTCCCTTTTCAACTCAAAACTACCCTAAAATTCCCTCAACTCAATCATTCCGGACGTCATTTCTAAGGTAATTTTTCTTATTCATTACACTCTACACTGTAACACTTACTTAGCTATAATTGCATGTTGTTAAACAATTGATTAAAGACGGTTTAGGGGGGTTGTTATTTGAAAATGAGCATAGGTTGCTAGTTTGATAGAAAAATGTAGCATGGGCACTTCCCTTACGTTCCCAACATCTCCACAATGTCCTGGGCGTAAGGATTTTGTAAAAACACTATCGAATTGGTCCAAAAATGGTTGGGGGAAGTTAAAGAGTCTGTTGATAGGAACTCGAATTTGGGCACTATTTAGGGGTTATTTTGCTGAAATAATTGCATATTTAGGTTCTAGGGTAGTTAATATACTCTGATCTGCTGAAATTCTGTCCAAAATGAGGATTTTGGGACGAAGAGCACCACTATCGTGCCTGGAGTTCGTCTCAGATGAAGGCCGCTTTGGCGACCTTTATCCTGCTGTGGCGGCCACCATCATCCTGCTTTAGCAGGATTTTGGCCGTTGTGGCGGGATAAGCCAGACCAGTGGTTTACATCCCTTTCAGGATAGGAAAATTCCTCCCTTCCTATTTCAATCAGATATTGCCTAATCCCTTGGGGTGCTAACGTGCTTATTAACTTTTTGTAGGCTCTCTAAATGGCAGGTCTAAATGAGGAAAATCTACCCTTCGTCCAATTCCCTAATGCTGCTAGTCGGGAACGATACCATGACCACCAGAACACTAAATTCTGTTGTGAGCGGGGTTTTCACTTGTTGAATTTAGAAAGGAAAGCGCCTGCATTTCACGCTTGGCTTGTGGAGTTTGGCTGGACTCTACTGACAAAGGCTCCCCCTATTGTTCGCTCTACCTGGGTGAGGGAGTTCTATGTTGTCCTGCCTACTGTTCGTTGGGACGATCCTCACTCTGTCATACGCATCCAGGGAGTTGACATCCACCCTGAACGCCACTGCCCTCAACGAGGTGCTAGAGTTACCCGAGGTCTCAAACGCAGAGTACGAGGCCAAGCTAAGAGAGATGGACCTGGGCTGGTTGAGGGATACTTTGATCGAGCCTGTGCGCCGAGATCAAGTCTACTGGGCTACGACAAAGGGCATCACTAGCACAGACTGGTCACCTAATGCTAAGAGGTGGCTACACTTGGTTACCAGGAGGATCTACCCGTCGGGCAACCATACCGACGTGACATTCCCTCGGGCCTTAGTGTTGGCATGTGTCATATAGGGTATTGAGCTAGATGTGGGGGAACGGATTATCTCGGAGTGGAAGATGTTCTATCAGGAAAATAAGAAGGAATTTTTCCTGCCTGTCATCACTACGCTGTGCAAACGGGCGGGAGTACTTCTCATGGATCCCCCCTTTCACCCCCTTTTGGTTAGGCAGGGCTCTATCTCTCGAAGGAAAATGATAAGGACAGACAGGACCAACAGCGGTCAGGCGGCCGCTGAGTTGGACAACGAGGGAGACGATGACACTTGTCCCAGCCCCCACTCTCAGGTGCATGGATAGAGGAGGACTTGGCAATTGTCTGGAGGAGATTGGGGTGCCCTGATGCTGGCACCACTCCGATTCCCTCAGCATCGCCCTAGAGTGTGAGATGCTCCGTCACGAGCTACGCCAGGAGAGAAGGAAGGGTCTACAGAGGGACCGTCTGTTAGTCCGAATATGAAAGGCGGTGAAGATCATGCTCACTTGCGTCTCCCTCGGACAGGAGATTCCCGTAGTCGAGAAGGGGGATTTCCAACATTACTCCTGCTTGGGTGAGGATGCGATAGGCCACCAAAGGATTTAGACTCTAATGATGAAACTTCCCAATCCCTGATTGTTTCTTCGCCCCTTTTTGGGTTTGTAAATTTTAGGACAACTTTGTTTTTATCTTTTCGCCTTTCTCATGTTTTGTAAGCACTTGGATGCTAGTTTTTCTATCGTTTTTCCCTACTAATATTAAATGCTAAGGTTTTATAGATTATTGTTTATGTTGTTGAGCACTGTTTGGGTTGTCGAAATTGTTCGGATGCAATTTGGGGTTTATTTAGGGACCTTGGGAAACAGAGGAGGCAAGCTGAGATTCTGCCTCGCCCCGTTTTGCTCTGGCGGAAGAAATCTCGCTCTGGCGGTCTCGCCTTGGCGGGAATAATTTCTCCCTAGCGGCTCAGATGGAACCAAAATCTAGGTCAAGATTTTTTCTGGGGTTTTTCTCCTTCTAAATTTCCCAAGGATTCACAGCTTTACCAACCAAATTTAGGATAGTTTTCTGAGCTAGGCAAAATCATTGTCTAGCACAAGTCAATCCAACGATACACGCTCCAAAATCATTTTTACGTTACTTCTACACTACAACATCCTCGTCCCCAGGATACACCCAGACACTCACATGATTTTTGATTGGTTGCGATGCACATTCAGATTTCCGTTTTACGAATCACCTTGTAAATTATCCAAGTCCTTGCACCAATTTAGTTCTGACTTTCTCCTCATAAAGAGTTCCACTATACTCAAGCAGTTAGAATTTGCAAAATTTCAACTATTCAACCAGCATATTAAACATAACAAAGTTTTGGACACGCATTCACCGTGCATCCAATCATATCATCACAGTCCAGTAAAACATCTTTCACATTTACAGTTAAAGCAAGTTACACTCACAGACAAAACCAAGTTCTTAATTAGTTATTTCACTCCATGGATGACCATTACTGATCATCCAAGCATTTACACCGCTCCTAGGGCCAGATACCAATTGGAATTGAAGGTTCCAATTTACCTTGCTTGTGTTCCTTTAGTCATGACCACGATGTCCGGTTCACTTTATTGAGATACCAATTGGAAATCGGGAGATATCAATTGGACTCAACTATACCACAAGCGAAACTTGCATGAAATGAGAGAAAAGATGGAACAATTTCGTAGAATGCTTCATAGCTTCACGAGGACTAGATGTGGATGTCAACACACCCATCCGCAAGAGTCTAGTCAACATTTTGCTCTTGTACTGGGAGACCAGTAACCTGGGCTTTGATACTAATTTGTCACGACCCAACCAACCGGGCAGTGTGGGCACCTACTCTAACACCTAAGTAGGAGAACCCTTATAGCCCAACAGTTAAAAACAAGTGGAAAATTAATGAAAAATGGAGATAATGAAATAACAGGATTTTATAAATAAGAACTCTTAAAACAATTTCGTTTAAGACTTGTAAAGTAATTAACAGCCCTAAGGATCTAGCCTAAACAGGTATAAGAGCTACTAAGAGTACAACATGACAAAATAATGAAAATACACAGCTCCCACCATGTGGAAGGAAAAGTAGAAGCTGCTGGAGAATTCTTCGTCTTCGTCTAATGAAACATCACCAATCCTGCACCCAGACTATGCCAAAAGACATAGCAAGAGTAGTATCAATCCAAACCACATGTACTGGTAGGCATCATCGGTCAGCTCGACGCCCACCGCATAACATAAGGAATCAACTAGCAGAATATGCAATAAATTATTCGCTTCTCCACTTTTACCTTCACTTGAACACCTCAGAATTTCACTAGCACTCTTACTACTAACCACCCTTAGTCAACCTACTCCCTAGGTTCGTGATCAAAGTCAAACCAATCTAAAACATATAAGAGACCACGCATACCGCTACAGCATTCTGACCAATCACCCACGACATACCTTTACTTTCTCTAATGTATTACCCAGCCCTTCCCATCCAGTTTCATTCAACAACTAGATATTTAACACATTAATCCAACATAGTAGAACAAACATAAATAGGTCATCATATCATTTTCAATTCTTGGAAATAACATCAAATATCAATTACGAACATCGTGCAACTTCACCATTACAAGATATACAATCATGTCAAGTCATTTGTTCTCTCATGGAACCCAAATCCAAACTGTTAGCATATCTGAACGTGGTACCCGATCCAATGTTTATGCCGGAACGTGGTAATCGATCTCATATTTATGCCAAAACATTACAATCGATCTAAGTTAGTGTGTCGGAACGCAACACCCGATCCATTCAACAAGCCACAATCACACTCACAAGTACATTCTCAAAATCATACAATCAAAATTATAGCATACCTCGTTCAATTATTCTCATATATGATTAGTATGATTCATCATGCAACATTTCCATACATACACGCATTATAAGGAACCAAGTACAACCATACATCACATGAAACGACCCCAAAAATGTCCGAAAATGTGCTTCGGAAACACCTAAAATTATAATTTCCATATATCTCAAAATTCGTGCATCATTTCAAAAATTCGACTTCATATTCTTATTCAGGGGGTCAAATTGAGTGGGAAATGGGTCTAACCCGAATTTTAGAGCAACCGTATCAAAATTCGAAAATCGTAAAAAATGCGATTTTGAGGGTCAACTTTAAAGGGGCATATCTCTCAGCACACAAGGAACTGGAAGGAGCTCAAACTATCAAAATTGAAGCTCTATGAGTTAGCTTTCCAACGCAATTTGTTTCACCTCATTCCGAGTTAGGATGAAGGAGTTATGACCGTTTTCGTAAAATCTGTCCGGCAGAAAATGCAAATTCCAGTAGCCGAAAACACTGTTCACCTGCCTCTTTTTTTTTTCTAAGTGTTGGGACGTTTTTTTTTTATAAAAGGGGACATATCCATACTTAGTCATTTAACTTCAAAACATCCAAAAACTCTCTCTAAGCCCTCTCCAAAAATTCTACCAAGATCATCCACCAAATTCAAGAATCCTAAGCTTTAATTCCGGATTCAAGATTCAATCTCAAGCAATTCTCCATTCCAATCTTCATCAAGAATTCTCCAAAGTTGAGGTATGTGGGTTGATTGTGGAAACCTTCCTTTCCACAAGTCCAACCATTTATCCTCTATTTTACTTCAAGTTTATGGGTCCTTATGATCATTTATGAACTCTTGAATTATGGAATCACTACTACACACCCTATTAAGGTCTATCTTGCATATTTTCATAAAATGGTATTATTATGTGATGTTTATGGTTTTCATGCCTCCATGATCAAATTATGAAGGTTGTTATATATGTATGTTGTTGGTGGGTTGTTTTATATGGATTTTGAAAATTGGTTGGACTTAGTACTCTTGAAACACATGATTTTATTTACATGAACAAGTAGCCCACCATATGTTTGATAAAATGTCATTTATAGAATTCTTATGAAATGGAAGGTCCAATGTACGTCCTATGAGTCGGATGATTATATAAGTATTGAAATGATGATGAAATGGATACATGAATATGATTTTCTCTATATAGTGTGTGAGTCGACCAAGCCTAGCTCGGGGGGTTGTAGGCTCGGGTAACCGTATCAAGGGGTTGGTACCTTGGTTGCCTAGTACGGGGGTAGTAGGCCCGTATAACCGTATCGAGGGGTTTGTACCTTGGTTGCCTAGTACGGGGGTAGTAGGCCCGTATAACCATATCGAGGGGTTTGTACCTTGGTCCCTAGCTCGGGGTGGTAGCCCGGGTAACCACATTGAGGGGTTTGTACCTCTTTCGCCTCTCCAAGGGGGTGGTAGGCCTTGGAAATGCTATATTGATGGTCACTCACTACACATATACTATGCCCTACTAAATATGATTTTTATATAAACTTCATTATACATATCATTTCATTAATATGTTATCTATCGGGTACGATTATGCATTTTGCCTATAATGTCCATCCATTGTTGCATTGCATTGCATCCCATATACTTAGTACATTCAAACGTACTAATGCATACTCTATGCCTACATGATGTCACCATGTAAGGACCGGAGCACCGTCTGACCATCCTCCTCCACGTGGCTAATACGATTTCCTATCAAGGTTATTGGTAAGTCCTCCATTCCGGGGACGTTGCTCATGATCTTTTGCTATGTATAAGACCTTTTCCTTTTTAATTATGTATTGACTATGAGGGTGAGCCCGGTAGTTTGTCTCGGCCCCGCTAAGTATCCATGTTTAGAGGTGGTGTTGGACAAGTTGTGTATTATGTTTGAGCTTGACTCATCTATGGTATTTATGTATTATTCTCTTTTTGTCTTGCTCCCTTAGTCCCAATTTCCCTTGATTATGCGTATCGCTTATGGTCATTTTAATTGCTTCCGCGACCAAGGATGTGTAATGATATGCTATGAGGCTTGTTTGGGGTTCTCTCGGGTTCCCCATTCGCTGGTCACGTCTAAGCCCTAGACTTGGGTCGTGACAAACTTGGTATCAGAGCACTAGGTTGATAGATCCTCGGAGTCCAACACACCGCGTTGATTAGAGTCCGATTCATGGTTGTGTTGTGCACCACAATTATGAGTAGGAGGCTATGAGACGTTTTAGGAAATGTTGCCCTTCTTCATGTTCTAAGTCGTGCTGTAGAGTTGAATTAAGTTTTTTTTTTCCCCTAACGGTTGTTCTTTGCTATGCTAGATCATGCCTAATACAAGAGGAAGACGAGCCCGCGCACCCGAGGAACAACCGATCAATGGGGATCTTCGGGATGCCCTTACTTTATTTGCTCAAGCTATGGCTAATCAAGCCAACCACGGGGCCCAAGTTCCTCGGGCTCCTATCCCGGCATCTCGGGTGAGAGACTTCGTGCGGATGAATCCCCCGAAATTCTATGGGTCTAAGTTAGATGAAGACCCTTAAGAGTTCATTGATGAAGTCCACAAGATATTAGCTATCATGGGCATGAGGTCAGAAGATAAGGCGGAGTTGGCGGCCTACCAACTAAAAGGGGTGGCCCAAATATGGTACAACCAATGGAAAGAAGAGAAGGGGGCAAACTATGTGGTGCCTTGGGAAGAGTTCAAAATGGCTTTCCTTAATCGATTCTTTCCTCTTGAGCTTAGGGAAGCCAAATTGGTGGAGTTCATGAATTTAAAACAAGGGTCTATCAGTATGAGGGAATATGCCCTCAAGTTTAACCAACTTTCAAGATATGCTCCACACTTGGTTGCCGACTCACGATCTAGAATGAACAAATTCGTGATGGGTGTGTCCGACCTAGTGAGTGAAGAATGCCGATCCGCAATGTTGATTAGTGACATGGACTTGTCCCGCTTGATGGTCTATGCCGAACAAATGGAGGAGGAGAAGTTGAGGAAGAGGAGGGGTCATGAGGCCAAGAGGGCCCGTTTTGAGGGCAAGTTCCAAAGTCGAAGGGGAGGCCGATTTCATCAAGGCCAAGGGTCTTCTCATGCGCCCCATAAGGGGTTTGCCAATGATGTTCCAAGGGCCCAAGGTGTTGGTGGTATGGGTCCTATTGATGTATGTCCGAAGTGTGGTAAGGGTCATGGTGGCCCGTGCTTGAGAAATACCGGTGCTTGTTATAGTTGTGGGGAAATGGGGCACAAGGCAATAGATTGTCCTCGGAATCGCAACAAGGGTAAGGAGGTCCGTCCACAAGGTGCCAATGCGATCCCTTTGGGGAGAGGGGGCCGACAAGGTGGTGCCCCAAGGCACGATCGATTTTATGCTTTGCATGGGAGGCAAGGGGTCGATGAAGTCCCCGACGTCGTTACCGATATGTTGAAAATCTTTGACTTTGATGCATATGCATTAATTGATCCGGGTGCCTCTCTTTCTTTTGTCACCCCCTTTGTTGCCAAAAAGTTTCATGTTGAGCCCGACTTGTTGCATGAGTCATATAAGGTGTCTACTCCTATTGGTGCATATATGGTTGCTAGGAAGGTCTATAGGAATTGTCCTATTTGCATCTTGCATAAAATATTGCCTTGTGATCTTGTTGAGTTGAACATGGTCGATTTTGATGTTGTTCTTGGGATGGATTGGTTGCATGCATACTATGCTTCCATTGATTGTAGAACCCGTAGGGTCAAATTCCAATTCCTAGTGAACCCATTCTTGAATGGGAAAGCCAAAATGTGGTAGTCAAGGGTAGGTTCATCTCTTGCATTAAAGCTCGTAAGTTGATCTCTAAGGGGTGTCTCTATCACCTTGTGAGGGTTAGAGATGTGGAGTCCAAAACCCTTCCTATAGAGTCGTTCCGGTCGTAAATGAATTTCTTGATGTCTTTCCTAATGACCTTCCCGGTGTTCCTCCCGAAAGGGAAATAGATTTTGGCATAGACCTCCTCCCCGATACTCAACCTATTTCTATTCCCCCTTACCGTATGGCCGGCGGAGTTAAAGGAGTTGAAAGAACAATTGAGGGACTTGTTGGAGAAGGGTTTTATTAGGCCTAGCCAATCACCATGGGTGCACCAGGTGTTGTTTGTGAAGAAGAAAGATGGGTCCCTTAGGATATGTATTGATTACCGGCAACTCAATAAGGTCACCGTCAAGAATAAATATCCTCTTCCTAGGATTGATGACTTGTTCGACCAATTGCAAGGGGCTATCCACTTCTCTAAGATTGATCTTCGGTCCGGGTATCATCAAGTGAAGGTGAGGGAGTGTGACATTCCTAAGACAGCCTTCCGGACTAGGTATGGACATTATGAATTTGTGGTCATGTCCTTTGGGTTGACCAATGCACCGGCTATCTTTATGGACCTAATGAATAGAGTCTTTAAACCCTACCTTGATTCCTTTGTTGTGGTCTTCATTGATGATATTTTAATCTATTCGCATAGCGAGGTAGAACATATGGGTCACTGAGGGTGGTGTTGCAAAGATTGAGAGAGGAGAAGTTGTATGCCAAGTATGAAAAGTGTGAATTTTGGTTGAGGGAGGTTGCCTTCCTAGGTCATGTGGTGTCGGGGATGGTATTAAGGTAGACCCTAAGAAGACCGATGTGATTAGAAATTGGCCTAGGTCATTGACCCCGTCGGATATTAGGAGCTTCTTGGGCTTAGCGGGTTACTACCCGAGATTTGTGAATGGGTTTTCTTCTATTGCTTCTCCCATGACTAAGTTGACACAAAAAGAAGGCTAAGTTTGAGTGGACCGATGAGTGCGAAAGGAGTTTTCAAACCTTGAAAGATAAACTTGTGTCCGCTCCTATATTGTCACTATCGGATGGGCTTGAGGGATTTGTTGTGTATTGTGATGCTTCTAGAGTTGGTTTGGGTTGTGTTCTAATGCAAAATGGTAAGGTGATAGCCTATGCTTCTAGACAACTCAAAGTGCATGAAAAGAACTATCCTACGCATGATCTTGAATTAGCCGTGGTGGTGTTTGCTTTAAAGATTTGGCGTCATTACTTGTATGGGGTACATGTTGATGTGTTTACCGATCATAAGAGCCTCCAATATGTCTTCACCCAAAAAGATCTCAACTTGAGACAAAGAAGGTGGCTAGAATTTCTTAAAGATTATGATATGAATGTGCATTATCATCCCGGTAAAGCTAATGTGGTGGCGGATGCTTTGAGTAGGGTGTCTATGGGTAGCCTAGCTCATGTTGATATTGGTGATAGGGAAATGGCTAGGGAGGTGCATCGGTTGGCTAGGTTGGGGGTTAGGTTGAAAGAGGTTGGTAATGGTGGTGTGGTCGTTGTTGATAGTGCTAGGTCTTCCTTGGTTGACGAGGTGATAGAAAAAACAAGATCTTGACTCTTTTTTGTTAGAATTGAAGGCCTTGGTGAAAGAGGGCAAGGTGGAAGTTTTCTCTCAAGGGGGAGATGGTATCCTTAGGTACCAAGGTAGGTTGTGTGTGCCTTGTGTTGATGGATTGAGGGAGAAAATTCTTGAGGAGGCTCATAATTCTTCCTACTCCATCCACCCCGGTTCCACCAAAATGTATAGAGATTTGAGAGATGTGTATTCTTTGGGAGGCATGAAGAAGGACATTGCCAAATTCGTCTCCGGTTGTCATAGTTGCCAACAAGTCAAGGCCGAACATCAAAGGCCGGGTGGCCTAACCCAAGACATAGAGATTCCTACTTGGAAGTGGGAAGAAATTAATATGGATTTTGTAATTGGTTTACCCAAGACTAGAAAAAGTTTTGATTCTATTTGGGTGGTGGTTGATAGGATGACAAAATCGGCTCATTTTCTACCGGTAAAGACAACATATGGGGCGGAAGATTATGCAAGATTATATATTCATGACTTGGTAAGGTTGCATGGGATTCCTCTATCCATCATATCGGACCGTGGTACTTAATTTACTTCACACTTTTGGAAGTCCTTTCAAAGGGGTCTAGGTACGAGAGTTAAGCTTACTACGGCCTTTCACCCGCAAACGGATGGACAAGCCGAAAGGACTATCCAAACACTTGAAGATATGCTTAGGGCTTGTGTATTGGAACTTAAGGGTAGTTGGGATGATCATCTTCCATTGATTGAGTTTGCCTATAACAATAGCTATCATTCTAGCATCGGTATGGCTCCTTTTGAGGCTCTCTATGGGAGGCGTTGTAGATCACCGGTTGGGTGGTTTGAGGTTGGTGAGGTGGCCTTGTTAGGACCAGATCTAGTTATGGAGGCTCTTGAGAAGGTTAGGATGATTAGAGAAAGGTTAAAGACGGCCCAAAGTCGCCAAAAGTCCTATGCCGATGTGAGGAGAAGAGCTTTTGAATTCCAAGTTGGTGATTGGGTCTATTTGAAGGTGTCACCCATGAAGGGTGTGGTTCGTTTTGGTAAGAAGGGCAAGTTGAGCCCAAGATACGTGGGTCCTTATAAGGTGATGAGGAGAATTGGCAAGGTAGCTTATGAGTTGGAATTGCCTAGCGAAATGGATTTGGTTCATCCGGTATTTCATATGTCTATGTTGAGGAAGTGTGTGGGTGATCCGAATGCCATCGTGCCTCTTGATGTTATGGGTGTTGTTGAAGATAATTTGACCTATGAAGAGGTTCCGGTCCAGATTTTAGATAGACAAGTGAAGAGGTTGAGAAACAAAGATGTGGCTTCCGTTAAAGTCCTTTGGAGAAATCAACAAGTTGAAAGTGCTACTTGGGAGGCCGAAGCGGACATGCAAAGGCGATATCCTTATCATTTCCACTCCACTCAAGCTTAAGGTATTGATCTAAGCCCTTTATAAAATCTCAGGTCTTAAGTTCAGCCACCATGTCATTGCATACATTCATGTTTAAGTTAACAAGTTCATTGTGATTTTACAATTATGTTGAAGTTTTTGAAATGAGGTGTAAGTGCATTGTTGCATCCTTATGTGGGCTGAATTTGCCATGTTTATGTCTCTCATGTACATTTCTTTGACATTCGGGGATGAATGTTCCCAAGGGGGAGATATTGAAACGACCCCAAAAATGCCCGAAAATGTGCTTCGGAAACACCTAAAATTGTAATTTCCATATATCTCAAAATCCGTGCATCATTTCAAAAATTTGACTTCATATTCTTATTCAGGGGGTCAAATTGAATGGGAAATGGGTCTAACCCGAATTTTAGAGCAACCGTATCAAAATTCGAAAATCGCAAAAAATGCGATTTTGAGGGTCAACTTTAAAGGGGCATATCTCTCAGCACACAAGGAACTGGAAGGAGCTCAAACTATCAAAATTGAAGCTCTATGAGTTAGCTTTCCAACGCAATTTGTTTCACCTCATTCCGAGTTAGGATGAAGGAGTTATGACCGTTTTCGTAAAATCTGTCCGGCAGAAAATGCAAATTCCAGTAGCCGAAAACACTGTTCACCCGCCTCTTTTTTTTTCTTCTAAGTGTTGGGACGTTTTTTTTTATAAAAGGGGACATATCCATACTTAGTCATTTAACTTCAAAACATCCAAAAACTCTCTCTAAGCCCTCTCCAAAAATTCTACCAAGATCATCCACCAAATTCAAGAATCCTAAGCTTTAATTCCGGATCAAGATTCAATCTCAAGCAATTCTCCATTCTAATCTTCATCAAGAATTCTCCAAAGTTGAGGTATGTGGGTTGATTGTGGAAACCTTCCTTTCCACAAGTCCAACCATTTATCCTCTATTTTACTTCAAGTTTATGGGTCCTTATGATCATTTATGAACTATTGAATTATGGAATCACTACTACACACCCTATTAAGGTCTATCTTGCATATTTTCATAAAATGGTATTATTATGTGATGTTTATGGTTTTCATGCCTCCATGATCAAATTATGAAGGTTGTTATATATGTATATATATATGTATGTTGTTGGTGGGTTGTTTTGATATGGATTTTGAAAATTGGTTGGACTTAGTACTCTTGAAACACATGATTTTATTTACATGAACAAGTAGCCCACCATATGTTTGATAAAATGTCATTTATAGAATTCTTATGAAATGGAAGGTCCAATGTACGTCCTATGAGTCGGATGATTATATAAGTATTGAAATGATGATGAAATGGATACATGAATATGATTTTCTCTATATAGTGTGTGAGTCGACCAAGCCTAGCTCGGGTAATCGTATCAAAGGGTTGGTACCTTGGTTGCCTAGTACGGGGGGTAGTAGGCCCGTATAACCGTATCGAGGGGTTTGTACCTTGGTTGCCTAGTACGGGGGGTAGTAGGCCCGTATAACCATATCGAGGGGTTTGTACCTTGGCCCCTAGCTCGGGGGGTGGTAGGCCCGGGTAACCACATTGAGGGGTTTGTACCTCTTTCGCCTCTCCAAGGGGGTGGTAGGCCTTAGAAATGCTATATTGATGGTCACTCACTACATATATACTATGCCCTACTAAATATGATTTTTATATAAGCATCATTATACATATCATCTCATTAATATGTTATCTATCGGGTACGATTATGCATTTTGCCTATAATGTCCATCCATTGTTGCATTGCATTGCATCCCATATACTTAGTACATTCAAACGTACTAATGCATACTCTATGCCTACATGATGTCACCATGTAGGGACCGGAGCACCGTCGACCATCCTCCTCCACGTGGCTAATACGATTTCCTATCAAGGTTATTGGTGAGTCCTCCATTCGGGGACGTTGCTCATGATCTTTTGCTATGTATAAGACCTTTTCCTTTTTAATTATGTATTGACTATGAGGGTGAGCCCGGTAGTTTGTCTCGGCCCCGCTAAGTATCCATGTTTAGAGGTGGTGTTGGACAAGTTGTGTATTATGTTTGAGCTTGACTCATCTATGGTATTTATGTATTATTCTCTTTTTGTCTTGCTCCCTTACCCCTTGATTATGCGTATCGCTTATGGTCATTTTAATTGCTTCCGCGACCAAGGATGTGTAATGATATGCTATGAGGCTTGTTTGGGGTTCCCTCGGGTTCCCCATTCGCTGGTCACGTCTAAGCCCTAGACTTGGGTCGTGACATCACAGATTCATGAAATCACGACCACCACAAGGAAGTATTCATCGACATATATCCTTTAACCATAATTCGATCATACTTATTCCTAGTTCATCAACTCAAGTTTCTTCCAATGATTCAATTCATCTTATGTTCAGTGCACGAAGGCTTACGCATAATTCCTACCATTGATTATCATTATACTACGTAGTGGGCATAGATTTATAACTACTCAATTAATAAAACCTAGCCTACCTGGGCACCAAGCATTCGTAGAGGAATTGTAGATAATTTTTTGATTTTCGAACGACAGGACGGTGGACTTGATCGAAATTCTGCGAGCTTTCGTCATTCCCACGCTAGAACTCTCTTCCTCCTTCTTTCCCCAGCTTAAAGCAACTTTTGAAGGGTTTTTGGGATAATTTACGTCTAAATTAGGTGTTTTAGGAAGAATGAGAAAATAAGATATTGCGTTATTTATATTCTGTCTCGCCTATCCCACTCTGGCACTAGCTTACCTCGCCGCGCCGCCACCACCCTAGCGGGACAGGGGCCCAGAAATTTCACGAATTTTTACTTCTTAAATAACGATGGTTCGAGTCGTTACAAATTATCACTATGTCAATTAAACCTGTGTGCCCTGCTTGTATGTCACTTGAATTATTATTATTGTGCAATATGATTGAATTTTAAAATTCTATCAAATGCCACATAATTAAAATAGATGGAGTAACATATTTTATTTAAAAATAAAGTAAAAATTATTAGAAATCATAATAATTATCTACTAACAATAAATAAAAGTCATCAAAATTTGATAACTCTCGAAATTCTATCGATGCCACATAAACTAGGATAGAATAACATATATTATCTAAAAAAATTATATTAAAAGTAATACAAATTATAATAATTAATAACTTAAAATATTTACAAATCATAAAAAAAATTAATTGACTTTCAACATTTTATTTATATCCCATAAATTGAGACAAAATAAATACCCTCTCTATCCAACAATAGTTTCACTATTGACTTGATACACTCCTTAAATTATAATAATTATTAACTTAAAATATTTATAAATCATTAAAAAAATTAATTGACTTTCAAAATTTTATTAATATCACATAAATTGAGACAAAATAAATACTCACTTTGTCCAACAATAGTTGTTCATCACTGACTTGATACACCCTTAAAGAAACAATAAATAATAAGAGTAATGTTACTATATTATTCTTTGACTTTATTAAATTTAATACTTTGAGAAATGTGTTAGATGATAAGTAATATTTAATAGCAATGGAGACACAAAAAGAAAATTATTTCTTCATTTTTTAAATTGGCAAGTATTGTTGAACAACTATTTTCACTATAGTGGACAACTATTGTTTGAACGAAATAAGTAACATATATTGGGTCCGTGCTGGCACGGGCTCCATTATCTAGTACAATGAATAAGTGTTGCCCCGAAATCATCTGCTAAGTTCTCCATTGTATTTGAATTTCTAGTCTATTTCATTGAAGAAATTATACGAATATCAAGAGAGCACAATTTCTTGACATAGTAAATTGTGTGCGCCAAAGCACATAGGAAAAAAACTAATTCTAGCATGCTATAAGCATTAAAGATTGGGAATACCGAAACGAAGAAGCAAATCGAGTAAACAAAAGTAAAATCAAACTGTAAGTGATTTTTTCGAATTCATCAAAAAAACCAAATTAATATTAAATTTCAGAGGTAACAATTCAAATTAGTAAATAGATCATTAAACAAGACATAAACCAACTATATGAAGGCGGAAAGATACACATCCAGTAAGTTTTTTTAGTAGATCCGAGAGAAAAAACTTCAGATTGGAAGGAAAACCCTGAAAATCAATATATGGGAAACAAGCTAACACCCTAAATAAAGGAGGTATATAGAGGAGTTGTACCTTGTTGTTCGTAGGAGCAAATCTATGAGGAATTGGAATGAAACGGTCGTCTTCGAATTTGGGCAGAAAAATGAATCTGTTGTTTTCCATGGAACATAGAGGAAAGAAAGTTTCCACGATAACAAACATGGAAGATAGAAGACGCAACACTTTTAGGGTTATGTATCAGTCGATTCGGTTCGATTTTAAAGTTTATCGGTTTGACTTAGTGGTTATCGGTTTGTAGAGATGCTAAATTGTTATAGAACCATTAAGATATTGGCTTATCAGTTATTGGCCAGTTTATCGGTTTTTGATCTTTATCGGTTCGATTATCGATTTAATCGTTAAGATTTGACACAAAAAAAATATTGAAAATCACTTAGAAACAAGGTGACAAACCAAATAAACCATGTACATGAGTTCACAAGTTACATTTTGCTCAATAGCAAACATTTTTACATTGTAGAATAGCTAAGTGTTTAAGACAACCAAAAATAAAAGTAGAAAACCAAATTTTAAGTGAAAGACTTTATATACAAAATGGTATAAATATAATTATTTAATTTACTATCAAATTATCGATTAGCCTGTTAAGAAAAAAACCTCAAACCATTAAGAATTTGATAATCTGATAACAAAAAAAATTAAAACTGTTATCAAAACCACTAAATCAATAATCCAATACTGATAAATTAATAACTTTATTTCGATTCGAATTATCAATTTTGATTTGATTTTGAACAACCTACTTGAATTGTTTCCATGGATGTGGAAAGTAGAAACACCCGGTAGAGAAAGAAGGAAATGAGAAGGAAAAATTACCTGACCTACCCTTTTGAATGTAGGAAGAAACCCCCTCTTATTAAGAGTGAAAATCCATAATTTTAGTAATTGTATTTATTAGTTATTATAATAATAAATGCCTAGTGACAAATATTTATAATGTTTGAAACACCTTTGTGGGTCTGCCAAGCCATACTAGAAAAGGGCTTGAAATTGGACATAAATTTAGGGGAAAATTTTCAAAACAACAATATTTTAGTATTTAGTGGAACTCCTTAGTAACAGTTTCATTATTTATTAAAAATGTAATTATTTTAGTTTGTTAAGGGATTAGTTATGTATTTATTTTATTTTGATTAATTTGAAAGAATACAAATAATTAATAATAGAACAGAGAAAATCATGGATTAAAAAAAATTCAAAAAAGGTAAAAAAGATTTTAAATACAAATAAGTTACGTTTTAAAAAGTGCATAAATAGCCATTTTTCCGTTGAGCGTTTTTTTGTTTTCTTCTTAAGAACATCAAAAAAAAAAAATTAAAATAATTTAGTTTGTCTTCCGAATCATTCACCTGATAACTTTCAAAGTTTCTTCAAGTTGAATACGACATATTTTTGAAACAAAATTTTTCTAAATTGACAACTATAAATTTGTCGCATCCAGTGAACAATCGAAAAATAATCAAATATTTTTTTCAATTTTTTTATTTGTTTAGATGAGATATTCGTATATGTCGAGTAGAAGAGTGTTTTTTTTTCTGATTGAATCATTGAAATCTTTGTATATATTGGGATTTATAGCTTTTTTCGGATGTTTTGTATCCAAATTATGATGTATAACGAATGAAATTGTTTTTCTTTTAGTTTAGTTGCTATTTTTTCTGTTTGAATACATACAATCATTTGTATCCCATTAAGTTAATGTAACTAATCAATCATGAACTATATGTTGAATACAACAATACATGAATACAAAAGTGAAATGAAAATACAAAGTTATAAATATAAAGTGAGATTGAATATAAAGTTGTGAATACAAAAGAAATACTCTCTTCATTTGAAATTCAAAGTGACTTTGAAAGGTAAAATACAAATTAATGGATCATGAACTATATGTTGAATACAACAATATATGACTACGAAAGTGAGATGAAAATACAATTATAAATATAAAGTGGGATTGAATATAAAGTTGTGAATACAAAAGAAATTAAATACTCTCTTCATTTGAAATACAAAGTGACTTTGAAAGGTAAAGTAGGCACATAAAATACAAAACTTTTTGGTATACAATTAGGTTGAATACAAAACAAAAGAGAAATACAAACTTGTTTACATATAAATTGAGATTGAAATACAGAATGAATACCCAATAAAATACAAAATTGTTAGCATACAGTTAGGATAAATACAAATTAAGAAGGAAATACAAACATGTTGGTTACTAATTGAGATTGAAATACAATGTAAAAATAAAAATATGTAAAACTTGTTGATACATGGATAGAATGAATACACAAATAAATTGTTGATTCAGACATTGTAGATAGACAAATGCTTTCCTCAAATCTAAAACCCTAAAAGCAAATATAAATGTATTAAAAATCAAACAAAATAAACATATGAATGAATAAGGAAGAATATGCCATAGATGAAAAAACATATGAAAACGATGACGGATTAAAAATAAAGATAATATTTTCTAATCTAGGTAGAAGATATAAGAAAATAGGTGACAATCTAAGTTTAATGTTAGAAAAAGAAACAGTAAAATTAGAAGATAGTTTAACTGCTATGATAAGAATAACAAAAGAAAATGAAGAAATAGATAGAAAAACGAAAATTGAAAAAATAAAACAACAAGCAAAAAAGGAAGTGCAACAACTAGAAGAAGTAAAAAATACTAAAATAATAGAACTAGAAAAAGAGCTGGCAATATTGAAAGAAATGTATGAAATTAAACAAAAAGAAAAAGAACAAAAAACAAAATTAGCAAATGAGATAAATAAATTTAAAGAAAAATTACAATTAGAAGAACTAGAAGAAAAAGAAGAAAACCAAGATAATCTACCTGAAATAGGAATTGATGAAATAAATAATAATGATCTAGAAGAACAACATTCAAAAACAAGCGAAACATATACGAAACTTTTAGCAAACATAGATACAAAGAATTTAGAAGTAAATACAGAAGACGTAGACATGGATGAAAAACCAAGTACATCAGGAGTAAAAAATCCAAAAAATCCAAACACTATAATGCAAACTATGGACAATATGATAGAGAAAAAACTATGTGGGATAAAAGATTGAATAAAAGATGAACACCTAAACCAATAACAGAACAACATAATTTTTTAGATTTAGACTGTGTAGTAGATATAAATAAAACAATTCAATTATGGATGGGATATATATCAAAACAATTAATAGATAACAAAATAGGAATGACAGAAACACCAGGATATATAGAAAGAACACTTATAGGAACAGTAAAATTATGGCTACAAAATTTATTAGATGAAAGTTTAAAAACTTTAAGAAGTAATAAAAAATTTGATGGTGAAATAGCTACTACAACTATGAAAATATTATATAAATACGAAGTAGCTATAAGAAACGAAATTAGTAGTACGATAACAGAAGTAGAAGAACAAAATAAAGAAAAAATCATAAATCGAAATCTAATGACAAAATTAGTAATATGTAACATGTGTTATATAGATGAATATACATGCGCATTTAGAGAATACTATTATAAAGGAACATATATCATAGAAGAAAGTAAAGAAATAAGAAAATTATATTTTACAAAATTATCAGAACCTTTTAATTCAAAAGTAATAAAAAGTTGAAATGAAGCAGGATTAGCAGATACCTTAGGAACTAGAATGAAATTCTCACAACGATGGTTGATAGAACTATGTGAAAAACATAAAGAAGAAACAAGAATGAAAAAAACATTGTTAAAAAGCTTAGCATGTTGCGAAAATAAAACAGCACCCCAATTCGGTTGTACAGACAGATACTATAAAAAGAAATATAATAAAAAATACAGTTCAAAATATAAATATAAAAAATCAAGAAGGAGATACTATATAAAAAACTATAAAACTAAAAGACCATATAGACCAAAGAAAAAATTAACAGAATGTACTTGTTACAATTGTGGAAAATTAGGACATATAGCTAAAAATTGTGCATTACCTAAAAATCCAAAGAAAAAACAAATATCAAAAATACTGGTAGACAATGAAAAATATACACAAATAGAGTACGCAGATTATGAATTAGAAAGTGAAGATAGTATATATGAATTATCAGAAAACGAAACAGACGAAATGGAAAACAATTCAGTAATAGAATCAGATAATGAATACTATATCAATGACTGAAACAAATATACAAATAATAACTAAAGAAAAATATCAAGATGAAGAATCGGCAGAACAAAAAAATAATATTTGATAATAATATATTTGAACAAATAAAAAGAAAAGAATTAGACCTAAGCGTAGAAAAACTATTCGAAATACCAACAACAAGAAATTGGTTTAAACGACAAAAAGCAGAATATTATTTAGTAAGTCAAAGAGAACATATCATAGATTGCAAATACACCAAACGATATGCTAAAATACCAATAATAAACAAATGAATAATCAATAAAGAAATACAAGATATTAAGGCTAAAAATCCAATTAAATATGTACATTTAGGAGGAACAAATATATTAATAAAAGCATGTTTTAGAGAAGGAATAGATACACCCATAGAAATATACTTAGCAGATGATAGGATCATACAACATATAGAAAAAAGTATAATAAGTGCAGTAAAAGGTAACCTCATATATCAAAAATTTAAATTCATAATAAGTGCTAACTACTCAGTAGCAATAAATGACAGAAATATAGATAAATCACTAGTATTATGTTGGAAAATGTCAGGGATAGAACTAGCCCCAGAAAGTAAAATATTTACAGCTAGATGTAAAAACTTGTATGTTTTAACAACAAAACATAAGATAACAACAAAAAATAAAATAAAAAAAATAAAAATAGAAAATTCTTTTGAGAGAATAGTTACAGTCATAAATAAAAATGACTATAGTTATAATGAGATTGACATAAAAGAAGATTTAAAAATAGTAAAAGAAAGATTAAACACATCAAAAAGAATAAACTATGAAATACCCCAAATATCATAAAAAATGAGTACCTCAAGAAGAATAGATAAAACTCCACAAAAATCAATAAAAGAAGAAATAAAACCATATCATTATTACATAACGGGAGTAATGTAACTAAAATATCTAATATTAGTAAATACAGGACAAGAAGAAAACTATATTACAAGAGAATTAGTAACAGAAGATGAAATAATTACTACTGAACAATTATGCCCTGAACTACCAAAGGCATTAATATATACCGCAGAAACTACAGAAAAGAAAATAATCATTGGAGGAGTACCAATAGTAATAAAGTTTAAAGTATATCAAGGAGATAAAAATATCACTTTAGGAATAAAATGGTTAGAACAAGTAAAACCATATAATTTAGAAGACAAACAGTTAACAATAAATTATAATAAGAAGAAGATAATAATAAAAAGAACTTTCTTATGATAAAAACATGAAAATATATATACTTGCAAAAATAATAATAGAAGGATATTACAACAGATATTATACACCAATGATAGACATAGGAGCAGAAGCTAACATATGTAAATACAATTGCTTACCAGAAGATAAATGAGAAAAATTAAAAACATCGACAGTAGTAATAGGATTTAATAATGACGGAAGTATGATCACATATAAGGCAAAAAATATAAAAATACAAATATGGGATAAGATATTAACTATAGAAGAAATATATAACTTTGAATTGACCACAAAAGATATGCTATTAGGAATGCCATTTTTAGAAAAATTATACCCACATATAATAACAAAAACACACTGGTAGTTCACAATACCATGTAAACAAAAAATAGGAGTAAAAAGAGTGAATAACAAAAAACGGAAAACAACAGAATGGATAAAAGGTAGTGAAAAAATTACACAAAAATTAGAAAATATAAAAGAAGAAGACCCTAAAATAGAATTAATTATATTCTCTATAGATAAAGTAAAAATAATCCAAAATAAGTTAGAATTATTATATAGTGAGGATCCTTTACAAGGATGGGAGAAACATAAAACAAAAGTAAAAATTGAGCTAATTGATAATAATAGTATAATAACCCAAAAACCATTTAAGTATAATTTTAATGATTTAACCGAATTCAAGATACATATAAATGAATTACTAGAAAAAGGATATATACAAGAAAGCAATAGTAAGCATACAAACCCAGCATTTATTGTAAATAAACATAGTGAACAAAAAAGAGGAAAAAGTAGAATGGCTATTGACTATAGAAATTTAAATGCAAAAACTAAAACATATAATTACCCAATACCCAATAAAATATTAAAGATAAGACAAATACAAGGATATAATTATTTTAGCAAATTTGACTGCAAATCAGAATTTTACCACTTAAAGTTAGAAAAAGAATCTAAAAAACTTACAGCATTTACAGTACCACAAGGATTCTATGAATGAAATGTATTACCATTTGGATATAAAAATGCACCAGGTAGATATCAACACTTTATGAATAACTACTTTAAACAACTAGAAAATTGTATAGTATACATTGATGATATATTATTATATTCTAAAACACAAGATGAACATATAAGATTATTAGAAAAATTTGTACATATCATAGAATACTCAGGTATAAGCCTAAGTAAAAAGAAAGCAGATATAATGAAAAAGCAAATAGAATTCTTAGGAATACAAATAGACAAAAATGGTATAAAAATGCAAACACATATAGTACAAAAGATAATAAATTCTGAAGAACAAATAGATACAAAAAAGAAATTACAATCGTTTCTAGGATTAGTAAATCAAGTAAGAGAATATATACCTAATTTAGCAGAAAATTTAAGACCATTGCATAAAAAATTAAAGAAAGATATAGAATATCATTTTGATAATAAAGATCAAGAACAAATACGAAAAATAAAATCATTATGTAAAAAATTACCTAAACTATGCTTTCCAGATGAAAATAAAAAATTCACCTATATAGTGGAATTAGATGCAAGTGAAATGAGCTACGGAGGAGCATTAAAATATAGATATAATAAGGAAAAGGTAGAACACCATTGCAAATATTATTCAGGAACATTTATAAATCCCGAAATAAAATGGAAAATAAATAGAAAAGAATTCTATTCAATATACGCAAGTAAAATGGTGGATAACAAGAAAGGTACAAGATTCAGTAACAACCAAAGAGATATGAAGACTAGTATCAAATATATTAAATTTTACATTTACAATAGAAGTAATATGTACTGACAAGAATGTTATTGCAGATTACATCTCAAGACAAAGCTACCCAAACTGAGGAAGAAAATGCTATAGAAGAAATACTCAAAGCTATGAACCTACTTTGCACAAAAGTAGAAAATATTGACAAAGAGCTACAACAAATAAAAAGTCAGCATCATGACTATAAAAATGCGGAGCTAAGTCGATCAGAAGACTTAAAAATTCCAGAGCTACAAGGTGACGTTAGAAAACACCTAAAAATTCATAATGATTTGTTACATGCAGCTACAGGAAGCACATCTGCAACAAAAGAAGAAAATAGAACCAGATATGGTAATACTAATATGAATAAAATATTTGAAAAACCATTTATGCCAAAGAACCAAAAAGATCCATAATTCATACCACCTCATCTAAATACATATAAAGAAAGCCTAAGATAAAACAAAAAGACTTATAACCATATAACCAGAGCCTACATAGAAAACATCCATAAAATACAGACTTTTTTGAACCAGAATCCAAGATCCAAAAATACAAAAAAACTCCATGAAGATTATATTACACAAAATCTACAGGGATATAATAAGCTGATTGCACAACCAGGAACAAGTACCAATCTAGTAGGAACTTGCTACAATTTTGGACTATTAAATACCGTATATACCCAAACAGGAGATGAGATATCAACAATACCAGAGTTACACAAGGCATTTATGCATTATAAAAGGATAACTAAAGGAACACTCTTTTATATAAAGTTCTATTCAGCACCAGCAGAAATATTGTATGATGAAATTAAACCTATCATACAAGTTATAAAAGTCAAATTAACCAGGGAAATGATAATACTAGAAAAAATAGAACGACAAGACGAGATACAAAAAGTAGAGATACCAGAATTTTATGCCAGAAAGTGGATTATTGAAATAGCTACTATTTTAAACGAATTAACAACCAATTATTTAAATGGAAATTCAGTATGGAGTTATTATGCAAGAGAGTAAACTATGATATATTCAAATTCTAGAGAAGTTAGAGAAGTAGATATGGAAGAAATACGACAATGGATATTAAGCATATTAAAACCAGAGCAACAACCAACTATAAGAGCAATACAAAAGAATTTTATTTCACCAGAGATAATAACAAAATATTGCAAGACTATTGGACACAGATACCCAGATCATCAATGTTCAAAATGCCATGGAGAAAATAATATAATTTCAGTTGTCCAGCTAGAATAAAATCGACAAGATAAAAAGCAAATACTGATAAGATAAAAGAAAAAAGTTGCTTGTCTTATTGTAAAAGTAAGTTAGTGGATAGGAATACGTAAATTAGTGCAGACAAGTGTAAATTGGTAGGTGTACATTATTAGTGGACAAGTGTAAAGTGGTAGGTGTGCATCATTAAAGTAAAGTAGCATGCAATAAATGTAAAGTAGAAATAGTATAGGACATATGTAAAGTAGAAATAGTATAGGACAGATGTAAAGTAAGTAGAAGCATCTCTACTTGTATAAATAGAGAGCCATTAGGCACATCTAAGGCAAGACTTTCTCGACGGAAAGCAAGCTTCCTTGTAAACAAAATTATTTCAATAAAATATCAAGTTTCCAACCTAAGATATGGATAAAAACACAACAGAAATTACACTCATAGAAAAACAGGTATATCTATTTATGATCATGTATAGCTAAATCTATTGATTCCTGAATATCATAGCATGATTAAATAAGTTTATATTAGTTATTTTATACTAGAATTATTTGAAACATGTTTCTAGTTTGCTAAAATGAGAAAAAAAGGAAAAACTTTCAGAACTATGCCATCCTAAGGTTGAAACTGTAGGCAAGGAAAGCCGTGAGGAGAGTAAACAAAGTTGATGCGCTGTTTAGGAAGAAAGTACCTTTGAAAGTACGGTGTTAGTAGTGACAGGAAAGCATGATTGAAAATATTCTAGTTTATAGTAATCTAATATGAATAATATTCATTGTGCATATGATATGAGGGAATTATTGATTAAAACAGCAGAACATTAATATGACTGCTTACCTACATGATAAAATGATATTAACTTATGAAACATTGATTTTATAAATTCTAAAAGATATAGATATAATTGAATTAAGAAGAATAATATGGGATAAAATATTTAACTTTGAAGAATTAGAACTAGCGATTCAAACCTGGTATGAAATAGATGAAATAGATATAGACCTAGAACGAATTGATATTAGCGATCTAGAATTAGAATAATCAAACTAATGATAAACTACGAATACCTCCAATATTGGCAAGCAACTATTGAAAATATAACCTTATTACGAAACCTAATAAAAGAAAATATAGAAATATATCAAAGAACCCAAGATATACAATATATAGAATATATTCTAGAAAATATAAAAGAAATAATCAGATTAATACCCTTGAAAAAAGAATGTTATGATAAAGCTTTCTATACCTAAAAGTACGATGGATTCCGCACCCTCGAAAAATGGTATTTTCGTTTAACAATAAAGAAAATTTCTTAATGAACAACAATTTAGCACCTTGAAGTTAGATAAACTTGAAACGTGAAAGGTGGGGAAGAAACGTGAATGGTGATGAAAAAAGGTCAATGGTATTGGTTTAATTTTATTTTTTTTCACTTTAAACGGTTATTGGTATATAATTTGATCCAATATAGGACTCTTTCCATGAATAAAATTAATTTAAAATACTAAAATTTGAATACATATTATTTTATAAAAATATTGTCATTTTGTCATTTTAAATAAATATTTTAAAGTGCTGTTATTTCGACTTATTATATGAGGTATTATGACTTAATTGCTAATTTTCCCTAAATGGACCATAATTTACCAAGCCATATTAGTGTGTCGTGTCATTTGACGAGTAACACTAAATTAAGGTCCATAATAATAAGATAACATCTTGGACTTAGCGTAGTGAGTTCATTATTTGTAGCCCATTCAGTGGACTAGCCCAACAAATTTGGACATTTAATCAAAGGATTAATATTTGGCTATGTATATTTAATTAAATTATTGCTTATAAATATACTTTTCAATTGTTACGGTCTATATTTGGCATAACTTGATCCATGTTGAATTATGATAGCACTCCCCTTCAAATTTTATTTATTAGAGATTTTACTTAAATAGGTTACCCTTATTATTATGATTTAATAATTTAAATTTGATCACGAGTATTTTCTGTAGTAATTTAATGATAAGTATGGTATTGAAAAAAAACAATAAATTTCTCTTAATTGTTAAAATTAACAAATCTAAAAGAGAAAATTACATTTAATATAAAGGCCAAATCAAATGAATTTGAGGAAAAAGTTATTAGTGATAAGGCTGGTATTAAAAGACTATTTATATCTACTAGTACTAGTAGTCGTACTAAAAAAAATAAAAATAAAATAGGAATCGTACTTTTACATGATATAAAATAAATAGTTTTAATTTAAGGTGGTCCTTCGTGTAACACATATACCTGTTTATGATGTATCTATTTAATAGTCCTCCGAACGTTTTATTTATTTATTTTAATTTGACGTAATACGAAGTTTTAAAAAAAAAAATTGTAATTTTAAATTAGTTATATGTTTAACGTAAAAAGATTATCTGTGAATCTTATACTTTTATATATGTCAAAAAGGATGCTGAATTTTGTAAAATGTTAGTACGATATAAAAAGTAACAGTATTTTTTAAACAAATTAAAAATGAAAAAGGTAAGTTATCAAATTAAAATAAAAGGAGTAATATTTTGAATATTTCACAAATTTATGAAATATTTACAAAGAGATTAAATTCAAATACGTCACTAACAACTCTTGAATCATTGAGAAATCATATGAAGAGGAACATATAATTGTACCCAGTTTGATTTATTTATAAAATATTCTTGTTTCTTCGGGTTTTGTTTATGGTTGATTTATTTTTTATATATTTTTAAACTTTTTGCAAACAAATTGATATGCTCTGTGGTTCCAAATCTACTCTACATCTCTTCTCTCAAAAATCATAACTCTACAAATTTGAAGCCGTAAAATCGTAAAGGTGAAAGAATGATCAATACTTCAAATCTCTCTTTGAGTTTTATCAAGTCTACACTCCGATAAATCTTGAAGCAAAGATATTTGTAGACATTAACAATCCTCGCATCATGAAGAAATCTTAGGAAAAAAGAATCAAATGAAGAACAAAATTGAAAGCATATTGATCTATTAATAAAATATTCTTTATTTTTTAAAAAATAAAATTTAGGACTTTTTCTGATAAGATGTCGGACATACAAAATCACACACAATCATGTTAGCCACCATTTTACAGATGCAATAATCTTTATTAAGGTTTTTAATATTCAATTCCTAATATTTTTAGAGTTATAAATAGTTATATTTATATATATATATATATATATATATATATATATATATATATATATATATATATATATATATATGAGAAAGAGATATGTGTCAGAAATAGGTGTGTTTCTCAAACTAATAACTAATAGTTTATGTATGAAACACACACTCTCAATAGTTTAGGTATGAAACTAAAAAAAAAAGATAATTTAGGTGTGTTTTTGACCTTCTCTCATATAAGGAACCATGATTCTAAATTGGGTTCATCCAGAATCCTTGTCACGTGAATACGCGGGCTTCGACTAAGTTTCAAATATAAATAATAAAGTAATTAATTTACAATAAATATAGTCATAGTAGTATAAAATACATACACTTCATTAATTTGGACGTTAATTATATCTTATTTTGAAAGTTTCTTAAATTACAATATTCCTAAATTTTGCATAACTCACAAGTATATTGTTAATTAGCCCGACACATAGTTGTGTATTAGATACCTAATTTAGATTTATACTGATTTAGGTTTGAAATAATTGGGGTTGTGTATTGGCAATATCATTATACCAGATACATTATGTATACACAAAGTTGTAATGTAGCTGATGGAGGTGATGTATCCGGATGTTAAAAGAAAGAGAAGGAAAAATTAGATTTTTGTAATTAATTCAAATGGTATGATTTTTTAGAGGTTATATTATCTTAAGTCGTGTGATTACATAATTTTCCTTATTTTTATTTATAAAAAAAAGTCAAAAATCACAAAAGATATATACCGACTATACATTATGATATACTCTGAATATAATTTACCAATACTTGAGCAATACACTGACTATACATTATGCTTCACTCAACAAGTGGAATATAACTTACCTATACATGAAGTATACATTGACTATACGTAGAGTGTACATTGACTATTCAATTCCGACCAACTCAAAATTTTCTCTAAATAATCTCAAATTTTAGATAAGAAATTCTCCCGAAATTTTAAGTCTTTTGATATATAATTCTCTTAAAACAATTCATATTTACAGTCTATCAAATTATTTAAATCAAACTTTTAAAGCTGATTGATCATGAAAGCAATAAAAAGAAGAAGAAGAAGCAGCCCATAATGGCTTAAGTGGAAGGAAGGAAAAGAAGCCCTTAATTTGAAAAGTGTCACACAAACTAAGACAAATTAAAGGAAATATCATTCTCCTTTTTTTTTTCTCAATACACTCCTATTATACTTTTTCTTTACAAAAATTGTAAAACACTCCAATCATACTTTTTCTTTGTATGTATATAATATATATAAATAACTAATATTTTTTCTATTTTGATACTAAGCTATAAACTCTAAAAGCATATATCAATCAAGGAACAATATTCCTCAAATGGACTTTCCCAAGTTTTTAATTGTTTTCCTTCTCTTAATTGTTCCATTTTCAACTGCATGAAATCTACTTGGTAAATCACATAACATAATTATATTATATTTTTTCATGTTAATTTATCTTCTTCTTCTTTTTTAATTAATTATTAATTTTTTCTTTTTAAAATGATAGGTGCAACAAATGACCCTGGTAAGGCATTTTGCTTTAAGGCATGCACGCCTGATTTTACAGACGAGGATTGCAAATTTGAGTGCAAAGGACGAAAATTTCCCTATGGATCATGCGATTTACAGCGGTGTTGTTGTCACGAACAACCCCAATTAAGCTAATGCATGTATTAAATCAATATATCTTATAAAAATATTAGGAAAAATCACACCACACATCTATTTAAGGGTTAATATTATAATTTTTAGATCTATTTTTTTTATAGGCAAAAGTACTCATTACCGCCCTGAACTCGAAGCTTCCCCCCCAAATTTGTTTATTCCTCCGTCGCGTACATCTTTTTTTTTCACCTGCTCCTATTGTGACTACACGCGCGCGATAACTGGCAAAAATGATGATGTGTATTTCCACTTGGATAAATAATTGCCACCTAGATAAATTAATATGGCAAAAAATAAATATCAAACCTTCTCACCTTCTCACCTAGGCTTTTCGCCTAAAACTTTCGGACTAAGCTTCTCACTAAAACTTCCGGACTAAACCTGAAAATCTTCAAGAAATTAATATTTAGTACTGGAGAACTCAGATTAAATGCCAGCACAAGACTTTTATTATTGGGAATAAAACAAATTAATTTTGGATTAAAAAAAATTAGTGGGGATTGAAGTTGTTTCTGCAAAAGTATCTTGAAGAAGATGGGTTGCAGGGGAGGATGCGGGGTTGCAGGGGAGGGGATAGGGTGCTGCAAAATAGATTTAAAATAGTTAAAATAATTAGGTAAAATGCTACATGTCATTTATTCATTGGATAGTTTTTTCTTAAATTTAAAATTCACTGTTTAAAAATTATTTTTGAATAAGGGCTGATTTCGCAGAACTCCTTGAATTTCAAATTTGTCTGAAATTCTTACCAAGTAAGTGTTAATCTTTGTTTCCTTTTCTTTTCATTTATATTTAACCCTATTTTTCGTTTAAAATATGCCAAATATTAAAGAAAAATGGAGATTTTAGGTTGTTTTTTTTTACCGTTGTAGCTTTATGATGTGGCAAAAAATCACTTCCTCACGCGCCTAGTAGAGTGTGTTGTCAATTTCTACGCCAGGTGGACAAAAAAGGTGTATGCGACGGAGGAATAAACAAGTTTGGGGGGGGGGGGTAATTAAAACGAAATTTAGTTTAGGTGTACACCGAATAAAAAGCTTCAAGTTCAGGGGGGTAATGAGTACTTTTGCCTTTTTTATATTACTACTTATAACATTTTAATTACAAGTATTATCAAATTAGTTTTAATTTATAAGTTAATTAATTATATATTATTAACTAATATATATTATATAATGTTATATAATTAATAGGTGAGAGAAATAATATTAATGAGAGAGAATCAATTTGTAATTATCTATTACATCTTTTAAGAGATTTTTTTAACTTATCACATGTCAACCCACAATCCACCCTCACGTTACTCTCAAAATATCTTTTCCATAAATATAGTAATTTATAATTGACAAGATAAATCTTTCTTTTGATATTCTCCTAATTAGTTGATTCTTATTTTGATTATTTTATTATTCCCAAGAAAAATATTGATTACTATTTAAATACATTTTATTTATTAATGACTATTGGGGCCTTTAATTTTAAAAAATAAATAAATTTATCACCGTATATTGTCACATGTAATTTTCTCTCTCTTTAATCTATCTTTTTTTGCTTTTCTTGATGTTTTTTTTATTTTAAATTTTGAAATTGTTTATAATTTTTTTAATCTGATTTTTTAGAATTAAGAATTCTATATTTTAAAATTTTGATTTTGTTTTTTATTTTAATTAATCTGAAACTTGATTTTTTGAGAAAAAAAATCGTTTTACTGAAATTTTGAACTCGTTTTTTGTGTGTTTTTCTATAGATAAAATACTATTTTGTGGGTGAAATAAGTATATTTAATTCCGAAATTTGTTGATATATATAGTTAATATGAGATCATAAAATCTTTAATAAGGAGTTCCAAAGTTTTAGCCTAAATATGATCTAAAAAAAGAACACTTAAATACGGAATATAAATTGAAGAGAGAGGAAAATATAGAACTTGTATTAATTATTGCAGTTTAGACTTTTAATTACATGTTTTGATTTTTGGGTGATGTATATTTCTTTTGCTACAATTTCTGACAACAATATATAATATGCTTTGTTTTACAGATTTATTCTTCCCAAATTTATATCCGTTGGACACCAATTTCATACATTTTTATTTTTTGTCTTTTTTCTAAAATATCAAGTTGGATACCAAGTGTATATAAATTGGATACAACATTAACTTGTTTTAGATTGTCTAATTTGGTTGAAATATCAGTTACATTTTTTTATTTTATTTTTCATTTTCAAGTGGGATATCTGTTGGATACCAAATGGATACCAATTGAATACAACATTAACTTGTTTAGGCTGTCTAATTTGGTTGAAATCTCAACTACATGTTGATTTTTTAATTTTCCAATGGGATATCAATTCGATACTAAATTTATACAAATTGGATACAATATTAACTAGTTTTACGTTGACTATTTCAGTTGAAATCTCAATTATATGTTTTTTTTTTCCAATTTTACCACTAGGACGTCAGTTGGATACCAAATGTATATCACTATCAATTATTCATTTCTTACCTATTTCATGCCAAAAAATTATCAATTATTCATATCATGATCATGCCACTAGAATACCAAAATAATTTCAACTTAGAAATATTAATTGTCATTTATTTAATAAACAGTATACCAAATTCATTACATTATTATTCTCAAAATTCATTACAATATAATGCAAAAAAAAAAAAAAGCCAATCAAATCAGAAATCGTACCAAAAAACATTATCGATTGTCATACATGTCTGGTAGTATTAGTATACAAATTCCAAAGAAAAAATTATCTATTTTTTTAGCTAGAAATATACCAAAAAAATTAAAAAAATGGGTCAGACAAATAATGAACAAATTCAATGTTCATACCAAAATATAACATTATACATTTTAAACAAAACGCCATAATTCAAATTATTATACACAACAAAAATTTGAAATCAATATACACATTTCATACAATTATTATTCACACTTTTCATACCTATTTCATGTCAAAATTATACCTATTTTATGCCATAAGTCGTCACTTTTTCAGAGTAGAATCATGCCACTATAATACCAAAATAATACCACTTCTAACTATTAATTGTCATTTATTAGACAAATAGTATACGAAATTCATTCAAATATAATTCTAAAATCGTACCAACATGGTATAACCAATATACCAAATTCAAATAAATTTTATGTAATTTTTTAACCAGAAACATAAAAAAAAAAAAGAATGTTCAAATCAAAATCTATACCAATTTCAAACAAATTTTATGTAATTTCAAAAGTGAATATTCATACCAAAAACGTCATAATTAAAACTATTATACACAAACAAAATATGAATATTATTTTTTCCATAATCACTGTTCATAATTTTTTTTAGTGTTTTGTTTGTATTGCAATACAAATAAAAAATTGCAAAGAACACTAACCTGGACGATCCCATCTACCACTATGGTTTATTAATACTAATAAAAAGTTGTTCATTACAAGAAAATAAAGATTATTGAATAAAAACAAATATGAATTAGATGAGAGTGACAGTTTACACAGAGAAAATATTGAGAAGAGAGAGAAACCTTCCAACAAAAGAAAAGAAAAGAAATATGTTTGAACGAATTTTAACTGCTTTGAGCTAAACAAGGAAAATATTTTTTTTTTGAATTAATTTTAAATGATTGAGTAAAAAAAGGAAAACAAATATTCCTATTTTGTTTTGAATCCCCTAAATTTATGACATTATTAATTATCCCTATTATATTCAAATTAATGACATATCCATTTTTTTCTTTTTATGATTTTCAAAAAAACATTTTTTTACTACTATTTTTTTTTTTTTAATAAAATGTTACAACCTGAAATTTTTTATTGTTACAAGAGAAAATACATTAAAACCCTCCTGAACTTGGTGGGATAACTTACTTTAGTACTTAAACTACACGGACGTTTAAATACCCCCTAACATCTTTGAAGTTATATTTTTCCACCCTGAGACTATAACACCACTCTCACCCGCCACATCATTGCCACTTAAGCGCCACATCATAACTATGTAGGCACCATGTCATTAATTTTTATTTCTTTTTTACTTATTCACTATTTTTTCTTAAACACCTTTTAAAATTAATTATATCAATTGATTAATTTATTAATGCATACCACCCTCTCCCCCACCCTCTCTTTCTTCTTCCCTGTTGTTCACCATTATTCCAACCTTCAATACTTTCTTTTCTTCTTCTTCTTCTTCTTCTTCTTCACTATTCAACAATTTTTTAATCACTTTAAAGAAAAAAATTCACATTATCTTCTTCAAACCCTCCCAACGAATTTACCCTCTTGGAGAATGGATTTTTTTTGAAAGCCAATTTTTTCTTGACAACTCAAATAAGAAATGAAGATTGCATAAGAGAGTTGATCCAAAAAAATATAAATTTTATGAGAAATGCTTGAATTATCTAGAAATCAAAATGGGTCACTCAAAATTTAAGAAAGTTTACATTTGCCAAATCGATACAAATAATAGAGTGAAATCGATGTCAATAAAATGATATTGGTATTGAATCTTACGAATTAGTAAAAGACTAGTGAAATGAAAATAGTGGATAGAGGTGGTGAAGAAGATGGAGGAGGAGATGTTTCAATGGAGAAAGATGTGTATTAAGGAAGACAACAAAATAAAAAAAGTAAAAATTGAAGAAATTAAAAAGGGTACCCACTAATTTCATTTACCTTTTAATAAGAAAATTTACACATTTTAAGTATTTAATATATAAAAAAAACTATTTAAATAATTTGTTATGTATTGGCCAATAAAAAAGGCCATGTGTAGGGCTTTAAAAATTCAGGTTTTTTTTTCTCTTTTTTCACTCACTTTCCGGAGAGTGCACTCACTCTCTCTACCACATCACCCCTTAGGGGGTGTTTTAGTCACTTGAAAGATGTTAAGGGGATATTTAAACACCCGTATAGTTTAAGTGCTAAAGTAAGTTGTGCTGCCAAGTTTAGGGATTTTTTTATGTATTTTTTTGTTACAACTTGAAAGTTATTATACTGTCATAACTTGAAAATATTAATCTTATATATGTCATTTATAAAATTTTAACAAAATATTATAAGATTAATCTTTAATCAAAAAATGATCTTTATTTACTCTTCTCATTATCATTACTACTAATATTAAGATACTCTCTTTTTCTCTTATATAGAAAGTAACCTCTGTATCTCATACAAAGTGGGGGTAAAGGCGGATTAAAATTTGAAAATTCTAAATGTGACACTGGTCACTGGCCAACATGATCAAGTTTAGATTTCGATTTGAATTATGCATCTTTTCAATTTATATAAACAAATCGATTGAACGAAAAAATGTAATAATTATAACAACATGGCGCAAATCATAAAATTTGCAAAGATGACTTTTGGAGGAAGAAGCTTATGCTATTTTAAGTTTTATCTTAATGAGCTTGAGCAAATACATAAAAGATAAAAAAGTAATCAAGAATTTTTTAGAAATTAATAAAGCTAGTCAACAATAATTGATTAATTATTTAAAAGCAGGCCAAAAGGTATTAAGAAAAAAAAAGAAGGGAAAACATTAAAAAAACCGTTAAAAATTGAGGGTCATAATCGATGGACAACCTCGTATTTCTGCTTAAAACCGATCCAAAATTGACGAACTCGACTATGTTGAAAAATGATGGGTCTTTTTAATAAAATTGACGGACTACCATGGTTAAAATTAAGGGACATCCGTCAATTTTCTTAAATAAGAAATCGAGGGATAACATTAAGGTCTAACTAAAGGTATGTTTGGCACGGAGAAAAATAACAATTGTAATCTCAACACAAAGAAATTACTGCACTTTATAGAGGCACTTGAAGCTATGCAAGCAGCAATTGTATAGTTTGCTATAAGTGAGTCATAGTCCTATTAGAGCAACTAAAGGTTCAAGATATAAGTCTTGCCGTCACTTATTGTAAGATATAAAATACGACTTATGCATTTGTGACATAATTTTTTTACAAAATCATGTATTGGTATATGAAGATATATTCTCCTATAATGGATGCAATAAGCATTTCTTAGTCCGGCAATACATGAAAAATGTGTATAATGAGTTGTTGTCATTATGATTAGCTAGACAACAAAGTTTATATGAGAAATTCTTGAAGGATTTAAAAGGTTTAAATGGATTCCAAATTTATTATCCAATTGATGTAATATCGTTTCATGTAAAGAAAGATCAATTTCGATCACATAAAAATGATAAGGACGTAACACATCTAAATGTAATTGGTGCATTTATATGCTATTACTATTCATAAGAAAATGTTTTCTATTAATGTGTTATAATGATCCATTAGGTCGTTTCGAACACTAGACCCTTCTGTTTTATAAAAGACTCTTTCGGTAGATTCTAAATGGATATTTTGGACCATTTGTTAACTATTGTTATTTAATTGATGGATAGTATTAAATAATTATTTAGTTGGTGGTTAATGGACAAAAGTCCATAATTTATTTAAGACAAATTACATAAACCCCACTACTTTAGATCCTACTTACTAGGATTCATGATAGTTTGTAATATTACTTTCTATATCATATTTTAGCAGTGAGATACATGTATCATTAAAAGCGAGATACCTGTATCCAACAGTCTTAAAAGCCAAGATACATGAGTTATTACTTTGAATTAAAGGGGTGTAAATTATTTCCTGAACTAAATGATTATTACTATTTAACAACCCAAACTGATTTACAAGATGGTTGCGTATCAACACTAACAAGTTTTCCTAAATAACAAAATCATAAACCAAAGTAATCCTGTAATCTTAAACTTCATCTTCTTCATCATTTCCTTTTATCTTCTTCATCAGTTGCTTCTTTGGTAGTAAAGGCGAGATACGTGTATCCAATAGTTTTAAAAGCTGAGAGACACGAGTTATTAATTTGATTTGAACGGGAGATACGTGTATCCAACAGTTTTAAAGGGTTTAATTGTGGATCTGTTCTGTTAATTAAAGCTTAGCGTAATTCTTCCATTTTGATTTGGTCTTCCTAAACTTAGATCTATTTTTGACTTGAATGTTGGTAGATGAAGACCCTATAATGACAAAATACATAACAAAACCGTTAATGAAAAACAAAAGAAATGGGCTTGAATAGAATAAAACTGTTACTGAGATATACCTTTAACAAGAATCATTTGACTTTGTGAATGCTAATCCATTAAAATAGTTGAGAAATAACAAAAAACAAACAACCTAAAATCTAATTTTTAAAAGTTTATAAAATCAAACTTTAGAGCAATATGAATTCTATCTTAGATACATGAATGAGATATAAACTAAGATACATTATAATAATGAAAAAAAAGTAATTTACCTCTTTGTATACTTGTGATTATGAAGATTTAGTTTTGAATTTTGAATATAAACATGTAGTAAGAGGATTACAGAATAGTTTGAATGGAGGTGTTTGAAAATCGTGGGGGCGGGGGTGAGAGAAGATCGTGGGGGTGGGGGTGGGGGTGAGAGATGTAATGGGATTGGATGAGAGAAAATAATTTGAATTTTTAATTTATCATTAATTAAGGACTTTAAATTTTAAGATAATTATTCAGTACTATCACAACTCAGGGGTACCCCTAGATGTAACATGGCACATAAAACCCTGAAAGACTCCATGCAAGCTACTTAGCATATCACAACATAAGATAATAGAAAAGTACGAAAATTTAAAACATTTTTTCCAATACAATCAAAGTCTCATAAAACAAAGCGGACATCTTTAACATTGTCTCAAACCATCTAATACATGGAAGTCTTAGGGACACAACCCATACAATAGTTCTAACATAAAAGAAAGACATGAAAAGGAAAGGGTGATCAAGTCCTCGATGCTATGAGGACACACCAAATCTTTGCTCCTTGACCTACTATGAACCTAGTCACGAGGATGAAAGTCAATATCGCTGGATCCTACATTTGATTAGAATGTAAGCAAAAGTATGCGTTAGTATAAACATGTACTAAATATGATGGCTAGCATAAATCATCAACATAAGCATAATAGAGGCATTAGTCAACATAAGACATACCAAAATCATAAGAGGCAATAACATAAGTCATAAGCATAAGAGACATCATCATAAGACATAGGCTATATGCATGTGAGAAAATAATCATAACTTGTGAGTATAAGAGATATCAACATAGTCATAGGCATATTCAATGCATCTAGATCATCATAACATAAGAGGAACACTTCATAAGTAACCTTAGAGCATACTTGTACAATGCATGAATAAGACCCCATAAATCTCACCCATGCTAAGTAAACCACTTTAGGCCATCATACATAATCATCATCTCTTAATTCATCTTTAGCTCATAATTCATAGACAAGGGAAATCACCTCTAGTCATACATGTCATGGAAGGCCTTTCAAGTTACAATCCACACTAGACATTTTCATATTTCATAGTTCACATTATTCTTACTTACTCTTAAGACATGGGGATTCACCTCTCTATGTCTATCATAAAGGCTAATGGGCATTCACCTCTTGCCTTACATGTATAGTCATAGGTATTCACCTCCATGACCATTTTAGGGAAACATAGGTATTCGCCTCCATGCCCCATCATAATATGATATAGGTATTCGCCTCCACATCATTTTACAAGGATCATAGGTATTCGCCTCCATGTCCAACACTATATGATATAGGTATTCGCCTCCACATCATTACATAAGGATCATATGTATTCGCCTACATGATCAACATAAAGGCTAATGGGCAATCACATTTTGCCTTACCTTAGGAGTCATATATATAAAGGGTACTCACCTTACACTCCTCATAGCATGACATGGGTAATCACCTTATGTTTATCATATCATACTTACTAACTTAGGAATATGGGAACTCACCTGTAACATTTCGTAAAACTAGTAGACTACACTAGAGCCTAATGTAAAATTAGTAGCCTAAACTAGAGCCTAACGTAAGGATTAGAGTCGTAAATAACTCCTAGTACTTTGAATGAAGTGTTTAGGGGTTAAACGTCAAGGTGCGACTCCCCAAGGACCAACCAAGGATCCTTGAGGAGGACCCTAAAGCCTAACCACAAAACTGCCCAAAGCTGCCCAAAAGGGGCCACCTACGATTGGACCTACGCCCAGTAGGTGGACCCATACCCCGCGAGGAGGGGTTGTGGGTCAAGACCCCAAGTGAGTGGTTGTATACCACTACCTACGGACCTGCAGGATGCCCCATAGACCCACTCACGGTCCGTGAGTCATGATTGTGGATGGGCCTGCAAATCTGTCCAAATCTCGGCCAAGGTAAGGGATTTTTAGGTAATTTCTTTTTTAGTTAATTTGATGTGGGGTCATTTTATATTGTTTTAATAGACCTATATAAGACTTTTTAAGTCATTAACTAACCCATTTACCTCATAATTCTTAAGACCCCAAACCCTTAACCAACTTTTCCGCAAATAAACTCTCTCTAGAATTCCAAGGAAGAATAAGAAGAAAGGTGAAGCTAGGGTTGAAGAATCAAGATTTTCTACCCAAATTCATGGTGAATCTTCAACAAGGTATGGTAGCTTTTAATCTATGGGTAGCCTTCACCCACAGAGCCCCTCCAAAACCCCCAATTTCAAAACTAGAAAACCCAAAAGTTAGGGTTCGACTTCAATCTCATGGATTCCTTTCAAATTCATTTTAAATTATTGAATTATGTTTGTTTATGGATATATTGATGATTTTACATGATTTTATATAGAGCTATCAAAAAGTGCCGGCCTAGCCCCACTCAGCCCAAGCCTCGCGGACCAAGGAATTTGAAGGGCTAGGGCAGGCTGGCCCTTCATTCAGAAGGGCCTGAAAATGCTCGACCCAACCCAACCCTAGAAGGGCCGAGGGTTGGGGCAAGCTAACTTTTCTTTTTCTTTTTTTCATTTTTTTTCTTTTCAAACTTATAATTCTATAACATCAAGAAAATAAGAAGATTTTCAAATCAAATATGACAAACAATGATGTTGTTTTAATAACACTAACAAAAAATCTAATTAATTAACATGTATCTTGCATACCAGATACGAGAACTAGATAAGAGAGTGACAAGCAAGATTAGATCCTAGATACATGCGAATCTACTTGGATAGAGTGTATCTTGAACAAATTAACCTAATTTTAAGTCTATATATTTCGAAATACATGTATTTGGACGTACCAAAACCTGGTAAGATTCAAAATATTATAATATAACATGTATTTAAGTAATTATATTATGTACTAGTGAGATTGTAAGTTACCCTTAAATAAAAAGTTTTGGGCAATGGGTCGACCCCGACTCGACCTCGATCAAGCCTCAAGGGCCAATAACTTATATGGACAGGGCTTATAAGCCCTAGTTTTAAATGAGCTTGAAAAATCCTATCCCAACCCTACCCTAATAATGGGTTGGGTTGGGTCGGCCCCATGGGCTAAGCCCATTTTGACGGCTCTAGAGTTTAAGTTGAATTACTCAAGAATCCATGAATTACCCTATTTTCCCAAATTGGATCTTAAAGTGTGGGTGAATTGTAGTGAGATGAATATTATGATATTATGTTGTAATAGTTGAATTATTTGAATCATTTTATCTTCCATGTGTAATGTAGTAAACCTAGAGGTGATTGATTGAATGTGAGCCTTGATCCAAGAGGGGTAAAACATGATAATTATGCCTAATTGTGGCTCCATGTGTATACTTTATGAACATGATTACAATCTAATTGTTGTGTTGTTGAAAGGTCTCACACACACACTTTATGAACACATAATGACATGTCGTGAAAGGTATTCTCATATAATAATATACCATGAATTGGTAAGTTAAGGGTATCCTTTTCATGTGCAATTAAAAGTTATATTGATTGATATACCTTGAATTGGTAGGCTAAGGGCATGCATTTCACTAAGTTTATAGGTTTTTTAAGCGTGGCTATCATACTTAGTGCATTTTTGTGCTAACCCATACTTTCTACATTTCCCCCTAAGTGTAGGGTTTGGTGATATCGGCTTCCATCCTCGCGGCTAGGTTCAAAGTAGATCAAGAAGAGAAGTAATGGTGAGTCCTCGTAGTATTCGAGGGCTTGACCACCATGTCCTTTACATTTCATTTTATGTTTAGAGCTTTTGTATGGGTTGCCTCCCAAAGTTTTAGTTTTAATGGTTAGATGGTTTGAGACAAATTGTAGACTTCCGCTTATTTTTATAAAAGACTTCGATTGTAAAGAAAAGTTTTAAATTTCCACACCATTTCCTATTTATATTATGTTATGATATGCTAACAGGGTTGTATGAGGCTTTTTAGAGTCTTGTACGCCGTGTCACATCTAGGGGGTACTCTTGGGTCGTTACATCACCTCACACCCTACTCATATGAAGGTCTTGGGGAATCACCTTGTCACACCCCTTTTTCGACCGGCGTAATGATTTTCCAATTTAAGTGACGGTATTGGTTAAGGTTTATTTTTATTTTTTCAGAGTCGCCACTTGGAATTGAGTTATGGTGTTCCAAGTCACCTTTTCTTTTTAATCCCTAATAAAAAGGAAATGACTTTTTATTTGGTCTGCGAATTAGAAATTCGGGTAAGGAATTCTGTGACCGAGGATAAGGTATTAGGCATCCCTCGAGTCCCGTGGTTTTAGCACAGTCGCTTTTATTGACTTATACTTTTTTCTAAACTATTTTTGGATATATTCTATGTGCTACAGTTTCACTGATATTTTTATTGTTGAACTTTTATTTGGTCTCAACCTAGATACATAACCGCATTCTTGTTCTTGACGTTTAGAGACATAACTGTCTTCTTTGCATCACACTTATTAACTTTATCTAAAAAGTGTTATTCTAAATTAATGAAATATAATTATATTATTGGATTAGGTGCATCACCACATCCTTGAGTTTATTTTAATGTCTCAAGAAAAAAATGTGTAACCACATTCTAAATCAAAACAAATATTTTTAACGGGTCATATATCCTAATATTTATCTATTGTTAGAAAGCTTAAATGTATTATTAGTGATTAAATTGCTTTGTTTGCTATTCATATTCATAAACACTATTAAAAAATAAAAGTCTAAAATCTTAAACAAATAAAAAGTTATTTTAAATTTGAATTCGTATAAATGCATTTACATTTTAAGTATACTTACAAGTTATGACAAAAGACATTAAAAATAAAAATAATGTGTAACACTTCATCTCTTAGTTTTTCTAAAATAAACATCTTTAATTTTAGTTAATTTGACTAAACAAACTATTAGAATATAATTCTTTCAGGTATGGGGTTAATTTTGGTTTCATACAAGAGGTACATAATTGATAGTAGCCTATGATACAAATGAAAGATAACGTAGAATAAAGCAAATAGAAAATGTTTCAATATTAGTGTCAAAATTAAACACACATAAAATTTAAGCAACTTCATAACATTGGAATCAAGTATTATATGATCATGAAAATGAAATTGTACAATAAAAATTAAGTGGTACCTTTTGTGAAAATCAATTCACGAAAAGAAAATAATTCCAAAAAGGAACCACGAACTCAAAACCGCAAAAGCAAACCTCAAACTCAACCTTTGTTTGTGAGTGGAAGAAAAAAATTAATATGAAGGTGTTTTTTTTCTTATCCGTGTTGAGTGGTGTTTTTGGATGATTTTTCTTTTTTTTTATTATGTTTTCTTGTGCGTGAGTCTGTGTGTCGGTTTGAAGGAAAAAGGAAAATGTGTAGATGGTCACTTCCCTGAATATGTTTTTTGTATGTGTTGAGGGTAGTGTTTCTTTTTTTTTTTTTTTTTGCTTTTTCTTTCTTTTTTTGTTCCTTTCTGTGTTGTGCGTCTGTGTGTTTATTTTTTCTTTTATAAGGATAGGGGTGTGTTGTGTTTAAGATGCTAAAACTTTTTTTTCCTTCTTTCTTAGTTTATTGGTTGTGTAGTATATGTTGGATAAGATTAAGGTGTTTGAAAATATAAGGAGAGTGAAGGGGAGTATAATGTGGGTGTGGGTGTGGGTGAGAGGTTTAAGGGAGTGGGGGATTTGGTAGTAGTTAGGATAAACGGTGAAGTAATTTGAATTTTTTAGGACTCTTTTTTTCTTATTTTTCATAAAATATAATTTTATTCTTTAGACTAGGTAAAAGTTGAAATATTAATTAAAATAAATAATAAAGAATAAATATATTAAATGCACAAACTTCTTTTATTAAAACTCTAAATGTATAGAAAGCATATAATTTGTTATAATTTTCACGTCTTTTTATTCATTTATTTGAAATATATATACCTACTAAAATAAAAATATTTAAGTTTTAAACGGGTGTAAAATCTTAAGTTCAGTAAAAAATCACGTGTCTACAGTTTGCCCCTCTTTGATCGAAAACACGAAGAGTTTACAGACAAAGAAGTAGACAATGTGACAAGTATTGACCGAACTCTTATATGAAAGGAAACAATATGTGACTGAATCCTGGTTATGGAGATCCTATATATCCTAGGTTATATGGGAATCAAGTCATGTGTAGTTCAACGAGATGAAATGATGAGTTGGAAGTCGGGTGAGATCCTATCTAGGCTTCAATTTGCGCCCCCTATTTTACATGAAAGTGAAAGACAAAAACTTAAAAGGAATACAAGTGCAAGATACTCTCAATGCCACGTCTCTTGAATCTTGACTTCGGTCTTCATGTTTCTCAAGTTGTGAGATATTACTTTTCACCTCGAACGAGTCTGAAGGTAAATGCCTTTCTCTAGGTAGGCTCCTTCTACTCGGATTTGGATATCACCCTTGTTCTTATGGCGAGCTTCTGCTACTTCAATTGGAAATAAGCTTGAAAGTTTTGACTCTTTTCCGGATAAGATCCTGAACTTGAAATGTGGATTGACCTTATTCTACAAGCGAATTCCTGAAATTAAAACAAACAAAAAATAATAACACAATTTTTTTGCCCCAGTTTATAATAAAGAAAAGTTTGTGAAAACAATAAAAGATAGTGCTTAGCTTCGAATCGAGAATTTGAATGACTCGAGCTTCATTGTGATGTACTCCTCAGAGGGCTTATGCATGTTTACACCAACTCTATTCGTCATGATGAACAAGTTAAATTAAATCATGTTAGCCTAGTCCCATTATCCAAGAGGGCCCTTGCTATACTACGTCCCATTATTCAAGAGGGCCCTTGCTATACTACGTCCCATTATTCAAGAGGGTCTTTGCTACACTATGTCCCATTATTCAGGAGGATCCTTGCTATACTACATCCCACTATTTAGGAGGGTACTTGCTATATTACATCCCATTATTTAGGAGGGTCCTTGCTACACTATGTTCCATTATTCAGGAGGGTCCTTGCTATACTACGTCCCATTATTCAGGAGGGTCCTTGCTATACTACGTCCCATTATTCAGGAGAGTCCTTGCTACACTACGTTCCATTATTCAAGAGGGTCCTGCTAGTCCCATTATTCAGGAGGGTCCTACTAGTGTTCCATTATTCAGGAGGGTCCTACTAGTGTTCCATTATTCAGGAGGGTCCTACTAGTGTTCCATTATTCAGGAGGGCCTTGCTATACTACATCCCATTATTCAGGAGGGTCCTTGCTACACTACGTCCCATTATTCAGGAGGGTCCTGCTAGTCCCACTATTCATAAGGGTCTTGCTAGTGTCCCATTATTCTGGAGGGTCCTTGCTATACTACGTCCCATTATTCAAGAGGGTCCTTGCTACACTATGTCTCATTATTTAGGAGGGTCCTTGCTACACTACGTCCCATTATTCAGAAGGGTCCTGCTAGTTCCATTATTTAGAAGGGTCTTGCTAGTTTCCAATTATCCAGAAGGGCCCTGCTATACTATGTCCCATTATTCAGAAGGGTCCTTGCTATACTAATCCCATTATTCAGGAGGGTTCTTGCTACACTACGTCCCATTATTCAAGAGGGTCCTTGCTACACTACGTCCAATTATTCATGAGGGTCCTTGCTACACTATGTCCCATTATTCATGAGGGTCCTTGCTATATTACGTCCTATTATTCATGAGGGTCCTTGCTATACTACGTCCCATTATTCAGGAAGGTCCTTACTACACTCCTCCCATTATTCAAGAGGGTCCTGCTAGTCCTATTATTCATGAGGGTCCTGCTATTGTCCCATTATCCAAGAGGCCCCTGCTATACTACGTCCCATTATTCATGAGGTTCCTTGCTATACTAATCCCATTATTAAGGAGGGTCATTGCTACACTACGTCCCATTATTCAAGAGGGTCCTTGCTACACTACGTTCCATTATTCAGGAGGGTCCTTGCTATACTAGGTCCCATTATTCAGGAGGGTCCTTGCTATACTATGCCCCATTATTCAGGGGGTCCTTGCTACACTACGTCTCATTATTCGGGAGGGTCCTTGCTACACTACTTTCCATTATTTAGGAGGGTCCTGCTAGTCCCATTATTTAGGAGGGACCTGCTAGTTTCCCATTATCCAGGAGGGCCCTACTATACTACGTCCCATTATTTATGAGGGTTCTTGCTATATTAATCCCATTATTCAGGAGGGTCCTTGCTACACTACATCCCATTATTCAAGAGGGTCCTTGCTACACTACGTCCCATTATTCATGAGGGTCCTTGCTACATTACGTCCCATTATTCATGAGGATCCTTGCTATACTACGTCTTATTATTCATGAGGGTCCTTGCTATACTACGTCCCATTATTCAGGAGGGTCCTTACTACACTCGTCCCATTATTCAAGAGGGTTCTGCTAGTCCCATTATTCAGAAGGGTCCTGCTACTGTCCCATTATTCAGGAGGTTCCTTGCTATACTAATCCCATTATTCAGGAGGGTCATTGCTACACTACGTCCCATTATTCAAGAGGGTCCTTGCTACACTACGTCCCATTACTCAGGAGGGTCCTTGCTATACTACGTCCCATTATTCAAGAGGGTCCTTGCTATACTACGCTCCATTATTCATGAGGGTCCTTGCTATACTACGTCCCATTATTCATGAGGGTCCTTGCTATACTACGTCCCATTATTCATGAGGGTCCTGCTAGTCCTATTATTCAGGAGGGTGCTGCTATACTAAAAATACAAAATGAACATTTGCCCTAGTATGATCTATAAAAGTTTTGGGAATGTTATCCAAATTATTTGCGAAACATTCAAAATCGGAGATTCCATCTCTTAGGTATTAGCTATAATCAATGTTTTTTTTTCCAGTTAATCAATTTCAGTATAATTGAATTTCACAAACCTCTATTGCAATGTTGTCATTTTTCCTTTGTAGACTAAAATTGAACATCTAAAATCTTTTTTCTTGAAATAACTTGTACCCCTGCTTCAACAAAGAAAATTTGTGAGTTTAAAATATGGGTGAAGGTTGGTTTGTGGTTCTGCTTTTTGATGAGGATTGCTCCAATAATTGTCAGGTTTCACTTATTTCCAAACGACTAGTGCTTGTTATTGATTGAATGTAGTCTTTACCCCAAATTTGCTTACTTTGAATGAATTAAATCCAATATATGCCTTTATTTCACGATACTCATTGTGTAACCTTCATTAAATCATGGATTTCTTTTGAATCCAGAACTTGCCAATAGATGATAACTCATAAGCCTGATGCTTCATCTTGTACAATTTAGAGAGTTGGTAGTGAGTCTTGAAATCCTTTCTCACTTTCTTAACATGGACTCGACACATGGAAATATGAAACAAAACGATGAAAAGTGAAAGAAAAAATAAATATACACTGCACAAGAATTGAAGAAAATAGTTCAATGAGAAGGGTTTCTTTTAGAGAGAGGAAGAAAAGAAAACTTATCTGAGTATAGTAGCCGACTCTACTGATCATGACATGTACTTTGAATTGATTATCACAATTTGTCCATCCAATCTATTAATCAACCATTATTGATCATCCAATTTTGACATGGAGTTCCAACATTTAACAAAGCCATAACCAAGTTCAAACTCTTATCCACCTTATGATGTCCACGAGGGTATTCGCCTCTAAGACTCTTTTATTTTGATTTCTTCAACTCACATTTGCCTTATGGTGCCCATTAGGGTTTTCACCAATAAAACTCTCATTTTTATTTCTTTCCGCTCACCTTCGTCTTATGATGTCCGTTAGGATTTTCACCAATAAAACTCTCTCATTTTTATTTCTCTCAACTCACCTTCGCCTCATGATGTCCATTAGGATTTTCACCAATAAGACTCTCTCATTTTTATTTCTCTAAACTCACCTTCGCCTTATGATGTCAGTTAGGATTTTCACCAATAAGACTTTCTCATTTTTATTTCTCTCAACTCACCTTCGGCTTATGATGCCCATTCAGGGTTTTCACCAATAATACTCTCTCATATTTATTTCTCTTGTGAAAAAGAGTATTTCTCATAGTGCCATCATTTGTACCCTTAACATACTTACTCTTGACATTTCAAAGGTTGATGCAAAGGTCTTTCTTTGATTGAAACACGACTTCTTGACAAAATTAGAAAGAAATGACAACATGCAAGCTCAAATACAACTTTAAATAATGGGGTTGACTTTTAGCTTTGGGATAAAAAAATAATAATAAAAAAATAACAATAATAATAATAATAAAATAAATGACTTTTGCCCCAGTTTTCTGCAATATGGAATTTTTGGATTTTTCATTTGGTAGACCGGACCCCACCACTAGGGTTACCTACGTATCTTTCCTAAACAAGAATCAAGTCAAACGTAGTTTAGGAACATCATAAAAACAACATTATTTTTAATAAGAAATACATATTTTTTTTTGAAATTTTGAATAAGGTTCACCGAACCCAAATAGGGTTGCATACGTATCTCATAGGGTTGAGAATTAGGTATGTGTAGTTCGTTCAGATTGGACAGTTAATTTTTTTGAAAAGTTAGAAATTTGTTGAAAATACAATAATATATTATTTATTTGAAAAAAAAGTTGTATATAAAAAAATTGAAATGAATTTTATTTTATTTTTCTTGTGATTTTGCTCATAAATGATTTTTTTTTTGGAATTTTCATTTTTAAGAAATTAAGAATTTCTAAAACAATTTTTTTGTGTGTTTTCTCTTTCTATTTTAAGTAAAAATTAAATGTCAACCTTTTTTGTTTCACTGATCACTATAAAATTTGGTCAATATGAAGAGCCTTCCAAATAATAGTATAAATAGCACATAAAATGTAAATGTTGGTCAAAAAGAGAAACTACTATCTTAGACAGACCCGCGATTGTGTCGAGTCCCACTAAGTCAAATGCAAACTATGCAAATAAGCGAAGCCTATTAGGGATAACCATGATTGTATATCAGGTTTAATAGGCTTAAACATAAAGAGACTAGTATCTAGACTGATTTACTCGAGTGGACAACTTGAGCCAGGGAGGGGCAACTTATCGGTAGCAGCGCTATTTCGACTTCATTGCTGGTCCAACCCCGCCTATCATGTGCGACTAAAAATCCTTCATTGCGTGTCAAGACACTCCAGTTTTATCTCAATAAAAAGTAGAATGCATAGCTGTATTCCTGTGACCGTGTGTGAATGTGTTTAGAGACTTATAATGATTGTGCAAAATAAAATAATTTAATACATTCCAACAATATAAAAGCAATAAATGAGCAACATGTAGCACATTAGGCCATCAAACATAATATATCCAATAAAATACTAAAATCAAGTAAAAGTCAATATAATAAAACTCGAATTTTGGTTATTCTCCAGCAAAGTTGTTAGAGATGTCACACCCCTTTTTCGATCGACATAAGGGTTTTTCCAATTAAAGTGACGGTATTGATTAAGGATTATTTTTATTTTTTCAAAGTCACCACTTGAAATTGAGTTATGGTGTTCCAAGTTACCTTTTCTTTTTAATCCCTAATCAAAATGAAATGATTCTTTATTTTGTTTGCGAACTAGAAATTCAAATAAAAAATGTGTAACTCTTCATCTCTTAATCTTTCTAGGATGAACATTTTTAATTTTAGATGAAGTTGCCTAAACAAACTATTAGAATAATTTTTTCAGGTATTTGGTTAATTTTTCTTTGATACAAGAGGTACTTAAATTGTAACACCCCGTATCCTAGATAGACCAAAATGCATATTTTTAGAAGTTGCAGGCGCAACCTACGGTCGCCACCTACGGACCATAGTCTGACCTAACCTACAGCCTGTGCTATGGGTCCGTGGTTCACCACTGCAGCCCCTCCTAAAAATCCAGCTTAGAAAATCGGCTAAATCTCGACTCATGGACAGACCTACGATTCGTAGGTCAGACCACGGTCCGTGGATTAAGAATCCTTTACCCAACCTCTGAAATGAACTACGATCAACTAGCACGGACCATCATTCGATGCCCAATCCGTAGTTCTGATAGTAGATGAGGGTCAGCAGCTAGTTAGAGGAAAATTGTTGATTGGGTCAACTTCAAATGGTCATAACTCTTAGGAAAAAATGAATTAGGTGTCCCATGAACTAAGATATGATAGATAATTGAATCATCTTTCCAACGTCACTGAGTTTGCTAAAATCTGACCTCCGAGTAAAAAGTTATGCTCGTTTTTTTAGTGAAGCCTTGTCGAGCAGACTCGACCTACGATCCCAATCTATGGACCGCAGATTGAGCTACGGCCCGTAGGATCAATCCGTAGGTCACTCCGACATCAGTTAATTTAGGGGTCTTTTGGTCTTTTCCTATTTTGTTAGACCCCTAAGATACGTCGTTTAGACCCTAAATCATGTGGTTTTAGTTAGTTTAAGCCTAGAAACATAACTAAAACTTACCTAAGTCAAGTCATTAATCAAAACATAGAAAATTAGAAGTAAGTGAGGAGAAAAAGGTCAAGAACACTAGTTCAAGAACGCAGAAAGGTTCCATTAGTTCCACCCCCGAAATCTAAAGATTTCTCTATGGAATTCATCACCAGGTATGTGGGATTTCACTAGTGGGTTCCTTTCACCCATTAGGTCCTTAGTTTTCAGTCAGTTTCTTGATTCCCTTATTATGACTAAACCTAGGGTTTCTTGAATGTTAGAATTGTTGGGTTCTTAGCTGTTAGAATGATCCAAATCAGACTAGTATGTTAATAGTCAGTTTATTGCATGAATTCCAGAACCCTAGCTATGCATTTCTTTAGTTCTTGAATTACACATGCTAGGTCAGTTATTTCAGTTATTCAATTATACATTCCTCAGTTATTAATGTATCAATATCATTTTAATTGTTGCATACTCAGTTTGTATGTTCCGTTCGAGCTATCTAGTAATTTACAGAAATTCAGTCATAATGTGTTAATTACTTAATCCATTGGGAGTAGAATAATATCGAGTTGGACTAGAGTTCAGCGTACCCAAATAGTCCTAGAACTACTAGCCACATGGTCGTAAGTCCCTTCTGTGGGCATCATTTTAGTGATCACGCAAGCATGCATCTATACCTTTGGCCGGGTATATTGTGTCTTCTCGATGGGGAGTATACATCGGACTCCACATTTAGCTCATGTGGTTTTATTATCGGTTATTAGTAGCTCCCATTGTTCAGTCAGATTCTATTGCATTGACCATTTATCAGTATATCCAGTCTTCAGTTTTAGCATGTCATAAATTGGTCACTACACTTAGTTATCTCAACATTTAGTATCTATATCATGTTCAAATTATGTCATTGCTTATATGCTTTGTTCAGTTATATGTTATTTCAGTTGTATTCTATCTTGCATGCGCAGTACCTTTCAAGTACTGACGCATACTCTACGCTATATTTTCTTGTGATGTAGGTTCAGGTTCTCAGCATCCAGATCACGCATAGATCGGTTCCCGATCTCCAGTTCAGCAAAATTATTGGTGAGTCCTCATTCTCCGAGGACAATAGTCATGAGTTTCTTTTCAGTATTTTTAGTTCTTTAGTTTCATGTTGCTAGATTTAGCTGGGGCCTGTCCCAACATTTCTAGTAAGTTAGAGGCTATTTTCAAACATAGCTAGATTCAACTTAGTATTGAGTTAATATCTTCCTTGTATTAAACTCATAAGTTTTTATTTATCTCAGTTATAGTATATGGGTATTCCCCATCTTTTCATTTTTTTTATGATTATAGCTTCCACACAGTTTCTATTATTCAGTTTATCTTTAGTATGCTCATGATCATGCCAACAGGGTTAGCTTGGGATCACTTATGGTCCTAAGTTTCGTGTTCACGTCTCGGGGGTAGCTCGGGGAGTGACAAACTTGGTATCAGAGCACTAGGTTTAATTGTCCTAGGATGTCTAAAAAGCCTCACTAAGTAGAGTCCTTTTCATGGGTGAGAAGTGCATCACATCTAATGAGGGGGAGGCTACAAAGTGTTTTAGAAAATCTTCATTTTCTTGTTACTCCTATCATACGTAAAGTATGATCTAAATTCCATTCTAACTCGACATTCTATATTTTAGTGATCATGCCTCCTCGTAAAGCTAATGTCAGGAACGCAAATGCAGCTCCTCCAGGCCCTAATCAAGAAGTGTCGAATGCAGAATTCAAGAACGCTATTCAGATGTTGGCTTAGAGTGTGGCCAACCTGAATAATCAGCGGGTTCCAATTTCGGTAAATGCCAATGTTGGGTCAGCTGTAGCCAGGGTGCGAGACTTTGTTAGGATGAATTCGCCAGAGTTCTTAGGATTGCAAGTTGGAGAAGATCCCCAAAACTTAATTGATGAGGTCAAGAAGATCTTTGAAGTGATGCAGGTAACTGGGAATGATCGGGTTGAGTTAGCATCTTACCAACTTAAGGATGTGGCTCATATTTGGTATACTCAATGGAAGGAGAACATGGGTACAGATGCAACTCCTATTACTTGGGATTATTTTAGCGAAACCTTTTGGGACATGTTTTTCCCCATAGAGTTGAGATTAGAAAAGGCTAGGAATTTATGAACTTAAGGCAGGGTAACATGACTATCCAAGAGTATGGGCTCAAGTTTAACCAACTATCCAGGTATGCTCCTCACATGGTTGCTGACTCCAGGGCTCAGATGAATAAGTTTCTTTATGGGGTGTCAGACTTAGTGAAAGCAGAGTGCAGGAATGCTATGTTGTTGGGAGACATGAGCATCTCTAGGCTCATGACTCATGCTCAACAGGTTGAGGGTGATAAGCTTAGGGAACATACTAAGGAGACTAAGAAAGCCAGAATAGGTAACTACGAGTATTCCCAATAGAAATTGGGTGGTGTAAATCTCTCACAATTTCAGCAAAAGTCTTCGACTCCAGCCTCTTAATCAGCTAGTGTTCCATCCCCCAGGTTTCGTAACGATCAGAAAGGTAGGGCGTCAGGCTCTAAGTCTCAAAGTAGTGATTTAGGAACCAAAACTTATCCAATTTGCCCGAAATATAGTAAGAACCCTTCGGGCGAGTGTCTTGCAGGTAAGGAAGGATGTTTTGGGTGTGGTCAGTCTGGTCATAGATTAAAGAATTATCCTACTAGACAGGGTCAATGAGGAAATAATGGTAGAGCTCAGTCTACAACTTCAGTAGCACCAGTAGGTAGCCCGACTCAACAGGGTAGCTCATCTGGTACAGGTGGCGGACAATGCCAAAATAGGCTCTATGCTCTTCAGGCTCGTCAAGATCAGTAAGATTCTCCTAATGTAGTCACTGGTACATTGCGAGTCTTTGAGCTTGATGTTTATGCATTGTTAGATCCAGGGGCTACTTTGTCTTTTCTAACTCCTTACATAGCAGTCCAATTCAGTGTTAGCCCAAAAACTCTTTCAGAACCCTTTTCAGTCACTACTCCAGTCGGTGACCTAGTTATAGCTAGACGAGTATATAGAAATTGCCCTGTCACAGTCTCTCAAAAAGTCACCTCAGCAGATCTTGTAGAATTAGAAATGGTAGACTTCGATGTCATTCTAGGCATGGATTGGTTACATTCTTGTTATGCCTCAGTCGATTGTAGAACTAGGATTGTTTATTTTCAATTTCCAAATGAACTAATCCTAGAATGGAAGGGTAGTAGCTTAGCACCTATGGGTTGATTCATTTCTTACCTTAAGGCCAGAAAGATGATCTCTAAGGGTTATCTCTATCATCTAGTTCGAGTTAAGGATTCTAGTTCTGAATCCCCAACTTTTGAGTCAGTCCCTGTAGTCAATGAGTTTCCAGATGATCTTCCTGGAGTTCCTCCCAAAAGGAAAATTGACTTTGAAATTGATCTCCTTCCAGATACCCAGCCTATCTCTATTCCTCCTTACAGAATGGCTCTAGCTGAGCTTAAGGAATTGAAAGAGCAGTTGAAAGACCTTCTAGATAAAGGCTTTATCAAACCTAGTATTTCACCATGGGTTGCACTAGTGTTGTTCGTAAAGAAGAAAGATGGTTCTCTCAGAATGTGCATTGACTATAGACAGTTGAACAATGTCACAATCAAGAATAAGTATCTCATTCCCAGGATTGATGACTTGTTCAACCAACTTCATGGTGCTAGTCATTTCTCAAAGATAGACCTCAGATCAGGTTATCATCAGCTTAGAGTCAAAGATAGTGACATTCTGAAGACAACCTTCAGAACTCGGTATAGTCATTATAAATTTGTAGTTATGTCATTTGGACTAACCAATGCTCCGGCAGCTTTCATGGATTTGATGAGCAAAGTGTTCAAGCAGTACTTAGACTTGTTCGTTATCGTCTTTATTGATGATATCCTTATTTACACTAGGAATGAAAAAGAATATGCGAGTCATTTGAAAGTTGTTCTGCAAACTCTCAAAGATTGCCAGCTATTTGCAAAATTTAACAACTGCGAGTTTTGGTTATAATCATTTGCCTTCCTTAGGTATATTATGTCTAGTGAAGGAATTCAAGTAGATTCCCAGAAGATAGAAGCAGTGAAACAATGGCCCACACTTACCTCTGCTACAGATATTAAAAATTTATTGGGTCTATCGAGCTATTACAGACGGTTCGTGGAAGGATTTTCATACATAGCCTCACCATTGGCTAGGTTGACTCAGAAGATGGTCAAGTTTCGATGGTTAGATGATTGTGAGAAAAGCTTCGCAAAATTGAAAACTAGGTTAACTATAGCTCCTGTCTTGACTCTACCAGAGGGTTCAGATGGTTATGTGATCTATTGTGATGCATCCAGGGTCGGCCTAAGTTGTTTGTTGATGCAGCGAGGTAAGGTTATAGCTTATGCTTCTAAACATCTTAAGGTACATGAGAAGAATTATCCGACTCATGACCTCAAGCTTGCAGCAGTGGTGTTTGCACTTAGGATTCGGAGACACTACTTGTATGGTGTTCATGTAGATGTGTTCACAGACCATAAGGGCCTACAATAGGTATTCACCCAAAAAGAGTTGAATCTCTGCCAGAGAAGGTGGCTTGAGTTCCTCAAAGATTATGATATGAGCGTGCATTACCACCCGGGTAAAGTGAATGTAGTAGCAGATACTCTTAGCAGGTTATCCATGGGTAGTGTAGCACATGTTGAGGAAGAAAGAAATGAACTAGCGAAGGATGTTCACAAGCTTGCTCGCTTGGGAGTTCGCCTTATGAGCATACCAGATAATGGTGTCACAGTTCAAAATGAGGTAGAATCTTCTTTGGTAGTAGAGGTTAAGAAAAAGCAAGACAGTGATCCAATCTTGCTTGAGCTTAAGGGTGCAGTCCACAATCAGATAGTGGAGGTTTTCTCCCAAGGAGGAGATAGTGTGCTTCTCTACCAGGGTCGATTATGTGTTCCTAATGTGGGCGAGTTGCCACAACATATTCTTGCAGAGGCCCATAAATCCAGATATTCTATCCATCCAGGCGCCACTAAGATATATTGCTATCTGTGGGAGATATAGCTGATTTTGTGGCTAGGTTCCCCCATTGCCAGCAAGTCAAGGTAGAACATCAGAAACCATAAGGTATGACTCAAGAGATTTACATTCCTACTTGGAAGTGGGAAGTGATCAACATGGACTTCATCACAGGGTTACCTCGTACTCGCAGACAATATCACTCCATTTGGGTGAATGTTGATAGGGTTACTAAGTCTTCTCACTTTTTAGTGGTCAGGACTACAGATTCGGTAGAGAATTACACCAAGCTTTACATTAATGTGATTGGGAGGTTGCATAGGGTTCCATTGTCTATCATCTCGATAGAGGTCCTCAGTTTACCTCTTATTTCTGGAAGTCATTTCAGAAGGGTCTTGGGACTCAGGTTAACCTTAGCACAACATCTCATCAACATATGGATGGTCAGACAGAACGTACCATTCATACCTTAGAGGACATGTTGAGAGATTGTATGATCGACTTCAAGGGTAGTTGGGATGATCACCTTTCTCTTATTGAGTTCGCCTACAACAATAGTTACCATTCCATCATTCAAATAGCCCCTTATGAAGCATTGTATGGGCGTAGATGTAGATCTCTAGTTGGTTGGTTTGAAGTAGGTGAAGCAGCCTTGATAGGACCAGATTTAATCCTTGATGCTATGGAGAAAGTGCAACTCATTAGAGATAGACTTAAGACTGCCCAGAGTTGCCAGAAATCTTATGCAGATGTGAGAAGAAGGGAACTAGAGTTCCAAGTTGATGATTGGGTTTTCCTGAAAGTGTCACCTATGAAGGGGGTGATGAGATTTGGCAAGAAAGGGAACCTCAGTCCCAGATAGTAGGCCCTTACCGAATCTTGAAAAGGATTGGTAAGAGTTGCCAGCAGATTTAGCAACACTGTATCCAGTCTTTCACATTTCACTTTTGAAGAAGTGTGTGGGTGATCTAGCATCCGTAGTGCCATTAGAGACTGTGGCTGTAAAAGATAGACTTTCTTATGAGGATGTACCAGTTGAGATTTTTTATCATCAAGTTAGAAGGTTGAGAAACAAAGAAGTCGCTTCAGTCAAGGTTTGGTGGAGGAGTCAGTCCGTAGAGGGAGCCACTTGGGAAGTAGAAGCGGCCATAAAAGCCAAGTATCCTCACCTCTTTCCTTCTGAGTCCACTCCAGCTTGAGGTAATAGTTCCTCTTCAGTTTTTCAGTCATTCATGCGTAAATTCAGTCTTAGAATCATGTTCCATCAGTTTTTACTTGCATTTTCAACGAATTGCATGTTCTTGGAACTCAGCTCAGTCAGAAATTCAGTTCTCAGTGTTTAGTGGTAGGGATTGCAGCCCTTTCCCTCTATTTTAGCTAGTTTAGTCATCATTCAAGGATGAATGTTTTCAAGGGGGAGATAATGTAACACCCCGTATCCTATATAGACCAAAATGTAGATTTTTAGAAGTTACAGGTGCAACCTACGATTGCCACTTATGGACCATAGTCTGACCTACGACCCGTGATGTGTGTTCGTGGTTCACCACTACAACCCCTCCCAAAAACCCAGCTCAGAAAATCGGCTAAGTCTCGACCCACGGACAGACCTATGGTCCGTAGGTCAGACCATGGTTAGTGGTCTGTGTCCATGGATCAAGACTCTTTTACCCAGCCTCTTACACAAATTACAGTCGACCAGCATGGACCGTCATTCGATGCACAGTCCGTAGGTCTGATCGTAGAAGAGGGTCAGCAGCTAGTTAGAGAAAAATTGTTGATTCGGTCAACTTCAAATGGTCATAACTCTTAGGACAAAATGAATTAGGTGTCCCATGACCTATGCTATGATAGATAATTGAATCATCTTTCCAACGCCACCGAGTTTGCTAAACTCAAACCTCCGAATAAAAGTTATGCTCGTTTTAGTGACGCCTTGTTGAGAAGACTTGACCTACGACCCCAATCTATGGACCGTAGATTGAGCTACGGCCTATAGGTCCAATCCGTAGGCACTCCAATATCAGTTAATTCAGGGGTCTTTTGGCATTTTTCTATTTCGTTGGACCCCTAACCTAAGATACGTCGTTTAGAGCCTAAATTATGAGGTTTTAGTCAGTTTAAGCCTAGAAACATAACTATAACTTACCTAAGTCAAGTCATTAATCAAAACATAGAAAAATAGAAGCAAGAGAGAAGAAAAAGGTCAAGAACTCTAGTTCAAGAATGCAACAAGGTTCCATCTGTTACCGCCTCGAAATCTAAAGATTTCTCTATGGAATTCATCACCAGGTATGTGACATTTCACTAGTGAGTTCCTTTCACTCATTAGGTCCCTAATTTTCAGTCAGTTTCTTGATTCCCTTATTATGACTAGACCTAGGGTTTCTTGAATGTTAGAATTATTGGGTTCTTAGCTGTTAGAATGATCCAAATCAGATTAGTATGTTAATAGTAAGTTTATTGCATGAATTCCAGAACCCTAGCTATGTATTTCTTTAGTTCTTGAATTACACATGCTAGGTAAGATATTTTAGTTATTCAGTTATACATACCTCAGTTATTAATGCATCAATATCAGTTTAATTGTTCCATACTCAGTTTGCATGTTCAGTTCAAGCTATCCAGTAACTTAAAGAGTTGAACTAGGGTTTAACGTACCCAAATAGTCCTAGAACTACTAGGACTATTTGGGCATCATCTTAGTGATCATGCCAGCATGCCTCTATACCTTTGGCCGGGTATATTGGTTCCTATCGACGGGGCGTATACATCGGACTCCACATTTAGCTTATGTGGTTTTATTATCGGTTATTAGTAACACCCACATTTCAGTCAGATTCTATTGCATTGACCATTTATCAGTATATCCAGTATTCAGTTTCAGCATGTTATAAATTTGTCACTACATTCAGTTATCTCAGCATTCAGTATGTATATCATGTTCAGATTATGTCATTATTTATTTGCTTTGTTCAGTTATATGTTATTCAGTTATATTCTATCCTGCATGCTTAGTACCTTTCAAGTACTGACACATATTCTGCGCTACATCTTCTCGTGATGTAGGTTTAGGTTCTCAGCATCCAGATCACGCTTAAATTGGTTCTCGATCTCCAGTTCAGCAGAATCAATGGTAAGTCCTCATTCTCCGAGGACAATAGTCATGAGTTTCTTTTCAGTATTTTTAGTTCTTTAGTTTCAGTTTTGCTAGACTTAGTTGGGGCCTGTCCCAGCATTTCTTGTAAGTTAGAGGTTATTTTCAAACATAGTTAGATTCAACTTAGTATTGAGTTAATATCTTCCTTGTATTAAACTCATCAGTTTTCATATATCTCAATTATAGTATATGGGTATTCCCCATCTTTTTATTTTGTTTATGATTATAGCTTTCGCACAGTTTCTATTATTCAGTTTATCTTTAGTATGCTCATGATCATGCCAACAGGGTTAACTTGGGATCACTTGTGGTCCTAGGTCCCGTGTCCGCGTCTCAGGGGTAGCTTGGGGTGTGACATAAATGATAGTATCCTATGATACAAATGAAAGATAATGTAGAATAAAGAAAATAGGAAATGTATCAATATTAGTGTCAAAATTAAACACACATAAAACTTAAGCAACTTTTAACTTGGAAACAAGTATTATATGATCATGAAAATGAAATTGTACAATAAAAATTAAAGGAACCTCAAACTTGAAACGGCGAAAGCAAATCTCAAAGTCAACCTTTGTTTGTGAATGAAAAAAAATATCTGATATGAGGGTGTTTTTTTTCTTATCCGTGTTGAATGGTGTTTTTGGATGATTTTTCTTTTTTCTGTTATGTTTTCTCGTGCGTGTGTCTGTGTGTTGGTTTGAAGGAAATGGGAAAATGTGTAGATGATCACCTCCTTGCGTTTGTTTTTGTGTGTGTTGTGGGTAGTGTTTTTTTTTGTTCCTTTCTTTGTTGTGCGTCTGTGTGTTTGGTTTTTTTTTCCGCATAAGGGTAGGGGTATGTTGTTTTAATATGCTGAAACTTTTTTTTCCTTCTTTCTTAGTTTATTGGTTGTGTAGTATATGTAGGATAAGATTAAGGTGTTTGAAAATATAAGGAGAGCGGAGGGGAGTATATTATGGGTGTGGGTGAGAGGTTTAAGAGAGTGGGAAATGTGGTAGTAGTTAGGATAAAGGGTGAAGTAATTTAAATTTTTTAGGACTCTTTTTTCCTTCTTTTTCATAACATATAATTTTATTCTTTAGACTAGGTAAAAGTTGAAATATTAATTAAAATAAATAATAACTAATAAATACTTAAATGCACAAACTTCTTTTATTAAAAATGTAAATGTATTGAAAGCATATAATTTGTTATAATTTTCACATCTTTTTATTCATTTTTTTGAAATATGTACACCTACTAAAATAATAATATTGAAGTTTTAAAGGGTGTAAAATCTTAGGTTCGGTCAAAAATCACGTGTCTATACACCTTTAGACTCATGTGATCATATAGTCCTTTGACTTAGATTCATTTTAGGTGAGCAAGCCTTTCAACCTAGAATCATTCTATGTGAGAAAACCTTTCACATCATATCATATTCATGCATAGTTGTGTGTATGAGAATATCCTTTCAACGACACAACTACAACATTATAATCATAAGCACTTCATTCTCAAAGTGTCTCTAAAGCATTTACCTAGATTCTATAAGGACATGCTTAATCTCATGCATTCATAATATAGGTCAATGTGGGTAAACCTTCCACAATAATACCATATACACTTCAACATTGATAATGTAGCTTCCCTCTTAAAGCCTTACTAGTCTTAACTCATCATGTTAGCTATACTCTCAAGACCTACTAGTCATGATTCACATATAAGCTCTATTCTAAAGCCCTAACAACAATCATTCATACCTTAGTCTCAAGACAATCCTAATATCAAGCCTTACAATTCATAGCTCATCATGCATACTTGGTTTTAGCTAATTCATGTCTATAAGCTTTACTCATAAGCAATTTATGTCTATGAGATTCAATCTCAAGCAATCTAGACATACTACATCATATAGCCCCCAATCTCAATCACTACACATCATGATTCATCATACAAACCCTAATCACATTCAATTCATATCTATATGCCTTAATTTCGAGCAACCTACTATACATATCATCAATCGTAGAAGTTCATCTCTAAATCCTCAATTTCCCCTTTCAAGGCATAAAACCCACTCACTTCAATTTCATCCCTCTAGACATGGTTTAGGCATGTAAACATGTAATTTCATCTTAAAAGTATGATATACTACTCATTCAATCATAATTGATCATTATCCACTCAATTGGATCATCAATTAACAATAACCACAATATTGGAAGGAACATTAGCTAGAATTGGGGATTCATCTTCACAATTGGGGTAAACATGGGGGCTTCGTGGATAAAAGGATTCCATGAATGAATAAGCCATCATACCTTGATTACAAAGCCTACCAAGCTTGAAACAATGGAGTCTTGACCTAGCTTGACCCTTTTCTTCTTCTTATTCTTCTTCTTTCTAGAGAGAGAATTTTTTAAAGGGAATTGATTTTTTTGGGGGGTCTTGAAATAATGATTTGGAATGACTTAATTAAGGGTTTAAAGTCTTTATATTGGTGGTCTAAACTAGTGTAAAATGACGTCACTTAATACTTAATTAATTCTGGAAAGTTTCATTAAGCCCTTACTTAACCGTTTAAAACTACCCACTGCCTCACCCACGAGACCCCAACCACATGTCATGGTCTGACCCACGGCCTGTACTGGTTGGGCGTGGGTTGGTGTCTGCAAGTGGTCATCTCAGGCTTGGAATGTACGACCCCATCCACGAGGCATGGGTCCTACCCGTCGACACTGCCTTAGGTAGATTCTAGGAGGGGCTCACCCATGCTGCCCACCTACGGGCGTGGTTCCATCCATGAGGTGTGGGTGGCCTCATAGGTTGAACTTGAAGCCCCCAACTCATGCTAAACTTCCCACTCAAGGCTACGAGGTGTTACAAGTACCATATTTAAGGAATTTATGTATCTGATTAAATATTTCAAAATATATGGTATAAATATTAAAAGTGGTAGTATGTGTAATTTTTTGAAAGTATAGGTAAATTAAGTATACATGATAGTAAAATATGTCTAATTATGTAGTTTTTCCTTTATTTAATAACATTACCACTTGGCCCATATGTAAAACCTAAATTAAATTAAAAGAGGTTATTATTATTTTGTTTATTAGAACACAAATCGTTTACGACTTAAATCTTTACGAAAGAAGAACAAGAATACTTGGGGTAATCACCACTCACGAGTAAATCTTCTTTACGTATACTTATTGCTTAGTTGATGGATAACAATTATAAAATTAATATTTTAGTTGAAAAATGGTTGAAATTGGAAAATTGATTCACGTGCATCATAGATTTATTGAGTTTGGTGGGTTAAATCATTATGTAATTGTATGTCGTGATAGCAATAACAACAACAACAACACCAGCAACAATAACAACACCACCAGCAACAATAACAACACCAGCAACACCAACAACAACACTAGCAATAACAACATCAACATCACCAGCAACAACACCAGCATCAACGACATGTTTAGAAGGTTGCATAGTTACTGATGGAATAGGGAATATTTGGTCTTTAGAAGCTATTGCTTCTTTCAATTACAATATTGCTGAACAAGGATTTTTAATAATTGGAGACAAATTTTGTAGTTCAGGATGTTGTAATGATGGGTTAGTTATTATAAATTGATAAGTCTCGATAGATAGGTAATTAAATATTAGGTGTATTGTATTATATAAATTCCATTAAAGTTATGATAATTAGAGGTATTGAGACTTACCCTTAGACTTGAACTTTAGGAAATTAATTATAGATTTGGGTCAGTTGTTGGGTCTAGGCTAGACATATAGTAATATGATTTCTAGAGACTCGTTTACTTATGAATTATGTATACTTGATGAATATAATCTGAGGCATTGAAGAAGGGAAAAACATTGGAGAATTGGCTTGCTTGACTTCGACTCTTCCGTGGAGGTAGGTTATGGTTTATTCTGTGTGATGGAGAGACTCTTAATAGTGATTGATAGTCATTGAGTGATATTATTAAATTTTCTATGTACTTGGTTATTGTGGTTTGGATAATTCATGTGTTGTTGTGATTGGTCTATAATCCCAAGACCACAAAATCCATAATCTTGAACTTGTTCTATTAAATTGATGTCTTGAATAAAAAAGGCTTGATGAAACATTGTTAATGAAGTGAAAATGATGATAAATAATAAGAAATTAACTATGTTGTTGGTCGGGTGCCACAAGTCGACATGATATATTTAGATCGAGTACCACCAGATGGCACGATATATTTAGATCAGGTGCCACGAAATGACACGATGTATTTGGATCATATGCCACAAAGTGGCATGATATATATTTGGATAGGGTGCCACGAACCGACACATTAAAGAAAAATATATAAAAACAACTTAATGTACTCAATCTCAAAGAATCCATTTCCCAAATGAGTGTGGTGGAGAGGCATGAGTCCTCATGTGTGTTCTTGATATTGTGGACTGATTACATACTTGATTCAGTGCTATTGTCACTTGTTCATGTAGTTTGTTGTTTGCCACCTGCTAAGTGTTATAGTTGATTTCATATTATTATTTTATGCATATTGATTTTATTTTGAGTCGATCTATGATATCTAGTCAGTACATGTTTCCCTTTACTCACCCCTACTTGTATTTTTCTTCATATTTCTTTTGTGGAGAGCAACGATTGTACTAGCGACTTCGACTCCCCTCAACTCTAGCCAGTCTCCAACACATTAGGTTCTAGGTTGAACTATTCAATCTAGCTCGTGTTGAATTTTCTTGATCATGACATAATGTCCTTAGTGTTTGGACACAAACTATCTTATTTATTTATTCTGGTATATTTGATACTTATAGACTTGGTATTTTGGAATTAGATGTCCTTGATGTGATGATTTTCAGATTTTAGGAATGATATTTAATAGACTCTAGTAGATTCTTACTATTTACTTTTATAAGATTCAAGCTTCCGCATTATGGCTGTATTCCGTAAGTTGAAAAATTAATACAAGTTGGGGTCTAAATTCGTTGATTTGCCCACCTAAAAGGTTAAGTGTGGGTGTCACTCATGAATCATTTTGGGTTGTGACATGTGCAAAAGAAAATTTAACCTAACTTTTATCTGTGGGGACATAAGAATGAATCAAATACTGATATAAATTTATTGATGTTAACTAATATTATTAAGGTTTATTGGTTATGAAAGTTCAAAATTGTTATGTGTTTTAGATGAAATTTGATCTTAAGAAAGTTATTTGTTTGCGTGTAAGAATACTATCATAGCATGTTATTCTACAACACATACAATCTTTGTTATCATTTTTACAATAAACAAGTCAAATGAGCAATTTGTCTATGACAATAAGATAATGAACAAAGAAGTCAAGAATGTATTTCGTTGAGCTTATGGACTTAGTATATCTAAAAGCCATATGCTTTGCTTTGGGAAGATGGTAGATAAGATTGGAAGACAACAACTACAAGAATCAAGTGATGTTTTAATGAGGGGTGTATAATACACAAGATTATTTTTTTCACACACCGAGCCTACACCCTTGACATGACCAGTACTTGAGATCCATTACTTGTCCCCAAGCGAACCCTTTGCCTGACTCAATATTCAACGAAAGACTTTCTTAACAACATAAGAACTCAAATACAAGAATTAACTCATAAGATCTCAAAAATAGACTAACTCAATAGAGGTCTAAAAGTATATAATTAAACATAACGATTTACTTCAAGTCTCAAAACATTACAAAGGAAGATAGGGAAAAGACTCATCAGCCTTTAAATACTATGATGGACGTCGGTACAAGACTCACGATCTCCTAACAATACTGAAATCTAAAAGTGGAACCCTCCGAAAGCAAGAAGGATCACTAAAGCTAGATGGAATGCAAGTCGTATCAATGGAGCACCTGTTGATGATCCTGAACACCTGTATCTGCATCATTTCATGATGCAGACCAAATAACATCAGTACATTGAATGTACGAGCATGTAAGGATAAAAGTGGATCATAATCATAAGTTTGAACTGATAAAAAGAAAGACATACTCACATCCTCTCAACTCAACTTAAGAATAATCAACTGAATATGAAAGCAATAATAATAAGATGCAATATAAAAAGTTTTGTAAACTAGAATACAAGAACTCAAAATGTATAAAAATACAACAATAAACTCTTTTACTCTTATTTGGGAGATTCTCTAACCGACAACCATCACTATGAGTTACGTGATGATACATCATCTCGCCAATGCTGCCAGAACTATCATTAACCTTTCCAAAGTATAGAACATCATCAACTAAGTGGATCCACTAAGCTATGCTTGAAAGCAAGAAGGAATAATATGAAAAGTATAACCCTTTACCAATGTTGGCATACATGGTTTATGAGTATTTTGGGTTGTATGAACTCATTTCCATATCGGTGTTCAATACTACTCCCAATAATATATAACTTGTGATCATATGTTTATTAACATAACTCTTCCTCAACTTGAGATTATTACTCAAAAGGCTCTCTTAAAAGAAATAAAGCTTAAAAAATCCTCATAAACTAGTTTAGAAATCAAGGTTTCCTCTCGTTTGAAATGTAAAAGTATTTACACTTGGAAATACTTAGTTTCCTTATATTCATTTTGAAACATGAAAGTCAATTCTCTTCATTCTCATACTCAAGTACTCAAGTCTTAAATCAAGTTTTAAAAGATTGTAAAAGACTTCTCAAAATGACTCAAAAGAACTTCTTGATCTTTCCTCTTAACTTTACATTAATTTGAAAATGTAAATTAAGAGATGTGATTAGGATATGCATTATCTATCTAGTATTAATGAATATTTTAAGTGTGGATATCAAGAAGGAACATAGGTACGATTCGAGAAAATACACATGGAAAGAAGGACGAAAGGGTAGGTGACCTGACGACCATGGCACACTGAGTGGTGCGGGGGCTAGCCCCAAAACTATTGAACAGTGTTTGGGGCGCACTGAGTGGCGCGCTGTGCCAGGCCCCAAACTACTGGGCGGTAGTTCTGGCTCAGTGGTGTGTTAAGGTTTTGCCCTGATTTTCTTTTCTTGTTTGAAGTTTATTTTTTTCCTTAAATAAAAGTCAAAGTATTACCATAAATACTTGAACTTTTTATGAAAGGAAAATATAATTTGCTTCCATATTTGGTTTATTCTTTCCTTAGAGGAAAAGTTTGGAGATCTATAAATTGAAGATCCCTATTCTCATAACATAACACAATAGAATCCACAATGTGGTCCTTTAGAGAGTCTTGTTTATGGAGAGATTTTCTCTCTACAATTTTAATGTTTTTATTAGTTTTAATATGTAGGCCAATTGGCCAAATTCCATATAATAATATTTTGATTTTTAGTATAAGTTTTTGTTATTTGATTTATCAACCATATGATATGCAATTGTAAGTTTTCGCATCACGCTCTAATCACCTTCATAACCCAACATGGTGGCGCGCCGCCCTATGCCCTGAAATTTGACAAATTTTCTTGCTCCAATTCAAGGCCTAACTCCTCTAGAATCGAATAATTTCCATGAAACTCTTTTGGAATCATAAACCCAACACAAATAATAGATAACCCATTAAGAATCCATCAAGAACAACACTCATTCACAAGACCCTCAGCTCAAGAACTCAACATGACTCCATTGTTAAAGAATGAAGCAAAAACCTCAAGAACTTCTCAAGAATTCAATCAACCAACCTCAAGAACGAATATATGGATTTAAATCACATAATTGGCGTGAGGGTGAATAAACCCAACACTATGAAAGCTTACATACCTCGAAAGAACACTTGTTCTTGGTGAAATCTTTGGTTTCTTGAACGAATGCTTGAATCCTTTCTCTTTTCTCCTCTTGAACTTCTCTCAAAATAACCCCACGCTCTTTGGAATGACTAAAACTGATTTCAATCAGTTTAGACCCTAAAAAGGGTGAGAAAAACGTTTAGGCTTAATGGAGGTAAGGAAAATACCAAACTTCCCCTCATTAAAACAGATGAAATGCCTTAAGATTGCACTTGAACAGGCATATTTCCTTCATCCAAACTCAGAATTTAGCAAACTTGGCGACGTTGAAAAGAGGACTCAAATACCTTTGATTTGATATATCATGAGCCACCTAACTCTTTATGTACTGAAAGTTATGGTAATTTGAAATTGACCTAAAACTCACAATTAAAGAGTAACTTGTACAAATCTCAATTTAGCTCTTTCTAAGTCCTAGGTGTTACATTTTTCCCCTCAGTGAGGTTTTATCCTACTATGTTTTTTGACAAGATTAATAATGAGACAGCTAGCAATGAGGCAGCTCTCTCTTACTCTCCACATTTCTTATTTTATATTATTACTTATCATCTTCTTATTTTATTACAATTTTTACATAACCAAAAAACCATATTAAAATTGAAACTATTTGATTAAGGATAATATAGTGAAAATACTTCTTACTTTTTAGGGGTGAGTGATTCTTTAAAGGGGTTGACACACCCTATAAGATTTTATCCATACCTAAGACTCAAACCCGATTTGATTAATGATGAAGCAATTCCACCACTATATCACAACCCATAATAATATCTTGTTTAATGGGAGATGATCCTGGTCAAATAGCTTTCGATCGAAATTGCAACCATATAATTGATTGAAATGAATGAATGAAGCAAGTGGGCACGAACTTGAAGACTACTTTGACATTGACATGTTTGTGGGTACATTTTAAGATATTTAGGACTGATTGGGTATGTAGATTAAATTTATCTTGATATTATAGTCATGAGGTTATAATCCATGGAGATAGAAATAAAATAATTTCAGGTTGGATAGGATAAGGTGAGATATTCCACAATTACGTCTAGTAAAAAATTTATATTGCTTCTGGTAGAAGGTATAATTTATCCACCTTTTTTATGCACAGTATGCCCTAAATTTTATTCTAAACTTAATCATGAGATATTCTATCTTATTCCGCCTACCAAACGATCTCTATGTGTTTAATTTAATATAGAGGACATGTTATATATCACATTCCTCATAAGAGATTAAACTAAGATTGGATTTTTCTTTTCTTACTCAATGACTTTGATATGGGAAATTCTAGTGGTTGCTCTATCTGTATATGTCTTGTATGAGCTGCTAAACATTCACAAGAGAAAAATGTATCCTCCAAGTCCAACAAGGCTTCCCATTTTAGGACATCTTCATTTGTTAGGCAAAAATTGACAACGATTTACAAAAACTAGCCAAGAAACATGGTCCTATTATGTATGTGCAACTGGGGCTAGTACCTACAATCGTTGCCTCATCCGTTGATGCAGCCGAGAAGGTCCTCAAGACATATGATCACATCTTTGCTAATAGGCCTCATCATGAGACATCTCAACATTTGGCTTATGGACAGAAGAATTTGGTATTTGCTAAGTATGGTGTGTTGGCACAACATACAAAAATTGTGCACAGTGCACCTTTTGAGCAATCAAAAGATCTATTCATTTCAATCCATGAGAAAACAAGAAGTTGAACTTCTTATTCAGTCGCTTAAAAAGGAAGCTCGAAATGGTGTTTGGATGAGGACTTGGACAAGAAGGGATTCAAAGCTATTGTTTAAGAAGTTGTACATTTATCAGCAACACCAAATCTTGGTGATTTTTTTCCCTTCCATGGTGCTATTGATCTCCAAGGATTCACACGCAAGCTCAAGGATCTTTCAAGGTGTTTGATGAGTTCTTTGAGAAGATTATTGATAAACACATTCACACTCATGAACAGAAGCAAAACAAGGACTTTGTGGATACCATGATGGACATAATGCAATCTAGAGAAGCAAAATTTTAGTTTGACCATCGTCACATAAAAGCTATCCTCTTTGTATGTACTTTCATCTCATTCTTATATACTAGTATAAGCTTAATATATACCACAAGCCTTGAGAATGAAATGGTTTATATTAATTGATTCCCCTGTTTCCTTTTGTATACAGCACATGCTTAGCTGCAATGGACACTATAACATCATCAACAGAATGGATACAAACCGAGCTTCTTAGGCACTCCCAAGTGACGAAGAAACTCCAAAAGGAGTTACAAGAGGTGGTAGGTTTCGATAGAACGGTGGGAGAATCCGACCTGGAGAATTTAAACTACTTAGACATGGTTGTCAAAGAGGGCCTGAGGATGCATCCTGTAGCGCCACTATTTTATCATAAGTCCATGGAAGATTGTGTAATCGATGGTTTCCACGTACAAAAGGGATCCCGAATCATAATAAATTGTTACACGATTCATATGGATCCAAATGTTTGGCCTGAGCCTGAGAAGTTCTTGCCTGAGAGATTTGTTGGAAGCAATGTATATTTTTGTGGACTCCACTTTCATCTTGTACCATTTGGCTCTGAGAGAAAGAGCTTCCCAGGGATGCAATTGGCAGTTACCATAGTCCGCCTTGTGGTGGTACAACTGGTGCATTGCTTTAAGTGGGAGCTTCCAAATAGTATGCAACCTTGTGATTTAGACATTGATGAGTGATACGTCCAAACTCACAACTCAATTAAGAGCTGTAAACGGTCGATGTAAATTTACAGAACTCAACTTGAGTTGAGATCGTTCCCACAGAGAATTTCTTTACAGAAAAGGTTTCACTGTCGCATTTATTCAAATGTCGTTATTATCTCCTGACCAAACAATGATGGAAAGTAACTTGGGTTTGGTGTAGGTGTTATAGTTACAAAAACTTGTAGTAGAAATCCAGATTAACGACTAATAGAATATCACGTGATAAAGTTGATTCAGTTGATTGAAAGAAACCAAGATTGTGTTCACCATAACATTAGTTCTAGTTTTCTTTCGTAATTGGGTTTCAGGCAATTCAATGTTTACAATATTTATGCGAGTTAATTTCATCTGACACTTCTCAGTCTAATTAGACAAGTTTCACTCGCATCCTTTCGGCCCTAGAGTGTTACTAATATTGACCCTCACTTACAATGGTCTGATGTTAAAGTTCCTTTCTCTCGAACTCAAACTTTAACTTCAATTCGTTAGGTTTGTTCAGCTTTTCCTAATTGGTGTTTTTCTCTCAAACAAATGTTAGATACAGGCTCATTCTAATGCGTGCACTCATCAGATTATAAGGATAACGAAAGCTAAAACTACAAATTATAACCACAGATTGCCTGTCACTCGTTTAACAAAATCACAGTTCAAATTACATCATGGATCCCACAACCCTAGTTGTGGTATTTATCCACTCATGATTTCATGTAGACAATCAAATATATACGATGAAAACATGCTTAAAAAGAACTTATGAGAATCAACAAATCAACAAGCAGCTTTGATAATTCAAGAATCAGAATCCAAATTTCAAACTCAAATTAATGTAAAGTTGAGAAGTACAAACTGAGAATAAATAGCAACTTGTTTGTCCTTCAAGCTAAGATAAGATAAAACATAAAAACCGACCTAATTAATTCAAATAGAATGTTTAAAAAAAGAATCCTACTCGAAGTAGTACTAAACTGTCGCGCTACTTCGCACCCACTTTTATGGCCCATCAAGGGCATCACGATCCGTGAAACCCTTCGTGGTCTTCACCTGGACTTTCCCAAAGATTGGGTCTTCAACGCCTTGGCACTGGAGATGTTACCACTGACAACATCACGGACCGTTATAGGAACCACAGTCCGTGAAATCGTCTGTGATTTTCACTTGGTATTTCCTACATTTGGGTTTTCAATGTCTGCCTACTATTACTACGGACAACATCACGATCCATCTTGATCTTCACGGCCAGTAAAGGTGTTCGTGATCTTCACTTCAACTTTCCCAAGTTTGGTCTAAAATGCTAATACACTGGATCAGGACCACGATTAGCACCATGGGTCTCATGTTGACCACGGCCTGTACAAGCTTCTGTGATCTTCATTTGGTTGTTCATGCACTCTATCTTCTCAATGCCCAAACACTGCTTTAACCTCACGAGCTTAACCACGGATTGTTATGAAGGTCACGGTCCGTGAAGTTGGCCGTGAACTTTACTTGATCAACATTATTTTCTGCTTCTTTTTCTAGTTTTCTACACAAGCCAGATTCTGCCTACACAATCAACAAACATATCAAAGCATCAACACCCTCAACATAGAACTATTACTTGTCCTCAAGTGATGATACAACAACACATTCAGTCCTCAAAATGTTCAAACACTTTAGAAACCACGCAGAAGCCATCTCAAACACAATTTGTATCCAAAACCATGAATGTAACATGCAAGGATCAATCTATGACATTTCATTACTTACCATCAATCATGCTTATGCTTGTGAATTATCAGCTAACACAATCTACTCTCACATCCAATCATCGTGCCCTAACACTAAAGAAGTCCATCACTCATGATAATTGTGACTAAGTACTACACTCACACTCTCAAAGAACTTCTAACACTAATAACAAACTACCATAGGCTTGCCTTTGCTTTCTACGCTCTATTTTTCAAACACCCGGAATAGGATCACTGTAGGACTTGATCGGCTTGTAACATAGGCTCAGGCTAAGGAATGTATATTTGGTTTCGTGAGTGACTAGTCCCTTGATTTTCCAAAGTTTCATTTTCACACAACTTTTTCTTGAGTGATTCCCTCTTTTACTTCATTTCAACACATCCTAGCAGCCATTATTTCTTTTTCTTTTTCTTTTCTTCTTTTTCTTTTCTTTTCTTCACATTTTTTTAATGCAATTTTACATGTACTCAGCTCACTAGTTGAACCTTCTTTTTCACATCTTCTTTCTGCTCAGATTGCAATCAACCTCAACTTAGGCTTTTAGCCTGAGTTGTGACATCATATCTTCGGAAACCAAAAGGATATGATATTTACTGGGTAAGAACAAAAACTGACTTTTAGGCTCAAATCGGGTTCAAGTGGTAAGCTTTTTATTTGGTAGTTCTATTTTGGCTATTTTTTGTTTACAAAAATGGCCTACTTATCCTTTCCTATTCGATTATTCTCAGACTTAAGCAAGACTACTTGGGCAAGTTCTAGTTCCTGCTCCTGGTGTTAGACTTCAAACAACACTCATACACACATGACACAGGACTACATTATCCAATTTCTTGGTTCACTAATTTATTGATCAGACTAGCAATGTTCAACATGTAAGTATCTAAGATGTCATCTAAAGATCCTAACAGTTACAACTCAGATTCAGGTTCTCATTTTTCACACACTAGTTGTTGCACACACAAAAACAGCACACACAGAGTCAACCTCAATTTTTCTAATAGCTATGGCAAGTTGCTCACCACCCCCTCCCCAAATAAAAAGGACTTTACCCTCAAAGTCAATAAAGAAAATAAAACAGGGTTGTGAGGAGGGTTCATACCTACGGCGCTCTAGGCTCCGGTAGTCGTCTCAGCATCGACACCTTTATCACCAGATGCACTCTCAGAACTCAGCACATGATCAGGTTGGTCAGCCCTCGCCGGGGTAAGTGCTCCACTACCAGAAGCTCCAGCAACACATGTCTCGTTGTTGTTTCTCACGGGCTGCTTTTTCTCTATCTACTTTCCTTGAAGCCTTGCGGGCTTTCTTTTCTTGCCTTCGTTCCTCTTTGGACCGGTCAGCAGGTGTCTGCTCCTCAGATTCTTCGGCTCTGTGTTTCCTCTTAATGGACTTACTCATGGGTAGGTCTCCCAAGAGATCATCAATTGATTGAGTGGAGGGTGCCTAATTTAGCATTTGCATTAAAGAATCTGGCAGCATCGGAGTGGGTACCTGTACTGACTTTTCAGCCAGTTTAGACACTTAAGTTCTCATCTCGGCCAACTGTGATTTGTACTCTTCAGTATCTATTGACCCGGCAGCCTAGAATCAATCCTGAACAAGGTTCTCCAACCCATCCATTCTATCTTTTAAGACAGACAGCTCTTTCTGCATCTCATCTTTGATCTCTTTTTTCGCAGCTAACACCTTTATCTCTATAAGCTGAGGCATCCTGTTGATTATCTGATCGACCAAGGTCCTGGTTTGGCGCTGATCTGTAACCAATTTCTCAGGAAAAATCATAGGAATAGTGACATAGGTACCTGTATCATGTGTGGCAGAAGCTAGTGGTGGTGGTGCCTCTGTGGAAGGCTATGATGACTCCCCATGCTCTGGGCCTCTGTCTGCCTATGGGATCTCAAGTTAGACATGAGGAACAACAGCTAAAGTACCCACAGCTGTAGACTTCACGCCAAAGAGATGGTTCGCGACATCTTTGATTTTAGAAACATGGGTAAGTCTGAGTGCGTCACCTCATTTGTCAACCAGACTATTTGGAGGAATGTTTGCTTGGCGACATAATTTCCCTATCAGACAAGGAAAAAGAAATATGACCCTCTCATTTAGTGCCCTGTCTCACATCTCGGTCGCTATAATTTACCCCACATTAACCGGGTAACCAACCAAGAGGCATGTTACCAAAGACGCCAATGAAGAAGACAAGGTGTTATCATTAGCTGTCGATCTCAATTGTGCACGGACAATAGCCCACCAAGCCTTGGTAGGAAAAGATAATGAAGCTTTAATAATGAGTGTTGGTGTAGCTGTGACCCAAACTGCATTCTCCCCATCTACAGCAATTTGCTTCGCAATCCATCGCAAGACCCTCTCTCGAGACTGTTGATCCTCCATCGTCATGTCACTGGTGACCTCATGATGTTTGCCTTCAAAAAATCCAACTAAAATTGGTGCAGGGTATTCTGGGCCATGCAACATTCTGTTAATAGCAGCCTCAGAGATATCTATCGCTTTGCCCCGAACTATAATTAAGTTGAGTGGACCCCAGGTCATAGCAATGTCCTTCTGTCAATGTTTCGTGGTATCTGTTTCCGCAGTAAAGTTCATCAATGTAGCTACATAAGATGAATAAAATTATCTAGCCAGGTGGCGAGAGAATTCTCCATGTGCATTGTCCATCTAATCAAACTAATGAAATTGGAATGTCCGATAAATGTTTGGGAATGCTTTGATGTCAGCTACCACCACTTTGGTCTCAGGCATGATTGGTCTATCTTTGAAACCCCCCAGACTTGTTGACCATACCCTTGTTGAAGAATTCTTCGGACCGGTTCACAGTCCACATGGAGCGGTAATAGGCAATTAGTTACGGTCTCGCTGCAGGATCAGGTTCATGGACGTTCACATATATCACCATGGTATTATCATCGATGATCTCTGCATCCTCATCTATAGTGGCTGCCTCTTCTAGTATTCCAGTTTTAGCTTCCGTATTTACCACAGGTGGAGAGGTGTTTGCATCTTCCTGAGAGCCGTTTTCAGACTCTGCACTGCCCCCCGAATTATCAGCAAACTGGCTACCTGAAATAGCATTAGAGTCACTACTCGATGCTTCAATGCTACCGAAATGACTTTCTCCCTCTTCAGATCGAGGAGGAGTGTCTTGGAAAATTACTTTCTTGGTCTGTACTCTAGTAACTTGAGGTGAGTGATCTTTAGATGTGACATTTATTCACACCTCAGAACTACTAGCCTCAGAGTCGTCATGACCTTCTGATTGAGAAGTAGTTAGGGGGCAGGTTTGGTTGCATTCTTTCTTCGGGGAGGCATAGTACCTCAGAAACACAATACTAATTAGTACAAAACTCAAATGACTCATTATTGGGTACTCAGACTTCCCCTGTGTAATTACCTCGTGACGACTTGCCTTAAGAATGTCATCACCTAATCTATCATTAGGAAGGGCCACAGAATCAAACAAACGACAGAATTAAAAGTACATAAAAATAAAAAAATTACAACCTAAGTAAACTGTACGGGAGCCTATACGGGCCGTGGTGGGTACCATGGGCCGTTAAAGCCCTCGTGAAAACTAATACAAAAATAATATATCAGTGTGTAACAGAAGCTTGACCAAGTAATGTTCATAGTTAGTTTCACGGCTCGTGAAATGAACCACGATCCGTGATACTGGTCATGAACTTATCTGATGAGTGGAAGGATTTTTAAGTGTGGTCAACGATTGGTTTCACGGCTCGTGGTAGCTTCCATGGTCCATAAAAACCTATCGTGGTCTTACACTTGGTCCATTTATTTGTCATCTTCTTCCCCACATTCATTATATTACCAAATTACGGTACCAAACTCCCATTATTACACAGGTTCACAACCAACACAAATAAATTCAACCAACCCTCATACAATCACCACAAAAATTTAGACAAATACAATTTCCCACATAATTACGACCTACTGTGATCATATCCACATAGAAGAACAGTCAAATTTGTGCAAGTCAAATAAACCCACCACAATTCAATACTAATCACAACAGAGCACCTCCTAAGCATGCTAAAATCGACTAAATCAAAGTAATTCTAAGTCACTTTAGTACAAGATTAAACTTATTGCAAGTGATAAGGGAACTTACTTGGCACTTAAAAAGAATTTTCGCTCAAAATGAGGAATGAGTAGCCTTGACTTGTGATTCTTGGCAACTTAGGATAAGGGATTTGATTTTCAATGAATTTGGAATCGATTGGTGATGGGAACTGTTTTTTAATCCTTAAAGTACCGTTATGAGAGAGAAAAAGATGAAAAACCCCGACCTTTGGAGCTTTAGGAATTATATAAACCATTCTTTTAATTTTGGTGCCATCGCAGGTCGAGTTGGGTTTTATTAGGACTGGGTTGTGGACAATGGACTGTGAAAGTGACAGTGAAGGTCACCACAGTCCATATAGTGGTCCGTGAATCTGACTTGATAACAGAATCCTTGCTTGTGGTTCACGAGAGGCTAGACGGTCCGTACAGGTCACGACAAACCGTGAACCCTTCCGTGAACCTTTTTATGCACATTGATGCTTATCGTGACCAATGATACTATCCTACGGTATGAGTGTCTACAATCGTCGAGAATATAGTAACCCAACCAATGGTTGGGGTCATGTCCCAGGGGAGTGGTTTTGAGAATCAGTTGCCAATTAGAATTTCATTTGAATTAGTCATAGCTAAAAACATTTGCGATAAAATACATTGTAAATTAAAGGGGGTGACACAGAAGTGTCAAATATCGAAAGGGGTTTTGTAACAAGTGATAAAACAGCAAAAATAAACAAGAAAATCAAGTATGGGGAAGGTTCTTAGGATATGACCACAATACAAGTTCAGATAAATCGTTGGGTACATGCTTTCAATAGGAAATTTGCAAGACAATAGTGACTAGGCTAATCTTTAAATGGAAATAAGTTCCCTCTCGGGCAACTTACCCATTTTCAAATGTGTTTCTCTCGGACACCCATTTGCCGCATGAAGACCAGCCTACACCTTACCCCACTCACTTTCTCAAGCTGAGTGTTAGGAAATGGGACTAGGGCTCACCCTCTCGAGCTGAATCTCATGTCGACCCACTCCTTAGGCCATCAGTCTAGTGGTTTTGGTTTCGCGACCTCCCACTCGGACAAGCCGAAAACACATGGGTGGCTTTATATTTGAAACTACAAACCCTTTAGCTTAAACCACAACCACTAGGTGAAATCACCATTAAAATACATCTAACCTATCAGCAAGCAAGACCCAACAAGAATATCAACCCATATTTGCTAAATCACACCCCAAGAATGGGGTTTTTTTAGCCACACTTCAAGAAATAAGAAATTATACCTAACATGATAAAGAAACCAAGTGGGTATACGAAATTAAACCTTGAATTAAGCTACGCATGAAGAATAATGAAGACCCACTTCCAACTTGGGGAAGATGAACTACTTTCATTAAGTCTCCACAAAACCCTCTCCAAACTTGAGAGAAAATACAGAAAAATACTATAGACTAATAATAATGTTTACTCTAAAATGCTCCCCACAAGACTACAACTCTAACTAGTTTTTATAGTATTCACAGATTCTGTTGTGGAGGATCGTTCGGCGACATTAGTCAAGATCGCCGATGAACTCGGTGTTCCGCCCTTTAATCGGCTCATCCCCTTCATTGTCTTGCCATCAGCGTCCTCATATTCTAGATCATTGGGCGGTATAGTACTACTTCACGAAACTAATCGGAGACTCGCCGACTGATCCTTTCCTCGCCTTTTGATCCACTTCCTTCAAAGCATCGCGTACTGGAACAAAGGGTGGTACATGTCAATTCAACGACTCACCAAGTTGGACTCGGCGATCCGCAAACTTTCATTTCTTGTTCTTTTCAACCATTTTTGCTCAGTTTTGCACCTAAGTGCCCATGTTTCTAGTAAAACTTCAAATACCTGAAACCTAAGCATTTTAATCAGGTATTAAGATAAAAGAAGCATTCGAGGACACTATTTCTATTAAAATAAAACCCCAAATGAGTCCAATTTGTGGACGCATCAACACGCCCAACTTAAACTTTTGCTTGTCCTCAAAGCAAACTCAAGTTCAGCAGTTCAAATAGGGTACCTCAAACAGTGCTACATAAGACTAAATCATGCATGCACACAACAAGACTCAATCTACTTATACAAGGATCACTTATGTACTCAAATATTCAAATTGTGACACACCATTACCAAAGATTCTCATGCTCGCAATACTTGTTACTTGTGCAAGTTCAAACTCAACAAAAGTATCTAAATTCCCTCACGAAAAGAATGATTCCATATTCACACATAGATATGAGTCAATTTAAGATCAGGAATCAGATACAACGCTCACACTCAAAAAGAGAAACACAATGCATGTTTTCACCTATAGGTTTGCCCTTATTTTCCAATCGATCTTTAATTTGGCTTATTCAAGATCAAAAAGGTCTTTTCAAGGCTTGTAATTGGGTTGAGTGCAAAGGTATGGTCACTTTAGGCTCAGTGACTAAAGTTCCTCATGAATTGTGGAGCTTTCAACACTTCCTTTTCTTCACATTCTTTTATCAATTTTTCTTCTAGTGCTTCTAAGTCATCCTATTAATCACTCCATGGATTGCTTGGAAACTGCATTTCTTTTGGACTTTTATTCCACATTCTTCTTTTTCATTCTTTTCTTTTCTTTTTTTTTCTTTTTCTCTTATTCTCTCTTCTTCTTTTTTTATATGGAGGGCTTCCATTTTTCCACAACACCATGAGTTAGAAGAGACTTTTCTTGCACTTCTTGACTTCTCCTTTTTCTTTTCACCACACCCTCAACTTAAGCCTTTAGCTTAAGTTGGCTATTCACTACATCACAAGTCATGAGGATTAGAAGTGGTGGTTGAATAAAAGCTCTAGGTTTTATCAAGTTTTCTTTCAAAGAAAGGTAAGGCTTAAGGGGTGTTCAAAAGAGTTTCACACGCTCACGGGCGGGTCACAAAAGAGGTATATGCCAGATTGGCTCACACTCTTTAAAGTTGCCTAAGATTATTTCAAGAGCACATCTTACTAAATCAATCAGAGTAATGTGGAAAATTCTAGGTTTATTCATGCATGGTTCAAAGTAAGCTCATCACAAAAGGCATCGATACTAAAGCCAAAAATGACTACACACTTTCGCTAGTGTGCAAGGGTCATTACAAGAGAATCAATTTGAGATATGGCTAATCACAACGAGATGCAAAGAGTTCACATATTGTCTAGGCAACTTCATTTGTTCTCGTCGTAGCCGCACATTCATGTTTGTTCGATTGAGAGCACTAATCAAGTCATCGGTATAGATCGAATCCAAGACTTGAATTGTACAAGAACAGTCACTTTCAACACAAAAGGTGGCGAATATTTTTTAAAATGAAAATTTTTTGGAAGGGTCAAAATTATTTTTCAATTAAACAAAAAGAGAGCCATAAGGTCAAACAATCGCAAAGCAGTTTTTAAAAACACAATTAAAAATAGACAACCCAAATGTACACCAAAACACAAATATTCAAAACAAGAAAAATGAGGTGGGTTTCACCCCACCACAAATAAAAACATTTGTCCTCAAATGTAAATAACAAAAAAAAATCATTGCAAATGAGTACAAAATTCCTAAAAATAAATTCGGGTTCGAAAAACCAACCTTAGATGCTGATTACAATACTTTTGAAATGCTAGGCGGCAATATAATCCACTCCAAGCACTAATTATCAACTACACTACTAAAGGCAATCAATAATCTAGAAAATATTACCTTGATGTGAAGTTGAGAAGTTTAAAAGGAAAGAGAGTGGGAAAATTTAAAAAATCTCAAATTTTTGGCACTTTATAACCGTTCATTTCTTGTCCATTCGGCGATGTTAATCAACTCACCGACCCACTCAGCGGTCCACCGAGTGGTCATTTATCTAGCCCTTTCTTCAAAATCTTCAATTTTCTGGGGTAAGATCGGTGTCTACATCGAGACTGCCAAGCAGGTTGGCGATGCGCCGAGCTGCTTTTCGAGTTTGCCAAGTTTTACAGGCTTTGTACAACTCTTGTATTGAGCCAAATGGCAGATCCAGTCTGGCTCGCTGACCTGTTTAGCGACTCGCGGGATGGACTTTCTGCTCACCAACCTGAGATTTTCCACACTTTCCTCGGTTTATCTATAACATCAACATACCATTATTTATAAAAGCAAAATCCTAAATTTACGACCTTGTGTTGCCTCCCAAGAAGCGTCTTATTTAACATCGTGGCACAACGCAACTCCTCAATCAAGTTCCATTAGTGACGTTTGCCTCATTTTCATGAGGTCACCCCTCTTTCTGCTCTAGGTAGAGGACCTACATACACAAACAATAAACAAACAAAAACAAACAAAAAGTAAAATTAGTAAAAACTACACTAAAGAGAACAAAAAGCTCGAGTTAACTACAGTTTCACATGACACCACTCCCCGGCAACGGCGCCATTTCAATGCTTATCGTGACCAACGACACTATCCTACGATATGAGTGTCTACGATCGTCGATATTATAGTAACCCAACCAAGGGTTGGGACCGGGTCCCAAGGGAGCGGTTTTGAGAATGAGTAGCCAATTAGAATTTCGTTTGGATTAGTCATAGCTAAAAACATTTGCGATAAAATACATTGTAAATTAAAGTGGGTGACACAGAAGTGTCAAATATCAAAAGGGGTTTTGTAACAAGTGATAAAACAGTAAAATAAACAAGAAAATCAAGTATAGGGAATGTTCTTGGGATGTGACCACAATTTAACTTGAGATAAATCGTTGGGTACATGTTTTCAATAAGAAATTTGCACGACAATAGTGACCAGGCTAAGCTTTAAATAGAAATATGTTCCCTCTCGGGCAACTTACCCCGTTTCGAATGTGTTCCTCTCGGACACCCATTAGCCGCATGAAGACGAGCCTACGCCTTACCCCACTCACTCTCTCGAGCTGAGTGTTAGGATATGGGACTAGGGCTCACCCTCTCGGGCTGAACCTCATGTAGACCCACTCCTTAGGCCATCAGTTTAGTGGTTTTGGTTTTGCGACCTCCCACTCGGGCAAGACGAAAACACATGGGTGGCTTTGTATTTGCAACTACAAACCCTTTAGATTAAACCACAATCACTAGGTGAAATCACCATTAAAGTACATCTAACTTATCAGCAAGCAAGACCTAATAAGAATATCAACCCATATTTGCTAAATCACACCCCAAGAATGGGGTTTTTTTAGCCACACATCAAAAAATAAGAAATTATACCTAACATGACAAAGAAATCAACAGGGTATAAGAAATTAAACCTTGAATTAAGCTATGGAATAAGAATAAGAAGACCTACTTCCAACTTGGGGAAGATGAACTCCTTTCTTCAAGTCTCCACAAAACCCTCTCCAAGCATGAGAGAAAATACAGAAAAATAGACTAATAATAATGTTTACTCTAAAATGCTCCCCACAAGACTACAGCTCTAACTAGTATTTATAGTTTTCACAGATTGTGTTGTGGAGGATCGTTTGGCGACATTAGTCGAGATCGCCGATGAACTCAGTGATCCGCCCTTTAATCAGCTCATCGCATTCAATGTCTTGCCTTCAGCATCCTCATATTCTGGATCATTGGGCGGTACAGTACTGTTTCGCGGAACTAATCGGCGACTCGTCGACTAATCCTTTCCTCGCCTTTTGATCCACTTTCTTCAAGGCTTCGCATACTAGAACAAACGGTGGTGCATGTCAATTCAATGACATGCCAAGTTGGACTCGGCGATCCGCAAACTTTCATTTCTTGTTCTTTTCAGCCATTTTTGCTCCGTTTTGCGCCTAAGTGCCCATGCTTCCGGTGAAACTTCAAATACCTAAAACTTAAGCATTTTAATCAGGTATTGAGTTAAAACAAGCTTTCGAGGACACTATTTCTATTAAAATAAAGCCCAAAATGAGTCCAATTTGTGGACTCATCAACACGCTCAACTTAAACTTTTGCTTGTCCTCAAGCAAACTCAAGTTCAGCAGTTCAAATAGGGTACCTCAAACAATGATACACAAGACTAAATCATGAATGCACACAACAAGACTCAATTTACTTATGCAAGGATCACTTGTGTACTCAAAGATTCAAATTGTGATACACCATTATCAAAGATTCTCATGCTCGCAATACTTGTTACTTGTGCAAGTTCAAACTCAACAAAAGTATCTAAATTCCCTAACGTAAAGAATGATTCCATATTCACACACAGATAAGAGTCAATTTAATATCAGGAATTAGATACAACGCTCACACTCAAAAAGAGGAACATAATGCATATTTTCACCCATAGGTTAGCCCTTATTTTCCAATCGATCTTTAATTCAGCTTACTTAAGATCAAAGAGGTCTTTTCAAGGCTTGTAATGGTGTTGAGTGCAAAGGTATGGTCATTTTAGGCTCAGTGACTAAAGATCCTCATGAATTGTGGAGCTTTCAACACTTCCTTTTCTTCACCTTCTTCTATCAATTTTTCTTCTAGTGCTTCTAAGTCATCATATTATTCACTCCATGGATTGCTTGGAAACTGCATTTCTTTTGGACTTTTATTCCACATTCTTCTTTTTCATTCTTTTCTTTTCTTTTTTTTCTTTTTCTCTTATTCTCTCTTCCCGTATTTTTATATGGAGGGCTTTCATTCTTCCATAACACCATGAGTTAGAAGAGACTTTTATTGCACTTCTTGACTTCTCCTTTTCCTTTTCACCACACCCCAACTTAAGCTTTTGGCTTAAGTTAGCTATTCACTACATCACAAGTCATGAGGATTACAAGTGGTGGTTGAATAAAAGATCTAGGTTTTATCAAGTTTTCTTACAAAGAAGGGTAAGGCTCAAGGGGTGTTCAAAAGAGTTTCACACGCTCACGGGTGGGTCACAAAAGAGGTATATGTCAAATTGTCTCACACTCTTTAAAGTTGTCTAAGATCATTTCAAGAGCACACCTTACTAAATCAATCAGACTAATGGGGCAAATTCTAGGTTTATTCATGCATGGTTCAAAGTAAGCTCATCACACAAGGCATTGATAATAAAGCCAAAAATGACTACACACTTTCGCTAGTGTGCAAGGGTCATTACAAGATAATCAATTTGAGAAATGGCTAATCACAACGAGATGCAAAGAGTTCACATATTGTCTAGGCAACTTCATTTGTTCTCGTCATAGCCGCACATTCATGTTTGTTCGATTAAGAGCACTATTCAAGTCATTGGTATTGATCAAAACCAAGACTTGAATTTGAACAAGAACAGTCACTTTCAACTCAAGAGGTGGCGAATATTTTCAAAAAATGAAAAATTTTCGAAAGGGTCAAATTTATTTTTCAATTAAACCAAAAGAGAGCCATAAGGTCAAACAATCGCAAAGCAGTTTTTAAAAACACAATTAAAAACAAACAACCCAAATGTACACCAAAACACAAGTATTCAAAACAAGAAAAATGAGGTGGGTTTCACCCCACCACAAATAAAAACATTTGTCCTCAAATGTAAATAACAAAAAAAATCATTGCAAATGAGTACAAAATTGCTAAAAATAAATTTGGGTTCGGAAAACCAATCTTAGATGCCGATTAAAATACTTTTGAAATGCTAGGCGGCAATGTAATCCACTCCAAGAACTAATTATCAATTACAATACTAAAGGCAAGAAATAATCTAGAAAATATTACCATGATGTGAAGTTGAGAAGTTTAAAACGAGGTAGAGGGGAAATTTTAAAAAATTTCAGATTTTTGGCACTTTATAACCATTCAGTTCTTGTCCATTCGGCGATGTTAGTCAACTCACTGACCCACTCAGCGGTCCGCCGAGTGGTCATTTATCTCACCCTTTTTTCAAAATCTTCAATTTTTTTGGGGTAAGATCGGTGGTCTGTATCGAATTCGCCAAACAGGTTGGCGATGCACCGAGCTACTTTTCGAGTTCGTCGAGTTTTACAGGCTTTGTACAACTCTTGTATTGAGCCAAATGGCAAATCCAATTGGGATCGCGGACCTGTTTAGCGACTCGCAGAATGGAGTTTCTGCTCACCAACCTGAGATTTTCCACACTTTCCTCGGTTTATCTACAACATCAACACACCATTATTTATAAAAGTAAAATCCTAAATTTACGACCTTGGGTTGCCTCCCAAGAAGCGCCTTATTTAACATCGTGTCACGACGCAACTCCTCACTCAAGTTCCATTAGTGACGTTTGCCTCATTTTCATGAGGTCACCCCTCTTTTGGCTCTAGGTAGAGGACCTGCATACACAAACAATAAACAAAGAAAAACAAAACAAAAAGTAAAATTAGTAGAAACTACACTAAAAAGAAAAAAAAGTTATAGTTAACTACATTTTTACGTGACAAAACTCCCCGGCAACGGCACCATTTTGATGTTTATCATGAACAACGACACTATCATATGGTACGAGTGTCTACGATCGTCGATAATATAGTAACCCAACCAAGAGTTAGGATCATGTCCCAAGGGAGCGATTTTGAGAATCAGTACCCAATTAGGATTTGGTTTGAATTAGTCATAGCTAAAAATATTTGCGATAAAATACATTGTAAATTAAAGGAGGTGACGCAGAAGTGTCAAATATCAAAAGGGGTTTTGTAACAAGTGATAAAACAATAAAAAAAACAAGAAAATCAAGTATGGGGAAGGTTCTTGGAATGTGACCGCTATACAAGTTCAGATAAATCGTTGGGTACATGCTTTCAATAGGAAATTTGCAAGACAATAGTGACTAGACTAAGCTTTAAATGGAAATAAGTTCCCCCTCGGGCAACTTACTCCATTTCAAATGCGTTCCTCTCGAACACCTATTTGCCGCATGAAGACCAGCCTACGCCTTACCCCACTCACTCTTTCAAGCTGAGTGTAAGGATATGGGACTAGGGCTCACCCTCACGGGCTGAACCTCATGTCGACCCACTCATTAGGCCATCAGTCTAGTGGTTTTGGTTTCGCGACCTCCCACTCGAACAAGCCGAAAACACATGGGTGGCTTTGTATTTGCAACTAAAAGCCCTTTAGATTAAACCACAACCACTAGGTGAAATCACCATTAAAATAAATCTAACCTATCAACAAGCAAGACCCAATAAGAATATCAACCCATATTTGTTAAATCACACCCCAAGAATGGGGGGGTTTTAGCCACACATCAAGAAATAAGAAATTATACCTAACATGATAAAGAAATCAACTGGGTATAAGAAATTAAACCTTGAATTAAGCTACGGAAGAAGAATAAAGAAGACTCACTTCCAACTTGGGAAAGATGAATTTCTTTCTTCAAGTCTCCATAAAACCCTCTCCAAACTTGAGAGAAAATACATAAAAATACTATAGACTAATAATAATGTTTACTCTAAAATGCTCCCCACAAGACTACAGCTCTAACTAGTATTTATAGTTTTCACAGATTGTGTTGTGGAGGATCGTTTGGCGACATTAGTCGAGATCGCCGATGAACTTGGTGATCCGCCCTTTAATCAGCTCATCGCCTTCAGTGTCTTGCCTTCAGCATCCTCATATTCTGGATCATTGAGCAGTACAGTACTACTTCACGGAACTAATCGGCGACTCGCCGACTGGTCCTTTCCTCGCCTTTCGATCAACTTCCTTTAAGGTTTCGCGTACTGGAACAAAGGGCGGTGCATGTCAATTCGGCGACTCGCCAAGTTGGACTCGGCGATCCGTAGACTTTCATTTCTTGTTCTTTTCAGCCCTTTTTGCTCCATTTTGCGCCTAAGTGCCCATGTTTCCAGTAAAACTTCAAATACTTGAAACTTAAGCATTTTAATCAGGTATTGAGATAAATCAAGCATTCGAGGATACTATTTCTATTAAAATAAATCCCTAAATGAGTCTAATTTGTGGACTCATCACACATTCCAGTAGCTCCCTTAGGTTGGTCCTAAAGTTGACGGACCGTGAAAGTGCCCGTGAAGAGCAGTTTGCACCCAATTCGTGTACTTTATAACCCATTCTCTCCTGCACATATAAACACACATTGACTCTATAAAAAACAAAGAAAAACAAAAAGAAAAAGAACAATACCTACTACAATTACATCTTGGGTTGCCTCTCAAGCAGCGCACAATGTAACGTCGCGACGCGACGCATGTTACTTGATTACTCAGACTTCATCAAGTTTACATTCTTCCATAATCTTCACATCCTCTAGGACACCCAAGTATGCCTTGATTCGCTCGCCATTGTCTTTGAACCTATCGCCCTTATCATTTTCCAACTCAATAGCACCAGACTAAAACACCTCTTTGCCTTAAATGGTCTAGACCATCTAGATCTCAGCTTTCCTGGAAACAGACGGAGCCTGGAGTTGAAAAGTAACACAAATTCACTAGGAGTGAAGGTTCTCTTTTCAATATGATTTTCATGGTACAACTTCATCCTTTCCTTGTACAGTACATACCTCTCATAAGCTCTAAAAGGAAACTCATCCATCTCATTGATCTGATCCAACCTCAGGTTTGCAGTTTTGCTCCAACTAAGGTTTAGCTTCTTCAAAGCTTAGAATGCATTATGCTTAAGCTCAATCGGCAAATAACATGCCTTTCCAAACACCAATTGATATGAAAACATACCAATAGGCATCTTGAAAGTTGTCCAATATTCCCATAGAGCATCATCTCTAACTTATGTGCCCAATCTATCCTGTTGGCATTCACCGTTTTAGCCAGGATCACCTTGATTTCACTGTTGGATACCTCTACTTGTCCACTGGTGTGTGGGTGATAAGGCATTGCGACCTTGTGTTTTTAACCCCATATTTGGTCAGAAGTGCACTGAATACCTTGTTGCAGAAGTGAGAACCGCCATCACTGATAATAGCTATGGGTGTACCAAACCTTGAAAAGATATTCTTCTTCAGGAAACCAGCTACACTTTTGCCATCATTCTCAGGCAAAGCAACAGCCTTAACCCATTTGGACACATAGTCCACTGCAACCAGTATGTACTTCTGCCCATAAAAACTCACAAATAGGCCCATGAAATTGATGCCCCACACATCAAACAACTCCACCTCTAAAATAGGTGTCATGGGTAACTCATAGCGCCTAGGGATGGCCCCTTGTCGTTGGCACACATCACAACTCTTGACTATGTCCAAGGCATCTTGATGAATAGTGGGCCAGTAGTACCCACACTGAAGTATCTTATGGGCTGTCTGAGCACCTCAATGATCGCCACCTACTGTAGATGAGTGGCATGCCTCCAGAATATGCAGCATCTCACCTTCAGGAATGCACCGCCTGATGATGTTATCAGCGCAAATCATGTACAAATAAGGTTCATCCCATAAATACTTACCTACATCATGCATGAAACTTTTTCTCTACTGAAATGTTAGTCCTTCAGGCATCAAATCACTAACAAGAAATTTAGCATAATCAGCAAACCAAGGAACAAGGTCAAGAGTTGTGGCTACTACTTGCTCATCCAGAAATGCATCATTTATTTCAAGTTATGGTTGTTCCTTCTTTTCAGCCTCTAACCAAGACAGGTGATCAATTACCTAGTTCTCACAACCTCTCTTATACTTAACCTCAAAGTCAAACTCCTGGAGAAGCGACACCCATCTGATCAACCTTGGCTTGGCATATTTTTTTGCCATGAGGTGTCTCAGAGCTACATGATCTGTATGAATGATCACTTTTGTGCCCAGCAAGTATGCTCTGAACATCTCAAAGGTGTACATTACAGCTAGTAGTTCCTATTTCGTGACCGTGTAATTTCACTGTGCTTCATTCAATGACTTACTAGCATAGTAAATAGGATGGAACATCTTGTTTCTCTTCTGCCCCAATACAAACCCTAGAGCAGTACCACTAGCATCACACATGACCTCAAATGGTTCGGTCCAATCTGGGCCAATGATCACTAGGGCAAAGACTAGCTTCTTCTTTAGGCATTCAAAAGCTTTGAGACATGCCTCATCAAAAGCAAACTTCACCTCCTTCTCCAAAAGCTTGCACATGCAGTGTGCAATCTTAGAGAAGTCCCTGATGAAACGCCTATAGAATCCGGCATGTCCTAAGAAGTTTTGAACACCCTTCACACAGATTGGTGGAGGTAACTTTTCAATCACCTCAATTTTGGCCTTGTCGACCTCTATCCCCTTCTGTGATACTTTGTGCCCAAGGACTATGCCCTTATTCACTATGAAATGACACTTCTCCCAATTCAGCACTAGGTTAGCTTCCTCGCATCTTTGTAAGGCCCTGCTAAGATTTAGCAAATAGTCATCAAAAGTATCACCTACCACCGAAAAATCATCTATAAATACCTCCAGAGTGTCCTCTACCATGTCTGAGAAATTAGAAATCATACACCTTTGGAATGTTGTTGGTGCATTACATAGTCCAAATAGCATGCGTTAAATGCAAAGGTGTCATAGAGACATGTGAAAGTGGTCTTTTCCTGATCTTCAGGAGCAATTGATATCTGGTTGTAGCCAGAGTATCCATCTAAGAAATAGTACCACTCTTTACTAGCCAACTTGTCAAGCATCTAGTCCATGAAAGGCATCGAGAAGTGATCCCTCAAAGTCCATTTGTTCAGCTTTATTTCGTCCATACACACTCGCCATCCAGTGACTAGTCTTTGCGGGACTAACTCATTCTTGGCGTTTGCCACCACAGTCATATCGCCCTTTTTGGGCACACATTGTACTGGACTGACCTAGTGGCTATTAGAAATGGGATAGACCACCCCAGCATCTAACCACTTAATGATCTCATTTTTGACCACCTATTGCATAAGTGGGTTTAACCTCCGTTGGTGTTCAATGCTTAGGCAGCAGTCCTCCTTAGGTTGAATCTTATGGGTGCATATGCCTGGAGGTATTCCGATGATATCATCAATGGTCCACCCAATGGCCTTTTTGTACCTTCTAAATACTTTGATCACCTCCTGAACTTGTTCATCATTTAAATATGCAGCCAAGATCACAGGTAAAGTGTTGTTAGTTCCCAAAAATACATACCTTAAGTGATTGGGTAACTGTTTCAGTTGTAGCACCGGTGGCTCCTCGATGGATGGTTTTGCTGGAGGGCTTAGCCTATTTTTCAAGTGCAGGTCCAATTTCTTAGAAGCATACGAGTGTGCTCCCATACCCTGCAAGGCATTCACAGTCTCTACATAGTCAAACTTGAAATCAGCTTCAAAGTTCATCAGCACTGCGGCAAAGGTTTCAACAGCCATCCTCTCTTCGATGGGTACCCTCATTTGTTTATCAGTAACCACATTTATTATAGACACTACATTCATGTCATATGGCTGCTTCATCGGCCAGTAAATATTGAACTTTACCTCATCCTTGTTGAGTTTGAACTTCATCTCTCCTCTCTCAATATCTACCAAGGCTCTTCCTGTGGCCAAAAATGGTATTCCTAGAATGATAGGAACCTCAAAGTCAACTTCGCAATCGAAGATCACAAAGTCTACCGAAAAGATAAATGTGTCCACCTTTACGAGCACATCACATACAATTCCCACGGGCCGCTTCACTGACCTATATGCCATCATTAACCTCATTGATGTGGGTCTTGGAACTCCTAACCCAATTTCTTGTAGATGGCTAACGGCATCAAGTTAATACTGGCTCCTACATCACACAAAGCGTTTGCAAATTTAATGGATCCAATGGTGCATGGTATAGTGAATTCACCTGAATTTTCCTTTTTCTAAACCAAAAATCTGGTAGCATTGGTGCTGCAATGATGAACAACGTTAGTAAATCAATACTTAAGCTCTCCCCTTTGTAACCTAGTCTTTCATGAACTGGGCATATCCTGGCATCTGCTCCAGAGCTTCCACTAGTGGTATGTTAACTGAAAGTTGCCTCAGCATGGTGATGAACTTTGTAAATTTCCCATCTTCAGCTTTCTTTTTTAGCCTTTGAGGGAAAGAAGGAGGTGGTCTGGGAATCTTCTATAAAGGCATGTTCCCCTCGACCTCTTTTTCTTCTTCTCTCACAAGTTGTGTTATTGGCAGGGTATCCTCCAAATCCTCTACATGTACAGCTTCATCCTCCTTTCTACCAGCTTGCTCCAATACCTGTTCATGTCTAGTACCTGCTGAAATAGGGTTAGTAAGAATTTTACCACTTCTAGTGGCGATGTCCATGCAATGCCTATCTTTCTTGGGATTTTGGATTGTGTCACTTAGTAGTGACCCATTCTTCCTCTGATTTAGTGAGGCTGAAAGTTGCCCCAACTGCTGCTTAATTTTCTTGATAGAGGTGGTGTGAGAGTCTACCAGTTGACTCATGCTCTAGAAATCACCTCTCATCTCTTTTATCCCTGCATCAGTTGATTCAACTTTTTGGAGTACCTAGGCCATCATGTCTTCCAACTTAGACCTGCTGGAACTACCACTTGCCCGATCTCTATTACCTGGGCCACATAGACACCACTACGATCATTCCTATACTCATCTATGTTCTGCCAGTTTCCCTGCTCTTTATTTTCTAGCCTATCAAATTGTCCTTCTCTAGCATAATTCCAACTTGTATTTCCAGAATTGTAACCCTGATTTCTAAAGTTATAATTCTGGAAACCTCCTTGGTTTCCTAGGTAGTTAGCCTCCTCATCCGGATCGATATCCTGATCTTCATACCTATTATGCTAACCCACAATATTGACCTTTTCAGGCTTAGAGACCAGATGCTTCGTGAGTATATCTATTTGGGTCCGCATATGTGCCATATCCTGGTCCCTTTCTTCTTCTCTCTTTCTTTGCTCAGCTGAAAGTTCATAAGTATACCCAAGATCTCCTACTTCTGCATCTCTTGTGTACCATGCCTTATTGTTCTTTGATACCTTGTCCAGCAGTTGCATGCTCTATGAGAATGGTTTTCTCATGAATGACCCTCTGTACAATGCATCAACAACAGGTTTAGTAACATAGTTTAAAGATCTATAAAAAGTTTGTTTCAGATGCCTCTCAGTGAGATCATGGGTAGGACATTTCTTCAACTTTTGGTTGAAACTCCACCAGGTGTCATGCATTGCTTCTCCTGGTAGCTACTTATGAGTACTTATTTCATCCTTCATTTGCAGCTCTTTTGATTCTGGAAAGAATCGTTCCAAGAAAGCTTTTTTCAACTCAGTCTAAGTTCTGATGGAGTCATCTGGCAGCTCATTCAACCAACTAGTTTCCTCTCTAGTAAGAGACAGTGGAAACAGCCTCAACCTCATCGTTGTTTGGTTAACTCCAGGGATCTCTTGTGACTTGTTGATGCCACAAAGTTCCTTAAATGTTGGTTTGCATCATCACCAGTTGCACCCCTGAACATACCTTTCAGATTCAACAATTGAATCATAGTGCTGGTGATTGTGAACTTAACACTTGGAGGTAGTGAAGGTAACACTATCACTCCAGTAGCTCTAGCTCCATCCAAATCTACATCATTCTTTTCATACATCATGTGAGCTGGATGTTGTGCTCTGCCCCTTGGAGCTATTGGTTGACGGTGAGGAGGAATGATTCCATCAATTGCTATGTTCTCGTCCACAGCCCTATGTTGATTATTCACAACATTCAGCTGAACTTGTCTTGTGACAGTTTCACCTTCCAATCCAAATCTCAGTCTTTGTGCCTTAACTTCTTATGCATTCACCATTTTTCGAATAGTCTTTCAAAGTTTTAGGTTGTAAGGGATCAATGGAGCTCCTTCACTCCTAGTATTTGGCATACACAGTAGAACTCACCTGAAAGAGACAAAGACAACAAACAAGATGTAAACTTAGGAAATATGACTACCAATCGAACAAAAGCTAGTAAAACACTTTTGAATTGAAATTCTCCACCAGCGGCACAAAAATTTGATACGTCCAAACTCACACCTCAATTAAGAGGTGTAAACGGTTGATGTCAATTTATAGAACTCAACTTGAGTTGAGGTCAATCCCACAGAGAATTTCTTTACGGAAAAGGTTTCATTGTCGCATTCATTCGAATGTCGTTATTATTTCCTCAGCAAATAATGACGGAAAGTAAATAGAGTGTGGTCTAGGTGTTATAGTTACTAAAACTTACAGTAAAAATCCAGATTAACGACTAACAGAATGTCACGTGATAAAGTTGATTCAGTTGATTAAGATAAACCAGGATTGTGTTCACCATAACGTTAGTTCTAGTGTTCTTTCGTAATTGAGTTTCAGGCAATTCAATGTTTACAATATTTATGTGAGTTAATTTCATCTGACACTTCTCAGTCTAAACAAATAAGTTTCACTCACATCCTCTCGGCCCTAGAGTGTTACTAATATTGACCCTCGCTTACAATGGTTTGATGTTAAAGTTCTTTTCTCTCGAACTCAAACTTTAACTCCAATTCATCGAGTTAGTTTAACTTTTTCCTAACTAGTTATTTTTTGTCAAACAAATGCCAGATACAAGCTCATTCTAATGCGTACACTCATCAGATTACAAGGATAACGAAAGCTAAAACTACAGATTATAACAACAGATTGCCTGTCACTCAATTTATGAAATCACAGTTCAAATTACGTCATGGATCCCACAACCCCAGTCATGGTATTTAGCCACTCATGATTTCACGTAGATAATCAGATATATACAATGAAAACATGCTTAAAAAGAACTTACGAGAATTAGCAAATCAACAAGTAGCTTTGATAACGGGCCCATATTGAGCAAAAGGGTGTCAAGCAACACCCCTTTCTCGATTCTTTTTACTCATATATACTAATACTATGCATAAAGATATACATTTAACAAAATGACACCACTTGACAAAAGTTGTCTATTGGTGTGTAGGTTCATCAATTGACTTTGCTATTGGAGGTGCAAACCTCAATCTAAAAGCATATTTTTACAAAATATAATATACTCATGCTTAAAATTGTGGTTAAGTAGTATTGAATTCAAGACTTCTCTTCTAACTTAAAGCTAATTTAAACGAAAGAGTCAAAGATATATTCTACTTATAAGTGTGATAATTAAATTTTTATATTTTCCTCTATAAATATCAATACCACTTCTAAAAAAAATTATGTACATCACTGACCAGAGAAAATAGTAAAGCTTTTGTATTGGCCCAAAATTATACTAAGTGAGTTAATATAGCATAGCGCCCACTCATGAGTTATCTTTAATGTCATTTTTTACTACTTGTAGAAGATGATTGTCTATCCGGAAAAGATGAATTTAACGCCCAAACTTGTGAATGTTAGCCACTTGTTAGGCGTCGTTCAATAGTTGGATAAGAAATATTTTTGTATGTATATATTTTTTTTTGTAAATTATACAATGTTGATAACTCAATACTAAGGCAAGACAACGTAGTATTGAGTTAAAATAATTGGGAAAAGACCCAAAAGCCCCTAACTTAAAACTGTTGAATTGACTCAGTGGAAGGCCTAGACGGGTCGTCTAGAGCACCACGTCCTGTCTAATGGGTTGTGAAGAAATTCTACCCGACAGGGCTTCAGTATTTCGGGCATAACTTTTTACCACGAGCTTGGAATTAGACAAACTCGGTGGCGTTGGAAAGAGGACTCAGATATTTTTAATTTTCTAGGTTATAGGCCACCTAATTCTTTGTGTGCTTAAATATATGATTGTTTGAAGTTGACTCTAAACTCTAAGTCTGATAAACCCCCTTCACAGACGACTTCACGGGTCGTTTAGACACCCGTGGTCCTTGACCAGTGACTAGGGGAGGACCCCTTCTGATTTAGGCAATTTGACAACCCCTTTGATGACCCATAATCATCACCACATGCCATCTAGGCATCCGTCAAAGTGAAGCCTGCCCTAGCAGGTTCTAGAAACCTACCACGATCCCATTAACGAACCGTGGTCCTATTCACGATCCTTCTAGGGTTCCATGGATTGTTCCATGGTCCACTTTTTGCCTGCTTGACCCCTTTCTAGCCTTTGTCGAATTCGAGGTGTTACATAGTCGATGTAGTAATGATTGGTGATGATGATTACAAATAATGATTAATGGTAATGACTATTGATTTTGGTGATTAAATGTAGTGATGGTTGTGGTTGGGTTGAGGATTGTGATTGATGGTGTTGGTAGTTGTGGCTGAAATAGTTGTTATGGGCTGTCACACCCTGAGCCTACACCCCTGGGCGGGACTGACACTCGAGAACCATTGTTGGCCCTAAGCAAACCCTTGGCCTAGATTAAATCTTAGCATAATACTTAACTCATGAAAGAAATACATTAAAAAGTAAACTGAACTGCTCAATAGATAACTTAGATTGTATTAAATAAACATTCAACTTAGCCAAAGTGGCAACTCAAGATTCAACATAAGCCAATAACAAGATAATGACAAATGAACTAACTAACTGTCTATGAAACCTCTAAACTATGAGGGATATCGGGACAAGACCCCCGGTCATCCTAACAACTGAAACCTACTAAAGCAATGCAAATAGAGATCCTCCGAAAAGCAATGAGGCTCACCACAAGACTCTGAATTTTTAACTAGATCAACGAAGCGCTGGATTCTGATCCTGATTACCTGTATCTGCATCATAAAACGATGCAGGCTAAATGGCATCAGTACATTGAATGTACGAGCATGCGAGGGGAATTCTAAACAATACATAAGCTTGAACTGGAATCTGAAAGAAACACTTACCTCAACTTTCCTCAAACTCATGGATACTCAACTCAATGCAGAAATAAACAACAGTAAAGGTGCAATTTATGTAAAGAACATAAAATAATAAGTACAACTCAATATACATATGTAATAAAGTAATATAATTTTGTGGGAGTTTCTCTAACCAAAAACGATCACTATGATTTATGTGATAATACAACGTCTCACCCACGCTGCCAGAACTGTCCTATAACTTGGTGGGATATAGAACGCCTCAACTAAATGGATCCACTAGTCTATGTTAAAAAGCACTAAGAAATCATCTAAAAAGTATGGCCCTTTTCTACCCGCATTGGCTACATGGTTTATGGAGACATTGAGTTGTTATGAACTCGTCCCCACATCGGTGCTCAATACTACCCCAAAATACTCAACTCATATGTTTTAAAAACAAAAACTTTTTCCGTGGTTAGAGATAATTACTCAAAAACTACCTCAAAGGCTCTCTTGGAAATGAGTGTTTCCTCTCTTGTTTAAATGTGAAAATATTTATTCTTTGGGAATACTTAGTTCTCATATACTCTTTTTGAAGAAATGAACTTCATTGTTAGTACTCTTACTTAACTCAAAACTCAAGTCTTAAAACAAGATTAAAACATTTGCAAAAGACTTCTTGAAAAGACTCTAAGAACTCTCTAGACTTGGCTCTTAACTTTCCTTGAATTTGAATCTATGGATTCAAGATTATGATTCATGTTTTTGGATGATTTCTAGGTATTTAGAAGTCATTTAGAGTGGTTAGAATCAATAGAAAGTGTTAGTACACTTTAGAAGGACTTAAACGGGCTAAACGATGAAAAACGGGTTGGGGCGGACGGCCCTGGCGCGTTGCTGGTGCCCCAGCCCCCAAAGTTCAGAGACCCCATTTTGGCGCACTGCTGGCGTGTCGCCCTAACCTTCTTGGCGCGCCGCGCCAGCAGCGAATCTGACGAATTTTTCCTCTTGTTTTCAGACCTTAATTCGATTAGTTTCAATTTTTTTTCTCAATATCTCTTTAGATTCAGTTACCCAAAACATACACATAAGAATCTAACTCAAAGAAACTCTAATAATCTACATTAAGCTTTCAAGAACTCCTCAATCTCGACCCAATTTCAAGAACGAAAGCAATTCAAGAACACCCATCAAGAACATTCAAACTTCCAATCTTTTTAGGACGAATTCATGCTGAAATAAAAATGTTTGGCACGTGGGTGAACGAACCCAACATTATGAAAGTCTCACATACCTCGTAGGATCAAATCCTTGACGAAATCCGCAATCAATTCCTCACGAAGACGACGAAGCTTTCCTCTTCTCTTCTTTCTTGGGTTCTTCTCTCTAAACCCTAGCGTTAATTTCCAATTGTCTAAACTGAACCAATTCAGTTTAAACCCCTAAGTAATTACCAAAAATGAGTTTAATTAATTGGGTAGTGAAAAGACCACAATACCCTTCTAAAATTTGGTTTTGACTTTCCTTATATAGACAGTCTGACTTCAAGTGGGCATATCTCCCTCATATGAATTCGAAAGTGAGCAAACTCACTAGCGTTGGAAAGATATCTTGTAGCACACCTAACTCATCCTGAGCTAGGAGTTATGGTCATTTGAAATTGATCCAAAACTCAAACTTAACATAACTTAAACAAATTTCCAGATTTTTCATTCTTTCCAAAAATGACTCTTTCTAATTCTAACTCTTTCACTTAGCGAGGTGTTACATGGGCAGTGGTGTAGCTACAACCATCCAAAGGTGTCTAATTGGACACCTTTCATCGAAAAATTACATTGTATATATATGTCAAATTCTACATTTAAAAGATATATATTTAAAGTTGGACATAACACAATATTTTTTTGTTTTATTTTGACAAGCATACATCATTATTCTTGGACACCCTTAATAAAATTTCTAGCTCCGCCGTGAACTGTCATCTTTGAAGAAATTCTTAAATAGATATTTTAATTATATTAAAACTTGTCATAGATCTTAATCATTCAGACTCATTAAATAGTTACAAAATAAGAAAAACAAATACACTTAATAATTCAGATTTAGACCTTGAAAATAAACCAATTTAATAATCGAGAACTAAATAATTAATATTAAGACCTTCATTAATTGCAAATAAATGAGTTGTGTTTCCCCCTCCCAAAATATTAAATGCCCTTTTATCTATACAAAAGAATTTATGTGTATCTACTTATTTCATCCCTTTATAAACAACTACTTTTTTTTCTATTTTGATACCAAGGTTTATACTCTAAGCAAATATCAATCAAGAAGAATATATGCCTCAAATGAAGTTTCCCAAGTTTTTGATTGTTTTCCTTCTCTTAATTGTTCCATTTTCAATTGCATCAAATCCTCTTGGTAAATCACATAACATACTTATATTTTTACTTTTGCATGTTAATTTATCTTCTTTTAAAAAAATTGTAAATCAACTTTTTTTTTCAATGATAGGTGCATCAACAAATGATCCAGGTAGGGAATTTTGCTTTAAGAAATGCACGGATGAGTTTACAAAAGAGGATTGCATGTTTGACTGCAAAGGTCGAGGGTTTGGATATGGATCATGCCCTTCCTATAAGTTTTCGTTGTTGTTGTAACCATTAAAGTCCCATCTGAAGCTAATGCATGCGTTAAATCTGCATATTATAAAAATATATATATATGCTTAATGGTTAAATTTTCTTTTTTTTCCCGACCGCTTTTATGGAAAAATAATCTTATCTTTACTATTAATATTGTTTTAGTAGTATCTTTGGTTGTCCTACTATTTTTACTTTGAAAACACTTTTCTTGAACATAAGTTTTAATTATCGGGAACAATTTCTTTAGCGGGTACAATGTCAGGTAGATGTAAATTCAAAATTTGATGATTTTGGATGTTACGCTCATCAACTTGAATTAATCAACCTAAGATTTTGATTTGAATTATGCATCTTTTCAATATGAGTCAAATTAATCATAAAACTTAAAAAGAAGACTTTTGTAGGAAGTGTCTATTAAGAATTCACCAACTTAATTATTTACTTAAGATAAGTCAAGAAAATTTAAAATATTCCGAAGTCATAGAGAATTGAAGGAAGATCTCTAGAATGAATATTCTAGAGAGAATAGTCTAGAAATATTCTAGATAGGGTAGTTCTAGAATTAAGTAGTTGGAGGAATATTCTAGAATAGAATAGAAAAATATGCTTAGCTAGATTGTTTCATCACCTCCTATAAATAAAAGTGGTTCATTTGAGTTGTAAGCAACTAAGCAAGTAACCAAGTAAGTAAAAAACCAAGAGAGCAAACAAGTGTGAGTGCTCAAGTAAAGAGTGTTGCTGAAGCAAACAACAAGTGTGATCAAGATTGTAAGACCAAAGCGGATCCTTACTTTGATATAATAAAATTCAAGTTATGAGAAATCGATAGTGTCCGTCGTCTCCACAAACAACATATTCAACAGTGTCTAAATGTGTCTTGATTGGACCAAGGAAAAAAAGCCATATACAGAAGAACCATAAAAACTGAATTACTTGGATGCTTGTGCCCATAAAATATTGCGAAGGACGGAAAATTATAATAATTATAACATTACTAGGCAAACAATATAACTTGAAAAAAACGACTTTTGAAGGAAGTGCCTTATGTTATTTTAAATTTTAACTTAATGGCCTAATGTTAATAAAATACAAGACAAAAAAAATAGTCAAGCTTTTTTTAGAAATTACTTAATACATAAAGCTAATCAACAATAATTAATAGATTAATTAAAGTATAAAGGTAATAAGGAACATTAAATCAATCCAAGGACTAAAAATAAAAAAAGGACCATATTATGAGGTTAGGTTTTTCCGAATTTTAATTGACCCAGAAATAAAATATTCAATCTTAGTATTTTACATGTAAACTTTTAATCAATTAGACCGAGAATAAAACATTTTGTAACTTTTATGGCCGAGAATTAAGATATTTGGCTTTAGGCCTTTTCTTTTGTGAAGACTTCTAATTACTTAAACATGTGAATGCAAAACCAATGTTAGATCTAAAAAGAAAAAAAATGGTATATTGTTGTTAGACAGGTTCAAAACCACGCCACGAGGAAAAAGAAATCACCCTTTGCTAGTAAAGTAAACAATAAAATTCGCGTTTAAAATAATTATATTCAAGATAGAAAAATATTATAACAATCCTTTGTATCTTCTTTTTAGAATTTTAATTCAAACGCTTCTGAGTTTGATTTTAAATTTTGATATTGACTTGTACTTGAATTTTAATTGCTTGAACTTGTAACTTGCAGGACAATCTACATCGTTTGATCCACAAGCTTTCTCTTCACTGTCTTATTAGCATTCGGTCCCTCTTTCTGAATTTTGAGACCCATCTTTATAATTTTATGGTGGACAAGTAGTAATAAACAGAAACTTTTTTTAACAAATCAGATTAAAGTAAAATCAGAAATGTCAGTTGTACACATGATAAATTTCACTGGCCATTGATTATTTGACTTCACATAGTATAATAATTTGACATGTGACATGATTCCGTAAGCTCCTTCATTTGACTTGGTGTGTGTTGTCCTCTCAACACACATGCAAGTATCTGTGATCACAAGTAAAAAGTAATGTTAGACAATTCAATTTCAGGAATTGTTCAAAGAGAGATTAGAGCCCAAGGCTATGACGCTTGCATGTTTTCCTCTTATTTGATTATCGTTGTTAAGCATATTTAAGATATGTCAAATTTTTGAATCACAACATTAATAGTATGATCATAATTTCTAGGACATCTAACCTTCTATCCAGATCAACCTCGCACCTGCATCATTGAGTAGCCATGTAGTAAATCATCCCGGATGCATTTATAAATATTCAAGTATTCAAGCCATTCAACACAAACTAGATATGTCTTCGTCCTAAACGCTAATCCATCCATAGATGAATCCAGTGGCGGAATCAGGATTTGATGGTCATGTGTGCTCAAGCCAAAAAAAAAAAAATTGTTTAGAAGCTTACTAATATTTGTATAGTTTAGTTTGTAAATGAAATACAAAAATAGAAAAGTTGAAAAATAATATTAAAAAAATAAAAGCAAAAAGTCAACCGTGAAAATGTATATAAAAGAGTCAAAAAAACTACGAAGAAGTTTCAGTTTATTTTTTTTCAACAAAAAATAGAGGTTGTTGCTGAGATTTGAATCCTCGCTAGAGGAAACCATTGAATTCAAATTGAGAACTAATCACCCATAAGGCGTTTTGTTTTATTGGTGCTCGTGAGTTTCTTATATCAATTTTCCAGTATTTTTTATATACATGTATAATTTTTTTGTCGGAATCAATGGGTGTTCGAGCATCCAAACCTCTATACGTGGGTCCGCCCTGGGATGAACCCTACTCTCATCAACCCACAATCTACTTTCCACTAGAAATTAGTATTAATTAACCCTCGTGGATATGGCCAGTCAACACATACTTAAAACAACACATGAATGGTAGATTCTCCTAAACAATCAATAATTAAGCATGAAATGTTCATACATTGATCATAACCCTGAATAAAGGGGCTTTTAGCAACTCGTGCTTTGATTACACAAGATTGAAACATAAACAAACTAGAAGATTCATGTTTTGCTCTTGTTTTATAATATCCTCGCCCTCTTTTAAAGTAGGGAAAAATGACAAATATACCCCAAACTATTATAAATGGTATGTCAATATCCTCCGTTATATTTTAAGGTCATATATGTCTTTGCCGTCATTCTTTTGGGTTGTATATATCCTTGAAACTAATGGATGGACACGCAACATCATCTAAATGATTTACCTGATTTATTTATTTTTTTACCCAAAAATTAAAACTCCACCTGACCCACAACCAAAATGGGTGGTTCCAAAATCCACTCTTCAATTTAATCAAAAACCATCCCTTTATTCTTCTCAACCCACCGTAACCATGGAATCAAGAACTCCTCTTTCAAGGAAGAAGATGACTTGTTCACTAAAACTACACTTTTCTTCACTTTCACTACAAACATTACATTGTATCTTTCACATTCCATCCAACTTCATCATGTAACATCCCCAGCAAGTCATGTCAATCTTGTGTCTTTCAAATCCTTTAAATCTGTAGCTTTATGCTTGCTAACCAAAAAAAAAAAAAAAATTCTTCATCTTCATTTAGCATAGGAGGAATCTAGGTTATTGGGTATTTTGTATATCATCTATTTCAAAAATATTTTCAACACCTTTCAATAATTAAAAAAATTGAGCTTGAACTTTTCAATTTGATTGTAGATCCACTTTAAAGCTTGAAGCTTTGTCCATCAATGGTGGTAGTATTTTCTCAAAGTCTTTTAACAATAACAAATCGATTTGAGCTTGAAATTTTCGATTTGAATGTAGACCCACTTTCAAGCTTGAAACTTTGTCCATCAATGATGGTAGTATTTTCTCAACCCCTTTAACCAAATAATAAATTAATTTGAACAAAAAAAAATGAAATTGGTTTCTTGATATTGACGAAATAATATGCTTTTGAGTTTTTGTTTGTGAGATTTGATCTTTAATGAAGATGAAAAGCTATGTTTTTTTTTATTTTTAGTTTAAAATGTCATGGTATTTTAATTTGGGTCATGGGTGGGTAAATTATAGAAAATGGGTGGGTTTTTAACTTTTTTGGATAAAAAATCAAATAAGTTATTTAGATGATGTCATGTATCAATCTGTTAGTCTTAAGGGTATAGATGATTCAAAATATTAACGGTAAGGGTATATACAACCTTAAAGTATAACGGAGGTCGGAGGGTATTGACATACTATTTATGATAATTTAGAAGTATATTTATCCGTTTTCCCTTAAAAGTATGTATGAATAAGTATTATATTTAGAATTATTTGGGTAAGTATATTTAATAAATTATTGCTTATAAATATACTTTTTAATTGCTGTCGTCTATAGCAATACTTAAGAATACTTCATGTATTAAATCTGCATATTTTATAAAAATATTATAAGATTAATTTTTAATCGAAAAATAATCTTTATTTACTCTTCTCATTATCATTAATATTAATATTGTTTTCCTATTTTTACTTAGATACTTTTTTTTTCTTCTTGTTGAAAATAATTTCTCTATCTCATACAAGATGGGGCAGAGCCGAATTCAAATTTGGAAATTTTAGGTGCGACACTAGCCAATTTGATCAAGTCTAGATTTAGATTTGAACTATACGTCTTTTCAATTTATATAAACAAATCTATGGAACGGAAAAAATGTAATAATCATGACGACATGGCGCAAACCATAAAAATTGCAAATATGACTTTTAGAGGAATTAATTAAGAAGCTTATGCTATTTTAAGTTTGAACTTAATGAGCTTAGCAAATACATAAAAGATAAAACAAAAGTAGTCAAGATTTGTTTAGAAATTAATAAAGCTAGTAAACAATATTTAATTGATTAGTTAAAAGCAAGTCAAAAGGTATTAAGAAAAAAGAAGGAACAACATTAGTAGAAAATATTGAAAATTGAGGGTCAAAATCGATGGACGACCTCTGCCTAAAACCGACTCAAAATTGACAGACTCGACTATGTTGGAAAATGATGGGGCGATTTAATAAAATTGACCGATGCCTTCGTTAAAATCAAGGGACGTCCGTCGATTTCCTTAAATAAGAAATCAAGGGACATCATTAAAGGTTTAACTAAAAGTATGTTTAGCACAGAGAAGAATAACAATTGTAATCTCAACACAGAAATTACTGCACTTACTATGCCATCAACAATTGTTTAGTTTGCTATATATAAATGAGTCATAACCATAGTAGATCAAGATTCGAGTCTTGCCGTCACTTATTATAAATATTTTTACAAAATCATGCATTAATATATGGAGATGCATTCTCTTGTGATGAATGCAATAAGATTTCTTATCAGTCCGGCAATACCTAAAGAAATGTGTATAATGAGTTATTGTCATTATGACTAGACAACAAATTAGTTTATAAGAAAAATTCTTGAACGATTCCAAATTTAGTACCCAATTGGTGTAATTTTGGTTTAACAACACATGTTCAAAATATTCACTTCCAACACCACAACGTGGATTTATTCTTAGCCCTATTATTACTTTAAGAGAAAATACATAAAGTCCCCATTAAACTTAGACCTTATTTTGAAGTAGACACTTAAAGTTTGCGGAAGTCATATTACCCCATTAAACTATTTTCGACCAGACTAAATATAGCATTTTGATCCGCTTCCATATCTGTTGTGTTTTTACATTTTCGGGGCACATGAGTATTTTAAAAAACAACCCCAAACTACTATAAAGCAGCCATGTGGCATTGTAAATTGAATTCTTTATTATTATTTTTTAAAAACCATCTTCCCCAAAATTAATTCAAACACCATTGACAGCCATTGAAGCTTGCTACAGTGTCATGACGAGTAAGGACTGCAATATCTCTCTAACTTTGATTCACTTTCGCAAGATGAGTACTACATTAATTCATCAACAGCCTTCGAATTTCTGACTTTTCAATAAAACCCATTTTCAAAATATATGATTCACTACAAAATTCACTAACAATGTAAAATAAACTTTTTTTCAAAGATTTTTCAAATAACTAACCTATGAGCCTTCACTTCTTCGTTCCGACACCACTATTCAACAAATTTCAACCAGCAATGTTACCAACTAGCTTCGCCTCATGAAGTTTCTTAGGGTTTTGATCGGTCGAAGAGAGAGACGAGGGTAGGTGAAAGTGAATGGGTTGGAAGTTTCTTAGGATTTGGGTTATGGGTTAAAAAATGAATGGGTTAGGATAAAATCCGGCCTTTGTTAAATGGGTTGGAGGTGTGGCACACGCTCTTGGATTGAGAGCACTGATGGTGAAAAAATGATGTATTTATTGTGCTTTTGGATGGTTTCGTGAGGTAATAGGACTCCCGCAAACTTAAGGTGTCTACTTAAATAAAAGGTATAAGTTTCATGGCGTAATTATGTATTTCCTCTTACTTTAATACCATACTTCATAAGTACTCCGAGTCCTATTATAAAAAAGATTTACTTGTAATACAACCATGTTACTTCCTTGATAAGATTATTGATGAACACATTCACGCTCATGAACAGATTTATAATAGGGCCGTGACATGTACAAAAGAAAATTTACTATAATAAGTCGAATGAGCAATTTGTCTATTACAATAAGAAGTTAAGATCAATGTATTTGGTTGAGCTTATGGACTTAATATATCTAAAAAGACATATGCTATGATAACAAAGATAGTATTGCTTTGGAAAGATGGTAGGTAAGATTGGAAGACAACATCTACAAGAATGAAGTGATGTTTTAATTAGGGGTGTATAATACACATGGTATTTTTTCCCCTTAGTTGAGATTTTATCCAACTATGTTTTTTTTACTTTTCTAGTGGTTGCTCTATCTGTATATGCCTTGTATGAGCTGCTAAACATTCAACAAGAGAAAAAGGTATCCTCCAGGTCCAACAGGGCTTCAGTTGATAAAGCATTAAATACAAAGGTTTATAATACATACGCATACAAATATAAGAATTCATCAGATAGACCTTTTTTTTCTTTTTTTTTACCATATCTTTGATTGGAAAGTGTTAAACCCATTTATATACTCTCTTTATCTCTAATTACTTGTCCATTTTTTTTTAGTTGTCCCGAATTACTTGTCCATTTTGACAAATCAAGAAAAGACAAAAATATATTACCTATTATACCATCAATTAATTACTTTGAAAAAGATAGAATTTTTGAAAATCTTAAATTTTTAATTCCACTACTTCATAATTAATAGGTGTCAAAATGGTAAACTCACTATATCAATAATTGTTTTCTTAATAGATGTGTTAAGTCAAAAGTAGACAAGTAATTAAGAACAAAGAGAGTATTATAATAAAATATTTTGCCACTCGTAATTCGAATCTCTTCATATGCCGATATGTATTAGATACCCCAATTAGTAGTAAATTACTACAAGTAGATCTTTCTTAGAATTGGGTTCAGAGTACTTATGAAGTAAAGTAATAAAAGTTACAGTTAATCAGTACTTTTCTTCAAATTAATTATGTCCGGCTGCTAAGAGGAAAACCCTAATGTGGTGCTGAAAGTGAATATTTTGAAAATGTAAATCAGTCTGGCATAGTATATAAATATATTTTTTAACTGATATTTGTATCCTTCAATTTTGGACGTGTACAAGTAGATACTTAAATTTGTGCAAAATTAAACAAGTAGACACATGCGTGCTACATGACTTTTTATGTGGCAATTCGCATCCTACCAGGCGTTCTACATGTAATATGTCATGTAAGACATGTAAGTATCTACTTATGCACACTCAAAATTGAAGAATATAGATACACATGAAGTCAATCAATAATAACTATTACTGCTCTGCTCTTCTCCTGCATTTCCTTTATAAACCATCTTCAAATCTGAATAATTAAAGCTGAAAGTTTCTCTACTAACACAATGACTTTGATATGGGCAACTCTAGTGGTTGCTTTATTTGTATATGTCTTGTATGATCTGCTAAATATTCAGAAGAGGAAAAGATTTCCTCCAGGTCCAACAGGGCTTCCCATTTTAGGACATCTTCATTTGCTAGGCAAAAACCCACACAAAGATTTACAAAAACTAGCCAAGAAACATGGTCCTATTATGTATGTGAGACTAGGGCTAGTACCTACAATCATTGCTTCGTCTGCTGATGCAGCAGAGAGGATCCTCAAGACGTATGATCACATCTTTGCTAATAGGCCTCATCATGAGGCATCTCAACATTTGTCTTATGGCCAAAAGAATTTGGTATGTGCAAAGTATGGTGTGTATTGGCGCAACATACGAAAATTGTGCAGAGTGCACCTTTTGACCAATCAAAAGATCCATTCATTTCAATCCATGAGAAAACAAGAAGTTGAACTTCTTGTTGAGTCGCTTAAAAAGGAAGCTCGTGATCGTGTAGTGTTGATCTTAGTGCAAAGGTTACGTCCTTGAATGCTAACTTGACTTGTTTAATGGTGCTTGGAAAGAGGTACATGGATGAGGACTTGGACAAGAGGGGATTCAAAGCTCTTGTTCAAGATGTTGTGCATTTATCAGGTATGCCAAATCTTTGTGATTTTTCCCCTTCCTTGGTGCTATTGATCTCCAGGGTATCACTCGCAAGCTCAAGGATCCTTCAAAGGTGTTTGATGAGTTCCTTGAGAAGATTATTGATGAACACGTTAACGCTCATGAACATAAACAAACCAAGGACTTTGTGAACACCATGATGGACATAATGCAATCTGGAGAAGCAAAATTTCAGTTTGACCGTCGTCACATAAAAGCTATCCTCTTTGTATGTACTTTCATCTCATTTTTATATATATACTAGTATAAGCTTGATATACCACAAGTCTTGAGAATGAAATGGTTTATATCAATTGATTCCCCTGTTTCCTTTTGTATACAGGACATGCTTATAGCTGCAATGGACACTACAGCTTCATCAACGGAATGGATACTCACCGAACTTCTTAGGCACCCCCAAGTGACGAAGAAACTCCAAAAGGAGTTGCAAGAAGTGGTAGGCTTCGATAGAATGGTGGAAGAATCCGACCTGGAGAATTTAAACTACTTAGACATGGTCGTCAAAGAGGGCCTGAGGCTGCATCCTGTAGCGCCACTATTTTATCCCGAGTCCATGGAAGATTGTGTAGTCGATGGTTTCCACGTACAAAAGGGATCCCGAATCATAATAAATTGTTACTCGATTCATAGGGATCCAAATGTTTGGCCTGAGCATGAGAAGTTTTTGCCTGAGAGATTTGTTGGGAGCAGTGTAGATTTTCGTGGACATGACTTCCAACTTCTACCATTTGGCTCTGGGAGAAGAAGTTGCCCTGGAATGCAGTTGGCAGTTACCATCATCCGCCTTGTGGTGGCACAATTGGTGCATTGCTTTGAGTGGGAGCTTCCAAATGGTATTCAGCCTTGTGATTTAGAAGTCAATGAGCAGTTTGGGATAGTAACATGTAGAGAAAAGCCTTTTCTGGCTATTCCTGCTTATAGACTAAAGAAACGATGCAAATACAATGCATATAGTAAAAGATCAACTTTACATTTTGTTACAAGCAACATTGAAAGTTTCTAGTATATGATTTTGTAATTGTTGTGTGCTTCCCCTGCTAATCTACAATATACCTAATTAAATATGTATATTCCAAATGTCATTGATCTCTTCTTTCTTGTTTCCCTTTGAATGTGTTTTAGCAAGTCAAGAGATAAAAGATGTAAACTGAGAACTGTCACAGTTAAGACCTAATTTTCCTAAGTCGTGATGACACCTAACTAGTCCTACATCAAGCGAATCATAACCCAATAAGCGAACAATGGCATAAACAAAATGTCAATAATATAGTGACATTGTTTTAACAACCTCAAACTAAGATCCAGTATCATTAGTTATGTGCAACTAAAGATAAGAATACATCTTTCTTCATTAGTCCTTCTCCAATTTGTACATCCCATTGAGTTTGCCCAATTCATCGAATCTCATTAAGTCCAATAAATTCCCCTTTTTGATGATGTCAAACTTATGTTTTGTGCATAATTTGTTTCGTTTAGTACACGCCAACAGAAGCCCGAGATAACACAGGAATGAACCACTTAGATGAACCATGTTAGTTTTATGGATTATAAATAATTAGTATGCGTCTTCCCCGTTTTGGCATCATCGAAAACATGTTACTGTGTACACAAGGATCAGTTGAGTGAAACTTTCGTCATTTGTAGTGTGAACTTAGTTTGCTCCTACCTTCAACTTTTGCCACAACTTTTGACAAACACGCCAGCACCTACTCGCCAAAATCCTTCAAACTACCCTCAAGTTCCTCCACCTTTAAGAAATAATTACAATCTTTCTTCACAAACATAAGCATGTGAGAAATGTCATTTTTTCATGAAATGCAGTCATCATATTTAAGACTTAAATCTATCTGAAATAAATCATCACAGATTTGGTATATATTAGCCGACATGAAACAGTCACCTATATATTACTATAGATTATGCAAGTGAAATAAGCTAATATCCAATTAGCAAAATTTGTAAAATAACATACTAAGTCAAACAATGTCACATAAAATTAAAAAAAGAAAAAAGTATATATAATATGACCGGAGGCATGAACGGGCCCATATTGAGCAAAAGGGTGTCAAGCAACACCCCTTTTTCGATTCTTTTTACTCATATATACTAATACTATGCATAAAGATATACATTTAACAAAATGACACCACTTGACAAAAGTTGTCTATTGGTGTGTAGGTTCATCAATTGACTTTGCTATTGGAGGTGCAAACCTCAATCTAAAAGCATATTTTTACAAAATATAATATACTCATGCTTAAAATTGTGGTTAAGTAGTATTGAATTCAAGACTTCTCTTCTAACTTAAAGCTAATTTAAACGAAAGAGTCAAAGATATATTCTACTTATAAGTGTGATAATTAAATTTTTATATTTTCCTCTATAAATATCAATACCACTTCTAAAAAAAATTATGTACATCACTGACCAGAGAAAATAGTAAAGCTTTTGTATTGGCCCAAAATTATACTAAGTTAATATAGCATAGCGCCCACTCATGAGTTATCTTTAATGTCTTTTTTTACTACTTGTAGAAGATGACTGTCTATCCGGAAAAGATGAATATCACGTCCAAATTTGTGAACGTGAGCCACTTAGTAGGCGTAGTCCGATAGTTGGATATATAAGAAATTAATTATTTATGTATAATTTTTTGTATAATTTATATGGTGTTTGGTAGGTAGATAAAAAAAATAAGATAATCATATATACAATTAATACAAACTCGCATGAATAATACATACATAAATTATGGAAATATTTATAAATTATTTTATGCATGGTAGGATATAAAATTAGTAATACTTAAATAATTTATCACATAAATAACTAATACTTATATAAAATAATACATAACCAGATTAGTACTTCTCTTTTTTTTCTCACGCAAGATAATAGTCATAGATATTTTTCGTCTATACATAGTACTCCCTTCATTTCAAAAAGAATGACTTCCTTTTCTTTTTAGTCTGTTTCAAAAAGAATAACCTCTTTTTTTGTTGTAACATTTTAATTTCAATTTTTCACGTGGCATATTTAAGGCCACAAGATTAAAGAGTAATTTTGTACATTTGACATAAATTTAATTTAGGACCATAAGATTCAAAAGTCTTCTTTATTTTCTTAAAGTTCGTGTCAAGTCAAACTAGGTCATTCTTTTTTAAACGAAGGGAGTAATAGATATAGATATGTATAAGTGGGTGTTTTCAATGAAATAAGATATTTATGAGCAATCATTTATTACTCATAAGGCTGGCATGCACTATAATAGTACTTCCTATGTCCCTAATTACTTGTCTACTTTTCCTTTTTTAGTTGTACATAATTACTTGTCTATTTTGACTAGAGCCGTCAATATGGGCTAGGCCCGTTGGGTTGGCCTGGCCTAACCCGTGATTTTATAGGGCTAGACTACTATTTTTGGAGTCCATTTAAGAAAAGGATTTTTTAGATCGACCTGAATAAGTCTGCCGATTTGTGGGGCTTGAGAAATATGGATAGGGCTGGCCCGTGGGACAAATAAAAATTAAATAAAAAATAAAAGTAAAATAGAGTATTAAAAATAACAAGAGTCTAAACTCAAAATTTGTTTAAAGTTTGAAATATTACAATTTAAATACAAATTATGTTTATAAAATATGTACTACATATAACAAAAATCCCCTAAAATTTCTAGGAAATCACTACATAGGCCATAGCCTATGGAATATTGTCATAGTTTTGTGTTTTATTATGATCATTGGAAAACAGTTAGGTTAATATTTTTATTTAGCTATTTATGTCTTTACTTGAAATCAAACTTAATTAATATTATAAAGATAATTTTATTTATGCATTTGATTAACAAGTAATAACACTAACAACATGTAATATTTTCTTGCCGATATTTATGATAATATTTTTAAATTATAATTTTATTTAAAAATTATAAAAATATACTTTTAAGAAAAGAGGGTTGGCCCGGCAAAGCCCGTAGCTCACGTACTTGTGGGTTGGGCCGACCATTTTCTAGCCCACACAAAAAATGAGTTAGCTCGACCTGGCCCGTCAATTTTCAAAGTCTGTATAGGTTAGTCCGGATGGGGTGGGCCAACCCATATTGACAACTCTAATTTTGACAAATCAATAAAGGACAAAAAAAATTTACTTATTATACCCTCAATTAATTACTTTGAAAAGGGTAGAACTTCTTGAAAATCTTAATTTTTTAATTCACCACTTCATAATTAATAGAGATAAAATGGTAAACTCATTATGTCAATCATTGTTTTCTTAATATGTGTGTCAATTCAAAAGTGAACAAGTAATTAGGGACAGAGGAAGTACTAAGTTATAGGCGGCTAAAACATATCAGTGATCTAAAATTAAATTCAATTAAAAAATTCAAAAAATATTTTATTTTTAATGAAATTAAATTTAAACAAATTGGTCTTTAATTATAATTTTTTAAAATACTTTAAATACTTTAATATATATATATCATCAATAAGGAAATGATATTTATGGGCAATTAATGACTTTAACCGTGATTTAGGTGGTATTTCAGTCAAATGATTATTGACCATTAAAATTGATAACAGACCATATAAAATAATCATATGAAGATATGCCAAGAAACAACTGGATAATTTAAACAGGACATACTCTTCTATTACTATACTAGATACGGGTAGGGATGACAATAGGGCGCGGTTGATACGGAGCGAGGTAGTTTTAAGACTATACGGAATGGGACAGGTTTAAGGTTTTGTGAAATGGGTGGGATGCGGTGCGGGTTAAAGTGAGTTTTTTTAAAACTAATGTGAGATGGGATTGGTTACGGATATATGTGATTTTATGTGGATTCCAATTTATTTTTAACTTTTTACATGTTATAAGAGTGATAGAAGATTATTTATTAAGATAATTTCTTTAAAGCTACTAAAATATTCAAGATAGTAAATGAAATGATTCAATAAAAAATAATATAATTTCTTACATGTTTTCCAATTGACCTCTAAAAAATAAGTTATTAAGTCACTATCTTATTAAATTAATACAACTTAATGAAAAAATGAATTTATTTTTATGAATTATATTTTTAGTATCAAACTTAATTAGAAAAAGGAAATATTTAAAAAATTATGTGAGGTGGTCTATGCGGGGCGGGGTGAAAATGAAAAAAATTGTTATGCAGAGCAGCGCGAATTAAAAATTTAGCGGGTTCAGCTCAACCCGCAGCACCCCGACACTGCATCGCCCCATTGCCATCCCTAGATACAGAATTCGTGCCAGCACAGGGCCCAATATATTACCCTTTCTGTTTCAATTTATGTGATACATATGAAATTTGAAGTCAGTCAATTTTTTAGTATGTTTTTAAATATTTTAAGTTGTTAATTATTTTCATTTATAGTATGTTTTATGTAATTTTTATATGATATATGTTTTACGTAAATATACTATAAATCACAATAATTTACAAGTTAAATGTCAAAAAGAACTTTTTAAAAAATTGGTTAACTTTTAAAATTTCATTTGTATCACATAAATCAAGACAAAGCGAGTAATATATATTATATGAAAATTACATTAAAAAAAATATTATAAATCACAATAATTAGCAACTTAAAATATCTATCTATGGCATAGATGAAATTTTGAAAGTCAACAAAAACTTTTTATATGTTTTCAAATATTTTAAACTATTAATTATTGTGATTTATAATACTCTTTACATAAATTTTTTATTTATATTAAGTAATGAAACAAAAAAAAATACAAAAGAACACATAAAATTACTAAATTATCCCTGACATACAAGCAGACATGTTGAAGAAGTCCTCCCTGCTTGTAAATACAGGAAGGTCAAGCAGACATATAAATTTTTGTTATATGTCTGTTGACGAAGTCCTGCCTGCTTGTAAATACAGGAAGGTCAAGCAGACATAAATTTTTGTTATATGTCTTATATATATATATATATATATATATATATATATATGGGACTCCGTGCTAGCACGGGGCCCAATATATGTTATTGTTTCTATTTTAATTTATGTGGTACATATGAAATTTGAAGTTAATTAATTTTTTAGTATGTTTTTTTATATTTTAAGTTGCTAATTATTTTTATTTAGATTATGTTTTACATAAATATATTATAAATCACAATAATTAACAAGTTATATAATAAAAAAACTTATAAAAATTCATTGACTTTTGAAATTTCATTTGTATCACATAAATCAGACAAAACGAGTAATATATATGAAAATTACATAAAACGTATTATAACTCACAATAATTAGCAACTTAAAATATCTATATATCTATACTTCTCCCAATTTATGTGGTATAGATGAAATTTCGAAAGTTAACAAAAACTTTTTATATGTTTTCAAATATTTTAAGCTATTAATTATTATGATTTATAATACTTTTTACATAAAAAAAAATTTTATATAAAGTATAAAAGAAAAAATTTAAAAAAAGGAAACATAAATGTCAGCAGGAGTCCAATCTATGTTAATTTCTATGTTTTAATTATTGTAATACCGATTGAATTTGGAGAGCCAACTAAATTTTTTTAAAGGGCTTTTTTTTAAAAATTTAATTTGTTAATTATTATAATTTAGAATATTTTTATTAATTTTAAATCAATATATGTTTTTCTCTGTCTCAATTACATGAGACATATGAAATTTGGAGAGTCAACTAAAATGTTAAAATATCTTAAGTTGTTAATTATTATACCTTATAGTACTATTACGTGATTTTCAAATAAAATATGTAATTTTTTAATTTCAATTTATATGTCATTGATATAATTACATATCTGATGTGGCATCTCTTTATGATCAGTATTTCTATTCATTTTTTTCTCCTTTTTTTGACATTTTATCTTTGTTTTGTATTTTTTATTTGTATTTGAAAAAAAAAAAAATTATGTCATACCCGATTAATTATGCCCTTTATAACATTCATTACACTAATATAGATTTAAGTAAATGAAAATAGAAGATGAAAAGATAAAAACTATTCATTTTTCATAATTGTTTATAATTATTTAGCCTATAAAAAAAATAGTTTAGCACTTGTAACAAATAAGAACAAATTTCTTCACTTTGGCTCTTCTTCTTCTGACGATGATGATCAATATATGGTATCAGCTTCTGTCGCTAAGATGTCCATCAAATTTCTAGGTCATGTGACTTTTTTAACAAAAGAGAAAGAGAAAATATCTCATGATTTTTGTCAAGACATTGATGTAAAGAAAGAGATTAATTAACAAAAAGTTCTTTTCAAAATAAAAGACTTTTTGAAAAAATGTTTAGTCCTCCTACAAAGAGAGAAAATTCATTGTGGTTGAGAAATTTATAAGAAGATTGATTAGTGTTTCAAAGGGTAAGAAAAATTATTTGGAGAAAAAATCATTCTATTTATGAAATTCGTATCAAATTAGGAGGAGAACAAGCAAAAGTTTAATTTGTGATTTGAAAAGAGAGAAAATTAGATATTATTTCCCTCAACCTCACTATTCTTCTAATTTCTTTCTTCTTTTATTTTGTCTTGATTTTTTGTATCTTTAATTAAAGTTTTTTTCTTCTTATTTACCTTTAATTAAAGTTTATATATATTTTCTAAAAAAAGAATTTAAAAAGATGATCATATTTAGTTCATTTCCTCATCAATGCTATTAATCTCATAATTAGTGTTATTTATATTATTTTCTTAATTACTTTTTTTTATTTCATTTAATTATTTATTTGAAGAAATTAGTTATTATAACTTTATAAGAATTACACATGTATTTTTACATAATTGATTTGTTATTTTTAAAATTTTTGGATCTTTCTTCATCTTAAAGTTTCTATCTATATGTAATAATAAAGCTAAAATAGAAAATGTGGGGTGACACCTTGTTAGCAATAGATACTTATTTATTCTTATCAATGTTTTTGACATTTTTTGTTATTTTTTCCTTAAAATAATTGTTGCCTCGATTTTTAGTTTCAGTTTTATTTTTTTAGCATTTTCTAATTTTAAAAGACTGAAAAATTTATATTGAAAATTAGAAAATATAAAAAATGATTTATTTAACTTCTATCATCATCAATATTATTATTAATTTGTTTTACTTCTTTTCTTAATCTTCATTTCATCATTAATGTAATTTATATAATTTTCTTAGAAGTTAGGATTACTATTTATTTAATTTTTAAAAATTTTGAATTCTTTTGTCATACTAAATACAACATGTTTTATTATAATTACATTTAATATATTAATCAATATGTTGTACAAATGAAAACAAAATTATCATTTCACAAAAACAAAGGTTAAAATATAATTTATTATGATTAAGTAAAGATAAAATTATTATTCCAATATCCATAACCATATATAATACATTAAAAATTATTTGAAAAGTTGTAAATGGAAAAGGAATCACCATTTAAGGAATCATTATTTTTAAATTTTTGGATCATTTCTTCTTCTAAAAGTTTCTATCGATATGTAACAATAAAGTTAAATAGAAAATGTAGTAACACCATTCTTAGTAATAGAAACTTATTTATTTTTATCAATTTTTTCTGACAATTTTGGTTATATTTTTCTTTAAAATAATTATTACCTTGATTTTTTATTTTATTTTTAACATTTATTTTTAATTTTAAAAGATTGGAAATTTTATGTTAAAAATTTAAATAATAGAAAAAATGATTTATTTAACTTTTATCATCATCAATACTACTAATTTATTTGACGTTTTTTCTTAATCTTCATGTCATCATTAATGTTATTTATATAATTTTCTTAAATCATTGATTTTTTCCTTTTTTAACTCTTTTATATATATAAAGTTGGATATGTAAATGATGATGTGACATTTCTTAGAAGCTAAGAATAATATTTATCTAATTTTTCCAATTGTTGAGTTCTTTTGTCATACTAAATACAATATGTTTTATTATAATTACATTGAATATAGTAAACAATATGTTCTAGGAATTAAAACAAAATTATCATTTCAGAAAAATAAATATTAAATTATAATTTTATTATGATTAAGGAAAGATAAAGATATTATTTCAATATCCCATAACCGCATTCAATACATTAGAAATTAATTGGATATAACTGTAAATGGAAAATGAATCACTATTTAAGGAAAATAAATGTTTGCAATACCATAATAATTAAGTAGAGAGTAAGATATTATTTTAATATCCTAATTCGAACTTTTAATCTACTACTCAATTAAAAAGAAAATGCATTTAATAACATTAAAAAGTTATTAGTTTAATATTTTTTTCTCATTGTACTAATTCAATTCAATCAAACTTAATTTTAAAGATAAAATAACAGCTTCATTTTAATTGTTATCAATATATTTCAAAAAATTATCGTGAAAAGGCATTTCTTGCAGCATATTTTAATTTTCATATACTATTATTATTTTTTCTGTTATTTTTCAATGATTTTTTATTTCGATATAAAATTTAATGTTTATTCTTAAAACTCTGATGGTACAAATTAAGGTGGAGTAGCATATAATAAATGATGATTCTTCTACTAAATAAGAAGATATAACGAAATTGAAAGGGTGAAGTTTTTTTTTTTAAATGGATAGGAAATTCTATTAAGGTATCAGTATGTCATTATTCAATATATTTTTAATATAAATTTCATTTGCTGATGCATTTGTTTAGTACTCCCTATGTCCCTAATTACTTGTTCACTTTTTCTTTTATAGTTGTCTCTAATTACTTGTCCATTTTGACAAATCAAGAACGAACACCTTTTTTACCTATTATACTCTCAATTAAATGATTAATTACTTTGAAAATTGCAGAACTTTTCATCTATTTCATAATTAATAGGGGTAAAATGATAAACTCACTATGTCATTAATTGATTTCTTAATAAATGTGTCAATTTAAAAGTAGACAAGTAATTAGGGACAGAGGAAGTATTACAGTGTTATTTGACATTATGAGATATTTCTTAGACATTTAAGGAGAATGGTACACCGGAATATATATTATATATTAAAGGATCAACCTCATGCAATGGAAGAATTTGTTATTAGCAAATACATTTTAACTTATATGATAAAAAATATATTCTTCCTCATTTAATAGATGTAAAATTTGTGAAGCTTTATTTTTTTCACAATCTTCATATTATTAAAACAAATAATAATATTACGATTAAACAACAAAGTAAATATAAAATTAATCAAAAATATTTAATTTTAATGATCACACGAAGTGCGGCCAAGTTCTCTAATTTAAAACAAAAAAGTAAAATTTAAATGGGTCTACTATAGAATTCCTAGAAATCCAACTTGAAAAATTGGGCTAAAAATGGAAAATAAAAAGTGAAATAAATTTAATTGAGAGTTATCCTTCGTCTGTCCCATTTTATATGACACTTTTTATTTCTCGAGAATCTAATTTGCGTATGATATCTTTAATTTTTTTAAATGAAATTTATATATTTGTAAACTACATAAAAATCAAAATATTATAATTCATAATAATGAATAGTTCAAAATATTTTAAAGATCTCTTTAGTGCTGTGTTGGTCCTCCCAAACTCCCATTTCAAATAAGAGGTACCCATAGAATTTAGAGAGTCAATTAAATTTTTTATATAAGTTTTAAATAATTAAGTTGTTAATTATTCTAATGTATAGTATTACTTATATTATTTTTAAATAAATTTAAATATTATATGTTAGGTTTTTTATCCTAATTTATACGACATTGATAGAATTTAAAGTGTTAAATAATTGTTAATTATTGTAATAGATAATATGGAGTATTTAAGTCATTTATAGTATAGTAATTAATATATAATATGTAGTATTTAAGTGGAAGGTGGTGGGACCCACTTATATAGTTTGATAAATATATTAGTAGTGATTTATAGTATAGTAATTAATAATATATAATATGTAGTATTTAAGTGGAAGTTGGCGGGGCCCACTATATTGGTTCTCCCAACTCCCACTTCTATATAGGAGTAAACACCTGTACTATAGTTCTTTCCCATCAAACCACGTGTACTATTTAGAATAAATTTAAATATTATATGTTAGGTTTTTTATCCTAATTTATACGACATTGATAGAATTTAAAGTGTCAAATAATTGTTAATTATTGTAATAGATAATATGGAGTATTTAAGTCATTTATAGTATAGTAATTAATATATAATATATAGTATTTAAGTGAAAGGTGGTGGGACCAACTTATATAGTTTGATAAATACATTGGATATTAGTTGTGATTTATAGTATAGTAAAAATACCCAAAAAGCCCTTTAATCAAGAAAAAAGATAAAAATAATTTATAAAAAACATTCTTGAAAGTATGTTTTGTAGTTAAGATTTGCGTAGTTCTCGTAAAATTTCGATAAAATAAATAATTTTAGTGTGAAGAGGAGTGAATTGGTGTGGTCAGTGATTGATATTTTAGATTTGGAAAATTTCAAAGTAATTAATTCATTTTAATAAATTAGAGTTAGTTGTTAGTATTAAATTATGGTGTTAATTAAGGTGCAGATGCAATTAGTCAAGAAATAAAGAATATAAATAGATGGTTTTTTTGTAACTCATTAGATATAATTAGAATAGTAAATATGATTGAATTTTTTATTTAATAAATGAAATATTTAATGAAAAGAATAAAGAAAAAATCTCAAAAAAAAAGAAGAGAAAAATATATATTACTAATATATAATATGTAGTATTTAAGTGGAAGTTGGTGGGGCCCACTGTGTTGGTCCTCCCAACTCCCACTTCTATATAGACTAGATATGGGACCCCGTGCTAGCACGGGGCCCAATATATGTTACTGTTTCTGTTTTAATTTATGTGGTACATATGAAATTTGAAGTTAATCAATTTTTTAGTATGTTTTTATATATTTTAAGTTGCTAATTATTTTTATTTAGAGTATATTTTACGTAAATATATTATAAATCACAATAATTAACAAGTTACTATAAAAAAACCTTATAAAAAATTGATTGACTTTTGAAACTTCATTTGTATCACATAAATCAAGACAAAACGAGTAATATATATGAAAATTACATAAAACATATTATAACTCGCAATAATTAGCAACTTAAAATATCTATATATCTATATTTCTCCCAATTTATGTGGTATAGATGAAATTGCTCAAGTTAACAAAAACTTTTTATATGTTTTCAAATATTTTAAGATATTAATTATTATGATTTATAATACTTTTTACATAAAAAAATTATTTATATAAAGTATAAAAGAGAAAATTTTAAAAAAGGAAACATAAATGTCAGCAGGAGTCCAATCTATGTTAATTTCTATATTTTAATTATTGTAATATCGATTGAATTTGGAGAGCCAACAAAAAAAAATTAAAGGGTTTTTTTTATATAAATTTTAAGTTGTTAATTATTATAATTTATAATATTTTTATTAATTTTAAACCAATATATGTTTTTCTCTGTCTCAATTACATGATACATGGAATTTGGAGAGTCAACTAAAATTTTAAAATATGTTAAGTTGTTAATTATCATACCTTATAGTACTATTACGTGATTTTCAAATAAAATATGTAATTTTTTAATTTCAATTTATATGTCATTGATATAATTACATATCTGATGTGACATCTCTTTATGATCAGTATTTTTATTCATTTTTTTCTCCTTTTTTTGACATTTTATCTTTGTTTTATATTTTTTATTTGTATTTGAAAAAAAAAAGTATTTATGTCATACCCGATTAATTATGCCCTTTATAACATTCATTACACTAATATAGATTTAAGTAAATGAAAATAGAAGATGAAAAGATAAAAACTATTCATTTTTCATAACTGTTTATAATTATTTAGCCTATAAAAAAAATAGTTGAGCACTTGTAACAAATAAGAACAAATTTCTTCACTTTGGCTCTTTTTCTTCTGACGATGATGATCAATATATGGTATCAACTTCTGTTGCTAAGATGTCCATCAAATTTCTAGGTGAAATGTGACTTTTTCAACAAAAGAGAAAGGGAGAATATCTCATTATTCTTGTCAAGACATTGATGTAAAAAAAGAGATTATGTAACAAAAAGTTCTTTTAAAAATAAAAGACTTTTAAAAAAAATGTTTAGTCCTCCTCCTACAAAGAGAGAAAATTCATTGTGGTTGAGAAATTTATAAGAAGACTGATTAGTGTTTCAAAGGGTAAGAAAAATTATTTGGAGAAAAAATCATTCTATTTATGAAATTCGTATCAAATTAGGAGGAGAAGAAGCCAAAATTTATTTTGTGATTTGAAAAGAGAAAAATTAGATATTATTTCTTTCAACCTCATTATTCTTCTAATTTCTTTCTTTTTTTATTTTGTCTTGATTTTTTGTATCTTTAATTAAAGTTTTTATTTATTTATCTTTCATTAAAGGTTATATATATTTTGTTAAAAAAGAATTAAAAAAGACGATCATATTTAGTTCCTTTCCTCATCAATGCTATTAATCTCATAATTAGTGTTATTTATATTATTTTCTTAATTACTTTTTTTCTTTCATTTAATTATTTATTTGAAGAAATTAGTTATTATAACTTTATAAGAATTACACATGTATTTTTAAATAATTGATTTGTTATTTTTAAATTTTTTGGATCTTTCTTCATCTTAAAGTTTCTATCTATATGTAATAATAAAGCTAAAATAGAAAATGTGGGGTGACACCTTGTTAGCAATAGATACTTATTTATTTTTATCAATGTTTCTGACATTTTTTGTTATTTTTTCCTTAAAATAATTGTTGCCTCGATTTTTAGTTGTAGTTTTATTTTTTTAGCATTTTCTAATTTTAAAAGACAGAAAAATTTATATTGAAAATTTACAAAATATAAAAAATGATTTATTTAACTCCTATCATCATCAATATTATTATTAATTTGTTTTACTTCTTTTCTTAATCTTCATTTCATCATTAATGTAATTTATATCATTTTCTTAGAAGTTAGGATTACTATTTATTTAATTTTTAAAAATTTTGAATTCTTTTGTCATACTAAATACAACATGTTTTATTATAATTACATTTAATATATTAATCAATATGTTGTAGGAATTCAAACAAAATTATCATTTCACAAAAACAAAGGTTAAAATATAATTGATTATGATTAAGGAAAGATAAAATTATTATTCCAATATCCATAACCATATATAATACATTAAAAATTAATTGAAAAGCTGTAAATGGAAAAGGAATCACCATTTAAGGAATCATACTAAATACAATATGTTTTATTATAATTACATTGAATATAGTAAACAATATGTTGTAGGAATTCAAACAAAATTATCATTTCAGAAAAATAAATGTTAAATTATAATTTTATTATGATTAAGGAAAGATAAAGATATTATTTCAATATCCCATAACCACATTCAATACATTAGAAGTTAATTGGTTATAACTGTAAATGGAAAATGAATCACAATTTAAGGAAAATAAATGTTTGCAATACCATAATAATTAAGGAGAGAGTAAGATATTATTTTAATATCCTAATTCGGAACTTTTAATCTACTACTCAATTAAAAAGAAAATGCATTTAATAACATTAAAAAGTTATTAGTTTAATATTTTTTCTCATTGTACTAATTCAATTCAATCAAACTTAATTTTAAAGATAAAACAATAGCTTCATTTTAATTGTTATCAATATATTTCAAAAAATTATCGTGAAAAGGCATTTCTGCAGCTTATTTTAATTTTCATATACTATTATTATTTTTTCTGTCACTTTTCAATGATTTTTTATTTCGATTTAAAATTTAATGTTTATTCTTAAAACTCTGATGGTACAAATTAAGGTGAATTAAAATATAATAAATGATGATTCTTCTACTAAATAAGAAGATATAACAAAATTGAAAGGGTGAATTTTTTTTTTAAATGGATAGGAAATTCTATTAAGGTATCAGTACGTCATTATTCAATATATTTTTAATATAAATTTCATTTGCTGATGCATTTGTTTAGTACTCCCTCTGTCCCTAATTACTTGTTCACTTTTTCTTTTATAGTTGTCTCTAATTACTTGTCCATTTTGACAAATCAAGAAAGAACATTTTTTTTACCTATTATACCCTCAATTAAATGACTAATTACTTTGAAAATTGCAGAACTATTCATCTATTTCATAATTAATAGGGGTAAAATAATAAATTCACTATGTCATTAATTGATTTATTAATAAATGTGTCAATTTAAAAGTGGACAAGTAATTAGGGACAGAGGGAGTATGACAGTGTTATTTGACATTATGAGATATTTCTTAGACATTTAAGGAGAATGGTACACCGGAATATATATTATATATTAAAGGATCAACCTCATGCAATGAAAGAATTTGTTATTAGCAAATATATTTTAACTTATTTGATAAAAAATATATTCTTCCTCATTTAATAGCTGTAAAATTTGTGAAGCTTTATTTTTTTCACAATCTTCATATTATTAAAACAAATAATAATATTACGATTAAACAACAGAGTAAATATAAAATTAATAAAAAATATTTAATTTTAATGATCGCGCGAAGTGCGGCCAAGTTCTCTAATTTAAAACCAAAAAGTAAAATTTAAATGGGTCTACTATATCATTCCTAGAAATCCAACTTGAAAAATTATGTTAAAAATGGAAAATAAAAAGTGAAATAAATTTAATTGAGAGTTATCCTTGGTCTGTCCCATTTTATGTGACACTTTTTATTTATGGAAAATCAAATTTGCGTATGATATCTTTAATTTTTTTAAATAAAATTTATATATTTGTAAACTATGTAAAAATCAAAATATTATAATTCATAATAATGAATAATTCAAAATATTTTAAAGATCTCTTTAGTGCTGTGTTAGTCCTCCCAAACTCTCATTTCAAATAAGAGGTACCCATAGAATTTAGAGAGTCAAGTAAATTTTTCATATAAGTTTGAAATATTTAAGCTGTTAATTATTCTAACGTATAGTATTACTTATATTATTTTAAAATAAATTTAGATATTATATGTTAGGTTTTTTATCCTAATTTATATGATATTGATAGAATTTAAAGTGTCAAATAATTGTTAATTATTGTAATAGATAATACGGAGTATTTAAGTGATTTAAAGTATAGTAATTAATATGTAATCTATAGTATTTAAGTGAAAGGTGGTGGGGCCCACTTATATAGTTTGATAAATATATTGGATATTAGTAGTGATTTATAGTATAGTAATTAATAATATATAATATGTAGTATTTAAGTGAAAGATGGTGGGGCCCATTGATATATTTTATAAATATATTGGACATTAGTAGTGATCTTATTGGTACAATGATAGTCATTCCTAGAGTCTTCTAATATATAGTAATAATAGAATATTTGTCTCAATAACTCTATTTTTATTGTCTTCATTTTCTATAATTAATTTCTTTATTAGTGTAAGAATGTACAAATATAACTCCTATTATGTTACAGAATTTATTATATTGAATGTAATATTTATTTAAAACGTGAAATATACTTTTTAATATTTTTGTGTTTAAGCCAAGCAAAATTAAAAGAAATAGGAATTTGTATGTGTAATTTTTTTGAATCCTTTTTGCATAGTTAATTCTCTTTTTTGTTCTGTTTTATGTTTATTTTTTAATTTATTTTCTTATATTCTTTTGTTTTCCCAATATTAGTTGTGTCCCAAAAAGTAACTGGATATCTGAACTTAAATATAATAATATATTAAGATATGGAAACTAACTAATTAAGATTATTATTTTTCATCATTTAAATATGTAAACTTATTTTTATTTAAAATGTTTTGTGTACAACTTGGTAGTGCCGTGTTCGTCCTCTAAAGTGTCACTTCTAATAAGGAGTAATATAGTAGTATTTTTTAATGTTTTATCATAACGATAAATAGGGTTAGTGAGAAATAGTTTTTTTATCTCTAAAGTAGAAGAGATGAGATCTCTTGCATTTTACCATCTTCAGATTTTACTTTATAAGACTACAGTAAATATATTTATTATTGTTGTTGTTCACTATCACAAATAGAGATCTTCCCTATCGTGAACCAATTAAAAAATTGTGTTAAGTCCCCACGCGTCTATAAACTTGGTCCAATATGATTGGCTATTCAATATCTTTCACTTTTGTATAAATACCTATACTATAGTTCTTTCTCATCAAACCACGTCTACTATTTAGGCAAATTTTATTTTCTTGATTTGCCTACCATTGATATCTTCCATTGCTTTCAAAATTTTTATTTAAATCTCTGTATGGTTATACATTTTTCCTTTTTAATGGTTTTCAAATTTTGTCATCTAATAGTGAAGAATTTATCGTTCAAATTTCTTTATTATTGAAATTTTGTTGTCTGTAATCACCATTTGTTTTTTAGGGTTGTTTTGAATTTAAAACAAAAGGGTAAAATCTAAATGGGTCTACAATACAATTCCTAGAAATCCAACTTGAAAAATTATGTTAAAAATGGAAAATAAAAACAGAAATAAATTTAATTGAGAGTTATCCTCCGTCTGCTCCATTTTATGTGACACGTTTTATTTGTCGAGAATCAAATAGTGTAAGTTTGATCGAAAATTTGCGCATGGTATCTTCAATTTTTTAAAAATGGAATTTATATATTTGTAAACGACGTAAATATCAAAGTATTATAAGTCACAATAATTAATAATTCAAAATATTTTAAAGATGTATAAAAAATTTAATATCAAAGATTAACTAAAGAGAGAGTAAAAGGGGAGAATGGAAAGTAGGAAAAAAGGAAAAAAAACAAATATATAGAGAGAAACTGAGGAAAAAAGTCAGAAAAGTAATTCTTCATGTGGGTTGTTGTATATGTAGAAAGACACGTGTACAATTAATGAGGCACAATTAATTTTATAGTACAATTTAAAATGCTTTGTGTACAACTTGGTAGTGCCATGTTCGTCCTTTAAAGTGTCAACTCTAATAAGGAGTAAAATGAGTAATAATAATAATAAAGTTAATGTACAATTCTTTTTGCACGTTGTACAACTAATTTAATAAAGTTAAAAGTTAATATAGAAAAATCTTTGCACGTTGTACAACTAATTTAATATAGCGTTAGTCGTTTTAACTGTCATTTCTAAATAAGAGTAAAATATTCTGATGGTGTTTAGACCTTTAAAATTCTGATGTTGAAATGCAGATATAAAGAAAAAATTTATTTTGTACCAGGAAATTCAAGCTATAAAATATTTTTTATAATATTAACATGAGAAGAATTGCAACTAATAATATTTTAGGTTGAATTGCAACTTAGTGAGAAGGTTATATTTTTGAACAAACACTATAAGTTGCAATTCTTATCATGTTAATATAATAATAAAAAAATATTTTAAAAATATCAATTAAATTTCACATAGCTTGAATTTCAAGAATAAACATATATCATATAAACTGAGAGAGTATGTATGTATGTAGGAGTTTATGGATGATTTTTGATTTTGGATTACATGAAAATAGAAACAAAACTTATGTAATTATTTGTGAAGATTACGGATGGTCTTTCTATTATATTTTCTTGTTGGAGAATATTAGATACATTTAAGTGTTTACGAAATTAGAAAATTATGAAACTATTGAGAAGAGAAAAAAAATTGATTTTATACTCTTTTCGTATTAGTTTTTTTTTTTTTTTACACATTCTTTAAGAAATTATTAATAAAAATGATAATTTACTAATTTACTCTTTAAGATATTTATTTTTTTATAACTCTACAAATTTTGTTTATACTTTAAAACAAATAATTGCTAGGGTAATGAAAATTAAAAAAATGATAGTTTAATTTTGTTAATCGATAAATAATTTTAATAATTATTTTTAGTAATTTATATAACTAATATAGGATAGAAAAATAATAGCAAATGTTAGGAGTATGATGAATTAGGCTAAATTTTATACTTTTAAAATTATTTAAAGATACGGAAAATAATAAAATTTGAAATAATGGTTAAAACAAAACAAAAAGTGGAAAAGTTAAAATAAAGGGAAAAAGTTAAAAAGTAAGAGAGAGAAGGAACTTTGACCCATTTTTTTGAAAATGAGACCCAAGTAAGTAATAATTGCAATGTTAGTCCTTGTAATTGTCATTTATAAAAGTTAATGTACAATTCTTTTTGCACGTTGTACAACTAATTAATGCAGTCAAAAATTAATGTACAAAATTCTATGCATGTTATACAAGTAATTTAATGCAGTGTTAGTCCTCTAAGTCTCACTTCTAAATAGGAGTAAAATATAGAGAGATAGTACTATTATCTTCATTTATATGTAAATTAAATATAGTTAAATACATTTATTAACATATGAAAAGATAAATTTGTGAAATAGTAAGAGTTTATTTAGAATTTCTATAAACATGTGCTTGTAGTTTTAATTAAGTTAATATTTTTTTTCTTTTGAAAATATAATATCTTCAAATTCAAATACTTCTATTCTTTCAATTCAAAATTTCCATTATAGATTCATCATTAGCTGCATGTTTTAAAAAAAAAAGATTAAAGAATTATAAATATGAAATATGCAGTAAGCAAAGAATCATAAATTATATGTAAATACATCAACACAGTTTGATTTTAAAACAAAACATAAGATGAAAGAAATTAAAATATTACATGCTTGACATAGTTATCAAATATAGTCTTAAAAGTGTTTCTCCTTCTACAACAACATATATTCATCACATAAATGGCTTGATCGTAACTTCATCAATTGATCATCTTCAACATCTAGAACTTCCAAAATAAAGTACAATTATTGATAATGTAAACCACATAAAACAAAAGAAAAAGATAATAATAAAAATAATAAAAATTACCTTTCCATGAACGGTAAGGATTATTATTGTTTTGAATTTCCTTTATTGAGATGCATTTTTTTCTTGCAAAAACTAAAGAAAAGACTATCGTATTTAAATTTAGTGAGTTAATACGGTTGTTTTTTTTTGGGGAAGGAAGTTAAGTAAGTGGGTGAGGAATTTTAGGGATAATTATTTATAGTTGAAGTTTTTTTTTTTTTTTTTGAAAAACAAAAAAAAAAGTTAAAAAAGAATAGGTAATTAGATAGGTTTAGATTTCTTTACAATTTTGTATGTCGCTTAAATATGCTTTAGTGTTATTTAAGCGGTAAGTTGCAAAATGTATGTTTTTAAAAAAAATTGTTTTATATTGTTATTTATTTTTAAAGTTGAATTTAAATATTAAGTTCCAAAATAGATTTTTTTAAAAAGTAGTTTTATATTGTTATTTGTTTTTAAAATTGAATTTAAATGTTAAGTTTCAAAACGTTTTTTTTTAAATGTTTTATATTGTTCTTTGTTTTTAATATTGAATTTATTATTTAAATTAACTAAAAATATCAGTTTTAAAAAAAAAAATTAAGAATAACTGTGGTAATGACACGTGACATTTTTTTTCTCCCCTATTATATATAGATAGATTATTATTATTATTATTATATTGTTATTATCATTATTATTATTATTATTATTATTATTATTATTATTATTATTATTATTATTATTATTATTATTATTGTTATCATTGGAAGGACCAACTCATGGGTATAGATAGATATATAGATAGATTATTATTATTATTATTATTATTATATTGTTATTATTATCATTATTATTATTATTATTGTTATCATTGGAAGGACCAACACATGGGGCCCACTGTGTTGGTCCTCCCAAGTCTCACTTCTATATAAGAATATAAGAAGAATATAGAAGTAAAGTAATATAATATATATATATATATATATATATATATATATATATATATATATATATATATATATATATATATATAAAATTTAAGTTATTAATTATTATAATTTATAATATTTTTATTCATTTTAAACTAATATATTTTCCTCTCTCTCCTAGTTACATGACACATATGAGATTTGGAGAGTCAACTAAATTTTTTAAATGATTTAAAAATATTTTAAACTGTTCATTATTATACTTTGTAGTACTTTTACGTCATTTTCAAATAAAATATGTTATTTTCTTTATTTCAATTTATGTGTCATTGATATAATTACATATATTAAGTAATAAATTTATATGCATTAGAATTAATGTCCAAATTATGTAGCACCTATTAAATTTGGAGAGTAAATCAAATTTGTTATATGATTTTTTTTTTAAAAAAATAAGCGGTAAATTATTACAATTTATAATATTTTTTTACATAATTTTTAAATGATATATATTATTTTCTTTATTTCAATCTTTATGATATTGATATAGTATAATAAGCAATTAAATGTTATTATTTTTAAATGTTATAATCTCAATCTATGCCACATTATAAAATGTTCCTAAAGTAATATAATAACATCTAAGGGCATGAATTTAAAACAAAAGGGTAAGATTTAAATGGGTCCTGCAATTTCAAAAAACTACACATTTTTGTTTGGCATAATATATAAACATGACCCTTAACTTGACGTCAGTTGACAACTATGATCCTTAATTTTAGATGTGCACAAGTAGGCACTTAAATTTGTATAAAATTGAACAAATTGACACATTCGTCCTACATGACACCTTATATGGAAAATTTGTGTTCTATGTGGCGTCCTATGTGTATCATGTCATGTAGGACACATGTGTGTACTTGTTCAATTTTCTACAAGTTTAAGTGTCTATTTGTGCACATCCAAAATTAAGGATCATAGTTATCAATTAACGTCAAGTCAAGGGTCACATTTATATATTATATATTTTTGTTTTGATTCAAACCAAAATGGGCCAGCCGGAAAATTGCACACATATAAAGAAGTTAAGTACAATATCATTAAAGCACAAAATAATAAAAAAATTCAAAAGTACCCCTAGGCTAGGAAGCAGCATGTCATCCAACACCTGCTTCCTAGCCTCTCATATATATAAAAAAATATATATATAAAAACACTTGCTTCTTAGCCTCTTATATATATAACAGTAACTTTCACATATAACAAACATAAAAATCATATTTTTATGTTATAACTATAGTTTACATAATTGCGCTTTATAGCAAATTTTATGTTTGCTATGATGATTTTGATTTGTATAATTCGCTAGAAACATCCAATTTTAAACAAATTGTTCAATTTTGTATAAATTCATTTATACATTATAATTTGTATAATAAGATTTGTATTTATATAATTATAAGTGTATAGGACGAAAATATGTGTAGGAAAAATTACATAAGTGGGTCATAAAATTCAAAATAATTACAAGTATATATCCAAATCCAAAGTAATTCCTGAAATACTCATTCTCTCATAAATAATTACAGTTCATACCCTCATTCATTAAGGGTGATAATTTTTGCTTGACTGATACTAAATCGGTATCATATACTTGCTTGACTGATACTAAATCGGTATCATATACTGTATTGGTATCATTAAGGTTGATAATTTCTCTTAACTGATACTATATATATATATATATATACTGTATTGGTATCATTAAGGTTTCTTGTTCAGAAATTAATTATTAGTCAATGATATTATAAGAGTATATGTATATTGTTGTGGTATCATTAAGGTTTCTTATTAAAAAATTACTTATTAGGCAATGATCCTATAAGAGTATATATATATATATATATATATATATATATATATATATATATATATATATATATATATTGTTGTGGTATCATTAAGGTTTCTTGTTCAGAAATTACTCATTAGTCAATGATACTGTAAGAATATATATTATGGTATCATTAAGGTTTCTTATTGAGAAATTATGCATTAGTCAATGATACTATAAGAGTATATATATACTCTTATAGTATATTGACTAATGAGTAATTTCTTAATAAGAAACCGTAATGATACTACTACAGTATATATATACTGATTTAGTATCAATTCAGCGAAATTATCAGTCTTAATGATACCAATACAGTATATGATATTTAGTATCAGTTAAGCGAAATTATCAACTTTAATGATACTAATACAGTATATGATTAGTTAAGCGAAATTAGTAAGGGATATGTAGTGTAATTATTTAGTGGGGTATAAATGTAAAGGGGTATATGTTCGTAATTATTTTGCTTTTATGAGGTATTTGCTTATTTTCTCTGTATTTGTATTTGTATATACATTTTTCTCTCGCTTTATACAAACACAAACGCATTTTATACATTTTATACATTTTATACCAAAATGTATAAAATGACTAATTGTATACCAAATCAGATGGCAAAAAAATGAAATTTTTACTACAAATTACAATTAAAATAAACTATGGTTATAACATTTAATTTGAATTAATAGTTTACTATTTCATACTATTTTCCCTATATATAAACTAGATATTAGGCGCCCAATAACAACCAAGAAGAAGCTCATGTGTGGTTGTATTCTGAAGCATATAGGAAAATTCTTTTGTTCATTAAGTTGTTGCTACTCGTCTTCTTGTTTGCTCGCCAGAATTTAGTAAGTGTTGATTTTGTCAAGCAGCTTCTAATAGAATCAGTCACTCTTGATGTGAAAGTAGTGGCAATGGTGCAGAGGCATTGAGAAAGACACTTGCATTTTCCACTTTGAACCCCGTCATAGTCTTCAGAGGAGCGATATTCTGAGGCTATGAATTCAGCTTATTCTTCCATGTGCTCGGTAAGTATTCACATACAGGTGAAAAAATCCCCTTCAGAACATGAGAAACCACCACATCTACCAGTTGAAGGTCAGCTACAACAGTTCCTGGTTCTTCAGGCTGGAAAAAGGGGAAAATAGTAAATTGTAAGAAGTTAGATCTTGGAAGTTTCAACTGTAGCACAGACATGTAAAGCATGACTTATCAATTTCTTCCTCATTGCTAATATCAATCATGACTCATGAGTACTGTTGTGCATATGAAGGAACTTACTATTCCAAAACCAAGCTCCAACTTTGCCGGGAATAAATGGTCTGAAGTCACCTGTCCTGACAACGTGCAAACAGATATGTAACATCCATTGTCCCAACCATTTCTGATGCACGTTTGTTGTTGCAGCTCCAGCAAGCTGAAGTAGTAAGTTTGTAAACTTCAATCCAAAAAATATAGTGACACACATAGGTAATTACGCCTAACCTAAAACAAATCATCTTGGAATTATCTATTATGTCAAGCAAACCTGTTTCAGGGTGAGGTAGTATTTTTGTAATAGTAATACCTCTCTGTCCAGTTAATCAAAGTTGAGGATAAGATAACGGTGATTCCTCATTATTTGTATCAGCAGGAAAACGATTTAAAAGGCTTTGATTGTATCTTGATATCTTGTGCGTCGTTGCAGAAGAAACGCTTCTCTTTTGTTAGATGAGAGTTTTTCTATGCATATCATATTGCCTTTGTTTAACCATCTGTTGAGCACTAGCGGCTCTCTTCCTGTCGGCACGAAGGCACAGTGATGATCTTTTTGTCCTTAGGCATATCTACGGATAAAAATATACCAAATCTATATTCCTACCAAAAACCACCAAAGGCCAGAATGTTACAAATTGTGAACTCAATTATTCATTTTTTTATAAGAGCACAAAGACTTAAACTCTGGTAAAAAAGGTAATGTGAAAACGCTGTGAATAACTTACACAGAATATTGAGTCATATTAAATAAGAGAAGTTGTCTATGACATACACAAACAAAGAAAATATTTAATAAACTCGATAATATTGTAGCTCCCCTCTTCCCTCTAAGTTCAAAATTTTACCAGAAAAGAGAGGAATAACACCGAAATAACCAGAAATTCGTCTATAAAGAGAAGTTGTTGAACAGCTAAATAAGACACATAGTTCACAGATGCAATCACATATACATACTCGCTAAAGCGCAAAAAAGGAGAAAGAATGAATTTCGAGATCGAGGGAGGAGATAACATCAACTATATAAAAAGAGAAGTTGAATCAAAACCTAGGGTGTGTTTGGTATGAAGGAAAACATTTTCCGGAAAATATTTTCCAATTTTATCATGTTTGGCTGGGTTAAATGTTTTGGAAAATGTTTTCCAAATCAACTCATTTTTCTCAAATTTAAGAAAAACGACTTCCCTTTAAAACTTAAGGAAAACATTTTCCAAAACTCTCTTTCAACTTTCAATTAAAAAAAAATTATTGAAAAAATCAATTTATTTGGTCCTTACCCTCAAACCAGTCCCCCCAACCACCCCCTCAAAAAAAAAATTGAAGTTTGTTTTTAAATTCAATATTTTTACCCCACCCTCACCCCCACCCCCTACCACCATCTCTTCCAAAAAAATATTAAAAGTTATTTTTAAAAGATATTTCTAATTTCAATTTTTTATTTTTTAACACCCCCCCCCCCCTACACTTGCCCCCCCCAGCCCCCTATCAGCCCCCACCCCCTTCAAAAAGAAAAAAATTTAAGTTTGTTTTTAAAAAATATTATTTCATTTTTTCACCCTTAGCTTCGACCCCCCTACCCAGCCCCCCCACTCCCCAAAAAAAAATTTAAGTTTGTTTTTAAAAAATATTTTCGACTTCAAAATTTCATTTTTTCACCCCTACCCTCGACCCCCCCCCCCCCGCCCTACCAGCCCCCCACTCCCCAAAAAAAAATTTAAGTTTGTTTTTAAAAAATATTTTCGACTTCAAAATTTCATTTTTTCCACCCCTACCCTCGCCCCCCCCAACCCCACCCACCTACTCCTTACCAGCCCCCCACCGCCCAAAAAAAAATTTAAGTTTGTTTTTAAAATATATTTTCGACTTCAAAATTTCATTTTTTCAGCCCTACCCTTGACCCCCCACCCACCAGGCAAGCCTGGTGCGACGAGCTCGACCCAGAAGGCAAACCGCTTGCTTTCGCTGGCAAGGGATTTTGAACTTGAGACCTCCAACATGGAAGTCCCAAGCTTAAACCACTGGGTCACTCTGAAAGGTTACAATACCTTCACATTTGGAGAGATGGTTGTTGAACGACTCCCCCGCATATGTAGACCTCAGTCCCATAGACACACGTCAATAAAAACCAGCTACGAAAGCTTGTATTCGACACAAGTGGCATATGACAAATACATTACATAAGTAGAAGGTTATCTACCTACTATCAATTTTCAGCGGCTTACGACACTACAAAAAAAAGTGTGAATTACATGAGGATTTTGCTGGGGATTAATATGAAAATTCGCAGATTTCCTGCAAATTCTCATACTCATTCCAGTTTTCTTGTAGTGTGAGAAATGTAACAGTGTTTGCTAAACATGATAAATAAATGGAATCCCCAAATACCGTTGCTAGCCAGTAAAATGCAGAAACACCTGAAATAAATGTCCATAATCAGACCTAGCTCAAGATGCAACATCATATTTTATACGAAAAAGAATGTAGACTTTCTTTCAATAAGTAGGTTCTCTTCAATTAAGGCTTAGACATAACCCAATGAATTAGAAAATTCTCACAACTTCAGAAGAAATAGAGGTTATTCTAGTAGAGTAACTCTTGTGCTAGTTATTTTGGGGAAGAAGGTTTAAGCAGAAGTCGGCATTTACTATTAGGGTAAGGCAAACGTATAACTTTTCGTATCAAGAGTACAACAACATATTCAGTGAAACCGGAGGATTCATAATGAAATTTCATGGCACCAAGAATTTACAATTTGGAACTTTCTTTAAAACAGCGGGACTACAAGGTAGTGGATTGATATTCCAACAACTCACTTGTCTCGATCCACGTTCTGCAGGGTGAGAGTACAGCTTAGTAAAAGTGAAACCAGCAAGAAAGGATGGTAGTAGTAACAGAATAGGAATTACAAATAAACCTTTAACAGTTGGTTGTGGTTGGTGTAAGCCAGAATGGTCATCACATGTTGAGGATGTTGATCCTGTAAGGTTATATGCATTAACCTATAGGAAATAACTAACCAATTGTAGTTTATGAGTAGTGGAAGAATCTAAAATTTAGGTGTTTCTAACCTATTTCATAGACACTGTGACACTCAACTGGTTGTTGCTCGGTGGAAGTAGTTGAAGATTTGTTTCTACTCAACATACATGGATGCAATGAATTTGCACTGTGAGGTTCAAACTCAGTCTGTGTAGAATGAGCAGAAGGAAGTTTTAGAGAAAGAGTATGTCTTCGAGCGTAATATTCTGCCCGGCGTTGCTTTAGAAGAGCTGCCTTTTTTTTGCAATAGGCTTTTGATGGTAGGCTTTTTTTTGCAATAGGCTTTTGATGGTAGGCAAGTCGATGCTTAAGATTTTTTTCAGTATTTTGTGAACTATTTGTTTGCTCAGTTTGAACAGCATTTATCTTTAGTTTGTTATCAGACATATGAGCAACAGAGTTCTTAGATTTATCTTGTCGAACCTGAAAGGATAATATGCATTTACGTCTAAAGCAAAGGGTACGATATTATATAACCAAACACACACACACATACACATGTGTGTATATATATATATATATATATAGAAGAAGGAAGCGTAACGACTTACGTCTGCTGGTAGAGATTATATTCCCTGTTTTTTGAGGTAGACAAATTTGACTCCCGAAAGCCTGGAAAAATTAAAGTAGCAATCTGTGATATTCCACCGAAATAAAGGGGATAAAGTTGTTCCACAAAGATTTTCCTCAAAGAAACAGAAGCAATTTGAATAAACACAGAGAATGTGAAAAGCTCATAAAACGAATGATTTTAGTTTTACAACATATACCGTTTCACTAAGTTGTAAGCATGAACCAAATACGTTCTATCTGTAACTGCATACTTCCATTGTATGCAGCAAATTAACAAACCTTCCGTTGTTGTTGATTTTTACACCAAGTTCTTTTAAACTCCATAATGAAGATTCAAAGTTAGCAGTAGAGATTTTAAAATAAAATTAATCAAAACATATTTAAGATGCTATTCTAAATCTTATCCAGATATAAGATACCCTTTTTTACTATGTATAAGATACCATTTTTATCATTTTCTGGGACAAAATACACCTACTATTTTAAAATCCAAGTGTTATTTATGTATTAATTTTGTAAAATGACAAGTATTAAGCAACATCTGAAGGACGAAGGGAACTGAACAAATAAAAATGGAGTAAATATGTATTTTATGAGTGTCCCTGCATTTTTGTCAATATATGAAAGATGTAAACGTTATCTTTCTTGGCCTAGCAAGGCTCTCCTTACCTAATATTCCTCTACTGTTTCCTTTTTCATATTTATATATAAAAAATATCTAATCTATATATAATGTCAACTTTCTCTCTTTTGGTTGGTGTAGACAAAAGAAAATAAACCCAAAAACCTGGCCTACCAGAGAACGAACAAAGAAGGGAGAGTCAAGGACTTTGGATTAGCAGATGGAAACTTCCTATGACCATTCAAGCTACAAACTTTTTGTTACTATAGTTTCAGTTTTGAAACCCGTTTTTTATGATTCAAAATAGGACTGAAAATTTGGCAGGCAACAAAAAAATTGGCAAATCGAACAAATCCAACAAGCGGACAGACACAAAATCAAGACAAACAGCGTCACATCATTGGTGTGGAAAAAGCAGAAGAACAACTTGCAGAACCAGGGGGGGGGGGAAGAAGGTGTACCTTTGTGTTCTCAGCGAAACTCTTGGTGTTCTAATTTGGGCAAGAAAGGAGTTGTTTTTCTTCCATATGAACATAAAAGCAGCAAGAAAGGAGTTGTTTTGAGAAGATGCAGCACAGAACACGTGGACTCAAAACACGTGCAAAGCAATTAATTACCTAGGAAATAAAAGGATGAGCATCCCAACTAAAGGAACAGAAGGAGTAAACTGACGGATATACCCTTCGTCGTCCAGGGAATGAAATATACTAGATATTAGGTGCTCGTGTCATTTTTTTTAATCTTAACTTAGGTAATTTAATCGTGTGAAATCTTTCTAAGATTTTGAACAATTTTTTCAATAATCGACTATTATAAAAATAAAAAAAAACATTTAGTAGGTTTGAAGAACATTTCAACAGAAATTAAATGATTATATTATTACATATCTCAATAATTATAATTATATAATGAATGATTAAAAATACCTTGATATCTAATCATTTTTATCTTTTACATAATTTATCATAATATATGTTTGATGATATAATTGTCTTGTTAAAACTGAGTGATATTTTTATGTAGCGATTAAACATCATTTTTTTTTGTACATGAAAAATATAGAATCTAATAATTTTATGGTTAGAATAACTCTTTGTGAGAAAAAAATTATGTGAAAGTTTTCGATAATCAATATTAGTTATAAATAAGTTAAGACCATTAAAACTGAACACCACAACAACATAAATTTTTTTTTAGAGACAATCTACTTGTCTGAGGTCAAACGAAGGAGAATAATAAATTTGAAACAACAACAAACTAATATTGTTGACCCTTTTAGAAATTTATTTTTCATTAAACTGTTGCTCTGAATGCAACTTTATGACTTTTTCAAAAATATGTATGTCTAATTGTTGCATTAGAAAAGTACAAGTTGATCAAAATATTAGATTCTAGACCCAGGTTAAAGAAATATTCTCGAACATTAAAAAATTAAATATGAGTCTAACCTAGATAACTCAATCACTCAACAATGACTTGGGACATGAATGACAACAAATCTATGTTGATAGACATATCTTTTGTAGCTTAAGATATTAGTTTTATTTAGAGCAGGTTTTGTTTCATATTCTTCAAATTAAGCTTGCCGAAAATAGTTATAACTCACACAAAAAATATTTAGAAGAGCCGAATGAGAAAGAAAAAACATTAAAAGGACGAAAGCTTTGTCCAAGTGAGATCATATACATACCAAATAAAAAATAATCAATACAATTTTTAAGGAGACGACAAAACAACGAGAAAAAACATACATTAAAGGGAGTAAACTATGAGATATCCAATGATAATGACAAATCATTCTAACCAAAAGAGTTCTCATGTTTTGAAATAATATACCTCAAAAAATTGACCAACACTTCAATAAACTTTCAATCCTTAAAGTACTCATAATATTCACTGATAAAATTTAGTAAAAATAGATAACAACAACATAAAAACAAAAAAATATATGGGCACACAAAGTTATTAACTCTCTGAGGATTTTTCTAAAGAACACAAAATCTCATCATTGCATGTGAAGGAATGACTTTGTGGATGAAGAAAATAGAGATTTGTAAGGTTTTTTTTTTATTGTACTATACCTTCAACAATTTCAGTAGAGAAAACTTGTTTGATTACTCAACTAACATTTGTTAGTTAATCTGTACTAACAAATACTTATAACAATAACTTTGCAGAAACATAAACAACAAAGTTTAAAGCATGTACTAAAAAACAACAATTAATAATATAAGCCTAAATTAATTGCTGTAAAAAACATACCAGGATCTGTAACAATAAAATAAAACAGAATGGAAAAAGTAAAAAATGTTCAAAATTTAAGGAAATTACTCCCCTCTAGTAGCCGAGGTTTGAATAAATATTTTATTCACCAATGTATTGATACAAAAACAATGGTGTCAGTGAGTCATTCAACATTAACAAAGTACACAAATATTTAATTGTCCAGAAAAAGAAGAAGTAGTTCAAAATTTTTGTTGTTTTAAAATGAGAGGAAATTTCTCTATTTATAGACAACAAATGATAGTGTGATCAAATGTTTATTGTATCTTATCAGAAAGGTCACAACTCTTTGGAAAAGTTACAACCCTTTGGAAAGGTCACAACCTTTCATAAAAGTCACAGCATTTCATAAAATTTTCATAAAAGTCTCAACTCTTCATAAAAGTCGCAACTTTTCATAGAAGTCAGAACTTTTCATAAAATTTTCATAAAAGAGGAAGGCTAGTTTTGGAAATAAATAAATTAAAAGAGAATCCTGATCTGTGGTGGAGCCACGTAGGCGGGCCTAGAGTTCTCTTTTATTATTATATATATGATTTATGTGATACAAATGATATATGATTTATGTGATACAAATGATATATGATTTATGCGATACAAATGAAATTTGGAGAGTCAAATATTTTTTATACGTTTTTTTTCTAAAATATTTTAAGTTGTTAATTTGTTATGATTTATAAAAGTTTTTACGTTATTTTCAAATAATATATGTTACTCTTTTTGTTCCAATTTGTGTGACACGTATGAAATTAGGAGAGTCCACCAAAATTTTCTTATATGTTCTTTTAAGTATTTTCTCAATAATATATATTTTCCATCTATTCAAATTCATGTGTCATGGTAGAATTTTAAAAGTCAACTATTTTTTTTAAAATAATTTAAGTTGTTAATTATTGTGATTTATAGTATTTTTGACGTTATTTATTATAATAATTTTAACATCATTTTAAATATATAATATAGTATTTAAGTTTTTAATTATTGTGATTTATAGAAGTTCAAACATATGACGTGTGTTTACGAATGGTGTGTTTGGAGCCTCTTATTAGATAGTAAACATATTTTAAGTTGTTAATTATAGTAATTTATAGTGTATGTTACGTGATTTTCAAATTTGAAATAAAATATTTTAAGTTGTTCATTATAATAATTTATAGTATCTTAAACGTAATCTTTGAATATACTATAAATTTATAAAGAAAAAAGTAAGACAAATAAATTAAAATAGAAGTGCCAGCAATTTTAAGTTGTTCATTATAATAATTTATAGTATCTTAAACGTAATCTTTGAATATACTATAAATTTATAAAGAAAAAAGTAAGACAAATAAATTAAAATAGAAGGGCCAGCAAAAAATTTAAGTACGTAAATTTTTGTAATATTTTTTATAGAATACAATATTATAAATTGAGTAATTAAAGAGAATGAAATGGAATGGATTGCTGAGGTGGGGTCCATATTTATTAAGAGACTTGGAATAAATGGGACGCGGCTCGCCTACGGTAGCTGTTTCCTCCGGTCCCTCCAGTTCCCCTTTTGTTTATTGGTGACATGTGTCATTTAACAAAATAAATGACTAAGATTCCCTTTTCCAAATATGACTCAATTTTCTTTTATGTAAAATACTCTTGAATCTCACCAATAATAGCATATTTAATTATTAAAAAAAGCTCAGTCATTTATTTTATGGGCGAAAATTTTTTTGAACAATAATTAAATTTTCCCTTTTATTCTAATTAAATTATTTTAAATGCATGTTATATCATTTCATTATCTTTTCTTTAACGTTATTAACAATCATGATATCTTCATTATTTTGAATTCATGCAACAAATTTTTCATAAAAACATAAATATTATTTTTTATACGAAAAAATGAGAAATACTAATTAAGTATATAAACCAATGATATTTTATAATGAAGTAAATTAATTAGCATAATGAGAAAATTAATTTTTTTCAAAATAATGAAAACTCTAATATTTATTTATACAAGTACAAAGCATAGAATAATAACTATAGAAATAAATCTGATATAAGAAATACAAAATAATTAATTTAATTAAGGTTAAAATATTAAAAATTATATTTATTTAAATTTTATAATTATATAATACTCCATTAATTTAATGCCAACCGTTTATAGTTTATACCTATTAAATTTTATGTAATACTCCATTAATTTAATGCAAACCGTTTATAACTATTATTATTGGAGATGTGTATAGAGTCATATTTGGAAAAGGGAATCTAGGGGAACTGGAGGGACAAGAGGAAACAACTACGGGAGGCGAGCCGCGTCCGAATAAATGCAAAGCAAAATTGGAAAGTTGTGATTTAGGGGGGAATTAATGGGCCCACATCCATGGAAAATTAAAGAAATTTCTGACTAAGGCAAAGTAAAAAACAAAAAGAGGAACTCACATATAGCCACTCAAAAATAGCCTAATTACTATCCATAGCTATAGTTTGATAATTACAATTCGTAGCTACATGTTATAGGGAGGAGAGAAGCGAGTGAGACTGGGAGAGAGAGGAGAGAGGGCAAAGAGTGGGAGAGAGGTGAATTGTTTATGTATATCGGTTAGATAATTGTATATTATACATATGTATTTGTATATATGGCAAGCGAGATTGGGAGAGGGAGGAGAGAGGTGAGCGAGATTGGAAGAGGGAGGAGAGAGGGGAGCGAGATTGGGAGAGGAAGAAGAGAGGCGAGCGAGAGTGGGAGAGAGGTGAATTGTATATGTATATTGGTTAGACAATTGTATATTATACATAAGCATTTGTATATATGTCAACCGAGATTGGGAGAGGGAGGAGAGAGGCGAGCGATATTGGGAGAGGGAGGAGGGAGAAGAGCGAGAGAGGGTAGAGAGTGGGAGAGAGGTGAATTGTATATGTATATCGGTTAGATAATTGTATATTATACATATGTATTTGTATATTCTAGCGAATTATACATATACAAACGTGGCTAATTATACAAACTCGAAGTCAACCTACGTAATTAATGTATAATGTTAGTCACGAGTGGTAATTATAGCAAACTATAGCTATGATGAGTAATTAAGTAGTATAAGTTTGCTTAACCACGTAATTTTTCCAAAAACAAAATATAGACAGGTTTTTATGTCAACTGATGGGAATATATAGAGCCGTCAAAATGGGCTTAGCTCATGGGGCCGGCCCAACTCAATCCGTTATTAGGGTAGGGTTGAGATAGGATTTTCAAGTCCATTTAAAACTAAGACTTATAAGTCCAACCCATATAGGTCATTGACCCTTATCGGGTCGGGCCAAGGTCGGCCCATGGGCCAAAATCTTTTTATTTAAGGATAACTACAATAATCTCACTAGTATATCATCTAATATTGTTGTAATATTATTAATCTTACCAGTTTTTGATACGTCCAGATACATGCATCTCAGAATATATGAACACAAAATTAGGTTAATTTGTCTAGATTCACTTTATCCAAGTAGATTCACATGTATATCTAGGATACATAGACAAATCTCGCGCCCTCGCCTCCCTCCTATCTTACTTGCTACTCTCTTATCTCGCTCGTGTATGTGGTATGCGAGATACGTTTTTGCTAATGTTGTTGAAAAAACACCATTGTTTGCCATATTTGATTTGAAAATCTTCTAATTTTCTTGATGTTATAGAATTATAAGTTTGAAAAGAAAAAAAATTTAAAAAAAAAGAAAAAAAAAGGGAGCCCACCCCAGCTCTCGGCCCTTCTAGGGTTGGGTTGGGTTGAACATTTTAAGGCCCTTCCAAATGAAGGGTCAGCCCGCCCTAGCCCTTCAAATTCCTTGGCCTGCGAGGTTTGGGCCAGGTGAGGCTGAGCCGACCCTTTTTGACAACTCTAGTAATATACATCGTAAAGTAGTCGCGTACAACAGTAGTTAAGCATAATATTGAAGTAAATGCCCATATTACCCCTGGCTAGGGAAGCAGGCATGTTGACGAACGTCTGCTTCCCTAGCCTCTTATATATAGTAGTGAAATATATAGTAGAATAAATTTATAATTATTCAAGAAAGAAATGAATATCGAGAAAAAATCTACTACATTTATCGAACAATATAAAAGTTAAATCCAATTCGTAACATTGGTTTAAAAACTTCAAATTAATAGAATGTATTTTACCGCAGTATATCTATTTTCTTAAATATAAGTGGAAATACTTAGCTATAACTTTGATAAATTTTTAAATTTATTTAAAGACTTGGATAAAATGAATAGAAGAGTTTGAAAACACGATGAAAATCTTACATATTTGGTTGGAAATACGGATATATATTTATTATTGAAAACATGACAAAATTATCTTAAACATGATTTTAAAAAGATTTTAATTTTTATAAATAATTATTTTAAATTATTTAATATTAAAGAAACTAAAAATTAATTGAATTATGAAGGGCCAAAAATTAAGTGCCAACAACATGAATATCAACACAACCAAAGATCACAATATATCAAACTCAGTTTTATTTAGAGTTTTCAGCTCTTAAATATGTTGCTATTATGATAGCGACGGGAATTTTTCTTGTAGCTCAGCTTCTTCCTTTTGTCAACTATAACGAAGATCATAAATAGTGTATATGTATTATTGCATAAATAGAGAAATACCGCATTTGGACGGGCGGAATGAATAAGCGAAAAGTGTCATGCTAGAAGAAAGTAATGCAAGATAAGAAGGGTGTTTTATTTGTTAGAGATTTTATAAGGTGAATCCAGTAACATATTTAATGTCAAAACATATTTTTATATCAACATAAAACTACAGACAACTCCTTAGAAAATGTTGCTAAATATTTACTATCATACAAGTTAGGGGTGTTCATGGTTTGGATAAAAATTGATCCAAATCGAAAAATCAAACCAAATCGATTAAATGAATCGATTTAATTTGGATTTTGGTTTGGTTTGGTTTTAGATTGTTAAGAACCGATAATATTTGGTTTGGTTATGGTTTTATTCGAAAAAAATCGAAGAAATAACCGAATCAAACCAACAAGTTATATACAGAAATTTTATTATTATACATACATAATATATTATATTCATAAACAATTTTAAAGATTTTATATATGTTTCATCAAAATTTATTTTTATAATTTACTTATGAAAGAAAAAATGTCCTAGAACATTTTTCTTATTGGTTTCATGTATATGAGTGTCTATGAAAATTCTTTGTGGGACTAAAAATGTCATTGTCTCTTCCTTCTATGCCAAAATAGTGAATTTTGAAGTTTTATTCAGTAAATTCAATGATCGAAAGTTCTGTAATGCCAGTCATTCTAACTATTTTTTTGTTTGAATGGATTGTTGTCACTTTTTTCACGTTTTGAATGAATTGTTTATTTTATTTTTATGTATGGTTAATAACCGAATAACCGAACCAAATCAAACCAAAACCGAAAACAACCAAACTGATAAATGTATATTATATTTGGTTTGGTTTGGTTTTGATAATTTTAAAACCGATTAAGTTGGTTTGGTTTTGATTTTGAATACCCCTAATACAAGTCACGAATATTTCATATGAAAATATATTTATTAAAAAAAATAAGGAAAATCGATAAAAAATGAAACATTTTATATAAATATTAAATATGTATAACCCACAACATATTTCATATCAAATCATTATTTTGTAAGTAAATTTATCAAATTCGATCTAATGTGACAAATTCTAAATAAGTGTGAAAAATCTTGTATTTAAACTTTCTATATATACTCTATTAATATTTCTATGTACACTTTCAATGGTCTATTATTTTAAAAATAAATTTTCACTTTTGTTTACTATTTTTAACATATCAAGAAAAATATAATTATTTATATTAAAATATTTTATATTATAAACATGATAGACAAGAAACTACATAAAATTTATGCACGAAAAAAGGCCGAAAAATTTGTCTCATATATAAAGTGAAATCTGGTCAAGAATAAAAAAACTCAAATGTCTTCCCGAAAAGTTAGACTTCATATCGGAAGGAACACAACCTGCAGTAATGGTTCCTATACCAAAAATCAATCAGTCGATTCCAGGGATGACTCTTGTTGCTACTGGTGCATTACCACCCACTGTAGATGTTATAACTCAAATGGTAGATAGAACAAAAAGTCGAAATGGGACAAGTTAGATGGTGATCGGAGAGACCCTGTTTCCGCTGTTGGTGCACATGCAACACTTCTATCAACTGCTAATGCTGGTGCTGGTTACACTGCATTTGCGCAACAACGACGCCAGGAGGCAGAAGAAAAGTGACCTAGTGATAAGAAGTTGGATATCTTGACAATCTAATTTGACATGCTCACTCCTAAAATTATTGCAGCAGTGCACAACAACGACGCTGGGAGGCAGAAGAGAAGCGACCTAGTGACAAGAAGTTGGATATAAGATCTTGACAATCTAATTCGACATGCTGACTCCTGAAATTATTGCAGTCTGTAAAAGAGATTATGGACTTGTGTATAGATGAGCTTTAGAGCTTTGCCTCATTTAGAAAGACAAATTACTGTCAACTCTGAATATTCTCATCTACTGTAAATTATATACATATACCGGCCAATTTTTATTTAGTGGTGAAGTCGATTACATGTTTTAAAGTTAAAGGAGTGTAACCATGAGTCATTGAAAGAATTTTCAATATAAAGCTGAGGAGAGTAAATTGTATAAGTCTTCATAGATTGCTAAGTATTAAGCTGTACTCTTTGACTATAGAGTCCTAAAAGAGCTGAATTTTTTTTTATGTACTTACTTTGAAAAGTTAGAGATACGTTGTTTTGTTTTTAAAAAAAATAAAAAATAAAAAATAAAAATTCACCTCCCAAAGAAAATCAAAATCATTACAGACAAATAGTGAGAACTTGATAAAAAGGAGACTACCTTTACCGGAATTTACAGCGTTAAAAATACCAACACTAGTACAAAATCAAGAATGAAACCAAACAAGTGAATAAAATAATGACAAATAAAAATTAACTAAGGGAAATCTACATGAATTTTTGTAAGAGAAAAATAAAATTTAACGAATCAACTTCTTGTAAAATAATATTGAATTAGAAATAACTTTTATAATATAACTTTTAAAAATAACATTTACCATATAACTTTCAAAGTAACAAGATTGAAGATAAAAAATAATATTATAACTGTGATGGATAAGAAACTATCTTAGAGTTATACTTCAAGAGTGCATGAACTTGAGCCAATATAGGAGATATAGACTTATATCAGAAAATATAAGAGTGCATAAACTAGACCCAATATAGGAGATATAGGCTTATTATATCGAAAAATATTCTATTACCGTGGAAGTATAGTTATGTGCATCTAATAGGACATTGAAATCGGGTGATAGTTAAATAATGCAAATATGTCTTTCCACATTTATGGGGTCTATAAACATCCAACTCATGAACTAGATATAAATTTATTTTCATTGAACACTAACAAAACAGTAGAAACATGTGAAAGTACCTATAAACTTAGATTATACTAATTCGAATTATACATCTGGAGATATGCTACTCCAGGAAGAAAATCCAAGCAAGATAGAGTTGTTTATAATTTAAAATTTCAGCACTACTACTTCGACAACTTTGAAGCTCAACAAGTTCTAATGAGTGATACTTCTTATTATAATCTATTAACTAGTAAGTAATTAATGTTAAAAGGACAAAATATAAAAAAATAAAAATTTCTTTTTGATATATTAAAAATTACAAGTAAAAATAAATATATTTTTGAAATAATAGACAAATAAAAATAAACAGAGGGAGTAACAATTTTGTTATTAAGAGATATCACCACCAACCAAATACTAACTATAAATATATGCAATCTTGTTCACAATTTATGTATTACTCAATCGTATTAACCCTCGCCCCATGGTTAATTTTGTAATCTTAAACATGCAATGTAGAAAGTTAATATTAAAGATATATCAAAAAAGAAAAAAATATTGTTAGAAGTATAGTACATTAGCCAATTTATACACATGCGAGTCCAATCTCAGGGTACCAACCTACCAGGCTCATCTGAACTCATTATTTTCACTGCGGAGCATAAATTTATTTGTAAAAGTTCATTAAATTAGCATAAATATATATATATATATATATATATATATATATATATATATATATATATATATGAACCATAACTTTAAAAACGTAATGAGTTAACAATGTTAAGTATCTTAAAAATTAAAACCTCCTGGTTTTACATGAAACATGTGATTATAAAAGTAGATATTACAAGCTCATATAATGTCAATTAGCAAGGTATAGTGCTCAATAGAAAGCTGATATCTATATCCATACATGGGAGATACACAATTGCTATAGAAGACAAATCAATGAAAGGTGCTCAAATGAAAGAGCTACTACATGCTAAGAAACAATATTGGAGGGTTAGAATTAAATTGCACAAAACCACTAGATAATTATTTCCGTCAGTCCTAGCCTTGGTGGGTACTGTTGCTGGTCTGGAGGTAATAGGTTTCCGGTGAAAAAATAAAAAAAGGTGTGGGGGGGCAGGGGGGCGGGGGGTCTTCAAAAGTCACGTGACTTGCAATATACACTTTTAAATACCTAGCAGCATCTACTCTTTCCAAGACCTGAACCTTTGTGCATCTCAAGAACCTAAGATTAATATATCAACTTTCCCTGCAAAACCACAGATTACATTTTAACAACAAAGTAGGTACAAAAGTTGGAAAACAAGTAATATGAAGCACTTGGAAAAGCATATCATTTTTTCTTAGAGCGGTGGTGTCTGGGCAAGCATGCACACCTCGACTATTCTACGAACCACCGGGAATTCTTAGTTTTTCATCTTTACTATGAAAAGATGAGGTGTAGTGGGGTAGGGGGAGAGGGAGAGAACTTGTGAAGAAGAGCATACATTAGTCTTCTTTAGCATGTCTTCTGGTGTTACAATTGTCGCGATCAGAATCAAAGCCCAAGTACTTGAGAAATGCTTGTTTGGCTAGTCCAAAGTAATTGCAAGGGTGTCTGTACGTACACGAAACTTAAAAATGGTTGCGTCCTTTTCTGCAGATCCTTCTCTTTCTTGAGATTCATCTGCCCTGATTTCACGGCTAGTGCTAGCTTCATTTTCCCCTTTAGTATGTTGGTTTAATGTTCCGATGCTGAAAATACTACATGTTCAGAAAAAAGCTCTTCAAATTCACCAAAAGGAAATAATCACAATTGTATTGATGATTTATGAAGTTTTGATGATAGACACATCTGCAATACGATTTATGATATGCAATCCGATTTCAAAAGGAGTTCAAAAAGAAGAGTCAAAGAAGGAAAACTTTGAAGCAAGAAAGCAGGGCCAAAGAAGGGAACAAATAAAAAGGAAGTCTTGTACTAACGGGATTTGTAATTAAAGGTCAAAATAAATCCTTTTCGTACACAACTTTATGACGTTTCCTTGTACACATTGAACACCAATCTTCCAACTCTATAAAAGGATGTCCAAGCGAGACGGAGACAAGCGAGTCTTTTGTAAAATCGAAACGAGAGAAAGAAAGAGAGAAAATTCGCGAAGGCTACTATATTGAGAGTTCTTAGGAATAGAATTCAAGAAGTTCTATAGTTAGAATTTCTTGTGTGAGAAAAGTTTTTGATTCATAGTTAGAATCATTATCATAGATCTTTGGTACAAGAAGTGGGTTTGGCTTCTTGTAGAGTTGAGTTATTGAGAGGTTTGTAACAAGAGGTGGGTTTGGCCTCTTGGAGAGTAGAATTTGTTGATTATAGTTAATCGAGAGTTTTTGAGGTTATTGATTATTGAGTTGTAATCATAACATAGTTATTAAATAATAAAACAAGGTTTTTCCTTCCTTGAGTGAGGAAGTTTGTTTTAACATCGTGTGGTGGGTTAAAGTGTTCTATCATAGGCAAATATACAAGAACCTGGTTCTTGTTCTAGGGGTAAGGTTTCTTCAATTGGTATCAGAGCGGGTCTTTTTCGTTAAAAGATTCATATCTTGAAAAGAATCAATGGCAGCACCACCAACCCCACAAGAAGGAGCTTCACAAACTCGACCACCACTGTTCAACGAAAAGTACTACGGATGGTGGAAAAATCGCATGATGGATCACCTTATCGGAGAAAACCCTGATCTATGGGGAGTTATTCTGGACGGACCAACCATACCTATGAAAACTGGAACTGATGGAGTTACCAAGATACCAAAAGAGAGGAAGGAATGGGACGTTGCAGACAAACTAGCTATCCAGAACAATGCCAAGGCCAAGAAAATCTTGATATGCGGTATAGGTCCAGATGAATACAATCGAATCTCATCATGTCAGGATGCTAAAGCTATATGGGAAACTTTACAAACTGCTCACGAGGGAACAACTCAAGTAAAGAAGTCTAAAGTCGATAATCTAAACAGGCAATATGAATTGTTTCGAATGGCAGAGGGTGAAACTATACAAGAAATGCACACCAGGTTCACCTCAATCATTAACGAGATGTACTCTTTGGGAGAAATAGTTCCGAATCGAAAGGCAGTAAGAAAACTCTTAAGTGTTCTCTCTGAATCATGGGAAAGCAAAGTTGAAGCAATCACTGAAGCTCGTGATTTGGATGCGCTAGCTATGGACGAATTAATTGGAAATCTGATCACATATGAACTCAAGAAAAATCAAGAAAAAGAAATCGGAGGGAAGAGAAAGGAAAGGAACCTGGTCCTAAAGGCTACTGTACCAGAAGACTTTGAGGATGAAAATATTGCACTAATGACCAAAAGATTTTCCAGAATGTTAAAGAGAGGGCAAGTATTTCAGAGAAGAAATCCTCAGAAAATAAATGAGAATACAAAAGAACAAGTGTGTCATAAGTGTGGAAGTCCAGATCACTTCATCAAGTTTTGCCCACTTTGGGCTTTGGAGCAGAAAAGAGGCACCTCGAAAAAATTAAGGGAAGTCAAGAATGACAAATATATTCCCTCAAACAGACGACTGACGAATCAAGAGGCAGATCTGTCCATGAAGAAAGCCTTCGCAACAATGGGAAATCTGTCTGAAGAAGAATCTGAGGATGAAAAACTGGAAAATAAGTCACTTCTTGCGATCGAGCAATCTGATGAATATGACTTTCTTGCTCTAGTCGCCATATCAGAATCAGAAGAAGAGAGGAACATCTGTAAATCACAAGAAACAATCCAAGCACTTATGGCCGGATCAGATAGTGAAGAGGATGAGGAGGAAGACATACATGGCAAGGTAAGTCTTCATCATGTAAAAAATAATCTTAGCTCATATTCAAAAAGGGAATTAGAGTCATTATTATACACTCTCATTAATGCATATCGGTACTGAGACTCAAGAAGGGAACTAATAATGGAAGACTATGCATCACTAAGAGAAGAAAATGAGAATCTTGAAAAACAAAATCACCGCCTTTTAAGCAAAATAACAGAGCTAAACAAAAACTTAGATTCTATGACTAAAAAGAATGAAGAACTAAATAAAGAACTTCATATGTCTAAAGCTGAAGCAGAAAATAGTATGAGATGGACCAGGTCCTCCATACTACTCGATAACATTCACAAGAGTCAAACCTCTACAAAACATGGAATAGGTTTCAACAAAAATTCCCAAGTAAAAATCCCAACATAGATTGTCTATGCGTGCATTGCGGATTTCTTTAGGCATAAAAGTTACGAGTGTCATAGGAAATTAACTGCTTATGAAAATAATCTAACCTACTTAAGAAAGCCACATCCCAAAAGAGTTACAAAACAAATTCCTAACACCAAACCCCTCCCTAGATGGGCTAGGAAGAATCTCATTCATCCTTTTTGTAATAAACAGGGACCCAAGTGGATCTGGGTACCCAAAACTAACTCATAAATGTTAATTGCAGGGATCAGTGAGGAAAGAGCCGAAGCAATGGTACCTGGACAGCGCGTGCTCAAGGCACATGACTGGGGACAAAAGTAACTTTCTCTCACTGAGAGACTTCAAAGGTGGAAACGTGGCCTTTGGAAACGGAAAAAATGGAGAAATACAAGGAATTGGACAAGTTGGATCAATGCACACTCATGCAATTGACAATGTGTACTATGTGAAGGGACTACAACATAATTTGCTTAGCGTATCTCAAATGTGTGACAAAGGAAACAGTGTGCTCTTCACAGCTAAAGAATGTAAGGTGATAAACTCAGCCTCCGGGAAATTGGTTCTTCTAGGAAAAAGGCATAAGAATGTGTATAAGACAAATATCATGAATCCTAAGGAAAATACACTCAAGTGTCTCAGCGCAGTCACTGACTGGTCTACTCTCTGGCACAAAAGGATGGGACACATCAGTCTTTCGACAATAAACAAACTCATATCCAAGGATCTAGTCCTAGGGCTTCCAACCAAAAGCTTTAATGATGATAAGGTCTGTGGAACATGTATTTGAGGGAAACAAGTAAGATCCTCATTCAAACCTAAATTGATGGTTAGCACTACCAGGCCACTAGAACTACTTCACATGGATTTATGCGGGCCGATGCGTGTACAAAGTAGAGGAGGCAAAAGGTACGTATTCGTAATTGTAGACGACTACTCAAGATTCACATGGACATTATTTCTTACAATAAAAGATGAGACATACACCATGTTTGAAATCTTCGCAAAAATGGTCCAGAAGAAATTCAACAAGAAAATCACTAGCATCCGCTCCGATCATGGACTAGAGTTTGAAAACTCAAAATTCTTGGAATTCTGTGCCACAAACGGTGTTGAGCATAACTTTTCAGCACCTAGAACACCACAACAAAATGGTGTAGTCGAACGCAAAAATAGAACACTCGAAGATATCGCAAGAACCATGTTGATCTCAAGCAAACTTCCAAAAACTTACTGGGCTGAGGCCGTAAACACTGCATGCTATCTTATAAATAGGTGTATGATCAGATCGGTGTTAAACAAGACTCCTTATGAATTGCTGAAGGGAAGAAAGCCAAACTTGGCACATCTTAGAGCCTTTGGGTGCACCTGCTATATACATAACAATGAGAAAGATATCTTAGGAAAATTCGATGCCAAAAGTGATGAAGGAGTTTTTCTCGGATATTCATCACAAAGTAAAGCCTACAAAGTACTTAACAAAAGAACAAATCGTGTGGAGGAAAGCGTCCATGTTATCTTTGATGAAGGAAATAACTCAATAGAAGAGAATTCAGAGGATGAACAAAAGGAAATAGGAATGACAAACCCATCTGAATCAAAAATCAATAAGCCAGATCCCATATTCCCTCAAAAAACACCTGTGACAGAAGATGAAAATACTATCGAATCAGGTCCCCCTTCCTCTGAAAACACCCATGAAAATCAATCCCACAGCTGGAAACACCAAAGCTCACACCCTATCCAAAATATTCTCACTCCTCTAGATTCAGGAATCCATACAAGATCCAAATTACGAAACATGTGTGCATTCTCAGCTTACGTATCCTTAATTGAACCAAAGAATATAAAAGAGGCATTGTTGGATCCTGATTAGATTACTGCTATGCAAGAAGAACTGAATCAGTTTGAACGAAGCAGAGTATGGAACTTGGTTCCACGACCTCAAAACAGAACAGTGATAGGAACAAGGTGGGTTTTTAGAAATAAACTTGACGAACAAGGGCATGTCACACGCAACAAAGCCAGACTAGTCGTGCAGGGATATAATCAAGAAGAAGGAATAGACTATGATGAAACTTTTGCTCCCGTAGCAAGAATGGAGGCAATTAGAATGTTGATAGCATATGCTGCTCACATGGAATTCAAGCTTTATCAGATGGATGTTAAAAGTGCTTTTTTAAATGGTTATCTGCAAGAAGAGGTATATGTGAAATAACCTCCTGGCTTTGAAGATCTTGAACACCCTGAATATGTATACAAGCTGGATAAAGCACTGTATGGGTTGAAGCAAGCACCAAGAGCATGGTACGATCGATTGTCCACATTCCTTCTCACACACGATTACTCTAGAGGAAAAATAGACAATACGTTGTTTCTTCGAAAGCAAGGTAAAGATCTATTTATAGTTCAGGTGTATGTCGATGATATCATATTCGGAGGAACTGATGAAGTACTAGGAGTTGAATTTGCTCAACTAATGAATAGCGAATTTGAGATGAGTATGATGGGTGAACTAAACTTCTTCCTAGGACTCCAAATTAAACAAACCCCAACAGGTACATCCATTCATCAACAGAAATACATCAAAGAATTACTAAAGAAATATGATATGAATGAAGCCAAAACAAATGACACGCCCATTGGCACAACAACAAAACTTGACAAAGATGAACCTGGTTCTCCAATAAATGATACAAAGTACAGAGGGATGATCAGATCACTCCTATACTTAACTGCTAGCAGACCTAATATTGTGTTCAGCGTTGGCTTATGTGCACGATTTCAGTCTTGTCCTAAGGAATCTCATCTAAAGGCTGTAAAAAGAATTTTGCGATATCTCAAAGGCACGGTGAACCTGGTTCTATGGTATCCAGCTGGAGACTCATTCGATTTAGTAGGGTTTGCAGACGCAGACTATGCAGGTTATTTGGCAGACAGGAAAAGTACTTCTGGAATGGCACACTTCTTAGGACCATGTTTGATATCCTGGGCAACTAGAAAGCAGAACTCTGTAGCTCTTTCTACCGCTGAAGCAGAATATGTAGCTGCTGCTTCTTGTTGTGCTCAACTCCTTTGGATAAAACAGCAGCTTGAAGACTTTGGCATCAAGATTGGGTGCATTCCCATCAGATGCGACAATACCAGTGCAATGAACATGGCTAAGAACCCGGTCCAACACAAACACACTAAACATATAGACATTCGGCATCACTTCCTTTGAGATAATGTTGAAAAAGGGCTCATTATGATGACATTCTGCAAGACTGAGGACTAGATCGCTGATATCTTCACCAAAGCACTAGGAAGAGAATCATTCCAGAAAAATCGTCTCGCTCTAGGACTTGTATTTCAAGACTGATAAATCTTTCTTTCTCACTTTTCTTGATACAGGTTGTAAACTTTGAACCTTCTCTCCTTTACTCATCATGGTACCTTTTCAGGTATACATAAAAAAGACACAACCTATGGACCTGTTTTAAATGAAATTACTCATCATCTCTCATGACTATGAGCAAGAATGCTAACGTGACTAGAACTGGGTTCTCAGAATATCAGGTATGCATCTCATCCCACTTAATAATTTTCTATGCAATACACATTTATAGCTAACATTGTCAACTATCAAAATGCATAAGACACCTGGTCCACACTTCTTTTTCATATTCTACGCGGGAAAGTTTTTTTTCTTAAGTCACCTCTACAGAAAACACCAACCGTCACTCATCAATGTCAGACCCTTATAATTACTTTCTCCTTCCCAATATTTTCTCTCAAAAGACTATTCTAACACTTCATCCCTCAAAAATTAAAACAATCAAAAATCAAGGTGTCTCCAAGAAATCCAATCTTCTCCCATGGCTAATCACCTTGTTGCCTACTCCGACGATGAGAGCTCCTCTGAGTCGACGGGATCCCGTTCGATGCCACCATCCCCCAATGCACAGTCTCAGGGGGAAGAAAATCACTCCACAGACTCAATCCCCACTGATCCCGTCCCCTTTTGCCCACAGTCACCATTGCCGACATACACCTCCGGCGAACCCTTTACTTCATCTCCATCATTCCCACTATCAGAAACCCCAACCTCTAATCGCCATTTTTCTCCACCACTGTCATCGATTAAAATCCCTATTTTTGCTACCGGCACCACTTCTCCTCCGTCACTACCCACTCACCCACTCGAACAAGATCTTGATGATGTTCCCCTCAGTGTTCTGCATCCTCGGAAACCAAAATGACCACGCAAGCACATTGCAGTAAAGCAGAAACCCTTTCGCACGCCACTTACTCGTAGTGCGAGTCAGGCCCAACTGCAAGAGGATGCGAAGTCAAGGGCTAAATGTCGTCGTCTGGGTAAGTCCCCTGTTCCACCATCTTCATCGCTTTGTCATTCTTGATTCGATTCTGATGATATCTCTGAATCTAACCCTTCTGGAGCCCATTCCCAGTCGAAAAAGGCAAGTAAAAACATGAAAACATTCTTGGAAATGGGAAAGGAAAAGTATTTTGGAACTAAACCTGTGCTTAGGGGTAGAACTTTTCACCCAGATATTCTCTCAATAGATGTGGTAAAAGGGATATGTGAGTTGCTTAATTCTCAGGGGTGGGGGGATTTATTTCTTGATATTAAGATGCCGGTACATGAAAAGGAAGTTGTGGAATTTTATACAAATCTAAAGGTTTTGCAGTAAAATGTGGTGACATCCACTTTGAAAGGGGTGAAGTTGGTTTTTGATCGTCGTCGCCTTGGGGAGATTCTATGTATACCTTCTGCTGGACTTGCTGAATATGTTTGGGCTACAGATGAGCAGTGTATTCTCACAACCAAATATTCTCAAGGAAGGGTTACCTCAAGGCTAGGAAGGTATTGAAAGGTGAGATGGCACCTGTGCATAAATTGTTGTTTGAACTGGTTCATAAAGGGGTGTTACCTAGGGGTCATAGGCGACACATAGCATCTTTTCGTGACATGGGAATTGCTAATGCCTTGGAAAGAAAAGAGCCCATCGATTGGCCGAGTCTTATGATCAAACATATCGCCCGAATATCTGATCCGCAACTTGGTTCTCACCAGTTGGCATTTGGAAATCTTCTCACGAGAGTGTTCACTGCGTTTGGTGTTCCATTGGGTGAGGGGCGAGCCTTAACGCGTGCCGATCTGATCACTCAGTCTACTCTTGCTGAGTGTGGATTGCTTGCTGACCCTGCGCAAGTTCCCATTGCCTATCCAAGGGCGTCTGGCCCTGTCACTCATTTACTCAAGGATTTGCAGGATGCAAGGGACCAGTGTAAGACTTTACAGAATGAGAATATGTCCTTGCGCACTGAGCTAACTGCGTCTAAAGAAGAGGTTGGGAGATTGAAAGATCAGTTGGTACAACAGCAGCTTGACAACAACGCTCGAGTGGACCGGGTCCTTCAGTTGCTGGCTTCTTCTTCGTCCTGTCCTCCAAACCTCAGCCAATCTTCCTCTTGACCCCTTTTGTCTGCTCCAGCTTCTTATGTGTCTTTGAACTAATGACCTTTGTTATGCTTGTTTTGTGATTTTGCTTAGACTGAATATTTTTGTGGGGCTCTGCATGAGCTTAAAAATGTTGATGTATCTTGGATTCTTTGTTTCTTGTGTTTCTGCTTGATGTTTTCATTTGTCTAGAGCCATCTGGTTGTGATCTGCGCGATGTTGCTCTTTCAGAGCTTTGAGTTTTGGTTAGCTTTGTTCATTCTGTTTACTTCTTTTTGATATGCCAAAAGGGGGAAGATAGATAGTATTATATATTAGTATTGTATAACAGTTTTGATGATAGACACATCTCGCAATACGATTTATGATATGCAATCCGATTTCAAAAGGAGTTCAAAAAGAAGAGTCAAAGAAGGAAAACTTTGAAGCAAGAAAGCAGTGCCAAAGAAGGGAACAAATAAAAGAGGAAGTCTTGTACTAACAGGATTTGTAATTAAAGGTCAAAATAAATCCTTTTCGTACACAACTTTATGACGTTTCCTTGTACACATTGAACACCAATCTTCCAACTCTATAAAAGGATGTCCAAGCAGACGGAGACAAGCAGTCTTTTGTAAAATCAGAAACGAGAGGAAGAAAGAGAGAAAATTCGCGAAGGCTACTATATTGAGAGTTCTTAGGAATAGAATTCAAGAAGTTCTATAGTTAGAATTTCTTGTGTGAGAAAAGTTTTTGATTCATAGTTAGAATCATTATCATAGATCTTTGGTACAAGAAGTGGGTTTGGCTTCTTGTAGAGTTGAGTTATTGAGAGGTTTGTAACAAGAGGTGGGTTTGGCCTCTTGGAGAGTAGAATTTGTCGATTATAGTTAATCGAGAGTTTTTGAGGTTATTGATTATTGAGTTGTAATCGTAACATAGTTGTTAAATAATAAAACAAGGTTTTTCCTTCCTTGAGTGAGGAAGTTTGTTTTAACATCGTGTGGTGGTTAAAGTGTTTTATCATAGGCAAATATACAAGAACCTGGTTCTTGTTCTAGGGGTAAGGTTTCTTCATGTATGTTACATCAAGTTTACAACTTTCATAGATTATATGTACTGTGAAACACTAAGTTGCAGATACATTTAAGTAACTAGAGTATGGGTGTGTTTGGTATGAAAGAAAATGTTTTCCTATAAAAAATTTCCCCGGAAAACAAATAAGACTTTGGACTTATTTTCTCATATTTGGTTGGTGTGTAGAAAATATTTTCTGAAAAAGATTTTTTGGTGTTTGATTTGTGAATGAAAAATATTTTTGAGAAAATATCTTTTAATTTTACTAGAGTAGAAAATAATTTTTGAATTGAAACTGAAAATATTTTTTAAAAATAAGCTTAATTTTTTTTGTGGGAGGGTGGGGTGGTGAGGGTGGAGAGGGGGTAGGGGTGAGATGGGTTAAAAAAATAATAATTTGAAATTGAAATTATTTTTTAAAAACAAACTTAAATTTTTTTTGGAGGGGGTGGGGGGCTGATGGGGGGTCATGGGTAGGGATGGGGTGAAAAATAATAATTTGAAATTGAAAATATTTTTTAAAAACAAACTTAAATTTTTTTTTTGGATGGGGTGGGGGATGGTGGGGGGGTCGCGGGTAGGGGGTGGGTGGGGTTGAGGTGAAAAAATAAAAATTTGAAATTGACAATATTTTATAAAAACAAACTTAAATTTTTTGCCAGTTGGAGACTGTGCACCAACCAGTTGTACTTTTGCCAGCCTGACAGTTAAGTCACCATTTGCGCAAGGGATCAGGTCCCTTTACAAGGTCCCTGAGTTTGTCAAATCATCAAAACTACAAATAACATTTTCCCCTTTTTTGATGATGACAAACTGTACACCATTGCCTACAGTGCCCTGCATTTCTTCCCCCTGTAGATCAAGACTTGTTCAACATAGCTAATCACCCAATGGAAGCACCCAATGATTCCCCCTTTTGGCATCATAAAAAAGAAGTGCAGTAAACCAATAGAACAAGTAAGATTGGTAAGTAAGATTATAGCCAAGGCCAACACCAACATAGATGTAAAAATAGAAATCAGTCACAACAAAACATGAATCGATTTCATAGCACAAAAGTCAGCATTCAATACATTTAAGTTAAATTGAAATTGAGAACCCTAGACACTGTCCACACAAAAATAAAGACACGGGAGAGGACTATGAGGAAAGAGGCTGATGGAAAACGGACTTGATGATAAAAGTGAGTCTAGTATTTGCTTCGTCATTGTCCTTGATCGCTTTCTCTTGAAAGGCAGCAATTTTGGCAAGGAGCACCTCATTTTGTTTCCTCAACTCTCTAACTTCTGCAGTACCAGGTCCCTTTGTTTGTGCCTTGAGCAACACAACTTTTAGTATAGCAATTTCAATATCTCTAGTGCTCACACGCACAGTCATCTCCTCCAACTCTTGTTTCAGCTGATCCTGTTCCATTATCAACTGAGATGCCTTGTTTAGTGTATTTCCCTTTCTTTCTATACATTCACATTCCACCAGCGTACTGAGGGTAAATGATTGTTTAGCAGTTCCAATTTTACCTGCTCCCACTGGTATGCTCAGATGATGAAACACGTTAAGTAGCCATATCCCATGCCATGTTTGCCCTTGTGTTCAACCACAGTCTTGTACATGTGCTCTAGCATGAAAGCTGGAAGATCTATGGGATCAAACTTGCAAATTGACTCCATGATGAACAGATCAGATGCAGAAGCGACAATTCATTTTTCTGTTCAAGGAAAAAGTACCTTGTTGACAAATTCAAACAACAACTGGTACTCTTTTCCTCTTGTTCTTCCCCTTTTTGGACATAACCCTTTCTGCCACAGATGCTTTAGACTTTCCCTTTCCCTTACTAGGCTTCTTTACTTGTTTTTCCCTTTTTTCTTCAGAACTTTTTTCCACACCTTCATGTTCAGAATCTTCAATCGAGAAATCCACCACATCAGTTTCTTTGAATCAGATCTAGTAACAGGCCTTCTTTTAGGTGTCTCCTCTGTGACCTTCTCCTTTTCTTTTGTGGAGATAGGGACCTTTTTATTTTGAACAATCCATCGAAGGGGGCGACTATCCTCGTCGGTGTCAGTAGAATCGGATGAAAGGTAGACACCAAACTCAGGAGTTTGGTCAAACACTGGTTGAGAACCCCCAAGCAAATTGTCCACAAACTGTTCTCCTTCTTCACTTAGTATCTCTCCCCTTATCTGGGTTAGACTCTCGACGACTAGGCTCTCACTGGTTGCAAGAATATTGGACTCAGACGATTTATTCTTGGGAAGGTCGGCCTCAAACAAGTGGTCGAACAGCACGGTAGAACAGGGACCAGGTTCGAGTGATGGGTTATTGAGGTCTAAGGGAGACAGGGGATTAAGAGGACTGGCTTCAACAATGTTGACCAGAGAGATGGTCAACATTTTGGAAGGAGACAAAGCATCAGAAGATGTGTAAAATGCCACTTGGTCTATTTCATTTAGTGAGTCTAGCATTTTTTTTGAAGAAGATGGGGATTGAGACATTTTGTTTGAGAGAAGGAAATAAAGAGTGACAGAGAGAAAATGAGAGAGAAGGAAAAATAAGGGTTTTGGCGAAAGGCTTTAGAGAGAAGGAGATTTGAAATGAGGAGAGATGGAGTGAAGAAAGGTCTTATATAAAAAGAACTTGAAACGATGGGTTAGGTCCCTGAGTAGACGCGTCGCTTGGACTTAAAGCGATGGGACAACGGTCAGAGGGACCGATGACTGACACGTGGAGATCTCAATGGTTCTCATTCAATCAGTTTAAGCGAAATGTACATTATGCTAGCCTTGAGAGGGACCAGGTCCTCAATTGCAGATGAGATTTGATTCTTGAATGGTTCTGACCATTCTTTGCTCCTGCGATTTCCATAAGTGTATACTTGCAATAGGTACATAGTTGATCTCACTTAAACAATACATTATGAGTAATGAGGATACCTGCTCTCCAGATCATAGCCAAAACAAGGATTGGATGCCTTTGGATGGGATTAGGTCAGTGCATTTTCATCATTCCCAACTTCAACCTGTTACTCTCAAATTGATCCTTGATCCTTGCTAAGAGCCTTGGTAAAAATATCTGCAATTTGATTTTTTTGTCCTGCAATACTGCATGCTGATGTTTCCCTTTTCAACATTGTCTCTCAAGAAGTAATGCCTAACATAATGAGCTTTGTTCTTTTGTGCTGAACTGGATTCTTTCCCATGTTGACTGCACTGGTATTGTCACACATGAGAGGAATAGTATGGATATGAACTCTAAAATCTTCAAGTTGTTACTTGATCCATAGTAGTTAAGCACAACAAGATGCAGCAGTTACATATTCTGCCTTAGCTGTTGAAAGAGCTACTGAATTTTGTTTCTTGGTACCCCATGAGATGAGTGAGGATCCAAGAAAGTGTGCCATTCCAGAGGTACTTTTCATGTCAACCTGATATCCTGCAAAATCAGCATCTGCATACCCTACCAGTTCAAAGGAGTCACCTGCTGGATAAAAGAGGACCAGGTCCCCTATCTTCTTTAGATACCTCACAACCCGTTTGGCTGCCTTAAGATGTGATTCCCTGGGACACGCTTGGAATCGTGCACACATTCCTACACTGAAGACGATGTCAGGTCTGCTAGCTGTTAGATATAATAGTGATCCAATAATGCCTCTGCCCATTGTTTGATTCACTAATGGATCAGCCTCATCTGCTCCCATTTTTGAGTTTGTCCCCATAGAGGTATCAATATGCTTGGAGTCGACTATGTGAAACTTCTTCAGCAACTCCTTTGTGTACTTCTCTTGACAAATTGAGGTGCCACTTGGTGTTTGCTTGATTTGTAGACCCAAGAAGAAATTCAACTCTCCCGTCATGCTCATCTTGAATTCATTCCCCATTAAAGTAGCAAATTCTTCACACAGATGATCAGAGGTAGCTCCGTAAATGATATCGTCCACATACACTTGAATGATGAGCAGTTCTTGTTCCCTTTTCATTAGAAACAAGGTGTTGTCTATCTTGCCCCTTTTAAAACTATTCTTCAACAGGAATTTGAACAGCCTTTCATACCAGGCTCTAGGAGCTTATTTCAATCCATACAAGGCCTTGTTTAGCTAGAACACAAGGTTTGGCCAATCACTATCCTCAAATCCAAGTGGTTGTTTCACATACACTTTCTCCTCTAGATCTCCATTTAAAAAGGCATTTTTGACATCCATTTAGAAGAGTTTGAATCCCATGAAAGCTGCAAACGCTATAAGAATTCTGATAGCCTCCATTCGAGCAATAGGGGCAAATGTTTCATCATAGTCGATGCCTTCCTCTTGATTGTAGCCTTGAAAAACCAATATAAATTTGTTTCTTGTAATAATAACCCCTTCATAAAGCTTGTTTCGGAAAACCCCACCTGGTTCCTATGATCGTTCTGTCAGCAGGTCTGGAGACCAGGTACCACACATTGCTCCGGTCAAACTGATGTAGCTCCTCTTGCATTGAATTGACCCAATCAGCATCTTTCAAGTCTTCATTCATATTTTTAGGCTTAATGATAGAAATGAAGGCTGAGAACACAACTAGATTTCTTGTTTTTGACCTGATTTGCATTCCAAAATTCAGTGGGGAAATGAGATTATCGAGGAGGTGAGATGAACTATGCTTCCACCCTGGTTTAGAGGCCAAGGGTTGGGGTTGACCTGTTTGTTCTTCTTCATCTTCTAAATCGTCATTCTCAAGGGCATAAGTTTCTTCTTGACTTGCATCATGAGATGGACCAGGTCCCATAGTAGGCTGATCATCCTTTTTCATCTTCTCAGCTAGACTAGGATCAGCACCATCAAATTCTAGACTCCCTTCAACTTCGGGCCTGTTAACTTCAATATTCTGGATTTTGATACGCTCAATAAGATTATCATCGTCCTTCATCTCCAAGTTTTTCAGATCACCACTTTCATCGAAAATCACATGAACACTTTCCTCAATGCATAGTGTTCTTTTGTTGAAGACTCTATAAGCTTTGCTTGAAAATGAGTATCCTACAAAGACACCTTCATCACTTCTTGGATCAAACTTTCCCAGATCATCTTTTCCGTTGTTTAGCACAAAGCACTTTCACCCAAAGGCCTTTAGGTAATTGATCTTGGGTTTCCTATTGTTGAGCAGTTTATACGGAGTTTTGTTCAGGAGAGACCTGATCAAGCATCTGTTAATCACATAACACGCAGCGTTGGCAACTTCAGCCCAAAAGTTTTGAGGAAGATTAGACTCGATGAGCTTTGTTCTGGCAATATCTACTAGAGTTATGTTCTTCCTTTCCACCACACAATTTTGTTGAGGTGTTCTGGGAGCTAAGAAGTTATGATTAATACCACTTTTTACACAAAAGGTATCAAGCTTCGCATTTTCAAACTCGGTTCCATGGTTGGACCTGATCCCTGTAATCAAGCAGTTGAGCTTGGTTTGGATCATTTTGAAAAATATCATCAGCACATCAGCTGTCTCAGATTTTGACTTGAGAAACATAGTCCATGTGAATCTTGAGTAGTCATCCACAATCACCAGGATATACTTCTTTCCGTTTCGACTTTGGATTTTCACAGGCCCACACAGATCCAGGTGTAGCAACTCAAGCACCCTTGAAGAGCTTACTTGCTTCGTGGGTTTGAAAGAGGATCTGGTCTGTTTTCCTTTGGCACATGGTTACACACTTTGACGTCACTGAACTTTAATTTTGGCAAACCACGTACCAGGTCCCTAGATACAAGCTTATTCAATAGAGACGAGCTCATATGACCTAGCCTTCTATGCCATAGGACAACATTTTCACTTTGAGCACTGAGGCATGTCAGATCGTCTCCATGAGGTGTTTTCAGATCTTTCACAAACATGTTTTTCAGGCTTCTGGCAGTCAGGATCACCTTTTTGGTAGACAACCTGGTGACAATGCATTTGTCTGAATAGAACTTGATTTCGTTTCCCTTATCACAAATCTGGGAAACACTAAGAAGACTGTACTTTAACCCGCTCACATAGTAAACATTTTCAATGGAGTCTTCAAGTGATATTCCAACCCTGCCAACTCCAAGGATATACCCTTTCTTCCCATCGCCAAAAAAGACACCTCCACCTTGAAGTGCCTTGAGTGAAATAAAGTTTTTGGTGTTTCTAGTCATGTGCTTCGAGCATCCATTATCCATGAACCAACACTGACTCCTACTTCCTTCACCCTCCTACAACAAAAATCACTTATTAGACTTGGGAACCCACTTTAATATGAGTTCCCAAAAGGTGATAGGAGCGTAATAAGAGTGTTGTTTTGTCCAATGAGGCAGGTTGGTTCTTTTCTTGTTCGAGGACTTAGACATGGAAGCAGGTCCCCTTCATGGAGTTGTCTTCAGTCTATTAAACTTTTCTTGAGAGGCCTTCCAGGAAGGACAATGCCCTTTCAAATGGCCATTTCGACTACAATGAAGACATAATAAATTATCCGACACAGAGACATATTTACTTTGGGGATTGAAAAGAGGGGTGATATTCATGCTACCTAATCCCTTTCTGTTGTAGTTGCTTTGATTGGTGATTTTGGAAAGTAGGTTGGTGGAACTGGTCCATTTTAGAGAAGTTTGAAGTTCTTCTTTAAGACGGACCAGGTCCCTTTCCATCTGATCATTTCTTTCCAAGGCTAGAGCAAGTCTGGTTTCAGCCGTGTTCAGGCTGGCTTTTATCTCTGCTTGCAAGCTAGTAGCCTCCCCCTTTCTTTTTCTATATTTCTCAATCATTAGACTCAATTGTTCCTTTAGTTCTAGGTTTTCAGATTCTAGAACCATTACTTGTTGTTCATCAGTAACTGATATGCATAATCAACACTGTTATTTCTTCACCCAGACTATCAAGACTGCTGTTCATAGAGTCCTTTTTAGTGGTTAACTCTATGATAGAGTCAATCAAAACACCAGCAAGGTTTCTCAGCCTTCTGATATAATAAGTATTCAGGTTTTGTTTAAGATCAATGAGAGTTACCTTTTCTTCTTCGTCTTCGTCATCTGATTTCTCTATGAGAGCAAATATGCCATCAAATATGTTGGCATCATCTTGAACAACCAGCATAGATGCATCATCAGGACATTCTGATTCTTCTGACTCACTTGAAGAATCTCCCCAGATAACAAGAGCCTTCTTCACAACGTAGTCAGCTGTAACTTTTTTTGCATTTTCTCAGGTACCAGGTCCCTTCTCTTGTCTTTTTCATCTGCAGGTCTTTGATACTCTTTGTTTTCAGCCTTGAGTATCGGGCAATCTCTTATGAAGTGCCCCGCCTCTCTGCACTTGTGACAGAGATCACTAGTAGTTACAGCACGAGAGAGATTCCCTCCTCTTGAACCCTTTATGTTTTCTCACAATTTTTTGAAATCTCTTAGTGAGATAAGCCATGTCATCCTCTTCACTAGAGTCATCTCCAGACTTTATTTTGAGAACTAGAGACTTGTCTTTCTTAGCTTCCTACTTTGAGGTGTCCTGATTTCTGTTCATTTCATGAGTTTTGAGATTTCCAATGGGAGCATTCATCGTCAGAACCTTCAAGTCCTTTGCTTCAGTTATGGCATCTACTTTACTTGCCCATGACTTGCGAAGAATTCGAAGAATCTTCCTGACTTGCTTACTAAAGCTAATGGGTTCTCCCAAACTTCGCAACTCGTTGGTTATGGATGAAAACCTTGTATCCATGTCATGAATGCTTTAACCCTCTTTCATTGTGAAGTTCTCATATTGGGTGGTTAGCATATCTACCTTCGACTCCTTCACTTGCTCTGTCCCTTCGTGAGCTATTCTTAGACTGTCCCATATTTCCTTTGCCGATTCACAAGCAGAGATACGGTTGTACTCTTCAGCACCTATACCACACACTAAAAACTTCTTAGCTCTGTAGCTTTTCTCGATCTTCTTTCTGTCCACCTCGTTGTATTGTTGGCGAGTCTTTGGAACAAATTTTGTGATTTCACCATCTTTCACTTCCACGGTTGGAATGAAAGGTCCATCCAACACTATGTCCCATAACTCGCTGTCCTCAGCCATAATATATTCGTGCATCCTTATTTTCCACCAACTGTAAAATTGACCATTGAAACGAGGAGGTCGTGATGAAGATTGTCCTTCTTCGAGGTTCAGTGGAGCATCCATTCTTTTACAGAAGTATCACTATTGGTGTTACCCAGCTAGAGAGTACCTGCTCTAATACCAATTGATAGAATGCGTGCGTCCACTCTAAGTCAATGGACCAGGTCCCTTGACTCAACAAGAACAATAAGAAGAGTAAATAATAATAAGAACACAACACAAACAGTTTATGTGGAAACCTCTTTACTCAAGGGAGTAAAACTATGATCCGTCACACAGAATTTTCAACTGTTTTCACTAATCTTCCTTAAGCAAAAGTGAAACCCAGTTACAACCAAAGTGAGGAAGAGCTATTAATCTCACAACTAAGTAATAACTCTATTACTTGAAGAGCCTAAGAAGATGTCACTCTGCCCACTAAACTATCACCATTAGACAACTTAGAATTTGACTAAGCAACACGCAGGTTGCCCACTAAATCACCACACTTCGAATGACTTAGACTTTAACTAAGCAGCACACACGATTGGCCACTAAATCAGTTAGACTCAACTGATTTAGACTTTTTCACAAAATAACTATCTGAATCCTTTATAGATGTAGGAACAAATCTACAATGAACGTGCAAAAGATATAATCCTAAGACAACTAAGCTTGTAGCTTTATCTAGTTCGAGTTGATCTTGAGGATGAATCTTCACTTTTGTATTAGCCTTTGCAAGAGTTCTTGAGAGTTTTTGTTCAAGTTGCAAAAACTAAGATTGTGACTATTGGACATCTTCTTTATGAAGAATAGTCACAACCTTCGAGACCCTGCATTTGGTTGAGGTTTCTACCACTTCTACGACAGTTGAAAACTGTGCACCAACCAGTTGTACTTTTGCCAGCCTGGCAGTTAAGTCACCATTTGCGCAAGGGATCAGGTCCCTTTACAAGGCCTCTGAGTTTGTCAAATTATCAAAACTACAAATAACAATTGGGAAATTTCCTTTATGATGAGTTCTATGGATTCCTTGACAAAGTGGGAGCCACCTTACAGTTTCTAATTAAAGAACAGTTAAAATCTACAAAAAATATTGTTTTACAGACCATAGAAAGCAGACAGAAGAATCTTATAATCCCATTGAGTTAACAAATCTCATATATTCACATAAGTGTAATAAGATTGTTTTAAAATCTTTACCTGCGCTATCAAGGGACATGCCATGTTCCTTAATTTAGCACGACAATGTAGGACCTTTTTGCATTCGATTATACCTTCTTCATTCTCTGAAGGGGTGTTGATGTCTTTTCAGTTTTCCACTTTCACATATAAAGTAGAACTGCAGGATCAATTGAAATGGAGAACATTAATGTTTCAGAACTTGGTGCTCGAAAACTAAAACGATGTTTCAACACTCTCTAATAACATATAAGAACAGAGGAATTATATTACTATCTAGAATACAGAATCGTATTTTATTTTGTATTTTGTAAATGCGCCAAAGGAGAAGATACAAAGATAACTATCAAAGCTATATCGGGGTGTTCCAATCAGCTGATTAAACAAGGTTCTATAGTCTCTAAAATGAAAAAGAAAGCCTATATTATTTTTCAAGAAGTGAAAAGTTCATTCCTCACTAAGCAATAGAGTCGCCCACAATACCTTGAAGCAACTTCAATTTCTGACTTGTTTATTCTCATTGAACCTGAAAAAGTTTTGCATTTAGAGAACCTTCAATAGTTTTGGTTCAAACAACATATTGAATGAATTCTCAAAAACTTGATTTTGAATCTTGGGTTTAAAACCACAAATTCCTTTACAAACACACCAATGAAATAGTTACCTGCAAGAAAGTACTACATAGATACAAAGTAACATAAAATGGATCAAGAAGAGAGAAAGAGCAGAACAAAAATGTCAGAGGAAGAAGATGGAAAAAGGGAAGAATTAGGACGAATTAATAGTGTACAGTTCTTTCAGACATATTATCAAACACCATTAGTGTGAAAATCATGCACTTAATGACATGCAAATAGAATATCCAATAGGAAATTATAATTCAAAATAAATGTCGGACCATGCATTCATGTGCCTGAAAAAAACACATTTTGAAAAGTTCAAGTAGAGTACAAATACATAATCACATGAATTTCTCCTTTAATATGATGCAATTGGGCAATGAAAAATACTTTTAAAATTAAATTAATGATCAAGATAGCATAATTGCGGGCATATTAAACAAAAATCAAGTAAAAAAAATTTCAAACTTAATTTGAAGCATGGAAGAGCAATATTGTCATACCAGAAGATCTTCTGGAAGCTGCTTCTAATTCATCCAAGTAAAAGTGACAGAGATGATGAACAGAGGTGGCCATATACACATCTCTGGAAGTAGCAAATGGAACGCGTGTTATCTATAAAAGAGAAATACGTGTTATGAAGCAGTCCTTGTATAATGAAGTGGGCCCAAATACAGTATAACTTGCATTACTTGTAGTACAATTATTATAGCATTGTTTGTCCTAATGTTGTTCACTTATTTATATAATATATATACTAGATAGGCTAAGGTCCGTGCTTAGCACGGGCCCAATATAGTGATTATACATGCGAAATATCTACAATTACTTGTGTTTTTTCTTAACATTGTCCTATATCGATATAAAAGTTTTAATGAGTAAACAAACATGTGAAACAATATGAATAGAAAAAATCTTTTTGGTCAGAAAATTTGGCCAGAATTTGATCATAGTCAACAAGCTTGAAACTTCCAGGAAAAAACTTCGAATTGGGAGGGCGATCCTCCCGGTGAACTGACCGTACCCCAAACCGACACAGGTGAACAAGTAGAGTATACTAGGGTGCTTGAGAGAACCATGTCGAAGGAACTCGACAAAATGACCCCGTAACTTCGGGAGAAGGGCTGCTCTCCTATCTTTTGATTAGGAAAGCGGCACATACCAGGGTGTAGCGACTGTTTATTAAAAACACAGGACTCTGCTAAGTGGTAACACGATGTATAGAGTCTGACACCTGCCCGGTGCTGATATTTTATTTATGTTATTTTACCTTTTTAAACATTTTTATCCTTTTAACTTTAATACATTTTAACAAAAAGATAAAAAAAAAAAGATCAGTTTATTTTAAAATAAAAAAAATATTATAGTTTTTTTAGTTTTCTGACCAAATTTTCTGGCCATACAGCACTTCCCATAGGAATAATATCCAGAATTAAGTTGCACCATCAGCTATTAAACCCAACTCCATAATCAGTGTTGCCTAATACAATATTTGAGTCCAGTGAGTCTAAGTTCATATATAAAATGTACATAAATTTTACATTTCAAGAATCTGAAATAAGTGATACAATAATGTAAATTTAATTGTGTAGCACATTCAATGAGAGTTAAGTGGTAGCATGAAAAACATATGCCCCAACAATAATAGGCAACTAAGAACCTGCTGATGACATAGTCCAAGTCAGTTGTTGCAACACAAGGCAAAATTTACAAGGTAAATGCATTGAAATTGTTATCATCAGAGGTAGTGAGAAGCAAGGGCCATCTGAGGAGCTATACTTTCACATGAAAAAAAATATTTACACAATATAAAAAGAGCAGATAAAAAACGCATAAAAGGAAAGGGAAAGTAGAATAAAACCTTATTGTTTCAAACTCTAACAAATCGTTAGGATTGAAGGCTCAACAATTTGGGCAGGACAACAATTTAGCTTAAGTAATTTTTGTAAGTGCAAACCATTGCACTCCATTTAACTGAATGTACAACTGAAATTCATATGAATAAGTTGCAGAAAGTGGCTATTACTTCAATGACACCAAAGAGATGATCAATAGACCGTATGCATTCTACAGACACACTGACTTTTCATACCTTCAAATAACAACAAAAAATATATTCTGAAAAAAGCACAACTACCTGTACAAACATCCTAAATTACTTTCAGCACAAGCTATATTTAACATTTGTGATATTCTCCCATTAGTAAATGACACTTTGGCCTTCTCTCATTAGTGTTATATTCTGACCTTTGTAGCATATGTATTCACGTAGAATCCCTCCCTCTTCAAAGTTTTTCTCTTTTTTTGCGGAAGGAAGGTAAACAGTAAGCTCGGCTTAGACTTCATCTAAGTCATCACTTGTTATGTTTTGATAAAATATTAATTGAAGATCATATCCTGTAAAAATACGTGGTAAATTCTTCAGTGGCTTTCTTGAAAAGAGCAAAAGAATTTCCTCGAATATGGTATTATGTTCAATACAACCAGACATTATAACTGAATAATAACACGAAGCCTAAGGTGAAAAAATCTATGATAATTGATAGTGCCTGCAAAAGTGCACTATGAATTTGCACCTTGAGTTTTCTAAAAATTCATTTCCTTCTCTTAGGCCTAATTTAAGAGGCCTACAAGAAGCGATGGGCTAATATTTGGAAAATTAGGAAATATATTATATCGTTTATATAATTAGGACTATTAATTGATGGCTGACAAAAAATATAACGTACAATGAAATATGAACAGAGTACTCATTCTTTATCTGATTGTAACTCCACTGATTAGGTGGGGACACGATTTGAACTTGCAATCTTCCGACCATGGGCCTGATGAGGAGCGGGGAACCTCCCAAATGAGAGGTCTCAAGTTCGAAACTCCTTACATGCTTTCTCGGTCGAACTTGTCACACATGACTTGTTTAATGTGGTTACCTTAAATTTGTGATTTGCAAGCTATTACCCTGAAATAGCTGTGAATTCTAGTCATTAAAAATATTGAAGAGCTTTGTTGAAGGATATTTATAGATAAGCAAGTTGATATTCTATTCACTACAGACACTTATTTAGGCTTTGAGCTAAGCAATATAGAGAATAAGATATAGTAGTACCTTTTATGATGCTAAATCATAAGAACGAATGACTGCATTTGTCATTGGCGAGAAAATATTGGGTATCATATACTCCCCACCTCAACTGAGGAAGTGCAACTCTGCTACTCAGAATGATCATTCACATTTACAAATCAGCTTTTGGAAAGATCATTTGAGACAATGTACAACAAATTCTTGAATTATCCAGTTAATAAAAAAAAGTTGCAAAACCAGTAGATATCGTAAGCTAAATTTCATTACTTTCTTTGGAAACCATAATGTACGTAGTACAGATGAAACCAAAGAAATAAACTTCAACTACTATTTCTGTTGAAAAAGTAGTTTTAAGAAGAGCAGGGGAAACACAATTTTGTATTCTCCCTTTCCTCTTTTACATATAAAAACAATCAATACCTCCAAATGCAGTCACAAATATGGAATCTAAACTTTAAACTTTCACAAAACAAACCAAAGGATATTTAAAGGAAGCACTTCACAAAAACAAACTTGAACCGATGTACATATAAACGAAATGAGAGATATCTGACGGTAGAAAAATAAATGTTTCTGGTTAAAAGAATCAACTTCACCAAAATAAAAATTGGATAAATCCCAACAACCTTAGTATATTAAGGACAAAGTATTGAAAGCTCTAACCTATTTTGACTACTGATTCAAGTTGCTAATATTACCCATATAGGTATCTTCCAAAGGTCCAAAATGTAAGCTACCCTTTAAGCCACCTAAAATTATGCACATTATCAAGACCTTACACATGATCAATATAGATAGAATATACGTTTCTAGCAACCTGATTTACCTCATAGCCGAGACCAATTTATACTTCTTTCATGTTGCATTAAGTAGCAAATCTAAGAAAGTATATGATACATTCAATGACAATAAATAATTTGAAGACGTGCACTTCACCTGAATAGTAAATCCATCAGTGTAATGAGAAGGGAAAAAATAGTAAGGAAATAACCTGGAAAGCTCCGCAAAACATCACAGTTGATCACAAGCCACGAAGAAAAGCTCTTCTTGTGGTTTCTCTATAGTTTCAACAACTTCAATTGGGAGTTTCAACTACAAAAAGAAAGTAATTGAAGTATTCACCAGAGAATTAAAAACTAACATATACCCCAGCAAATGGAGATTAACTACTAATAAAGTGCAGTAATCAAAGAAATACAGTAGAAAAATATTAATAGAATGAAAAAGTTACCGCATCAAATGATTTTTTAGATAATAGATGAAAAAGGTAAGCCAGTTGGAATTAAAGAACAACCAAAAATAAAAGTGCAGAAATCACAGAACAATCTAAAATAATAGAGAGAAGATTGGACTGGGGCTGACTGGAAAGACACTTGTATTAATCAACTACACGTTACTTTATGATGCAGAAAGAAGTACAACCAATTTATCCTTATAGATTTACAAAAACGACGCTGTTCGTAGGACTTTGTTAGAGCTGCACATGGTATAACTTTTGTAGTAATGTTCATTCCACCATTCATGTATCCGAATATGTCCTAGTACTACTACATGGAACCTTTAACTTCAAAATCGATTGTCAGTCTTATAAATTGGATACCTCATTTCAGTGTCAACAAAACATATGATCATCTCTTTTGTATCTTCAGTGCCCTTCAGAAACCCCTCATTCTGAGTGTACGATCTATGATCTTTTATTATCATCCTTTTTCATGCTTTCTTCATCCTCTATTATCAAATCATTCTAGAAAAATTGAGAGGAATCACCGAAGAAAACATTAAGAACATGCATCCATATGGATGATGATATTATAACTGAAATCAACTAATACAATGATTTTCTCACATAGTGAATTATAAGAACTTATGTTACTAAAGCTAATACCTCTAACTTATCTCTGGCAGAAGTTTCATTGTGCTAACAGATTGATAACTACATTTCATTGTAACTATTCAAAAGCGAAGAATATGGAAATTGGAGGAAGAAAATGAGGAAAATTTAAATTTCTAAAGTTCAATTGGTTTAAAAGCGGAAAAATTCAATACAACCTCCATTATAATCTAGTCAAAGTTCTATTTTCACAAAGATCCATGTTTCATATACAAAATAACATAAGAAAGTGAAAACAAAAATTCGTACCTTCACCTCATACAACTTTCACAATAATAGAAAAGATTGATTACTTGAGTTACTTTAATAACAGTCAAGTACAATTCAACCATTCGCGAAGTTGATTCATCACCCCCATTTACAGATCGTCCTGAAATACCCACCGTTATTCTATGGAGTTCATAGACGTTGATTCACCTTTTCCCTCTCTAATCCCTCTTCTGTCATGACAAAATAACTTTCAGACTCATCCGAATAAATTAACGGCAATCCTTGCAAAAGTATGTGTATGCATATACTGATGTAGTATCGCAGTTGTAGCTTGGAGAGTGCAATCAAATGAAATCCTCAAAGTTGAGAAAGGGTTTGGATGAGAATGTGAAAAGCCAAGAGTACTCAACTGTGTATTTCTGCTTGTTGCTTTGATGGAATGGGAAAGGAAAAGCAACGTGAAAGTTATACGCTTATTTGCAGAGACACGTGCATTACAATAAAGTAAATAATTTATAATGATAGAATTCCCCTTGCTTGTCCCACCATGTTTTCAGCATGAAGTACAAGTTTTAGATGTTGTGTTCGTCCCATAAGTCCTATTTCTATATAGGCTAGAGAGGCATGGCCCGTGCATTGTAAGTTCCTCTCTATAAATAATAAATTTAGCTGTATAAACTACAAATTGCAAAGAAACAATTTATTCAAGTGATGTCGATGTATCAGTGAAAAAAATGATCAAGTAAGAGCAGACATGGTCAAAGTAATTAGAAACATTCTGCATTTACAGCATATCATTTCACGAAGAACATCAACTCGTCAACTCTTCAGCTCTTCAACTCTTTGTACATATCTACTTTTGCACACCCAAACATTAGTACCTGTTGTTCCTACAAATTATTGAAAAGCGAACACAACAGAAGTAGTCAACACAAGTTTCTATTGAAGTCTATGAAGGTCAATTTTCATCTTTAGGCATGTGAAATTGTACTAAAGGAATGATAATCAGAGAATCTGAAATCAATCCTTTTCCATGATTTGATATGTTCTGTTTCTAGAACTTGATTGGTTTTTGGGTCACTTACCTCACTCAACAATAAAATTGTTAAAGCAAGCAAGGATCCAAAAGTAGTAACTGGTAAGCATTCCAAATGTCTTTGCATCACAAAGGATCAAATTCATAAAACTTGAACTCAGCAGACTAAATCAGGAAGTTACATACTGAATAGGTTAAATAATTGAGAGCTTACAATACGGATGAAACTGATAATCTTAGCTGCTGGTCCAACAAAAGAATGACCACTGTAATTTCTTCCCCCCAAAAAAATCAAAATGTACCCATGTAATGTATCAGTAAATCACTTAAAACCTACAATTCACACCATTCCACAGAAAATTAGAGATATCGTGAATCGGGCCAGGAGTAGCACCAATATATCAGGAGTTATTGATAGCCAAAAGTAAATAAATCCGTAGAAATCAAAGAATTTCATAAAAATATAGTGAATTGGGCCAGGAATAGCAACAATGTACAAAGAGAACACATTAAGATAAGTATTAGAGTTTATTTCTTACTTCTCAATATGAGATACCAACATATTGGTAGAGTAAGCAGTTCCAGATAGGATAAATTATACCTTAAACTCACGATTTTAATAGAAATTTAATAAAAATGTCATATTTAGCCTCAATTTTTCAATACCATTGAATCATGATAGTTCAAAGGTTCATTCTAACACCAAGTAAACAAATGTGACAAAATTCAACATCTCAATTCAACTAAATGAGTGTTTATTTTCGATCCAAGATATATGTCCTTTGAATATGAAGCATATTGTAGAGAATAGCATGGCAAAAGAAATATCGAGAATTAACATCTATGCTAAGCGATGAGCTTGATAGTAGATAGTTGTAGAAAAACTGTTAAACAAACTTGTTGGCAATGTTCCTTTCACTGGAAAATTTTGTCAAACACACTAGTCGCTTCAATCCTCTTCACTTGTTATTACTACTATTTTTATCCGATAGGAACTCCCGAGGCTAGAATCCACAAAGAAAAAAAATGAATAAAGAGGAAATTTGAGCATTAAAAAACAAACGCTAACCGCAAGAGAAGTGATGTATAAATTTCATAGCCTAAGATTATAATCACTTTTTTTTTACAATCAAAAGATTAGACTCTGCACATTTACAACATAAACAGATCTCAAATATCAAACCAGCACTGTGAACTGAAAAAATGACATTATCAACCAAGTTCTTTGAACATCCATAAAATTTGACTTACAAATCGACTCCAACGACGGGTAAAGTCGAAGATGTCACATGGCCACTATGACTGCTTCCTAGTTCAACTCTGGCAGCCTATACATGTACCCAAGAAAAGGGTTTAGGGTCAAGCCCCGATTTAAATGTCCAGTTGAAGAAACATCCACCAAATACAATTCAATTCTCAGCTTGCTTCTATCAAACATGCCTGGAATGAGTGGTTTATTGCATATAGTGACAGATTTAGATTTTTCACCAATGAGTGAGAAAATAGATATGTAGTGGTTATGATCTAAATGTGGAATCTAAAGATAAACGTTAAGAGTTCATTGGTATCTACTATCTGTTTAAGTACAAATAAAGTGCGTCGTAGAAAATCGTATTAAAAAAATGATAAACTTACTACTATCCAAGCTAACATCCTGAACAATTTAATACAAAATAGACAAAAAGTTGACATTTTAATCATCATAATTTTTTTTACTGTAGTGAAAAAATACAACAGGTAAATATGGAATAATATATCAACAGTTGACTTATATGTGTGGCTGAATTATTTTTCTAGCTTTCATCTATTTTGATAAAGCTTGTCATTTTTTTATATGGTATTTCCAGAAATCGAGTTATTCAAATAAGAGTTTTTATGACTTGTTTTGTATAACCTAAACTTCAAGTTTAAAATATCAATATTGAAATGTAACCTAAACTGTCATGCACAAGATCACAACATCAAGAAGATTGTCTGATTTTCTTGAATATCCATAAACAACTAGATAATAGACAGGTCAATCTAACTATATATAATGATATTGCTTGCTATACCTTTCATCGAGGCAAGAGAATGCATTCATATCTTTCATCATTGGTGAAAGAGGGAGAAGTAAAAATTTTCAGTCGTCTTTGCTTTTCTTCTGCTCAAGAGGTGCTTAAGCGGCTCTCCTGAAGAATTTTGATTTCCACAACAGGGTTTATCACAACAACAGTGTCACCTTTTGGCATACCAGATACCTTTCATCTTATTGCTGCATTTGTTGGAACACCTTTTTCTGCTTGCTATGTTGCTTGGACTCTTCATGTCGGATACTCCAAAAGTACTGCATTTGAAAAATTCGATACAGATGCAACAACGATTTAGGAGAGTCCTAGTCATATAGCTTGCTATAACTCTATTGAAAACACTTAAAGTGGTTTATGCAAAATAAGAAAACTTTGAACATATATGGACCAATCGACTTTCAATCCTAAATACTAAAGTTTTCTATAATTACATTGTGCTATAAAACGTTTACCTTTTTCTTCTCTGCACTGCTTGTGCATTTGACACTGAATGAGCCAAAAGGGAACTCATGAAAAATAAGATTGTTAGTTACTGTAATATGGTGGAGAAAATCGATTTGCTTTCATTACCAGTTGAAGCATCCACAAGGTTTCTAGTGACCCCGAGAACATGCTGTTTTTTCCCATCTGCTTGTCCACCCTCGTGCTTACATCTTGCCATATGCTAGAAAAATAAGAAAACAACATTAAAATTAGTCGTCAAATGGATCAATATCAGCATATCTGAAAGGAAAACAATTCAAATGAGGAAAGAAAATACATGCGGTACTTTACATTCACATGATCTTTTCTCACTTTTTCAAAAATGGAACTACTCTTAAGATGAAACTATACGTTTGTTCGTTCTCCGAAATCACTTTCGAGTTGTCATTGCTCCACATATAGGCTCTCTTTGTTATTTTTCTAAGTCATTCACAATACAACTCTCAAGTAACATTAAAAATTCAAAATAAAAATAACTCCAAATATAGCGAGCTCAAACTTTGCACAAATAGAAAAAAAATTGACAAATTCTAAAAGAACGAAAACCCACAAAAAAGCTCCAGATGCACTACAGTACTACATCACACGGCCTAGTACATATACATTTTCAAAACATACATCATTATATAACACGAAATTAGGAGCATGAAAGTGCAAAATTCTACCATAAACTACTCAAAAAGCAGAAAATACACGATAAAAGAACTGGAAATAAAATAACCAACAGATTGTGACTACAAAAAATGTGAACTTGCAAAGAGAAAAAGAGAAAAGTGAGAAGAATAAAAATGGGAAAATCAATTTTCGAACAACCATGAGTAAACCAAACTAAATTAGTAACATGCAAGAATGAAATCCTACAACAATGCATTCAAAAATCATAAAATCAAATAAATACCAAAAAGAACTGGAAACAAATTAGGAATTGAAGGATAAAAATAGTTATTTTACAATCATAACATATAATACATGAAATCTTTGAAGAGAAAAAAACAGATGCAGAAGAAGGGCAAAAAGACTCACCTGTTTCAAGATGAAAAGAGAAAGGGATAAAGATGATTATACTTTGCAAAGAGAGAGATAATTTATTTTTATCAAAAGTAGAGGTAATTTTAATTCCTTACACGTGGATATAAAGCAACTATTGCCAATAAAAATGGGCCAAACAGAGCAAAAAAGTTAAAGGCTTTCATTGTACACTATAAAATTCTTATATAAAAAGAGAAAGTAGTACAATTTAACTTGCTTTTGGTACAATTTTCTTATGCTATGTTAGTCCTCTCCAATTGTCCCTTCTAAATAAGGGTAATATATATATATATATAAAGCTGAAGGTAAGTAATCCTATGTGGCACCTCTCTATGACCGATATTCTAATTTATCTTTTTTCTCATTTTTTTGAACTTTTTTTCCTATTTCTTCTATTATTAAAAAAATTATTGAATAAGATAAATATAACAAATATGTGAAATATATTAGTGGCAGTTATGTCATTTTTAATACCCATAACTGTAGCACATAAATATTATAAATTAAAAGAGAAATAAATAGTTGTTGATAACCTATATGAGAGGATGTCAAGAGTTTTCTCTAATATTTAAAAAAATAGGGTAGATAATCACAAATCATTTCAAAAATATGGTAAAAGGTATTCACCAACTGATATTGATGTGCTCAGTATTGACGGAATAGTAGAAAAATTTATGGTTTGATTAGCTCCTTTCTCAATATTTCATTCCTTTTTTTGATTGTGTTTCAAACATCTTCTTTGTTTTAATTGTTTTTCATCCTTTCTTTACTTTTTAACTTTTCAGGAACATCAAACAAGTTTCATTGAACATGCACGCATCAAAGAGAAAAAAAAATTCAACAACGTACCAAATAAATAAAAGAAGAGTCATGAAGGGAAGTAGGATAACAAACAACGGAAAAAGAAAAATAGAAACAACAAAGCTCCTCGAAAGGACATTTAGAGATGAAGAGAAGAGATCTCAGAATGGATAATATTTCGTCGATTTTAGCGTAAAATAATAGTCAGATCATTGACGGTAAGCATTAGATGTATGAAAATTGAAATTAATTTTATGCAAGAGTTAATCTAATATCCTATTTAGTATGAAATTCTATATGATATAGACTAACTACAAATTGCACCATATTCGTTTTTTTAAAATAATCAAATATATTACTAATAACTGAGCATATAATTATGTGTTTAAAACTTAAGGAACAAAAAAATAAAAAATAAATAATCAAAACCAAAAAAAGCACAAAAATAAAATTATTAGGAATGTTTTTAAAGTTATTAGAATCTAAAATATGTTAAGAATCTTACGTTTTAAAATCATTGTACAATTACAAATATATATATACTTATAAAAAGAAATTCTCAAAATTATTTATATTTAGCCTACAAAATAAAAAAAAATTAAGTATTTTAAATCAATAAAAATGAACACCTTAATTTTGTCATTTTATGAAAAGAGAAAGAGAGAGTATCTCTTGATTCTTCAAGATATTGATATAAGAAGAAAAGTCATGTAACAAATATTCTCTTTAAAAATAATATTTTTTAAAAGAATGTTGCCACTATAATGTTTTCTACAAGAAAATTTGTATTAAGAAAACAATTATATCGTTCTGATTGAAAAACTTATAGAAAAAAATGATGAATGATAAGAAGAATTATTTAGAGAAAGAATCAATTTAATTATTAAATTAGAAAAAGCATAAGAAGAAATATATGTTGTGAATTATAATTTGAAATGATCCTAAATTAGTGCTCACATTATTACTTTCCATTTTTATTCTTCTTCCGTTCTTTTTTTTTTATAAAAAATTCTTTAATTCTTTTGTTTCATTTTTCCTTATGTATCTTTAATTAATATTTGTTTTATTTTATTTTATTGTGATTTGGAAGGATCTTAAATTAATGCTCATATTATTTCTTTCCATTTTTAATTCTTCTAGTTCTGTTTTTTGTAAATTTTATTATTTAATTTTTCCCCTTTTTTACCTTATGTACCACCTTTAATTAATGTTTTTTTTTAATCTTTAATTATACTTTATATTCTTAGAAATAATGAATATAACACACACACATATATATATGACATGGCGGCCCGTGCTAAGCACGTGCCCAACATTTTTCATTTTAAAGTAAGGGATATGTGAAGATGCATAAACTATAAGCATTTGCAGTTATATTGATATAAAAGTATGTTGCATAAGTACTAAAGTTTAAGTTCGAGAGCACCTTTATAGGTCATACAGGCATTTTACATATCTAACACCAATAATATATGGGTAATCTATCACATGCTATTTTTTGTTTCTCCTCTGTCTTGAAACCTGTAGAAAAGCCTTAAGTTGTGTTTGTCGTGTACCACTGTCCGATAGCTAGAGCTTGTACTTCATTACATGAGTAATCTAGCAGTAATTTTACCTTTGAAAACGGAATTCACGCGATTAGAATCATTAGTGCCATTATAAACACAAGACACATCAAGTAAATGAAATATACATGAAAGAAAATGACAATTTATTTCGAAAGTCATTCTTTATCGTAACGACATATTGCATACTAATGTTGTCTCGTAATAGTAAATAATATACCTCTTGGTTTGTTGAATGATGTGCAAGTCATAACACTCCTGTAGGAAAAAAGAAACAAAATTTACTTTAGTTATTTTAGGCATATTATCACGTACCTTAGTTTCATAGAAGTTGCATCGATGTAGGGAGAATTTTCATAAGAGGTAGTTGATCAAATAATCAAATTCCACAAAAATAACAAAGAAATCACCAACAAAAACACTAAAAAAAACCATGTATCATCCATCAACTATACAAAATGGTACACTACATTGAGAAGAAAAAAGAACAAATTCAAGAACTTCACAAGTAAAATAAAGATGTCAAAATAAGTAATCTCTAAGAAATATAGAATCAAATGTTTACATACTCATCAAGTTCACACAAGATACAATTGCAGAAATATCATCTGACCACAATTTTTTTTTCTCAAACCTCTTTAGAATTGTTGGCAAATGGACGGATTGGATCAAATTTAGGAGGTAAATGGACGGATTGGATCAAAATTGGGAGGCAAATGAAGGGATTGAGTCAAATTTGGGAGGGAGAAATTCACAAATTAAGTTCTAGAGTGAAGAGGAGGTAATCATGTAGTCATTCCCTGGATATTTACCTATCCTAATTAAACATACTTTTTCATAAATTTGAAATGACAAATAAAAGTTATTTTGTTTAATCCATAAGTACTGTTACAGGCAATACATGTACTGTTACAGGCACCAAGAGTTGATGGATGAAGTCCGTAGCAGTGCACATGTCAAAAAAATATTATGCTTCCGTTTATTAGACTCGTTTTAATTGAACCAAAAAAATAGATTCATTTTAAAACTATTGACTATAAATCCTTTAAAAATGATTAGATAGTATAGGAAAAGTTGTCACTTGTCAGTAAGAAGATGCGTATGCATGTATAAGAAAACAATCTCAAGTGAAGCTATTATAAAATTTCTAAAGCTTGCTTGATAGTATGCATGAAGAATACAAATAAGAATAAATTTAAGTAAATATGTGAGTAGGCAGATCTCTTCTTTCGGGGTGATTTGGGTTTAAATTAAATTTTGGGATACTTCATGGAATGCTTCTTTCGGAGTTAAATTTCCATTTGTCCATCTAAATTGTTGGGTTAGGAAGGTGATTAGGCGTCATGCGGAAGCTTACAATTGTCAATAATATGGTTGGTAAATTAGACGACCAAAAAAACTTATACTAAAATCAAAATATTATTATATGATTTGGCCAATTGGCCTACATATTAAAAACTAATAAAAATCATTAAAATTGTAGAGAAAAAATCTCTCCACAAACAAAAGTCTCTAAACGACTACATTGTAGATTCTATTGTGTTCTTTTGGTATGAGAAGAGGGGTCTTCAATTTATAGATTTCCTAACTCTTCCTCTAACGAAAAAATAAACCAAATATGGAAGAAAAACATTTATGGTAATGTTTTGTTTTTTCTGTTAGGAAAAAATAAACTTCAAATAAGGTAAGAAAATCAGGGCAAAATCCTAATAAATCTCCCCTTTTGGTTTGAATTTTTTGGCATAATAATCTTGATCCTCTTTCTTCACACAATATTCATGTTTCACTGCTGCTTACCATGATTTAAAAATTGATATGAGTTAAAAATTAGAGCCCTGTGTTAAAAGTTATGATCAGGGTTGAAAGTGGAGCTCATGCGTTAAAAGTGGAGCCCGAGCATTAAAAGTTTGCTGGGGTTAAAATTGATTTTGTTTTTAAAGATAGAGCAGCATGATTGTTGAAAAAATATTTGAAAATTTCCCCACATGTAGTAACACAAAAATCTTCATTATCATCAAATTTGTTGCAAATTGATTTGAAACCACTTGAAACCTTTCTTCAATCTTGTTGAACCATTGGATCATTGAATCATGTGCTTTGATACCATTTGTTGTGAGTTATTGAATCATTGAACCATGTGCTCTGATACCACTTGTTGGGTTATGAAGGTGATTAGGCGTCATGCGGAAGTTTACAATTGTCAATAATATGGTTGATAAATTAGACGACAAAAAAACTTATACTAAAATCAAAATATTATTATATGATTTGGCCAATTGGCCTACATATTAAAAACTAATAAAAAACATTAAAATTGTAGAGAGAAAATCTCCCCACAAACAAAATTCTCTAAACGACTACATTGTGGATTCTATTGTGTTCTTTCTGTATGAGAAGAGCGGTCTTCGATTTATAGATCTCCTGACTTTTCCTCTAAGGAAAGAATAAATCAAATATGGAAGAAACATATATTTTTCTTTCATGAAAAGTGAAAACATTAATGGTAATGTTTTGTCTTTTCTTTTAGGAAAAAATAAACTTCAAATAGGGTAAGAAAATCAGGGCAAAACCCTAATATAAACAAACCTAATTTTCACGTGACAAAGGTTCAAAAATTTGTAAGGCAATCACCGTTATCTCAATCTGTAGGTTGGACATACACATAGTAAAAGATTGCAATCAAAATAAAGAATCAGTTTTATCTTTCTAATCCAATCGAAGGAAGCGTATTGTGACAAAGAGTGAGCTCGAACCCCTGATTTAATTTAGGACATACTCATCCACCTACTCACACACAAATTCACTTACGTATGGGACAAAACATACTATTTTTTTACAATTATAACCAACCTAATAGTGGAATCATGAATTTAGATCAAAGCTTCAAATATCTATCTGAAAAAGAAATAAGAAGTAGAAGTAGAAGTAGAAGCAGAACATGTAACAAAGAGTACATTTTAATTAGAAATGAATGCACTCTACCAATTTTTAATTTTTTAAAACTGATATGGGCCACAAGGGCCAATTTTATTAATATTGAAAAATGAACAATGTTTGGCTAGCCCACTAACAGTTGACCCATAATTAAAGTAAAAGAAATGAAACATACAAAGAAATTAGGACCAAAAAATAAAAAAATTAGCCTTGTCTGAATCGATCCTTTCATCTGGTAAGTGAGCTCATTTAAGTGACCCTTAACTTTCTCTTCAGCTGAATATCATGATATTTGTTGGTGCCCTAGCTTAAGCTTATGCCTTGTCTGCACTTCTACTGATTTCTGGTAACTCTGTCTCTTCCCCTCATAAAAGTCAATGTATTCACCATTATCTTCTTCTTCTTCTTCACTATCTTGCAGTTCCCATGCTACTGATGAAGATAATGAATCCCACAAACTCACTATATCATCTCTCCGATCAGATTTGTGCCTGGTGAGTCTTCTAATGTTCTTTGAAAATAACTTCTCTGAAGGAATTTTGTTCAACGCATCGGAAAATCGATCTGTATTTCTTTTTTTGTACCTCTGTGATTTGTTACTGGCGATACTGTAATCCTTGGTAGAAAATGAAAATGTAACACTGTTCTTCATAAAATTTGTGTCGCTATTCATGAAATATATGATGCTTCCCCTTCCCCCCTCGTGTTGTCTTGACTAATTTTCTTCGTCCTGATGCGTATTGTGGAAACTTGTTGTTTATCCAATTTAAGAATTTTCTTTGCATACTCGGGTAATGCTGAATATTCATGAAACTCGAATCTACCAGTAATGTCAAAGGCCATATTTGCCAGGAAATCCGCAAGCTTGTTACCCTCTCTGTATATGTGCTTAATTTGTGTCTGACATAGTCGGGAAGCATACCATATATCCTCGATAATCACTGCAATGTTCCAAGGAATTTCCCAAACTCTAGTTAAGATCTTGAACAAAACTAAAGAATCAGTTTCCAAATATACTTGTGTCATCCCAACTGTTACGCAATGAGTAATTGCTTCCCTGATAGCTATAGCCTCTGCTTCTATACTTTTGCCTTCATGAATTTCTTCTCCTTGGGCATAGATCAAGTCTCCATAACAATCTCTTATACAAAAACTATAGGAATTTCTACCCGGATTGCCCCTAGAGGCTCCATCTGTATTGCACTTTAGAATACTTCTTTGAGGTGGCTTCCATTTGACAGGGAGATGGTATATCCTTGGAGTGAACTTCTCTAGTAACTCCAAAATGTTAGGCCAAGTTGTGGGAAAATTTTGTAAGTTGGGGTATGTTACCCTTCCTAATTTCCACAAATCAGAATTGACTTTGAACTCCAAGCTGTTATAGGATAATTTCTTTCCATGTTTTATTATGTTTCTTCTTTTCCAAAGGTTCCAGATCACAATGGTTGGAACAGATCTCATGATCGGTCTTAGTCTGGGACAACAGTCAACTGTCCACCATTTATTGATAACTTGTGATAGTTGTAATCCTTCTAAATGAATGCCTGCTTAGCAAACAACCTCCATAACTTTGCAGCTACGGGGGAGGTTAGAAAAAGATGAGACATAGTCTCAGAGTTAGGATGATCGCAACACCAGCATTGTGAAGCTGTATTTATTCCCATGTGCTGCAAAACATCATCCACGGGAACCCTATACTTCCAGGCTCTCCATAAGACAAAAGACATTTTAAATGGGATCCTCTTTTCCCACATGAATTCAAAAATATCTTCTTTCTCATTCTTCTGTCTAATATACTCCCAAGCACTCTTTACTGAAAATTTCCCATTGTGCTCCAACATCCAAACTGGTTTATCAAGACTGTTTATCCACAGGTGCTGTGATTGTTCTAAGAATATGCTGAACAATGTCTTCAGGAATAATGTCCCTTAACTTTTGTAAAATCCATCCCTCGTTATTTGCAAAATTGATTACCTCTATCTCCTCTTCATTTGCTTCTGGAAGGATGTGATATAATGCCCCTAAAGAAGTCCAATTATCAAACCAAAAGCTAGCATCTCCCCTTCTAGTCTGCCAAAGGATTTGGTGTTCAATGAGGGTCTCTTACTGTAATTAGTTTCTTCCATATTGCAGAAGCACCCCTGCTGTTGGCTTATATATAAGAGATATATATATATATATATATGTGTGTGTGTGTGTGTGTGTGTAAAATTTTAATGTAGTGTTGTGATAGTTCCACTTTAAAATTTTACAAAAATATCAAAGGTAACCATATTTAATTTTGTTCATCAACAGTCATAGTAATTTTCTTACTTCCTTACCTTAATCTGATAATTAATGTCATTTATATCATTTCCTTAAATCTCTTTTTTTTTTTAAAAAAAATTACTTTCTTTTATTTATTTATTACAAGAAATTAGTCATTATAATCTTTGTAACAAATATATTAATATTTATTAATGTAATTTGATTTTATTTTTTATAAATAAATTAGATCATCTCTTCCGCTAAATATCTATATGATTATACCAATACCAAATAATAAAGTTAAAAATAGAAAATGATGACACTCTTCTTAATACAAATATTTATTTAACTTTATAATTTTTTTTTACGTTTTTTCTTATATTTTTTTTATAAAAAAATTATCTTGAAAGTTTATCTATTTTGCATTTTCCCAAATTTTAAATCATTTCATCATTAATGCTATTAATTTTTTCCCTTAATCTCATCATTAATGTTATTTATATCATTTCCTTTAATTACTTTTTTCCCCTTTCTTTGTTCTTTTTACTTTCTTTTATTTATTTATTTTAAAATATTAGTTATTGGTATATAGGTTTTTGAGTATTTGTTTTGTACTTCTATAAAAGAAAATTTTGAATGATGCCCAATTTAAAGAAAATAATCAATTAGGTGAATTCTTTTATTGAAATGGAAAATGAGATCTAGCTTTTTCTCTTCTTAGATTACTTTAGGTTAAGAATTTTAGTTTTTTAAAAAAAAAATGAAATTATAAATTTAAAATTATTAGAAGTAGAATTTTCAATAAATTATTATGGGAGCTATCCTAAATAATGTACACAATTTCTTTATCTGCGTGAAATTGATTAAAATTCGTGAATACTTATATATTTGGTTCTTCAGTTGATTTTTAAATAATAGTTAATTATGTATGAATGATATCGTGTTTGAATTAAAGTTTTAATTGGGAATGGACATGATATTGTATTAAAATCTTAATTCGGTAATTCGATTTTTAAAAATGTTATAACATTATTGTGTCATTTTCTTTTTAAAAAAATAATTGTTTGTTTTCTATGATGTCAACTTAATGTGAAGATATTATTTCTTTTCTTAATTATTTTATTTAAGAGGAAACACAAATTTCAGCTCTAATCAAAATAGAATTTGCCTTTTTATTTCTACTTAATTTATAAGAAAGTTCATTTTCAATTACAGTTGTATCGCGTGAAGTGCGGATAAGTTTCCTAATATATATAACTCTTAAATTTAATTGATATTTTAGTCAAAGAAATATTAGTAAATAGAAGTTTTTAAAAACTTGGCATCTAGTAGTTATATGTGTTTTCTGCATAAAAATAGAGAATGAAATTTCTATTCACATTTATCTATCTTTTTAAATTATTTTCTTTAAAATATAAAAGATATTTAGCATCATCTCTTTTCTAACTTTTAATTATTTCTCAGCAAAACAAGAAAAAAAGTCATTTGGAATTATCTCACTCGGTAAAATTAGTAAAAATATTTTGTTATGACTATTATTCTTTTAAAAGATATTATTACGAGTCCACCACCTATAAATTATTTTACCTCAATTGTTTATTAGAAGTTATGGTAAGAACTCAATCTATATTTATATTAGAGAAAACATTCAAATGTCCACGCAAGCTATGAATGGATTTCAACTATACGCTTATTCTTTACGGATATCTTATTATCCCCTTGAACTATTTTAAAACGGATCAAGTAATCACTTAAGTGTTGACATGTGCTGACATGGCATAGAAAGTGCATTCCACTCTCTTTGAGAGAGTGAGAACCAAAAAAACAAGTAAGAAGAATATTTTTATTATAATTAAATGGTATATTTTTCTTCCTTTTCTCTTTTATTTATTTATTTTTATAAGAAAAATTACCCCCTTTTAATGGAGGGAATTACTTTCCCTTTCACTACTATGGGAGAAGAAGAATAGAAGTCCCAACATCCCCCTTTGATAGATGATAAATCCTAATATTTGTCAAAAAAACAAATTGAACGAACCGGCGATGAGGAAGAAATAATCACTGAAAAAGATGAACTCACCGACAAATTTGAAAATTTATTCTTGAGCTTCGAAGTCTTTAGCAATGGTTGTCCATGGATTTGTATTTCCTCCTTATTTATCAAATTTTTTCTTTAACTCAAATCAGTTGATCTAGATGTTTACAAACTCAAGAACTTAACAATGAAATTCCCATAAAGGATTCAATTTAGTCTCTATAGATTAGTAAATTAAAAATGAAAATTTTCAGATTTGGATTCAAACCCAGTTACCCACGATTTTTTTTTTTGATTTTGTTAACTTTGTAGGTCAATTGAGTTTTCTGTTTTTTGGCTTAAATTTTCACACCTAATTCGAAATCAATTAACAAGTAATGTATAGATTTAGTACACCAAACTCAATCACATTCACATACTTTCCAAATTTGCACAAATTCGATGAACACAATGAAGAATAATGTGTTTTTTTTCTTTCAAATTTTAAGATATTAATAAAGCTAAGAAAACAATTGAAGGATTTAAGGTAAGTAATATAGAAATCTATAGTTTGAAAGATAAATTTGTGTATATATATCAATTACAAATTTTAAAAGCAAAAGGTAAAATAGAATAAAGATGAAAGAAGGATCTAAAAAAAGTTTTTTTTTAAAAAAATGATTATATATACTTGACAGCTTGTCACGACTCAAGGGTACACCCTAGACATAGCATGTCACACAAGACCCCGAGAGGCCTCATATAAATCACTTAGCTTTCATAGTCAAGATAATAGAAATACGGTAAAATTAAAAATTATTTTCAACACAATCAAAGTTTTATAAAATGAAGCAGAAGTCTCATACAACTTGTCTCAAAACCATCTAATACAAAAGAGTCATTGGGACACAACACAAACAATAATGTTCAAAACATGAAATGAAAATACATAAGAAAATGGTGGCCAAATCCTCGAATGCTATGTGGACTCACCAATCTTCAAGTGTTGCTTCTACTAAGATCCTAGCCATGAGGATGAGAGTCGGGAATGCCAAACCCTACATTTTGATAAGAAATGTAGGCAAAAATATGCATTAGTACAAGAATGTACTAAATATGATAGCTTGCATAAATATTAACATAAACATAAGAGTTAGACAATATAAGTCATAAGCATAATCAATGCACAATAATAGATAATAACATGTAAGGAATACTTCTCAAGTAACCTCAAAGCATACTTTAGCCAAGACATGGGTAATCGTCCACTAGTCTTACTCATCATAGAAGGCAACCTTAGCAATCGTCCAAACTCATCACCTAGTATTTTCATCTTTAACTTATCTTTTATAGACATGGGGAATCACCTCCTTGACTGCCTATAAAGGCTAATGGGTAGTCGCCTCTTGCCTTGCTTATATGGTCATGGGTACTCGCCTCCATGTCCATCTTATGGGATTACGGGTATTCGCCTCTATGCCCAACATCATATGACACAGATATTCGTCTCCACATCATTTCATTACAAGATGCGGGTATTCACCTCCACATCTTTTCATTACAAGATGCGGGTATTCGCCTCCACATCTTTTCCTTACAATATACGGGTATTCGCCTCCACATCTTTCATTAAAGGTTATGGTATTCGCCTCCATGTCCAACATTAGAGAATAAGGGTAGTCTCCTCTTACTCTCCTCTAAAGAATATGGAGAATCACCTCATATCCTTCTCCATTAGAGGTTAAGGGTAGTCGTCTCTAGCCTCATCAATTTCTAAATCTTTTAGTCTAAATTCATTTTAGGTGAGCAATCCTTTCAACCTAGAATCACTCAATGTGAGAAATAAGCAATTCGTGGAAACTATCCCTTCCACAACAATTACATCAATAATCAACAATTGATAACATAAGCTTTACTCTCAAAGCACTATACCTCATAATCATCATATATGCTTCAATCTCAAGCAATCAATATCATAATCATCTCATAAGCTTCAATCTCAAAACAATTCTAATGTATCTCATCAATTCTATATGAATACATCTAAACCCACAAATTCTCCTTTCATGGCATCAAACCCAATTATATCAATTCTACCTTAGAAACATGAGTTAGGTATGGGTACACATAGATTCATAATAAAAACATGTAATCCTATCAATTCAATCATAAACAATCATAGTCCAATCAATTGGATCAACATTCATCAAGACCCACAACATTAGAAGAAAACCTTAACTCAAATTGGGGAATTTCTACTTTTCAATTGGGAAATCTTGGGGACTCCATGGATGAAAAGCCATCATACCTTACTAACAAAGTCCACAAATTCTTGAGGAATGGAGACTTGACCTTGATCCTAACTTGAACTCTTTCTTCTTCTTCAAGTTCTGAAGAGAGAAATATTTGAGAGAAGAACTTTGGGATTTCTTTTGGGTTTTTGAAAATAATAACTTGAATGAGTGAGTTTTGGAGTTAAAATCACTTATATAGGGGTCCTAGGCTTGGGTAAAATGACATAACTTTGAGTTAATTAAAGCCTAAAAAGACCCATTTGCCCCTAAACTTACAGTGGACTGCCACCACCATGAGTGGTACCACAACCAGTCAAGGGTCACACGGCCTGTAGTGGTGCCCGTGGTCCCTTGACCAATGGCTTGGTTTTCCATCCCTCTTCCCCAAAAACCTATCTCTAAACTATGACCCTCCCACTGCCCGTGGAGGCCTTCACGAGCCATCAAGTGGCTCGTGGGAGGGTCCAACATTTTGGGGAGTTTTGGGAGCTCACTACCTAGCTCACCACGCCCATCATCACGACTCGTGGTCCCCACCACGAGGCATCATGGTGGTCGTGGGAGGTGAGCATGGCTTGGTGAAGGCTGCCCAAGCTCACTTCCTTGGCTCTTGCCCTCTTACTTAACCCTAGCTTAGCCTACTAGATTCCGAGGTGTTACACAACTGGGTAGTGCGTGTCCATCATTCTGGTTATGAATGTGGGTGTTTAGTTTTAGGGTGATATTTATACGGTTTTAAAGTAGTTCAACGGGGTAATGGACCCCTCGTAAAATATAAGTGTGTAGTTGAGAATCAGACAATAGATTGAGGGGTCATTTGGCTATTTTCTCTTTATATTAAATGTAGACTATAATATACATTTGTTTGGTTTATACATAACTAGAGCTTATGCTTTATGCCCCCAAATTTTATCAAGAATAAATTATGTATTTAATTTTTTTATAGGAAAAAATGATTATTTATGATAAAAAGTATAATTTTTTTTAAAAATATTTTATTTTATCCACTTCAACGCATTTTGTACTTTGTTAAAAATATGAATCACTAGTAAAAATTGTTGAACAAAGTAAATTACAATTTTGTTTACTTCTTTCTAAATTTTAATTTCAAGCATTACAACAAACATATTAAAGCGGGTATACCAAATCATCAACTTTTTAAATCGAATTCTATGGTTCTAATTCTTATCTTTTTTTAATATTTGTCAACTTATTACTTATATAATTATGTTAACAATTATAATAATTGCCTCACTAAAAGGATGTTTCTCAATGTCGAGTTGATAAAATCTTACCTAAAACTAATAACTGAAAAAACAATATTAAATACTAATAGTTTACATCTAAATAGTGTAAGAAAAATAAATTTTGAATAAATACGTATACGAAATTTATTTATATTTTAGGCCTAGAATTGAAATATCGCTCTCTGTGTGTCTAAGTATATTTTCCAGCTACGTGTATAGATATATTACCTTCTGATAATTTTTTTTTGATACATATAATCAGATTAGTATGCAGACTGTCATCTACATATACATATCACTTACTATGTATATATATACAATTTAAAGATGTATACATTAAGTTGTTATATATTTTTGTCTCAATGTATACGAATTCATGTTTAACATTAAATAAGATTCAAACGTTTCTTTGACTTGAATACTGAAGTAAATTTTCATGTGTTGAACTCGATGTTATAGATGAAAATATTTCAAATCAAAATTATGATTCATATCATAAATGACGATTTTCAAACACATCATCGTTTTTTAGTTCATCATTTTCTCCAAAGATTTATTATTGTCGTTGCAATTTTCACCACTCTATACATGTTTTCTCTTTTCAGAATGAAATTTTCGTCACTTTCTACATATTTTTCTCTTTTGAGAATGAACTACGCTTACCCATCAATTGAAATACAATTGACTAGAAAGTATAAAATTTGTAAAAGTCATTGTATTCAATGGCAAGATAAGAAATCACTACAACAAATATGATATATAATTACAAAATTATTAGCTACAACATCAAATTCGTCACTAGTTGTTCGCTTTTAGTGACAAAATATACTTTTTGTGCTCAAATATATGAGACACATACTTTTAGTGATGAAACATAAAAATCCGTAGCAAAGGTTTGTTCACTAAAGTTTCCCACCAAAAAATTAATTGGCGCCATTTGTTAAGTAGTGTTAATCACGAATTTAAAGTTATCAGTGACACATTATTACGTCACTAATAATGTATCTAATTCACGACAAATTATTTTTTGTCTTAAATTTTATTAATTTTCGGACACAAAAAAATGTCATCTAAAAAATATGTTGTTACAATATCGCCAAATTAGAGTTCGTAGTTAAATATTATAAGTTTTAGCTATAAAAATTTAGATTTAATTATGACATTTATTTTCGTCACTAATAAAATAAATAATTGGTGACAAAGATTTTATTGTCTCTAATCAATCTGTGACTTAGTGACAATAAAATAATTGTCACAAAATATGTAAGGTGTTAAATAGCGATGACTTAAAATTTGTAGTGAATAATTCAACTATTTTCTACAAAAAAAATCATAGCTAAATACAATTTTTTTTGGCTACAATTGTTCATAATTACAAGTGACAACTTACAAAAAGAATAATACAAGTGCTTCATAAGAAATAGTTAGAGTCCATTCGTTAATTGGCGAGGGAAAATATTAAAACCAATGAATTCGGTCGATTTTGTAAAAATGAAAAAGTTCAATTCATCAATTTTTTTAAATTATGCAATTATAAAATGCATCATTTGAAAAATACAATCCAGGTTATAAGTACCATGAGTGGGGTGCAGTTCTACCACTATATTGCTATTATTTGTTAATTTAACACTTTTATTTTTTATTTGATATACTTTCATCGATAAAGACGCTAGAAAAATAATTTCTCAAGTCTTGGTGTTAATTTTTGAGCGTGTTTATAGATTTGTGATTGGTAAACTGCATAGACTAAGTCGATCTATTTGCTTGTACCTAAAAATATGTACATATTTAATAGTAATCCACATAAGTACGTAGAGCAATTATACAAAGATAACATCGACTTACAAATTTAGACTTTGCAAAGGTGTGAAATATATCATTAATTTCTATTAACTTTTTCCATCAGTGTGAAAATTGAAATACACTAAATAATAAAAGCACAAATGAAAGAAATGAACTAACTAGGATTTCAAATATATTATGATGAAGTACTATAGTTATGAGTATCGATGTTTTTTTTCAAAACAATTGATTTACTGATCGAATTGAACCGGTTATTCAATTTTTTAATAAAATCTAAAGTTTAATTTTATATAAATTTATAATTGTACTGAATAATTTATAAAATTTATAAAAACAAATAAATAAAATGTCCTTTTTATAATAATAAAATTATCCCTAGTTAATACATTTAAGAACAATATTATTTTTTATATAAAATATAGTCATTAGTGACGAAATTAGATTTTATTCAACTACGAAATACATATAACTTTAGAGACAATTGATGTCGTCACTAATTGAAGTAAAACAATTAGGGACGATATAATTTTGTCGGTAGTAATAACCTTTTTAGTGACAAAGCATACTATTAACTACAAGTTTTTAAAACTTTTTACGACAAATATATTTGTCACAAATGTTTAAGCATTTGGGGACGGTTTTTCTTTTTGTAGTTAAATAATACTTTTAGTGACAAAGCACTAAATTGTATTTGTATACTTTTAGCGACACACATTTAGTGACGACTGATTGACGAATTATTTTTTCGTCTCACAAGTTTTTTAGTGACGAAATATGATTTATAAATGACAAAATTATTTGTCCCTGATAATCAAATTTGTTATAGTGAATGTAGAAACCTTAAAAATAATAATTAAAAATTCAAAAATAATCTATATAAATTTATTTTGGGGGTGATTTGAGGAGTTACTTAATGTGAAGAGTTATTATTGTAATTGATCTCTAATGAAGATATTTAAGGTGAAGAAGATATAAATATTAAAGCTTGAAAGAGGGAGAAAAAGGGAAGAAAGAGAAGAAAGTGAGGGAGTTGAAAAGATACATTGAAAAAATCAGTTGAAAAGTTTCACTTTTTAAGGAACAAAATATGGTTATTAAGTGACAAATAAAAATGAAAAAAATTAACCCAAAAAAATAAAAAATAAAAGAGGGGTATTTATTGGCTATTTAGTCTATAGATTGTCATGTTGTACCAATTGTCTAGTATGTATTCCTATGGAATTTTTACACAAATTTCATAGTGTTAATAGTTAATTACATCATATCCCTACTCTTTTTCAAATTACGAAAATCTTTTAAATTTGGTGGAATTCGAATACTTTCCAAAATGTCTCAATAAATCGTGTTCTGGTTTTGGATACATCGCTTGATACATTGTGTTTGGTTATGGATACATCACTCAACGTCCCAATACATCACTCAATGTCTCGATCCATCACATACATCTTGATACATAGCGTAAAATGATGTATTCGACCAATACATCGCATAAAGTGATGAATCCGAAAATAGGAGAGAGTAGAGTTTTTTTTTTAAAAAAATTTCAAATGATAATTTTTTAAAAAGAATATAGTAAAATAAGTTGTGTATTTAGGTACTTTTTTCTATCCCTATATTAAGGGTGTCTAGTGGGCCAGAGTTTACCGTACTGGTCGATTCTGATTTGTGAGGTGGGTTGGTCAAGTTCAAAATGACCCTAAAATGGATTGATCTTGATAGTTTATCTTCATAAGAAGAATCTTATAAAAATGACTTAATTTCAATAGAAGGCTCTTGATTTTTGTTCCCGCTTATTCTCTTAAGGTAGACATTTAAACATTTTCCACAATGTTAAATAGATTGTATTAGTAATGCATATTGTATTAGTTATACTTGCATTATATATATATATATATATATATATATATATATATATATATATATATATATATATATATATATTATTTTAATGCATTGTTTGGTTTGATGCATTAAAAATGGTATGTATTGCATTTAAAAAATTATTTACAAAGATACCCTCCACTTTTATGGTGGAAAAGATGTAAAAAATAGGTTTTGAGGGACAATTGGGTCTTCTATCATTTTAATGCATGCATTAAAACCATTGCATTGCTAATACCTAGAAATCCATGGTATTAGCAATGCATACCTTAATACACAATAGAGTGTGTAACTAATGCAAGCATTAATTATACATAGATTGAAAAAGAGTATCAAACAAGGTACTAGTGATACACAAGACTAATACATGCATTATTTTTCCTAATACACTCTACCAAACGACCCAAAGCAAATAGCCAAAAGTTAAAATTTAAATATGTTATCCATAATAGATAAGTTCCAACTTTTACTCATAACACGTAAGTTATATAATAGTACTCCATAACTTAGACTTAATGAAGCCATATGTAAGCTATTGCTCGTGAGACATAAGTTATTTTCTTAAAACTCGTGAGCAATAGTTTGCCTTTAAAATAAAAATTATAAAGTAATATTATGTTAAATTAGGTCTTAGGCCTAACTCACACCCTAAAAGCTAGCTCAAAGCGAGGAGGATTGCCCAAACCTTATAAAGAGTCCATCCATCTCATTAACCACCAATGTGGGACTTTTATCATTCTTTAAGACCCCACCTCACGTCTAGTGCTTAGAATATGGTGCGTGGTAATTTTTGATTTTGGGGGACCCAACATCGGGTGAGACGGGCCCTACTCTGGTACCATGTTAAATTAGGTCTTAGGCCTAACTCACACCCCAAAAGATAGCTCAAAGCGAGGGCTGAGGAGGATTGCCCAAGCCTTTTAAGGAGTCCACCCATCTTATTAACCACCGATGTGGGACTTTTGTCATTCTTTAACATAATCATAAGTTAATTAGTGAAATAGTTTCAATTATTATCCATCGGACATAAGTTAGCATCTGTAAAGCCCCTAAGCTATGTTTTGCATCTAAGGCTATAGAGTGTAAGTTGTCGGCCGATAAGATAAAAAAATGTTATTTTAATCTCCGAACAATTTTATCAAGTTATAGTCATTTTATAAAATATATCATAATTTTGATGAGACTACAAATTATATAATTAATAAGAAAATGAAAAAAGTTATACTTAATTATTTATAAATAAGAAAACATGAGATTTGAATGAGGGGATTCATATTAGATCAAATTGAGGATTTCGTAATTAATTATGGGAAAATAATTATGTTTGTAAATTGGAAAGAAAAACATTATAGCTTGAAACGAATTCAAGAAAATGAAACTTGAAGTTTAAATCCGTCGTACCAAAATAAGGCTACAAAAAAACTTCTTTAGACGAGATTCACGCACAATGGTTTCAACAATAAAATAAGGAAAAATAATTAATTCATAGACAAGACCAACTGGAATCAAGCTTTTTTATCTTCTTTTTTCAGTGTGATTTTATTATTTTCTTGATTTATGTGGATGATATATATAGTTACCGTTTGCATAAATTTAGCATTATAGTCTCTAGAAATTTTGGGCACAAGCATTCACCAACATAATTAATTAAAGTAAAAGAAGTTCTTCTTTTTATCCCAAGGCTTTGTATTAAGAAGGTGCTCAAGAGGTTTAACATGACAAAATCAAGCTGGTTAGTAATCCTCTTGCTAAGCACTTCAAATTGAGTATTAATTAAGTATTGGATTCCAAAAAGGAGAAGGATACTTAATACTCCCTCCATTCCATTTTATCTAAGGTACTTTGATTCGGCACATAGTTTAAGAAAAGAAGGAAGACTTTTAAAATTTGTGGTTTAAAATTAATGATAGAGATTTATGCGATTATAAATCATTTCATCAAGGATAAAATAGATATTTTAAAGTTAAATTGTTACTTAATATATATAGAAATATGTCATTCTTTTTGGGACTGACTATAAAGAAAAATAAGTCATATAAATTGAGACAAAAGAAAAATATGTTTGAGAATATTGTACATTTCATTGGTACTCTTAGTTGATTTATTTCTAATCCTATAAAGGAACATGGGGTTGCAGCACATTCGTTGTAAATTAAGATATTTGAAAGGTACTCTAGCAAAAAAGACTCCTAAAGTAGTACTACTAATTATAAATGTGCTTTGTCTTATTTTATGATAATCAGAGTGTTACATATTTATCTAAAGTCACTCCCATACAAGAGGCTAGCTAGGATAACAGCTCTTGAACGATATGTTTGTTTTCAAATAACAGTGTTTTCGATATTTTATGATTTATGTGCTTTAAGGTAATTATATGTATCTAGCTACATGTGTACCTTCCATTATTAGACAAAATGATCAGCACATGTATTGCTTTTTATCTTTGTGTCATGAGCCAAAATAATTGAGCTTTTTCTATTCATGTTGGCCCATCATCTTCTTTTATTCAAGCCTTTTTGGTTCAATATTGGTTTTCTTTTTAAAGATAAACGCCACAAATCTCATTAGTTTATGATTAACTTATTTTCATTTACGTTAGTTTTTAATATTTTGTTTTCTATCAAAATAGGTATGTTGTATACATATATTTGTCGCATTCAAATACATATATTTGATGTATATTTAATTTAAGCTAGATATAGACTAAAGCATGTGTTTAATTAAGGACGGTAATCAAAATGCTTAATTTAAGGAGGCAACCAATCTTTTAGCAATTTTTGAGTATATCTAATTTAACAACTTCTAAAAGATTCAAAAAAAATTCTAATTTCTTCCATTTATTTCCGAGCAACAACAAAGTGAGCAATTTTTTCCCATAAATTTGAATTTATTTTCTAAATTTCGAGATTTTTTTGTTCTTCAATTTTTCATGTTTAGAAAACACTATGCATCTAGTTGGTTGTTACTTTGTTGAATATTCTAATAAAAGTATATACGTGTGCTTTTACTAATGTATCTAAAGTAAGTATTTGATCATGCACCTAATTTTATTAGATGTATCTTTTGTGTTTTTAAATTATGAACAATCAAATATTTTACATATACGTGTATTCAACACATACTTCGTGACTTAGATGGATTAATTATGTATTAGATACATGCATTTGAAACTTGTTATGCATTTGAAGTATGTATTTGATTATTCAATATTTATTCTTTTCAATAGAATTTGAATCGATAAATGTGTGTGCTTTGGCTTCGTTGTGTCTTCATTATTGCTAACTATACCGTTGATAAATTTGTGATTGCCGTAATTTTATAAAGTGTGATATACAACGATCTCATTGAAATATGACCAGATATATGACAGAATTATCTCAGATACACTAAAGGAAACACACTAGAGCATGACAGAAAGAACTGAAATATACATTGAAATAACATGCTTAGATACATGACAACAAACAACTAGTCTTTATTTAATAGAGAATACAAATATATGAAATAATTTGACTAGATACATGACAGAACCATCACAGATACACTGAATAAAATGTACTACTTACCTTCTTATTACAAAGATTTTCCATACTCTTCATCGTCTTTCATCACTATTCACGGAAAAAACAACATAAAATAGGGCCAAAAACAATAATACATTTATCAGTCGAGCCCTAGATCCTGACCTAGGGCACATGGAGCCATAAAAATAGCCTTACGCTTGCCACATTCCCTTAGGATTGCGCAAAACAAGTCAAACTCAAAGATCAGAGTGATTCCACCAACCAAATGACTCAATAACACGAAAATGAAAAGTACTAATCAAATTGAACAAAAGACGAAGAGAGTGATTAGAGATGAAAGTATTTTTAAGAAACCCAAAATCAAACAATATATTGAACTAAGAGTATTTAAAAAGTATATCAAATAAATTGATTGACTCTAAATTCAATCTGTTACATAAATTGAAACAGAATAAGTAATATATATTGAACTCATGCTAATATCTACTCTATTATAAATAGAGAAGCTCTTGAGACTATATTGCTCCATGTCATTGGTGTTAGTCTTTGGAGGATTTCTTAAAGCAATAATTTTAAAGGACTCCAAATCTCCAATTCACTATGTCTCAAAGCTATTATTTGTGCTTGTTCTACTATTTTCTTCGTTATGATGATTCGAGAATTTTTTTTTTGTACAAAAGTAGTTGTTATAGTGAAGCTATTTGAATCTCGAGATTTTCTTATATTTACCTTTGCTTCAAAGAGTTTTTCACGTTAAAATTTGATGTTCTTTATTTTCTCTTTTTGTATTTGTCCACGTTTTCTTTTTGTCGCAGCACCAATTTATATCTATAAATCCAACAAAAATATTAGATATACATTTATTTTGCATACTTTTTTCCTATTATTCTTCTATAATCTATATCCAATAAAAAATGTGTAATCATTATAATCTATATCCAATAAAAAATGTGTAATCATTAATATTCTATCTAACTCCACCATGGATCATAAAAAAGTAAACTCAAGTCAAATATCATTTTCAAAACATCAACTATATTGATACACAAATTATATCTGTCTCATTTTCTTCCTCTATACAATTTACCTAATTTCAATTCAAACAACCTTAATTATCTCTCTTTAATGTCAATGCTTCCATTGATGGTTCTAAATCTCCGACATTGATATTTTATAAAAAAGGTGGATTAATTAACCAACAATGGAAGAGCTACAATCAACCCCATCACCATCACACTCCACCCACAACTCCTTTATCCCTCGTAAAGCCTTCCTTGAAAAATGATAAAAAAGCATCCCGTAAAAATCTTTAGAGCCTTTCGTAATGTGTTTCGGTCCTTCCCTATTATTACACCCGTATGTAAACTCCCTTCTCTCCCCGATGGCCGTATACCCGAAGCTAAAGTCGGTGTATCTGGCATGTTGTTTGGGTATAGAAAAGGCTGTGTTAGCCATTCTATTCAGGAAAACTCAGGAACTTTGCCTACTCTGGTAATTGACCTAGCCATTCAAACGAACATGTTGCAAAAGGAAATGAGCCTTGGGATGGTGCGAATCACATTGGAATGCGAGAAAAGACCCGATAATATAAATAATAAGGAGAAAATGAAACTTCTAGATGAGTCATGTTGGACTATGTTTGTAAATGGGAAAAAAGTGGTTATTGTGCAAAGAGAGATGCCACGGAAGAAGATCTTCATCTTATGGAGGTACTTAAGGAGGTGTCGATGGGGACAGGCGTCCTGCCCCCAAAGCGCGACGTGGAAGGACACGTGGACGATGAAATGGCATATATGAGGGCACATTTTGAAAGAGTAGTGGGATCAAAAGACTCAAAAACCTTATATATGTTGAGCCCATATGGAAAAAGTGAACCTGAATTGAGTATTTTCTTTGTGAGGATATGAATATACCATTATTGTAAAATGACTTGTTAGTGTTGTAGACATATTAATTTGTATCTTTGTAGGTGGGGGAATTATTAAATAATTTGGTGTACAGAGCTACATCATTGAAAGGTTCTTAGGATTAACTAATTTTAGATTATTTCTTTATAATTTTCATGTTTTTTTGGTTTGTTGATCAATACTTATTCATTTAAAGTTTGATGATTTTTGTTTGTTAGTACTTTATCACCTCCAAATAGTTAATTCTTCCTTTTTTAATGCTAGAGCCATTTCAATTCTTTTCACAAAGTTTGCTTCCATAGTTGCTTGAGCGACAACTAGAATTAGATTGAGTGCGTGCTTGAATTGTGTGTACTTGTAGGTTTACTTTTTGGTAAGTTGAGAAGGCATTGGAGTTTCAATTAATCTGAATTTGTGCCATATAAGGTCCATTCAAGGGGAAAGCCATAATAGTGTTAAATTGTTCACCATTGACAGAGCTTTGAGAGTGATTGTATAATTGGGGAAAATGAATTGTTGAATTAATCTCAACTAAGTCCTTACAATATAGACAAATAAAAGAGAATCAGCTCAACAAACTATTCTAACAAACACAGTAACTAACTCTGAACAGTGCTAACTAACTATCAACAATAATGAACAGTAATAACTAACTACTAATTAATTTATCGACTAATTACTAATTAGATTAATGACTAAATGTAATGAATCTCAACACCCCCTCAAGTTGGAGGCGAGTAGCTCACAACCAACTTGTGCAAAATGATAAAATGCTTTGAACTTGGTAAGGGCTTGGTCAGAACATCAACTAGCTGTTCCTCAGTTGGTATATAGTGAAGTTCAATGAGACCTTCCTGCAACTTTTCCCTGACAAAATGACAATCCACTTTTATATGCTTTGTCCTCTCATGAAACACATGATTTCTTGCAATATGAACAACTGCCTTGCTGTCAGAAAACACAGGAATATGTAGATTACATGGCATATGGAGTTCAGTCATCAATCTTTCCAGCCACACCAATTCTCTAACTACCTTCCGGACAACACTGCATTCAGCTTCTGCTGAGGACAAAAAGATGGTTGTTTGCTTCTTAGATTTCCAACAAATAGGACTATCTCCCATCAAGACAATGTAGCCACTGACTGACCTTCTAGAATCAGGGCATACAACCCAATCTAAATCACAGTAGGCAGTGACAATGCAGTTCTTGTTATCTGAATCACAATAGGCAGTGACAATGCAGTTCTTTTTATTGGATAAGAAAATCCCTAGACAAGGATCACTCATGAGGTACCTCAAAACATGATATGCAGCTTTAAGGTGTGGTTCCCTAGGAGATTGAAGAAACTGGCTAAGATGTTGGACACTAAATGCTATATCTATCCTGGTATGTGTCAAAAAGTTCAGCTTTCCCACCAACTTTCTGTAGTATGTAGGATCCTTTAGTAGTACCCCCTCACTGACCTTTAGTTTTACTATGGACTCAAGATGAGACATGACTGGTTTACATGAGGAACAATTAAACTCTTTCAACAAATCAATAGTAAACTTCCTTTGTGAAATCAAAAACTCTAGTTTCCTTGTAAAGTATCTCTAATCCTAGAAAATAGTGGATCTTCCTTAGATCATTTATCTTGAATTTATCATGAAGAAAACATCTCAAGGAACTGATCTCACCAACATCAGTTCCTGTCAATTCTATATCATCAACATAGACAACAACAAATACAATGGAAGTACCAGTCTTTCTGAAAAATAAGGAATAATCACTGTCTGAGTGAGTGTACCCTCTTGATAAAAGGACGTGAGCTAGCTTATCATACCATTACCTACTTGCTTGTTTGAGACCATATAAAGATTTTTTGAGTTTGCAACACATGCCTGAATCAGTCCTTATGGTATAGTCATGTAAACTTCTTCAGATAAATCTCCATGAAGGAAAGCATTGTTGACATCGAACTGATACATGTCCCAACCTTTTTCAGAGCTGTGCTGATTAGGGCCCTCACTATAGTCATTTTCACCACTGGAGAGAATGTTTCATTGTAGTCAACACCTGCCTGCTGAGTGTAACCTTTCACCACAAATCTGTACTTATATCTTTCCACTGAACCATCAACTTTGTGTTTGATTTTGTAACCCATTTACATCTGATGCTTATTGTGACCAACGACACTAACCTATAGTTCAAGTGTCTACGACCATCAATAATATAGTAACCCAACCAAAGGTTGTGGTTGTGTCCAAAGGGAGTGGTTTTGAGAATTAATAGAAAAATAAAATTTAGTTCTACTTAGTCATACCTAAAGACATTAACGAGTAAAAATATAGTAAATAAAAAGGGGTGACACAAAAGTGTCAAATATCAATTGGGGTTTTTGTCACAAGTAGTAAAAACAACAAAAATAATAAGAAAATCAAGTATGGGGAAAAGTTCTCGGGGTGTGACCGCAATACAAGTTGAGATAAATCATTGGGTATATGCTTTCGATAGGAAATTTGTAAGATAATAGTGACTAGGCTAAGCTTTAGATGGAAATAAGTTCCTTCTTGGGTAATTTACTCTGTTTCAAATGCGTTCCTCTCGGACACCCATTTGCCGCATGAAGGCCAGCCTACGCCTTACCCCACTCACTCTTTTGAGCTGAGTGTTAGGATATGGGACTAGGGTTCACCCTCTCGGGCTGAACCTCATGTCGACCCACTCCTTAGGACATCAGTCTAGTGGTCTTGGTTTCACGACCTCCCTCTCGGGCAAGCCGAAAACACATGGATGGTTTTGTATTTGCAACTAAAAACCCATTAAATTAAACCACAACCACTAGGTGAAATCACCATTAAAATACATCTAACATATCAGCAAGCAAAACCCAATAATAATATCAACACATATTTGCTAAATCACACCCCAAGAATGGGGTTTTTAGCCACACATCAAGAAATAACAAAATTTACCTAAAATGATACTATAATCAAATGGGTATAAGGAATTAAACCATGATTTAAGCAAAGAAAGAAGAATGGAGAAGACCCACTTCCAACTTAGGGAAGATGAAATCCTTCTTTCTTCAAGTCTCCTAAAAAAAACCCTCTCCAAACTTGAGAGAAAATAATCCAAAAAATAATATTCTCTTTTGAAAATTATAATAATGGTTCCACACTTAAAAATTAATAACGAGTTTAATATTTGTAGACTTCAGAAATTAGTGCTGGCGGATCGCTCAGTGAGGTTAGTTGAAGTCGCCGAATGACTCGGCGACTCGCCCTTCTTCTGTCTTATCGTCGTTTCATGCTTTCCTTCAGCATCTTCACTTTCTGGACTATTGGGTGGTATAGTACAGCTTCGCGAAACTATTCGGCGAAGCGCCAATTGCTCCTTTCATCGCCATTTTGATTCTTCTTCTTTAGGGCTTCGCGTACTGGAACTAAGGGCGGAGTGCGTCCCTTCGGCGAATTACCAAGCGTGCTTGGCAATGCGCAGGCTTCAACTCTTCGTTCTTTTCAGCCCTTTTGTTCCTTTTTGCACCTAAGTGTCCACACTTCTACTAAAGATTCAAATACCTGAAACTTAAGAGTTTTCATCAGATATTGAGATAAAATAAGCAATTGAGGACACTATTTCTATCAAAATAAAGCCCTAATTGAGTCCAATTTGTGGACTCATCAACACCCCAACTTAAACTTTTGCTTGTCCTCAAGCAAACTCAAGTTCTGCCGTTTAACAAGGTGTCTCAAATAGTACTACACAAGACTAAATCATGAACATACACAATAAGACTCAAAGTACTTATGCAAAGATCAACTGTGTACTCAAAGATTCAAGTTGTGACACACCACTACCAAAGATTCTCATGCTCGCTATACTTGCTCCTTGTGCAAGTTCAAGCTCAACAAAAAGTATCTAAATCCCCTCACATAAAGAATGATTCCATATTCACACACAGAGGTTGGTCAATTCAAGATCAGGAATCAGATGCAACTCTCACACTCAAAAAAGAGAAACACAATGCATGTTTTCAACCATAGGTTTGCCCTTATTTTCTAATCGATATTTGATTCGGCTTACTCAAGATAAAAAAGGTCTTTCTAAGGCTTGTAATGGGGATGAGTACAAAGGTATGGTCATTTAGGCTCAATGACTTTTTCCTCATGAGATGTGGTATTCTTAAGGCATTCCCTTCTTTTCCTTTATCAATTCTTTTTCTAGTGCTTCTAAGTCATCTTTTTATTCACCTCCATGGATTTCTTGGAAACCCGATTTCCTTTGTAATTTATTCCTCACACATTTTTTTTGAAGGGTTTTCATTGTTCTGCAACACCATGGGTTAAATGAGAGTTTTCTTGCACTTCTTGACTTCTCATTTTCCTTTTTACCACACTCCCAACTTAGGCTTTTGGCCTAAGTTAGCTATTCGCTAAACCACAAATCAAGAGGATTATAGGTAGTGGGTCCAGTAAGGTCTAGGGTTCATCAAGGTTCTTCCAAAAAGAGGTAAGGCTCAAAGGGTGTTCAAAAAAGTTTCACACGCTCACGGGTAGGCCGCGAAAGAGCTAGTGTGCAACGGTTTTTACAAGAGAATTAATTCGATAAATGGCTAATCACAACGAGATGCAAAGAGTTTACATATTGTCTATGCAACTTCATTTGGCCTCATCATAGCCGTACATTCATATTTGTTCAATTGTATGCACTATTTAAGTTATCGATATTGATCGAAATCGAGACTTGAATTTGTACGAGAACAACCACTTTCGAAACAAGAGGTGGCAAAATTTTTCAAAAAATGAAAATTTTTCAGAAGGGTCAAAATCTTTTTGCAAATTAAAAACATAAAGGAGCCATAAGCTCAAGCATTCACGAAAAGCAGTATAAGCTAGAATTAAAGGAGCATACAACCCAAATGTACACAAAAACATAAATATCCATAACAAGCAAACAAAAGTGGGCCTCACCCCACCACAATAAAAGGCTTTTGTCCTCAAATGCAATTTATAAGTATCCAACAGTTAAATTAAGGAAAGAACAGAGAAATAGGTAAAAAGGGGATGTTGTCTACATGCTTGATCCATCTGTCAGGGTATTGTTGCCCGATGCATTAGTCTTGAATTCGACAATGGTCCCTGGGTTGTCATTTTGGTTCTCATTGTGTTTATTTGCCTTAGCTTCTGCAGCGATGTTAGCAGCAACTATTCTGTCCCCATCATGGCTCACCAAAAAGGTGTTTATAGCCGTGTAGACTTCGCGTTTCCTCGAAGGAATAGTGGGATCAATGGGGACCCTTCTGCTGGAGCTTGCTTTCTTACTTTCTCTTCTCTCTTTTGCCAATTCTACTATCTTTTCGTCTCTTTTAAAATCTCTTGCTCTTATATGTCGGGGTGGCATATTTCCCTGCGACCTTTGGTCTAGTCATTTCTATAAAACACTTTGAGCCAAAGGTAGACAATATTTAAACAGGGGCAGGGGAGTCCTGGGTGTAGAATTGCTTCACCAAAACAGTTGGTGAAGTGCACATCCATTTAAGCACTTCGCTGAAAATGATGCATATATGGTACAAGGGTGCAGACAAAGGGGTAGATAAGAAGGCTTTCGGCGAGTCGTTGAGTGTGCTTGGCAATATTAGAATTACTGCCAAAAGTAACAGATCAATCAATACATGCAACATTCAATTAAAGTCAAAATAAGGACGTTAGGCGAACCGCCGAGCAATTCGACGAGCTCGATTCAGCTCACCAAACTACCCAATGTGTCTATTTTCAACCCATTTCTTTCAAATTCAACCCTGCAACCCCTAATAATGCAATCAAAACATGCATACATGAAATTTACATAGGACCCATACTCCCCATCACCCTGGACTACTCAGACTTCTTTTGATTTTGCCAACTTTGGCCTTTTAACTACGATTACCCTTAAGAATGTTGTCACCCATTCCCTCATTGAGAAATTTTTGTTATTTAGGACAAATATGGGCTACTTAGACTTCTCCCAATCATCCTAACAACGAGTATACAACACCCATTTAGAGTTCACTCAAAATCATAACAGAAGCACTAAAACATTCGATTATTAAGATAATTTAGGTAAAGGTTTCGACTTGAAAAGAGCATCACAACAACCTATGACTATCAGAGAGGCCTATCACACGTCAACCTGATACTACAATTGCAAAAGAGTTCAAAAGCTTTAAAAAAAATATAAATTCGGGGTTTTAGAGACTAACCTTTAATGCCGATCAAATTGTTTTTGAAAGAGTAGGCAACAAAGGAATCCAACCCCAAGCAGTAATTAGCGACTACAATACTAAAGGCAAAAAATAATCTAGAAAATATTACCTTGATGTGAAGTTGAGAAGTTTAAAAGGAGGGAGAGTGGGAAAATTTAAAAATTTTGAGATTTTTGGCACTTTATAACCGTTCAGTTCTTGTCCATTCGACGATGTTAGTCAACTCGCCGACCCACTCAACGGTCTGTCGAGTGGTCATTTATTCCCCCATTCTTCAAAATCTTCAATTTTCTGGGGGTGAGATCGGCTGTCTACATCGAGATCTCCAAGCAAGTTAGTGATGTGTCGAGCAACTTTTCGAGTTCATCGAGTTTTATAGGCTCTGTACAACTCTTGTATTGAGCCAAATAGCTTATCCAGTCAGAATCGCCGACCTATTTAGTTATTCACGAAATGGACTTTCTACTCGCCAACTTGAGATTTTCCACACTTTCCTCGATTTATCTGCAATATCAACACACCATTATTTATAAAAGTAAAATCCTAAATTTTTACGACCTTGGGTTGCCTCCCAAGAAGCGCCTTATTTAACGTCGTGGCTTGACGTAGGTCCTGCCTCACTCTCTGTTATTGGAGCTAGGCCTAGTATCACTAGGTAACCCCAATATATTGTTTGGATGGAGCTGAGGCATTGCAAACATCAGGAGTGATATGATGTAATGAATTGATCTATAATGAGATCCAATCAATTGATCCAACGCTTCAACATTCTCTATCATTTCGTTTAACACTCGATCTTGATCGATGATCTTTTGGTGAATGATTTGAAGTGTGTCCTCAACATGAATTTTCTCATCTTCTCTAGACTTCTTCCGCGCATGAGGAGGTATGTACCGCCCTTGGCGTTTGCACTGGTTTTCCACCTCAGATATTTTGGTGGTCAAGTCATTTAGTTGAGATACCAGTGCAACTATCTTGAAGTCACCCTCAACTTCTTGATCTGCCTCAACTGGCTTGCCACCCACTCCCTTTGTCATGCTCAGAGGACCTGCATACACAAACAATAAACAAAGAAAAACAAAACAAAAAGTAAAATTAGTAAAAACTACACTAAAAAAAACAAAAACTTTAGCTAACTACATTTTCACGTGACACCACTCCTCGGCAGCGGCGCCATTTTGATGCTTATCGTGACCAACAACACTAACCTACAGTTTGAGTGTCTATGATCGTTAATAATATAGTAACCCAACCAAGGGTTGGGGTCGTGTCCCAAGGGAGTGGTTTTGAGAATTAATAGAAAAATAAAATTTAGTTCTACTTAGTCGTAGCTAAAGACACTAACGAGTAAAAGCATAGTAAATAAAAGGAGGTGACACAAAAGCGTCAAATATCAATTGGGGTTTTTGTCACAAGTAGTAAAAACAACAAAAATAACAAGAAAATCAAGTATGTGGAAATGTTCTTGGGGTATGACCGCAATACAAGTTGAGATAAATCGTTGGGTATATGCTTTCGATAGAAAATTCGTAAGATAATAGTGACTAGGCTAAGCTTTAGATGGAAATAAGTTCCCTCTGGGAAACTAACCCCGTTTCAGATGCGTTCCTCTCGGACACCCTTTTGCCGCATGAAGACCAACCTACGACACATATTTGCTAAATCACACCACAAGAATGGGGGTTTTTAGCCAAACATCAAGAAATAACAAAATTTACCTA